>CM033449.1:118381566-119677104 GCA_019425775.1 Rafetus swinhoei
CTTCTCCCCTCCCGAGCAGGGAGCAGTGCTGGCACTTACCCGGTATGGCCTCCCTGGACAACCCTGCCAACTCCGGTGCCGGAACAGCTGGCGATGGCCCCTCTGGTGCGCCCAGGTCAAGGCCCTCTGGTCCCGGCTTGCTGCCTCCCGGGCTGGTGCGGACCGCCCGGCCCCCCAGGAGTTGGTCGAGGCCGGGGAAGTAGGGGCAGGTGGCAGCCCCTGCTGCGGCGCCGCCCCTGGTGGCCCTGGCGTATGCCTGCCGCAGCTCTTTGCCTTTCAGGCGCACCTGCTCCTGGGTGCGCCTGTGTCCCTTTCGGGCCATGGTGGCCGCTATGCGGCCATAGACAGCCGCGTTCCTCCGCCTAGTGCAGAGATCATGGAAGTTGGGGGCCTCCCCCCAAACCTCAATGAGGTCCATGATCTCCGGACTAGTCCACGAGGGCGCGCGCCATCTACGGCCCCTGGCTGGCCCCTGGGTGCTGGGGGGCTGGGCAGGGGAGAGCTGGCTGCCTCTGGCTGCCATCCTGTGGCCACTGCCTGAGGGTCTGCAGCTGCTGGCAGGCCTGGCTCTCGCACGTGCCCAGTGGCCAGAGTCTACCCCTTTAAGGGCCCCGGGGCTGGGGGAGAGGAGAGACGTTATTTCGAATTAACTGTAATAGCTGTCTACACATACAAATCGCTATTTCGAAATAAATTTGAAATAGCGGAGCCCTTATTTCGAATTAGGTAAGCCTCAATCTACGTAGTGGACCTCTGTAGTGTAGACATACCCTCTCTCTCTCTCTCTCTCTCTCTCTCTATATATATATATATATAATTTGTTAGGTCTCAAAGGTGCTCCAGGTCTACACCTTGTTTTATTTTGTTTTTAAGTTACAGACTAACTTAAGTTACAGACTAACTTAAGTTACAGACTACCCCTCTGAGACTCCAAATGAACTGTACAGAGAATGAAAAATGTAACTGTCTTGAACCACTCCCTACTAATCATGCAAGCCCTGCATGGTTCCTGTTCGTCAGGACTAAGATGCCACTGCAGCCAACACACAGTACCAATGGAAAAGCAGGCATGTTTATTCTTCTTATATGAGAATCATCAGTTGTCTTGAGATACAGGACACATATTGTATGTATAAAACAGAGAACCTTGTGACAATGGAAAACCTACAGAGTTGTCTTCCTAATATTGTTCTCAAACTCTGTGCCACACAGAAGATAACTTTCTGCTGGTTTGTCATAAACCCAGAACACAGAAATGGGAAATGTAGTGATTGTTTCAATCTTTGCTTACACATAGATCAATACCCTGTTCCTAAATCTCAGGATTTATTTTCAATGTTAGCTTGTAAATCAAAGTATAATTTTGTCACCAATAGGATAGAAAATATTATCCAATTATAATCAATTCCATAGGCTACGTGGCTAGCATTGTCACCAGTTTTTCAGTTCATTATGGACCAGATAAAGGAAGTGATGAATTGGATCATATATTTTCTGTGGATTGGGAGTAAAGAAAATATTTTCTCCAATATAGTGTAACTGATTTAGGAGGAAGCACTGATGAGGAAGGAATTATTCCCTAAAAGGAAAACATGAAGCAATGAAGTTAGTACCATGAATTAGTTGAATATTTCTCCAAGATCCATTCATAGAGAGACCCTCTGCAAATGGATCTCTCCTCTCCCATGCATGATGGGGATAAGAGGTTAGCATCATTGTCTTCCTCTTGATGCTGTGGAAATCTCCATGGGTTCTCTATCATGCTGGAGGAGAGGAATAGAGAATAGGAAAGGAGTAAATCTGGGAGTAGAGTAGAACTACATTCTTCCTGTACCTTTGGACCCACAGAGCTTGAGCAGAAAACAATACATCCCTCTTTGTCCTCATATGGGTATAATGAATGCAGCTGTGGCAGGGAGAGTCTAGAGAGAGCACCAATGGGGAAGGAGCAACCTCCTGGAAGTCTTCTTGGAAGTTCCAAGTTTGGAGGCCTGGCTCCATTCTGTTGGGATGATGAGGGGATCTCTCCCAGACAATACGCCAAACCATTACAGAATTGCAGATTTTCCAAATATTAGTAAAACCATGTAGAAGTTATTTGTGATTGCTTACTTTGAAAAAACCTCTGAGTTGTTACTCAATAATGTAAAAAGTGGTAATGGTCAAAACACCAGTCCTGTAAATTCACCATGGGTTCTGACCACAAAGTAAGGGGTGACGTCTCTCACATCAGCAGTAAAAGTTCCTGTAGAACAAAATAATCCTATATTCTTCTGATTATGATCTTGATTATAGTTGTGCAAACCCACTGGAGACACCATCATTGTTAAAGTGTCACTGAGGGTATAATTTGGTCTCATAATCATTATGCAACTGATGCCTAATGAATTCTTATAAAAATTTCTCATGCTCTGCCTTATTCCTACTGTTAAGATTAAACAATACATTGTTTTAAGAAATTTGTTTGGGATTCTGTATCTATCATGGGTTACAGCTAGTGAAGGGAAGAACAGATGGATCTGTTGGGAGTAAACATGGTTGTTGGGAGTAAACATGGTGTGCTGTAGCTCAGAATCTGATCTAAGAGGGGAAGAACTTCACTCCATCCCAGAGAAGGTACAGGCACAAAGCATCATATCTGAGAGGGTGTCACGGGGTGGTAAGCTCAGCCTCTCACCCCGGAGGCAGGGCGCGGAGCCTCTCAGGCCCCGTCTGGGTTGCAACACCTCGTAATTATTACAGTCTCCAGGCCAGTAGCACCCCATGTCAGCGGGGGCACTAGGGTCCAGCGACCAAGTCAATAACAACCCCCATCAGTGGGGTACCCAGCCCCACGGCTAAGTCAGTAGCAGCCCCAGTTGGTGGGGCAATAGGGCCCAGTGGCCAAGTCAGTACCAAATGTCCCCTATTGCAGGGAAGTATGGCCTACTGCCCAGAGCCAGCAGTCCCGATGTAGTGTCCCCCTTGGGGGCTAATAGGGTGGGGTAGGGGGAACCCGGGCCCTCCCTCTCCACTTTGTCCCAGCCTAGGGCCCTATCCGCGGTGGACATGTCCCACCATTAGCTCAGCGGGGAATGAACCCGAAACACGCTGAGCTCTCGGGGAGTCCAATTCGCCAGCCTGGGCTACTTCCTACCCTGTCCAGGATTGCCAGTGTCTTCTCCACCTGCCTTCTCTGAGCTGGGCCCTTCCCCAGCTGGTCTCTGCTGTAGCATCCTCCTCTGGACTGGCAGCCTCCCTGGCTGGCCTGAGCTGTGGCATCTGCCTGCTGCTCCTGCTTCGGAGCTCTGGCAGCAGCTCCTTTCCTGACTGAGCTGCTCTCCTGGCTTTTATACTGGTCCTCAAGTTGTAGCATGCCCAGCAGGGCTGTGGGGGTGGGGTCCTCGCGGCTATATCGGCCTGGTTAGCTCTTGCTGGCCCAGTGCAGGATTGGAATACCCTGTCACAGAGGGATATACTCAAAAAAGCCAGCAGGGGTGGCTGCTAGCTTTGGCTGCTAGCTTTGGATGATGATAGCAGCATGGAATGAAGACAATGTGATTGTCTTATCCCGTGGTGAATCAGAAAGATATTACACAGAGGTTGCACAGAGAAGTACAGGTAGCTGTATAAATTCAATATATGAATTGTTTTCCTTGGATGTGTTATTTAGATTAACTTGGGATGTAGCTACAGAAATCCTGTTGTTATTTCAGTTATCAGGAAGCATTATTACACAATTTTACAGATAAAAGAAAAAACAGAGCTAAAGCACCTTGACAAAATAACATAGTCTGCGTCTTCGCAACAAGCAGTTATTTCGACATGTCAAAATAATGTCGAGCTGGAGGTCTTCTTACTCCGACTCCTGTAACCCTCATTTTACGAGGACTAAGGGAAGTCGGAGGAAAAGTGCTCTCTCTCAGACTTCCTGCTGTGTAGAGCGTGCCAAAAGCTGAAATAAGCTCTTTTGACTTAAGCTACGCAATTGACGTAGCTCAAGTAGCATAGCTTATTTTGGCTTTAGCTCTGCTGTGTAGATGTGCCCTTAGTACTGACATCAGGCATATACACGGCCAAAACCAGCAAGTATGTTGAAAAGCTACTTGGTTGCTTTACACTGCTATGAAGCAGCGTGTTTTGGAGAAATAGCCAGTCATTGTACACAAGTGGAGTAGATTCCAAACATATGTTTAATTTTTCTTTACTTTTCCTCTTTATTTTTGTTATTTCTCTCCATTTCATTCTTCTTCTTCTGCAATCCTTTAAATTTCAAGGAGAGTCTTCTCTGTTTTTCCCCACTGTGTTTTTGCTATTTAAATATTACTTATCTTCATTTCTATGTGCATTTATGCAACTTATAATAAATGCAATAAATATAGCGAGGTCAAACTGATTTTCACCTGAGACAATGGCCCTGATTCTGGAATCATTTAAATCAATGCATCTCTGATGTTTTCAATGTAGTTACTACATAATTATGCTCGTCCAGATGGGATCAGAATCAAGCTCATCAGGATTTCCAGAAATAAAGTTTAATTTGCAGTTTTCCAGAAAGAAAAGTCTAGTCCATTTACCCATTCCATCACTCCCCTTTTTCTGACATTCTGAAGACAAGGGTTCTCCACATTTTTTCATTCCTATATAAGGACTGCTTGCATAATTATTCCAAGTCCTGAGTAAAAGGTCAACATGTAAGTGTGCTTCCATGGGAGCAGATCAGACAATACACTGTGATTCAGAGTCACAATTTTGTCTTGGGTTTGCTCTAAAGAGAGAAATAATGTTTGTCAGAATATCAGATTACTGTCCATACTCTCCCCTTACCCGTATACAGTGGAGGATGAAAGAATCAAAGTTCTGCTTCCTATCTGGCCACTTGCATGGGAAGAAGTATAAGAGTGCATTTACATTGCACCATTATTTCAAGATAACTACCATTATTTCAAAATAACAATGTGAGCGAATACACAGCCATTCTGTTATTTCAAAATAATTTTGAAATAACAGACGGCTTATTCTGAAATCTGTAAACCTCATTCTATGAGGAATAACGGCTATTTCGAAATAGCTATTTCAAAATAAGGCATGTGTAAATGCTCCAGTGCTGCTATTTTGAAATAGCCCTTCACCAGGGCCATTCTAAGTTATTCCTCCCTAGTGCCTCCTGGTGCTCTAAACTGAGATAACATGTCTACATTAGGGGAAGCTTGCCTTGGACTAATTTTGAGGCTTCTCCATAGTGTAGATGTGTTATTTCAAAAACAGTTATTTCAGAATAACTATTCCGGAGTCGCTCATTTCGAAATAAGTGTGCAGTGTAGACGTACCCCTAAGAATCCTCTGGGGACTGCTTTCTCCTCTGCCTTGTGACCTGCTTTGCCAGCTCATGTTGAGGAATGAAGGACATTTTACGTATTGCTCTCCTTGGTGAGTATGTGGAGTGAGTCAAAATCTCACCCAAAATGATTATATGGACTTGTTCAAATTCAAAAGAGAACAAGAACTGTGACAGCTTGTGCATCTCACCCAGAAATACTTTTGGGCTCTCCTGCAGAAGCAGTTAGGTATGGGTGAAGTTGTATGTAGTAAAGTAATCAGGACTGACTGGCCTTAAGGCAAGGTGAGCAAGGCAGTTGCCTTGGTCCCTGCACCTTCAGGATCCCACGTTGCCCCGCGGTCCACCCGCCCACTCAGCCGCTCACTCGCTGCTCTGGCTGGGAGCTGTCCAGCCGCGTGGCGCAGACAACCATAGCGTGCCGCCCTGGGCCCAGCAAACTCTTTGGCTGGGCCTGAAAGTAATGGTTCTTCCTTGATAGTGAGTGGACTTCACAGATTTGCTGAAGAAAATATATGTGGATGGGAAAAGGAGAAGACAGCGTTTTTTTTGTTTTTTGAGGCTTTTTCCCTGAAAAGACCTTTTAAGAGAATGGAGGCTGGAATGGATGATGTAGCCATTGTACAAACTCACTGCTCTATACAGTGAATGGCGTTTGTTCTTATTACAGTAAGTAAACTTGTCAGAAAATGTACCCATCTTAAGCATTTAAATGGCAAGTGACATGCAATAAAATACACTATAGGTTTAAACAACGAATCCTTGTGGCAAATAATAAACCATTATTTTAAAAGATCAATTGACAACTCTAATAAGCTATCTCCAGAAGAGCTGAATCAGTAAAACATGTTTTTATTGCAGAGGGAAATTGCTACTTTGATGACTCTAGAGTTTGCCATGAAATAAATTAGAAATATATCCTAGTGATTAAACTGTAGAAATGTATTATAAATCCATCTCACACGGGATGGGAAATATATTTTTCAGTACATTATATTCCAACTATAGAATTTGCTTGGTATATACAATTCTGAACTTGTGTAAAGATTATAATTTTAAACCGCTGAGATGGTTAAATTACTTTAACATTCCAAAGCCTCTATCTAAAGAGAGGCTGCATATGTGGCAGTGATTATCTAACCATCTTGGTACTTACATACTCATCGCAATAGTACCTCTTCCG
The DNA here is from genome assembly GCA_019425775.1 of Rafetus swinhoei. Taxonomy (NCBI): domain Eukaryota; kingdom Metazoa; phylum Chordata; order Testudines; family Trionychidae; genus Rafetus; species Rafetus swinhoei. The sequence goes on from CM033449.1 coordinate 118,388,067, forward strand.
TGAATGCTGTGATTTAATTTAACTGGATACTGTCAATTTAAAAACCTTTATTCTTATAAAACGTAACATCTTTATCATGGTAATTTATTAATAAATTGATACCTGGCCCTAAACCATCTAGCCATGCATAATATTTATGTTATCTTTGTACACCTTCTCCTAGTCTCTCCCATTTTCTTTTGCACCCTTTGTTGACCTTGTTGTGAATTTGATTGCAAGCTCCTTGAGGCAGGGGCTGTCTTTCCTATGTGTTAGTAGAGCGCTATCCACTGTGACACCTGACTGGTACCTTTATCTGCTACTATAATAATAAGAATGACTAAATCCACCCATATACGAAAATATTAGATTTTTTTCACATTGTTTTCAGCTTCAGCTACTCTGTGCGTTTGACAACAGCACTTTACAATGCAATATTTATTTTGTGCATCTGACAGCAGTTATACCGTTTCCCCTACATTACGAATACATCCCAATTCAGTTTGTAGGATGGGGGATTCTCCAACCCACTTATATGGCCTGCACCTGTGTATGTCTACATTATACTTTTGAAAATAAATATTATTAGCCCCATTTAGCACATACAGTATAGAAAGAATAGAATCCAGCAGTCCTGTCTCTCAGTAATCTGTTCTAATCTAGACCAGCGGTTTTCAATTGTGAATCCCTATAAAATTCCAAATGAAGGTATGGACCCCTTTGGAAATTTCAGACAGTCTGTTAGACCTTCCTCCTGGGGTTTTCAGTCTCCTAGTCCAAAGGCAAAAACTACTGATCTTGACCACATTCTCTTATAGGTTCACGTCTATATGATTTTAATACACATTTTAAACTTTTAACTAGGAACTCTTTCATATACTATGCTTAATAAGTCCCGACCTCAGAAGCCAGAAAGGACAATGTATGCAGATCTTCAAAGCCAAAAGTGTTTTTCTTGATAACGGACTCTTTCCCTGAACATGTTTGTCCCAGCCTTTAGCAAGTCGATATTCTTTATCTCTCGTAATTTTGGCAGAGAGATTAATTGTATTCCATGTTCTTAAAAAGAGATTATTACTATAGTTTCATAATACAACAGACTCCTCCAACATTTCTTCCACATGGTGACCCATAAAAAGCATAGTGCTAGAGCTAAGAGAGATCTATATTATTCTTGATAATACACTGCAGTCCAATATTTTAGGTTGAAAAGAGTAATTTCTAAAAACCTCATTAAACAGCATGGCAAATAACCATTGTCTAAAGCATAGACAATAGATGAAGGCAATTAGCCCATCAGCATTAGTTCTAATTTAAACACTTTCCTTTAGACACTTTCATTAACTGTATTGACCACAACTATACATTCATTTTACCTGCATTCCATTACCCTGCTAATATGTGATCGTGTCTTGCAAATGTGGACCTTAATATAAGAAACTCAGGGTTCAGTCCCCAGCAGGTGTAAATCTGCATACAATGCACGAATTTAAGAAAGTTTACACTTTCTCAAGAGCTGAGCCTCAGAATTTACTTATGACTGGAAAGATACTTCTATCTCAGTGTGGTTCCTGAATGTTACACCAGCCATTTCTTTTATTGAGCACTTTGAGTCTATGTTTAATTCTCTTTTATTGCTTTAAAATGCTCATTGCAATCACGTATGTATTCCTAAGGGTACAGTATATGGCATATATGCAGTATGTACTAAAAGCAGGTGAATAATGTATCACTTTTTTGGTACACAAATGTATACGTGGAATAATTTCCATTAATAACTTTTATTATATGGAAATAGCAAGGAGTTCTGTGGCACCTTAAAGACTAACAGATTAATGCATCTGTGCATCTGACAAAATGTTTTTTACCCATGAAAGCTTATTCCCAAATAAATCTGTTAGTCTTTAAGGTGCCCCAGGACTCCTTGCTGTTTCCATATAATAAAAGTTATTAATGGAAATTATTCACTTCCCAATGCAAGAAAATTAAGTCAAGTTGCAGTATGATAGCATGTGATAGTCCTGTTTTCATTTATCTTCATCATCCTGAATTTTTTAAAGTCAGAAACCCTTGCACACTCCACAAGGATTGGGAAGCAGGTATAAAAAGTGCTAACTCCTAAAAGTTTCTAAAAATATTTTGTCTGGATATATTTTTAAAAAATATGTATTTGAAATCTGAAATGAAGTGCTATTAACAATATATTAAAGCATAAATATATTTAACAATATCCTTTTTAATAGCTAATACAATTCAAAATTTCTCCACTTCAAGGGATACAAGAAATCGGTCAACAGTTCTTTGTTTTTACCATTCAAGTGCTGTTTCCCTAAATACAAGGCTTAAATAATTTCATAGGACCTAAAACTCAATAGCATCTTCATTTTCCATATCTGAACAATCACCACTTTACTTTGTCACACTTCTCTCCCTAAACATTTTGGCTACTCTGGCTCAGCTGTATTTCAACTTTATCCTCAGACCAGTCCCACCATTAACCAATACAAGAAACTAGCTCTGGTATGGAGGCTGCTTAAAATATATCCAGCTATTCCACATGCAGCCTCTGCCTTTTGAAGAGAAGAGTGAAATTCCGCACTACAGGTTGGAGAAAAGATGGATTCCTCATGTGGACCATTCACTCTTCAGTGGACACACGCCTCCATCCAAACAACCCTCTTTCCCTTTAAAGTCCAGATCCTGCAATGAGTTCCACAAGAACAGATCCCTGTGTTAGCACAGAGCTTATCACGGAATCAGAGCCTAAGTCATAGCACTTGCAGGCAGGTATTACAAGATGGACTGGTAGCACTATTACTTTGATTGTAAACTCTGTGGGGCAGTGACTGTGTTTTTGTTCTGTGTTTATACAGCACCTAGCAAAATGGGGTCTGGTCTAAAACAGATTCTAGGCACTATGATAATACAAATAACAAATAATCATAATTCTCTGATCCTTCCCATTATAAGAACCTGTTTTCAATGGTTTATTACTTAGCCACATGGTCTGAAATTCTCCATGCTGAGTGTCAGCCTTAGACTGAGTTAAAGACTGTTTCATCACGCATATGTACAAAGAGAACAAATTAAAATTACATAGGAAACCTCAAATCTGGCAATTCCTAACTTTTAAGTACTTGACTTTGCAACCTTCAAGGTGTTCTTTTAACAGAGTTTGTGTGTGTAGTATAACAACTGGAGTTCTAGCAACAGCTAAAGATAATATTGTCAAATTGTTCCCCACCGCCATTCTAAATGCCCTTTACCAGGTCTCTTCTCTACCTGAAGTTAAGTATCTTCCTTAAAAAAAAGATGGTGCAACAATATTTCAGCATTTTTGAAAGCTCAGATTGTAGAAAAAACACTTCACTTTTCTCATTGTTAAAAAGGAAAAAGTATTGTGAACTCTGAACACTCCTATCACATTAAGAGTTTAGGACATAAAGCTGAAATTCAACAGAGAAATAAATAGCCTCCCATGAGCTGTGAAAATTGTTCTGTGTTTTTTAGATATTTTAAATACACATGAACAATTCATACTGCCATTTCCTCTTTACAGTGTCCTCAAGTTCAGCCACCAGATCACACTGGAAAAGTTTCTATACATTGCAATGCTTGCTTTGCTACACTTTTACAGTAAGGAAAAGAATGTATAAAATCACAAGACAAAACAGTAGGGTTATGCTTTTTAGATTTTAGACTTTATATTACAACCTCAGAGGTTGTTTTGAATCTAAACAACAATATAAGTATTTCTGGGTACTTTCCATCACATAAAATCATACCACTATGAAATTGCAATCTTTATATTCCAAGTGGGCTTCACAAGACTGCTTCTGATCGATTAGATGAATGGCAGCTGCCAAATAATTGTGGCAGGGGAATTAATAATTACCAGGTTTATCTTGCATGAATCCTCTTTTCGGTCAAGCAACCCACAGAGAGCCAACAATGTGTTACGTGTTCAATGATACAAAGAGTTCTTATTTCTTCTTTTGTATGGTGCATATTACAGTTATCGTCTCAATACCCACTGAGAGGCATATTGTCTTTTTGAATGGGACAAACTTATCTCATCTCATGTAGGTTTGACTCAGTGATTTGTAAAATCTGAAGGCACCAGGCTTGCTGTTTCATTTTACCATTGCCTCTTACATTTGAAACCAAATTTAGATATAAAGTCTAATCTGAATCAGGACTGTATATTTCTACTGAAATTTAGAAGATTAAAAAGGTCAACAGAAGCTTCTTATGAGTTCAGGCATTCAAGAAATATTGTAAATTCTCCTACACTAGGGAGATAAGCCATAATATATTTGTGGAAGCAATATGTATACAAATTGCTATCTTCCTTACATGGGAGGCCTGATTCAAAGCCCATCCAAAGTCTATGGGAGTCTTTCCATGACCTCAATAGGTTTTGGATAAAGCCATTTGGTCTCTCAGATCTGCATGGTCACCACCATTTTAACTGATTCCAAAAGGATCTCTCAAAACTGGGTGATTGGGCAACAAAATGGCAGATGAAATTTAATGTAGATTAATACAAAGTAATGCACATTGGAAAACATAATCCCAACTATATATAAAAATGATGGGATTTAAATTAGCTATTACCACTCAAAAGAGAGAGATCTTAGAGACATTGAAGATAGTTTACTGAAAACACCCACTCAAAGTACAGCAGCAGTCAAAAAAAAAAAAACAACCTGAACGTTGGGAATCATTAAAAAGGGGGTAGAAAAGACAAAATAGAATGCAAAATCTTGCACTTTATAGTATCAAATTCATCCCCTTCTGTCACTTCAGTGTTCAAGGTCATCCAGATCTTCCTGTATAATACTCCAGTCCTCCTCTGTTTTGACAATTCCTCCCAACTTTGTATCAACAAATTTCATTAGCATATTTATATTGTTTGTGGCAAGGTCATTCATAAAAATATTGAATACTTTTGGTTCCAAGACTGAATCTTGAGTTATTTCACTAGTAATCTTCCTCCATCCTGATAATTCACCTTTCAGCACAATCTATTGCCTTCTCTTCAGCCAGGTCCTTGTCCATCTTACAATGCTTTTACAGATCCTATTCTCTTCAGCCAGGTCCTTGTCCATCTTACAATGCTTTTACAGATCCCCATATTCCCTAATTTAACTAATAACTTCCCCTATTTGCTGAAGTCCAAATATATTAGATCTATTGAATTTCCATTATCTAAAAAAATAGTTATTTTCTCAAAGGAGGGAATTAGGTTACTCTGTCATGAACTACCTTTGGTTAATCCATGTTGCATTATATTCTCTCTTACCCGCTTACTCTATCAGGCTGTGTCTACACTGGCGTGTTCTTGCGCGAAAACGGCCACTCTTGCGCAAAAACATGCCGCCTGTCTACACTGGCCACATGTTCTTGCACAAGTAAACTGACGTTGTACTGTAGAAAATCAGGGCTTCTTGTGTGAGAACTCTGATGCTCCCTCTCAGGAAGAAGCCCTCTTGCGCAAGAGCTCTTCCAGAAGAGGCCAGTGTAGACAGGCAACATGAATTTCTTGTACAAGAAGCCCCTATGGTTAAAATGGCCATCAGACCTTTCTTGCGGAAGAGAGCGTCTACACTGCCATGGATGCTCTTGCGCAAAAGCACATTCCAGTGTAGACGCTCTCTTGTGGAAGAGTTTTTGCACAAGTACTCTTTCACAAAAAAGTTCTTGCACAAGAAGCTGCCAGTGTAGACGTAGCCTATGAGTTTAACTATTTCTTCCTTCACAGTCTGTTCTAAAGTCTGGCATACTACCGAGGTCTGACTCTCCAGCCTATAACTGCCCAAATCACGTTTTTTCCCTTTCTTAAATATAGGTACTACATCAGCTTTCTTCAGTCATATGGTACTATCCCCAAATACATATATGTATTATATTTATTAGGAATCCTTGCTACCAAACTAGTGCCAGTTCTTTCAGCATTCTGGGATGGAAGTTACCTGGTCTCCCAGATTACATTTTCCTTTCACCTCAGATGTGTTAATTTACATTTTTAGATACTAATTTACATCAGTCATACTGTCTTCATGTACACATGTTCCATATTAGCATCCCTACTGAAAACTAAGGCTAAAGTATTCATTTAATTTTGGGGCTATATCTAGACATCTTTAACTTCCTTTCCATCTACACTTCATAGCAACCCCACCTCATCCATCCTTATTCTCTTTTTATTTATGCAACTTAAAAAGCTTTTATTATTTATTTTAATTTCTTTGGCAAGAACTAATTTCACTGAACTTTCAGCACTCCTCACTTTTTCCTCTTATATTTTCCAGTCTCCACAGTGTAGTTGTCTTGCCTCAGTGACCCCTTTTCCATTTCTTATAGGCTCTCTGTTTGTTTCTACTAATCTTTCTGGGGTGGTTATTAATCCAGCTCGATATGGAGTCTTCCCCTACAAGTTATGTTGAAACAATGGTGGGTCTCTCAGTGCTAGGGCCTAAGAAGCAGGACAGACCCAGGGCTCACCAGCACAGAGGGTGAAGGGGGAGACAGGGGGTCCTGAGAGGGAACAGCAAGGCAGATAACATGGAGCTATCTCACAGGCTCCATGGATCAGAGAATACCCATGGCTCTCCAGTTGGGTCAGCACTAGGACCCTTTTTGCTGGTGGCATGGTTGTGACTGTAGATATTTTTTCAACATCTTGCAGGTGGCAAGCAGTATCCATGATAACTCACACAGGACAGATGGAGAGACCCTTTCCACAGGACAGAGGACTCTGCATATGTTTTATGTATGTTCTCACTGTGTAACTCCTAAGTGGTACAGAGACTTGAATTGAACTTCTGTCTCTTACCAAATTTAATAGTACCGGTTGAAACTCTAAAATCCGGTACTCTCTGGTCCAGCAACTTCCATGGTCTGGCAGGACCAAGGGTACTGCTGGACCAGTGAGCCCAGCTGGGAGGATGGGGACACGGTCAGAAGCGCAGCCCTGGCTGGTGGCAGCAGGGTCAGAGGCTGGGAGCGCATCCCAGGCCGGCAGTGGGGAGTCCAGAAAACTCCTTGATTTGGGACCATTCAGGTCCCCGGGGTTCCAGACCAGAGATGTCCAATTTGTATTAGGCATCATACTAAATAACAGCAGAAAAGAGCAAGAGAAAATAAAGACAGAAAGAGATTGATATTGTATTGGTAAATATTTGTTAGAGCCAATTAGCTCAAGAACAAATTATTTCTTTTCTTTATTTTCATTATCTTTTTTCATCACAGCCATTTTATAGGCTATTTCAAACCTGAAAGGCTAAGTTAGCATATTAAAGAGGCACTATTATCTTTCCACTTTGCTTTCTTTTTGAAACCCCAGGAAAATGATGACCCTCTAAATGTACATAGAAAAGAGTAAATGTGGAGATTTATGATGATAAGAAAGGACTTCCCTCTTATTAGAAGTCATATTCTTTAAATCCACACACTGAACAGGAATGTAAGTTTTGCATTCCATTTTGGTGCAAAGTTAATGAAGGATATCCAATTAAATTAAGAATGGCTAAAGTTAGTGAAATACTCAAACTCATCACAGTCAAAGCTTCATTCCTTCTTTCTTAAGATTGCCTATAATCACTCTAACTGACCTTCAAACACTATCCAGTAGGAACACACATATAATAGTAAGTCAACAAATCAATTGAAAAGAACATAAAAATAGACATCCTGGATAAGACCAAAAGTCCATCTAGCCCAGTATCTTGTCTACTGACAGTGGCAGTGATTGCCAGGTGCCCCAGAGGAAGTGAATAGTACAGGTAATCATCAAGCAATCCATCACCTATTCCCAGCTTCTGACAAACAGAGGCTAGGAACATCATTCCTACCCATCCTGGCTCGTAGCCATTGATGGACCTATCCTCTAGGGATGTGAAGGACTAGTTGACTATCTGATAATCAAATGCTTATCAGATAGTCGACAGCTTAGTTGACTAGTCGCTTCCTCCCCCCCGCCCATGCCTTGCTGCCTCTATCAGAAAGGAGGGAGTGCTTCAAAGTGGCAGTGCCATGTGGAAGACCCCAGGCTGCATGCAGCATTTCAAAGCGGCAGCGCCATGTGGAGCCTAGGGTCAGCTTGGGATTCCCCCGATGACCCCGGGCTTCATGTGGTGTTGCCGCTTTGAAATGCTGTGTGGAGCACGGGGCCAGTGGGGGACTGCTTGAGTCCCCTGCTGGCCCCGTGATCCCCACAGCGCTTTCACCTTTAAGGTGTAGCAACAGCCCTGTGGCTGTTGCTACACATGAAAGGCGGAAGCGCCCTTACCGACTAATCAAATTGTCAATGCAAATTGCATCGACTATTCAATTAGCTAAATAACTGAAATTTTACATCCCTACTATCCTCCATGCTTTTATCTAGATCTCTTTTAAAGTCCTGGCCTTCGTAACATCCTCTGACAAGGCATTCGACAGGTTGACTGTGAACTGTGTGAAGAAATACTTCCGTTTGTTTGTTTTAAAACTGCAACCTATTAAATTTATTTGTTGACCCCTAGTACTTGTGTTATGGAAAAAAGGAAATAACTTTTCCTGATTTACTTTCTCCACACCAGTCATGATTTAATGGACCTCTAACATATCCCCTAAACGGAAATGTCCCAGTCTGATCAATCTCTCCTCATATGGTAGCCGTTCCATACCCCTAATAATTTTTGTTGCACTTTTCTGAACTTTTTCCAATGTCAAGATTTTTTTTTGAGATGAGGCAACTACATTTGCATGCAGTATTCAAGATGTGGCTGTACCATGGATTTATACATAAGCAATAAGATATTCTCTGTCTTGTTCTCTATCCCTTTTTAAATGATTCCTAATATTCTGTTTGCTTTTTTGATTGCTGCTGCACATTGAGTGGATGTTTTTAGAGAACTATCTATAATGATTCCAAGATCTTGAGTGGTAAAAGCTAATTTAGTCTCCATCATTTTATACGTATAGCAGGAACTATGTTTTCCAATACGCATTACTTTGCATTTATCAACATTAAAATTCACCCGCCCTCTTGTTGCCCAGCCACCGTGTTTTGTGAGTCCCTTTTCACAGAATCATAGAATCATAGGGTTGGAAGAGACCTCAGGAGGTCATTGAGTCCAACCCCCTGCCCAAAGTAAGACCAACACCAACTAAATCATCCCAGCCAGAGCTTTGTCAAGCCGGGACTTAAAAAACCTCTAAGGATGGAGATTCCACCACCTCCTTAAGTAATCCATTCCAGTGTTTCAGCACCCTCCTAATAAAGTTGTTTTTCCTAATATCCAATCTAAACCTTCCTCACTGCAACTTGAAACCATTGCTCCTTGTTCTATCATCTATCACCAATGAGAACAGCCTCTCTCCATCCTCTTTGGAACTCCCCTTCAGGCAGCTAATGGCTGCTATTAAATCCCCCCTCAATCTTCTCTTCTGTAGACTAAATAACCCCAAATCCCGCAGCCTCTCATCATAAATCATGTGCTCTAGACGCCTAATCATTTTTGTTGCCTAACGCTGGACCTTCTCCAATGCATCCATCCTTTCTGTAATAGGGGGATCAGAACTGGTCACAATACTCCAGATGTGGCCTCACCAGTGCCAAATAAAGGGGAATAATTTTGAAGCCCTTTACACTCTGCTCTGTATATAGTTATCTGGAGCAGTTTAGTATCATTTGCAAATTTTGCCACCTCACTGCTTACCGCTTTCTCCAGATCATTTATGAACTAGAAGACTTGTCTGGTGTTGCTTGGGTCCTACAGGGCAGGGAACTGGCAGTATGGTGGATGCAGGGCAGGGAGTGGAGGGTGTAGGAGTCAAGGCAAAGGATTGGGCATGTGGGGGCTCAAAGCAGGGGGTGAGGATGCAGGAGTCAGGGCAGGGAGTGGGGGACTCAGGGCAGGGAGCTGGGATGTGTGGGGGAAATCTAGGTGGGGGAGTGCAGGATTTAGAGCTGGGGGTGCAAGGGCTCATGGCAAGAGCTCAGGTCAGGGGACTGGGAGGCAAGGGGGGAGGAAGACTGCAGCACTCAGCCCCAGCCACCGGTGTGCTCCTCAGGTGTGGGAGGGAGGCTGAGGCTGTGGTGCCCAGCCCTGGGCAATGGCGGGGCTCCTCAGGGAGGGTGAGGCTCTGGTTCCATCAGCGAGTTTCCTTGGGGGAGAGGCCAAAGATGAGAGGCTGCAGTGCTCATCCCTGGACCCTGGCGGTACTCCATGGGGAGGGGTGTGAGCTGGGGCTGTGCAGCCTGGCCCTGGCCCCAGTGGTACCCCTCAGGGGCAGCAGGGCTCCCCTCTCAATCAATGAGAGGACTTTCCTTCTTACTTTGCTTAAGAACCTTTGGTGAGGGTCCTTGTGAAGGCTTTCTGGAAATCTAAGTACACTACATCCACTGGATCCTCCTTATCCACATGCTTTTCGACACCCTCAAAGAATTCTAATAGATTTATGAGGCACAATTTCCCTTTACAGAAACCATGTTGACTTTTCCCCCAAAATTATGTTCTTCTATGTGTCTGACAATTTTTGCTTTGCTATTGTGTCAACCAATTTGCCCCGTACTGAAGTTAGACTTACTGGTCTGTAATTGCCAGGATCACCTCTAGAGACATGTACTCTGTTTATGTTTTTCCCAGGACTGCACAATACCTCTCTGATTTTCCAAGATATTGAGCAGAATTCCGGCTGATGTCAGTGGAAACTGTAGTGCCCAACAACCATGAAAATCAGACACTTAAATATCTCTGGGCTTTATCCAGACCCCACTAACATCAATAAAAAGACTTATTGACTTCATTGGCCCTTGAATCTGGCTCCTTGTGTAAATGGAAGTACTTCACGGTTTTGCAAGGGTCTGATAATGAAAATTGCATAAGTGTATTAATATTGGTTAGGAATTCAAGTCATGGGGCATGGGTGTCATGAATAGACAATCTTATATACAATAAACACCATTGTTACCCACAAATTGGCTGTTGGAGAACTGATTTCCCCTTCTGCTTGACCAAATTTTCTCCCCCAAACTGGCCCAAATAGTCTCACACAAAGTCTCATCAACATAGGTCCTGTATAAAAATTATATAGTACTGCTTTCCTAACTTGACTTTCCATAATTTAGATTACATGATTGCATTTTATATAATTTGGTGGTTTTAATTCTTCTACTATAAATATACTATGATTTATTAGGCATTGACAATTGCTTGGCACTGTGCGAAACAGAAGGGAAAGACACTAGTTTAATTACTCTTTTAGAAGAAATATGGAGAGAAATAGAAAACTGGTGACTAGCTCAAAAGGAATTTTATTAAGACTATCTGTTAATCAGCTTGAAGAGATTATAACAATTCCACCCCCCCCCTTTGTACTCAGAGAATTTGAAATTGAATTCCCACTGCTGCTAATAAGTAATGTACATTTAATTTTCTTTGTACCATATCAATAATGTGACACTGAAAACAATACTTCGTTAAATGGTTGCTACTATAAGTAGCACTACATAGTTAACTAATTTTAAACATACAAGAACTAGAAGATTTACCTGGTGTTGCTTGGGTCCTTAACTCAAATATTTTTTGCTTTTCTTCATTTAAATCACTCTTCTGGGGTGGGGCTGGGAGGAGGGGTTCGATATGTAGGCTTCCACAGGAAGAGAGGACCACACCAGCCCTCTCTCACTGCAGGAGTTTGGGGCCAGGCAAGAAGCTCCTGTTCATGGCTGCTGCAGCTCCAGTGGACACAGCCAGGGAAGGCATGCATGTTTCTGGGCTGGGGGACACACGGACAAACTCTCTGAAATATATAGTAGAAAGCTGTACCTTCCTCCACAGCTTCTCTCTGTTGCCCCAATAGGGTTACATTTGTCCTGGTCCCCATCTCTGGCCCACAGCTGCCCCCTTGTGGTCACTATACAGTATAAGTGACCCTGCTAGCAGAGCCCTCCTGTGTAGTGGAGATTGTATTCACTGTTTGCTTTGTATGTGATTCTACTGCCCTGTGCTGCTCTTTAGTGACCCTGTGTGTGTGTGGGGGGGGGGGGGGTGGGCAGCAGGGGATGGGATCTTTGGGTGAGAACTCCTGAGGGAAGGCAGGTAGGGAGTGATCCCAGCTGTCCTGTAACCTGACCCTAGGGTGAAGATGCAACCAGTGATAGTTAAATAATACCTTGGGGCCAGGAAGCAGGGCAAAGGAGGAGGCGGGGCTGCCTAGAAGGGTGCTGGGTGTGTGGGTTAGTTTTTTTTCCATTGGCTTAGGGAGGAGGGAGTCTAGCTGGCTTGGGGGGCCAGGCCTAGGCTCTGGGCCTCCCTATCCTCAAGATGGCTTGTACTGACTGCTCCTGGTTCCTGTAACAACAAGTCTGTCCTACACTGTGTCCCTTACAATGAATAAACTTTCTGTTTTACTTGCTAGCTGAGCGCCACATCTGCCTGTGGATGGGGGTGCAGGGCCCGGTGACCCCCCCACTCCGTGACACCTCTTTCCCTTTCCATTTTAAGAAAAAAAATCATATTCCAGACACAACCCATTGTGCTGGCACAACCTTACCTGGACTTGCCGTAAGTTATGATAAAAGGAATCTGCCTAACAAATCGGTGATCCTAGCTTCTACTGAACAGATACATGGACAGACAGATTTCTAAAATATATATTAAAATAAGATATATGGTATTTAAACTCCTCTCATCTATATTTGATTTTTGTCTGTCTGTGTATCGGTCTGTCTGTTCAAGAACTCCTCCTAAACAGTAAGGGTTAGGACCTCCAAATTGGGTATACAGCTCCCTCTTACCATAACTTAAATCCAAAGTAATGGCTTGGTTATGCCAGGAAAATGGGATGTGCATGGAATGGGATTGCTTCTCAGAAAACCATACAGAAAAGTGTCAGAATCACCCCGTCCAAGATTGCCCCAGTCCTGAGCCTCCCATCCCTCAGGCACCATTTAGGAAGGGCGGAGCCAGCTGAAGGTTCTCCCCCCAGTTCATATGAGAACATTTCTGCCTCTTCCCCTTTGGCAGGGGAGCTGGGATTAGGGAAGTTGGGAGAGAGTGAAGCTCCCTGCCCCCTCCAATTCATACAGGAACATGGCTGACTGTTCCCCTTCATCAGGGAGTGAGAGGAAAGTGCATTCCTCACTCTTCCAAGACAGCGCAGGGGGCAGGCAAAGCTAGACTTGCCCCTGGCAGAGGACATGCACCTCTCCCCCCGGGTGTGCCTGCTGCAGCCATGGACAGGTGCTTCTCACCTGGCCCCAAGCTGCTGTGGTGAGAGAGGGCTGGGGTTGTCCTCTCTCCCTGGGGCAGTGTGTTTACTGAACCCCTCATTCCCAGGCCCACCTCATAGCAATGATTCAAGTGAAACATGTACATTTTCATTTTATTTTCCAAACCCAGCAATTAATTGAGTTGAGGACCCAAGCAATGCTGGGTAAATCTTCTAGTTGCAATTATTATACATAAATAGTTTTGGAAGGGCGGTAGTAATTCAAACTGAAATTGTGGGACAAGCATTGCCATGACAATAATTAACAAAAGTAATATGAGGATAAGCTAAGCCTATGCACTGCTAAGCGTCGGCCTCTGAGCTGTTACAGCTGAAATCTGTTGTATCTGTGGTTTATATTATACCTTGTAAATCACCTTGGAGCCAATGAGATTTCCTAAGATTTTTATTAGTAGCTCTAACCTGGCAAGAAGCCAGACATCTTTCTTTACAAGATTATGATCCATCATTGCATGTAATATCCCAGATGATGTCTTTTTCAAGGAGTAATGATAAAATATTAAATATTTCATCTACATAATGAATTCCCTGGAAGAAATGCATGTGATCTTCAAATGTGATTAATCACATCTTGTTGATTAATTGTAATTTATAACCACTGAAATCTCTGCAGCTTTTGGACAGCACCTCACTTACAATGTACTAAACACCAATTTACCACCCTTTCTCACTATCCACCTTGCAGCACAAAGATATATTTATGCATGGGCAGTCAGTGGAAACTCCCAGGCCCATTCCTTCTGCTGAGGCCCTGCCCTGTACCACAGGGAGGCAGGGCAGCATGCCGTGTGCCCCCTACCACTCCAGGGAGGGGAGGAGGGCACATGAGCCCCAGCCTCCATGGCCTTGGAGCACAGGGAGGGTGGGTGGTGCAAGTCCCCAGCCTCCCCGGCCCCAGAGAACAGGAAGGGAGGAGGGCACATGTCCCCAGCCTGGAGCATGAGGAGGGAGGAGGATGCGTGTCCCCAGGCTCCCTGGCCCCAGAGCATAAGGGAGAAGGGCATGTATCCCCAGCCTCTGTGGCCCCAGAGCACGGAGAGGGAGGAAGATGCGCAGCCATAGTCTCTCTGCCCTGGAGCATGGACAGGGAGGACAACGCACATCGCCAGACTCCCTGGCCCGAGAGCATTGGGAAGGCAGGCACTGGGGGGCAGCAACACTGCCACCGGAATGCCTACAGTAGGCCTTCTGGGGTGGAGTGTGGGTGGGGTTGGGGGGCGATTTGGGAAGGCTGTCCCTTCCCACGCCTATTATACCAGACGCCATGTATTTATAGGCAGACATGTAGGACCCAGTAGTGCTTATAACTCAGCAAAATGCAACGATTCAGGTTACAAATATGATGTCAAAAGTAAAAGGAATTGAAACCTGAGTAACTGAGGCTAACTGAGAGAAGGGGTGACTTTGCATATTTGAAAAAGGTAGTGTATTTTACCTGAGAGGGAAAGGGAATGTTTCATATTTTTTTAAAATACCTAACCACTAAAGAAAGAACATCTTTATTCTTAAGATTAAAGCCCTCGAACACCTTAAATTATGGTCTAAAGAGTTCCTTAATCACATTTTTGAAATTCCCACCAAGACTTCTGGTGAAAACAGGAAACCACACACTTGACAAACCTGGTATTTCTACAGTAAAAGGAATTCAGGAAAGAAAACTTCCCCTTTCACTCGCAACTTTCTGGTTTTCTTTATACAGTTAAGGAAGCACAAAACTATTTTTTTCCCCTTTGAATGTCATCTTTCAAAATAAGAACCCAAGCCTTGGGGTACGTCTAAACTACATTCTATTTTCGAAGGAGGATATGCAAATTCCAAGATCTTTTTCCGATTTCACTTTTGAAAGCGGATCTTTCGAAAGTGAAAGTACTCTGGACACGGTTTTTCCGGGAAAAAAACCCTTTTTCGAAAAAAACGCATAAACCTCACTTTTTAAGGAAGAGCATTTTTTTCCGAAAAAGGGTTTTTTTTTCTGAAAAAAAAAAAAGTGTCCAGACTACTTTCACTTTCAAAAGATCTGCTTTTGAAAGTAAGATCGGAACAAGATATGGAAATTCCCATGGAATTTGCATATCCTCTTTCGAAAATAGAACGTAGTCTAGACATAGCCTTGGAGATGAAAATTTGGGTAAACTAAAGAAAGATAGAAAGTAGCTTCTGAGAACAACTTTAGTAGCATCAACACATTTTCTCAAGATACAGAAAAGATCAGCAAAGTGTAACTTCCTAACTATAATATGATATAGCAATGTTCTCCTGGCAATGCCAAAATATAGGGAAGTTTCTTACTCTAAAATGAATAGGATGCAAAAAAGGGAGGATCTGGCAACCCATTTCTAATGTGTGTGTAGACCAGATATTCCCTTTCCCTTAAGATTTCTAAGACACAACTCTGATTTAACAGCTTTTGGATAATGTGGAGTTTTCTGATAAAGGGGCATTTTCCTATTGGGGAAGAGCATTTTTTATTTTTAGACTGTTTTTCTCATGTAGTTGGCTAGAGCATTCTCATCTTGTCTTTTGCTAGATATTAATATATATTTTATTGCCATCTGAATTGTAGTAATGCCCAGATACCCTAATCAGGATTATTTTTTATTATAGCAGTGAGCCAAAGATCCAGTGAGGATGTGACTTTGTCACAAAGTTTTTCCTGGTGTTGCTCAGGTCCTTAATTCATTGTTTTTTTGGAAAATGAAATGAAAATGTACACGCTTAATTGAATCATTACTGTGGGGTGGGGCTCGGGATGCAGTATGCAGACTGCCCCAGGGAGAAAGGGCTACTCTAGCCTTCTCTTATGGCAGCAACTTAGGGTCAGCTGAGAAGCGCCTCTCCATGGCTGCCGCAGCTCCAGTGGGCACAGCCAAGGGAGTGGTATATGTCCCTCAACTGGTGCAGGTTCAGATTCAGATTCATCTGCCCCCTGTGCTCCCCAGGCAGAGTGAGGAATGCAGCAAACTGTGCACTTTTCCCTCTCTCCCTGACAAAGGGGAACAGCCAGAAATGTTCCCAAATGAAGTATGTGGGTTAGAGGGATCGGGCGTTTCAGGCACTCTTTGCCCTCCTTACAAGAGGCCTAGCAAGTGGGAGGCTCAGGGCTGGGGCAGTCCTGGATAGGGGGGGAGAGGCACATCCCCAACCAGTCTCTTTCAACCACCTGGTGATTCTGTCTCTTTTCTGTATGGTTTTATGAGAAGCAATTCCATTGCAGGCACATTCCATTTTCCTGGCACAACCAAACCCTTACCTTGCTTTAAGTTATGATAAGAGAAAGCTGTATACCAAATGTGATGGTCTTAGCTCTTTACCATTGGGAAGAGTTAAATAAAAGATATATAAAATTAGAACCAGGAGCACTGCCACATTGGCAGCTATTTGTGGGCCCGTGTGTAAACAGTGATGACGTTCACTTACTACTGACTTGGACTGGATTCAAATCAGTGACACAGAGAGGGAAAATTCTCTGTCTCCATTATCAGTTCCCAGAGCCAAACAATGATGTTTTAACATGTTCACATCAAGGAAAAACATAGCATTGGATTATGCTAGGAGTGCCAACTTCTTGGCAGAACCTCAGAAAAAGCAATGATAACATTAAACTGGATATTCAGTATGTTAGGAAAAAAAGAGGTTACTTGCCTTGTGCAGTAACTGGTGTTCTTCAAGATGGGTGTCCCTGTGGGCGCTCCACTGCAGGTGTCTCAGCACCCCTGCGCATACAATCGGAACTTTTTAGCAGCAGTACCCCTGGCTGCCGGTGCGCATGCACGCTGCCACTCGCGCCGTAGGGAGTGTGTTGGTACACACATGACATCAACCGTCCATCAGTTCCTTCTCTACTGTAGAGAGATGTTACGACTCCAAAGCAGAGGGGAGGAGGGAGGGTCGTGGAGTGTCCCTGTGACCACTCCACTGTAGGTGACTATGGAGCAGTGCCTTGAGAATTTGGAAGGAGGGGCTTCGGATCTGATTTATGAGCAGCGGACAAGATCACTGTTCCAAACTTAGTGCATTGTGCAGTGTGGCTATCTATGGCATAGTGCTTTGTAAATGTATGCGTAGAGACCCAGGTTGTAGCCCTACAAATGTCAGTGATGGGCACTTTATGCAGGAAAGCTGTGGAAGAGGCCATTGCTCTGGTGGAGTGAGTCCACAAATGGTTTGGAGGTGAAATCTTATTGATCACATAGAATGTTGTGATGCAATTTGTTATCCATTTGGAAAGTCTCTGTTTGGGAATCACTTGTCCTTTGGAGCGATCTGATATGGAAGGAAAAAGTATCGAGGAGTGTCTAAACTGTTTTGTTCTTTCCAGGTAAAAGGTGATAACTCGGCGGACATCCAGGGAATGGAGGCAAGCCACGTGGGTGTCCGAATGAGGCTTCTGGTAGAAAACAGGTAAGTATAAGTATACAGTTCATTGAGGTGGAACTGTGAAACCACTTTAGGCAGAAATTTCAGGTGTGGGCTGAGCACTACTTTATCCTTGTAGAACACTGTAAATGGAGGTTCGGTCATGAGTATGGCTAGCTAGCTAACCCATCTCACTGTGGTGATAGCTAACAGAAATGCAACTTTAACGGAGAAGTGCGATAGAGAACACATTGCCATTGGTTCAAATGGGGAACCAGTCAAGGTGCTAAGGACGAGGCTCAGTTCCCAGATGGTGTGATCTGTTTTATAGGGGTAAGAGGTTGAGGCCTTTCAAGAACTCTCTCATAATCGAGTGAGGAAAAAATAGCGTGCCCATCTATGGGGCAATGTTCACTAGAAATAGCCACCAAGTGGCCTTTGACTGATGAGTTAGAAAGATTCTGCTTCTTTAAAGAAAGAAGATATTCCAACACCATCAGTAATGGTGTTGTGTGAGGTGGAAGTGCCTTGCTTTGTGAGTGGCCAACATGTGGAAACTCTGTCATTTCCGAGCATACGTCTTTCTCAGGCTCTCTTTATGACAGTTCATGATTAGAATACGGACTTCCTCCAAATAGGTGAGGTCATGTGCAGTCAACCCTTAAGGAGCCAGGCCTTGAGATAAAGCATCTCACTGTTGGGATAAAGAACGCGGCCTTGGTCTAGGACTGGAGATTTGCCCACTGTGGGAGAGGAATCAGAGCAACTGACATCTGAGACAGGAAGGGAAATCAGGTCTGCCTGGGCCATGTCAGCGCTACAGGAATTACTCTGGCCCTGTTCTGCTTTATTTTCTGTACAACCTCGTTGAGAAGTGGAAGAGGCCAAAAAACGTAGAATAGGTTTTGAGCTCAACTGACCAGTATGGTGTCTCCCATGAAGTTCTTACCCAGACCTGCTCTGGAACAGTACTTGGGGCATTTTGCATTGAGAAATGTGGCAAATAAGCCTGTCTGCAAAACTCCACTTCTGGAAGATGGAATGCAGGACCTGAGGGCAGATCGCCCACTCGTCTTTCTGATGAAATTTTCAGCTCTGAATGGCGAAGAAAATATTCACAGGCTCTTCTGACCAACCATAACTCTAGAAGGTTGACATGAAGAGCTAATTCTGGAGGAGACCATCTTTCCTGAGTGCTGCACTCGATCGTAAGAGCACCTCAGCCTTCCAGGGAAGTGTCCATGATTATGGATATTGATGGCGGAGATTGTTGGACTGGGACTCCCCTGCAGAGATTGTCGGCCAGTAACCGTCTTTGGAGGGACTTTTTCACCCTCTCTGGGGGACTCAGAAGCTTGTGCAGGTTGTTGCTTGTGTGGTTGGAAGCAAGTATGGAGCCACGCTTGAATGCATCTTATGTGCAATCTGGCATAAGGGAACACATATGTTGTCACCATCATGTGACCCAATAACTGTAGATATTGTCTGGCTGAGATTGTAGGGCTGTTGATGACTGGGCCAGTATGGCCAGTGACTGAAAGCATTGTATCGGCAGTCTGGCTTGTGCTTGTACGCAATCCAGTGTCGTGCCTATAAATTCCAGCTCCTGGGAAGGAGTAAGATGTGACTTCTGGGTATTTATCTGCAAGCCCAGTGTGTTGAACAGCTGGATAGTCTTTGCGGTAGACTCTCGGGCTCTCTGGACCATAGGAGCTACTATAAAGCAATCATCCAGATATGGAAAGATTATTACTCTTGATGTTCTCAGGTGGGCTATGGCCACTGTGAGGATTTTTGAGAACACTCTTGGTGCTAAGAATAGACCGAAGGGAAGGATCCAGTATTGGTAGTGATGGTCTCTTAGGATAAATCTGAGGAATTTCCTGTGTGATGGTCGAATTGCGATGTGGAAGTATGCAGCTTGTAGGCCGAGGGACAACATCTAGTTTCCTTTCTCTAAAGATGCAATTATCTTTCCTAAGGTGAAGTGTTTTCTTCTTAGGTACTTGTTTAGCCTGAATAGTTACAAGACGGATTTCCAACCTCCTAATTTCTTTGGAGTAAGAAAGTATTGGGAATAATACCCCTTTCCCCTCTGAGCTGATGGTACTATTGCCCCCATTAGGAGAAGCTTGCCTATCTCCTATTGGAGAAGAGTCTTGTGAGAGGAGGAGGTTGGGTTGGAAGGAAGATGAGGAAGGGAATATTGTAGCCCTCAGCAACTATTTCTAGAGCCCATCTGCCCATTGTTATTTGGGACCAGGAATGATGAAAACAGTGCAAACTGTCGCGATATTGAGTGGTGATAGGAAACATTGTCGGGCCCTTGCCAGGTTCTCAAAATGCCTGTCTGCCATTTGAAGGCTGAGACTCGTCAGGTTGAGCCTGGGGCTGTCTTCTTTTCTGTTGCTTCTAACAGTGCCTCAGATCATAACCCCTCTGTGAAGAGTAGGACGAGGACCTAGCTTGTGGGTGTAAAGTAGAGATGTTAAATATCGGGTAACTGAATAGTCGATTAACCTCATGAATTCTTATCAGTTAGTCGACTATTCTATATTCCCCAGTCAGCCCTGTCCGGGGGGAGGGATCTGAGCTCCCAGACCCGGCACAAGCCGTAACTGAGACGGGCTACCTGCCCGCCTGGCTCCTAATACACTTTAAATGCAAAGCCGCAATGGGGATAAGGTCCAGGACCCAATGCAAGCCAGGACTGACAAATTTACTGGCAAGGAGTTGTGGGGGGGTGGTATGCATTAACCTATAAGCTTTTGCTTACCGGTTAATCGACTATACTATTACATCCCTAGTGTAGAGGCGGTTTAGCTTTTTCTTGGGCTGAGGGACATACATGCTCAAGGTCTTGAGTGTGTCCTGAGATTCCTTGAGTAGAAAATAACTTCTGACCCTCAAAAGGAAGGTGCTCAACTGTATTTTGTACCTCCCTAGGGAACCCAGAGAGGTGCCGCCAGGAGGCCCTGTGTGTGATGACGGATGTCGCCAACAACCTCGATGCCATGCTGGCAGAGTCCAACGAAGCTTGTAAAGTCATTTTGGCTATGAGGGCTCCTTCATCAAGGCTGGCCTTGAAAGGTGTTTTGTAGTCTTCTGACAGATATTCAATAAAAATTTTCATCTGGTCAAAAAGATTATACTTATTTGACAGTAAGGCAGAGTAATTCGCTATTTTAAACTGTAGCGACATCAATGAGTTCGCTTTGCAGCCTACAGTGTCCAGCTTCTTCCAGTCCTTACCATACAGTGTGGATTTGAAGTGGGTTTGCTTGCCTCTGGTGAGGGCTGCGTCCACCACGCGGGAGTTGGGAGCCAGGTGGGTAAAAAGAAATTCAGTGCCCTTGGCCGGCACATAATATTTTCTGTCCACCCTGTTATAAGTTGGAGAGATAGAGGCTGGGATCTGCCACATAATTCTTGCCAGATCCAAAGTAGCTTTGTTGATGAGTAGCACTATTTTAGAGGAAGCGGAAGCCTGGAGGATATCTGTAAGATTATGCTGCACTTCAGGCACCTCTATAATGAAATGTCCAGGGAATCTGCCACACTTATGTACAAGTCCTGAAAGGACTTAAAGTTGTCCCCTGTAGTAGGTGATGGGGGCATTATAGATTCATCAAGAGAGGATGAAGAAACATGTGATGGAGAAAGAATATTGTCCTTCCGTGTCTCCTCTAAGTCTTCCACCTACTCTTGTGTGGTATCCAATCTGGTGGAGACTGGTGGTTTTGGCACCACTGCCGGTGGCTGGCTTTGGGTTGCCACCTGGGATGCTGCCATCTCGGGTCTAAAGGGGTCCCAAGGGTCCCATCCCTGCCACGACTGTGGAAATGGCATGGGTAGGAACCATGGAAATGGCTACCACATCTGGGCTTGTCCCTGCTGCTGTTACTGCTGCAGCTTAGAAGATGGCTTCGGTGAAGAGTGGTGAGGAAAGAATGAGATTTCCTCTTCATCTTCATCCTTGCTGCAGAATGGTAGAGCTGAACTTGAGGGTGTAGCTAATCTGCCTGATCCCTCAAGGGTAGGTGTAGTGTTGGTACCAAAGAGTGGAGTGCCCAGCACAGATGTGACCACCAGCTCCTGGTGTGTGGTTAGAGGTCGCAGTGGAAGGCAGAGCGGTACTGAAGGTGCGATCCCCAGTAGCCATTGCAGTGCAGAGACATCTCACAGCTTGAACAGTGCTGGTACCGGAGAGACATCAGTATGTGGCCCGGGTGCCATCTTAGCTGGAGTCTGTGCCAATGATTCAGAGTGGCCCTTAGCCCCGGAATGGTGGGCAGGCTTGGGTGCCGACCATCTCAGTACTGATGTTGACAGTACTGATAATGCAGGTGCGGTCTTCTTTAGCTTTGGTTCTGAGGCCGCAGGGCATGCTTCTTTAGTCGTTCCCCCTCCCGCCTCAGTATTTGTCCACACCAGATGTGCCCAGTACCTGCGAATCCCCAGAATCCTTTGGTGCCGAGGAAGGCTTCTGCTGAGGAGATATCTTCTTAGCTGGTCTCTTGGCTGTGGGAGAGGAAAACTTTCTCTTGGAGGTCTTCTTAGGCAGAGAATCCCGCAGTTTCAACGACCCCCTGGTCCAAAGCCGTTGTGGGGGATGTACGCTGTGGAGAGACTTGGGACACAAGCTCCAATGCTGGTCTTTCAGTTTTCTCCATGAGGAGGAGCTTAAATTGCAGATTCCTGGCTTTGAGGGACCTGGATGACAACTTTTTATGGTGGTGACAATTTTCTGGAGAATGCTTCTAGTCCAAGCATCTGACGTATTGAGCATGCCCATCAGATATTAGGATGGATATTCTGCAAGTCAGGCATCTCTTAAATCCTGGAGAGCCAGGCACAACTACTCTAACTGTGGGAAGAACAGAAGGAAAAAGGGATTTTTTAAAAAAGGGAATAAAAACAGAGAAAGAAAAGCACCCTAATAAACTAGGGGGAAAAACAGTAACCAACAACTAACAACTATCTTATCTAAAGGACTCAGGGAGCACTGCTGGGTTCTGACAAAGCCTGGAGCAGTTGAGGAAGGAACTGAGGGACAGCTGATTTTGTGCAAGCGTCGGCAAGTTCACTACAGCGTGAGCGGCACCACGCATGCATGCTGACACCCGGGAGTACTGCTGCTAAAAAGTTCCGATTATAAGCACAGGGGCGCGAGACATCTACAGTGGAGTGCCCACAGGGACATTCCTTGAAGAAGAAAATGGAAATACTTCAACCATACACTGTTAAAAAATTCCCCTGAAGCAGAAAGCCCCAGGGTGCTGCCTAACGGCCAAACATCACTGCTGGTGTCCTATAATGTAACTTGTGGGCGCCCTTCCTCTGTATTTGTGGGGTTAAGACAAGGCTGATGAGCTTACTGCAGGCTTATTATTACTAAGTGAACTCAGATAAAATTTAAATTTCTTCCATCTGTCAAGGAAGACAATAATATAAGCAAATATTATTGGTTATGGGGCAAATACAACACTGGTGCAAATTGCAAAAGGAGATTCTGAGGATCTCCCCTGGGCAAATATGTTTTACTTTAAAAAGATAAGACATATTATATGCAAGGAAGGTTTAGTTACTGGCAAATTGGAGTGTGAATCTAAACATGCTACCTTGACATCCACTAACTGTCCACGTGTACCTTGCTGAGACACATTAATGGCTTGTTAGTGTACTTTAAACCTCTGGCACATTTAATGTATGCCAGTAGTATTGAGATGAACAGTTAGAGCACAGCAGGCTGGTGGGATAGATTCAAAGCCCAGGTTGTCATGGACTAAATTGTCACATAGATGTGCCAAAGCTTTCTTGGTTTGTATATTTTGCCAATACAGATGTTGATTTCACAAGGTCTGAGCATCTCTGCTCTAGAACAATTATAGGACTTAATCCTGCAAATCTTTATTCATTGAAGTCTCACTTCAGTGGGACTATATGTTAGGATGTGCAGGATAGGGCTCTCAGTGAGTCTGCACTTCACAATTTCTTTAGTACTTTGCCTTTACAAATCAAGGTTCCTTTCAATTGTAAAGAAGAATTAAAAATAAAAGACGTGTACACTAGAAATCAATTAAAATTCACATTACAGGACATTATAAGGACATTACAGGACATTATATCTCAAAACATCTTGAAGGGACGCAATGTTATTGCATTGTCATGTGTTGTGAGACAATGACATTATCCACATGGATGAAGTTAAAAAGTGGCCTGTTTGCATTCCAGTTTCAGACAGAGTGCTGATCAGATGGGTCATGTGGTTCAATCCCCTTATTGACTGGGGGTGGGAGAACATAGAGTTCAGTTCACAGGAGAGAGGCTTGCCCAACACCAGTCTATCGCTATTAGTTTTCATTCTCTTTGGACACACAACTTAACTTTTTGGCTAGTTGAGATACTAAAGAAGCAAAATAGGGCTTATTCTGATTAGGATCATTTATGCCACAAAACTCAACCTCCATCTTCTTTAATCAATTCTTCTCTTTTGTAAGAGATGTTCCAAACTTGTAAGAGATGTTCCAAAATAATAATTAATCCATAATATTAGTACATTACATGTGCTATTCCTTTACTTTTTAAAATTAGTGCTTTCTACTAGAAGGAATCATAAAACAATAACTATCACCAAGCATCTTTTAAAAAACCACAACTCTCAAAGAGCACCATGTTTACTGGGGTAAATATTTTATCTACTCTTGGACTTTTTAGGGGCTCATTGCTCTGTTTTAAATGCCCACTCACTATTGTCATACCCCACTTCACTCTCTTCACTCATCAGTCTATCCATCTATTTCTTGCTCTACATCTTTCCTTCACTGTTACCACACTTTCCAACTCGCACCCTTTAAAGCCTTCCACAAAATTACTCAACTGAACCCTTCACTCTGTTGAAGTTATTGGGAGTTTTGCAATTGATTTCAATGAGACCAGAATTTCACACCCTGCCCTGTACCTAAGTGGAAATCACCCACTCAATATTCTATGTTCTGACCACTTGCTTGTATACTGTATCTCTTCTCTCCAGCTATTTAAACTGTAAACTCTTTAGGGTGGAGAGTGTTTATGCATGTTTTTATTGCCTAGCATGATGAGCACAGATTCTGATTAGGCTACCAGTGGAATAAAGAAAATGAGAAATAATACTAGTACTTTAGCACTCATCACGGCCCTGAATTCCTATTCAGGGAAATCTTTAAGCATTTATTTATTTATGCTCAAGTTTCATTGAAATCAACAGTACTTAAGCAGGCACTGAAAATTAAGTACATGATTAAACACTTTCTCCAGTGAAGATGGCTGCAGCACATGTTCAAAAGTGCCTTCCTAATTTGAGGTGTTATTTCTCACAAAATATCATGGAAGCAATAATAAATGCAAATTCAATGCCAGCTTGCAAAATCAAAATTAAAGCCGTGTATTTGTTTAAATTATACCACTGTGTGTGCATCATCATGACAAATAACAATAGCATCCAGACTTGGATCTTTTTAGATAAATTCTTCCCAGTCTATGTAATTTAACCAAGTATATGCAGACTACATGCCTACATCTAGTGCTGGACTCTGAGCTGCCATAGCATAAGAAATAAAAAGCAAAAAAGAGAAAACTAAGATATTTCAATCAATGGAAAAGAACACGCCAATGTACACCTGGAAGCTGAATGCAGAAAATAGCATTCTGACAAACTATTGATCTACATATTAAACAATTTCTTCAGCAGTTATCCAGACATCTTTAGAGACTTTCCATTCTTCATGGATCCAATTTAGGAAATCATTCTGTTCCTTTTCAGCACTCAGGTAGGTGGAAAGCCTATTAAAGTCAGTGGGACTTAACCATATACTTCAATGCTTTCTTGAATAGGGATGGACTTAAACAATGGTTCTTAAACTTCTTCCTGAATCTATGCTTGTATTAGCCTACTGTCAACGTGATGTTAGTTTGCTCAATTTCAGTATCTGTACCTGAAGTTATATGTTTCATATACAACATAACATCTTTAGAAGTAGTAAAAGTATAAGTACTTCACCCAATATCAATTTTCACCTTCGCTAGGAACAAAAAAGTATTAAAGCCCAAAAGCACAAAAGGTGTTTTTACATCAATAAAACTTCTGTGTCTTTTCACCAGAAAAGACGAGTTATCGAGGGAAAATCCTAGAAAAAAAATCTTTGTATTTAATTTCTCCAGTTTGTTGCACAGCTCAAAAAGCAATTTCTTTCATATACTAAGATACAGGGCAATAGAACTGTGAATAGAGGTTTCTGACCCATGTTTCTTTCTTGATTGGAAGAGGGATAATAGCATCAAACTAAAGAGGGTATAGAAGTATCTGTGGATATAAAACGTGCAATAGCCATATCTGTGTGGAAATATTGCAGCTGGTACTAGAAAGGTGTCCTGGAGATCCTACAATATGGCTACTTATCCTTCTTAATTTAATGTCTAAATAAATCAATTTTTGTTTGGAGGATTTGATTTTCCTTACTTCCGAAAAATAATTGCAATCCCATTC
Source organism: Rafetus swinhoei (assembly GCA_019425775.1). Taxonomy (NCBI): domain Eukaryota; kingdom Metazoa; phylum Chordata; order Testudines; family Trionychidae; genus Rafetus; species Rafetus swinhoei. The sequence goes on from CM033449.1 coordinate 118,414,207, forward strand.
TGAGATCTGCTCTTACATACATGCAAGTAGTACGCCCCTCATTTGAGATTTGTCATCTTTTGCAGTTGCATTTTCAAGTTGCACATTTTCTAATCTTTCAGCCTTGTATTTTTGCTCTCACATTTTATTAGCCAAATTGCCACAATTTTCATTGGGAAAAAGAACTAAAAATTATGCCCTGATAGCACAACATTCACTGCCTTCTTTCTGATACAGCAGTTTCACAGAGCTCAGAAAAAAACATCCAGATACTCCAGTTTTATAACAAACTGATTAAAAAATAAAAGTGAGAACTCATCATACATTTATGGAAACATAATAAAGAAACATTTGCAGACAAGGGTCCTGACTATACATCACAAATTCTGTGTCTTCTCAAAGAAGGTTTTCCAGCCAATAGAGAAGGTCTGAAATGTACAGTACTTGATCCACTCTGGTGGATTGTCAGGTAATTTAGTTGTCTTGGTTTCTGAAAATGAGGGGTCAGTAAATACAAAAGAAATCACTTGACATCAACTTGATTCACTGATGTAAGTGTAGGACTGAACCTTGAGAGGACATCTAGTCCAGCTCCCTGCACTGAGGAAGGACAAGTAAATCTGGACCATCCACGCAGGTGTTTGTCCAACATATTCTTAAAATTTTCCAACAACAAGGATTTCATAACATCCCTTCAAAGCCTATTCCAGTGCTTAACTATATAGTTAGGGCACATCTACACTACAAGGTAAGGTCACTTAAAGGGGAGGCAGTGTGCTCGTGACTTTTGGTGCCCTGGTCACCCATGCTCATGCCTATTAAAAAAAATAAGTGTGTGTATGTTGCTTTTCTCTAGACAATCTCTCTTTAATTTGTCCATATCTTTTCTAAAGCATGTCACCTAAAAATGGACACAGTATTCTGCCTGAGGCCTCATCAATGCCAACTGGACCGTAACAATTACCTCCCATGTCTTACTGACAATAATTCCGTTAATATACCCCCAGAATGATACTGAATTTTTTGCAATTGCATATTGTTGCCTAGCCAGTTATTCCCCATTTCATATTTGTGTATTTGATTTTTCCTAAGTGCAGTACTCTCTACAGTGTTCACTGAATTTTTATTGATTTCAAACCATTTCTCTATGGGTACATCAGGACTGTGGGATTTTTGGGGGGATACCGGAGATAGCCCAAAAAAACTCCGCTATATCCAGGGAACTCATTTGCTCTTCCGCTTTTTTTTTGCGGACGAGCAGACGCACTCTTTTGGAAGCCCTGTCTTCCTCGTTCCACGAGGAAGAAGGGATCTTCTGAAAGAGGGTTTTTTTCTGAAATTTGGCCCAGTGTAGACTGGCCAAATTTTGGAAAAGCCTCTTCTGAAAAAAAAAGCGAAAAAATGTATGCAAATTGCGGAGCGCATTTTGCGTACCTTTTTCTGAAAAAAAGTTGTAGTCTAGACATAGCCTATTTGTCAGGGTCCCTCTGCATTCTAATTCTGACTTCCCAAGTAACTCCCCACCCAACTTGGTGTCAGGATACTATCCATTTCACTGTCCATGTCACCAAAGAAAATATTCAATTTAGGACTAAGAACGTCATGAGATGTGTCCTCCCAATTTGATAGCAATATTTATTTTGTAAAAAATAAAAATAAAAATCTAAGAATAAAATTGGAACAAAAAGTTTTGATTTTTTCCCTAAATGAGATCTTTAAATTGGCCTGAAACATCTTGTTTCTGAATATTGTTTTGCAGGAATTTATATTTTTTTGTTTTTATTGCATTTTGAAACATTTTTTTAAATTACCTGAGTACTTGTGAAACAGAAAAATTGGTTTCTATACTGCAGCTTATTCATTGTGCTTCACTCTGTCTTTTCTCTATGTATGGTATACTTAAATGAGCAGCAAAAGGTTCAGTTGGATTGTCTAAGGTGGGCATCATGGTTGCAAGGTCAGCTGTGTTTTAGACTTCCTTGTAGTCTCTCTCAAGTGTACCCCTCATGGTGTAGGCTTGGTTTCCCTCTCCCTCTCTTAAGGGTGGAACTTCACAGTGTAAGGCTACATCTAGACTACCCTCGGCTTCCAAAAGAAGATATGCAAATTAGGCATGAATTTGCATATCTTCTTCCAATCCCTTTTTCAGAAGAGGTTTTTTCAGAAAAAAAAAGCTGTCCAGATGGGGGTTTTCACGCAAAACCCCCCTTTTTCGAAAGAACCCTGTAAACCTCATTTTTTGAGGAATAAGGGTTCTTTCGAAAAAGGGGGGGTTTGCACGAAAAATCCCGTCTAGACTGCCTTTTTTTTTTTTTTTTAAAAAACCTCTTCCAAAAAAAGGGATCGGAAGAAGATATGCAAATTTGTGCCTAATTTGCGTATCTTCTTTCAGTAGTCTAGATGTAGCTTAATGGTGGAGTCTCTGGGTTGTTCCAGCCTCCCCCCTTCATTCCCAATCACATTAATGTAAAATGAACAACTGTGCTAGACACCTGCAAGAAAACATCTATTTGGGAACTTATTAAAATGACTCTAACCTGTTTTACCTAAACATACATATTGTTTAGTCACAGACAGCAACATAACAAGTGGAGGAAAGAATTAAAATAGCAAAAGACCTGCATGTCTCTCTTACTTCAGTTGAAGACTAACACAGCTACACCTCTGAGACTTTTACCTAATCTTATCATTTCCTTGCCAGGTCTGAGAAATTCCACTCAGCCAATGGGCACTTACTAGTGGGACAGAGAACCAGCCCTGCATCAATTTCGCTTTCTCAGTTTTTCTCTCCTTGAGTTCCTGCCAGCTTCCCTCCCATATTCCTTCTCCAGGCAGGGACTTTTTAACAATTTAATATGTGTTTGATCCTAAGCTCTGGCCTAGAGAAAATAAATTTGTTAACCTAACTGAAGCCAGGTAGATAGGCATTTCCTATGGTATCAGGTCTCTTAACAAACCTTTGGTATTCTCTCTGCCATTTTACTTCTAGCTTGTGTTCCCTTACAGTTCCCATAAGGATTCCTTTGATTTCACTCTCTAGAGTCAGACAAAATCATATAAAAAAGATGAACTGGAGAATATGTAAGAACCATAAAAAGAATACAGATTTCCATTCCTTGGGATAAAAGTTCACAAATTATGATCTATTATGCAGATGTGATACTGTGCTTTATAGATTCACTGTTTGGCATATGTAAAGTCAAATATACAAAATGTTTGTTGAGAACAATATCTTCCTGCATGAGCAAGAGAAGTAATTACTTGCCAATACTCTACCTGGAGCTACTTTAGAAATTTTAGAACTGAAAAGGTTGGGGGACATGCACCACACACTGTTTGTTCACTTTTAGATTAGAATTTCCACTCCCAGTAACCAAGTAGTCAACACTACCTCCTGAATCAAGGGACTTTGTACTTGTGCTATGATGAAGAGAGTCTTCTCCATCTGTGGAAGATTATATAATTTATTTAATGCTCATTCATCCATTAGATTATCTGTTCTGTTGTGCTTGTCTTCTTCCCTCAATTGGGAATACATTCCACTTTCTATATTGTGTTTTATTCAAAACTTCTATGTCCCACCAGTTTTTCCTGTTCTGATCCTGTATGTGTTTGGTTGTCAGATCTTACCATCACTGCTTGATCTGTCAAGTGTGGAAGTTAAACGTAATTTTTGTGTAGTAGGAATTCCAATGGTCTCTTAGAATATTGAGTAAAGCTGAATATTCCACAGACTGTGAAAACAAGAAAAGTTGACATCTTTAAAGCTTTAAATATCCTAACCTGTAAAGGACTCAGAGATTATTACTTCTTGATGCAAATAGCTGCTAAGTATGCTGTCACCCACTTCTTACATTTATTTTTGTCCTTGTTTTTCTCAAAGTTGCTGTAACTTCCTCACATTTTACAATAATTCACAGGTACAAGAAACACCATACTTTCACAACATCTTATTGACTAAAGAAAGAGAGATCCCTCATGGTTTTCCACAAATAAGGCATGTGTCCTGCAGGTATAGCCTTGCCAACCAGTAATACTATTGAAGGAAGGGTGCTTGGCAGAGTGAGCATGTATTAACTTCTGGTGTATTATAGCATTGCTTTTGACCTACGTCTGAAACTTTTCTTTTTTTCCTAGAAGTTGGAATAGAATTTATTCCTCTTACTCCATCTCTACTTCAAATATTGTATAAATGTTATTGCTTTATTCAGCTTCTCCCAAAGATATTATTTGTTATTCTTAGGAATAGAGGAATATGCTATAAAGGGATGGGATGAATTACAGACTTATAGGACTGTAAGAAATTCTTATTGGGAGGAGAAATAAAACAAAACGTTTTCCTGCCTCAAGATTAAAGGTGTTCAAAAATTGTATATGTATTTTAATATTTCTTAAAAATAAAAAAATGAATGCCTAAACCCTAAAAGTTCATATTTATATTTCCTTTTTGACTTGAAGCAGAATTTTGAAACAGACTCAGAATGCCTGATTGTCATACTTTTGTAGGCTGTTCGCTATTGTCTCTTTAAGGATGTTAGGTTTCTAAGATTGTGTGACATGTACTAGCATTGTCTGCATCAAACGTTCATTTCTTCAAAAATAGGTATCACAGTTTCAGAGTAACTGCACCTTTTCACTTTCCCCAACCAGGTCTCAGGACTCCAATCATCACTCTTCTTTGGACAGTGACTTGTCACACTGCCTTCTGACTGTGGATGTTAAGGTTGCTGTACCCTCTTGTCCACTGAGATACCACCATTCAGCCTAACATCCAGTCCCATTGATTGGACTTGCACAGATTTTGCCAACTCACCTGACATTATCAAACACTAAAGACTAGGCTCAGATCCTCAGATCTACAGAGAGGTCTAACACCCATGTAATGAACGGGAGTTAAGTACCTAAATACCTTTGAGGATCTGGCTTTTTACAATATCTTTCTTAGTTCATGAGCCAAAATACAGGTATTGGTGATAAGGGGGTTATTGGCTGAGTTGATTTCCCATTTGGTAAGTTATTTTCTGGTTTAGGAGTCAGAAGTATCTGTTTTGCTGTCTTAACTTTTTCTTGAAATTAAGTGATAGCAAAGGGGCCTAGATTCTGAATCAGGAGGATACATAAGCACTTGCTTAAGCCCATCTCAATTCAAGAAAACACTTAGGTTGTGCTTAACTTTCAGCATACATGTAAGTGCTTGTCCAAGTAAGGATGCATTCCCAAATCAGGGCCAAGGATGGCCACCTTATTTGTGCATTATATGTTGAAATAAATACTGAACAATGCAATCTAATGTAACCCTTCTGCCAGGTAGTGCCAGCAGCAGCCAGAGCCAGGTTCAATATCTAGGGGTTCCTCTCCATCCGTCCAACACAGAACTGGCTTGAGCCCCCACCCAGTGACCTGGAAAATTCACATAATACCCCTGGGCACCTCTGAGAGGCAATGCTTCCCCACTCGCAAGCACAGAGTCTGAGTGTAGAAAATAAACCTTTAATAAAAGAGGAGGGAAGTAACATGGCATTAATTTGGGAAAACACCACAAACAGAGTTCATAACCAAAACTACGAGTAAAGATCCCAACTCAAGTAGGTTGAGCAATGTCCTTTTCCTCTCAAGGTCTCAAGTCCAGGAATGTAAATGTCCCCTTCACATGCCCAATCCTTCTCTGCACCCCACTCACAGTCGCTGCCCTTGGTCAGGGCAGACCAGAGTTTAGAGGTGCATCTGCAGAGTTCACCTCCCATCCTGATTTGGTGGGGGGGAGAAGGTAGAAAGCATCTCACCCACTCCGCTGGTCACTCACTATCCATCTGGAAACTGCCCTCTGGCACCACTCTTCTGGCCATTCATTGCCCCTCACTGCCTCTGCTCTGCTGTGCCCTACTTTTGCCTCTCCATCTCTGCCCTGCATCTTCCACTGGCTTGTGGTGGATTTGGCTCTGGGCCAAACCTAGTGATTTCAGCTCTCAACCCAAAGCACAGTCCAGCCACAAGAGATTCCAGGATCCACTGGAGTAAATTTACATACAAAAAAGACTTTAAGAGGCTTTTCTTTAACTCTATCATTGAAACAGTGGGGAGAAACAGGTTGAAACAGTCTTACAGCTCATGCTTGGGGGACATGCAGCCTGCTGACTCAGAGTCCTCCTTCCTCCCAGTTTAATCTATACAGCTTTGGAAGATGAGTGTCTTTATACTGACAGGGTCTCTCCTTTTAACTGAATTAAACACAGTCTGATTTTTCTGCATTCCCACAATAACTGCAAGCACTGGTGATCATATCTCACAATTCCTGCATTTAGTGTTAACACAATTTGTGACCCCACAACAGCCAAATTGGTTACAAGGGGCAAAATCACCATTGTAACAATTGAATAACTAGCAGGCCTAAGCAAATTGAGTGAACTATATTTACATGCACATGCTCAAAATCTCATTCTTTAAACTGAGAGTATGTGTCAGGTTAAGCACAGACTTTCTTCTTTTGCATTCCCCCAATAATTACAGACATTGCAATTAGCATTAACACAATTTGTAACCCAACACCAGCCAAGTTGATTACAATGAGCAAAACACCATTGTAACAGCCAAATATTAACACATCCAAGCGAAGCAGGGGAAAACTGTATTTACATAAACATACCCAGGATTTCTTTCCCATGCCAGCTGGCTGTAATGAAAGCATTGATTCAGACCCTGCTTACACTAAATTCAGACTTGATATGTAAATGTGTAATTCAGTTTACTTGCAAGGGATGTACACTTACTTCCACAATGTTTAAATTTGACCTCTGTGTATATTAAAAACCTAAGAGAATACAAACCCTCAGTCTGATTTAAGAAACAACATTTTTGCTGTGCAAGAATAATAGGATCATGAGATGTACTGGGGTGGAAAACAGAGTGGCAGTGGTTGAGAAACGAGTTCCTAAAACCGTCCTGCCTTTTTTGATCTGCTTGGGTTTTTATAAAGTTATTGACCACTCTTGTGTCTGAGCAATTTCAACAAAAACTGAACATATTACACATACATGCAACAATTTATATTCACTATTTAAATGTATGGCTGGTTATGTTGTTTACCTCAGAGTAGTGAAGTAACTAGCAATTTACTGTCTGAACACACTCTGTCAAACTGTTGCCCAGTCCACAGTTAGCCCTTAATTTCACAAGACAAGCATGTCACCAATATAGTATGACCATAAAGAGCAAGTGCAGCAGTTAACAATCTAGCTATATTTTAATATAGGGTGTGCTGATGACGTACAATAAAATACTGGTAGATCCTATAAGAATATTATCACCAAGAATTAAGACTCATTTGAATCTTGGATATGCATGCTTACACCTATGTCTCAAAGGTCTGTAGAAGAGGATATTAAAATCCAAAGGCATTTCATTGTTTAATTATAGAGATCCGATCTGGTACTAGCAACCAAGAGCCACCGGTAGCCCCAGAAATATGCCAGATTTGGGACAGCAGTGAACTCAGGGGATGACCTGCCTCACCTTGGGGTAAAGAGAAAAGGGAAAGTTTAAGCTGGCCAATATTCCAACCCTGCAACACTCCACCGTTTGCTTCAGAAAGGTGTCAGTGATTTGTTTCACAGATTATTAACTAACCTTAATTTCCCCTTTCCTCAGATCCTATTTCCCAGTAAATTCTCTCTCCCCTTTTCCCCCTTCCCCCGCGTAGTTATGATTATTTTTGAAGCAAGTTTTTTTGTTGGCATTTGTTTCAGTTACTTTAGTTTGCTCTGTGGACTTTACACTCCTTGCCACTCTGAATAGAGGCACAAGAAAAAGAATCCAGAACACAACCGATGCAAGGATAGTGGCAAAAATATTCCAAATATTGGTGATAGCAAACACAAGGGAGAGAAAAGAGAGGAGGTAGAGAAATGTCTCTACAAACTAAAATGAAAATATTTCCTTTGCCTTTTCACACTGGGCTACTTTTTCATGGACGCCTACAGAAGCAATCCTTACATTTTGTGTTTTTAAGATGTTCTAAACTGATTGGAACAATAGTTGGGATTGGTTCTGCTTTTGGCAGGGGGTTGGACTCAATGACCTTCCAAGGTCTCTTCCAACCCTGTGATTCTGTGATGCTGCCCATAGCGAACATTATGACTGCATGGTAAATGGATATCTGGATAACTACATTTCAGTAATAAGTAGTCTCAAAATGAATTAAAGTGAATACTTAACATCAAAGTCAACATAGTAGTCGTGAAAGATACCAGGTCAGCAGCACTTGAACTGAAATGAGTCTTCGGTCCCTATGTCCACTCCTCTCTGTTGAGATCTCTCCTCATAAAAGATCTCATCAAAGAGGAATGGACATTTGCGATGCACACATTTTTCCAATGGAAACTGCTGGAGAACACCAACACTTTTTTTTACAAACTTCTGCAGGATCATCAGATGGTTACAACTTTAATCACTAAAGACTCGACAGAGGTCCAAAGCAACACCAAGGGATGAAAAGCTCACATAACCAATACCATGAACCTCCCAAGTCTTCTCATGATATTCCAGTGCTGCTGCAAGCCGTTTTTACCTCTGTCTCTGCTCTGACCATTATAAAAAAAAGCCATGTGAACACCAGGGCAGCAAATGTACTAAGAAACAGACATATACATGTATAGCAGCAATTACTTCTACAAAAGTTTATGCAGTCTAAATTTAGAGTTACAGCGAAGCAGTTACATTGACTGCTATTATGTCAATAGGTGAAATTCCTTGTCCTTATTCCCCTCATTCAGTCAGCCAAATCAAAAATACTTTTATTCTAATCAGGCAGCATAATGCATTTAACAGCAACCTCCCAAAAAGAATATATAAATCACCATCTTCTACCTTAATGGCGGAAGAAAGACTGTGATTTTGTGATTAATCATACAAACCACCCTGTGGGGAAGGTTTCTTATAGAAGGGATGACTCAAAAGGAAATAAAACAACACTGCTTGAAGTTGAGGATGAGTAAGCAGAGCCATCCTTACTCATATGCAGATTTAGCAATTGCACGGGGCACCACTGGGTCTTAATGTCCATCCATTGGGCATAGGGGCACCAGTTTAATAGTACTGTGTAGTTACCCATAGGTCACTGCACAGACCCATTCTAAGGATGTCCCTGTGAGTAAGTACAACATGCAGAATCAGATCTATATAAAAATATGCATTAAATAGAAGCTAGGCAACACATTTTCATTTAAAAACACATCAGTAGATTGTGTGCTATAGCTGTGATGAAACCTTGAGGCCGCAATGCAAGAATACAACCATGAACTCTGTTAAGATGAGCAGGATGCTGCTCTGAAAGCCACAGACAACTCACATAGGGCAGAGATTACAGAATGATTTTAGTTAATTCATGATATTTACAGAATATTGCACAAAATCAGAACATTCTCTCGTGTAAATTGTCTTTTGATGGTTTACTCTTGTTAATAATCACTTAGCAGTAGTTTCACTTTGACTTGATATTCAACTGAATACTGATGGTTCAAGATTAATTCATGTTATTACTGCTAGCAGAATGAAAGGTGCTTTAATAGACTAAAATGACCAGCAAAAGTGTGTGAGGGGAAGGGGGAATGACTGAAGATAAGTTAATAGAATGCATATTGGAAAGTCGGTGCTCTGTGAAACATCACATTTATCACAAGTAATTACAGAGAAGCAACCTGATCTGAAAAAGCTAAGTGTGCACAATGGATCATTTCATTCCGGCTTGTGTAGATATGAAGTATCTTAAGGTACCCATTTGGAAACATGAATTTAGTCATTCAAAAGTACAGTACTAAACAACTAGGGCCCAAGCCTATAATGCTTATTCATGCAAGTAGACTTTGATTTCAGTGGGACTACTGATAGGAATAAGGATTATATCAGTAAGGGTTCACAAGTTATATCGCCATATTTCCAACCATTTTCTAGCATTTTGAAGTGTTATGTTAGAGCTCAGCCTTAAGAATTAATGGATAAAGAAAGAAACTTAAACTTTCCAAGAGTCTGTTAATAGGTGCAAAAAGCTCGTGTGGCATAGTTCTAATATATATAATATTAATTAAACAGAACCTGCTGCAGCCGGATGGCCTTAACTTTCAAAAATGGCCACTCATTCATGGTGCCTCGATATTTGGATGCCCAACTTTGAACAAGTTGAGCCTGATCTTTAGACATTTTGCAAACCCACAGCATCAACTGGCATTAATAGGAGTTGCAGGTTCTCAGCACGTCTCCAAATCCAGCCCAATGCGTCAAGGAGTTTGGAACCAAAATATTGAAGTGCCCCAAATCAGTGGGCACTTTTGAAATGTTAGGCTTTATTTGCATTAAGCATCTTTATGCTGAAGTGGCCTCATCCAGAACCCCCTGAATTCCATAGGAAGGCTTGCACTGGCTTCAGTGGGCTTTGGAGCCGACTCTATGTGTTACATACATATGTAGGAGGCTCCGACACCTATACACAAAATAGGCTAGGAATTTTAGATCAAACCATTTTAAACATATAGGCTGCGTCTAGACTGGCAAGATTTTGTGCAAAAGCAGTTGCTTTTGCGCAAAATCTTGCCACCTGTCCATACTGGCCGCCGCAAGTATTTGTGCAAGAACACTGACCTTGTACTGTACAAAATCAGTGCTTCTTGCGCAAATACTCTGATGCTCCCGCTCAGGGATAAGCCCTCTTGCACAAGTATTCTTGCGCAAGAGGGCCAGTGTAGACAGCAACGTTAATTTCTTGCGCAAGAGAGCGTCTACACTGGCACGGATGCTTTTGAGCAAAAGATGTGCTTTTGCACAAAAGCATCCGTGCCAATGTAGACGCTCTCTTGCGCAAATACTTTTAACAGAAAAACTTTTCCGTTAAAAGTATTTGCGCAAAAGCATGCCAGTCTAGATGCAGCCAATGATTTTGAACCACAAAACAGGTCTGGAGTGGCTCTCAAAGTGTTCCCAAATCTCACTTCAGCTACCCAGGACATATATTCATTAGGCCAGCAATCCCCAGACTTATTTGGTTCACATACAACCTTCTTAAAACACTGATGCTTTAAGTACTACATGCATGTTTCTCCTTTTGTGCAGCATTTATTTTAGGGTTTCACAGTCTTAAAATAAATATTTCTGGAGTCTAAAGTATAATAATTGCCTAACGAAGCCTAACATGTTCAATATCCATTTTAAACATCTCAGGCTATTAGGAAGTGAATCAAAAGACACACAATGAAGAAGCCATTATTATGTCTTTCATGTGACACTGCATTAAGATGCAGCCTGTATTTAATTTTAATGATGGGTAGGGTAGAAAAACTAATCTCTTAGGGTGCACCTATACTACACTGTTATTTCGAGATAACTAGCATTATTTTGAAATAACAATGTGAGCGTCTACGAAGCCATTCCATTATTTCAAAATAATCTCAAAATAATTTCAAAATAACAGGTGGCTGATTCTGAAATCCATAAACCTCATTCTACGAGGAATAACAGCTATTCTGAAATAGCTATTTCAAAGTAAGGCGTGTATAGACACTCCACTGCTGCTATTTTGAAATAGCCCCTCACCACGGTCATTCTAAGTTATTCCTCCCCAATGCCTCCTGGGGCTCTAACTCGAGATAGCACATCTACATTAGGGAAGCCTGCCTCGGACTAATTTTGAGGCCTCCCTGCAGTGTACACGTGCCATTTTGAAATAAGCTATTTCGGAATAACTATTTCGGAATAGCTTATTTCAAAATAAGTGTGCAGTATAGATGTACCCTTAAAGATATGTAGTGCTGAAGGGCATGAACAATTTCAAAACTCTGTCTGATCTGAGGCTGTAACTTTTCTCTCCATCTCAACAGTCATTACATTTCAGTTTGAGTCCACTATATATGACAGTTCAATCAACTTTTCCTTTGCTGAGAAGCCCTCTGGGAGGGTGTCTTCTACTGAAAATGGGTCCCTGATCCAGTTCTCATTTGTTGCCAAAGTCTTCATTATACTTGGTGACTTTTGTAAGGAGATTTTACAAACTTAGGAGAAATTGCCAGTTATTTCCTTCTCCTTTGCATGCTATAAGCTGCAGTTTCTTCATTACTGACCTTGTTTTGTCATTAACATTAAAAAGCATAGTTTTAGTCCCTCTCAATTGCCATTCTGTTCACTGAGATGCATGAACAAGTCAGCTAAATAGGCTAGTCTCAACAGCAATAACTCATCCATAAAGCAATCAGCACATTCAAAACTAAAATCACTATGAACAAACTCTGTTCCCAGGTACAACTATAAGAGGTGAGTCAACACCTTCCCATGAGATAGCCATCTCACTTTTGTACAGAGAAGTTTTTCATGATCATTTTCTGTTTCTGTTTTCTGTTTCAGCGCCTCAAACTGAAAATAAGATTGAGCTCAGTGCTTGTGCTTCATTAAAACTGACCACCTTTACAGACTGACCCAGAATGATTTTCAGTTTAACAGGTATTTTTTTGACAATTGGTGCCTCACAGTGAATACAGCAGTAAGCCTGAACTTAGCATAAGGCACCAATTTAGCATTAAGTTTTGCCAAAATACTGCCAACTTTTCTAGTCATTTCTCACACTCTATAAGTGCAGACAATTTTGCTACTTTACTCCATTTGCTGTGATAAACACATTGAGATGGTGTGACAGGGCAGAGCAGGCACTGAGGCCAGAAAAGGGCCATACAGAAGTCATCCAAGGAGGCTAGAGTGGCTCCAAAGAAAGCACTCAATCAGGGGCAAGGAAGGCCTATAAGAAGAAGCTGCAGGACCAGAGTCAGTTCAGTGTCTCTGGAGCCCTGAAGGAGTGAAGCCCAGAGAGTGACTGGCTAGCTGAGGGAGCAGCAGCACAGAGAGCTCCAAGTGCAGAGCTGAATAGAGATTATGATGAACTGTGAAAGAGCCCTGAGGTAGGGCAAGGACACTGTCTCCAGGAAGGGAAACAAACCGAGAGACAAGAGGAACACTAACAGAGGGCACCGAGATGGACCCCTGTTAACTATGTACCCCAAAAGGGGTTGTGATGCAAACAGAGTGATTGGCCGGAGGGCTGAGTAGCCAAACAAGGCTGAAGAACAGAGCAAAAGCAGGTCCACACACTCAGCCAGATGGGGTGCTCGCGGAAAGTGAGTGCCACCCCATTACAAGTGGTAGCAGGCGTAGTGACTTCAGACTGGCCCTGCAAATAAGGGCCATGGAGGATCAGCATCAGGTGACCTGACAAGTCAGAGGAGCTTCAACAGCAGTCGTGAAGGCATCCACTCCAGCAGACAGGGGCACTTGCGGGAGGTGAATGCCACCCTGTTACAGATGGTTAAAAAAGTTTATTCTGCTGTGAAAACAACAAGCAATCCTGTGGCACCTCAGGCTACGTCTAGAATGCATCCCTCTGTCGACAGAGGGATGCAAATCAAGCACATTGAAATTGCTAATGAAGCAGGGATTTAAATATCCCATGCTTCATTAGCATAAACATGGCCACCACTTTTTTCGACACGGAGCTTTTTCAAAAAAAACAGCAGTCTAGACGCGGATCTGTCAAAAATAAACCCTTTTTCAACAGATCCTGTATTCCTCAAAAAATGAGGTTTACAGGATCTGTTGAAAAAGGGTTTGTTTTTGACAGATCCGCGTCTAGACTGCCGGGGGGTTTTTTCGAAAAAGCTCCGTGTCGAAAAAAAACGGTGGCCATTTTTATGCTAATGAGGCATAGGATATTTAAATCCTGGCTTCATTAGCAATTTCAATGTACCTAATCTACATTTCTATGTCGACAGAGAGGTGTAGTCTAGACACACACCCTTAGAGACTAACAAATTTATTAGAAAGTGGATTTTACCCACAAAAGCTCATGACCTAATAAATTTGTTAGTCTCTAAGGTATCACAGGCCTGCTTGTTGTTTCTTTTGCAGTTGTATATCTTAACACAGCATCACAAAATAAGACCTCTTCTTTACCTGCCATTTCTGCTTCAAATCTTACATAGATAAACTGAGCAAAATGAGTGATATCAGTATTTTGGCATAACTGAAGTGAAAAGAACCTATTCTATTTTATACTTTCTGAGCTTTTCCTTTCCTTGAGAGGCCATGTCCCCAATTCTTCTTGACACACTGTTAGATAAAGAAATTATGTCAAGCTGTTTTGCAGTGTTATCCCCCAAAATTGATGACATATCTTTTTGCCAAAAGGTAACACTAGATTCTTGGCAATTGTATTAAGATTCCTTGTCGGATCAAGCATCAAGCTTACATGACATAATACTTGTAGAACCTTCACATTAATGCCAAGAGATGTGTTGGGGGTTGGTGTTTTTTGCTTTCTTTCAGGTGACTTAGCTTTTTAAAAAGAGTTTATCTTTTAAAGAACTGTGCTTTGTGTTGAAGTGACATTGAAGTAGGAAAGGTTTCACTGAATGATAGCAACTGATGCACTGAGACACTGATTTACTTCATTCACCTCTCAAAGTAAATCCAAATGAAACATACTTGGCACTGTATCTTCCAACAGTCTTGTGCTAGTTATCATGTGTTGCAGATACACATTCAACAATGCCTGAAATCTCTCCCGTTTTTCCACTCAGGGCTCGATTCATACTACCACCTCTTTTATCAACCGACCTTTGTTGTATTTCTGTATGTGTTCTTTTGAAGCTATGGGTAGTTTACAAATTACCCAGAGTTGAAGATCTGAATTATAGTCACAAATGCACAACTTTCATAACCACATGCAAACTAAAAGAACAATACCAAAGCATTTATATGAGTGGGCTTGGGGGCTGTTCCCCATGCTGGGGGCCCACAAAAGACCTTAAATACCTTGTGTCTATAGGCTTCGGCTTAAAAAAAAACTTCCCCATGGTTACAGATTCCCTAGCCTTGGGAGATAGGCTACCACAAACATGTGAATTAAGAAAACCCTGAAAACCAGGAAGAAATATTTAAACTTCTTCCCAAGGGGTATCCCATGCTCCTTTGCCACAAGACAGCTTGAAAAAAGAAACAAAAAAAACACAGAAAACAAACTGTGTCTCTGATAGCTGACCTCTCAGCCTAGGCAGGCACACACACAGACCTGTTACCTTCCAGGACACAAAAGTCAAATCATCGCCTTAAGAAAGGTGATTTTATTAACAAAAAAAATATATTCTTGATAAAGCATACTTGGTTGCTAGGTGATACAGAGCAACGGAGAAAAGAGCAGATTAAAAACACAGAGAAAAAGAATGGTATGGCACAATTTAGGTATAATGAATGGGGGGAGGGAGACACATGGATTTCACACAAAAAAGCTTAACCAAACAGCAAATTAAATAACTTGATCGTGACTACATATACATTTTCCCCTCTACTCATGATCCGTACTGATCCATACTTCAAGACCCAGTCCATTCCCATGCCCAATAATTCTTGTAGGCACGGTAATTCTGTTTGATTATTTCATCCTGCTTCTTCCAGCTGCTACCTTAGAACTCACACAAAGAGAAAGGGCAGCAGGATTTAAGTTTCAGTACTGTATCCCATTGGTTCTTCTGGCCCCCTGCCAACACCCTTAACTACCTGAATTTAACTCTTTAGTCACCCAGTGTTGGCCAGCACTCCTCCTATCCAAAACTGGGTTGAAGGTGGGTGAGTATGATTACACTACTTTTGTGGAATCCAGGTGCAGGTTGCATCTCTGGAAGGTATATGTGCATGCTCAGTTAATGCAGGTGTGACGGGGGAGATCTGGCTGGAGGAACTTAGAGGAGAAGGGATCTTGCCTGGGAGAGTTGTACCAGGAGTGAAAGGGCTTGTGGTTAGAATGTAGGAAATTATTGCAGGGGCTCTGATGGGGGTAAAAAAGGAAAGGGGACTCTGAGTCCTGGTCTACATTAGGGAGTTATTTCAAGAGAACCCCTCTTAAGTCAAATTTATAAGTGGAGTATCCACACTACCAAGCCTGTTATTTTGAAATAACAGCGTGGTTATTTCAAAATCTGTACTCCTGCTTTCCTTGGGGAATAACGCTAATTACGAAAGTTATTTCAAAATAGAATTAGTGTGGACACTCTGGTGCTGCCACTTCAAAATAGTTGCCCTCCAGAGGCCTCTCACAGCTGCAGCTCTGAATGCTCTGGCCACACCTGCTATCTCCACTGCTCCCCTTCTTCTAGGAGTTTAAAACTCCTAGCAGCAGGAAAAGGGCTTGTGCCACGTGGAGAGTTGTGAGAGCCCCATGCAACACAGTAGCCAGTGAGGTAGCCTTGAGCAACCCCAGTGCTCTCTCAGAGCCTCCGATGGCTGCCAGCACTCCTGCTGCTCCCTCGGCTGCCACTGACCAGGGAGATAGGAGCACTCTGGCCTTGAATGGTGCAGAGATCCTGGACCTCATCATGGTCTCTGGTGAGGAGACCAACCTCCAGGATCTCCGCACCAGAAAGAGAAATGCAAAGGTGTATGGTCAGATTGCTGCCAACCTGGCCAAGAAAGGCCACACCCGGACACATGACCAGTGCCGGATGAAAATGAAAGAGCTCTGACAGGCCTACCACAAGGCCAGGGAGCAGAGCAGATGTTCTGGGGCAGCACCACACAGCTGCCACTATTATGACCAGTTGGATGCCATCCTATGAGGGGGTCTGGTTACCTCCCCCGCCATTATCATGAAATCTGGCCAGGACACGCCCGGCAGCAGCCTCCAGGAGGGCAGGGTGGTGGACAACGATGACAAGGGGGAAGAGTAGGAGGAGGCCTGCCAGCCACGAACTGCCCCTCATTCTGGACCCAATCCCTCCCTCCCAGGATGTTTCCCAGGCTTCGGATGAACTTGGAGAAGGCATTTCAGGTGAATTCTATAACTTTCTTTATCTAAACACGGGGCAGGTGAAGGGCTGCAAGGAGCTACATGCTCTTCTCTCAGGTAGGCAGGAAGGGGGAGGAAAGGCATACACAGGGAATACAGGGGTCCCTTGTGGAGAGGCATGGGGTACAGTCTCACAACTGGCCCTGCACTCTCCTCTCCTCTCAAGGTGTCTCTGATGAACACAGCCCCTTGATGAGCTCTCCTGATGGCACTGGTGTCCAACTGCTCAAATTCTCTGGCCAGCCATTCAGCCTTGCTGCCGCCCCCTTCCCCTCAGGGCAGGAAAGGCTCCTCCTTGCTTTCACATAGGTTGTGGAGCACACAGAGACCATGACTATGAAGTGGATGTTGTGCTCGCTGAGGTCCAGAAGGGTGAGGAGACTCCTGAATCTCCCCTTTAAATGGCCGAACGCACATTCCACCACCATGTGGCACCTGCTCAGCCTGGCATTGAAATGCTCCTTTGTGGGGTCCAGGATGCCTGTGTAGGGCTTCATGAGCAAGGGAAGCAAAGGGTAGGCTGCATCACCCAGGATGCAGATTGGCATGTCCTCCTCCATGACTCTCATGGTGCGGTCAGGGAAAAAAGTGCTGGTGTCCATAACTCAGAACAAGCAGGAGTTCTGGAAGATGCAGGTGTCGTGCAATCAGCTAGTTATCTAAGGTAGCTGTACACGAACACAAGACGCCTGGGAAACAAGAAGGAAGAATTGGAAGTCCTTGCACAGTCAAAGAAATATGATTTGATTGGAACAACAGAGAACTGGTGGGATTACTCACATGACTGGAACACTGTAATGGAAGGGTATAAACTGTTCAGGAAGGACAGGACAGGGAGAAGAGGTGGAGGTGCTGCACTGTATGTAAGAGAGCAGTATGTTTGCTCAGAGCTTTAGTATAAAGCAGGAGAAAAGCTTGTTGAGAGTCTTTGAGTTAAGTTTAGAGGTGGGAGCAACAGGAGTGATACCATGGTCAGTGTCTGCCAGATCAGGTGGATGAGGTATACGAGGATTTCTTCAGACAACTAAGAGAAGCTTCTAGATCACAGGTCCTGGTTCCCATGGGGAACTTTAAGCACCCTGACATCTGCTGTGAGAGGCAATCCAGGAAGTTTTTGGAGAATGTTGGGCACAACTTCCTGGTACAAGTGCTGAAGGAACCAACCAGGGGCCATGTGCAGCTTGACCTGCTGCTTATAAACAGGGAAGAATAAGGAGGGGTAGTAAATGTGGGTGGCAACCTGGGAACCAGCAATCATGAGATAGTTGAGTTCAGGATCCTAAAGAAAGAAAGGAGAGCAGCAAAATACACACACTGGACTTCAGAAAAGCAGACATTGACTCCCTCAGGGAACTAATGGGCAAGACCCCGTGGGATGCTAAAATGAAGGGGGAAAGGAATCATGGACAGCGGACAGTATTTTAAAGAAGCCTTATTGAACAGGAACAAACTATCCCAAAGTTCAGTAAGCAAATATGGTAGGTGACCAACTTGGCTTAGCAGTGAAATCCTTGGAGAGCTTAAACACAAAAAGGAAGCTCACAAGAATCACAGAATCATAGAATACTAGCACTGGAAGGAACATCTGGAAGGAACACTGGGTGTCTGGCTGGTGAGTCTTGCCCACATGCTCAGGGTTTAGCTGATCGCCATATTTGGGGTCGGGAAGGAATTTTCCTCCAGGGTAGATTGGCAGAGGCCCTGGAGGTTTTTCGCCTTCCTCTGTAGCATGGGGTACAGATCACAGCTGGAGGATTCTCTGCATCTTGGGGTCTTCGAGCTATTTGAAGGCTTCAATATCTGAGATATAGGTGAGAGGATTATTCTAGGAGAGGGTGGGTGAGATTCTGTGGCCTGCATTGTGCAGGGGGTCAGACTAGATGATCATAATGGTCCCTTCTGACCTTAAAGTCTATGAGTCTATGAGTCTATGAGATCTTCAAGTCCAGGCCCCCTGCCCCCATAGCAGGACCAAGCACTGTCTAGATCATCACTGGTAGAAGTCTATCCAACCTGCTCTTAAATATCTCCATTGATGATGATTCCATAACCTCCCTAGTCAATTTATTCCAGTGTTTAACTACCCTGACAGATGAGAAATTTTTCCTAATACTCAACCTAAACCTCCGTTGCTGTCCTATTATCAGAGGCCAAGGAGAACAATTTTTCTCCCTCCTCCTTATAACACGCTTTTAGATACTTGAAAACTGCTATCAAACCCCCTCTCAGTCTTCTCTTTTCGAAACTAAACAAGCCCATTTCTTTCAGTCTTCCCTCATAGGTCACGTTTTCTAGACCTTTAACCATTTTTGTTGCTCTTCTCTGGACGTTCTCCAATTTCTCCACATATTTCTTGAAATGTGGTGCCCAAAACTGGACACAATACTCCAATTGAGGCCTAATGAGCACAGAGTAGAGCAGAAGAAAGACTTCTCTTGTCTTGCTCACAACACTCCTCTTAATGCATCCCAGAATCAAGTTCGGTTTTTTTGCAACAGTGGACTGTTTTTGCACACTGTTGACTCTTATTTAGCTTATGGTCCACTCTGACCCCTAGATCCCTTTCTGCAGTACTCCTTCCCGGACAATCACTTCCCATTCTGTATGTGTGAAACTGATTGTTCCTTCCTAAATGGAGTACTTTGCATTTGTCCTTATTAAACTTCATCTTATTTACCTCAGACCATTTCTCTAGTTTGTCCAGATAATTTTGAAGTGGAAACTTGGAGAGATGACTATGGAGGAGTATAAATATATTGCTCAAGTAATCAGGAAGGCCAAAGCACAATTGGAATTGCAGCTAGCAAGAGATGTGAAGGGTAACTAAAAAAGGTCTCTATAGGCATGTTAGCCATAACAGGCTGGTCAGAGAAGGTGTGGGACCCTTACTGGATGAGGGAGGTAACCTAGTGACAGATGATGTGGGAAAAGCTGACGTACTCAATGATTTTTTTTGCCTGTTCAACCTGATTGTCTTCTATGACAAGGCAACTGCTCTGTGGACATGGGGAAGATAGTGGATGTGATATAGCTTGACTTTAGCAAGGCTTTTGATATGGTCTCCCCACAGCATTCTTGTCAGCAGGTAAAGGAAGTATGGATCGGATAAATGGACTGTAAGGTGGATATAAAGGTGGCTAGATTGTCAGACTTAATGGGTAGTGATCAATGGCTTGATCGATGGCGATTGGTGTCAAATGGACTGCCCCAGGGGTCGGTTCTGGGGCTGGCTTTCTTCAACAGCTTTACTAATGACCTGGATGAAGGGATGGATTTCACCCTTGACAAGTTTGCAGATGACACTAAGCTAGAGGGAGAGGTAGATACGTTGGAGGGCAGGGATAGGATCCAGAGTGACCTAGACAAATAGGAGGATTGGACCAAAAGAAATCTGATGAGGTTCAACAAGGACAAGTGCAGAGTCCTGCACTTGCAATGGAAGAATCCCAAGCACTGTTTCAGGCTGGGGACTGACTGGGCTAAGCAGCAGTTTGGCAGAAAAGGACCTGGAGATTACAGTGTATGAGAAGCTGGATATAAGTAAACAGTGTGCCCTTGTAGCCAAGAAGGCTAATGGCATATTAGGGTGCATTAGGAGGAGCACTGCCAGCAGATCTGGGGAAGTGTTTATTCCCTTTTATTCGGCTCTACTGAGGCCACATCTGGAGTATTGTGTTCAGTTCTGGGCCCCCATTACAGAAAGGATGTGGGAGCATTGGAGAAGGTCCAGTGGAGGCAACCAAAATGATTAGGGGGCTGGAGCACATGACTTATGTGACGAGGAGTCCTGTGGCACCTTATAGACTAACAGATTTATTGGAGCATAAGCTTTCATGGGCAAAGACCCACTTCGTCAGATGCATCTGACGAAGTGGGTCTTTGCCCACAAGCTTATGCTCCAATAAATCTGTTAGTCTATAAGGTGCCACAGACTCCTAAATCGCTTTACTGAATGCAGACTAACACGGCTACCCCTCTGATATATGACTTATGTGGAAAGGCTGAGGGATTTGGGCTTATTTAGTCTGCAGAAGAGAAGATTGAGGAGGGATTTGGTAGCAGCCTTTAACTACCTGAAGGGGGGTTCCAAAGAGGATGGAGGAACACTGTTCTCAGTGGTGACAGATGACAGAGCAAGGAGCAATGGTTTCAAATTGCAGTGGGGGAGGTCTAGGTTGGATATTAGGAAAAACCATTTCACTAGGAGGGTGGTGAAGTACTGGAATGGGTTCTCTAAGGAGGTGGTGGAATCGCCATCCCGAGAGGTTTTTAAGTCTCGGTTTGACAAAGCCCTGGCTGGGATGATTTAGTTGGGGTTGGTCCTGCTTTGCGAAGGGGGTTGGACTCAATGACCTCTTGAGGTCTCTTCTAACCCTATGATTCTATGATTTGTTTTTTGAGCTTTTGGCATTCCACTTCCAAGAAGCTCACATTTCAACAGTGGCCCACAAGCCACAGTTTGTGAACCACTGCATTAGGCAGCCCACTTATCCAATGGACCTGTGAACATGGGAGCCAATGGGATATATTTCCCAAATTTCCTTCTTTGCAAAGATAAGTATTTGGAACTCAAAACCAGGAAACAGGGTAAGAGGAATGGATCAGAGTCAGTAGCAGAAGGGGAAGAAAGAGAAAGATAATTTCACTGGTATTCCCAGCCATCACGCACCCTTTGTAGCTGGGGAAAGGAGAGAAGCAGAGAGAAGAGAAAAAGAGGGGAGGAAGGAAGGATATTATATCAGTATATATTGATGCAATGTCAAAATAAGACTATCACAATTCAACATCACAGCACAGTTTGATGTAACTTATTTTATAGTTATGTGTGACTCCAACATATGATAAAATAGGTCCATGGCAGTTAAAAGTTGGCACACCTGCTTTTGATGTAAATTTTGGAGCCACGAGCCTAGTATAGTTGGATGTGCTGAAAATAGGTAAAGTGCTCTGTTTCTACTTGGCTGCTTTCTAATGTTTTTCCACTATAAAACAGCTGAAACATCCATAGTTTTTTTTAAATAATTGCAGTCATTTTTTCTTTTACAAGTTTTAGTTAATCTCTTAAAAAAGAACACGTCCAGATACATATTCTCCATAGTTCCTGCCATAAAGCACATCTAAATGAATTAGCCTTGCTTATTAGAAATACAGGAAATCCCAAATTTACAAAAGCGTTGTGTTCCAAAAGTTCATTTGTTAGTCGGTTGTTTGGAACTTGGAATATATCTTCCCACAGTTAGGTACCCAGGCTCACCCACAAAAGCCTACTTAAACCATAATGTAGCTGAAATACTGTATATTTTCAATGAAAAATAGTAGAAATATTTTTTTTATTGAACCTTAAATGCTGGTGCTTGAGGAAGGGCACATTTAATTAGAGCAAAATGAGGTAGGTGGAGACTCTGAAGGGGCAACCCTCTGCCCCTCCTCCCCTGCCCATGTGCACTACACCAGCTCCTGTGGTCAATCCCATCCTCTGGCTTCCCCCACCACCCTTTCTTCAGGTTGTATCCAGCTCTGCTCACCAGGAGATGGCAAGCAGCATGATCGCGGGCTGGAGAACTCTGGAGGAACAGGGGGTCGGCCGTGCAACCAGCAGCTGAAGAGAAGCAGCTGTTTCCCTTCCAAGTGCCACTTCTCTCCAGCTGCTGTCTGCAAGACTACCCCTTGCTCCTCCTGAGTCCCCTAGCCAGCACTTGTGCTGCTTGCCATCACCTGTGCCTATTGCCTGCTCCCTGAAGCTGCAGGTGAGCCTTGGTTCATATGTGCAGATGTTCGTCATCAAATATTTGTAACACTGGGAGTGCCTGAACTGCAGGACCTCGTTGCTTGATCTGTTATAGGCCCAGGTCACACGAGTAACCTGAAACTATCATATAATGATACTTAACAAAAGAAAAAAATAGTTCAAGAAAATATTTACTGTTCAATAAACAGATGTTTGTCTAAAATATCTAGTAATAGGTCCTGTGTCTTTCAGTGTTTCTTTACTTTATCAAACCATAAAATTACAATTTAAATGTTCAATTAAGTTGCAATTTGCAACATTTTGTCATTGGCTTTTCTTAGACAATAATAACCTTTTATCCAAATAGCTGTGCTTGATAGAATGTCCATGTCTTTTTTAACTAGTTAGCCTGCTTATATACTTGGGGCTAAAAACGCAGTTTTAAATATTAACAAGACTTTCATTAGGATGCAGAATAGGTGGGGAAACTAATGGCAAGGGCTTTACTCTTTCTCCTTCATGTGCAAGTATTAATTAAAACCTTCATTAACATTGTATAAATTCAGAGCTCTGGTACAAATTTGTTGAACACTATTTCTTATTTACATTAGTTTTAGTTTAATAGTATTCAATATAATAAAAAGTTAGTAGACTGGGTGTTTGAAGGTATTTATGTACATGCATTTACATTTTAATGTACTGCACTGTGCCTCTTAGATGGGCCTAAGCTTTCACATAAAATTTGTACAACTAAACCTCAAAAAAGGTGAAATATTTATCATGAAAAATCTTCAAAGAAAATGGAACAACAAAATACATCTCTTGACTCACGTTTACAGAGATCTGTATTTCAGTTACAGTACACTCCTCAGAGTACAACTGAGAACATTTTTTCCAGTCTCATGTTGTGGAGGCCTCTACAGCCTTAAGGTACAGTACATGTGAACATCCAATGGGAGTTTTACCAGTTCAACACAGCCGGAATTTTGGAGCACATATGGATTCAATTAGCAAGAGGGTCTGATCTAAAGAGAGTTGAAATCAAAGGAAAAAAGCTCATTCATTTTAGTGAGCTTTGTCCAGGACCATCCCAAGGGGGTCTGGGGCAATGCTACCCCCAGTGCCCCAGGTGCACCGTCCTTTGTGGGTAATGAATCTGAGGAACTGTCCCGGATTGAAGTGTCATTAGAGGAGGTTTTGGAACAAATAGAAAAACTTAATGTTAACAAATCTCCGGGACCAGATGGCATTCATCCAAGGGTTCTAAAAGAACTCAAATGGGAAATTGCTGAACTATTATCTGTGGTTTGTAACCTATCCCTTAAATCGGCTTCCGTACCTAATGACTGGAAGGTAGCCAACGTGACACCAATATTTAAAAAGGGCTCTAGAGGCGATCCGGGCAATTACAGACCGGTAAGTCTAACTTCAGTACCGGGCAAATTAGTGAAACAATAGTAAAGAATAAAATTGTGAAGCATGTAGAAGAACATAATTTGTTGGACAAAAGTCAACATGGGTTCTGTAAAGGGAAATCCTGTCTTACTAATCTATTAGAGTTCTTTGAAGGGGTTAACAAACATGCGGACAAGGGGGATCCAGTAGATATAGTATACTTAGATTTCCAGAAAGCCTTTGACAAGGTCCTCACCAAAGGCTCTTGTGTAAATTACATGGCCATGGGATAAGAGGGAATGTCCTTTCTTGGATTGAGAACTGGTTAAAAGACAGGAAACAAAGGGTAGGAATAAATGGTAAATTTTCAGAGTGTAGAGGGGTAACTAGTGGTGTCCCCCAAGGGTCAGTCCTAGGACCAATCCTGTTCAACTTATTCATAAATGATCTGCAGAAAGGGGTAAGCAGTGAGGTGGTAAAGTTTATGGATGATACCAAACTGTTTAGGATAGTCAAGACAGAAGCAGACTGTAAGGGACTCCAAGAAGATCTCACCAAACTGAGTGATTGGGCAACAAAATGGCAAATGAAATTTAATGTGGATAAGTGTAAAGTAATGCACATCGGGAAAAATAACCCCAACTATACGCACAGTATGATGGGGGCTAATTTGGCTGACAAATCAGGAAAGAGATCTTGGAGTTATCGTGGACAGTTCTCTGAAAACTTCCACACAGTGTGCAGCGGCGGTCAAAAAGGCAAATAGGATGCTAGGTATTATTAAGAAAGGGATAGAAAATAAGACCGGAATATCTTACTGCCCCTGTATAAAACTATGGTACGCCCACATCTTGAATACTGTGTACAGATGTGGTCTCTCACCTCAAAAAGATATTTTGGCCTTGGAAAGGGTTCAGAAAAGGGCAACTAAAATGATTAGGGGTTTGGAACGGGTCCCATATGAGGAGAGGTTAAAGCGACTGGGACTTTTCAGTTTAGAAAAGAGGAGACTGAGGGGATATGATAGAGGTGTATAAAATCATGAGTGGTGTGGAGAGGGCCGATAAAGAAAAGTTATTTATTAGTTCCCTAAATAGAAGAACTAGAGGACACCAAATGAAATTAATGGGTAGCAGGTTTAAAACTAATAAAAGAAAGTTCTTCTTCACATAGCGTGTAGTCAGCATGTGGAACTCCTTGCCAGAGGAGGCTGTGAAGGCTAGGACTATAACAGAGTTTAAAGAGAAGCTAGATAATTTCATGGAGGTTAGGTCCATAAAAGGCTATTAGCCAGGGATAAAATGGTGTCCTTGGCCTCTGTTTGACAGAGGCTGGAGAGGGATGGCAGGAGACAAAGCGCTTGATCATTGTCTTCGGTCCACCCCCTCTGGGGCACCTGGTGCTGGCCACTGTCGGCAGACAGGATACTGGGCTAGATGGACCTTTGGTCTGACCCGGTACGGCCGTTCTTATGTTCTTATGTTCTTATGTTCTCCCCACCCCACCCCCTTCCCCAAACCCCACTTATAACAGATCAAGCTCTGTTCCCACTTGGCTCTATTACCCCCTCCCCCGAGCAATACAGCCTGGGAGACTGTGAAGGCCAGGCGCAACGGCAACAGCAGGGTTCACCACCCCCCTCGCATTCACTATACAGCAGGTGGGAGCCAGAAAAGCCTGACAGCCTGCTCTGCTCTGCTCCACCATCCTCCCAGCCCATTGTGCCCTGCTTCTCCGTGTGGTAAGTGCTGGAGGGGGCAACCCCTGCTGCCAATGAACCAGGCCCCCATGATTCCCTGGGTCCCTCCCATCCATGGGTTGGTGCAACTGCCGCGGGGCCACAAAAGTGTGAGGCTGGGGTGGCCACCCTGAATCATCCTATAGGCAGGACAGCTCTGGCTTTGTCTCAGGACCTTGGTGGAGAAAAATACATGCAAAATGGATACAATTTCTGCGTGATTAGCAAAATATAATAAAACTTAAAAGCTAGTTCCAAACTGCAATGAAAAGATTAATACAGGTTAAATCCTTTATGAAACTACCTTGATATGGATGGTTATGAAACCCTTGATATGGATGGTTATGAAACTAATCTGAAAATCCTCCTAACTATTATAATAGCATTGAGAACCAAATAATATAAGTAGGCATATCAAAGCTATATTCACTCTTCATTGGTAAAAAGTTTATAACTACTATGCGGGATTTCAAAAGGCTTTTCCCCAGTTGATTGCTCCCATCTGAAACCCAATCCTACCGTCTCAGTGTGTGCACCATACTCAGCAAGTTAATGGGAACTTTTTGTAACAGCTAAGTACATACATATTGGAATATAGTATTTTTTCCTCTTATTATTTGTCTCTGGTAATGCTCTCAATATGAGAAGTGCACACAAAATATGTAAGAAAAGTCCCTCTCCCAGAGACCTCATAATCTGAAAAGATTCTGTGCAGAAACTAAGTTGCAAATGTTTTCAAGATTTAATTTTGCCATTGGTTAACAAAGGCATTATATCATTCTGAAATACACAATTCAAAGAATCATTTTGAATCTGGCAAGACATATTTAGATTAATTATTACCTTTTGAAAAAATATAATAGTTATTTATAATTTTATGCTATAAACACAGTATTCCGACTCAGGGCCACCAAAGGGGGCTGGGAGGGGTGCAAAGAGAGCAACTGCCCTGGAACCTGGTGATTTAGAAGGGCCCAGGGCTCTCAGCTGGCACCACTGCTGCCTTGGCAACAGCAGCAGCCAGAGCTCTGAGCCCTCTAAATGGCTGCCAGAGCCTGGGAGGCATGCGCCCCGGTGGTATTGAAGGACTGGTTGGGGGGGGGGGTAGCACCCAGCCTCCTTCCACTTGAAGGCCCACCTCTTCTGGGGTCCAACAGACTCAGGGGCCCACCTCTTCCGGGGGCCCAGAGCTGGATCCCTGCAAAGTCTGTGCTCAGTGCTGTTCCTACTTTCTAATTCCCCAAATTAGAGAAGGACGGGGACAAGGCTGCTGCCCTGGGTCAGGACCCAGAGTATTGAGCGGGCCTGGATCATAACAACAGCTATACTGGGTCAGACAAAAGGTTCACCCAGCTCAGTATCCTGTCTTCCGACAGTGGCCAATGCTAGATGCCTCCAGAGGGAATGAACAGAAGAGGTAATCATCAAGTGATGCCACCCCTGTGCCCCCTTTCCTCTTGCACTGCACCTAGCCACACTAAAGAATGGTCTTTATAGACCGTGGCTTGCCCCTGAGGTAAGAGGCTAGACATTGGCTGCAGTTGGCCATAGTGGCAGGTGCAAGACGGAGGACTGCTGGTATCCCAGGAAGGAGGCAAGAGACTGGAGTAGTGGGGGCTGCCGTAGGGCAGTGTCCTGACGAGGACAACATCCTGGGAGCAACACTGGTCCAGAGACAGAGGGTGGAGAGAGAGCAGAGTGATGTCAGATGAGACACCAGTCAAAAGAGGGTAACCTGTGGAGAGTCATAGCTAATTCACAATGTAACCAGCAGGAGGCGCTGCCACAGTGATCTCCACCCCATTACAGAGGCAGAGTGGAAAACTGAACCTAGGATTGCTCACATACCATGTATGTTTACCACTAGCCTAATGGTTATAAGGGAGTTAACAGAGCCTCCTCGTCTGAACATTTCATTAATAGTTTCCTTTGCTCTCATCAACACGCCTGGAAATCACAACCAGTTATTTTGTAATCAACACATTTCACCATTATCAAAATGTTTCAACTTCTTCAATTCAGCTGAAAGTATTTGTTGTATTGTGAACAGTTTTGGTTCACCCCAAACTGCACTTTTCAGTAAATTAACTGTTCCTTCACAAAATTTCACTCATCATTAACAATAGGTTTCATTTCAATGGATGCTAATCTACAAAATTTGTTGGTGTGATTAGGTTCAGAGGAGTATCCCTGTTTAACTCCTTCCCTTATATTTTATGCCAATCTTTTTATAGGTAAGACTTCTGCCTTCCTAGTGCCTTTCTGTGTATAACTACTTGCCACAGCCCGTATGTCAGCGTGCCTTCCAATTATGTCCTTTTTACTGCATATGTAATTATTCTGTATTTGTATTAGTTTGATAGGTAACCAGACTAAAAAAGGGAATGTGAACAAACCATGCATGCAGTAAAGGTTGGGGGGAGAGGAGGACAGGGTCTGAGGAGGAGACACCACACCCTAAGGATGATAGAAACATTTTCTACATTAGAAACAATCAAAAACATAATAGTGCATTCAGACAGCAAATAAGATGTATGCAACAGCAGCAGTGAACAAAAAGAATAAAGAAGACACAATGTTCTCAGTGAGATTAAATTTCTGTGCTTTCATACCAACAAATGGATTGCAGGTGCCAATGATGGAGCCATAATATGAGAGTCTGCTTGCCTCACCTCCATCAGCTGGCGTGCAATCAATCAGCCCCTCACCAGGAGGAAAAATGTGCCCAGTAATATATGTACAGTACAGAGATGGAGCCTAATATTACGGGGCACACTCAGATTCATGGGAGTTCGGCTTTGCAAAGAACACACAATCAGGCCAGCAATTTTTAATCATGAAGCATTACACAATGTGAAATAAACCTATTTTGATTTTTAAAAATAATGCTCCAGTTTTTCCTCCACTTGTTTTGCTTGCCAAACTATCCAAATGAAATAATATCTACTCCTTCCAGATGGTAAATGAGTTTGACTTTAGCAGGTGCTTCTTAAATGATACTATAGCTCAGAAGATGACATATTAATTAATTTAGTGCTTCCATGCCCTTTGGTGCTGCGGTGTAAACAGAATAGCCTCATTTTGCAGGCATTAAAACTTTCCAGTTCTCTATATATAGACTGGGTCTTTTTCTTGTTTACATCCAGTGCTGGTGGTCTTCACCCATTGCCCAAGTTCTTATCATGCTTTACAATTAGCTTAACAAGAAGCAGACAATTATCCAGCAAGATACTTCAATCAGCCAGTTCAAGTCCTTTAAAATATTACAGTTTTCTATCGAGATGTTAAGTTGGATGGAAATTAAAGTGCACTAGAGAGACAAGAATAGAATTGATTGGGAGCTCTGATACATTCACAAGTCATGCTGGGAATCTCTGGTAAGCACAATGTATTTCTAATGCAAATCAATATAGGCAGTCTGAAGATGGCCCTTGTAAAAGGAAGTGCAATCAAACTACCGCTCCAAGAGAGAGCCAAGTTCCATTCCAAAAGACACACATTCTTATATTACTAGCATCAACAGGAGTAAGGAATCCATTCAATAATTATTGTGGTTTAAATGATTTTTTCCTGTTAAGTAGTCTGTGAAATTTAGGAAGATATTCAGGGTTTTGCCTTTTAATGGAACAATTACTGATTGGCAGAACATAGCAATATCATTGTGTTGAACAGCGAGCAAAGATCAGCCTCACAAACTGAATATAAAACGTTAGTTGCACAGCATTCTGAAGTTCCCACATACCAACTTGGCAGCTTCAAAAGCCCACCAGCAAAAACTTAAATTTAGCAGCAGTAGCCTAAAAGAAAAGATTTAAAAAGTGTGGCCAAACACTTTTTAAAATTCAAAATCTTACGTTTTAAAATTTAGAGCTGTATTCATATGGGACCTTGGTCACTGATGGACTGAATATATGTAGATGTATATTAACTTTCACATTCCTTTATTTATCTCTCCTGCATTAAATTTCTAAGAAAAAATTCCTGCAGTTTGAGTAAGAAAATATAAAAAAATCTTGAATGAATGTGCTGGTAAAGTATGTTTTCAAAACAAAAAAGAATATTCCTAACATATCCAAGAGGTAGGTAAGCAGAATAATAAACCCTGATTTTCCACTGAACACTTAAGAAAGCCCACTAGTTAGGAAAAACAAGACCAGGCGCATCAGTATCTAATCTGGCCCCCAGATTATTAAAACAGTCAGTACAACATGATAAGCATCTAAAATATAATCTAAATTCTAAAATAATTCAGAATCTTGCCAAGACAAAAAGGCCTTGATACAGTATTCTGTGGAACTTTGAAAATATTTCAAAAATCAGTGTTCTTATTGGAATAAAAATATTAAATTACTTACAACACTTTAAAGAATGAGCTGACCTCCTTACCCAAGTAGGTTTTTATACAGCTGAATTTGTAGGATAAGATACAAATTAAAAAGATAAAAACTTAGGCTCACACTACCACTGTACCAATGGTCTTTTAAAGTTCTTTTACTGTTTTTATATACTGTATAAATTATACATATTATACCATACACAGTACTGGCCCTAGATTTAACCTCATCATTGGACCTCTGCAGCTCTGCCCACTGCTTGTAGATTGTAGTTAGTGACTAGCCATGTAAGAGTCCTCTTTGGGATTAGAGCACCCTTCAAACCCTCTGCTTGGATAGGATGGTCATGACAGAAGTCCCCATACAGTCCCTTACTGAGGTATGATGATGACATCCCAGCTTAACTGAAAGTCAACACCTAGTTTCAATTAAGAACTATATCCCTTGGCAAACCAAGGCTCCCTATTCCTCTAGCCTGACTGACCAGCAGCAGTGCTCATCTCTCCCTTCTGTCCCCCACAAGTACTTATCTGAGCTGGGATGGCAAGCGGATCTATGTTGCAAAGAAAAGGGACTACCCACTTTCGTAGCCTCTGTGACGGACTGGGCCGGGTCTGGGCACTGCTGAGGGCGACAGCTCAGGGCGAATTGCTCAAAACCAAGGCTGCTTACAGCCCTTGATTGGAGACCTTTCCCAAAATAGGCCACAAACCAGTCACACAGAGCGCTTCAGCAGCCAATCTGGCCAGCAGGAAGACTCTCGAGCAAAACCCCTCAGACACCTCAGCTCTCCCTGCGCCACAGTCGGGCCTAACACACAGATGAGAGGTTGTAAACCCCGATCTCACCAACTCTGAACAGATCCTCCCGGTCCCAAAGTACCAGCCACAGTCCCAATTTACACCTTAGATCTTACCCCCAAGAGCACGCTGAGCCAGTCCTTTAGAATCTAAAATCTAAAGGTTTATTAATAGAAGAAAGAAAAGGCTGAAAGTAAGATTGTTCAGGAGAATACATTACATACATCAATTTCCACATTCTTGATGCAGGCTTTTAGCAGAGATGTTACAAACCACTAGCTTGGAAGTCTCTGGTGTACATCCTATGTTAGGATGGGTCAGCAATCCTTCCCAGCTCTCTGTCCCTAGCAAGGCTGCATCTCGGAGCAGGAGCAAGATTGAAGACAAAATGGAGACACCCTCATGGGATTTTTATATTTTATATTCCTGGTGTCTTCCAAACTGGAGCTGGTCACGTGATCAAGTGACCTGTCTGTGTTTCACATGCCAGCGGCCATGAGGCATTGGCTGGTCTGCAGGCTTCCAGATGCATTCCTCAGGTGTGTATTGGCCACTCTGAGAGCCATTGTCCATGAAGCAGTGCTAGTTAGCATAGCCATTCATTGGACAATCCTTCCTCACAATAGGCAGTCCAGGCCCATTGCTCCCTCCCAGACAGAGAACATTTACAATACAAGTACAGAGCCCATATTCATAACTTCACATACAAAAAATGATACATGTACATGAGTATCAAATACAGAATAAGTAGATGTGACGGGGCGCCACGGCCCCACACTCTGCCTGCCCGGTATGGAGGGAGACGAGCAGAGGCACGTGCATGCACGGTGTGTTCAGGCGCCGCGAAACAGCTGGGCAGGAGGGAGGTGAAGGGAGCCGCCGGCGCTGAAGAAGGTGAAGCGTGGACGGAGCATGAGTGGCATGCTCTCACGCCGCGAGACAGCTAGGAGGGGGGTGCCTGGGCGTGACGTATTCAGGGCACCAGTGAGTGAGGGCGGTGGCTAGATCCGGACCAGAAAGCGGGGGCCCAGGTAGCTGAGAGAATCATTTTGGAGCAGTTCCTGAACATACTACCTAGTGGGGGCCAGAGGTGGGTACGAAGGTACCACCCCACCACCCTAAAAGAAGCCGGCGGGCTTATGGATCATTATGAAGCGGCTGAATACGCTGAGGGAGTCAGAAGGACAGGAAGGGGAGGCCCCCTTCCCAAAGGGGGGATGGCAGGCCCAGAGCGGCCACGAGAAGGACCAGATGGGGCCAGAGGCCGGACTGGAGGACGCAGCAAGAGGAGGCTCTCCCCTGTGTGGTTGACACCCTTAAAAGAAGTAACAAGTGAGAAGGTATTACCAGTAATTGGAGGAGGACAAGGGCCGGGTAAAGGAGGACCCCCATAGGGTGCTTGTTTCAGGTGTGGCCAAGAAGGACACTTCCAAAAAGACTGCCCCTGTATAAACTGCACATATGCCCTGCACATAGGCCCCCACTTTGAGGTATGTCGTGACCGGCTAAATCAGGTTACGGAGGGGGAGGTGGATGGGGGCACCCTACGGTAATTACTGGTCCCCCAGCAATATCACCAACAGATTTTGGAGCTGGCACACGCTAACCCATGGGCAGGTCACCTGGCATATGAGAAAACAGTGCGGAGGATATTGCAGAGGTTTTACTGGCCCGGGGTGTATAAGGAGACAAGGGACTTCTGCGAGTCCTGCCCGGAGTGCCAGAGGACTAACCCCAAGGGAGTACCTCGAGCACCATTGGTACCTCTCCTGGTGATTGGAGTCCCCTTTGAGAGGGTGGCACTTGACATAGTAGGGCCCTTGAAAAAGACTCGGACAGGGTACCAACATATAATGGTGGTGGTAGATTATGCAACAAGGTATCCCGAAGCCATACCTGTAAAGAATACCACAGCCCCTACATTAGCGGCAGAATTAGTAAGGATATTCTCACGGGTGGGGATTCCCCAAAAAATACTAACTGACCAAGGCACCAATGTGACTTCCCGCTTAATAAGGGAACTTTGTCAACTGTTACAAATCAGGACTTTAAAAACATCTGTCTACCATCCGCAGACAGATGGATTAGTGGAACGGTTTAACCGTACACTGAAGGGCATGCTAAGGAAATTAATGGAGGAGGATCCCAGGGATTGGGACAAGTTGCTCCCAGCCCTCCTGTTTGCAGTTAGAGAAGTGCTGCAGGCCTCCACAGGGTTTTCTCCCTTCGAGCTGCTCTATGGACGACAACCCCGGGGTATATTAGATATTATAAAGGAGAACTGGGAAGAACAGGAGACAAGAGACCAGGGCACTGTACAGTATATATTAGAACTACGGAAGAAACTTCATACCCTAGGCGAGTTTGCCCGGGCCAATTTGGAGTCAGCCCAAGTGAAGCAGGCTGGGTATTACGACAGAAAGGCCAAACTACGAATCTTTAAGCCAGGTGACAGAGTATTACTTCTATTGCCCTCCCAAGAATCCAAGCTTCTGGCCAAATGGCAAGGGCCTTTTGAAATAATAAGACAAGTGGGGGAGTTGGATTATGAAATACGAATGCCAGGAGGGCTCAAGGAAACTAACGTTTACCATGTCAACCTTCTAAAGGCATGGAAAGCGAGAGAAGGGTTAATGATAGATCCTAGGCTGGTAGAAGTAGACCTGGGACCAGGAAGGGGAGAGGAGATTGGCAAAGACCTAACTCCGAACCAACAAGTGGAGCTACGGGACCTGTTGTGAGAATTCCCCCAAGTCTTGAGCAACCAGCTGGGACACACCACCGTGACTTATCACCACATCCTGACGGAACACGGTAAGATCGTATGGGACCCCATCCAACCCCTACCGCGAAAGATGTGGGAAGTAGTACGGGAAGAGCTGCAATGGATGTTACAATGGGGCGTGGTAGAAGAATCGTTCAGCGACTGGAGGAGTCCCATAATATTAGTCCCGAAGCCGGATGGGTCAGCTCGATTCTGCATAGACTTTTGTAAGGTTAATGCGGTATCCTGGTTCAATGCATACCCCATGCCACGAGTGGATGAACTGTTAGACCAATTGGGGACGGCCCAATATATATCCACTATTGACTTAACAAAGGGATACTGGCAGATCCCCCTTACACCAGCATCTAAGGAGAAAACGGCGTTTTCCACGCCCTTTCGGTTATACCAGTTCATAAGAATGCCCTTCGGACTGCAGGGAGCAGCTGCTACCTTTCAGCAGTTAATGGACAAGGTGTTACGTAATCATGAGCAGTATGCGGCGGCTTATATAGACGATATAGTGATCCATAGCCTTTCCTGGATTGAACACCTACAAAGGGTAAGAGCCGTTTTAAAAACATTACAGGAGGCTGGGCTCACAGCTAACCCCAGCAAGTGTCGGTTTGTGGAACACGAGGTCACCTATCTTGGGTATACCGTAGGAAGGGGACAACTGAAGCCCCTAGCCGACAAGGTGGGGGCTCTCAGAAATTACCCCCCACCTACAACCAAGAAGCAAGTTCATCAGTTCTTAGGGCTCGCCGGCTACTAAAGAAGGTTCGTGCCCAATTTCGCAACACTAGTGGCACCATTGACAGACCTAGCTAAAAATATAATGCCTAGGAAGGTTATCTGGAGTGCAGATTGTGATCAGGCCTTTTGAACATTAAAGGCACAACCCGACTTCACAAAATCCTTCATCCTCCAAACAGATGCCTCGGAAGTCGGGTTGGGGGCTATGCTATCACAGGAAAAGGAGGGGGAGGAACATCCAATAGTATACATTAGTCATAAATTATTTCCCAGGGAACTCAAATACTCCACAATAGAAAAGAAAACTTTAGCAGTAAAATGGGCCATTGTTACACTCTGGTATTATCTTCTAGGGAACCCGTTCCAGGTGATTACAGATCACGTTCCGTTGAGGTGGATACAAACCATGAAGGACACGAACAGCCGCATTATGCGCTGGTACTTGGCCTTGCAGCCGTATTCCTTCATGGTGGCCCGTCGCTCGGGGAGGGAACACGGAAACGCTGATTTTCTTTCAAGACTGGAATATGGTAATGAGGAAGGTGTCACCAGGGGAAGGGAAGTACTAAGGGGGGAGGTGTGTGATGGGGCGCCATGGCCCCGCACTCTGCCTGCTTGGTATGGAGGGAGACGGGCAGAGACGCTTGCATGCGCAGTGTGTTCAGGCGCCGCGAAACTGCTGGGCAGGAGGGAGGTGAAGGGAGCCGCCGGCGCTGAAGACGGCAGAGTGTGGACGGAGCATGCACGGCGTGCTCTCGTGCCACAAGACAGCTGGGAGGGGGGCGCCCAGACGTGACGTATTCAGGGTGCCAGGATTCAAAAAGAGGCCAGCGCTCAAGACAAGGGAGAGGGCGGACTGGCGGAGGGGTGTGAGAACTGCCGCGTCACAACCCCAGGGGAGTTCCAGAGGCACAACAGGAGAGCCCCGGAAAGGTCAGGGGCTAGGCAGACATCCTGGGATTGACTGGTCAGTGGACCAAGTAAGGAGAGAGGAAGCAGACCAGGGCAGGGCATTATTGCCCACGGGCTGGCACGTTTCAGCAGGAAGCCCCGCCATTCTGACGAGACCTAGACAGGTCTGCATCCTTAGGGCCCTGGGCTGGGGTCCGTGAGCAAGGGCAGGCCCAGACCCTTCTCTCCCCACCGCCAATATAAATCGGTGTCAATCAAATCCTAGTGGAGGGACATTCAGATCTGTCAATCAAGACAGCACAAAGACTGTCAAACTGTAAAAGTAAGGGCACGGGGTGCAAATAAAAACATAGGGTGAAGGTGCAAACCCTTTACAGTAGAGCATAAGCTTTCATTTGACACCTTACATGGCCCACTTTGTATAGAATTTGGGGCAAATGCCACCAGTGGGTGCAACATTGATCTGTCTGCCCACTTTAAAATCCAATAACGTGACAGCCTCTCAGCGACCAGACTGCCTCCAGAAAACCTTCACAATTCAGAGTGCTTGTGAATTTATTGAACTGCATGTGCACTCTGAGCCCCACATCTCCAATACATTTGAAACCCTGGGCTATTTAGGCACAGCCCATAGTAAAAAGTGAGGAACTACATGGTCACAAAAGGAAAATTGGGAGGCACTGTGCCTTTTCCAGGCAGAATATCTTTCCGGCCTTCTGAACACACAGGCTGTAGACTTACACCTTTCTTTGGGTGCCCCTTATTCCCAGTGGCTTGGGAGCAAGTGGGGGGCAGAGAGGGAAAGAGGGAGCTGACTGAGTGCTTTCCAGAGTACAGGGGGTGCAATTCTGCCTGGTGCTCATGTGGGCTGTGCAATAGGGAGAGAAATCTTCTGATGCCCTCCCCCCACCAATATTACACACAAGCATAAAAGTCAGGCAGAGTCTGACCTATAGTGAGCTTGATGTCCAGGTTGAGAGAAGCAGCTCTGTGATAGATGAACATACTTTCAAGCATGTGCCTGTTTTCAGAACAAAACTAGTAAGACATTTCAAATTAATATACGCAAAAAATCTGCAAAGATAAATCATCCTTAGAGCTTAGTTGATCATATAGTTCTGAATGTTCTGCTAAATGGAATAAACACAAGTAATGAGCTGAGAAATGGCTCCCTTATCCCAAAACATTCTAACTTGGGTGCCTAAGGGTAGAAACTTCCATCTATAATTGAGCAAATAAATGCAAGTGCCTTCATTTTCTGAGACCCACAGCTCTCATTTATCTTTAAGCATAGATTTTTAACCCAAATTTAAAAAAGTAAAACACTTCCGGGTTTTAAATCATGTTTCTATCGTTTTACGGTGCTCTCCCCAGGAACAGTTATGTAAATAACATGATTAGATATATATGTATATATTATACAGAAACATTCACAAAATATGGCAACAGTCACTTTCATCCAATACATTATTTTGTTGCTTCTTATAGAGTGACAATTAGAGTCACAAAGTATTGAAGTACTCACGTACTTATGTGCATGTGCAAAAGAAATAAGTGACTTTGGCTATACAGCACCTTTTCTTTAGTTTTTACCATCAAGTTTTGACAGTGTACAGTAGAATCATAATTTATAACTGAAAGAAAACAGTATGTATTTATGATTTGAAGGAAGCTTCTCTGAATTTTCTACAGAGATGTTAGCATTCTTATTGAATAGAGAAAATGCAAAACGATTAATTTTAGGAATAATACATATTTAAAAAATAAGAGGAAGACTGCATTCCGGACTGAAGAAAGCTAAAATACAGCAAGTAGAATGTATTACACAGAATAATTCAGTCAGGTCAACAGAAAAATCAATCCAATATTATACAAGGCTAAAACCATTCCTCTCTCTCAGTGCAGCAAATCTGCTGTTATTCAAATATTGAAAGCAAAAACCAAACAGTAAAAACTAGAAAGTACCACAGAGTAGGAAAAGTAAATCAGGTATATGAAACAGAGTAGAAACCACCAGAATCAGTAATTCCCAATTGTAAGCATAGACAAAATCCTTGTTATTTCTGAACACTCTTCCACCAAAAAAAGAAATGTAAACTAAAATAATCTGCTTCCCATAACTGTATTGGCAGAACTTACTATACCTTTCAGGGATATACATAAGGATATAAACAATATATACATAATAATATACATAAGGATATAAACAATAAAAGTTAGCAAATGACCCTCAGCAGTAATTACATGTAGCCCACACAGTTTAGTAAGTACTTATACTACAGTGGTAGATGGCCTATCAGTGCAGACACTGAATACATTAGAGAGAATGAACAAGGAGCTCATCCTTAACTCTTTCCCATAGAGCAGTGTTTCTCAAAGTGTTCTGTGGGCTTGCTTTGAGAAAGCCGCTAGCGGGCCCGCACTGCTGTGTTTACCTAAGGAGTCCGTAACCACGGAACCTTGCAGGTCCCATTAGCTCCAATGGGTAGCGGCAGTCCAGGCTACACTGATTCTCGGAGCCAATGGGAGCCGCGAGGCTCTGTGGCAACGGACCCTTTAGGTATACAAAGCAGTGCGGGCCCGCTAGCGGCTTTCCTAAAGCAGGCCCACAGAACACTTTGGCTACGTCTACACTGAAGGCTTTTTGCACAATAATGGCCGTTCTTGTGCAAAAACTTGTGGAGCGTCTGCACTGCACTGCACGCGTGTTCTTGCACAAGTAAATTTACAGTAAGGCGTTGGAACAGAGGGCTTCTTGCGCAAGAGTTATTCCTCTCCCCATGAGGAATAAGCCCTCTTGTTCAAGAGCTCTTGTGCAAGAAGGCAGTGTGAACGGGCAACAGGGTTTCTTGCTCAACAAACCCCTATGGCTAAAATGGCCATCAGAGCTTTCTTGCGCAAGAGAGCGTCCATAGTGCCATGGACGCTCTTGCGCAAAAGCACATCTCTTGCTCAAAAGCACATGGCAGTGTGGACGCACTCTTGCGCAAGACCTTTTGCGCAAGAATTCTTGCACAAAACAGTTCTTGCACAAAAAGCCTGCAGTTTAGACGTAGCCTTTGAGAAAACTGCCATAGAGTATGTAGACAAGTGTGTAATTCTGTGGGTATAGGAGAAAAGCAAGGAGAGGTGATGAAAGAAAGAAGGTTATGGAAACAGGGAAATCCGATCAAAGGGCCGATTTGCAAGGATGCATGTATTGATGAATAAGAAGAAAAAACATAAAACAGGACTATGTAGCACTTTAAAGACTAACAAGATGGTTTATTAGGTGATGAGCTTTCATCACCTAATAAACCATCTTGTTAGTCTTTAAAGTGCTACATAATCCTGTTTTTTGTTTCAGCTAGACCAGACTAACACGGCTACATTTCTATTACAAGAAAAAACATAGTAAGCTCAACATGGTATCTAATGCTTTCCCTATCAAGTTATTAATCAAACAGGTAAAAATGAAGATACACATATCAATCTGTGTGTCAGATATAATATAATCATCATCAATATCATAAAAAATATGAAACTAAGAATAAAAAGTTTCCTAAATTTTATCAGCATTCAACCAATGCATCTGTGTCTGTGAGTGGTGGTAGTAAGTGCTTACCATGCACAAACAAGCTGACAGGGGGAGGAAGGAGGAGGAAAAAGGCTAACCATAGTCTTTGCACAGTCTATATTCATTTAGCTAAGTTGTAACAAGGAACCTCTGTATTTTAGTACTCCTCTGAAAGATGTATATATTTTAAAAGGAGATATTTTAGAAAGATCTCTCATCTTCAGAAGGAAAATTGTCCATCTCCTGGAAAGAATGAAATAGTTGGAGTCAAAACTACATTTTATTTTATTTTCTGGGAATGACACATTTGATGCCAAGAAGTCTATTTACACGCATTTTTTCTTTGAAAGGGAATAAAATACACAGCCTGTATACACAGACACAAAACCTTAATCCATATATATATTTTAATGAGTGCCTGTGTGAAGGATGTAAAATCAAACAATGGCCTATCCGCAATCTGTTCAATTAATTTCTGAACTCTATAGTGTTCCATGTTTAAAAGAGAGTTGCATGTTTTAAAGGCATCTAAAAAAATTCTATGCAAATACGGTATACAAACATTTGAAATTAATCCATTCTGAAAATTACAAGCATGCAGTGCAAGTATAATTCTATTCTTTAATCTAACCACAGATTATAGTTGCACAATACATCTATAAAAATCTTTCGTCTTCCGACTTGTTTTTTAATCTTATAAAAATCAAAATCAGGGCTGGATGGTGACCTACTAATAATGAAAAATTGGTAAAAGGAAAAAAGTTTCACCTGAATAAACAATTCCTGGCATTTCTAACTAACTATATATGCTTTGAAATTCCCTCATGATCCAAGACAGAATCGAGGGGGGAGGGGGAGAACAGGCATTCCATATATACATAAAAAGTCTGTTTAGAAGTAACTTTTTCAGGTGTTCCTTCGTTATTTAAACCCTCTATTTCCCCTCCCATTTTTATTTCTCTAATATTTAATTCCTTTCAAAAACTAACAATAAAAAGTTAAGATGGATAACCAGTGTTCCCACTAATTTTTATGCTCATGTGTGGAATTAATTTTGTTATGTGTCACATATCCCCTCCATATTGGTGCAGGTATAAAAAAAATAATTTTGCACATGGATGATCTATGGTGGGGCTGGTTCAGAGTATGGGAGGGAGTCAGGGTCGGGGGGATGAGGGCTTTGGCTGGAGTGCATACGGGAGGGGGCTCAAGGCTAGGGCAGAGGGTTAGGGTGCTGGGGGGAAAGTTGTGGCTGTAGGTGCAGGATCTGGGATGGGGATGAGGGCATGGGGTACAGGTTCCCCCAAGAGGGATCCCCCCCCCCATCTTCTCTCACTGCTACAGCTCTGGGCCAGTGAGAGGAGCCTCTCTGCTGGCCATGGCAGCACCAGTGAGGCTGGGCTGGACTGGAAAAGGGTCCCCTCTCTACCATCCATGGCAAGT
The DNA here is from genome assembly GCA_019425775.1 of Rafetus swinhoei. NCBI lineage: Eukaryota > Metazoa > Chordata > Testudines > Trionychidae > Rafetus > Rafetus swinhoei. The sequence continues at coordinate 118,454,476 of CM033449.1, forward strand.
CTGTGATGCTGGAGCATGGGAGAACTTCAAAGAACCATAGAATCCTAGGGCTGGAAGAGTCATTGAGTCCATCCTCCTGCCCAAAGCAGGACCAACCCCAACCCTTTGCGAAGGCATCTCTCCCCTGGCTGCAGCAGCTCCCTACTGGCACTGTTGTGGCTGGAGGAGGTTGCCTCTTCCCGAGTCACGGAAGCTTCCTGCTGGGGCTGGAGGCATATGCTTCTTCCTTGGTTGCACAGCTTCCTGCTGGACTATGAGCAAATCTACACAAAATCGTGGGGGACATGAAGGGGATCTCCTTCATATCTTTTGGACTAGGGGGCACTGCCACTCACAGGTGAATTCACCGATGACCAACCTATCGGATATTTTGGCCTGTGAAAGTGTTCCATTCTGGATAAATATTTTTTAAATTATTGTGACAGTGTGACTGGATCCTGGGTATCCCATGTTGTAACTACCAGTGACAGAGTCATACCAAACTCATACAAAACTCCCTCTCTCTCTGACCCAATGATTCTTTTGTTATTTAGACACAGTCAAATAGTTGCAACGAGACGTGAGGAACCCCTCCATCAGAATATCCCTTCTCCCTCTCACATGCAGGTGGGACTTGATCCCAGATGAGTACTCTACCCACTAGGCTAAAAGTTATGAGGGATTTCCTGTTGCCCAACTCCCTTTCCAGCACTTCTTGCACTATGTGCCTAACACCAAAAGAGAGTTTACAGTTCAGAATCCAAAACAGAGGCAGCAGCATCTCTGCCGTCCAGAACTAGACACCTATCTCCAAGAGAAGGGCTGAGCTTAACGCACACATCTCAGCACCACCCATTGCTGGCCTCAGGCAAGGAATGTGTGGCTTGTGTGAATCCCATTCTGAGGGGCTTTTCCCTCCATGTTCATTGCATAGAGAGCACAGGAACTGAACTCAGGATATCTAAATCCCAGTGTTTTTTTAGACACTTAAGCCTTGATCTACAGTAGAGAGTTATTTTGCAATAACAAGTGGAGCGTCCACACTATCAAGCCCGTTATGTCAAAATAACAGGCTGGTAATTTTGAAATAATAACTCCTGCTTTTGACGAGGAATAACGTTAATTCCGAAATAGTTATTTCAAAATTTTGGTAGGGTGCATGCTCCGCTGCCTCTATTTCAAAAGAACTACTCCCCAGAGTAATTCAAACTAATTACTCCCCAGTGGTTCTTGGGACTCTAAGTTGAGGTAATACGTCCACATTAATGGAGCCTACCTCGGACTAATTTCGAGGCTTCCCTGTAGTGGACAAACTATTTTGAAATTATTATTTCGGGAGTTATTATTTTGAAATAAAGCTATTTCAAAAATATTTCTTAGTATAGACATGCCCTGCGGCACTTTTATGAGACTGTACAAAAAGATTTTTTCATAGGATGTACTGCATTTAAAGAAATGTATCACAATTCATATTTTTTCTTGCATAGAAAAGATACAATTGTTCCCCCTTCCAGCAAAGATAGAAAGAAAAATTAATAGTAATTTTTGACCTGGCTTTTATATTGGTTTTGCTCCTCCTAATTTCCTGCCAAAAGCATGCAATAGTTTGCAAGGTGACATTTGCAAAATCTCTTTACAGATTGATTGGCTAAACTGCTGTGAAACAAAGAGAATTCTTATGAAGAACAACCTTCATTCATTATAATTCAGACCTAGTAATGCCATTACCTGCAAGCCTCATGCAAACAGACGGCACAGAAAGGCCCACGCTGGATACAGATCACATGTACAACAGAAAACAATGAAGTGTATAATCTGAAAAATGTCTGATAATACTATGGTGAAAAATCTAGTCTATGTTTTCTATTGAATGCAAGTGAAAAAGAGAAAAGCAAACAGTACCTAAAATCTTTCATAAAGGTCATTCCTTACAATAAAGAGCTGCTTGCAGGAAAACAGTAACTTCAGGTGTTTAACATTTAATTCCCTTTATGTTACAAATACCTGACTGATCCCCCTTGCCTTTCAATCTCTCTGAGCCTCATGTTACACTTTACTCTTGGAACACCTTCCTCATTTTGGTGTATTGAGCTTCTACCCTTCTCCCTGTCAGATCCTTCTTCAAAACAAACTTCTCCCACGCAGCATTTCAATCTTACTATATTGCTATAGTTTGTGGGGGTTTAAAACGAACCAAGCTTTAGGTATGAAGTACGCATTTCCTCGTTCCCTGCGGTTTTATCCATCTACCTTGCCTTCCTCTTTGCTCCTTTCTTGGACTATTATTATGCTTAGAACATTTCAGCACTAAAATAAAACAATAAACCAAGAGTGGAATAGACTCAAAGCTATTCAAACAATGCTAGAAATTTTAGAAAATATTTTATTTTCAATTATTCCATTTGATCTGCAAAATGTGGGGAAATAGTCAAGTGAAGTTTCTCCTTTCTATAGACTTCTGATAACTGATAGCTATCATAGGGACTCCCTGATACCTATGATGATTTGGTGAAATATTTTCATTAAAAGTTACAAATTCAGTTGTACGCAAATATATTTTTGTTCATGACTATGGTCATGTTCTGGCATCAGTCAACCTTTTTTAAAAAAAGGATAATAACATTGACCCAAAATGATTCCAAATTGATTTACAGGTTGTATATGTAAAAGACTACTCAGTCCCCTCTGACATGCAATCTCCTCTGGAATGGAATCAGAAGCAGATCTAGACCAATAATATTTTATGCATTAATGTTTAAAAACGAAGGCTAAAAACAGGAAATTTAACAAACTGTGAGCACAATTTAACTACAAAAACAGGAATTTAACTAGGACACTGGAATTAACACAGTTTTGTGAAGTGTGCCTTCACTGACAGGGTGCGTCTAGACTGGCAAGATTTTGCGCAAAAGCTTGCCGGCTGTCTACACTGGCCGCTTGACTTTGTGCAAGAACATTGACGATCTAATGTAAGATTGTCAGTGTTCTTGCGCAAATACTATGATGCTCCCGCTCAAGGATAAGCCCTCTTGCGCAAGAATACTTGCGCAAGAGGGCCAGTGTAGACCGGGAAGAACTGTTTTGCGCAAAAGAGCCCCGATGGCGAAAATGGCGATCGGGGCTTTCTTGCGCAAAATCGCATCTAGACTGGCCACAGATGCTTTTGCGCAAAAGCACTTTTTGCGCAAAGGCACCCGTGCCAATCTAGACACTCTTTTGCGGAAATGCTTTTAACGGAAAAACTTTTCTGTTAAAAGCATTTCCGCAAAATCTTGCCAGTCTAGACGCAGCCACTATGTATGGATAGAAAACTGGTCTTATTTATAGAATAGGATAACCAATTCCATAGTGCCTATCAATCTTACTGGGAGCATTGGTTCAGTGTGAACTCAAAGGTGTCATGCCACTTATTGAATCCCAGCATTTCTTCAGGAACCACATTTTCTTTGGAAATTTTCCACCCAAGTGGCTATGATTGTCCACTCTAACTATGAAAGTCCAACCAATATGGCTCCTTAACAAGCTTTGAAAAATTCTACTTCCCAGTTACCAGAGGACAAGTAAATTGCTTTGACAGGCAAGTAAAATATCATTAGCTTTTTCATTATTAATAATCACAGCAAAGGGCAGGCATGTGGATTTTATGTCTGGGCTCATAAGAGTTCAGGTGACTATGGGAGGCTGCTCTATATGAATTTGGTTGTTATTTCATACACCACCCATAATCCTCTGCAATGATTTGGCTAATCATAGGTCTAACCTTAACTTGAAAACAGGTATAGCTGTTTTCCAAATGAAAAGTACATAGGCAAAGCCACCTATTAGATCAAAATGTAGCAATTCACAGACGTAAATAATCAATGCAGACAGCACTGGCCAATGAGCAAAATAAGATGACTCTGGAAGTGAACCTCAGCTAGGTGAACAACGTTGCACAGAGGATTTAACTGGTCCAATGTAGATGCTCTTTTTCCGGAAATACTTATAACGGAAAACTGTTCCGTTTTAAGCATTTCCGGAAAATCATGCCAGTGTAGACACAGCCCTAGTGTTTAGCTGTGACACACGGATTAGCTTTTCCAAACCTGAGAAAGCGCTCATTAAATTCTGTCTCCTCCCCTAACAGAAGTTGGTCCAGTAAAAGATATTATCTCTCCCACCTTGTCTCCTTCTAACTTGTTATTGATATCCCTATTATTTTACCTAGTAATGGACCAGTACCACTTTTTAAGATTGCTTTTGTTCCTAGTATACTTTACAACTCCATCTTATTGTCTTTTCCTCTGCACAACGTGTTGTTCTTGTCATGGTGCTTCCCTTATCAATTTTTATATCTCCTAGCTTCTGATTTATATTAATGAGTATCAATTTCCTCTTTCTTCCATTTCTCATGTTTTTGTTTTAGCTGCCTTAATTTTTTCTCTATACCATATCTTTTTTAAATCAATGCACCCTTCCTCTTTATTCTGGCTTTTGGAGCATCTAGTGAAGAGTTTTTAGATAATTCCCAATTATCATTCTCAATTTTCTGATTAAATTCTTTCTCCTAGATGGTTTGTCTCTTATTTATTTTCATCTTTGTAAAATTTGCCCTTTTAAAACACCAAGTATATACTTTACTGTCTCAAACATATACTGTTTGAACATTATAAATATGATCAAGTCATGATTACTTGTTCCTAAATTGCCATTCATCATTAGTTCTGTGATTAGCCCCTCTTTTATTTGTCAAGTCAGAGTCTAATATAGAATTTCCTGTTTTAGATGCAACACTTCCTGAGTTAGAAAATTGTCATCTCCAATATTTAGGATCCCAAGACTATCTTGTTTCTCTACTGACCACAGCAGACCTCCAGCATATGTCTCACAGTCTGAATTCCCCATTATAATGCAGCTTCCCCCCCACCCCCAACATATAATAGAGAGGTGTTTAGAGAGCTGATTTTCCCATTCCTTAGTATGATATGGCAGCATGTAGCATGCACCAACTAGTACCCCATGTTGTGCTTATCTGTTAGGTTAATCCATATGCATTCAAGATATTTTTTCTGAGTTAGCAGTGACTTGGAAAAAAGTAAGGTCATTTTTGACAGAGTGCTTTCCCTCAATTTCTTTTTGTCCACTGGACCTTTCCTAAATAAGTTATAGCCATTGATTTTAATATTCCACTGGTGTAAATCATCCCATCAGGTTCCAATAATACCAGCTGAATTTGAATAGAGTTCAAATGGCCGTCCTTAAAAAGGGCAAACTTCCTTTTTTTTTTTTTGCTCAACAAAAATCCTTGGTCTTCCCCATAAAAATAATTATTGTTTGGTGTTCCTCTGTCTTAAAAAGTTTAAGAAACACTGCATTAATGGATTAAAAGCTGGCTAACTGATAGGTCTGAAAATGCAACTATAAAAGAAGAATCATAGACCAGGTGTCTTTCTAGTGGATCCCATGGGTTTTGGCCTTAGATGATTTATACATTTTATCAGTAACCTAGATGAAAACATAAAATCATCATTAATAAAGTGTACAGATGACACAAAAATTTGGCAAGTGATAAATAATGAAGAGAATATGTCACTCATGCAGAGAGAGCTAGATTGTTTGGTAAACTAGGAGCACACAAATATTGTGTGCCTGAATATGAATACATGTAAATGCATACATCTAGGAATGAAAAGCAAGGCCACACTTTCAAGAAACGTGTCTGTTCTTCTGAAATTTTTGGAAGCCCTATATTTCTCATTTCATGAGGAATAAGGGCTCTTCTGAAAGAGGAGGTTTTTCCAACATTTGGCCCCAAGTAGACGGGCCAAATGTAGGAAAAGCCTTTTCCGAAAAAAGAATTGGAAAAAGGTTCGCAAATTGCGGTTTGCAATTTGTGTACCTTTTTCCAAAAAAACCCAGCAGTGTAGACATAGCCTTATTGTAGAATTGGCTGTCAGCATTATCTATTGGGCAAGGTTTAGAGAATGATTGATCTGCAGTGACTGGTCTCTTGGGACTGGGAAAAATCTGATTTTGGTTTTAAATAACCTTTTATCACAAATTTCCATTTGTCTGAATTGCAAGATTGGAGAGTCTAAGGGGACTGCCTGTGACTCTATGTTAAGACTGGGATACTGATCCAGGAGTTCACATTTGTTACTGGCTTGACGAAATCTATTTATAAAACATACTACCAGTTTAGGATGTCTGCCCTGAGATAAGTACACTTAGTTGTGAAGCACTCTAGATAGCCTGACAATAGCCAACTATTCACAGCAACTGTGCAAAACTGGCTGGGTAACAGTTCTCAGAGAGTAGTTATTAATGGTTCACAGTCAGGCTGGAAGGGCATAACAAGTGGGGGTCTGCAGGGTCTGTTTAGGGACCAGTTCTGTTCAATATTGTCATCAACAATTTAGATGATGGCATAGAGAGTACGCTTATTAAGTTTGCAGATGATACCAAGCTGGGAGGGGTTGCAAGCACTTTGGAGGATAGGATCAAAATTTAAAAAGATCTGGACAAACTGGAGAAATGGTCAATGGTAAATAGGATGAAGTTTAATAAAGACAAATGCAATGTACTCCACTTAGGAAGAAACAATCCATTGCACACATACAGAATGGGAAGCAACTGTCTGGGAATGAGTACTGCAGAAAGGGACTTAGGGATCATAGTGGACCACAAGCTAAATATGAGTCAAGAGTGTGACACTGCTGCAAAAAAAGCAAACATGATTTTGCGACGCATTAACAGGAGTGATGTGAGCAAGACATGAGAAATCATTCTTCTGCTCTACTCTGCACTGATTAGGCCTCATTGGAGTATTGTGTCCAGTTGTGGGCATCACATTTCAATAAAGTTGTGGAGAAATTGGAAAAGGTTCAAAGAAGAGCAACAAGAATGATTAAAGGTCTAGAAAACATGACCTATGAGGCAAGGCTGAAGGAATTGGGCTTGTTTAAAAGTCTGGAAAAGAGAAGACTGAGAGGGAACATGATAGCGGTTTTCAGGTATCTAAAAGGGTGTCATAGGCAGGAGCGGGAAAATTGTTCTCCTTGGCCTTTAATGATAGGACAAGAAGCAATGGGCCTAAACTGCAGCAAGGAAGGTTTAGGTTGGACATTAGGAAAAACTTCCTAACTGTCCGTGGTTAAACACTGGAATAAATTGCCTAGGGAAGTTGTAGAATCTCAATCACTGGAGATATTTAAGAGTGGGCTAGACAGACATCTATCAGGAATGATATAGACCATTCTTGGTCCTGCCATGAGGGCTGGGGACTGGACTTGAAGATCTCTTGAGGACCCTTCCAATTCTAGTATTCTATGATTCTTTGAAAAGCAGGATATTACTTGGGTCCTTCTGCACCAAAAGCACAAACCTTTACCGCTTCAATTGAAGGAGATGAAATAATTGAGCATTTCTGATTTCAACCAGCAGAGGAGAGTGAAACATGTTGGCTCATTAAAGTAGCCAAGCTCAGCGTGAGAAACTTTTATAGCTGCCACCCTCATGATGAAGCTCTTGTGGATATTTTATTTTAAATTCTGCAGGGCATTCAGCTGATGCTGCATTATTTTTTAATCAAGAAGAGTCTGCTTAAGTAGGAGAAAAATGTGTCTGTTGTGCTTGAAGGCTCACATCTAAGAAAATGAAAAAAAATGCAGATTAAACTTCACATCTTTTTTGAAATAAGAATTATTTTCTATACCTAAATTCATCCAAACACAGCATCTATAGCTAGATTTGGTTTTGTGACTTGTTTCCACCATCAGCTACCTCCGACTCCTCTAGGACATGGGTATACTGATCTCTGTCTTAAAAACCCAGATGTTTTGTTTTGCCACTTGCCATTTAGAAAATTGCTTTGCTAGCCCTTCCCAATTCTCATTGTGTCTGGTGCACTGAAGCAACTGTCATTCTACAGTCTCAATTCCAGATTGCTGATTTGAAAAGTTAGCTTATCCATTTTCCTGCCTGAAGACATCATCATAACTTTTAGATCTGTCAGGCTTAAACTGATGTTCTACAAAATAATCTGTGGAAAATTTGGAGTTGCTTTGTTATTTGCGATCTTTACAGAATTAAGATTTCCCATCAGGTCTATGGCTTCTTGCAATTCTGGATTCACTGGTGTCCCATGTCAGCTGAATTCTCCTGTTTTCATTTTATTTTCTAGCTAGTATCCTCTTCATGCTTCTTCTCTCCTGTTTTTGTAAAAAGATTAGTGCCTCACCGAGCTTGAAAATTGACTCAATCTTCACTAGTGAGAAGAACAAAAGAGATACTTCAAAGTGATCTTACACTCCTTCCCCATTTGCACTTTTTACGTGTTTTGGTAATTACAAAAATATGTAATCTAATTATCCATTTTAAATGGTGATATTCATTGCAGCTAAAAGGAAGATATCACTCTACCTAACCTAGCACGGTATTTCTCCCTCTGGGAGCAGAAGGAAAGTCATCACTGATGAAACACAACTTATCAAATATAATGCATTTGAATGTTTGGATTTATTAAAAAGTCATTTCTACAGGAATGCTAAAAGTAAAACCATGAAAAATAGAAGATATTGACATTCATCTTAAAGAGCTGAACCTTATGTCTTTTCTGAGAGTTATAACCAGACATGAATTTTTATATACATATTTCCCCCTCTTTTTAATACAAGCAGAAAGCATAACAAAACAAAACAGAAATGTGAAAAAACACATTTTACTGATATCCTTTTTGTTTACTTTATTGATGCTTTCATTTCCCCAGATGTAAATTTCTTTTGCCGAAATTACTTGTTCCAATGTGTTAAGGTAGAACACTGCAAAAACAAACAGTTCCTAATGACTAATGGACATTAGAAAACAGGTAGGAAAAGTTTAATATAGTCTAGAATGATTATATATAATTGGATGTGAAAATATGACTCTACCTACCAAAGTATTGAAGGAAGAAACTAAGCTCTAATAATTTAATATTGAGTATGACAGAATGCATACATTCACAGTGAATATATTAATATATAATAAAAATGCATACACCACCAATTAATTATCCCCCCCCCCCCCCCCCCGAACAAAGGAGAATGGAATACTGGTCTCATATTAATGTAGTTTCTTTGTATTATTATTCTTCCCCCTGAGCGACAAAAGACAATTATAAAGAAAATAAAACAACCTTTTGGTAGGAAATCAATTTAGTGTAAAATTCGAACGGTCTCTCCTGACTGAACAAAAGTGCTCCAACATCTAAGGATGCTAAATGCATTTGTATGCAGTGCATGAATCTCTGTTTAATGCAATCCATTGGAGGCCTAACAGATGCATAGTGACTTGGAGATTGTAGTCTCATGTGAGAAGATATCCATCACTTGGACAGTTTTATGTTTGCTCTCCTTCAGACACTAAATATGGGACTGGCAAAGCAAGCAAGGTGCAAGATCATCTACAGTCAAATAGGAGCAGCACAGGCTAGCTCAGCTGATTGCTCTGAAACAGTGGTTGACATGTTACAATAGAATGCTTCTCTGAGCCTTGGGGCAAATATATACAGTTGGCCCGGATTACACCTATCAAGAAACTTGTTACATTTACCATGTCAGTTAGACACTGTTTATGCTGGGCTTTGAACTATACTTGAAAAGCCAAGTCAGAAACAGAGTTCAGTGTATTTTGGAAATGGTTTTAAACAGAATGGTTCTGTCCACATTGCCCAGGCAAGCCATATTTGGAAGTATTTTAGTATTTTATTGGACCCAAATTAAAAAAACAAACTCAATCTCTGCTCAAATGTGGATAATTGTGACTAGGGTAGAGAGTATCTTGGAACAAAAAAGCTTTACATACAATACAAAGCCCCATCAAATAGCTCCCCCTTTTGCAGCAGAAACATTCCTTTCCAGAGACAATAGGTATTTACGGCACATCAACATCTCTAGCTATGTCATATTTCAATACACGCACATTTCAATAACAGACAAATTCTACATTCAGTCAGAATCTTATAACATTTGACCCATTTTTAGCAATTATCTTTTTAATGGTTTATATATACCATTAACTAATGACCCTCTAGGTCAGTGTTTCCCAAACTATGGGCTGCGGCCCGGTACCGGTCCGTGGGAGAAAAAAGTACCGGGCCTCAGCATGGCTCCCGGGGTGTTCCAGGCTCCCGGAGTGCCCGTGCGGCACCAGGTCCCCCAAGCCCTGGGCCGGGCTGGGAGGAGGATGCAGCCGGGTGTTCTGGGCTCCCGGCAGAGGCGTAGTGAGGGGGGAGCAGGGGGAGGGCGGGGGCTCCGGGATAGGCTGCGAGGCGCTGGGCTGGGGGGGGGAGGGAGGAGAGAGGTGTGGAGCGCTGGGCTCACCTGGGCTGCAGGAGGAGGCGGGTGCTGGGAACCCGGCGCTGGACTCAAGGGGAGGGAGGGGCAGGGAATCAGCACTGGGCTCAGCATGTCTGCGCGGTTTGGGGGGAGGTGCAGGGAAACGGAGCTCAGCTGGGCTGCGAGAGAGTGAAGAGGTGCAGGGTGCTGGGCTGAACTGCGCTGTGGGAGTGGGGAGGTGCGGGGTGCGGGGCTGAGCTGGGCTGGGCTGCGGGGGGAGGGGCAGAGCTCAGAGCTCAGTTTGGCTGCAGGAGGAGGGAGGTGCCGGGAACCAGGGCTAGACTCAAGGGAAGGGAGGGGCAGGAAATGAGAGCTGGGCTCAGCAGTTTTGTGGGGCTTGGGAGGTGCAGGGAAATGGGGCTCAGCTGTGCTGTGGGGGAGGCATGCAGGGAACCAGTGCGGGGCTCAACTGGGCTGAGGTGAATGGGGGAAGTCATAGGGAACAGAAGGGCAGCTCAGCTGGGCTGTGAGGGGCTGCAGGGAACTGGTGCTGCACTCCCTTGGATTGTGGGGGATGGTTTTGGGGGAGGTGCAAGGAACCAGAGGGAGTGGTCAGCTTAGCTGGGTTGCAGGGGAGCAAGGTGCAAAGAAGCCTAGTGGGGAGGGGGGAATCAGGAGCTCTGAAATGACCTCCCCTGGTCTAAAAAATCCCTCTTCTGGGACCAGTCAGGTCCAGAGGGTGCCAGACCAGGGAGGTCCAACTTCTACCCAAGTCCCCTCCTTGCACCCTCCCTCCTAGCCAAATACCCTACCCCCAATCTGCTCCTGCTTCTGCCTCCTGGAGTGCCCGCGCAGAGCCGGGTCCCCCAAGCCCTGGCCCAGGCTGGGCGGAGGATGCAGCCGGGTGAAACAGTGAAAATTTATTCATTTTTCATTCTTTTTTTTTTTAATATGCATTTATATTTTTGGGCTGCAAAAAACAGTACTGAAAAAAAAAACGGGTTCCAACTAAAGTAAAAAGTTTGGGAAACCCTGGTCTAGCCAGCTTTCTATCCATCTTACAGTCCATTTATCCAATCCATATTCCCTTAACTTGCTGCCAAGAATATTGTGGGTGACCGTATCAAAAGCTTTGCTACAGCTGGCACTGGGGGCTTTGAGCGGACCAGAAACAACTTATTTGCATAGTCATCATTTGCTTAATGAATATGCAAATATGCAAATGAATGTTACCGGTCCTCCAAAAGTTCGTGAATGGATTTACTGGTCCCCGTGTCAAAAAGTTTGGGAACCCCTGCTCTAGGTGAAGAAGCCCACTTTGATTTCCAATTGAAACCTGACCCTGATTCAAAACCAGTGGTGACTCTGTTAGGCTTCACAAGCAGAGTTCTCCCTTGGGTGCTTCCATGAATGAATCCCTCAAAAAGTGAATGGCATAACTTGGACTGGACTTTCTCTGTTGATTTGCTGTTTGCTCTAACACACTCCCTCACAGCCTCTTCACCAAAAGCTTCATTCCAACCTAGCAGAATGGGACTAGCAGAATGTTTGCTATCATCCCATTGTTCACTCTGCATAGGTTATACCTCTTCCCACACCTCGTGTATGTTTTCCCTATTTAGACCATAAGCTTTTGTGCAGGGACCGTCTACTGTTTGTACACAATGTAGCCCTGTTGGCTACTTTAATAACCATGTTTAATAATAGTAATACTCTGTGCAGCTGTTACACCTGATGATCAATTGAACACCAACTAATGCAGAGATTCATTTTCAGGTGCTTACAGAGAACACATTACACACATTCTGTGATCTACAGTGACTTCCACTGTGTTTCCAGTTGCAACCAAACCCCCTCCCCCACTGTTGCAAGTATCCCCAAGGTACTTAAACGTGCTTAATGTCCTAAATATATCTAATCATCTGAGAGGCAATACCATGGCAACTTCCTTTCTTCTGCAATTCCATGGTAACGGACATCAGCTGAGGTGTCTGAGCTGACAGTTCCTTGCATTGAAAAGGAGGAGGTTACTAGTACATCATTTTAGGATTTGCTTTCTCTTGGACTAACAGGCCTCATAGCTACTGGCCTTTAGGAGGGGCTTGAAGATCTTAATGTCCTTTCACAGATTCAAAAGAGTTGGGTTAGGAAAGGAGGAAATGGAGCAAAGGGAATGATTGTTACTTTGCAATAGCTATGTAGGAGATTATTTGTCAAGATTGGGAATCTGTATACTGTATGTATATTTAAAGCAATGTACAGGTACGTCTTTTAGCTATGAATAAAAAAGGAACAAATAAATGTTGGTGCCTTTAAAAGCATTAAAAAGGCAAAGTTGTAGCATATCAAATCAATGTTGTAGTATATGAAATCAAACTTTTATAACATCGGTACTTCCAATTCTCCTCTCCCTAGATCATCATCTCATAGTGGTGGAGAGGCTTGTGTATGCCAATGACCCCGGAGAGCGACTCTGCCTGGAGTCATGTACTCCCTTAGGGTCACCCATGGTAGAACGGTCAAGGATGAGATTCCAGACAAAGGGTGATCCATGAAGTCCTCAACAGAAGAGCAGACTGAGGATAACTGCACAATGGAGGTAAAACTGTTGTGTAATGGTACCACAGCTGTGAAGGCGGATGAAGGCTGCAGCAGATAGAGGATCTCCAATCATCGAGGTGTCTGTGCCATTGGTTTCAAACCCTCTATCTGTCAAGGACAGTGTGGTGATTAACGTGCACCAGTCTCCCCACTTTAAAAGAAGTCCTGCACAGGCATCTTCCAGTTGTTTGGGAAAACACCACCTGCACAAGTCAAAAGTCCAGTGGTGATCGGCGAGTGGTGATGGGAACAAGACAGTGAGATCTAGAAGTTCCTCGTCACAGACCAAAACACAGGTGGTGAGTGTGTAATTCAGTCATCTTGCTCGAGGACTGAGGCAGGTTGAGCATCTTGGCTTCTGCACCCATGATTGAGCAATCCTCTTTAGGACCCACTCTGCTCACCTCATGAGGGGAGGGGGCTAGCTAGAAAAAGTTCCCTAAAATAGTCTTGCCTCTTTTCCTATTGTCTGGATAGCCACATCCAGCAGGATCAGCATCACAGCGGTTGAAAAGGTAAGAAACTTTTCAACTTTGGGACCTTGAACATACATACCCTGATGGACAACTGAGACAGTGACAGCCCAGAGCAACGTACAGCTATCATTGCTCATTAATTGAATCGGTTCGACATAGATATTGCTGCCTTGTCCAAAACTAGAAGAGCTAATGAAAGACAGATGAGGGAAGAGAAAGGCAGATACAGCTAGTTCTGGAAGGGATCATCTTTAGATGAATCTCGATTCTATGGAGTAGGTTTTACTACTAAGAACAAGCTCATAAGGTGCCCCTCTGAGCCTCTAGTAGGTATCAATGAGTGGCTTCTGACACTCTGAGGCTCACCAAAAACCAACAGGTAGCCATTGTGAGTGCCTATGCAGAGATTTATTTTCAGGTGCTTACAGAGAACATATGGTGGACTGGGAAAGTACAAGAACTCCAACATCTTGTGGATACCCATAATACATGTGATTTCTTTAGTGCTATTAAGGCTGTTTATGGGCTAGCTTGTCATGGCATGAACCCTCTTCACTCAAAGGATGGAACCATACTTTTGAAGGACAATGAAGCCATTAATTCTTGCTGGAAAGAACATTTTGAAGCTCTTCTTAATCGTAATTCCATAGTTGCAGATGAAGTTCTTGAGCAAATCCCCCAATGACCTTCTAGGGATGAGCTCAGAGACCCTCCCAATTTGTACGAGGTATACAATGCCATCGAGCAGAAGAAGAAGAACAAGGAAGCATAACCAGATGGGATCCTTGCTGAAATCTTTAAAGACGGTGGACAAAAGTTATTTCGGCAGCTTAGCCTGCTTATCCTTCAAATCTGGATAAAGGGGGAGATAAAATGAGGGATGCCTTAATTTTTATCCTCTTTTAAATGAGGGATGCCTTAATTAGTAAAATGAGGGATGCCTTAATGAGGGATGCCTTAATTTTTATCCTCTTTTGAAAAGGGGATAAAGTGGACTGTTAAAACTATCATGGTATCTCTCTCCTTGCTGTTGCAGGCAAAGTTCTGGCACGGGTCAGAAGAAATTTTACCATAGTCACAGAGTGGCTTCCGACCATGTCGTGGAACTGCGGATATGATCTTCATTGCATAGCCACTGCAAAAGAAGTGCTGGGAGGAAAACGGAGCACTGTACATGGCTTTTATTGATCTAACTAAAGCCTTTGACACAGTGAATCACTGTGCCCTTTGGACTGTACTTTCAAAGATCGGATGTACTGATAATTACATCAATGTCCTAAAGTTGCTTCGTGACAACATGAAAGCGATTATTTTGAGCAGCACTGGCTCCCAGAGTGAACCTTTCAAAGTACAAACAGGAGTCAAACAGGTCTGTATCATCGCCCCAACCATGTTTGCAGCCTTTATTGCAGTCATGTTGGACCTAATTGCTGGGACGCTCACAGCTGGCATTGAAATCATCTACAGAATAGATGGAAAATTGTTTAGGCTTGGCAGGCTGAAAGATAAGAGTAAGATTTCCACTATATCTATCATGGAACTTCAGTATGCTGATGACAATGCAGTTTTTGTCCACTCTAAGAAAGATCTTCAGGCTATCTTGAATGTGTTTGCTGATGCTTACGCCCTCACCCTCAACATCAAGAAGACCAGAGTGCTCCATCAGTCCTCCCCAAATGAGATACCATGTGCCCCATCTATTAAAATCAACAGAGAGGCACTGGAGAATGTCAATTATTTTCTCTACCTTGGAAGTTATCTTTCATCCATGGCAGATATTGGTGTAGAAATCCAATATCGTCAGAGCTGTGCCAGTGCAGCCTTTGCTCGTTTACGGCACAGGGGAGTTTTTGAACATCACAACATTTGAACAGACACCAAACTTCTTGTCTATCAAGCCATAATTCTTCCAACACTATTGTATGGCTCTGAAACATGGACAACCGACAGACATCACTTGAAAGTCCTCGAGAGGTATCACCAACACTACCTCTGCAAGATCTTGAAGATCAAATGGAAGACAGGCACACTAACATCTGTTTTCCGGAAGAGGCAAAGACCACCAGTATTGAGACAATGATCATTCATCAGCAACTTCACTAGACTGGTCATGTTGTTCTGATGCCAGACCATTGTCTCCTAAAACAGGTCCTATTTTCTCAGCTAAAAGAAGGATACCGTAACATGGGAGGACAACGGAAGCATTATAAGGACTTGCTAAAGGATAACTTAAAGAAGTGCAACATTGATGTTGACACTTGGGAAACACTTGCTCAGGACTGCTCAAAATGGAGACAAGTCCTAGGCAACGGCTCCTTGTATTTTGAATTTGTCCGCCAACATGATGAAGAGGAGAAGCAGCACAGGAGGAAGGAGAGACTGGTTTCTAGTCATGGTCAATAGCCTCCTGCTGTACCTGGAAACATCTGTCCTCATTGTAATAGAACTTGTGGGTCAAGGATCGGCCTTATCAGCCACCTGAGAGTCCATAACTCCCCTGGAAGATGATCATACTCGGCAACAAATGATTGCCCATCATCATCATCACTTCTAATACTACTGAAGTACTTTACTTCAAGCTTATTTTTATTTTTAAAACTCAACAAGACCAACAAAATGAGGCAAATTTGAAACATATAGGTTCAACATTATATACATTCTATAAAACTTCTAATTTTATGCAAAAGTTAAAACTGAACTTGATGAAAAAGCCTGCTTATTCCCATACTTGTGTGACTCAGGAAAAGTTCAAGTGATTTCACTTTATCTTTCAAAAATATACTCCTCTTGCTTAGCATAAGCCTGTAAAATATCATCCCAAAAGGAATTACTTTATAGGAGGTATGAACAATTTTGTAGATGGAAGATGGACAACGACCCTAACTACAGTATATGCTAACCAGATAGATGATGACTAAAATGTTTATTTTCTTATATATGAAATGTTTGGGATTGCATATATTATGCACAGTTTAAAATCAACTTTCTGACCAAAGAAACTTCAGACTAGTATGCACCACAGGGGAAATCACACATATTAATGGTTCATAACAGAGTATTACTACATTTGAAATCTAAAGTAGCGTGAAGCACAAAAATAGTTACAGAATTCTCAGATTTTTAAAAAAAGAATGCCATAAGAACATAAGAACGGCCGTACCGGGTCAGACCAAAGGTCCATCTAGCCCAGTATCCTGTCTGCCGACAGTGGCCAGCACCAGGTGCCCCAGAGGGGGTGGACCGAAGACAGTGATCAAGTGATTTGTCTCCTGTCATCCCTCTCCAGCCTCTGACAAACAGAGGCCAAGGATACCATTTTATCCCCTGGCTAATAGCCTTTTTATGGACCTAACCTCCATGAAATTATCTAGCTTCTCTTTAAACTCTGTTATAAGCCAACACACTGTGTTAAAATATTCCTAAAACACACTGATATACATTTTTAATGCACTTTTATAAATCAACTGTCAAGGGCTATTCTACTCACCACTGATCTGGCACCTCTTCCTGGTCATTCTGAGGATTAGTTATTGAGGCCCACAGCCCCAGCTTCAGTTTGCACGCTGACTCTGACTCGAGTCTTGCTCCATGACCCACAGTGTCTTCTCTCTAACTTAGCCCTCTAGCTAGATCATTCAGTGTTCCTTCTTTGGTCTACCTACAGCCCCAGGAGGTCTTCCCATTCAATACCCAAAAGCTACACCTTCAATGGCTGGTAGGGGAACCAAGGTCCACCCACTGTAGGCTCCAGACCAGAGACCCTTAGCTCAGCAGTTCTGGTCTTCTGCTTTCTGCCCTCACTGCTCCTTCCTCAGTTTGCTTCCTACTTTCTGATTCCCCTTCTCTTTCTGGGTGTACCAATGCCAAGAACCCTCCTCCCAGGGAGTGACTGCCACCTACCTTCCTGCAGCATCCAAATATTCTACCCTCTTCCCAGGGAGTGACTGCCCTTTTTTCAGTAGCTGTCTCTCTAGCCTGCTACCCTGACCTTATGCGCTCTGCCTATTCCTGCATAGGGGAACCTCTCTCCAACCAGCTGCTTCCAGCCTGAAGCACCCCTGTTTGTATCTTAATTAGCTGATTGGGCCCATCCAGCCCAACCTAACCCAGTTCTTGCAGGGCTAGTGTGAGGAATTCACCCCACCACACAAATGTATTTATAAACCAATTTTCTACAACAAAATGCTACAACAGAAACACTATAATTCATAGAAATCAGAGTAATTCTCTAACAAATATAATTATGCAAACAAGGACATTTTGTGCACAAATCTATATTACATAGATATATGTTTCCATGCTTCACACAACCCAATATAGTCAAAATATTCCCTCTTATTTCTCTTGCAAATTGATCTGTATAATCCAAGCAGTACATCTCCCTTTCACACAAATATATTTGATTAATAAACATTGGCACAGGAGCCAGAGGCTAGTGAGAGATGGATTAATACAAGGTGGTGGGGGATGAGGTGAGACCTAGGCTCAGGGGAGCACAATGAAGAGGCAGAATATGAGACAGAGGAATCAAATAAAGCTGGTGAATTACATAGATAACAGAAAGTAAAGTTGCCTACAAAGTCCAGCATGAGAATGGCAAGTGAACCGACAGGAAAGTGACGGAAAACATGGCCACCTAATTTTAAAAACATGTCAGAGAATTGTTATGCATCCAGAGGGATTAAAATGAGGAAGAATGGCTATAACACCACAAACCCAGAAATAAGGTTTACTACTTAATAAATGAAGATGTTTATCCTGGAACATGGGTTGACTGTATGAGCACAGACAAAATGCATACAGACATGCAGACCTGCTTTAGTGGACATCAGGTAAAAGGACAAAACTAATTCACCTAAACTAATACAAACAAGGCAAACTTCGAGTAGAAATCTACTATGTCCTAGAAAATCTGCTTTTGACCTTGGGGGTGAGTAGCCCAGTGAATTGTGGAGAGGCAAGAGCTTTCCCGTATTAAGGCTGCAATCAACTTCCATTATAAAGCCCTATTTAACCTACCTACTATGGGTTGGCAAACTAGTACATCATGTAAATTGACAGATTTCATAGAGTCATACATTTTAAGTACATACAAGCGCTTTCAGTGCTCAGTGTTTTGAGGCCAGGGAACCATTATGATCATCTAGTCTGACTTTTTGCATATCACAGGTTGCACTGCATCAACCAGTGATTCCTGCATGCGGCTTATACTTCCTGACTGGGCTAGAACATACAATTTAGAAAGACAACCAATCTTGATTTAAAGACTGCAATTGATGGATAATCCTCCACATCCCTGAATAGGTTGTTCCAATGATTAATTATACTTACAATTAAAAATCTGCACTTTATTTTCCATCTGAAATTATCTCTTGCTCATCATGATAGCCAAGTAAAATATATCTCCAAGCATGAAGAAGGTTTAGCTAATAGTATCAGAGTTACAGGCAATTTAAAAATTATCTTGATTGTACATTTCCACTTTTGGCTGAGATTTCTTTGGATCCCTCTAACTCCAAATAGCTTAATTACCCTCCAAATTTCCCATATGTCACCTTAAACTCCTACAATAGCTACAATTGAAGAAAATTAATTATAATTATATAAAATGTTAGATGACTTTTTTTGTGTATGTTGTAGGGATGTAAGTGAAGCAGGAGCCAGTTCTGGGGGGAAATGGCTTAAAAAACAATTCCCCCCAGCACCATCTGGGGGGGCAAAAGAGGCAAAGGCACAGCAGAGAACCGGAGTGAGTCAGAAATTAGCTGATTCCTGGCTCGGGCCTTAGTCCCAGATGCTGTGCCTCTGCTTTTTACATGTGTTAAGAGCCTGGCCAAAAAAGCAGAGATGCAGCAAGGGGGAGCAGGAGTGAGCCAGGAATCAGCTGTCCTGGCTAGCTCCTGGTCCCCCCTGCCCACTGTGTGTCTGCTTTTTAAATATATTAAGAACCACCAGGCTCTTAATACATTTAAAAAGCAGACATGCACTGCAGGGCGGGGGGAGACTGGGCGTGAACCAATTCCGGCTTGTACCTGGTCTCCCCCGCTATGCCTCTCTGCCTTTTAAATGTATTAAGAGCCTGGTCGCTTTTAATACATTTAAAAGTCAGAGCCACAATGGGGTTAGCTCCCAGTCTTGGAGTTGACCCCATTGAGGCTCTGCAGTTTCCCTCCTTATCAACTAATTGAGTAGTCGCTGGAAATTCCATCAGCTACTCGTTTACCTGATTATCTGCAATTTAAGATCCCTAGTATGTTGTAGAGGCTAATTTTGCTCAATTATTTAAAAAGTAGTATTTTTGCCAGTTAGTGTAGTGTGAACTGGATTGGATCCCAAACTACTTTTAAAGAAGTTTGTAGGTTATTTTACATGAGTTTTTTTATAGTCAAATTAATTTTTGTTTTTTCTACATATTAAATCAATGGCAACATGCCATTCAGACAATTAAAGGAAAAATTAGTGCTGCCACACTGTATGTCATTAATTTGTCTCTCTTTTTCAGAAGATGTTGTGTTGTTTTTTCAGAAGATCTATGTTGTTTTTTAAAAAGAATAGTGTTCATTCATTCATAAGGGTTAAACTCAGGTAGGTAAGGGTGTTGACAGGGAGCCAGAAGAACCAATGGGATACACTGCTGAAATTTAAATGGCAAATATATACTTGCTGACTGCTCTCTTTTTGGGAGTTCTAATTTAGGAGCTGGAGGAAGCAAGATGAAGTAATCAAACGGAATTACTTTGCCTGCAAAAAATATTGGGCATGGGAATGGACTGGGCCTTGAAGTACAGATCAGTATGGATTGTGAATATACAGAGAAATGTATGTTTAGTCGTGATCAGGATATTTTTCTTCACTTTGCTGTTTGGTTAAACTTCCCTGTGTGAAATCCATGTGCCTCTCTCTACCCATTCACTATACCTAAGCTGTGCCAGAGATGATATCTTTCTCTGTGTTTTAATATGCTCTTTTCTAAGTTGCTCTGTAACACCTAGCAACCAAGTATGCTTTGTCAAATATATCTTTTTGTTTTGTTAATAAAATCACCTTTTTAAAGGCAATGATTTGATTATTGTGTCCTGGAAGCTAACAGTGCTGAGTGTGCCTGCCTAGGCTGAGAGTTCAGCTATTAGAGATTGCAGTTTGTTTTTTGTTATTTTTTTCAAGATCTCTTGTGGTAAAAGAGCTTGCTGTACTCCCTGGAAGAAGTTCAAATGATTCTTCCTGGGTTTTAAAAGAAGGAGCCGGACTCTTTATGGTGGCAGTGAATCTGTGACTATGGGGAGTTTTCGTAAGCAGAGCCTATAAAGGGAAAATATTTTTAAGGTCTCTTGTGGGCCCCCACCTTCTACACTTGGAGTGTCAGAGTGGGGAGCAGCCCTGACAATTATGAATCAGAGTTATGTTGTGGAGGTGTTATACATTATGAATTACTTTATACCTGATATGAATAATTTGCTTATTATTTGGGCCACTTCAGATTTGTGACATCCTAAATGATTTCTGCACCTTTAAGGGGTTGCATTTTTTCACATGATATGACAGCAACGATATTGTTATATTGCAGCAACCTTAATTGGTATTGGAAACAAAGCATATTTGTTTGTCTGCTTGCTTTTAATATATACAGAGCAAGAATAAGTGGGGAATAGGAAGAGGAAACTTTTTCACTCTTTTTAAAAAAATGCAAAGCTACAAACATTGTTACTTTAAAACTCTACTCAGTAGCAGCTGAAGACCCATTCCCTCCCAAATGATTATGAGGGAACCTAGGATTTAACTTCTTGGGAATCTGGCGTAGACTGTAAGCTCTGACTGAAGCTATAGAGAATATGAATCTACAGCAGCAATTCCCAACCTTTTCCAGATGGGGACCCATTTTGACAATTCAGGAAGACTTGGTGACCCAGGGCAATTTAAAAAATGTGAGAATGGCTCCTTAAGAGCCACCTGGGGAGACACCTGGCAACCCTTTTAAAATGTAATGGCAACCCATATTTGGGTCCAAACCCATAGGTTGGGAAACCCTGATATACAGAGAATATGAATCTTTGCCCATTGTTGGAATAAAGGACTTGTTTGTGGTTTATATGCACCGATACAGGTGGTAAGAACCTATGACAGCTACTTGGACCTTACATTCAGACTAGTCACCTACTTACACCATTCCCTCAGTGGGTAGGGAAGAGCTGGGGTGGAGGAAAGGTAAAGAATGGTCTTAGCTCCTCACTCCTCCTTTGCTCACTGGTTAGAGTAGCTAAGTCTGCACAGTGGCTGGTTTAAGCCATTAGAAAATTACTACACACTAGGAGCAAGGGGGGAAAAGATGAGTTGGAACAATTTACCAACAAACTTTTACCCCCTACTTTTAGTTAAAAACTAGTGCAAATAGAGAAAAGAAGAAAAGAAAGATAAGGGCAAGGAAGAGCATTTGGGTCAACTACATGCTAGTTTAAAGGAGTAAATCAAAGAATAAAATCAACATCAATGAATAAAAAATAATATAGCAGAAGGAGCAGAAAATTACAGAGAAGAAAAATTTCTTTTAAATCGGAAAAATTAGATTATTCCTGTTTAATAACAAAGTTTTGAAGATGTTAAACAGCTTATTTATGGATAAAATAACCCACCCCAAGAGCTAAAATTAAACTATGATAGAAACATACATTAGCTCATTTTGAACTTCACTTTGCACTCTTATCATAGCCATGTATTTCAAAATAACCTGTATGATAGACATAAGAGATCAGTTCTAATTTTTGCAAAATTATTTGCCTTTAAATGCTACTGCTAGTTGTGAGGAATTGACTTGTTTTAAAATCTTTAAAAAGTTCTTCAGGTTTCTAAATACTAATGAGGTTCTGAAATTGTTTTTCATCATAGATTTGGGTAATTCTACCTTTTCTTTTAAGTAACATTTTAAAAATCATGAATAAAAGACAACACTAATGAACAAATTACATATAATAACTATCTGTCATACTCTCTACAGATATTTTATTAGAAGAACTTGTTACTGATATTGTGGAAGTTCTGTTTTTAAGAGTATGTGATTTCAATCAGTATTTATTTTTTTTTAACTCCAAATGGTTTTGAATTAATAGGTAAGTAGAGTTTGCACATGGTTTTAATGGTTACACTTTCGTGCACCTGATTTGAAAGGTACTGAGCAACCAGCAGTGTCTATGGAAGACAGTGGGAGCTCCTGGATGCTTAGCACCTTTGAAAAGTCAGAAGATAGGATCCTAAAAACTTAGTCATCCAAGGTAACATTATCAAAAGTCAATGAGTCTTAATGGGTTTTAAGTCTTCACTGGCTTCAATGACTGTCTTTTTGGTACAGTTGGTATGTGTTTTGTAAAGATAACTCCAAGGCACATTTACAAAATATATTTTGTGATCAGAAGTCTTTTATCCCATCATTAATATCACTCCTCAGTCATGCATTTAAAACTAACAGTCATATTCTCAAAACTGCACTGAAATAACAATACCTGACAAAGAAAATGGTGATAACATAAAGTCACCAGATACAAGGCTCTTTCTCCATGTGTGTGTAACTATGAACACAATAATATAGAGAGAGACCATTTATCAAGTATGTAGACAACTTTAACACTGTATGGAATTCTTAGACACAGCAAAGATCTGATTTAATCTAAAGCATTTTTTCCCCCAAAAGAACAATTTTTGTATTACAGGAATGCCTAGAGGGACCCTGTAGGCAGTGTTTGGAAATAATATGACCCATCTATATTGAAGAGCATTTGAGTAAAATTTTCATATGTGTTAAAGTGGCTTAAAAGCCAAAGGCCCATTTTGAAACCATATAATCAATGACAAGCAAATGGGAATTAGGCCCCTAAATACCAGATTTGAAAGATACTTAGACACCTAAGATACAAAGGGGAACATAGTGGGATTTTCAAAAGTACCCAGGCATGGCACCTAGTTCCCATGAGAGTTAGAGACTGAGTTCATCTGAATGCTACTAAGCTCCTCTCTGCATTGTTAGAGCCTCAAATACCTTTACAAAACAGGCCATAAATTTCTTTTGAAAATCAGGCCTAAGCTAGCAACGTAAGCAATTAGTCGACTACCCAATAAGCATATACTTATCAGGTAGTTGAGTACTGACTAAAATAGTCGCTTTCCCCCTCCCCCGCTTCCTGCCTCTATCAGAGAGAGGCAGCAAGGGTGGGGATGAGCAAGAGCCGGTGCTGGCGGGAGCCAGCTTAAAAGCCGATTCCCCTAGCACCATCGCGGGGGCGGCGAAGCAAATGAGGCAAAAGTGTAGCAGGGGACTGGAGTGAGCCGGGAAACAGCTGATTCCTGGCTCACACCTAGTCCCAGAAGCTGAGCCTCTGCTTTTTAAATGTATTAAGAGCAACCATTTAAAAAGCAGAGGTGCAGCAAGGGGGACAGGGAACGAGCTGGGAATCAGCTGTCCTGGCTCATGCTCAATTTTCCCCTTCCACTCCACTGCACCTCTTCTTTTTAAGCACATTAAGAGCCTTAAATACATTTAAAAAGCAGAGACATGGGGGGAGGGGAAATCGGGCGTGAGCTGGGAATCAGCTGATCCACATCCCCCGCTATGCATCTGCCTTTTAAATTTATTAATAGCCTGGCGGCTCTTAATACATTTAAAAGTCAGAGCTGCAGCGGGGCTAGATCCCAGGCTGGGAGCTAACCCTGCTGGAGCTCTGCAGTTTCTCCCCTCATCAACTAATTGAATAGTCGATGGAAATTCAATTAGCTGATTACCTGCAATTTAACATCCCTAGCCTAAACTATTAAAGTCACTGTTGTTTTTGAAAATGTAACCTTTGGTTTGACACTAATATATTAATTTAGAACAAGTTTGTGAATAACATTCTAAATGTCAATGAGGCTAAACATCTGAAAATGTTTCTTCTTGAATTCTTTTTTTAGCATTATAAAGAGAATTAAATAATGTTCACCTAAATAGAGACAGGGTCCTACATTTTCATTTTAAGTCCCACACATCTGCAAAGGTGAAAATACAGGCCTCTGTGGGCTTAAAAAATATATGCCTCAACTATTTATACACAGGAAATACAACTGCTATCTATCTGAAGAAGTGGGTTTTGCCAACGAAAGCTCAGGATACAATATTATATATTTGTTAGTTTCTAAGGTGCCCCAGAACTCCTTGTTGTCTATAGAATGATACTTTAAAAAAAGCTTTAATCAGGGCGTAATGTGCTTTCATGGACATAGTGGTTCCATCTACATTAGGAAATACTGCAAAAAGTTCTGACTCTACTACCACTGATTTAGTTCAATGTAGGTGAACTCCCGGTAGCTAATCACAGTTCTTAGCACTGGGTTAGCTAATCTTATTCAAAACAGGACTATTCAGCATGGTGCCTTAAAAGCCAACTGCAGCTCATGGCTCCTTTGGACTAGTGCTCCCCACAGGAAGAAATTTTTATAAAAAATTCTCCCTAGTATAGACATGACCAGGGCCAGATTAAGGTGGGGGCTAGCCGGGCAGCTGCCTGGGGCGCCAATCTATGGGGGGCGCCTGATGGCAGCTGTAAGGGGCACCGTGTGCCCAGCAATCAGGCGCCGTGTGCCTGGGGCTGGGGGCCACGTGGTGCCCCTTAGAGCTGCCATCAGGCGCCCCACGATTGCAGCTGTAAGGTGCGCAGTGCACCAGGGGGCGGGGCCATGCATGCGCCATGTGCCCGGGGGTGGAGCCGCGCATGCATCGCGCGCCCGCTGCCCGGGGGTGCAGGAATGGCTCGAGCCAGCCCTGGACATGACCAAGTGCCTACTCCTGCAGAAGTCACTCAATATTCATACTGAGATACATTATTATAACTAGGCTCAGTGAAATCAATGAGAGCAAGGCTCAAAACCACTCAAGAGAAAAAACTGTTAAAAACTTTGCTAAATTTCAGCTCATTTATTTCAAATATAATTGGCACTTAGGTTTTCAAGTAATGTTAAATACAAAGCAAATTCTAAGTGGCAATAAAAAGCTATTTAAAAATTTGTAGGAGCCTATTCAATGAAGGTAATTTGTAGTGACTTTTAACATAAAAGGAGTTAGATCACTTTTTTCACACTGCAAAAAATAATTCCATTTTGCCTTCAGTGTTCATATGGCGAATTTCAGGTCAACCCAATTCTTCATTTTCTAGTTACGGGACACAGACTAAAAATGGGACTTTCTAGTGAAACTTGATGCTTCTCCATAATTAGGATCAATATTTTTAAATCTCATTATTACTTTTAGACCTAATTCAATGGATATCTTGGGACCAATTTATCTGGTATGGTAAGATGCATTTTTTTGAGAGTATACAGTACGGTGGTGAACATTACCATTAAATTCATCCTTGATGAATGCAGAATTCCCTCTAAAATCAGCCCCTCATTTTTCCAAACATTCTCAACACAGGGATTTCCCTCTATGCTCATATCAGTGGAGCTATTAATGATTTGAAATGATGACTATTGTCCCTCTAGCCTTGCCTTTTTTCCTCCATCCTTCTTCCAAATTCTCCATTAGCTGCAATTACAGCAATTTGGTTCAGTGTTTCCAACAACAAGATCAGCAAAGTGTCTCCTTCCTTTATCCTACAATTGGCAGAGGGTTTTGTGAAGTGGAGTGCAAAATTCTGAACTAACTTTGAATACTCCATAGAGTCCTCTGCAACTCCCAGCCTTCTCATGTTTTCAATACAAAGTCACATACAACAGATTGGAGAATAACACAGCAAAATCTACTATGTAGCAGATTCAGCAAATATATGGAGGCCTACTCCTATCCAATGTTAAGACAGAAAAGCCATAGTGAGATAAAAATATTTGAAATATGGTCAAAACTGGGTGTATGCAGCTTTAAGAACCATAGTGACTATGTTTACTATGCCTTTATAAGTTACAACGTTCTGTGTGGCAGAATTCAGAAGACTGGTCAATTTGACAATTAGTTGCACTCAGATACAAAGTTCGCAAAATAGAGAGAATGGATAAAACTTTTAAATAAGGACCCATTCACCATATGAACTCATTTTGTTACTAATTTTTGCTGTTATCATTTCAATCCAATTAAAGTTACTGCAGTCAATTAAAAAAGGCATAATTGGCTAATAAGGTTTTTATGGAGACAAAAATACTCTGCAAAACAAGGAAAAAGTTCTGCAGCGTTTCATGGAGTGTTGTCCTTAGCTTTGATTTCAAGAACAGGTACAACCACCCATATACCTATAACATTAGGAGTTGCCTAGAAACGGAAATGAATCTACCAACACAAGTTTCTGGAGGGACTTGCATTTTTATTTTGACTAATCATTCTCGAGTTTCCATTGTCATCAAGACATTCGTAGAAAAACAACAACAGATTAGAAGGGAGAAAGACCGCCAAGACAACTTAATTTTTCTTCTGGGGAAAAAACTTTCAGTATGATGAACAAACTGAATAAAAAATATGAAACTATATAATTGAAGGAATGTAAAGTACATTGCCTTACTTTTAATGAAAATGATCAGTCAAAAAAGACAGTTTTCAATGTATCGTTCCTCACCCTACAGCTATAATTAGATATTCTAATATCTTTTTAGTATGGATGTGAGTTCCTTTTCACTTCTGGTTTGGACCAGAGACACATCTGCATTTAGTTTCCATGCTCATGAAAAACAAGTTTATTTTTTAGCTAATTTTGTGAATTTTCAAACAAAACTGTTCTCATGTTGAGGACATAAAAAAATTAGAATTATCTGTTTCTGCAGCTAATTTGATGTTTTCTTGAAATGTCACAAGGGCACACTGGTTTGGTGTGTGAATACATGAAAAGAAAAGTTGCAGAACTTTAAGCCAATAGGTCCCATTGACTTCAGTAGTATTAGTCATGCTTAAAGTTAAGCATACCCTAAAGAATGGGGGCTATCAAGGTACTTAATCACATGCTCAACTTAGACCATAGAGCAGTCTAATTCATTTCAATAGAGCTCCCCTTATGCATAAAGTTCAGTATGTGCTTAAATGTTTTGATGGATAAGTAACTTGGGTAGGATGACATATTAATATAGGCTCATAGGAATACAAAGAACCACAAGGGTCATCTAGTCACACTTTTCCCTCCCCACCTCAACTTTGTCTTTTCTACCCATGATGGGGTAAAACATTTAGATGTGGCAGTTTCTTTTCTATTCACTAAATAATACATCAGACAACCATGCTCCCACAAGTGCTGCAAATTGAGTTCATATTATAAACTACATTTAAATTATAAATTATAAGAAATGTTGACAATATTCTATTGCCAGTTCATAGCCAGAAGTTGAGAATGCTAGAAATTTTTTTTG
This sequence comes from Rafetus swinhoei, assembly GCA_019425775.1. Taxonomy (NCBI): domain Eukaryota; kingdom Metazoa; phylum Chordata; order Testudines; family Trionychidae; genus Rafetus; species Rafetus swinhoei. Next base: position 118,482,167 of record CM033449.1, read on the forward strand.
TAAATGTCACACTATGTTTGCAAGAGGGAAATGATGTAGTTTTAAACAGAGCAACTGATAGTTTATTTCAGCTAGCTAACAAGTGAAAATGATAACCTCCTTGTCTACACTATGAATGTGACATGTGTGAACTGTATCTAAACTTACCCTTTCTCTTAGTGAAGACAAGGCCAATAAGAATAAAGAGTCAACTGTTAAAAAGAATTGGTCACAGAAGTAATTTACACTAGAGAATAATTCTGACAGCGAGGCTCTATCATCTTCTTACTACAGCTTGAACCTCTCTAGTCCAACACGTTCTGGTCCGGCAACATCCATGGTCCAGCATGATTTTAGTTAGCCACTTATCATGGGTCTGGCCAAGCTTCCCATGTTCCAATAAAGCCACCAGTCCTGGTTCACAGTGTTCTGTGCTGTTATTTAGCTCTAACTTATTCGTAAATGTCTTCTAAGAACTCATTAAGCAGTGGAAGTGTTGGTAATACTAGACAATATTGATCTCCCATGGCTCAGCGCCAGTCAGGTCCCAAGGGTGCCAGATTAGAGAGTTTCAACGTATATATATTTTAGAAATGTGCATCTGTGTCTGTTTGTTCAAGAACTCCTAAAAAGTAAGAACAAGACCCACCAAATTTGGTATGCAGCTTCCTCTTATCCTAATTTAAAGCAAGGTAATGGTTTGTGCCTGGAATTTGATTGTGTCTCATAAAATGGAAAGGGAAGGGTCTGGCAGAAGGGACAGTTATACTGCAGAATGACCACAGGCTAGCAGTAAAGGACTGGGGGCTGAGGACTGGGACGCTAACCGCACTGGGCCAGCAGTGGGAAGGGGCAGAGAAAGGGACAGCTATTTTCTATATATTTTAGAGTTTGTCTGTTTGTATATCTGTTTGTCTCTGTGTCTGTCCCCCAGCTGGAAAATATGCTGGTTTATTTTTTCCAATGTGTATTACTTTACATTTATCAACATTAAATTTCATTTGCCATTTTGATGCCCAATCACTAAGTTTGGTGAGATCTCTTTAAAACTCTTCACAGTCTGCTTTGGTCTTAACTACCCTGAGCAGTTTGGTATCATCTGCAAATTTTGCCACCTCTCTGTTTACCCCTCCCTCTAGATCTTTTATAAATAAGTTGAATAGAATGGGTCCCAGAACAGACCCTTGTGGGACCCCACTAATTATCTCTCTTCACTCAGAAAACTTACCATTTATTCCTAGCGTTTGTTTCCTGTCTTTTAACCAGTTATCAATCCATGAAAGGACCTTCCCTTTTATCCCATGACAACTTACTTTACTTAAGAGCCTTTGGTGAGGGACCTTGTCAAAGGCTTTCTGGACATCTAAGTATACTATATCCACTGGATCCCCCTTGTCCACATGTTTGTTGACCCGCTCAAAGAACACTAGCACATTAGTAAGACATGATTTCCCTTTACAGAAACCATGTTGACTTTCCCCAAACAAATTATATTCATCCATGAGTCTGACTATTTTATTCTTCACTATAGTTTCCACTAATTTGCCAGGTACTGATATTAGACTTACCAGTCCGTAATTGCCAGGATCACCTCTAGAGTCCTCTTTAAATATTGTCGGTATGTTAGTTATCTTCCAATCATTAGATACAGGAGCCGATTTAAAGGATAGGTTGCAAACCACAGTTAATAGTTCCGCAATTGCCCATTTGAGTTCTTTTGAAACTCTTGGGTGAATGCCATCTGGTCCTGGTGACTTGTTACTGTTAAGTTTATCAATTTGTTCCAAAACTTCCTCTAATGACACCTCAATCTGGGACAGTTCCTCAGATTTGTCTCCTAAAAAGAACAGCTCAGGTTTGGGAATCTCCCCACTATCCTCAGCCATGAAGACTGAAGCAAAGAATTCATTCAGCTTCTCTGCTATCACTTTATCATCTTTGAGTGCTCCTTTAGCACCTCCATTGTCCAAGGGCCCCACTGGATGTTTAGTCCACTTCCTGCTTCTGATGTACTTAAAAATCATTTTACTATTACTTTTTGAGTTTCTAGCTAGCTGTTCTTCAAACTCCTTTTTGGCTTTTCTGATTATATTTTTACACTTAATTTGACAAAGTTTATGGTCCTTTCTATTTTCCTTGCTAGGATTTGACTTCCACTTTTTAAAAGATATCTTTTTATCTGTCACTGCTTCTTTTATCTGGTTGTTAAGCCATGGTGGCACATTTTTGGTTCTCTTACTGTGTTTTTTAATTTGCAATATACATTTAAGTTGGGCCTCTATTATGATGTCTTTGAAAAGTTTCTATGCAGCTTGCAGAGATTTTACTTTTGTCACTGTACCTTTTAATTTCTGTTTAACTAACTTCCTCATTTCTGTGTAGTTCCCCTTTCTGAAATTAAATGCCACAGTATTGGGCTGCTGAGGTGTTTTTCCCACCACAGGGATGTTAAATTTTATTATTTATGGTCACTATTTCCAAGTGCAGTTTATTTATGGTGCCGTTATATTTACTTCTTGAACCAGATCCTGCGCTCCATTTAGGACTAAATCAAGAATAGCCTCTCCCCTTGTGGATTCCAGAACCAGCTGCTCCAAAAAGCAATCATTTAACATATCAAGAAATTTTATCTCTCCATCCCGTCCTGAGGTGACCTGTAGCCAGTCAATATGGGGATAGTTGAAATCCCCCACTATTATTGATTTTTTCATTTGATAGCTTCTCTAATCTCCCTTAGCATTTCATAGTCACTATCACTGTTCTTATCAGGTGGCCGATAATATTGCCCTATTATTGGAGCATGGAATTTCTATCCATAGAGATTCTATGGAACATTTTGGCTCATTTAAGATATTTACTTAATTTGATTCTACATTTCCTTTCACATATAGTGCCTCCTTTAAAACTAGGCACTCTAGTTCACCCATTTTACTATTTAGACTTCTAGCATTTGCGTATAAGCACTTCAATAATTTGTCACTATTTATCCATCTGCCACTTCTTGATGCATTAGACTCTTTTTCATTTGATTGTGTCTAATCTGATCCAACCCATACTTCCATCCTCCCCTCCTGACTAGAACATAGAGCATCTCTATTAATAGAACTTCCCCTAATTGATGTCTCTGTCCAATCCATGTGCTCCTCCACACCTGTTAGTATTCCCCCAGCCCTTAGTTTAAAAACTGCTCTGTGTATGTTGTGAGTAATTCCACCAGTCAATTAAATGTAAACTTAAAAAAAAAAAAAAGATTGTGTGTGCAAGCAGCACACATTCTTTGAATCAGCAAACGAGGTGCTACAACTGGTACTGACAGAATGAATGAAGAATTACGGATTTGTCAGGCATTACCACCAAAAGCCGTCTATACTCTCAAATCACATGACTTATGTTGAACTCAGGATATTTGTCAGACTTTCAAAAAACATTTTGTAGTTATTTCTTTCTTAACTACAGATAGGTCTACATGGTTGACAAATCTGTCAATAAAGAGATGTTATTTCAAATGGCCTGGAAATCCCATGAGAATCTGCAAGTGCCTGAAGTATCCTGTTTGACTCACTTTCCTGTTGCCCGGGCATTTGCATTCTTTCCATAATGAAGAAAACCATTGCAGTCACTTTTGAAGCTTTAGTACAGTTTTAAAATCCTTTGCAATCCTCAGGAGTGGAACTTTAAAATCAGAGGCCAAAATTTTCAAAAATATTGCCTAAAACTAGGACTTAAATCCATATTCAGACACCTAAATAAAAGTGACGTTATTCTCAGAAGTTCTGAAGATCTGCCACACACAGTGAAACCAAAGAACAGGGAGTTACAGTAACCCAGCATGGAGGTGACAAATAGATGAACTTCAGTGGCCAGATCATCAAGAAGAATATAGTCTCATTCTCCTGAGATGAAAGGCCCGTCCCTAGAAACTATTTGATTTTTCAGGCTTAGTTATGAGTTTTGCATGAGCCCACGCCTGCACAGGAACTTAACTGCTGGGAACATATGCTCTCAAATGAGAGAGAGATATTATTGCTCTTAAATTGTTTCTCTCTTCTGATTAGCATCATCTTGATTTTTCCATGTTCGCCTTTTATTTTTCTCATTTGATTATCTATTTTTCTCCTTTCCATTCCTACAAGAACCAATGCTGACTGTGGATCGGGCAATACTAAATCTTGAAACTTCTCCAGAGCAGGAGAGTTAATGAAATGGTTTTAATCAACATGCAATTTGAGCATCAAAAAGCCATTCTAATTTATTAACATTTAGTCCTTGATTCCAAGGGTTTCTACTCTGGGTGGCTAGTCTGTGCAATCATACACTATTATTATTAGTGATTTAGGACAAGTATCTCACATGTAGTAAACTTTCACAATTAGAGTACTGTAATCACAGGATGTGATAAGAGCTTGTATTGACTTGCCCAACCTAGCTTTAGTTTGGCTAGCTCAGGAACCAGAGCGGTGAAGCAGCAACTGACTGTACAACCTGTCTAGAATCTAGGTGCTTATGGGGCTAGGCCACAAAGAAACGTGCTGCCGTAGTACCCAAGCTAACTAGACTAAAGATTGCTTAGGTATTTGTAGCAGACATATCCTTACTGAAAATAAACTGAAAATAAACTGAAATTAATCGTCACTGTGTTCACATTCGTTCTCTCTCCAAAAACTGGCCTGGGTTCACATTAAGTAGATCTAGAGTTGCTCTAGCCCATGGGTTCCCAAACTGGGGGGCGTGCCCCCCCCGGGGGGGGGGCATGAGGCAATCCAGCCCCCGCCCCCAAGTTTTGCTGCCTCAGTCAGTTCCTTTTTTTTTGCTCAACAAGTTTTGCTGTTGGGGGGGGGGACAGGGACGTGAGGGTTTTTCAAAAATCAAAAAGGGGGCGTGATACCAAAAAGTTTGGGAACCACTGCTCTAGCCAATTGTCCTGGCTTCCATAATCCCCATGATTCATGCTTCCTCTTGTCCCTTTTCCCTCCCCTGAATGCCTCTGACATGCTCCAGACATCGGGGGCCTTGCCTGGAAAACTGGATTTTAAGAAATATTTTGACAGGATGGAGAATGATTGGTAGATGTAAACTGGGAGACCATTTTATGCATAGGAAGTAGTATAAAGCCAGCAGTGGGAAAAGATGATGAAAGTAGTCAGGAAAAAGGAATGGTAGAGCATACGGAGCACGTATGGAGGGCAAAAGTAATGATAGAGTTGTAGGTGCAGGCAAAAATACAGAAAACATTATAGATAACCTTTGGCAGCAAATAATTCAAAAGGAAAAAAATTCCCTTCTCAGGAACTGGGAAGAGACAATATCTTGTGAATCTGTGAAGTAGAAGTCAGAACCTATTTTGAGTAACAGGAATACTTGGAGAAGCAAGAAAGACATTTTTCTCCTGCTGAGGTCTTTTTTATACCACTGAAATACAAAGCAATTCTCCCCTGAGTATTCAGGCTCCTTTTATTCATTTGTTTGTTAGCTGTTTATTTGGACAACTAGGAGCTTGTGTATCAGTGGTATATATAAAAGCAACTTATTCTGAAAAGTAAATGTAAAAAAATACATACTCCCACAAAGGTCAAATGCCAACTGACAGATGTAAAAAATATTACCATGTTTCAAAATATCCATTGCAGCACATTCTCCAATCACAGTGTTATGTGTAAAAACAAGAGGGCTTCTATAGCTCATGTAGGATATTATACTATATTACTTACGATCGATCCAATATCTAGCAATGATCAGTCTACTACCATGGTTCTCAAACTGTGGGTTGGAACCCCAAAGTGGGCTGGGACCTCTTTTTAATGGGGTTGCCAGGGCAGTTGTTAGACTTGGTAGGGCCCAGGGCTGAAGCCAAAGTCTGAGTCCCACTGCCCTGGGGACAAAGCTGAGGCCTGTGGACTTCATCTCTGGCTGGTAGTACTCAGGTTACAGGCACCTTGAAGCCCTTGGGCTTTGACTTTGCCCCTCACTCCCACAAGACAGCAGGACTCAGGCTTCAGGGATTGTGTGGTAATTTTTATTGTCAGAAGGGGGCCATGATGCAATGAAGTTTGAAAACCCCTGGCCTAAATATATCCCAAGCACAGCACTGCCAGCCTATTATGAACCAACTTCTGCATGTGAACACTGCTGTTCTAGACTGTGGGATTCACAGATCCCAAGTGGTACACAGAAGACAATCCTTTAGGAATAGAGAGAAAACCATGTTGTTGCATTTGTTATGGAGCTTTCTGTATTTATCTTCTCAGGGTCTCTAGATAGTAAATCCCATTTTCATGGATGTGATCTTGCCAGTTCTGTGACTGATGTTTAGTTATGACGGAGCAACCCTATGACAGCTTTGTAGAAGATACACCTACCAAATAATTTCTGCATGGTGGGTACTAATGACGTTAGATGTTGTTTAACTGAATAATCATTTAACTGCACCGAATCTTATTGGTTACATGATTATTCAATAGTCCCTGGTGGCAGGCTCTGCATCTCACAGAGCAGTCTCTATCTGTGGCAACAACCCCTGTCTGCGATCTGCGAGGGCCTGAGCTCGCCGTGGGCAGGGGCTGCGTTGGCATCCTGCTTACCCTTCCCCATGCTGCTGCCTCTGATACAGAGCGAGCAGTGTGGAGGGAGGCGGGGAGAGAGCGAGGGGGAGGCAATTCTGTAAAGCCGGTGCTCATGGGGAGCCAGCTTTTAAGCCAGCTCAGCTAAGCACTCACTGGCTCCAGCCTCTCTAGAAAGCAGCAAGGGGGGAGCCGCGCAGTGCGGGGAGCTGGCTTTCAAGCCGGCTTCCTGCATGTACTGGCTCCCATCTGCCCCTCACCCTCTGCACTTCTGTCTCTCTATCAAATATCCTAATGCCTAATGTTTGCAGTGTGTGGAGGGGGGCGGTAACTTTGTGGAATCTGGTGCTCGTGGTGAGCTGGCTTAAAAGCTGGCACCGGCTCCCAGCTCCTCCCCTTGCTGCCTCTGATACAGAGGCAGCAATGAGAGAGGGTTGCATGTAGTCATTAAGATTAACTAATAAGCCTAGGCTTATTGGTTAATCATTTACAAAACTATTCACTACCATCCTTAGTGTGTACAGCCGGTCCTCAACTTACAGCCACCTCAACTTACGACCATCCGCACTTATGACCCAAGCGGTCATAAATGCGGGCTCTGAGTTACAAACGCGATCCGCGCTTACGAACAGCGCGGTCGCAATGTAACTCAATGGGTTCCAAGTTACGACCATTCCAAGTTATGGCCAAGCGTTTGGTCCATAACGCGTTTGTAACTCGGGGACCGGCTGTACATGGTTTGATTTGTCTGTTAGAAAGCCAGGGTGCCATTATAAGTTTGCTTAAAGCAAACAATTTAAAAAGTTTCCTTTGATATAAATCACTGAAGATAAGTACAATGATTTAGGCACCTACATTTCATTGATTTTCACCCATTTGATTTATTGCAAAATTCTGGCCACACTGAAAATGGGTGTTTTACCACTTTGCACCCTATAACCACATAAAACATACTAATTAAGGAATGACCTCCCAAATTGAATACAAATTGTTTAGAAGTATAAGTCAGCTGCTTCCAATGAAAAGGGAAATACAAAGCATGAAGTGGTTCTAATATATGCTTCTGCTTGGGCCCTCTATAAGAAAACATTACGTGTATTTTAATTGAACACAGATATTTGAGTCTTCTAATTACTGCAATGTGTACTCAACATTGACACACTGTTTAAAACACATTAAGTACAATTTTAGTAACGTTAAATCAGAATAAACATGAACTTTGATTAATAAACCCAAACCATATCTTAAGTCTAGCTAATCTGAAGAGAGAAACAATTTAAGAGCTTTGGTACTTGAAGCTAGACTTAAGATATTTTCATATGATGCTATCCAGATCACAACATTGCTCATTTGATGGTTGGTTTTATGTCCTTGCGTTAAGAGAAAGAGTATAAGAAAACCTAACTGATCATCCCTGCATTGCTCATTTTGTGTAAATCTATTATGCCCACTCTCATGAGTTTCCTCTCTAAACGTAACTGTATCACACTTTTAAATCTCTCATCATTTCTCTGTGCATCTATTCATTATCACTGCCTGTCACAAGGTTCCTTCTATCTTTGTTGTTGTTGTTTGACCAGAATTAAACACAACATTCAAGCAGACATGTCTGCAGCTAAAAATAGAATCCAACTGGACTAATTAAGAGAACTGGGTGCTCAGAGGAACTATGAGTCTGTTGCGCTTACAATAAATAGTCTTTCAATATATAACATGAAACATGAGTCTGATTTAATATTTCTGATCTTAAGTTACTGTTTACAGATCAAGGTCTCTGTCAAAAACACATCCAAGTATCAACAAGATCCAGCCTTGTTTAGTTTATGAGATCTGCCAGGATCTCTGTTCATGGTGATATGGCTTCAGATACCGTATACATTAAATTACTAGCAATAGCACAAAACTTGATAGAACATGAATGAAATAATAATTTCATTGCTGAACATACAGCGAAGCTGTATTTCAGGACTGTATACACATCTTCCCTCTCCTGGGTTCAAACTGTGCATTTCATAGTACAGTAGACTTCCGATAATCTGGAACCTTTGGGACCTAGGTGGTGCTGGATTATCGGATATGCCGGACTATCAGGAAGTACTATAAGCTGGTTTTATATATATATATATATATACACACACATATACACACACACACAGAGTATATACTGTATATAAAGTGTTTTTAACCCTTTTTATTGTAGCACAAGCACTGTCCAGTGTCACACAATGCCAGTGGCAGACTGACTCGGTCCCGTCCGGTTTTGCTCAGTTCAGCTGCTGCCGCTGCTGCCTTGTGACTTGTTTTTTGCCGAAGCTCACTCACTAGGCCCTTGCCATTTTAATGCCAGACTATCGGGAGTGCCGTACAATTGGATGCCAGACTATTGGAGTTTTACTGTATTAATGTAGGTAAACAATATAACTGAGGAGGCACTGACTTTCACATGTGACCAAATTCCCTTTTTTATGAACACTGAAAGTAAAACATTTTCCTGAATCCTCTTCCTCTGATTTAACCACCTTATATCCTTCACTTATGTGAACTAAGAACGTGGCCCAGTACATCATGGCAAGTAGTCCCAATGTTATCTTTCAAAGGATAAAAAAATTAATTGAATTGTTGGTTGACAGCTGTTCCCAAGAATTCTTGATTTTGCCTAAGAGGTACTGTGTGGGTCCTTTATATTTACCACCTCAAATCATGTTGAACAAACAGCTGCCTAAAAACAAAACATCAATATCATCTAAAGCAGAGATTTACTTCTATCATCTTTCATACCATCTTCACTGGCCTGAGAGTTTTCTCTGCAAGAATTGTAACTCCCAAGTGCCAAGATAAATTATTTCTCTTGGGATTGAAAATTTTTTTCCTAAAGAAAATCTGAGTCATGGATTTCAAGAAGCCTCCTTCTGTCGGGCACTCATAATACCTATTCTTATGGGTGATCTATGGTATAAAAGGTCATTTCTACTAAAACGTTCTCTTATTACAAGAAAAACAGAGATACTGAAGTATTATACTGCTTTTGTTTTGCAGTATGCTTTCTGTTTCTGCAGTTATGAATTCTATTCATCTAACAACCAGAGTGCCTTGTTCAGAACTTGTGCATTGTGTAGTTTACAACAGGCTACCCTGTAAGCATTCCAATGTAAAATTTACTGTTATGGAAATACAGTGGTAGCTATTACCGAACAGGCTTTACTGCTCTTTGGGGAAGGACTGCCAACAGGTTAACATATACAACAGGAGTAAATATCGTATTCCACATTATTAAATCAGACACCCGTGTTAAATATTATCTATGGTAAAGCATCCTTGCAATAAAGAATGATAAGGTTACTAGAAGCTCAAAACATTTCTCCCACTTGTTTTCTTCTTTCAGTTTAACAGCCTGTTTTATCATTGGCAATTACTTTGCTGTTTGAAAAGAAAACACCGCACATTTTAAATTACGCATTCTTGTTCAACATATCTAGTCTCACCTTGCGGATGCCTCTGCCAAGATCTTCTCCGTAATTGGTTCCTAGAATTTCAAAATGGACATTGGGATTCCTTCCATTGTCTGCAAATTCCAGTTCTCCAGTCAAGCCATTCACTCCACCCTGATGGAAAGAAAAAAAAGATGGAGTGAAAACTCAAAAAATATCCAAATATACTATATATATAGACTCATAGACTTTAAGGTCAGAAGGGACCATTATGATCATCTAGTCTGACCCCCTGCACAATGCAGGCCACAGAATCTCCCCCACCCACTCCTTGAATAATCCTCTCACCTATATCTCAGATATTGAAGCCTTCAAATAGTTTAAAGACCCCAAGATGCAGAGAATCCTCCAGCTGTGATCTGTGTCCCATGCTACAGAGGAAGGCGAAAAACCTCTGCCAATATATGTATTTGGGAAATATGCACTAGCTATGCAAAACATAAACAATAGCAGAAGCAGATGGTTAACCTCAATAGATGAAGTTTGTCTACAGAACCAAAAATCTTTGGGCCTCATCCATCACTGCATTATTCCAGTTTTATATTGGTGATGCTACTGATTTCGGTGGAGTTATGCAGGAGTAAAAGTGGAGTAACACAATAGTGATTTGTATACTTGGGCTACATCTACACTGCCCAGTCTTGTGCAAGAACATATGCAATGAGGCACAGTAATGAATATCGCCGTGCCTCATTTGCATACTTAATGAGCCACTATTTTTGCACAAGGGGCTTTTGCGCAAGAAGGAGCAGTCTACACAGCTCTTAGGCAAAATCAGTCTACACTGCTCCTTCTTGCGTAAAACCCCCCTCTTGCGAAAGAGCTGTTCTGATGCTTATTTTCAGGCAGAACGGCTCTTGCGCAAAAGCCCCTTGCTCAAAATGGCGGCTCATTAAGTATGCATATGAGGTGCAGCAATATTCATCACCACACCTCATTTGCATATGTTCTTGCGCAAGACTGGGCAGTATAGACATAGCCTTCGTGTTTACTGTGACCATGTCTATAAAATTCAAATCTGCAGTTAGATGAGAATCTCATTAGAATAGGATTTTTTGTAAGATTTACATTTTGCTTCCATCAGGCTAAACAGTGGTCTTAATTATGGTATTCTTACATTCCAGCTTTTGGTCCCAAAGAGAAATTTGAAGTGAAACCGTGGTCCCACTGAAGTCAATGGCAGCTTTGCCATTACTTTCAGTGAGATCAGGATTTCACCCTTGAAGTACACACATAGAAGAAAAAGGAAACAAAATCAGTTCACTTACATTTTTCAACCCCCTCACCTCCAAGAGAAACTCAGATTGGAACCAAACTGAGTTTGAAGCAAAAGTTCAATGGCTCCTTTGGACCCCTCAGGATTAGAGGTTTGTACAGCTGAACTGACAGACCTCTGTAAATTCTTGATAGCGCCTTTCCAGCAGTGTGAATGCAAGAAAAGCAGCAATGCCCTGCACTATCAGGCAATTTTTTATTAAGGCCAACAGGGATGAATATGCAGAAGAGGTGAAACAATCAGTCTTTATTTGGAAGGACTGGTGATGAAAATGCGACATATACCATAGCTACACTCAAAATACATGCTAGGGGATAATACAATGCCACATATATGGCTCAGCCATCTATAAAAGCTGTGCAGACCTGGAGCTGCATAATAAGAAAAGCTTATATGTATATTGAAACCTTAAACCTCTAGAAACTCACCTGATTTCTAGTTTCACTATAAATTTGATACTTAGCCCATTTTAAAAAAATGCCGTTTGAAAGCATATTGAACAAAAGACAGCCAATTTATCACTCCAATGTGAAAGTATGCTAAGCTTGTGCTATTGCTGCAAAAATCAGATGAGATTTTATAGTTCTGAGTGCACTTTCAGTTGGAGTTTTAATATTTGAAGTCAAAAATTCAAAGTGAAACTCAGGGAATATGACTATGGATTGTGCAAAACAAGGCTGTACTCCTACAGGTACATAAGCATGCACCTAACTATAAGTACCTGTTAGAGCAAAGGTAAAAAACCTACATCCAAACATCTTAAATTTGGGGAGAATCCAGATATAGAAATAAACTTTGGATCTCAGGAAAAGTTTCAGTGTGAACTCACAGCAAGTGGAAGTGAAGAGAATTTTTAATATTACTAGGGGGCTGTGCCCTCTGTTTGCTTCGCTCGCCAATCACCTCCCATCCTCCCCACCCCCCGTTTCACTTTGCTGAGAGATCCTGTAGATGCTGATGACGTGATGACCTCATTCTGTCGCCCGGCAGGAACATTCTGTCATCCACCAGGAAAATCTTTTTTATAATATATAGAGAGATAACAACAATAAAAATAGGCAATACTACAAGCCTTTCCTATTATTAAAGTTGCCTAACACTCTGCATTATAAAACTTTGTTTTAGTTGCTAATAGCTCTGCCAAACTTAAACCATTTGGGGTGAATTTTTTTCACACAGGCTATCAGCATCACATTTCAATTTTTTGGAAAATTTCCATACATTGGAACAGGGACTTGAGATCCAGCAGGGTAAGAGTGTTTTTGAAGAATATTTATAAATTTACTAATAACACTCCACAGTGTTATTAGCCTCGCTCTGTTATAACATTATGGTTAATCATCTCCCGGAGAGTACACAGGCGGGAATAGGTACTACTCTATTTACGGAGGACTGTGCTATATGGGCCAAAAACAGAAGACATCACATACTGGTGGAATGTTATAATAACTTTATAAATATTCTTCAAACCACTCCTACCCTGACTTATATGAATTATACAGGACAAATTGTGTCAGAATTGCCAAATCTACAGAGCTCTTTATATCTGTGGGTATCCACGGCTCATTTTTGCAGATACAGATGTGGTTATAAATTTTGTACCTAGAACCTTGCAAATTTGTGGATATCTGCTTTATATCTGTGGGTATTGCAGATGCAGATATCCGTGGCTCTGTTTTGCAGATAAAGATGTGGATGCAGACACAAAATTTTGTATCTGCACAGGCCTCTACAAATCTACACTGATGGCTCTAGGGATAACCTCACAGGTAGTCAGAATAAGAACATAAGAATAGCCATACTGGGTTAGACCAAACGTCCATCCAGACCAGTATCCTGTCTGCCGACAGTGGCCAATGCCAGGTACCCCAGCGGGAGTGAACCGAACAGGTAACGAGCAAGCAATCTTTCTCCTGCCATCCAGCTCCACCCTCTGACAAACAGAGGCCAGGGACACCATTCCTTACCCATCCTGGCTAATAGCCATTAATAGACTTAACCTCCATGAATTTATCTAGTTCCCTTTTAAATCCTGTTATAGTCCTAGCCTTCACAATCTCCTCAGGCAAGGAGTTCCACAGGTTACAGCGCTGTGAGAAGAAGAACTTCATTTTATTTGTTTTAAACCTGCTGCTCATTAATTTCATTTGGTGGCCCCTAGTTCTTATATTATGGGATCAAGTAAATAACTTTTCCTTATTCACTTTCTCCACACCAGTCATGATTTTATAAACCTCTATCATATCCCTCCTTAGTCTCCTCCTTTCCAAGTTGAAAAGTCCTAGTCTCTTTAATCTTTCCGTACTCCTGAATTCAGAAGTAAGAGATTTGTGAGACTATCCAATTTTGTGGAATTATGACACCCTGATTGACATACTGTTAGCAATGACCTGAATAAGGAATGTAAGCACAGATATGACTTCTATCCTATGGGGATCTTTTTTGGGTATAATGGCAACAAGGAAGGAAGCCTCGGAAATGACTTAAGCAATGGAATATTGCTCTTAACTACAGCAATAGTACAATTGTGCATACCATAGTAATAATGTGGATTCCATTGCATGTCAGGGTTCTGGGCAACAAAATGGCAGATGAAGCAGAAAAATGCTTTAAAATTGAGAAGGTTGATATAATAGTCACTCTGAAAAAACTTTGAAAGCTTGGCTAAGTGAGAAATGGAGACAGAATTACACAGAAAGAAAGAACAATGGGGAATCTTGTGGCACCTTAAAAACAAAAAGATTTATTTGGGCATAAGCTTTCGTGGGCAAAGACCCACTTCATCAGATGCAGCTGGTCTTTGTCCATGAAAGTTTATGCCCATATAAATCTTTTAGTTCTGCATCTGCAAAAAACAACGAGTCTTATGGCACCTTAACGACTAACACAGTTATCCCTCTGATACAGAAAGAAAGATTCTCTCTGAATAACTGAGACCCTCAAGGTGACAAAATAAAGTCTGGAGAGATTGGGGAGATTGTCATGAAAGAGAGGTAGCATTAAAAAAGGCATTACTTTGGTTTCCAAGGATACAGGACTGGGTAGGAGGATATAGATTTTTGTTTATGCAAAAACTACCATAGGTGATGGTCATAGCCTCTCATACTGAGGCTGCTGTGCCATTAAAAACAAAAAGAGAGAAAGAGAAAAACAGGACAGGAAACAGCTCTGCAGTCACTCCTTAGAAAAGGAGGGGAGTTGGCAGGAGACAAGAAGGAGTTCTAGGGGAATATAAGCTCTGGGATCCTACCTTGGAATATAGACTTTGGCAAGAACCCAAGGGGAGATAAAGTAGCCACAGTAAGAAGAGGAAGCTCCAGTTGTGATCCAGCATGAAGGGAATGTGTGCAGAAGATAGGAAGGAACCCAGGGGAACAGCAACAAGGTTTGAGATTGTATCGACATAGGGAACCTGCACCAGAACCTGGAGCAATGGGTGGGCCCCAATCTCTCTACAAACCCCTGGAGAAATGGTGCAGTCTGGGCTATGAACAGACTGCCTGAGTGTATCTAAAGGGACTTTGATACCCCAGAAGGGGCAAGCCAGAGTGACCCGGCCGACGGGTCAAACCATGAAGAGGCAGCACACCTAGTCATGAACAGGGAATGATCAAGTCAGGAGAGAAACACCCCAGTGCAAGCATCTAAAGAGGGATTCTCAGACTGGGAGACAGCAATCTCCAGCAAAGCTACAAGAAAGTACCACAGTGATGAGTAGTAAGCCCTGGGCCAATAAGAAAATCTAAGTTAAATGTCAGGGTACAAGGCAGGAATGCTGAAGCATTTGAAGATTTCAAACTAAAATTCTGATTAAATAGATGCAATTATTTTGATACCCTAACAGCACTTCCAAAATATTTTGCTTTCCCAGTCCTGACAGACAGGTTTCATTGCCAGAGTCATCAGTAAGGCTACCTCTACCCTCTGGAGTTATTTCGGGATACTGGAAGTATCTCCAAGTAGCTATTCCACATCTTTAAAGCAGCCCGTTATTTCGAAATGGATTTCAAAATAATGGACATGCTATTTCGGCATCCCAGTAACACTCGTTCCACAAGGGATAAGGGATGTCTCAAAAGAGCACGTTATTTCAAAATTTGGCACTGTGTAGACACACCACATTTTGAAATAGCCTATTTTGAAATTCAATTGAAATAAGATATGCAATTTGCATAGTGCAAATTATGTATCTTATTTTGAGTTTAGGGTGCTGTGTAGATGCACCCCTAGAGAAATAGTTTTTCCTAATATCCAACCTAGACCTCCCGCACTACAACTTGAGACCATTAATCCTCATACTGCCATCTGTCACCACTGCAAACAGCTTCTCTCCATCCTCTTTGGAACTTCCGTTCAGGTAGTTGAAGGCTGCTATCAAATCCCCCATCACTCTTTGCTTCTGTAGACTAAATAAGCCCAAATCCCTCAGCCTCTCTTCCTAAGTCATGTGCTTGAGCCCCCAATCATTTTTGTTGTCCTCTGTTGGAGACTCTCCAATGCATCCACATCCTTTCTGTAATGGGGAGCCCAGAATTGGGCACAATACTCCAGATGTGGCATCACCAGTGCCGAATAAAGGGAATAATCACATCCCTAGATCAGCTGGCAATGCTCCTATTAATGCACCCCAATATGCTACTACCCTTCTGGCTACAATGTATCTTCCTAGCCAGGTTTCCCTTTCCCATAAAGTCTGTCTCCTATATGGATCTTTTAGAAGTCAAAACTATTTGGAGGAGAAGGCGGCCAAATGCTATGCCTAATCATTTTTCTTCAGAAAGTGAAGCCATTGGGCTTGTTTTGTGGGTTTTGCCCCTTTTGCACTGCATGGCAGAATGTGCACATAAAGGAACTGGCCGTTTATACAATTGTACTGGTTTTATGGCCTCTTTGATTTTCTCTATGGGAAGAGATTCCTCCCAGTTCTCTCTGATTTGCTGCGGTTATTAGGATAATAGCTGGGAAAGTCAAAAAAGTTTGGAATAATATTCAAATTATTTTAGAAAAGGGACTAATTCGAAACCAAAATGAACCAAATGAAGACAGACTTTATAATCTACACTATAAAGCTACTGAGTTAGAGGATTCATTCACAACTGAGTAATGTCCTGACACAGTTAAAACCGTTAAGAGCAGCTGTTGTCAAAACTAAAAAGTGTTTTTACTATGTTTGTAAATTGTTCCTTCAACTTTGCACAGCTCTTGGAAGACTTGGGAACACTATTAAAACATGACTTAGACCTATATACACTGGCTAGAACAAACATTTTATACCATTATTTGACACTTTTACAGCACACTTGATACCTTACATTGAAAACCCAAGTTGCCAATCAACTGTAAGATATTTATCCTCACTTTTTCTTGTTGTTATCCTCATTTTAAGTGTGGGCATGCACACAGAATTGACTGTAAGCATTACATCTTTGTGTTGCATATTTATTCTCTATCAGTGTCTGCAGAATCAAATTTGCTCAGTTTACAACTTCAAAACACAATTTTTCTAACTGCCAGCAATGCAAGCTTAAACTACTATCTGAAAATCAAACTGTGTCCCTTCTGTTTCATACATCATCACTAACAATAACAAATACTGAATCGGAAGCTAGAAGACAATTTTGTAGATGATTCATGAGGTAGAATAAAATACAGCTTGCTCTGCCACAGATAGATGGGCTCTACAGCGGTACTACTGGTTAAAACTTGCTTTTTATCAGTAAACTCAACAAACTGGGAGGACATAAGGGTAGGGTGGTGGAGACAGTAGATATATGCCACGATATGGAGTCATTTTCCTTAGTCATAATCATCACTATCATCCTACTTTAATTTAGTCTGAAACTATTCAGGAAGATTAGTATTTTCAACCATAATCACAATTTTATGTTTCTGGCGTATTTTCTTCACATTCTAATGTCTTTATTGACCAATAAAATTAGTCAAGGCTTGATTCCTTGGGGATATTTACTTTAAAGAAAAAAAATAGACACATTTAAAACTAATTGCCAGAGCTGGTTAAATTAGTCCATAATGAATGAATTACCTGACGAATTTAACCATTTATTTTGTTCCAAAATAGTTTGCAAACAGGTTATTATGTTTATGAATTATGACAGCTTCAGTGGGATTTAATTGGTACAGAGGCCCTCTGCTAGCTCTCCATGCAGATGTGAAAATTGTTTTTTTCCAGTGTGAAATTTGCAATCATTTATAAATTGAACATTCACAAACAGTGGGGAAAAGGTAGCACAAATGTGGAATAACCAAACACCTTTCTGCAGCCTTCTCTCCCCCGCTCCCAGTATTTCACCTGTTCCAATAATTGCAAACTGCAAGATTTGCATTTGTCTCAGAGGACTACTACTATTTTCAGCACATGACTCTGCAGCTAAAATTTCTCTCTAGTCTATTACTACTTCTGCTGCTTCTGAATATTTTCTAAATATTGCACCGTGTATCTTTTAAAGAATCACAGATCTCTTCTCCTAGTTTTCCCTATGGGAATTTGAGCTGGATTCCATCAGAATTTGAAATATTGTCAGATGTTACCATTCCTCAATCTCCTATTCTGTAAAATTTTTAAAGTATTTTTCTATCCCTCCCAAAAGTTGACCAATTTCATTAGGTATCAACCATTTATCTAACTTTAGGCTCTATCATGAGCCCACCTATGCACAGAAGTAGGGGTTTTAACAAAGCCGCCTTATTCACACTGTCCACATAGTGTGAATACAGAAGGGACAGAAACCTTCACTATTCTCCTTCCCATGTATACAGGAAGGTTTTATGCACAGCTTTGGCTCTAGGCACTGCTCTACCATCTGATGTACCAGCCAGTGCAGCTGAGCCAATACAAAGCAGGGAAACTGACCAGATTGTGACTCAGAGTCCGTGTCTTATTCTTGCCCCTAGTTTGAGAACAGTGTAGCTATCCTCTGCCTGGTGAAAGGTGTATGTTCCATTTTTCAAACAATTTTTACATTTGGCTTTGCTATGAATCATAATGAAAAGCATTTTGTTTTCAAAATGTTCCATAAAGGAAAATGCTGACTTTCTTTGTGCTGACTAATGTTTTGCTTTAACAAAATAATTTTAATTTTGATATCTTAAACTTTTTATTATGCAAAGAAAAAAAATCCAAAATAAATAGTCACTTCAAATAAAACACTATCAAAATCTTTTTTGTTCAAAAAATGTAGAAATGAGACTTCTTCATGCCATCCGGTTTCCTTCCAAAACAAATTTCCAGCAAAACTGAGTCAGTTTTGCGTAGCATCTTGATTTTGATGGAATTACATTGTCTGAGGCTATGTCTACACTACAGGCTTCATGCGCAAGAAGCTTTTTACGGAAGTGATCTTCCACAAAAACTTCTTGCGCAAGAGAGCGTCCACACTGCATTGAAAAAGTGATGCGCTTTTGTGCAAGAGAGCATCCAGACTGCACGGAGGCTCTCTCGAAAGAAAGCACTGATAGGTATCCACAGAATGGCCACCAGTGCACCTGTGCTTTTTCCTCTTTTCTGTTTTTACGCAAAAACCCCCTCTTGCCCGGCCACACACACCTTTTTGTGAAAGAACTCTTTAGCGAAAAGGAGTTATTCCTCGTAGAAAGAGGAATACCTACACTGGAAAACCCCCTCTATTCTTTCGTTTTACTTGCGCAAAAACACACTTGAGGTGTGGATGCTCTGCGAATTTTTGCACAAAAACGGCTGGTTTTGTACAAAAACTCTTTAGTGTAGACATAGCCTGAGAGAATATGGGTCTTCTGAAGTTTCTCTAACCAGCTCTAGTTACAGTTCAGCTTTTTGTAAGAACCAAGCTCCATTGCTGCTTTTTAAATATGCACTTCTTTTGCCAGTTAACTAATCCCCATTTCTTAGGTGCTTGCTCCTTCCCCTGCTCTGTTCATCTTATGTATCTAAAAATAACTTCAGTTTTCCAGTTTCTTGTTCTCCACCTTTTTTTCATCACTTCTTCACACTTTCACTGTTACCTTTCCTGTACTGCTATACACTTGTTTGATATCTTGCACGGGATTCTTGCTCCAAGTTTGCTTCTGATGCTTCAAATTTATTTGACTCGATATTTCTTTTTTAATATTCAATTGCAATAAATCAAAGTAGTCCCACAGATTTCAACAGGCAGATCAAATACATTGAAGTATTTTACCTCAATGCTAAGGTTTTCTTAGTCTGACTTTAAAAATATCTTGGTCCAGCTTTAATGGCTACGTGAAACCCGGATTGAGAGAAAGAAATCAACTGCAGACAAGAAAACGGCAAGTCAGCACCTCCTCCTATGTGCCACGTTACATGTGCTGTTTCTACATAGTATTGAGCTTGTTATCAGGTCAGCCAAGGGGACATAAGAGACAGAGATCTGGAAGGAGGGGGAACTTTTTGCTGACTCAATTCCCCTACAGGTCTGAGGCTGGTGATCCTTCCTTGCTCCTCACAAAGCTGCCCTTCGTCAAAGTCTGCTTCAGTCACAACACAGCTCAAAGGGCCTGACACTGGCAGTATGAAAGCCTAGCTCCATGCACCTTTCTGGCACAGAAGCTCCTGCAATATTAGTCATACTACAGTCCTGGGTAGGGTTGATTGATTAGGGTTTTCCCAGGTATGGTTTTTGACAACAATGCCTAGTCACAAAGAGACCACTGACAGGCCCTGAAAAGTCCAGTCAGAGTCACAGTAAGGCTTTAGACAGCTTCCCTGCCTGTGGTAACTCCACATGGCTACCAAGAGCAGTGACATATCCCTCCTCTGGTTCCTATGCAGGGAGGCATCTAGGGAGCTCTCAGGCTGCTGCTGCTCCAAGTGCTGAGAATCACTGCCAACAGAAGTTGGAGAGGTGACACCTGTGGATGGGAGAGCACGCAGAGCTACCTGGCCACGCCACCATGGGAACATGCTGGAGGGGAAACATGCTGCTGCTTCCGGGAGCAACCACAGGTAAGTGCTGCCTGGAGCCTGCACCACTGAGACACCAATAATGCCCTGACCCAGCCCACTGAACCCTTCAATCCCAGCCCAGAGCACCTTTTTGCATCCCAAACCCCTCATCTCCAGCCCAGGCTCATTAGAACAGTAGTTTTCAAACTTTTTTTTCTCATGACCCAGTTGAATAAAATTGTTGAAGCCCACAACCTGACATAATTTGACTAGAGTGTGAGCTCCAGGGTGGGGTTTAGGATGAGGGGGAGAGGTTGGATTGTAGGAAGGGGCTCTGTTTTTGAGGGTGTCACAGGAGGGAGTTAGTGGTACAGTGGGGGTGCTAACGCAGGCTTTCTGCCTCTCCTGGTACTGCAGACCATGCTGTGCCCCAGAAGCAGCCATCAGCAGGTTCCCAGCCAATGGAAATACAGAGCCAGTGTTTGGGACAGAGGCAGTGCACAGACCCCTATGTGCTCTTCCTCCTGCTCCACCTAGGAGCTGGGCCTGTTGCCGGCCGCTTCTGGGGTGCAGCACAGTCTGCAGTGCCAGGACAGACAGGTAGCACCCTGCCCACTTTAGGACCCCCGCTGGTCACCTGATCACCCTGCAGCAATGAGAAAAGCCTGACCAAGTACTGGGTTGTGACCCGTAGTTTGAAAACCACTGCATTAGAAGGCTCTGTATCAGGCCCATAAAGTCAATGCAAAAGCTGTAGGGAATGACACCAATAAGGTCTCAAGGTACTTTTGATATCTACTGCCAGGGAGGAACTTTATTCACACTTTAGGCCTGGCAGCACTAATCAAAGCAAGCAAGCAAGCAGGTATTTGCATTCATATACCTATGTGCATGTTGTAGATTTATATGCCTTGAGCCCATTAATTCCAAACACTACCCAAAATCTTGTGAATAGTTGTTATGGAATGTGCAATGTATCTGCTCTATAAAGCTCCTCGTTTATTTTGAAATCACAATAAGCATCTAGTTATGATATGAAAAACTGCAGTTTCTAATACTGAGCTACTCAAGGAGTACTAAAAAAATTGATAACCTCTATTATTTTCATAAGAATACTTGCATTTAAATAGCCAAATGGATTTTTGTGAAGAAAGAATAAAGATTTACCAGTGGGACTGAGAAATTATGTAATAAGTTTTACCCTTGGACAAATGATTATGGTTGAACTGTGAACAGGGGTTCATATGTCAAATGCTGACAGAACCTTAGCTAGAGCAATAAGAAATGAAATGCTATTACCACAGCACTTTTTCAACCCTCAAACAGTCCAATCTGCACTGTGGAGACTGTGGGTTTCTGCAGCCTAAGAGAGGTTAGAAAGAGAATGAAAAAAGCAAAAGCCCAATACTAGTGATTTGAAATCAGAAAGTAGATTAAACATTACAGGAAATCCACCCTTAAGCACCCCCTGTCCATAGCAGTTTCAATTGGATTTCCCCCCGAGACCCAGTGTTTCTAAATGTAAGCGCTGTATTATTTTATTTAAACAACTTTTGGTAAAATGCTCATTGTGGTACTCCAGGGACTACTATTCCAATATGTAGAATTCCTTGTATGCAGCAAACATTACTATATGTTTAGAGGGACTTTCCAAGTCCCCCCCCCCAATGAGTGAAACTCTAGTTTTTATCCATCACTAGAATTCTCACATAGGAACTGATTAGACTACAATCACCATTAAAAAATAAGGTACTTTTAAGTTGTATTGTATTAGATATATACAAGCCATCTTGGAATGGGTGCCCTGTAATAAGTAAAAACATATTATTATTCCATGTCTCTGAGGAAAACTCTAGCAGAATAAGCCTAAATAAATTCATGCAACCTAATCATAAATTTGGAGGAACAGAGTGGCAGGGACCAGTTTGTTTACATCTCCTAGAAGCGAAGAGTAATAGCTAAACATTAGGTGTTATTTTCCCCTATGCAGAATTAACCTGCATATTGGAATGAAAATCTGAGTGTTAGCTCAGAGTTAGTTGTATATTCCCTTAAGGCAGGAGGGATAAGGTTCTCACTTTGGTACACCACCCAAACCCATGGAACTTGGGGGACGTCCTCTCTGCAAAGAGAATGTAGATGGAGAGCCCTGGCCTCCATGCTGCCACTGCTCCTACAGCACAGACCCACAGTTTTAGCTCAGGAAGAATCAAGGTGAGCGGGGCAAGTCTCTCTCACAATCCTAGGTGCCTCCAAGACCCAAGCCCACTTTTAGGCTTTTAGCTACTGTAGATGGACCATGACCCCTCATAGCATTTCTTGTAAATCATTCCTTACACTTCCTTGTAAAACATTTTAAAAAGAAAATTTTCCTACATCTCCTTTGCGCTCTTTTTCCTTCTCATTGTGTCCACCCATTTTTCCTTCCTTTGCTATGTGACAGAACATATTCCCTTCTTTTTCAATCCTGTTATCTCCTCAAAGTTATTTTTCCTGTGTGAGAGAGTGTGTGTGTGGGTGTGAGTGTGTACATACTATTTTTCCTCTCTCTTCTTCTGTTTCCTTTCCTTTTAAACAGTGCTGTTTCAGGAACTCATCTTTCCTTCAGACTCAATACTATTTTCTGGGGTTCCCCACTTTCCTCTTTGCTCCGTGCCTGCAGACATTTACACATTGTCCTCTTCACCTAACCCATTATTAAGATACTCTCTATTTTCACACACAAACTCTTCCGCCTCCCAGACATAGCTACAAACATTGCTACTGTGACACACATTACCATACATGTACCAACCCTCTATATACAACTTCACCCTTCCTATAAATGAAGATACCTTTCCCAGAAATACCACAATCACTGCTACACACACACACTCCTGGGAATACATCTCCCTTGTGGTAAATGGACAGAAGGCAACCCAGAGGCTCCTTTCCCCCTCGCAGAGAAGAATGGCATTGAGGAGAGTCCACAGGTTGATACACTCAGGAGGACTCAACACACTTTGCCTTGTCTAGTCTCAGACAAGGCGGAACTAACAAAATGCAAGGCATTTGCTCAGCACTACTGTTTGCTCTGTTGATGGGGACAGAGGAGAGAGAACTTCAGTGGGGAGGAGAACATCAGGAGAGGGTTTAGGTCTGGGATTCTAAATAGGGGAAGGGTGTCTGTTTCTAAAAAAATTCTGCCACTTCCATCAGTTCTGCTACTTTTTACATAGACATGGACTGTCTATGGGAGCAACAGTCATGTCCAGCCTGCATTCTACCAAAACTCTAAGTAGGGGTCCTGCAAGACCTCTACATTGGGGCTTTTGTGTGTTTAAAGAAAAGAGGGAGCATGGCACAAAGAGAGAAATCCACCTTTCCATGTTACTCCAGCACTGGCCCATAAGTGTAGGCTGCTGCTCATGTGTGGAAGTGGAGGGCTACATGCACATGGGAACCTATGCAATTAGATTTGATTTCAGCTTTGAAACAGCTATAAGATTTTGTATTTGAAGCATCCTCTTCTGTCAACATGGTATAGTACAAACAATACTCAGATGTGCTTTCAGTTTATAAAGGTTAGCTTCTCACCAAAGCCAGTTTTTGCAAAGAGGGCCAGAAGAGACAAGGGCAAGGAACTGAACCTCTGACTAGGGCTGCACATTTCAGGAATTACCACACCTTCAGTAAATTCACCAGTGATCTAACCCACATCCCTTAGACAGTGTTTTCATTTGCTCCTGCCTCAAAGGCTTTTATATTTCCTTTGGTTGGACATTTTCTTTATGTTCCAGGGAGAATCACTTCACAGATTAATCTTCACACAGCGTAGGTCCTGTGTGAAAGGTCATGGGAGGATTTTGTTTTATTAATCATCTTGTTATAAAAGGCAGGGAAATGGAAAAAGACAAACTGGAAATGTTAGTGACGATGATATGGCAGAGAATTTAATAAACTCTGCAGCATTAGAAAGCAAAAAGCTGACCATGTGTGGTAAGAAACCACATAAATGATGCTCATGTGGCGGAATGGGACTGACACGTGTCGCAAACAAGCTAAGAAAAAGGGAGAAGTGCAATCAGCCGTCCCTTTCTGAGTCTCAGTTTAGAGAATGTGACATGACTGGTTGTATTGTCTGAAATGCCCCATCCAGATAACAAGTGTTAATCCTGATGGGAAAAGCTAAAGTGGGTTTGTTGGTTCAGTGTCCCACTCAAGTATGAGTAAGTAGAAACGGCCCTCAGAGAGAACGGGTGTGTGCTAGGATTTAGCCAAGACAGTTCCTGAGGAAGGAGACCCCAGGAGCAACAACGCCTGAAAATGGTGTAGTGTAAAGATAAAATAAACACATGGGTAGCTACGCCTGCTTGATGGATTTCTCTGGAAACTTAAGTACCATTGTAAAGTTACCTACACTATTTCCTGCCCCCAGTATAGAAGACATGGTGTGAGTGTGTCTACATACTGGTGACCTCCAGCAGCAACCAGAATGGGACCTGGGTGGACAGGAGCAGTCAGTATAATAGAAACTGGGCCTGAAGCTGCACTGCTTTACACCAGGGCTAAGGCTGATTGCTCCTAAGTTTAGGGGCCAGAAAAGGGTCATGCTGCTGCTTTTGGGATTTACTGGAGGTAAGTGCTACCCAGAACTTCCACTCCCCAAGAACCTCCACATCCCAACTCCTGCTCCAGCCCAGATCCCCCTCCCACCCTCTGAACCCTTTGATCCCAGCCTGTAGTATCCTCCTACACTGTAAACCCATCATCCTCATCCTCCCTCCTATACTTCTAGTCTCTTGGCCCCAGACCAGAGCACCCTCCTGCACCTCATATTCCTTATTCCAGCCCAACCCTAGCCTCTGCAGCCCCAGCCAGTACCCTCAAACTCTCCACATCCCAAACCTCTGCTTCAGCCCAGAGTCCTCCCTTGCATCCTGAAACCCTCCTTTCTGGCCCAACCTCAGAACCCACACTCCCAGCCCAGTGCCTTTACCCCCTTCCTACACCCCGACTGCTACCTCAGCCCAGAGCCCCTCCCATACGCTGAAGCCCTTGGCTCCACCCCTAGCCCAAAGCCCCATTCTGCACCCCAAAACCCTTATCTCTGGCCCCACCCTAAAGCCTGCACCTTCAGCCAGAGCCCTCATCCCATCTCACATCCCAATCCACTGCCTCAGCCCAGAGCCCCTTCCTGCACCCCAAATTCCTTATTTCTAGCCCCACCCTGGCACCCACATTCCTATATGGAGCCTTTGCCCCGTTCTGAACCTCAAGCTCCCACCCAGTGAAAATGAGGAAGTAAGAGTGGGGAGAACAAATGACAGAGGGAGGAGGGATGGAGTAAGCAGGGTTCAGGGCCTCAGAGAATGGATAGGGCAAGGGCATTTAGTTATGTGTGACTAGAAAGCTGGTGTCATTGTTTGGATTGCCAGCTAGAACAGTGCTATGCAACTGTTCTCCTATTCTCACCTTCAAGTGACATTGACACAAAGCAGGCAGCATTATCTTCCATAAATATAAATAAACTAGTTTATCTGAGAGATTAGCTGAACAAGTAGGAGGACTGAGTAGATCTGGAGGCTTTGAAGTTTTACACTGTTTTATTTTTAGCATAGTTATTTTTGTACATAATTCTATATTTGTAAGATCAACTCCCATCATAAATAAATGCACTACAGTACTCATATTCGGTTAATTGAAAATATTATTTCCTTTGTTTCTTTTTTACAGTGCAAATAATTGTAATTAAAATAAAGTGAGCATTGTATATTTTGTGTTCTGTATTGTAATTGAAATCAATACATTTGAAAATGTAGAAAACATCTAGAACTATTTAAATAAATGATATTCTATTATTGTTTAACAGAGCAATTATTCATGTGATTAATCACAATTAGTTTTTTTAATTGCCCAACAGCCCTAAAAACTGGTAATTATAGTGTAACATGAAATGTGGGAAAATTAGACTGAGTATCAAGAAAGAGCTTCTTGACACTGAGCATTAGGATGTGAAAAAATATTCCAAGAGAAACAGTGGAAGCCCATTCCCTGGGAAACTTAAAACTGGACAAAGCAGTATAAATTATACCATAGGGAACAATCCTGTACTGCAGGGTAGAGACTTAATAGGATTTTTCTGGCTCTGATTTGTATGATTCTATTACATTATGCCTGTAGGAATTTAAAAATGAATTGCACAGAATATTCACTGGATTGTTCCAACCTTTATTCTTACACTGTTTTACCGACAAAGGAAGGACTGTAATTCTAATATCAATTATCTGAAAATAATTGATCTCTGTGTTTTTACCTGCCCACCTCCAGGGCACAGAATTAATGTGATTTTTTTTTGTACTTGAAATACATGTGGTCTGATATTCAGCTGCCATAATATTTTTGTTTCAAACTTGTCCATTACAAAAAAACAAAAACAAAAAAACCACCCCAAAAAACAAAAACAAAAACCCAAAGACAATCTTTAAGGAGAGTTTTCCATTGT
The DNA here is from genome assembly GCA_019425775.1 of Rafetus swinhoei. Lineage (NCBI taxonomy): Eukaryota > Metazoa > Chordata > Testudines > Trionychidae > Rafetus > Rafetus swinhoei. Next base: position 118,508,850 of record CM033449.1, read on the forward strand.
GACTTTTTTTTTATACTGAACTGATGCTATAGCTTTTGGAAAGACATAGCTAATAGCAAGAATAAAACTTTCAAGAAATAGGATTTTAGAAGAGAATGAAATATAGGAGAAAAGGTACCTTCTTGATGGTATCCAGCATGGATCGCCCTCCTTGCCAGGGTTTGGAATTCTTTCTGATACAAGTCAGGCTAGCCATGCTGTGCCACTTCCGGTCCTCTAGCTTCTTATGAAAAGCATTAGCCAATAAAAGCACAGTGTCATATATGTAGAGGTTTGAAATCTGCAAAGAAATTAGAGATTATTTATTAGTAGTTAGAGGACATAAACTAGCAAACAGAATTAATAATCTGTTTGCCTCAGCTATTTATTACCCATCCTGTCAATAATAATGATTTACTTGGCATTAAACAGCTTTAAAACCTACCAAAACAACCATCCTTTAGCTATGCCATCATCAACCCCTTGGGATGCTGGTCATATCCACATTGACTATTACCTCCATTCCAGTATGAGGCACCAGGGACCCCGTTACCTGCACATATCCAGGTGCAGGATTGTGAACTAGATTATCATCAGTTGTTTCTTGTTTCTACTCAATTTCATGATCTGATTCTTAAGCACTAGCATATTTTGCAATGTCTGCACTGCCCACATGCTAGGAGAATTTGTTTGTAAATATATCAGGGTCTGCCAGCTACTGAGAACCTGATGGTGGTACAGAGTAGTTCTATGCCCCAATGTCTCCGGTTTTTTCCCCAAAAAACTTGCAGCAACAGAACTCAGTGATACCTCTCATTACTAGTCCAAAACAGACAGAGTTTTCATTCCAGTCTCCAGCTAGATCCAGCCCCATCTCCATGAGGGTCTGATTTCTTGCTCTGTATTGAGCCATCACATCTGGGGCTACTTGCCTGGAGTCTAGCCACTCTGAAAGTCCACATCTCCTCCCAAGGCCATACACAGGTTTTGTCTCTTAGCTCTTCCCCAGAAGACCTGATTGAGTAACATGACCTCCATCCTGCCCATCTGGGGAAGCAAGCTAATTATGTAACAGCCGGGGTGGATTTTTCTCCTTTTCCAGGGGGCAGTCACCTTGTGACACTAAGCAACTGAAATTTAAAATACATCATGGAAATATATAGCCTGGTTTCAATTCTTTCACAAAAGCATTTTACCAAACCAACATTTTGAGGTAAATACGGCCTGAATGCCCCAGTAGGCATATGTTTTGTTTTTCATTATATTATTTTATTATTTTCAATCCATCAGCGTATTTCTTAGTATGCTCAGTTCAGTTAACTAAAATGGGGAACACAAAGGGTGTGTCTAGACTACAGGGTTTTTTCGAAAAAAGTGGTCTTTTTCCAAAAAAACTTCCCCTGCATCTAGACTGCTGCCGCTTCTTTTGAAAGTAAATTGAAAGAACACGGCAGTTTCTTCGACCGCAGAAAACCTCGTTTTATGAGGAAGAACACCTTTTTTCAAAAGTGCTCTTTCGAAAAAAGGCGCTATGTAATGCAAACTGTGCTATTTCGAAAGAGAGCATCCAGACTGCCTGGGTGCTCTCTTTCAAAAAAGCAGCTTGCTTTTTCGAAAGTACTGGTTGTAGTCTAGACACTCTTTTTCAAAAGAGGCTTGCAGTCTAGACGTAGCCAAAGAGAGACAGAGAGAGAAGTCCTAGTCCCTATTATGAAACTCAGTATATGGAACACTCAGTGAAGTCATGGTAGTTGCAAAAAACTCACCTGTGCTCATTTCTTTTGAGGACTTTATAGTATTTAAAATAAAAAAAAAATCTTAATTTTTTAGCATCAGCTTTGGGTGATCCCTGTGCTTCAGTAAAAAATATAAGTGCCAAGTGACACTATTTCAGCAATCCAAGGATTCCATTTATATATGTATGTATGTATGTAAAGAGAGAGAGAGACATAAACTCTCATACTGTCAATACAGATAGAAGTTTAAGAGCAGCATCCAACACAAGACACCAAAGCTCAGCAGAAGAAGCAGAAATAACCTACCTCACTCTCCTCCAGTTATCTTGTTTTTTTATATTTATATTAACTTTTTAAATGAATATTCACAAGTTCAGTCATACATTAATGACAAGATATAATTCAGTATGAAGAAATAAAGGAACAGAATTTACAAACACTTCTGAAGGAAACAATTTACAAAATGGTCTTTTTCAGGTATCTCTGTCCTCAGATAGCAGGGGCAGGTGTCTTGCTGATGCTATCATAAAGAGAAATTGTTAGTTGCATCTGACAACATAGTGCTCATAAGCAATATTAAGTTAGAAGCCTGAGTAATATCCAGGGCATTTGAGAACACTCTTTACAGATCTATCAGTCATTTTAAGTTGTTGGGCCTATGGTTCTCTAATGGAAACCCAGAGTTTCCTGAGCTACAACAAAAGGGGTTCTAGAGTTCCCAGACATCTTCTGGGAAAATAACTCAGCAGGGCACAGATTATATCCAACAAGTTCTTGGACTGCATTGGAGACTTTTTTTGATTTCAGAAGGTGGAGAAAGTAAACTCAGAGAGCTGGTACGTAAGGTCCCATGGGAAGTAAGACCAGGAGCGGCCCTAGACGAGCTGCCGGCAACTGGCGCCCTAAGCGAAACGCGCGATCGGCGTGCGATCGGTGCCCCCGCCTCCAAAGCCCTCAACGGCCGTTTATCTTGGTGCCCTAGGTGACTGCTTAGGTCGCCTGTATTGATGGGCCGCCACTGAATAAGACTAAGAAGAAAAACAGTTGGCAGTTTTTCAAAAGGACTTTATTAAGGGTCCAATAGGAAACTATTCCACTGCATAGGAAAGATAGGAAGTATGGCAAGAGACCACCTTGGCTTAACCAGGAGATCTTGAATGATCTACAAACCCAAAATTTGCAGATGATACCAAGCTGGGAAGGGCTGCAAGTTCTTTGGTGGATAGGGTCATAATTTAAAATGATCTGGACAAAGTGGAAGAAATAGTCTGAGGTAAATAGGATGAAGTTTAATAAGGACAATTGCAAAGGACTCCACTTAGGAAGAAACAATCAGATTCATACATACAGAATAGGAAATGACTATCTAGGAAGGTGTAATGCAGAAAGGAATTTAGGGGTCATAATAGAGGACATGTTAAATAGGAATCAACAGTGTGGCACTGCTGCAAAAAACAAACACAAACAAAAGAAAACAAAAACAAAACAAAACAAAACCCCTCATTCAGGGATGGATTAAGAGGAGACATGACATGAGAGGTCATTCTTCCGCTCTACTCTGCACTGATTAGAATCATAGGGCTGGAAGAGACCTCAGGAGGTCATCAAGTCCAGCCCCCTGCCCAAAGCAGGACCAACCCCAACTAAATCATCCCAGCCAGGGCTTTGTCAAGCTCAGACTTAAAAACATCTAGGGATGGAGATTTCACCACCTCCCTAGGTAACCCATTCCAGTACCTCACCACCCTCCTAGTGAAATAGTTTTTTACTAATATCCCCAAACTAGACCTCCCCCACCCCGTAACTTGAGACCATTGCTCCTTGTTCTGCCATCTGTCACTACTGAGAATAGCCTCTCTCCACCTACTTTGGAACTTGCCCATTTCAGGAAATTGAAGGCTGCTATCAGATCCCCCCTCACTCTTCTCTTCTGCAGACTAAATAAGCCCAGATCCCTCAGCGTCTCCATGTAGGTCATGTGTTCCAGCCCCCTAATCATTTTGGTTGCCCTCTGCTGGATCCTCTCCAATGCTTCCACATCCTTTCTGTAGTGGGGGGCCCAGAACTGGACGCAGTACTCCAGATGTGGTCTCACCAGTGCTGAATATAGGGGAATAATCACTTCTCTAGATCTGCTGAAGACGCTTCTCCTAATGCACCCTAATATGCCATTAGCATTCTTGGCTACAAGGGCGCACTGTTGACTCATATCCAGCTTCTCATCCACTGTAATTCCCAGGTCGTTTTCTGCTGACTGGTACCTAGCCAGTCGGTCCCCAGCCTGTAACAATGCTTTGGATTCTTCCGTCCCAAGTGCAGGACTCTACACTTGTCCTTGTTGAACTTCATCAGATTTCTTTTGGCCCAATCCTCTAATCTGTCCAGGTCACTCTGGACCCTATCCCCACCCTCCAACGTATCCACCTCTCCCCCTAGCTTAGTGTCATCTGTAAACTTGCTGAAGGTGCAATCCATCCCCTCATCCAGGTCATTAATGAAGATGTTGAAGAAAACTGGCCCTAAAACCGATCTTTGGGGCACTCCACTTGAAACCAACCACCAACCAGACATCAAGCCACTGATCACTACCCGTTGGGCCCAACAATTTAGCCAGCTTTCTATCTACCTTACAGTCCATTTATCTAATCCATATTTCCTTAACTTACTGGCAAGAATATTGTGGGAGACCGTATCAAAAGCTTTGCTAACATCAAGGTTTATCACATCCACTGACGTCCCCATGTACACAGAGCCAGTCACCTCATCATAGAAGCTAATCTGATTGGTCAGGCATGACTTGCCCTTGGTGAATCCATGTTGACTATTCCTGATCACATTCTCCACTTCCAAGTGCTTCAGAATGGATTCTGGTCTGTAGTTCCTTGGATTGTCCTTCTTCCCTTTTTTAAAGATGGGCACTACATTTGCCTTTTTCCAATCATCCGGGATCTCTCCTGACCTACACGAATTTTAAAAGATAATGGCCAAAGGCTCTGCAATAACATTTGCCAACTCCTGCAGTACTCTTGGATGCATTAAATCCGGACCCATGGATTTGTGTATGTCTAGCTTTCCTAAATAGTTCTTAACCTGTTCTTTCTCCACGAGGGGCTCGATTGGAGTATTGTGTCCAGTTCTGAACACCACATTTCACGAAAGATGTGGAGAAACTGGAGAGGGTCCACAGAAGAGCAACAAAAATGATTAAAGTTGATTTAATGGTGAAAAGAAAACTTTTAAAATGTGGAGTAACAGACCTTTCCATTTTTTTCCCCTTTACTGATGAAGTGGTAAAGTGATAAATATTTAGGAAGTTTTCTTTTCACCCTTAAATCAACATCTCCTACAACTCTGCGGGTTCTGAATTTTTTCAGAATTCCAAGGTCTAATATGTGTATAAGGTTACTTGTTTCCTTTTTAACTCAGAGGTTAGACAACACAGCTGTCAATGACAAGATTAGAGGCATGGCTATTTAAATGTGATGCAAATCATTGTCATTCCATTGCTGTGCTAATTTACACCAGCTGAGCATCCAGCCCAGACTGTCTAACAATGCACTCTTTCAGTAACTTAGATAACTTACTGTTGTACTACCAAGAACTACAAGGCTTGAAAGTTATTCAACTAACGTCTTATTTCCTCAAAGAAGTTTGCCCCACATTAAACTTCTGGCTAGGGGAAATTTAAGACTGGGAAATAAACTATCTGCTGCTATAATAATATATGGCAGAAGCCCGAGCTCAAGAAAATAGCCTCCAGAGGGGAAAGACAGTAAGGTCACCAATAAGAGCAAATTAGTACATACAGACTACAAAAGCTATGTCATCATTTTCCAACACAATGACATTGTTTTTATGTAATTTCTATAACTTAATATCTTGGGACTAGTTCACTCAGAGGAATACACTTATTAATTTAGGATCAATTTAGCTGTGCTTACATAAAGTATTACTAGGACCCACGTGTACAGAGTTCAGCAGGCATTAAGCAATTTTTTAGTCCTTTACCAATATTTTAGCTCAGCATTTATGGCATCATCAGTCTCTGGTAATACAGTATTAAATGCACTTGAGTTAATTTTTGCTTCTGCACAATCCTACCTCCTTCTTGGAAGTGTGTTGCATTAATCATAGTCCTGGAGTACATGACAAGGAGGCAATTTAAAGATTGTTCAGTATATTTATGGCTCTACAATATAACTATAACAAGATGTGTAATCCAATGCATTGTCTGATAGCATTCTTTGATAAGATATCAAGCCTTGTGGATAAGGGACAAGCGGTGGATGTGGTATACCCAGATTTTAGTAACTCATTTGACAGGGTCTCGCATGATCTTCTTATCAATAAACTAAGGAAATGCAACCTAGATGGGGCTACTATAAAGTGGGTGCATAACTGGCTGGACAACCATTCCCAGAGAGTAGTTAGTAATGGTTCACAGTCATGCTAGAAGGGCACAACAAGTGGGGTTCCACAGGGGTCTGTTTTCTGACTGGGTTCTGTTCAATATCTTCATCAATGATGTAGATGATGGCATAGAAAGTACGCTTATTAAGTTTGCAGATAATAACAAGCTGGGAGGGGTTGCAACTGCTTTGGAGGATAGGGTCATAATTCAAAATGATCTGGACAAACTAGACAAATGGTCTGAGGTAAACAGGATGAAGTTTAATAAGGACAAATGCAAAGTATTCCACTTAGGAAGGAACAATCTGTTTCACACATACAGAATGGGAAGTGATTGTCTGGGAAGTGATTGTCTAGGAAGTAGTACTGCTGAAAGAGATTTAGGGGTCATAATGGATGACAAGTTAAACATGAGTCAACAGCGTGACACTTTTGCAAAATAAGCAAACATGATTCTGAGATGCATTAACAGGAGTGTTGAGAGCAAAATATGAGAAGTCATTCTTCTGCTCTACTCTGCGCTCATTAGGCCTCAGTTGGAGTAGTGTGTCCAGTTCTGGGCACCACATTTCAAGAAAGATGTGGAAAAATTGGAGCAGGTCCAGAGAAGAGCAACAAAAAATGATTAAAAGGTCTAGAAAACATGACCTATGAAGGAAGACTGAAAGAAATAAGCTTGTTTAGTTTAGAAAAGATAAGACTGAGAGGGGACATGATAGTGGTTTTCAAGTATCTAAAAGAGTGTTACCAGGAAAAGGAAGGAAAATTGTTCTCCCCGGCCTCTGAGGATTGGACAAGAAGCATTGGGCTTAAATTGCAGCAAGGGAGGTTTAGGTTGAACATTTGGAAAATCTTCCTAACTGTCAGGATGGTTAAACACTGGCATAAACTGCCTAGGGGGATTGTGGAATCTCCATTACTGGAGATATTTAAGAGCAGGATAGACAGACACCTGTCAGGGATGATCTAGACAGTCCTAGGTCCTGCCCTGAGGGCAGGGGACTGGACTTGATGACCTCTCAAGGTTCCTTCCAGTTCTATGATTCTATGATATTTTACTTATTCCAAATCTCCTCAAACTCTGCAGTCTTTTGGAGAGGTGGATCACCCTTTGGAATTCAGCAACAGCACATAATTAGGTATTCTGCAGCCTCTGAATAATGTGAAATATAGATGTCTGGTAATCACATAAAATTCCAGGAGAAAGAGTTTATACCATTAGTCTTGTTTTGTTCAGGACGCATAATTCTGAGGACAACTGGGAACTATTCATCTGAACTAGAGGGCCACAACAATTACCTGCTTCCAATTCTACTGAAATAAATGTTTGATACAATGCATATTTTACAGAGCAAAAGCTGGACTCAAGACATTATGTAATTATGGTTATATTAAACATGTTCTTTTGGTTGATAAACGATCTAGTGGAAAAAAATAATCCCAACTATACATACAATATGATGGGGCCTAATTTGGCTACAACTACTCAAGAGAGAGATCTTGGAGTCATTGTGGATAGTTTCCTGAAAACATGTGCAACAGCAGTCAAAAAAGCAAATAGAATGTTAGGAATTGTTAAAAAGGGGATAAAGAATAAGACAGAAAATATCTTATTGCCTCTATATAAAACCATGGTATGCCCACATCCTGAATACTGCGTACAAATGTGGTTGCCTCATCTAAAAAAAGATATATTGGCATTGGAAAAGGTTCAGAAAAGGGCAACAAAAATGATGAGGGGTTTGGAACGGGTCCTATATGAAGAGAGATAAAAAAAAGACTTGGACTTTTCAGCTTGGAAAAGAGGAGACTAGGGGGATATGATAGAGGTCTATAAAATCATGACTGTTATGGAAAAAGTGAATAAGAAAAAGTTATTTACTTATTCTCACAATATAAGAACTAGGGGTCACCAAATGAAGTTAATAGGTAGTATGTTTAAAACAAACAAAAGGAAGTTTTTATTCACTCAGTGCATAGTCAACCTCTGGAAATCCTTGCCAGAGGATGCGGTGAAGACTAGGATTTTAATAGGGTTCAAAAAAGGGCTAGATAGATTCATGGAGGTTAGGTCCATCAATGGCTATTAGCCAGGATGGGTAGGAATGGTGTCCCAAGCCTCTGTTTGTCTGGAAATGGGTGACAGGAGAGGGATCACGTGAGGATTATCTGTTCTGTTCCCTCCCTCTTGGGCATCTGGTACTGGCCACTGTCAGAAGACAGGATACTGGGCTAGATGGACCGTTGGTCTGACCCAGTATGGCCGTTCTTATGTTCTTACGGTTAAGATACAAGACTGGAATTGGTATACAGGAAATCTGGGTTAAATGCCCTGCTCTACCATAGACTTTCTTTGTCATATTGGGTAAATTGCCTTAATCCAACTGACTAAATTTCCCATCCATCAACTGGAGATGCCAACATTTTTGTGTCACACTCATTGCAGAATGCATGCTCTCTCAAGTAGGGATGGTCTCTCACCAGGTGTCTGTTCAGTTTTAATTTAGGCATGTAGGTATTTCTGCCATAGCAATAATAATTTCTTGTGGCTGCTTTTATCATAAATATCACTGACCTTCACATTTCCACCTTAGTTGTGTGCTGAATAAACCCTATTTAACTCTATAAGTTGCCAAAATATGAGGTTTGTAGTCTTTATACAATATTATGTGTGTAATGGAGAAGTAGAATGTTTTAGGATAATATAGTATTCAGTTTTATGTGTTGTACCCTGCCAGCCACCCTTTCTGACTTGCAAGAAGGAACAGGCTGGTGCTGCTGGTAGATGCACATTAAATAAGTTAAAAAAAACAACAACAAATGGTCCTGCAGAACCTGCATACATTGTTTAAGTTTTTTTCAGTTATAGCTGTCCCTATGAGACTATTAAATAAGGTGTGAGTGTCTTCTCCAGTGTTGAGGCAGGAAAAGATCAGCAGAGTATTTGTGACTTAGTAAAATAATGTTTACTTTTAAAATAATGTTTTATTTTCCTTTACTATGTAGAAATTTCTCTGATGATTACCACAGCTTCTTAGAATGTACTGTACCAGTCTTTGTTGCAAAGAAGTGGTTTGTGTGAGTGAGGAATGCATACATAGAAAGGGATAAGTGTGAAGGCTATCACGGGCTCCAGATGGCCAAGGGGGCAACAGAGAGTTGGAGGCACCACAAGACTATCAAACGGGCCCATTATACCCAGTGCTGGATGACAGGCAGATGACAATGAAAACAATCTCAAGATAAACATTTGCTAAGGGGTAACTGATCGCAATATGACGGTCCAAAATCCATAGACTTGCTTGGTGAAGATTTACTACAAAGGATAGGGGGTTTTGCTATGGAACTTTGGGTTCCATCCTGCACAGCCTGATATCACAACTGACAGAACCCAGCTCCTCCACTCAGGTACAATCTAACTGGCTATTTTTCTCTGTCCAGGGCTTCCATGTCCAATTCAAGATGTTATCTGCACAACTACCTTTTTTCTCTTGGTTCCTTTCATTCAATGCATATCCCCTTTGCTGCATTAAAATTGTCAAACTATATTTGAGTGGGCTTTTTTTTGTATTCTTGCCTCTGTACTTTGCTTCATATAACAAACACCAGGGTGGGACAAACTCACAATCCCTGAGTTTGCACCTGGGACCCCTTTCTGACCCACTTTGTCTTGCACCGGCCTGGGCCTTCTTCACCCTCCATGTCTTCTTCTAAACCCAGAAGCCTTCATGATCACTAATGAGTAAGGTCACATATGTAATGTAAGTGTAAATCAAAATAAATCTTGGAGTCTATATGATACAACTCAGTCTACCTACCATATGATCTCACTGCTGTCATCCAACTAAAACCACGTAATAAGAAAAAAAAACACATAAAACAAAATATTTCCACTCAATTTATCTGCCCCATGTTTTTCTTTAAGTCACAGCTGCATGTTTTGCATACTGAAAACATGTTTTTATTCCTGCTAGCAGCCTAGCAGACCAAATACGGTTACAGATGAGCCAAGCTGATTTTATTTTGCCGCTTCATGTACCACCAATAAAACTGTCAGCTAGATTCTGATTCCAGAATCTTTATACATTTTTGATGGTGATGGAAAGGGTGGAAGAAACCCAGCTTGGTATTTCATATCCCAGGGTGAATTTACAGCGCTAGTAGTTAGAGTAATTTCTCTCTTTTTCTCTCTCACTCACTCTCACACACACATATACGTAAATTGGAAATATTTGATAAGGGAGTGCTTTAGAGAAAATAAATAATTCCATCCCTGCCATTCCCAGAGCACATTTCTGACTAGTCATACTTAGATGGCATAGAAAAATATTAGAGTGCTTTAAACATATAGAGGATTCTGTATTCCTATAAACATTATTTTGTACTATTGTAGAGCAGTACATAAGGGCAACCGACAAGCCCTGTAGTTGTCTTTGGCCCTTATAATATGGGAAGTCACATGGTATGACATCTTCACATGTCTGATTCTCTTTATAATTCATTATACAATCATAATTTTATCCCAAATTGTCCTCAAGTGTGCGCGTAGTATTATGAATTATAAAAAGAATCAGACATGAGAAGAAGGCATGCCATGTGACTTCCCATACTGTAAGGGCCAAAGACAACTTCAGGACTTGTCTATTGCACTCCTGTGTAACCATAACTTACACTGAACTGAATCAAACTAGGTTTGGTAGTGAACAAAGGCCCTGAGCTTGTAAACACATATGTGAACTCAATGCTGTTAGTGACTCTTTGTGACCAGACATCTGTGAATCCATAACGGCACCAGGATCTGCCAGTTTTCAAGGGGCCTTATGGTATAATCATAAAGATTAAGGCAAGAAGGGACCACGTGATTATCTAGTCTGACCTGTGCACCAACATCACCCAGGACCCACACGCTAAACCCTTCAAGGAATGAGACCCAAAGGAGAGTAGGATGCCATAGGCAGACAATAGAAGGGACTGAGGAACATCAGTGCTCAAAGTCCCTGCAGTGGCAGGAAAATGGTTAAATGAGATATACTCAGACAATCCTGAAAAATGACACACATCTATATGCTGCAGGGGAAGACAACTCCTCCCCCCCCCCCCGCCCCACACACACACACACACACACACACGACAGGAAGGAATTTTCCCAACTTCACATTTCTGGATCAATGACACCCCGAACATATGAGCAAGGACCAGCTAATCCAGCTCTTGACAGAGAGAATGCTTGATACCATGGGTGGCGGGTGAAGGCCCAGCTTGGGAAGGCAAGCCGAAGCCCCGCCCCTTGTGCCTGAAGCCACATCCCCTTCCCCAAGACCATTCCCCCTTCCAGCCAAAACCCTGAGGGCCAGGGCTGCTGCATGTCTCCAGCTGCCGAGCCGTGGTGTGGCCCCAGCCCTTCCCAGGCAGCTGGGCAGCACAGGCTGTTTTGGGAAAGCAGTGCCTTTCCTAGCCACCTCACAACCTTGGCCCCATTCACCTAGTGTCCCAGCTCAAGAAATGATCACCCCTGATGCTTCAGAGGAAGGAGAAAAAAATGTGCAATGCATTGGAGCCAGGGTAGGACTAATCTCTTCCTGACCTTTTTTAGCAACCAGCTGCAACCCTGAGGCATAAACATCAGGAACATAAGAGAAACCAGACGTGACCTCTAAGGATCTTGAGCCTTGCCTCTATGCTCATAAGCAACCCTAACTATTATAATGCACTCAAATTTGTCCTGCTCACTGTTTAAAATAAGTAAGTTGCTTCCCCCCCTCCCAAACTTCTCTTGGGAATCTGTTCTAGAACTTCACCTCTTTGATGGTTAGTAACCTTCTTCTAATTTCCAGCCTGAAGTTGTTCATGGACAGCTGGTATCCATTAATTCTTGTATCAATGCTGTTCTTCAGGCAGTAGTAAAAGTAACTTAAATTTCTTACTGGTATGCTCACATCACAACTCTTCTTCCCACCTCCACTCCTACATACTTAACTTCATGAATCTGTTTGCATGACTTTGATACAGAGACCTTGTCGACACTGCCACTTACAGCTCTGAAACCTTCCTCCGCCAGGGGTATGAAAAAACACACACAAAGTTTTCAGTGCCATAAAGCAGTAGTCTAGACAGTGCTGTGGCACGGGGACCTGCATTCTTAGTGCTGGTAGCTGTTCCCCTCATGGAGGTGGTTTTATTATGGTGCTAGGAGAGAGCTCTCTCAAGCCTACAGCCATGACTTCACAACTAGTATTAAAGTGCTGCCAACATCACTTTAATGTTGTTTATGTATATATACTCCTGAAGTGACTTTGGCCACTTTCTTACCAGCCTTTACCAGCTTACTTTCACTTTGCCTATAGCATAAATACCTCTACCTTCCCATGTATTTATCTTCCCTAATGAATCATATTCCCTCTCACCCTTCCTCGTATTTGTCTCACCTAATCAATCATATCCCCTCTCAGCCTTCTTTCAATGAGGCTAAAAAAGCCAAATTCTACCAGGCTCCTTCCAGAAAATAGGCCCTCCATTGCCAGGATTAACCTCATAGCTCTTCTCTGCACCTGTTCCAGTTTAAATAGTTTTCCTCAAATATAATGACCAGACGCCTGCACAGTGGTCCTAATGAGGCCTTAGCAGTGCCTTTCACAATGGAATTAATACTTTTCCATCTCTACTGGAAATTCCTCACCTGATACATCCTAGGACTGTAGTTCCTTTTTTTCCCCTGACAGCCACATCACATTGGTGACTCAAACATCCTATGATCAACCCACACACCAAGGTGTCTCTCCTCTGTTGCTTCCAACTGATGAGCCCTGAGATGTAGCAGAAATTCTTAGACCAAGTTCACCACCATTCATTTTGCTATTAAATTTCACCCTATTTCTGTCACTTCAGTCATTAAGGTCATCCAGATCTTCCTGTATAATAGTCTAATCCTTCTCTGTATTGACAATGCCTCCAAACTTTATATCAATAGCAGATTTCCCTAGTATGCTCCTATTTTTGCATCAATGTTATTAATAAAAAAATTCAGTAATATTGATCCGAAGACCAACCCTTAAGGAACTCTACTAGTAACTTCTTTCTAGTCTGGTAACACACATTTCAACACAACCTGTTGCTTTCTCTCCTTTAGCTAATTCTTTACCCATCAACAAGCCTTGTATTGGTCTCCATCTTCCCTAGTCTGCTATGTATTTGAGTTCATGCATTTGTCTGTATGATCATCTGTCTGTCTGTGAGTACATTTGTTCAAGAACTTCTAAACGGTAAGAGCTAGGACCACCAACTTTGGCATGCAGTTTCCTTTTATCTGAAAGCAAGGTCAGGGTTTGATCGTGCCAGGACAATGGGATGTGGCTGGCATGCAATCGTTTCTCATCAAACGGAAAGGGAGGGGACAGCTATACCACCAGAATGACCACGGGGGAAACAGTAAGTGCCCTAGCCCCAGGGGGCAGCCGGGCTGCACAACCCCTATTACACCTGAGCTGGTTCCTTGGGATCAGTCAGTGGGTGGGCTGTGTGGCCTACGCTGGCCCCAACCCCTGTCCTGAACCTCCCTCAACTCCCACCCCCAGCACTGACTCCAGCACTCCCCATCCCCTGCCCTGAGCCCTTCCTCACCCTGCACTCCTAACTCCTGCACCCCCACACTCCTAACCTCCTGCCCTGAGCCCCCCCACGTTCCCAAACCCGTTCCCTGACTCCTGCATGCCCCACATCCCAAGCACCTGCTTTGATGGACCTGAGCAATGCTAGGTAAATGTTCCAGTGTAACTCATAATTTCTCATGTAGTACAATGTCAAATGCTTTATGTTTTAGACTTACTATACTTCCCTTATCTAAAATAATCAATTTTTCTAAGTAGGAAATCAGGTTAGTCTGGCAAGGACTACCTTTAGTAAACCAGTGTTTCATTACCTCCTCTTTACCATTTACCACAATGAAATGAACTATTCTGATTAGGTTCAATTCTAGCAATATCATTATTAGAACTGGCCAAACAATCAAAAATAAATGTAGCTTATACTTTCATAATATTTTCTCTTTTGATTTGATTTGATTTTGAGAACCATGGTATGAAATTCGTATTGCATGGCTCGGCAGAAGCAATTCTCGATGCAGAACTGATAAACTACAAAACTCAGCAATTCAATACCCCATCCTCTAGGTGCTGAGCTGCTTCTCTAGGATTTCTCTGCCTTGCTCTGGCTTAGGCAAGATGTGTAGTACTTGTCAACAGGACAGCAACCCAAACTGCTAAGCTATTTCATTGTTTAAATGAACCTTTAGGATATGTCACATAAACAATAAAAAATTACACTAAACCCAAAGTTTTCCCAACAGATATTTCTAATGATAGCACACAGGTGAGAAAATACTGGCATGAAGATACCTCCATGTTCTGGGAGAAAGGGTCTTTAGGATCACACAGTGATGAAGATATTCTGTGGTTGCCACGGAAACACCGTTGACTGCTGTTCTGTGGGACTGGAAATGTCTGACGAATAATTGTTAACCTTCCAATTGACCTTCTCACTAGCTCCTGCACATCCACATCATTTATTTCCTGCAAGATAAGGCATAGAATATGTAGAAAAGTTAAAATATAGGACTGTCACCAACAGATTATAGATGAAAATCAAACTGAAAGTGCTGGAAGATGTGGCATCACTGTACTGCATTTATTCAGTGCTGTCATGTCCTCAAAGAAAAACACATGAGTATTCATTAAATTGACTGGCTTAATATATCTATAGTTTATCATGTGTTTAGATATGCTACACTGAAGCCTGAAGAGAGACTGGAGGGTGTAAGTTAGCTCAGATTCCCCTCCGCCCCACACACACACACTTTTCCCTTTCATCTTTTATTGTGTAGTGTTTCAGAGCAGATGTTTAAGTAGTAGGAAGACATTGAATGAAGTATTGTTAAGTGAGGCATTACACAAGGAGCACTGAGGATGTAGACAATTATTGAGGTTCTGGTGTTCATTTCCTGGAAAATTAATATCAAGAAACTATACATAATTTAGTAGTTAACTAACAATTTATCCAAATGGGCATGGGGAAGGGGGAGGCAAGAGAGAGAGAAAGAAAAGCAATAGAGTATTCAAGACTGTGTAAGTGTTCTTGTGTATAGCAAGATCTCATTTAAAACTAGCTTTTTATCTGTAAAGTTGCTCTTATGAGTTAAATCTGAGCACCCACAGCTCAGGACAGACATGTTAAAAAAATTAAATAAATCACAAAGTTAAAATGTATTGGATATTTTGGTTTGGAGAAGACTGTGGTATGAAAGTGTGTGTGTAAGGAAAGAGTTTAGGCTATGCAGTTTTACACAAGACATGGATATGACCCTGAATTTGGTATGGGTAACTGATTAATAAACAATAAGAACTAACCCAAACCTTTATTCAAAACTTGGACCTGAATCTTTTCTGAGGCCTAAAAAAAGTTTAGTTCAACGCAACAAATTTTTAGGGCCATCTTGTGTCTTTTTGTTCATTTTTTCTGCACACAAGCAGTTACTGAAATACTTTATGGTATAAAACAATTTATCTTATGCAATCTCTCTCAAACCTAGAGTCTGTCCCTCAGAGTGAATAATTTGCTTATTTCCCCCTAATGAATTGACCCTGTTTATCAGAATGTACTTGATGTCCAAAACAAAAGAGTTTAATGCTCCATGATGACATTAGCAAAAATTGTATGAGGAATGTCATAGAGGTTTCCACCGTGACTTTCAGATTGAAAAAGTTTAGATAATCTTCTGCTGACCAGAAAAACTTTTGAATACTATTTTTTTTAAAAAGAGCATTTTGAGACTACCCCAATAAACAATATGCATCTCAGAGTGGTTATTCTGCATTCCATTGGAGGTATATTTTCGTAAAGGTAAATTTTCGTAAAGGTTTAAGGCTTAGCTTCCCTTTTTTGCAGCAGGAAACTGCAAATGCACCTTTATGTCTGTAAATGAATTAGATGAGCAAATCAGTGCACTTGCGCTTCTAACTTCATGATTTGTGTACACAATCACATATTTTGGAAGCACAAACACTCAAATATGCAATGCATATCACAATGCAATTTTCTTTTGGGAAAAAGCAAACCACACACACTTTTAAATATGCTAGTTTTTAACTGTAAACACCAATCCTGAAGTATTTTTCTGGCTACAATGAACATGCTTAAAACTAAATGTTCAGATATAGCTCCATTTTGTTTATTTTCTTTACAGCTATGTAAAAGAATATCCTAAGAGTTGTGAATTTTATCATCAATTCTCTTGACTACACAAAACCTATTTATTCTTCTTCATAGTATGTCATAGCTTTTGGACTCATCTGTTATTTATGCTCTTTATGAAATATAGATTTTTCTGCAAACAAAATAACACCTGGCATCAGCTGTGTCCAGTGTAATATCCTGCATTTCTGGTCGATTAATCCTTAATGTACCATAGATAATGGTTTCTCTCAGCTTAATATGCCATCTTTTCATTTAGTCTGTATCATTTCACTAGCTACAAGAGAAAAGCTGTTTCTTTGGCAAAAATGCAGCCCTTTTTTTAAGTACACCTGAAATATAATCATAGAGGACAGTTAAAAAGAATATTATCTTTATTCAGAGCCACACCTTTTATCAGCCACTGTGCTTATGGGGGAAGTTCACTATGGATCAACATTTTTTTTCTCCACATCTTACCAATACTGGTACAGAAAAGATGTCACTTTTTTTAATACAGTGAAAAATCATACCCACATGTCCATGCTGCGCCGTCAACTAATCATTTTTTCTCCCAAAAGCACAGCATATTTTTCTGTATTCAGCAGTTTTGTGCATTTTAATTAGAATTCTCTGGATTGTGCCTCTAGGTCATTGGACACTTTTAGGCATATCGTGTATTTTATAAATATTTTCTGGAGACAAAAAGCAGTCCAAACAAACATCAAAGAGACATGAGCAATGTGGGAATTGTCAAAGTGATGAAAACAATAGAACAAAAATACACTGAACAGATTCATGACAAACGCAGCTTAGATTCTGTCGACTGTACTGATATGATAATAAAGTTGCCTTTTTGTTTAACATCTCAATTGCAAAGCTGTTCCACATAAACGTAAATCCATCTTAAATCAGAACTATTTGATTAAAATATATTTTTGCCTCTTTCAAACAATTCTGCCAGTATTTTCTCTTGGAATTGATTGATGGCAAGAACCTTTTCTACTGTACAAAACCAGACTATCAGATCATCCTTCATTCATTCTGATATTTAGATCTGAGCTGAAGAGATGGTCTATAATGACAAGAAAACTAGATCAAAGGACTAATTCATAGATTGAAACTATTTGCATTTCAAGTTCAGGGAAGGAAACAAGGGGTTAATAAACGGGTAAATATACATATAAGCCTCACTGGACTTATTGAAAGTGTACTGGGGGAAATTGAGGCACCAAGATTTAACTACAGAACTGCACTAGGCCACAGGGGACACTACAGGGAGATGGCCCCCATTACAAGGAGCTTCATTAAAATCATTAATTTTAAAACAATTGCAATGGCTCATGCTTGCCACCTATGCAGACTCATATAGCCCTATCCCCAGAGGTATGGGTCAAGATGCCTCTCTGTTGCTTGTCATTTGGAATGGATTCTCCCCGCTTTTCAAATGTTTCTGGGTTCTTGTGATGACTAGTGTCTCCACCCAAGGTGACTCCTCACTGTGCCCCAGAACACAAAGGTTGCCTCCTTTGGGAAAATAAATAATGCTATCACTGCTGTCCAGGCATATGAAACCTAGTTCACAGCAAAAAAACAAAGTCCATCAAGAAAAGCCACGGCAAAGGAATGACACTTCCCAGCCAACAGTATAACAATGTAGGATTTGTGGAGTCAGGGTCTCTTGCCTACAGTAAAAGAATCTCTTGCCTTGGGCCAATGCACCTGTAAAGGTCAAAACCACGATGATCCTTCCTTTTGAACAGCTTATCATTCTTTTTATCTGGCGTTCCTGCTATTACCTGGGAAGTCCTTCCATCAGGACCAGGTTTTGGTGGTTGGCATCCATAGCCCCTTTCTTCGGAAGCCTCCCCAGCTAGGATCACTCTTCCTTAACCTCCTTTCCTGATAATCTCTCTCACCAGCTCCTCCTAAAAAAGCCCTCCCCTTAGCACTTTCTCTTTCTGCGTACTGTTCTTCCCCCCAGTTGGGAGCAACTACCAAGTCAACTGCCCGGATGAGTACTTTTCCCTGCATTTCTTCCTTGTGAGCTCATCTGCAAAAGCCCATGTAACCATTGGTAAGGCCCACGTGCTTCTTAAGTAATGACCTGAATAGCTGGGCAGTACTTAATCAATTATCTGCAGATAGATGCTGGTTGTCTCATTCTCTTTAGCACAGCCTGTTGTAGGTAGGCTGAGGGCCTGACCACTCGCAGAAGGCCAGCTACCCTGAACACCCCACAAGTAATTATTTTGCATTAATCTACTGCAGATGTTCAAAGTGTGCCATTACATTAATTTGTGAAATCCAGTTAATTACCTTCTGGGATCTACCAGAACTTCAAAAGTTGACTGCTAATTTCACAGTATGACCTACCCTAGCCTTTTCTTCATAAAATAATAACAATGAATAAATAAAACCCAACAACTAGAACCCACTCATTTTGGGACTGATATATAAAAAGCAAATTCCGTGCATGGATGCATGCACACAAGAAACTTCATTTAAATCTGTTTGAGCTGTGTGCATGCACCCAAGGGAACCTTTTACTTGTTTGAAAAATGTGTATCTTTAATGATTCAAACTTTTTCAGAGGTGTTTCACCTATAATAACTGTGAACAGTGCAAAGAGCTTTGGGCTGTCATCTGAAGTAAGATCAGTAGGAGATAGGAGTTTAACTAATCACTAAGGAAGAAATCTCAGAAGAGCAGCCACATTAATCTGTAACTTTAAAAACAACAAGTAGTCCTGTTGTACCTTAGAGTCTAACAAAAATATATAGGATCATGAACTTTTATGGGTAAGACACACTTCATCACATGAGTTCAAGTAGGTCTTACCCACAAAAGCTCATGATCTACCGTGAATTAGCGTATATAACCCCGCACTCGCTGGCTGGCCTGCAGGAGGGGAGCCACACTCGCCCCCAGGCCTCGCACAGCCGCAGCCAGGCGCAACCCACCCTCCTCCGGGAGGGGGAATGGAGAGCACAGCGCAGGCTTGTGAGTAAACATAAACGTGTATACCCCGCAGACATGTATACCCTGTGGGGGGGGGGGGGGGTGTAAAAACGTGTATAACCAGCGGGTTATATACGCTAATTTACGGTATATATTTCTGTTAGTTTTTAAGGTGCCACAGGACTAAAGTAAGACACCTATTTAAAAATAAAACAAACACACAAATAAATAAATGAACAAGCCATTTATTTCATGTTACAACGGGCATACCATTTGTCTTGATTCCCACTATCAGCTAAAAATAACATTTATAATGGATGCACAAATATGACATAAGAGACGAGAGAATTTAGCCTGATTTTCTTGAGCTGGAGAAGGAAAACAGAAACAGAGAGAAAACCCGTCTCATATCTATTACTTTACCTCTGATTTAGAATGAGAGAATCAAAAAACTGGAAGGAATCTCAGGAGGTCTTGTCTAGCATTTACGGCAGGACCAAGCATCATCTAGATCAGGGGTGGGCAATACGTTTCGGCAGGGGACCACTCAAAGATTTTGGAAAGTGGGCAAGGGCCACACTTTTCTGTGGAGGAGGTATGGAGTCTAGGATGGAGTTTGGGTGCAGAAGGATGCACAGGGTAAGGGACTGGGTTGCAGGAGATGGTGTGAGGTCTGAGAGGAAGTTTGGGTGAAGGAGGGGGATTGGGTGTAGGGTCAGGGATGGGTTATGGGGGCTGGAGAAGATTCTGGCCTGGGAGAGGGGTGTTGGATGGGGTACAGGGTCTGGGAGGGAGTTGTGACCTGGGGCAGCGGGGTACAGAGGGTTTGGATGGTGACTTGGGGAAGGGAGTCGGGGTGTGGGAGGGGCAGGGCTGCGGCACCCACCTAAGCATCACCTGGCCAGCAGCCCTGAAACACCCGCAGGGTACGTTGGGCCCGCAGCCCCAGATCACTTCAAAATGCAGGCTGTTACCTCCATGTGGCTCTCAGCTCTGGGAGGGGGAAGAGGCTTGTGTTGCCCCCATCCCCCAGGCCAATCTCTCAGCTCCTATTGGCTGGTTGTTTCCACAAAGCCTCCCACTCTCTCCAGGGCAGAGAGGCACACGGAGCAGGCCTGCATTTAAAACAGCGGCAGCTGTGTGCTTGAGTCTCCCGGCAGAATGGTCCATGGGCTGGATCCAGTGGCTTGGTGGGCATTCGAGAGGTATCTTGCCCCACCAAGATCTAGATCACCCCTGCCAGGTGTTTGTCAACCTGCTCTTAAAAATCTCCAATTGCAGAGATTCCACAACCACCTAGGCAATTTATTCTAGTGTTTATACACCCTGACAATTAGGAAGTTTTTTCTAATATCTAATCTACCGCTTCCGTGCAAGAAGCCCATTGCTTCTTATCCTGTCCTCAGAGTTTAAGGACAAGATTTTTTCTCTCTCCTGCTTGTAACAACCTTTTAGATACTTGAAAGCTCCTCTCAGTCTTCTCTTTTCCAAACTAAACAAACCTAAATCTTTCAATAATCTCTCATAGGTCATGTTTTCTGGACCTTTAATCATTTTTGTTGCTCTTCTCTGGACCCTCTCCAATTTATTCACATCTTTCCTGAAATGTGGTGCCCAGTTCTGGACACAGTACTACAGTTTAGGTCTAATCAGCACAGAGTAGAGCAGAAAAATTACCTCTCGTGTCTTGCTTATAACACTGCTGTTCATACATTTCAGAATGATGTTTCCTTTTTTCCCCCAATAATGTCACACTGTTGGCCCCTGTTTAACCTGTGGTCCACTATGTTCCCAAATCCTTTTCCACAATATTCCTTTGTAAACAGTTGTTTCTCATTTTCTATGTGGGAAACTAGTTGTCCTTATTGAATTTTATCCTATTTACCTCAGACCATTTCTCCAATTTGTCTAGATAATTTTGAATTATAATCCTATCCTCCAAAGAACTTGCCACACCTCCTAGTATGGTATCATCCACAAACTTCATAGGAGTACTCTCTATGGCATTATCCAGAACACTGATGAAGATATCAAACAGAACTGATCCCTGCAGAACCCCACTTGTTATGCCCAGCATGACTGTGAACCATTGATAACTACTTTTGAGGAATGGCTATAGAACTGGTTATGCACCCTCTTTAAAGTACCTTCTTTTCGTTGTATTTCCTTCTGTATCTGGACACATTTAAATAAAGAACTACACCATCTGCTGTAGGGCCCTGATTTATCTTTATCTTTGGAAAGATTTATTTGGTTTTATCAGAAATAGAAGTTTGGTACTATTATCAAGTGCAAACATGATTGGTTATGACATACGAAATTATGTCATAATGGAACCTTCAATACAATACAATATATATCAGTGTTTCTTAAACTTTTTTAAGACCGAGGAACACCAAACAATTTTTTTTATGAGGAATACCAAGGATTTTTTTACCCCCCCACCCAAAAAAAAGGTGGCCTGCCCCCCCTTAAGGGCAGCCATTTTGAACTCTGTTGATCTCCACGGCATACCTCCAACTGCCTCGTGGCACACCAGTGTGCCCCGGAACACAGTTTAAGAAACGCTGATATATATGGTAATGTATTAATGGTAACTACTATGGAAATTTGAAATACATACATATCACATTTCCACAATAATTCCGATTAGATGCACATTGTCAAGGCTAATTTATTACCTTAAACATCAACTAATGGAACAATAAAATTAAGTAAATGTTACCAAGCATTACTTCCTTTTAAAACAAATAATTGAAGCAATATATGCAATCCCACTAAACTAGGCAGATTCATGTTCATGAATGGACTTGTGTTCAGATTGTTTTGTTTTCAGTACAAAAGGAAAATGGAACACATTCCGAATTTTTAGTTGGCAGCTATTTGTAAGCAGTTATTTTAACTGTTTGCCAAACAATGCATTTCTTATTTGCATAATTCCTCCTAACTGCTGAAGACTAGAGGATTGGAAATTTAAAACAGTGTATTTCTAGATCAGACACACTGCAGTAGCACAGCTAGATTGTGGACACTTACTATAGTGACATAAGGGATTCTTCCATAGCTGTAATAAATCTACCTCTCAGAGGTGGTAGCTAGGTCAATGGAAGAATTCTTCTATCTGCATAGCAGTGTTTATACTGGGGCTTTGAACCTTTCACGTCCTAAATGATGTAGTTAGGCTGACCTACGTTCTAGGTCTAGGGTAGGCCATAGTCACTAGTTCGATGGCTCTGACTAAGTTCCTAGTCTAGTCCATAGTGTACATCCAAAGGACATAATAATTGGCAACTAGATTTGCATTTGGGAGGGGAAGAGAGGTGGTTTGTTTGCTTATAACACTAGACTTGTTTTTCTAATATTCTAGGACAAACACTGCAAGCTAAACAATAAAGAGTATATGCAGCCATTACTCCACTTTCATATCTCTAATACCCATCAAAGTGGATTAAAGGTAAATATTCTTCTGTAGTGCACTGGTAAAATGACATAAAAGACAGAATACTGTTCTCAAATATTCACCACCTGGAATATATTCATATTTTAGTTATGGTCTGAATAAGGCAGCATGAAAAGAAATACCTTAAATGAAAGACCATTTTATAAATGATAGGTCAAAGTCAGATCATGATTCGGTCCATGCAACTGTGAACAGATCTTACTTGTTTCTGATCTAATTTGAACGTCCTC
The DNA here is from genome assembly GCA_019425775.1 of Rafetus swinhoei. Taxonomy (NCBI): domain Eukaryota; kingdom Metazoa; phylum Chordata; order Testudines; family Trionychidae; genus Rafetus; species Rafetus swinhoei. The sequence goes on from CM033449.1 coordinate 118,531,847, forward strand.
AAATAGTGCCAATATTTAGAATGTTAGAGCACAGAAAGCTACATTTGACCCTTTCATGCCTGGATATGGCTCATAGGACAGAATCTGTTTCACAGAGCAACTCAATTTGTGAATATTTAGGTTCTACAGCATTTAGAAATCACTTGTATTATGAGCTGAGCTTTCTCATTTACTACGCTAATGTTTTTCATTTAAAGATCAAATTCATTTAAAATTGACTAAAATGATAATAAAATACAATATGTACCTAAGTAATTTACCAGTATTTTGGCTAATTCTATGAATTATGGGCCTAATCCAACTCCCGGTGAAGTGAATAGGAAGACTCCCATTGACTTCACAAAGAGTTGGATCGAGTTCTAAGAAAATGATCATTTAATCATAACTGTTAACTTTACATAGTGGAATTGATTTACAGGTTGAACATCTGTAATCTGGGACTCCTTGGTTCGGCAACATCCATCATGCGGCAGGACCATGGGTGTTCCAGGACCAGAGAAAGCGGGTGGCTGGGCCCCCTGCTGCTGGGCTTCCCAGCACACTGCAACTGGACAGCCAGGCACAAAACCCAGTGGACTGCCTGGAGGGGCCAGGAGCCCAGTGCGCTGGCAGCCGGGCTACCCTGTGGAGCCAGGAGCTTAGTGCTCCACAGTGGGGCTGCCCTGTGGGGCCAGGAGCTCAGGGCTCTGTAGTGGGACAGCCCAGCAGTGCCAGGAGCCCAGTGTGCAAGGAGCTGGGCTGCGCGGCATAGCAGGGAAGCGAGGCTGCTGGCAAGGGATAGTGGGTAGGAGGCTGCCGGTGGCAGTGGAGCCAGATATGACATCCCCTGGTGCGGCAAAATCCCTCATTTGGGATCGGTCAGGTCCCGAGGGTGCCGGACCAGGGAGGTCCAACCTGTACTGAACTGGTCTAGTCACCAGGAAGATTACTGAATTCTAATCTAGCCTAATTGAAATCGGTTGATTCTGCCTACAGGTTCACATTTTGACCTTTTTGAGGTTTAGCCGGAAAAGAGCCTGACTGTAACCAGATGCTGCTTCTCAGGTGAACTTTTCCATTAATAAAAACTGGAAATAACAAATCAACTCTGATTCTGTTGTTGTATTATTAGAATGAAAACCTAAAGACTTAACATGAAAACAAGTGTGTGGCCAAACAAGATCAGATCAGGAATCACATGTCATTTTTCTAAACAATGCTTTATAAAGAAGATACATATACATATATTAAAAAAGATACTGTACAGTTTAAATTTGGGAATAATTACCTTCCCAATTAAGCCTTTTGTGGACATTATAAAATACTCCCTCTAAAACAGAGAAATATTTGAACACTGTATAACCCTCTCCCCCATATAAAAAGAACTTCATTGTGCAGTGTCTTCTATGTGTAGCTACTCTGCTTTTGGACCCATATTATGCTGGCTAGAAAGCATTTTTGGTAGAATTTATTTAATAATTAAAAATAGATCTTTTAATCAATCATCTTTGCAAAAAACCCCAAAGATCAAATTTGAAAACAGATACGTTTATAGTTGAAAAATGTTTCTTCTGGTCACTATTTATACGTATCTAGATCCCACTGACTTCAGTGGGTTTTGGTTCCAGGCCACAGTGAACTACTTAATCCTGCTTTTTAAAGGACCAAAGGGAGGAAGACAGGTTTGAGAAACATTTAAACAGAATTGGATAACAAGCACTTCACTGGGAAGGATTCACAATAGTCACAAAGAAGAGTTGTTTTTGCTTTGATTTTTTTTGTTTGCTTTATTTATTTTTTTTATGAAAGAGCTCCCAAAGCAGGCTGCTGAAGCCAAAAGGAAAGGATAAATGTACTCAGTAGGGAAGTATTTTTCATTTGTTTTATTCATACAAGGTTTTTTTTATTTCAACAAAACGAAATAGCCCCCAAACCTGTCATTCTGTTTTTATTAAGCAATGTTCTCACCCCCATGCTTCGACTTTGCTGGAGTTACTGCTTCCTGTTGGCAAAGACCAGCGTGAACACTGTCAGTATGTATGAAAACAGGATTCATGCTTCATAACAACATTCAGTTGATATTTACCTCATTTATAATGATCCAGTGACAGTCAAAAGCAACCAAATTAGTCTCCACGACCTGAAATAGAGAACAAAGCAGCTATCAGTCAGCTTACTTATAAAAGCCAAATAAATAAATTGATTAATAAAATGAAATGGATTCTCTCTGCAAATGACACAAAAGGAGCACATGCTCTCAAAGACCTCTGTTATTCAGCTGAGTATAGAGAACCTTTAGCAAAATATTGCAGAAGCATTTGTGTTATTGTTTCACTTGCTAATTAAAGATGGAAATACACTTCACTAGAGGCATCATGGAGGAAAATAGATTTCAGTTGGTTCAGAAGAAAATGAAATTATTTTTGCTTTTTCCATGATGAGCATGAATCAGTGCATTCGGACACGATACCCCCTGTCTCTAGACTGGCCAGACTTCTAAATCTCCAAATCATGACACCTTCTCCATGTTCACCAAGCAAGCGGGAAGGAAATGGGGAGATTCTTGTTATGCGGATCAAAAGATCTAGGGATTATATGAATGGAGGAATAGGTGGGAAAAGAGATTTACCAATGAGAGAAAGATCAGAATGTGTCATTGTGGAAGTTTTGGTAGACAACATATAAAGAATGACGTACTCTTGCCACTATTCTTACAGCTCCTTTGCTGCCCCATCCACATCTCTTCTAGCTATCACTGAAACAGATTCTACAAGCCGTCTTTGGGTTGGGCCCAGATGGCTACCTCCCCTTCTTTCTTGATTCTTCTGTGCTGTCATTCTTGACTTTATGGTCAAGACTCACTCAAGGAAGGAACAAAGAGAAGGAAGAGTAAGAGGAGAGATTGGTGGGATAGCAGTGCTATACATCCAGTAAAGTAACTGCCTCTTAGACCTAAGCCCCCTCCAACACTCCAAACCTGATGGCCTCAGACTGGAGACACTTCATCCCCAGCCTTGTTTATTTTGCTCAGTTACTTACTTTTTTTCTTTTAATAAAATCTTAATAAAATCACTTTTATTTAGTAATAAACCCAGTGTAAGTACTTATGACCTGTGGGGAGCAAGGAACCTCTCTTTACATTGAAAAAGAGCACAAATTTCATGAACTTACACTAGGGGTGGGCAATAATTTTTGATGGGGGACCATCAACATTTTCTTGGTAAGTGGTCAAGGGCCACACTTTTCTATGGAGAGCAGCAGGGTCTAGGAGGGAGGTTGGGTGCAGAAAGGAGCCTGGGGTAGGGGACTGGCATGCAGAAGAGGGTATGGGGTTTGAGAGGGAGTTTGGGAGACGCAGGGGGTTGTGACCTGAGGCAGGGGATTGGAGTTCAGGGTCTGGTAGGGGATATGGGCACAGGAGAGGATTCTGGCCTGAGGGAGGGGTGTAGAAGGGGGGTGGAAGGTCTGGGAGAGAGTTGTAACCTGGGACCAGGACGGGGAGGAGGGTGCAGAGGGTTTGGGTGGTAACCAAGGGAGATTGGGGTAGAGTGTCCAGAAGGGGGTATGGGTGCAGGAGAGGATTGTGGCCTGGGGAAGGGTTTATGAGGGGGTTCAGGGTCTGGCAGAGAGTTGGGGGGCAGAAGGAGGTGGGATGCCAGAGGCAGGCTCTAGCCGGGATGCGCTTACCTAAGCAGCTCCCGGCCAGCAACACTCTCAGGCAGGCTTCCCTGCCAGCAGTCCTAGATCACTGACTGGCTGTGCACATGGCTCTCTCCACTGTAGGGAAGGAGGGTTTGCTTGTTGCCCCTCTCCTGCCCCCAGCAAAATCTATGAGGTTCTATTGGCCAGAAACCGGCCAATGAGACCTGAGAAACTGTGCTCATTGCCTCTGTGCCCAGCAAAATCTCTCTGCTCCCACTGGTCAGTTTCTCACCAATAGGAATTGAGAGATTTTGCTGGGGGCGGGAGAGGGAATGCACTGAAGTGTTTCCCTCTCTGCAGCACAGAGAGTCTCTGGAATCAGCTAGCTGCTTTGAGTGGCACTGCTCCCTGCTGCAAGAGCAGGAGTGGCAGGCTGGATCGCCTGTACCTGGCTTACACTGTATAGATATCTGTACAGCATGAAACAGATTTATTGGGGTTCAGCTCCCACAGGGACTGTGTACCTGAATGCTGGGAAAAGATCTCACATTCTACTGCTTTCAGTGTGTGTCTGCAGTCTTGGGGAGAGTGGCCCTGTCCCTGTGTCTCAGTTGGAGCAGGCTGGAGAGCTAAGCTCAACAGGACAGGGTTACAAGATGCCCAGGCTGTCCAGGGAAGCAGGCCCAGTGGTGCCTCTGCACAAAAGTTCACAGTCCCGAGGATGTCCCATCACACACATGATGTTCTATTTCAAAATTGGTTTCTGACTTATTTAGCTTATTTAGATAATGCAGTCAGCTTTTTAACCTTCAGTCAACTAAGACATCTTCAGTACGTCAAGACCTCTTAGGATTACTTTTTTAAAAATTACATACGGACACAAATGAAACATTTACTTCTTCTACAAACACCAGTGACCCTGAAAGACAAGGTGAATGAGGTAATATCTTTCATTGGAACAATTTCTGTTGGTAGAGACAAGCTTGTCACAGAGCTCCTCCTCAGGTCTGAGGCAGCAACTAGAGTGGTCAAACAAAGTACAAGGGGACAGACAGCGCTCTCCTTACCCATACGCAGAATATGCAGCTGCACAGGGAACCTGAAAATTTGGGGCACCATTGGGTCTTAAAGTCCACCCACCTTTTCCTATCCCTGTTCTATGGCTCTGCATATTCCAAAGAGGATCTGGTTAACTTAAGTAAAAAAAAGCTTACCAGACCTACTAGCAGAACATTGAATCTGTGAAAGAGCTATTCATGTAGTAATGAAGCCATTTAACAGGCATTTGCCAAGCTCCAGTATATACTGTAAGACAGTTTCTAAATGTATTGTATTTGCTAGGACCTTAGTTTAAAAAAGTTTCTCTCAAAGTGGACGGAGGATCCACTCTGAGAAACCTGCTAACTGGCCACTGTGTTTTTTTGTATTTACCAGCTCTGCAGCCACGCAGCCTCACGGCTCCCATTGGCTCCGGTTCACTTTTTGCACCCAACGAACTGGAGCCAACGGGAGCCACGAGGCTCCACGCTGTGGAGCCAGTAAATAAACCAACCCCAGCAGCTAGTCAGCAGGTTTCTCAGAGTGGATCCTCCATCCACTTTGAGAAACACTGGTTTAAAATTTGCTTTAAAATATTTCATTAGAGTGTTGCTGAAGATTATAAAAATCACATCTCGAAAACATTATCATCCCCCGCAGTAACATTTCCTCTGAATTTTTGGGGGTTGAAGATGACTGTTTGGGTGGTTGTTAATGGGGGTCAGAAAAGTTTATGGAGAGTTTAGTTTTTTCTTGTGGGTTAAGTGATTCAACCGGGAGTCAGGAGATGTGGGTTCAATTCTTGGCTCTGCTACAGACTTCCTGTGTGACAATCTTTCTGTCGGAAATCCTGGATTCACTGAAATCCATGCTAAGGTCTCGTTAACTTCATCAGAGTCAGTATTTCACCCTCCTTGTAGAACGCTTCTAGCTGCAAGATGATGATGCCTGGGTAGACTGAAAGTTCTTCAGGATAGGGACTCTGACCTACTAGGCATGTGTATGGTGCTTAGCACAATGGGGTAGGCACTACTCTTTTCTCATCACCAACTATACTATTGATGCCTTTTGGAAATGCTTTTGTGTGCTTTTGCATGTCTTTTGGATATGCTTTTGTATGCTCATATGCAACCAAAATTTGGAGTTTGGGCACAACAGAAAGATTAAAATAACCCAATCAAACATTTTGTAGACTGTTCCTCGAGGAAATGTTTTGAAACTTAAAGGAATCTGACATTGAACAATGCAGCTTTCTGAAAGTGGTTGATAAAATAATATACACAATCTAGCATAGAACAGTTCTCTTGATCAGCAGTTATGAAGCACAAGTTTACAAGTTCATTATTATATTAGAACATTAAAAAAAACCCAAAGCTAGCAGTAACCCAGCCTAGATCCAATTATCTGTCAGTAAAACAGTCATTACTTGGACAAGGCGTGCCTTTACAGCCATGACATAATGTTCCACAATGCCCTTGACTTTCTATTGAGTTTGCAGTTTTGTTCCTTTAAGGAGTAAATTCTATGTTCACTGGGGAGGGAAGAGAGCAAATGAGAATGCATTAATGAACAAAGAGATATTAGAAACAAAGAACATTTTTAATTCAAATTAAACCACAGTACTCATAACTAAAAGGCCATGCAATAACTTCATGCATGCCATATAATCAAGCTGGTTGAAATTATTTTTATTTCTGATGTATTCAAGCATGAATTAAATAAAGTGTTTATTTGGCATTTGAGGGGATGGTCAACTAAAATAAGAATATGATTTCTTTGTGGTATAGATAAACATCTCCATCCAGACCCACTGAGCTAGCATTAACTCTTCATTTTGTAAAAGAGGGCAAAGGAACATATAAAACAATACATTCGAATGAGGGCAGTAATTAAAAGGGATCTGATACCTGCAAGTTAAAGGCAATAAAAACAAACTGGTAGGAGGCACCCAAAAGTTAGAGAGTTTTAATAACGCAAATCTTTGATTATGATGCAGCTTTGGAATTCATATGCACATATTACTGCCTTTGTGACACAAAGTAGTGCTCTGCACACATAAAAGGTACAGACTGGAAATTTCCATATGAGACAGAAAGCAGGTGATAGTGTTGTTTATGCAACTCACATCGTAGGGTAAAACTGAGCTAACCTACAGTATGAATTCATAATGAGAGCTGGAAAGCGCATGAAAAATGAAATCCTTCACAAGTATTAAATGAAACAATTAACTCTTTTCTAGCTACAGATGGATCTATACACATACGTAAACAATGTCCAAACACTCCAACACTTTTTTTTAATAAAAATTAAAAATGCTGCACTGAGCTACAGGTATCATAAACTTGGCGGACTTTCTTGGAAATCCTGCAACACTGAAATATCAATACATTAATTGCCTAGTATCAGGTCTGAATCCCAAACATGAAAAACTATTTTATTTTCTTCACTGAAGTATACCTGCTTGACATTCACATCTAAAGTACCAATATTTTAAAAAGACCTTGGCTGCTGAGTTGACATTTCTTTCAAATCACTGGGTGTCCAGCAATCCACTGCAACTTTATTGTGCAGGGAGCACAGTGGTGTCAGGGTGTAACCAAAGTACTCAAGCCTTGTTGTGAATTAAGATACACTGCCAAATTTTTACCGCCACATCACATAACTCTTCGACACCAACCATCATACTGTCATTTTAACAGGGTGACCAGATGTCCCATTTTTTCATGGGACAGTCCCATATTAAGGTCTCCTACAGGTGTCCTGGCTTCTTTCTTCCTTTCTTTTTTTTTAAAGGGCAAATCATCCCGTATCTTCTGCCCCTCACCCCCTTGCTCAGTACCAGCAAGTCCTGCTGCTGCCCAGATCCCTGTTTGCCAACTGCCCACCCACCAGCAGTGAGTCTGAGGGGCCCAGTGGCCAACAATGGAGGTAGATGTGCAAGGCTGGTGGCAGAGTGAAGCTACAGCATGTAGGACCAGGACATTCTCCTTTCCATTCCATCCGCTGTGCGCCAGCTCGAGAGTGTATGGGGGGGGAGGGATTTCCCAACCTTCCAGGCTCTGTAACAGCACCCCAAGCAAGGATTTAGCACCCTCTTCAGTGGCTCCCACCCCCATCTTGGCTCCTGCCCCCACGGAACATGGGGCTGCTCCATCCCCTCAGAATTCTCCTCTGCTGAGCCACCTCTTAGGCAGGGTTCACTGCAGTCAGGTTTCCTGGGATCTTGTGCACAATGCAACCTTAGGGCTTCACTCCTTCCTGCCCATGCTGTAGCTACGAGACAGGTGGTGGCAGGGTTATGTCGGTGACCGGCATCAGTTTGAAGGTGTTAGTTGCTTCTGATCCTGTATGGGCAGAAAGGGACAAGCTGCTTCCAGCCACGGTGAGGGATGAGTTTTGCAAAGGCACAGGCCAGGTCATTCCTTTTCCTCCCCACTGTGGCTGGAAGCAGCTTTCTACCCTTCCCTGCCATACAGTGCCAAAAGACTGCTGCTGGCCACTTTCTGGTGTAATCCTGGCAGAAGTCAGAAGGGGAGATGTGACCCTGAACCCCCCCCACACACACACACTGCTGCCTTAGGAAGACAGTTCCAGAAGAGGCGGGTCCATCCTGGGGCCGAGCCAAATACAGAGGATGGGGAGCACTTGGTAGGGTGGATAACTGAGTCGGTCACCCCCCTAGTTTGAGAGAGGGGTACAGGTGAGTGTGTCATGTGACTCATGTGTGCCATGTGACCCATAAAGCCTGAGAGCTACTAAGGTAAATAACATTGATTGACTGCTCTTGAACTCGCTTGAATATAAGTAATTTTACCAAGTGTTTCAAATTCAGCAGCATAGTGAAATGTGGTCACTCTAATTGTAGTAGGACAATCTTACATTGGATTTTAATGGCTACATATATATATATATATAGAGAGAGAGAGAGAGAGAGATTGATTTATGTCGGTCGGTCTGTCTGTGAGTCTGTTTGTCTGTCTTTCTGAAAGTCAAGAACTCCTCCTAAATAATAGGACCACCACATTTGGTATGCAGCTTCCTCTTATCCTAACTTAAAGCAAGGTCAAGGTTTGATTGTGTCAGGAAAATGGGATGTGCCTGGAGTTCAACTGTGTTCCATAACCTGGAAAGGGAGGTGGCAGAGAGGAGGGATGCAACACTCACAGTCACCACTGGGGGCAGCAAGCGCAGGGGACAGCTATATTGCAGAGTGAGCACTGGGGGCAACCACACCACCAACAGAGTGGCTAGCTGGGGATGAGGCTTGCCATGTTGCCTGACACCAGCTCAGGTAAGTGTCCCTCCTGCCCCAAACCCATTTCCCCCCAGGCCTTGGCCCCAGCACTGGAAATCACCCCCAGAAGCACCACCAGGGCTGGGCCATGCACATAGGACCAGGATTCCTGCTCCCAGGGAACATGGGGCTGCTCCACAGGACTCACTGATAGCCCCCCACTAGCGCCACTGGGCTACCCAGTGTGGCTATAGCCAGTTGGCTGGTGTGTCCCTCTGGGGAGCACCAGGGAGAGGCCTGCACTGCCCCCCAACCCCTAGCACACAGGGAACCCTGGCAGGACTCAGGGTAGGGCCGTGGGGATGTGGAGGGCTCATTGCAGGAGACATTACATAAATGCTGCACTGTATGCTGAAGGAAGAATTCCACTTGGTCAAACAAGAATGCCATTGAACCAAAGTGCAACATCTTCGCTGAAACAGAAAAGGTTTTTCTCTTTCTAAAGAACTTGAGTACACACCAGGGTAGATTTTGCAGAGAGCAGAGATATGCTGTCAAGAAGACAGGTGATGAGTAAGAACAAACCATCTGTCACTGGCAGGAACTTCAGAACTTTTGAATCCTTGGAAGACCATGACTATTTATTATTGCTTCTCGTATCATTCACTTTCAAATGATCTAAGGCTAAATGTAAAAACCTGAAGCAAACCACCAACACTGCCAGCATGGAATCTTCTTTTATTTGCAATAAATAAATAATTATAGTAAAACTGTACAAATAACTTTTCATAAAACAGAGCTGGTAACTTAATGAAATAATATAGAACATTAAATGTATTGTTCTCCAGTCTGATGTTTTAGCTTTATTTTCCTGATTCTCTACAGAGTATGTCAAATATCATGAACCAAATAACTAAAATATTATATATACTCAATTGCCAACAGAGTAACCAGCAGAACTAACACATCATATTCAAACTAGTATAGCCAAATAAGATGTTTGTTATCCTCTGTAAAGCTAGAATCAATTAGGCCTTATCCATTCAAACTGTACTTCATTTTAAGTGAAGTATTATTCATATGTTCTACTTTAAACTGTTTCTGAGGGTCTCTAGTTCTTTAAAACTATGGCCAGTCACACTAGTGTCATTCATCATGACCCAATACATTTGTCCATAAAATGAGTGAAACCCTTGGGATTGGAAGAAATAGCTTTTTATGTTGGTGGCATACAAAACTATTTCCCTGAGGGGTCAGAATAACTACGAATCTCTCTGCCTTTAGAATCAAATGCAAATTCTCTCTCTCTCTCTCTCTCTCTCTCACACACACACACACACACACACACACGACATATTCCTCATAAAATTTTCTCAGGTACTATGCTGTTGGGAGGTATAAAAAGCAAGTGGGGAGTATAAAGGTAGAAAAGATATCTACATGACACTTTTGAAAGTCAACGGAACTTGTGTTTCCAAGTCACTTAGGCACTTTTGAAAAATCTTATGTTACACAGCGGGACAGAAAGATAATACTGGTACTCAAGGTATTACTGTTAAAACAAGTCATAAGGAGGGCTTCTCTTAGCCATTTTTTCCTTGTTCTTCCCAACAAGGTCATGATAATGCAATACATTCCAAGATCTATTAAAGTGGGAGGCAAAGTAGGATAAAAAGGACCCAGAAACAAAATGTGGCAGTTATAAATTAAACTGAATATGGGCAGATCAAGATACATGGATAACAGCCAATTATCTGTGAAATTGACAATTAAATGGATAATTCAATATTCATGGAATGTGTTTTATCTTAGTGTGTTTTTTCCTCCTTTGGATTAGATGTACAGGTTTAACCTCTCTAGCCTGACACACTTGGGACCTGACTGGTAACTGAACCAGAGAATTTGCCGAACCACAGGAGGTCCATATTGTCTAGCAGCATTACCAACACTTCCACTGCTTACCAGGCTCTTGAATACATTTAGGGGTAAATTAGAGCTAAATAACAGCACAGAACAATGAGAGCCAGGAGTAGTGACTCTAAAGAAACAATAGCAGCGTGGGAAACTTGACCATACCCAAGAGAAGTGGACAGCTAGCTAACTCAAATTGTGCCAGACCATGGATGTTGCTGGACCCGAGTGTGCTGGACTAGAGATGTTTAACTTGAACACACATTCAGTGTTCTAAGATACGCTGCAGCACAGCTTCACAGGTGATTAATCAGCCCCATCCAGTCAGAGGCTCAGGGCTCCCCCCAGGGAGTTGACTGATTGGGCAGGGCTGATTAATCACCTGTGAAGCTGTGCTGCCCCCCAGCTTAGGCTACGTGTAGATGGCAGGCTTCTTTCGGAAGAAGATTTTTTCGGAAGATATCGTCCGAAATTTTTTTTTTCTGAAAGAGAGTGTCCACACACAAAAAGCGCATCAAAAAAGCGATCTGCTTTTTCAAAAGCGCATCCAGACTGATTGGACGCTCTCTCACATAAAAGGCCACCCAGAACCACTTCAGCCAGGGCGTTACATCACCAGTTGCTTCCGAGGGCTGGTGCCAGAGCCTTGCAGAGACACGTGCTTAAAGGGACTTCCCTGGACAGCCGTTTCTCTGCTGCTGCTGCCTGCTTGCCTACCTCTTAGAGGGACACCAAAGCTCTCGCAGTGCCTGCTGTGGTTGCCCAGCTGTTTTGGACACGACAGCTCTTCTCTTGGTGCCATGGAGCCAGAGCTGCCCCTGGGCATGTGATGGCCCCACATAGCAGTTTTTGCAGCACTTTGTGCCAGCTGCTTTCCTGGTCCTGAGTGAGCTCGACCCAGAGCTCATTCTGGGGACCCCTCTCCCTGGGTGTGGGAGCTACACTTTGGCAACCAAAACTCACTGTGAAGAGGTGTTTCTGGAGGCTTGACAACAGTTCCAACTGGTGGGACTGGCTAGTCATGAAGCAGTGAGACAACCGGCAATGGCTCCAAAACATCCGCATGTGGAAGGCCACCTTTTTGGAGCTAAGTGCCTGGTTTGCCCCCGCCCTCCAGAGATGCGACACCCACCTGCAGCCCACCACCCCCCTGGAGAAGCAGGTCGCCATCGCCCTCTGGAAGCTCACCACCCCCGACAGCTACCCGTCAGTGGGCAACCAGTTCGGCGAGCGGAAGTCCACCGTCAGGGCCCTCCCCATGGAGGTAAGGCACTCTGGAGCTGCAGTCCCTGAAGGGGGAAGGGAGGAGTCCTGGAAAAGGGGATTCCTTGAGAAAGGGGAGTTGGGGCCTGTGGGGGGTGGAGTGGGAGTGGAGGGAAGTCCCATCTCTGGGGGGCGGCCTCATAGGGGGTGGCTCATAGGGGGTGGCTCCTGGGATGTTTGGGGGAGGGGAGGAGAGAAGGGAAGGGGGCGGGCACCTCCCAAGAGTTCAGGCACTCCCTTGCTCATTCTCCGTTTTTTGTGGGGTTTTTTGTCTCCTTCTGCTGGTGGTGAGGGCCATCAACTCCATCCTGCTGCGGAGGGTTATCCACCTGGGAGACCTGGACCGATCGTGGCTGGATTTGCCACCATGGGGCTCCCAAACTGCACTTGAGCCAAAGATGGGACCACATCCTGATCTGAGCACCAGAACATCGAGAGGCTCAGTATATTAATAGGAAGTGCTACTTTTCTATGGTGCTGCATGCCCAGGTCAACCGCCGGGGACAGTACACAGACATTTTTGTTGGGTGGTCAGGCAGGGCACATGATGCCCCCGTGTTACAGAACTCTAGCCTGTACGGAAAGCTGGAGGTGGGCACATTCTTCCCCCGCCATGACTTTGCAGATGACATTGTGCATCATGGGGGACATGGCCTACCCCCTGATACCATGGCTAATGAAGCCATATACCGGACACAAGAGACCAATTTAACGCCCATCTGAACCAGGCCCGGATCCAGGTAGAGTGTGCCTTTGGCCACCTCAAGGCACGGTTCAGGTGTCTGCTGACCCGCTTCGACGTGGAGGAGCGCAACATCCCCGAGATGGCTGTGGCATGTTATGTCCTCTACAACATTGTGAAGAGGAAGGGGGAGGCCTTCCTCCCAGGGTGGGGGGGCAAACAGCTGCCATCCGACAGGCCCATCAGGCTGGGGTGCGCATCCTGGAGGACCTGAGGGAGAGGTTCTTTCAAGCATCCCAGTAACTCTCCCCAGGGCCTCCCCACTAGGGGCCTCTGGCTTGCAGCCCTATCCCTTCCCCACCTTAACTCCTCCCTTCGCCCCTTCTCTGACCTCAGAATAAAGACTCCCGTTTGGTTTTGAACAAAACAAAGTCTATATTTATCTTACGTTCAAAAACTGTGGGCAGGGGAAGGGGGGCTCATAACCTGGAGGGGAAGGGGGGAGGCTAGATGTGCCATCTCGGGTGCGGGGACCTCGGAGTGGGGATTGAGTGGGTCTGGGGACTACAGGGGCTGGCGAGGGGGTAGCTGGAGCGGGGTCAAGGATGGTGGGCGGGGCAGGGGAGGGACATGGGCATCACTTGGGGAGGGGGCAGAGGCATCGCATGGGGGGCAGGCAGAGGGGGAATGGGCATATCGGGGGCAGGAGGGTGGAAGCCAAGAGCAGCAACAGCAGGAGGGTGTGCCATCATGCGCAACATGATGGCACACATGCTATCACACTGCTGCATGATAGCAGTAGTTCCGCATGCGCGGTTCCGCCATTCTGAGTCCTCGCAGACCTTCTGCGCCAGTGTCTGCTCCATGTCACGCAGGACACTGACATGCTGACGAATGAGGTCTTCCTGGACCCTAGTACACTTTTAGGTCCCCCGGGCTCTGGCGGCTGGCTCTGGCGCCCCTCAGCCCTGACTGGTCCAGCTGTGGAGAACACAAAGAGAGAGAGAGGCTATCAGTCATCCATGCAGACACTGTCTTTGAGACCTTGCTCTCCTCTGTAAGCAGTGACCAACAGTCCTTAGTGCAGAGGAGAGGGATGTCCCTGGAGCAAGGCCATGTGTGGCCTGCACAGGGGGCTCTGCCTCACAGGGGCCCCTGCCTCACAGGGGCGCCGAGGTGCCATGGGGACTGTGCTGCCCATTTCCCACCACCCCCGGCCCATGGACAAGCAGGCAAGTGAAGTGTCAGGCCACAGTGGGATCCCACCATGGATGTCAGAGGAGCCTGGCCCTCCCTGGTATCCACACACACACCTGCGCCTGACAGCGGTGCCTGTGGGAGTGGGTAGTGCCTCGCATGCGCAGGCATGCCTGTGTGCTGTGTGCGGCACTCCTCCGTGTGTCTGGGGTCATGCCTGTACCCTCGTGGCTAGCCTGCTTTGAGGTGCTGGGATGGGCCCCCCCCATGGCAAGACATGTGTGGCCTCCCCTGAACCTGGCAGCAGGAGCTCACCCCTGCTCAGGGTCTGCTTGCTGCGTCCACGTGACACACACTAACGCTGCACGTGGTTCCATGTGTGCGGACCACAGCACAATGTCCAGCCCGAGCAACACTCACACCCTTCCCCCTGTGCGCCCTCCAGCCCCACCCTGTGTGTGTGACAAACTGAGACCACTCACCTGAAGATCCCTCCCCAGCGTCTGACAAGGCCTGGGAGACATTCTGGCTGACTGGCACTGGCTCCAGGGACAAGGTCATGGTCTCCTCCTCCTTCTCCTCCAGCTAGCCCTGGTCCTCCTGCTCCTCCTCCGCCGTGACTTCTGGGTCTTGAGGCCAGAGTGAGTGATGATGGGTAAGGAGGATGTTTCCCCACCCCTCAGGATTTGGTGCCGCTCCTGGTAATAGGGGCAGGTGTATGGTCCTGCCTCAGAGTGCGAGCTGTGCTCCCTGGCCTGGACATATCACTGACGGAGCTCTTAAACTTACTCCAGACCTGTTCCAAAGTCTAGGGTGGGTGTCCTCACTCCACCAGAGACTCGGCCATGCGCTCAAATATTTCAGCATTTCAGCGCTTGGAGCAGAGCTCCTGCAAGGTGTCCACCCCACAGCTCGAGGAGGGACAGGATCTCTGCTCCAGACCAGGAGGGTGCCTGCCTCTTGGTTCCCCTGGGTGGGTCCTGGGACCCCTGAGGCTGCTCCCTGCAAGGACCAGGGAGGTGATAGGGGGCTGGAGGCTAGGCCATAGAGAGCCGCACAATGAGGTGCTGCTCTAAGGCTGGCTTCTTGCCACAAGGATTGTCCAGGGTCCCTGCAGCTTTAAGAGGGGCCTGGAGACAGGAACTATAGAGTCCTGATTAATTTGGATGGAGTGTCCACCAGGGCACCTGCGTTATTTCCTGGAGGTATTTTCTTTAAAAAACAAAACAAAACAAAACAAAACACCTCCTCCCCATCCACACATGCCTGTTTCCGAAAGAGTTCTTTCAGAAAAAGGCTTCTTCCTTGTTGAAGGAGGATTACCAATGCCGGAAAAACCCCTCTGTTCTTTCAATTTACTTTCGATAGAACACCATTTCAGTGTGGTTGTAACTCAGGTTTTATCAGAAAAACGGCTGTTTTTCCGACAAAACTCTGTAGTGTAGACATACCCTTAGAGGGGAACTCTGCACACATCCATTTTATTCCATTGCTGTGCTTTGCCATCACAAAACCTCAATTTTTGGCACAATTAAAGCATTTAAATAAATATATGGAAATATACCTCTCTCATAGAACTGGAAGGGACTTCGAGAGATCATCAAGTCCAGTCCCCTACCCTCACTGCAGAACCAAGTACCATCCCTAAATGACCCCCTCAAGGATTCAACTCACAACCCTGGGTTTAGCACCCCAATGCTCAAACCACTGAGCTATCCTTCCCCCAGATTTCATGGCATTCATGAGCCTATGACACAATTACAATTCAAAATTCCTGAAACATAGTTCAACACATTTTTGCTACAAATACCTAATTCCAAATCAGTTCACTGCTATAAGACTCCAAAATACATGTAATCCTGTGTCATGCCAGAAATACTTAGCCCAGAAGTGCTTATTGACCAGACTTAGAAACTGCGACAGTACCGATATATTGATATATATATATGTATAAAGTATAAAGCTCTATTTCTATATATGTTATAGTGTAAATGGATATGACCTGGAACCACATTGATCTTTTTTCTTTTAATCAATCCAGTTCATTCCAATGAAAGTCAGTAGATAGCATGTCATGAATCTGGCTGACAGAAATTATTCTGAAAGTGCTCTCTTAGTGGAAGTTTCCCCATGAGTTTAGCATGGACCTAAATTGTCTCTCAACCTCACCCATCTACTCTCTTCATCAGGGATTCTCAAACTGGGAATCAGGACCCCAGAGGATTGTGAGATGACTACACAGGATCATAACCCATCAGCCTCCACCCCAAAACCCCGCTTTGCCTCCACCATTTATAACAAGGTTAAATATATATTAAAAAGTGATTTTAATTAATAAGAGAGTGGTTATACTCAGACGCTTGCTATATGAAAGGGGTCACCAGACCAAAATTTGAGAACCACTGACCTACAGTAATAGCCTATGCTTTCAGCACTCTAGTCTGTGCGCCATTCTTCCACCTGGAAGACTGCTAAACTACGTGCATCAAGACTATTAGCCAATGCTATTTCATGGATCAATGTGCAGTAGTCACTGTTTCGTAGATAGATATTCATATTCTTGTCCCCACTTATCTTTCCTAAGGACATACCAATCTGCTGACCTCAAATTCTGTGAAAAATATATTATCTATCCTTGTGTGTGAGGCAGAAAGTGCACATTTAAGTAAAATAAAATGAATAGAACCTAGGTATAGTTTCCTAACTACACTTAATTAAAGAGCAGTGACTTGAGTATTTTGCCTTCGTCACATGCATCCTGACGAAATGGGTCTTTGTACATGAAAGCTTCTGCTCCAATAAATCTGTTAGTCTATAAGGTTCCATAGGACTTCTCATTGTTTATGCAGATTCAGACTAACATGGCTACTCCTCTGATACTTGAGTATTTTGGGCACCAGTAGCAATTGTCTGTAGTGTAGATGGTTCTTCTAGCAATGCTGTCTAAACTGTCATATGCATATTGATAGATACTGAGCAGGAGAAAATAATAAAAGACATTATAAAAAAAGCTATGGACTAGCTTATCTGATTTGAAAATGAAAGAAAAGCAGTGAGATGCACTGAGTTACCCCCTGCCCAAACGTACTCCAAGAGATTCATTCTCCCCCCTGCAGGAGCTGAGAGTGGAATCCCAGTCTAAGTCTGTATCTCTCTGGCCTGCCTTCCCCACCTTCATTAAACTGCTACCCTGTTGTCAGGCTCTCTGTCCCAGCAGTTCCTGCTGGTACCACAGCAAGGCCTTTTCTTTGTCTCTTCTCTCAGCCCTTGAGCTTCTCAGTGTGGAAATGGGTCATTCTTGCACAGCAGATATGAAAGCTCACAAAAATCTCTCTTCACTAAAGTCATATGTTTGGAAACTATCTTTAATCTTTGTCCATTTCCAAACACCACATGAACATCCCTCAAAACTGATGAGTGACAGCAGTTATTACTTGTTTTCTTATGGAGTAGTAGCAATCCATGCTTGTATCTCTGATCCCTGGTTACTTCCATGCAAAAAGAAATAATGTATTGTGGGTACAAGTTGAAAGAAAATGCTCTGGGGTTATTGCTACCCAATCAGTAGAAATCAAGCTTTTATGACACTTTGGAGAATGAGTTTAGTTCATTACTAGAAGATTTACCTGGCATTGCCTGGGTCCTTAAGGGCAGGGGGTTGGTAGTTAAGTAGGGGTGTGTGCAGGAATCAGGGCAGGTCCTTGGAGATGTGGGGGGCTCAGGGAAGGAGACTGGGGTATGCGGGGTGCAGGGTTGAGGAGGGGCTCAGCGCAGGGGGCTGGGGATGTGAGAATGAAGTTTAGGGGGTGAGGAGGGTTTCAGAGCGGGGGGGGCAGGAGTCAGGTGAAGCAGTGACGAGGGCCTCAGGGCAGAGGGTGGGGGTGCAGAAGTCAGTGGGGCAGTGGGGTAGAAGGGGGAAGCTCAGGGAAGCGGGACTCAGGACAGGAAGTGGCTGCTAGCTTCTCCCAGGGCCAGCCCGAGGCAGGGGAGATGGCATCCCACCCTCTGGCTTCTCTCAGGACAGGGAAAGGGTTGGGCACCCCACCTATCAGGCAGGCTGGCCCCACTGGCACTCCTCGGGCGTGGGCTGGTTCTGGTCCAGAGTGGGAGGGGACCATGTACGCTGGCCCTGGTGGCGCTTCCCTGGCTCAGGCCAGGGAGTAGAGAGGGGAGGCATGCAGTCCATCCCCAGCAGCATCCCCAGGCCTGGGCTGAGGTGCTGAGGGGAGAGGACATGCAGGTCATTCCTGGTGGTGCTCCCCAGACCCAGATGAGGGGGAAGAGCCAGGTCCCGGCAGTACTCCCTAGGCCCAGCCCAATGGTAGCGGGGGAGAGGGGGCATGCAGGCTGGCTGGAGGGTGAGTGCACTGGACAGCCTGCTGGTAGTGGGAAGGGGGCTGTTGTTCCTCCAGGAGTGTTGAGGCTTCTGGCCAGCTAGGCTTTCTCCTCTGCCCCTGATATGGCAGGGCTTCCCCCACTTGTTCAGTGCTGCGGCCAAGGCCAGGGGTGATGGGATTTACGGCGGGGGGGGGGGGGGGGGCACTTACTTGGTCCGGTCCCAGCTGGCTACTCACTTGGTGGCATGTCTGCCCCCCAATGGTCACACTGCAGTATAGTTTTCCATGTTAAGGAAAACAATCCCATTCCAGGCAGATTCCATTTTCCTGGCACAACCAACCCCTGCTATTCTTTTAAGTTAGGAGAAGAGGAAGCTGCATACCAGCTCTTGCCATTTAGGAGGAGTTCCTGAACACACAAATTCACAGACAGAGAGATAGATAGATGCACATTTCTAAAATATATAGATAGATACTTTGCATTTTTAGTTTCTCTCCGAGAGAAGTGGGGTGGCAGTGTTTTTAATCCTTTTCAATTCAATTTGACTCATGAAAGTTTTGTATCTCTTTTGAATGGAAAAAGAATTAGCCTAACTACTCAAAAGACCTGATCAGTCTTCCCTTTATTTCAGATTTATTTCAAAACAAAATAGCTTTAAACTAAAAGAAATTGGGTTGTTCTATCAAATAATTAGTTTTATATTGACTTGGCTTGCCATTCTAATTATATTTGAAGGATTCCAAGCTCTAGGGAAGAATTCATGTCCTAAACTTCTATTGGGATTTTGAGAGAAATGGAGACAGTTCAAATGACACAATCAGCCTTATGTTGCAGCATATATGAAGCAACTTTACTTTTATTGAATATCTCACTTTAAATAAAATGTCACTAATATCACATAGAATATAATAACCATCAAGGAAAGAGAGTGTGAGCATAAAATCCTTTTTGCCTAGAATCACTTGTGCATTCTGGGTTTAGTACTCCCAAAGTGTTTCAGAAGAACTAAATACTATAGGCCTACAATGGCAATCACATCTAAAAACATTCTACACATTTTTGAAAATGTACATGTTATACTACAAACTTTAAGTAGGAGGATTGAACAATCTCACTAAATCTCAAAAAAATATTTTATTCTTATAGATTAATATTTAACTCTTACTATAAACAATCACCATTTCTTTTAGAACAGTACAATTGTTCCAATGGAAAAATTCGTAAGAAACTGTTTTTAAGAAAAGTACTGGCATAGGTTATTTGAAAGCAAAGCAATATGCATAATGTTATGCTGCTGGTTGACGTGACAGATGCTGACTGTAGAAGAGCAGCATTTCTCACTGTGCTGCACTCTTGTGGAAGCTTCAGGTTTCTAAGAAACAAATACTTCAAAATCCCATACAAAGTATAAACTTATGTATAGACTAAAGGTTATGCATAGTTTCCTGGTTGTTCCTCTTATTTTCTTTGTAAGAATGTTTTGGAATCTTTTCTAAAAGTTCATAGAATTCTGTTCAACAGTACTTGGAGCAGTCTGCATTTCATGTTTATGCCTACCCAGAGATATCAGTTCTATTCAAATTTTGTGATCAACTCTGTCAGACACAAACAGAACACAAACAGAAAGGCTATATGTAGTTGGCATGCTGGGCCAAGTGTGGTTCTCTAATTCAAAATGGTTGCTTTAATTTGCCACTGTGCCAGAGGAGAACAGAAGAAGCAAGGATTCCCTCAAGAGCTTACAACCAGGTGCAAGTCATTAGTGAATCCTCATCTTTCTGAGAATTAATGGGTGAGAGCAGGATAATTTCTCAAAGGCCTGATGTACGCTAGGTCCTTACAGATAATGCCTCCAAGTCCAAATTTGTAAGTGATGCGTCCACACTATCAAGCCTGTTATTCCAAAATAAGAAGCCAAGGAATCAGAACTCTGCACTCCTGCTTTTCATGAGGAATAATGCTAATTTGAAACTTCTAAGTCCAAAATAACGTTAGTGTGGATGCTCCGGTGCCACTAATTCAAACTAATTGGCTTCTAGGAGGCCTTCAACAGCTCCTGACAGTGCTTCTTAGGGCTTTAAGTCCAAGATAGCATGTCAACATTAATGGAGCCTGCCTCGACTAACTTCGATGCTTTCCCATAGTGTGGACTCATGAGTTCGAATTTGTAAAATCGGGAGTCCATAAGTAGAATTTAGTAAATTCAAAATAATTTCCTAGTGTAGACGTGGCCAAAGTGGTGGAAGAAATAACCAGAACTGGGTTTGGGGTGAACCAGTTCTATGTGGGAGGCTGCAGCTAAGTCTTCAGTTAAATGAAAAGTGTATCCTATAAAATCATGACTGTTATGGAAAAAGTGAATAAGGAAAAGTTGTTTACTTATTCCCACAATAAAAGAACTAACGGTCACCAAATGAAATTAATAGGCAGCAGGTTTAAAACAAACAAAAGGAAGTTTTTCTTCAATCAGTGCAGAGTCAACCTGTGGAACAACTTGCCGGAGGATGTGGTGAAGGCTAGGACTTTAACAGGGTTCAAAAAAGAACTAGATAGATTCATGGAGGTTAGATCCATCAATGGCTATTAGCCAGGATGGGCAGGAATGGTGTACCTAGTCTCTGTTTCTCTTGAGATGGGTGACAAGGGAGGGATCACATGAGTTTTACCTATTGTGATCACTCCCTCTGGGGCATCTGGTATTGGCCACTGTCAGCAGACAGGATACTGACCTAGATGAACCATTGGTCTGACCCAGTATGGCCGTTCTTATGTTGCATTTTGCATCGACTATTTGATTAGTCGATAGGGCACCTCTGCCTTTGAAGTAGGGCTGCTGCTACCCTTCAAAGGCGAAAGTGCCCCGTGAAGCCCAAGACTGGTGGCTGATCCTGGGCTCCACGTGGCACTGCCACTTTGAAACACCGCAAGGAGCCTGATGCCAGGCTCCCCATGGCATTTCAAAGCAGCAGCGCTGCACTGAGCCCAGTGTCAGTGGGGGAGTCTCTAGCTGATCCCAGGCTCCAAGTGGTGCTGCTGCTTTGAAATGCTGTGTGCAGCCTGGGGACACCCCAGCTGGCCCCGGGCTGCACTCGGCATTTCAAACCAGCAGCACCGCATGGAGCCTGGCCCTAGGCTTTAAGCAGTGCTGCCGCTTTTAAGTACCCCCTCCCCTTTCCCACCCTTGCTGCCTCTATCTAATGGAGGCATCGGGGAAGCAGCAGTTCTTCACATCCCTAAAAATGCATATATTTTCACATGATGTCTCTGATAGTTATTTGGTGGGATTACTATGGCAGTCATCACTATCAGATGTGAACACATCTTGGCCCTCTTTTGCAGGCACCAAAGCCTTAGTGATGGCTGCACAATAATGCCAGCAAACATCTACCAAAGTCGTCATATACATACACATTAATTTCTTATATACGATATCTCTAACACTGTAGCTATGAGCACATAGGTACCAATATAATTATTTATAATTATCTCTAAATATAGCTATCACTTCATTAAGAAAATGAATAATGAAAAGCACAGAGATTGAACTCAAAAACCCTATACATCTGAAACAGATTCCCCACATGCTTTAAATTGCTGAATTCAGGGAAAGGAAATAAAATAAAACAAATGAAGCCATGTGAATCTTGTGCCACAAGAAAGAGAAATCGTATCCTCTGATATTTATCTGAAATGATAGGTCTGCTATTTAGGAAGGAAGACTGGGTTTCTGAGTGTACTCTCACCTCTCCTGATATTACACTAATGTAACAGTGAATTTACTCCTATTGACCACAGTTTAAGTGAGAAGAAAATCAGATCTGGGCAAGCAGAAATCCAGGAATAGAAGTCAAAAGTAATTGAAATAAATGGAGGATGAGGAAAAATTTGAAGGAGAATGAAGGCAATTGGTGCAAAGGAAGAGGACTGTGGCCCAGAGAGCTCTCTGACATCATAATCTGCCTGACAGATAATATTGCTCATTTTCACCCCCCACCCTTTTCCTCCTGGGTCTCCTCTTTAAGCGCTATTAGTGCTATTTCAGGAACAGATGACCTCCCAACCTCCTCCATCAGCAGAATCTCTCTCACAAGAAATTACTCAAGTCACTTCTCTCTAAGGCAGATATATGGATGGAGGCAACATGGCTTGACCCTTCACATTTTTACAACAGCAGCAACTTACTAAACAGAAGTTCTCTAAATATTGACAGTGGAGGACATGCTTGTGATCCACAGTGAATTGGCAGGACATGTTGTGGTGGCTTTTTCTTGTTTCCAGCTCATTCTATATAGAAGCACCGGGATTCCTCTGGAAGCAATCAGAAACAAAGATGTGGAGCCCCTGCCATACAGAGAAACAAGAAAGGAACAGAACACACCCCAAAGGCCTGAAGCATCCAGCTGAAGGGGAATGCCCAGAAAAAGAGAGGAGTAATACAAGGAAGCAGTAGCATGGACAGCAGGTAGAGAAGATTTAGGAACCAGGCAATCATGTAGAATGTGAAAGAAAGCAAGGGAGTATATGCCCATGACCAGGCCATTGAGAAACGCACAGGAAAGCAATGGGGGAGAGAAAGGAGCCAAACGAAAAAAACAGTATGCAGTGTGAGTATTCAAAAAGGACAAAAGATTTATCACTTTAAGGGAAACTAATTTTTCAGAAATACTTTCTAACATTACCTTTCCATGTAGACAACTGCTGCAGTAGTTGTAGTAGGGATGTTGCACACTCAGAAATGGAATTATATTTAGTAGACTACAGCCGCTCCCCGAGTTACGACCACCTCCACTTACGACCATTCGCACTTACGACCAAAGCGGTCGTAAATGCAGATCCGAGTTACGAACAGCGCGGTCGCCATGTAAGTCTATGGGATCCGAGTTACGAACACTTTGAGTTACGAACCAAGTGTTGGTCCGTAACTTGTTCGTAACTTGGAGAGCGGCTGTAGTAAGAAGCTGGTCTGAGCAATGCTCTCTCTTAAGGCAAAGCCATTATGAAAAATGTGACAATGCCTGTTGCACTGTGAACCAAGAATTAACAAACTGCAATATTTTTTAAAATTCCTATGGCCATCTCAGAGAGGTGCTGATTTCTTCTTATCACTAGTGTACAATGTCTCCTACCCAACCATTTTTAAGCCATGCAAAGGTTCATGTTATATGAAAGGGGTATAAAATGTGTTATATTTTATAAAGTTGGTACACAGACCCTAGTAGCCCAAAATCAGTGACAAATCTGAAAATTTTGGGAAACGAGATCTGACAGCAGCTCATACGATAATTTGTTTACAGTAGCTTCTGTGACATTGGCAAGCCAGATACCAGTCCTTGCCCAGGCTGCATTAGCCAAGAACTGACAACCTTGTAGCTGGAGGCCAGGACAGGACATCAGTACGTTATCTATTTTTAGAAAAATTATTTATCTTATAAAGATGTATATAGTGTTTACAGGATGCAATGCTTATATGCTGCTGTATGTATTAATATTACGTGTAATATCCATAAGCCCATGTTAGAAGGTAATATTTACATGTTTGCTCTGAAACTATAACAAATGTTTGCGCTGAAACTGTAATCCTTCCTCCCTCTCCAGCCAGGAAAGCAACATTACCAAGGGTGAAATACTAGTTTGCCACAGGAAGTGTTACCTCCTCCCCAACAGGAAAAGGCCCATAGACACTAGACAAACCACTGTGGAACATCAAATGACAAATGACTTTTTTGATTGCTCCTCCAATATCCAGGAAGAGGAGACATATTTGAGCCACTCCAGACAGCTTCATATAACAATTTGTCCCCCTCTATTAACATCACCCAGTTTCTGCTCTGTATGACAAAATAATAGAGCAGGGAAGAATAGCCAATGGCTTCTGCATGGCAGAGAATAAAAATACTTCCTTGGAAGACAACTACTAGCAACAGGAATGAACATTAAATAATACTTAAAATTAAACTTTGGCATCATTTCTGTTTTGAGATGCTAAACAGATGTACTGTATTAGAGGTTCCCAGAATGTGGGAAACACCACACTACTCCAAGGGATTTAAGGTGGCAATCCTTTGAAGGAAAAACAAATTTAAAATGCAGATTTTGGATTTGCAATTGAAAATCAAAGGCTGAAACATTTTTTCCCATTATTATTGAGGATGGATTGTCAGAAGTGCTCTACCAGATTTTACTGAATAATAGCTTTTGGAGGCTCAGCATTTTTGCAAATCTGCCCATTCCGTTCAGGTAATGGTCAGAACATTAAGCTCTCTCTAAAATCTGGTCCTTACTGTACTGTGGATATAGTTCATTGTTTATTGGGGATAGCACAACAATCCAAGGGGACATTTGGTTTCAGTTTCTTTCCCCTAATTTTGTAATTTTGAGCTTTAATCCATGTATAAGTGGGGAAGGGGGGACAGCTGCAAACCTTCTATATAGAGCACAATAAAGCATCTCTTCTTCTTCTCTTTTTCCATAAGGATATTCCCAGCCCAGCTTTACTGGAATAGATAGTATTTCATTTTCCCATCTCAGACATCATTAATGAAGGCCACTGTTCAAAGGACAAAGTATCACTAAACCCATCAGTTTTTTCCCCTTTTCAGCTTTATGAAGGCCCTCTGCCTGTCAATTTCACATATCTGAGAACAACAGTGACAGAGGTTCAAATGAGATAGCGGTGTTTCTGGCTTGCACACCAACTTAGTATTCAGCACCTCTCTAAATAAATAGGCTGAAAGCATTTCTTCTAGTAATAGGAGTTCAAGAACTAAAAGTACTTTAATAGAGTTCTAACAGGCTGTGTTTGTTAACTGTAGGCTTGAAGCAGCCTAAGAAAAGGCTCCCTGAAAAGCACATGAATTGAAATAAAACCTGAGTTCTTAACTTTAAAAAAAATAAAATGTAACATACATGCTATACCAAGGATGAAAGCCCCCAAATCAGTCTTTATTTCTGCTCTTATTAGTACTGCAAGGTAGATCTATTAGAAATGAAACTGGGAGCATAAGGGTATTTTTGTTATCAGCAGCCCAGGACGTCTTGTCAAGACCTCAGTAAGCTGGATTCTGCATGGATCAAAACATTGGCTTCCTTCATGATAAACCCTGAAATCTTTCATATTAAAGCCAAATCTCGTTTTAAGGAGGATTTGATATTATCCTATCGCCAGTAAAATGTATAAATGCAATCCCTTGACTACATATAGTTTTGCTATCTTAATGAATTTATGGTACATCACATTGGTCCTTCAGTCTAATATGCAACACCACACTCAGGTCTTAAGTTCCATTACAGTAACTAGCCAGAGATTTGTTCACATCACTTCAGAGCTGTGACAGTGTGCACTGTGGGTCTTCAAGTCATTAAAGCACCCTTGATCTACTGCATTGAGAGTCACTAATGGCAAATGCTGAAAATGCTTTCATACTTCAGGTTAAAAGGGGTGCCACCATATTTGAACATCTGGGGCTCATTACGTGTTCTCTGAAGTACACTGACTCAGCAGAAGTTAATAGAGGTTAAATGTATTGTACAGCACTAGAGACAAATAGGGGATTTACAAACTTTTTTGGTGGAGGAGTGTTATTAAGATCGGGTGAAATTCAAGGAGACCAAGAATGGATTCAATAACTAAGAGATAAGAATAGCAATTCATGTGAGGACACTGTAAATACATTAACAACAGCCCAAAAGGAAGAATCATATGGCTCAGTATTGCCACCCTTATTTCTAGGCTTTTGCCTGCACAGCTGGGACCTCCATCAGCAACCACCTCTCGCCAATTGCTCAGCTCTTCAAGCAACAGCACAGAAGAAAGAGTGACATTGCCACTCTTACTTCTGCTCTGCTTTGAAGGCAGCACACAATTCCTTTTTTGGGTCAGGACCCTCAATCTGAAAAGCGCAGGTCTCCCCCCGACATCTGTATAGTATAGAGGAAAAGCACACAAAAGACCAGATTTCATGGGAGATACTAGATTTCACGGCCCATGTCACATTTTTCATAGCCATGAATTTGGCAGGGCCCAAGTCATCTGGCAATGCTTGAACAACTCACCAAATTCAGGAAAACAAGAACCTCTCTAAAGTTTAGTAAGAAGAAAAGACAATGAATTATTTAATGCCTATACAAGTTTGAACATTCTCTTTAAGAAATTATTAAGACTGTAAGAACATAAGAATGGACACACTGTGTCAGACCAATAGCCCTTCTAGCTCTTCCAAAAGTGGACAGTGCCCCATGCTTCAGAGGGAATGAGCAGAACAGGGAATCATCAAGTGATCATCCATTCCTTGTTGCTCATTCCCAGCTTCTGACAAAGAAGAGGTTATGGATACCATCCGTGTGCATCCTGGCTAATTGCCATCAATGGACCTATCCTCCATGAATTTATCTAGCTCTTTTTTGAATGATGTTATAGTCTTGGCCTTTACAACATCCTGTGACAAAGTTTAACATGTTTACTAGGTGTTGTCTGAAGAAATACTTCCTTTTGTTTTAATCCTACTGTTTATCAGTGTTCCCTGTAAGTTGTGCACTTGCACATTGCTCAGAAGAGAGTCAAAATCTGCCCAGCTGATTAGCAGAGTGCCCACAGCTAGGTTTTTTGTTTCTACTGGTGATGAACATTTACTTTACTACAAATAATAAATATATATGTATATGAAGAGGATAATGGGTCTGCTGTGCATGATATTTTCTGTAAGGGTTTTCTGTATTAAGAAAAAAAAGATGAGATCTGGCCTATCTGCTGCACTAGCAAGCAAAGCAAGCTCACAGAGAGTGCTTCCACACTGGCAAATTTAGTGCCTAGCTTTTCAAGCACCACTGCAGCTGTACTCATGTGTGTCATTGCTCACTTCAGGCTTTTTTGCCACTCTTTTAAAACATTGTCTGAGCCCTGACTATGCTAAGGCTTATGCAATTATGCTAAAAATCAGCATTAAGCTAGCCATAGCATAGTATTTCTGCACTCACATTGGGAAAGCTTCCCTTGGAAGCACATTAATTAGTTGGCAGTTTACAGATTGGTGCAAAAGCATGAAAATTTTTTTGCCTTGAAGCACCCAAAGAGATAGGACAAAAGAGAACATGAAAGCAGACTAGTGACTCTGCCTCTGGATTAGAAGGACAAACTAATAAAGCCCATGATAACTGTGGGGCATATAGTGCTATTGCAATTTTATGATTATTCAGTGCTTACTGTCAATGTCACCAAAAGCAAAGACATGAAAGGCTATGTAACAATAATATGTTTGTTCTTAGAAGTATGGCTTATTTCTAAAACAAATGACATATTGCTTTATAAGAAAGGAAATGTCATAGGAATTTTAGAATATTTAAACAGGAAAACATTCAACTCCAATCTGCTTTAAGAACCACTTGCAAATTAGAGTGTTTTCTGTTAACAGCTTATTTTATCTAAACTGTTTAAATTTCCCCATCCTTTCTCTAACCCACACACTGCCCTTTTCTCTGAAATGACCCAGCCTTGCTAAAGGGACACACAATCATGTCAAACATGGCCCCAAATTTAGATTTTGTTAAAAAGAAAAGTAGCAAGCTATACTCACTCTAAGACAATTAGAAATGTTTCCATGATGTCAAAAAATAAAGTCTAATAGAAACAGTTTACTGTCTGAAATATAAATCCTTTGTAGTAGAGTCTACAACCCTGGGAGTATGCATGTTACACACATCTGTCTTTACTGTTTAAGCTGCAAAAATGCAAAAGGGAACATTAGTTGTATAAATGGAGCTTGAATTCAGCAAGCCATTTCCCCTCTCTATGCCTCAGCTCCCCATCAATAAAGTAGCCCCTGAGTAGGAAAGTGAAATATGTTTAGACCAGCTGAAGTTCTGGTCAAAAAAGCTAATTAAGTCAATGAAGCTATACCAGCTTGGGTCCATTATGTTGCTTAACTTGTATTGTTTAAAATGGGAGGGAATCATCTTCCTAGGAATTTTTTTGAATGCTTTCTCCGTGATACAGTCTGAACAAGTCCAAATACAAAATATTAGCTTTTCAGGACCATGCTTCTGAGCCCCAAGGACTAGGCATTTCAGGCAGCTCTGACTTAGCAGCATCTCTAGGGGACTGTGTGTGTATGGAGTGGAGTGGAGGGGGAAATCCATGAGAGACAGGAAATCACCCAAGGCTTAATTTGGTAACAGAATTTAAATGATAAGAGTTCTCAGGAGACCCTTTTCTCCACCAGAAAGAGGGCACCTAAGGTGGGAAGAGATAGACCTAGTGAATCCTATCCCTCCCAGCAGGCAGCAGATCAAAGTGATTCTAGGAGGGAAAAAACAGATGAAAAGGCAGTTCAATAGGCATCAGGTGGCTAGAGCAGGCAGAATAGAATGAAGACTGGTTTCACTGTAACTGGCTGCAGAGCAGAGCTCCCCTTATCCAAGCTGTTTCTGTTCCTTTTTAAATAGGGATCAGCTTGCTTTTCTCCCTCAAGGATCTACCTGTTTGTCTCAGAAGGGGAAACATAGGTTATTCCCACACTCCTCCTGTAAATCCATCATTTCAGCTGCCCTTTTAAGTAGGGATGTAAACAGTTATCTGGTAAGTGTCATCCTCACCAGGTGATATGCTTAGCAGTAACTGGTTAACTGGCAGCCTGGCTGGGCTGGAGCAGCTCCCCCTAACTCTGGTGTTGTGGTGGGCCTAGCACAGCCCAAGCAGCCCCTGCCCACACAAGCTCGGCTCTGAGCAGCCAGAGTAGCTTACAGCACAGTGTGCTCGGCCAGGCTGCAGCAGATCTCCCCGCTCTGTGCTGTACCACATTGCAAGTGGGGGTGGGGAGGGTTAACTGGCTAACTGGTTAAATAGGAATTTACATCCCTAGTTTTAAGCAGCAGTTGCTGGCTATCTTCAGCCAGGTGCTGGTAAATCCTGATGCTACCATTACAGTTCCTACTGTCTGATGACAACGACATAGGGAGTTACTAGTGAAGGGATAGGCCTTCTTCCTTGAAACAGAGAGAGAAGAGGATGTACCTGAAAATCATCTAGCATAGACAAAGAAATTGATTAATTTACATAAAATTAATTTGGTCATTAAGCCCCAATTCAAAAGAGTAAGGGTTTCAGTGAAGAAAGGGAAGGCCAGTGCTCAGAATTAGCCCAGGTTTGAGTTACTGGTATTATTCCACTTTTAGAGACAGAAAAAAATTCCACTGATTTTATTGTGTCTTGTTGAAGGATATTGATGTGTGAAATCACAAGATAGCATTATGACTAAGAACATGCAGGTCCTTATAATGAGTCCATTTATCAAAATGCCTGCAGTTCTGCAATTCAGGGAAGGTGAAACAGTAATAAATATTGGGCAAACAATGTTTGCCTTTACCCAGCTTACTTTAATAAATAAATTGCCCCACACATACACATTGGCTATTCCTGTTTTATTGCTTTAGGCTCATCCACATTATATCCAATTTCACCTTAAAGACACTAAATCACTGCATTGCAATGCCTTGATAAAGGTGCTGAAACAAAACATAAAACACATATAAAATCATGTAAACATATGTGAATCTTTGACCTAGAACATTTTTAGAAGCCACAGTGGAAAAGGCAATGTTTATATAGGGACCATAATTAGATTTAGGGAAATTCAGGACTTTAAATGGAATATGATACTTACTTTCAACCATTCTTCAATGAGATTTACCTTTGGATGTGAACTTTAAATGCAAGAAGCAATTTCTTTAGTTTATTGATTGTCAGAAACTGTATTTTAACATAGAAAATTATTTCAACAGATCAGCTTAGATCACGTAAAATACATTGAGAACACACCTCTTCAATTTGAGGACATTAATTACTGCTACTAGGGGGAGTGTATGGGAATGTACAGAGACTTAGGAAAGGTTTTAACAGAAGGTTAAAACTTCTTCATTGGAGAAGTGGGTTGTGCCCATGAAAGCTCATGATACCATCTACATCAGCGTTTCTTAAACTATGTTCCCCTGACGCTTTTTTTTTTGGGGGGGGGGGGGGGAGGGGAGCGGTTGTGCTCAACAAAAAATCCTTGGTGTTCCTCATTAAAAAAAATTATTATTTAATGAGGAAATTATTGTTTGGTGTTCCTCAGTCTTAAAAAAGTTTAAGAAACACTGATCTACATGTTTTGTTAGAATTTAAGGTGCTGCTAGACTATTAGTTGTTTAAGTTTTAACATAAAGTTGTTACTTGGTGATTCATCTGCAGTTTGTTAATCCTTTTATCTAGTCAATTGTGATAAATTCATTATGATGAAGATTTTACAAATAACTATAGCACTACTATACTCTGTCTAAGTTTCAGTTTAACAGTTTAGCATGGCACAAATTATCACATTAATTTTTAAGACATATCAGTATACTAGTACCACAGTAGTTAGCCTTATTTCACTCTAAAAAGAAACACACAAACCCTCAAAACCAAACAAACCAAAATATGGAAATGGGTGCATTTCTTTTACTTATAAAACAAAAGCAAGAAGACAGTAATTTTAAGTTCAATTTTAATAGGTTTTGATGCTTCCAAGATTATGCACATGCTTACACACTGTGAGTAGTCTCATTGACTGATTTTCTGAAGCATCCTTATTCTATATGATCTTATACTGGCAACAATATGCTGGGTATACCTGTGAACAGGCAAGTAACTGCATGCCTGATGGAATATTTCACTGTATTATTTCACTAGCCTTCTTGTTTCCATGGATGTCATTCCATCAAAGTAACTCATTAATATTTCAAAATAAATTCCTATCTAACACTAGGGACAAATCTGCAGGTTTGGATGAATCAATAAGCAAAAATGACAAGTGAACCTTCATCCAAAAATAACTGAATCCAAACCCTCTCTGGGGTTTGAAAATACATAGATAACTTTTGAAAAAAAATAGCAGACCTTTCAACTCTCTGGTTTTAGCCAGATCTGAAAACTGAAATACGATATCATGAGAAAATGTCTGGTGTTCTTATACTGCTTCTGATCTAACAAATAACAGGAAATATTGGCATCTTTACTGAAAACCTATTCTCAAGAGATTTCCAGAGCAGAGAGTTTTGTAAAAGCTTAGATAAGTAGATGAACTTTTAGATGCGTATCTGAACCAAGCATCTGAACATCTGAGGTTTGCCCATTGCTACTATTGAATATTTATAAAAGAGATAAAATAAAACTTTGCTTTAAAGTCCTTTCAGACACCAAGACTCTGTCCCCATAATGTACCTGGGGTATATAAACTCATGAGCACTAGTACAAAACACAAGGTGTTTCAACTTAGTTTTATAGCTGAAAACTTTTGCTGAGCAATCAGATGCAGAAGCAAAAAGAGTATCTTTGTACATACACACACTCTCTCTCTCCCCCTCTCTCTCCAGTGGATTTTATGAAAATTTGAGTTTGCTTTGTATGTTACATTTGCAGAACCAATATAGTGGTATAAAAACCATCAAAAACTAAGTGCTATTTTTAATACACACAGATGGCAAAATTCTTACTGACTTCTGAACAGCCTTATTCTATTCAGAGAATCCTCTGAAGCCCTGATTGTGCAAACACGCACACGCATGTTTAATTTTATGCACTGTGAATAGCTCCACTGAAGTCCGTGTATAAAAATAAATGTGTAATTTTGATATGTTGGTAATTTTACCCATTATACAGTATTTAAAGGAAAAATGGAGGAGGGAGACTACACAGGTGCTGCCCCTACTTCTCCCAGGTTCTCTTTTCTCAGGTCCTCTTAAGAACGTCACATAGTCCAAAAATTCCCCACCGGGGTTCTTCTTTATTAAATACAAATGGACTCTCTCTCTTCCCTTGGGCTCAGGACTTGAGTAGCCCACCGCCCCATGGCCTGAGGTTCTCAGCGCTGTATACTTGGGCTGCAATCTCTCTTGTTGGCCAAGCAATTGCACCATCCTCCTCCTCAGGATCTCTGGGAGCTGCTTTCTCCATCACCTAGCCAAACAGAGCCTGATGCCCTTTATATCAGATGCTCTTTATTCAATTAACTGCCTAAATAAGCTAATTTAAAGGGAATGAACCTATCACAGAATGCCAGGGCCCAGCTCTCCAGGATGGGGCCAGCAACCAGAGGCACCATTTACACACATTAAAACCTGAGTAACATTCCTAAATTACTATGTATTTGTAGTAGCACCTAGTATATGTAACAAAAGACAGAACTATGTAGCACTTTAAAGATGAGCCAGACCCACTTCCTCAGCCCACGAAAGCTCATCACCTAATAAACCATCTTGTTAGTCTTTAAAGTGCTACATAGTTCTGTCTTTTGTTTCAGCTACACCAGACTAACACGGCTGCATCTCTATCACTAGTATATGTAAGACACTTTCCAAACACAGTGCTCCATATCGCTCATGATAAAAAAGCTGACAAGCAGTCAAAGATAAAGCTGGTGGGGAATTTTTTACTAATAATTTTTTCAACCAGCAAATGCCAACTAAATGAAACTTTTCATGGGAAAAGGTAATTTTCAATGAACTTACAATTACCAAAAAATGTTGAAGAAATTTTTGAAATTGTTCAAACATCCTGTTTTGATGCTCCAAAAGGAGATGTTCTGGTTTTCTGTTCAAAATGACTATTCAGTTTAGAGTAAAAATAAAAAAGCTGAAATTTTAATTACACGTTTTGAAACAATAAAGATATAAGGTATTGAATGACCTTATATTCTTCATCTTCTTTTTGTTTGTGCACATTTTTGATTTTTTGTCCTGATATGGACCAGGAAAAGTTTTTGAAGTTTTAAAAATTCTCCTGGGACAAAAAAGCCATTTCCTGCTCATTGCAACTCAAAGCTAAAAGGATAGTGAACAAAAGAAGGCAATTTATACCTAAGTAACCATATGTAGATTTTATAACATTTATGCTCTTTTCTCTCTATTCCCCTCTCACTGTTTATTACTTCTACTTTCCAAGTTTTACCAGTTGTACAAAATGATCCTGCAGGGAGACTCACTGTAAACATTTTGGAACAAGTACCACATATGGTACTGTACAGCACACAGGAAACCATGGTTCATGCACCAAAGTGCTAACAATACAATTTAAGACATGAACAAGCGGGTATAAAAAATACCTTAAGGTGCAATGGGAGAAGGATGATGTTAATAGTGACAGGACTACAGGGGTACACGGACCAGCTATCTGCATAATATATTTCCTGCAGAAATAAATACCTGTATCATTTCTATGAATGAAATGCTAGCACCTGTAGTTATAGTGGTTATAACACAGGAATAAGGGTCTAGTTTCTACGGTTTGCCACAGATGAACAGTATGATTTTGGGAAAACCATTTAACCTTTCTGTGGCCTGTGTGCCCCACTAATATAGTGAGGAATTTTGAGGTTTAATTAATTGTCATAAAAGCACTATCAAATCCTGGGATGGAAGATAGAAAGGAAAGAACACATTTTTCAGATGGTAAACTGTGGGACAGAGAGGCTAAATACCTTGCAGAGAATCACACAGTGGGTCAAACCCTGAAATGCTGACTCCCAGTTCAATCATCAGAAAACATTTACTCTCTGGTCAAGAAATCATGTTACATCAAATGAGTGACACAAAGTGACAGCTGAGTGGTTTGCCAGCAGCTCCTTTCTCTTCCTTAAATTAATCAGCACAGACACATATACCATGTGATGCGTGGCCAACATGATGGCAGATTTGTTTAAGTCTACTGTTTTACACACAACCTGGATGTTTTAAAATTGTAAGTTTGCAAGGCTGGGAATGTCATTTCTTCTTGTGTTTTGTACAGCAACTATATTAAGTATAAGACAAGAACAGGATGTTGACAATTGCCAGTACAATCTAGCCATACTCAGCACTTCATAAAGGGTACGTCTACACTGCACGGCTATTTCGGGATAGACGCAGAATAGCTATTCTGCGTCTACACAAGCTGCCTGTTATTTCGAAATATTTTTCGAAATAACGGGCATGCTATTTCGCCATCCTGGTAAACCTCGTTGCATGAGGGATAAGGGATGGCTCAAAATGGCACATTATTTCAAAATTTTGCGCTGTGTCGATGTACCAAATTTCAAATTTCAAAATAGATTTTAAATAAGCTATGTAATTTGCATAGTGCAAATTGCGTATCTTATGTCGAGTTTAGGGTGCTGTGTAGATGCACCTAAACTGAAGGAATTGCAGGTTGATTTTACATTTTATTTTTCTCTCCCTTAAGCCTATATTTGTCTTTACAAATTATACGCCCTGTGAAGTGGGGACTGTGTCTTACGCCGGGCTAGGACATTATGGGAACTACTATATTCTAAATTAATAAAATGATCTGAGGCAGGAAGAGATGAACAAGATGAAATTTTGGGACAAGGAGTATGCCACAACGCTTCCAAGGAACATGAAAGGTTGTGTGTATGCTCAGCTGATGTGTGTGTGTAAAAATGCCCCTTGATTTTTGTGGTATGTTTTCTAAATAGGAAGTTCAAGCTACAGAGCTCAACACTCATTTTGGTGGGGTATTTCATTGAGCTGCATGAAGAAAAGGATTGATCCTATGGCTCAAGGAGGCAGTCTGGAACCCAGAAACCCAGATTCCCTGCACCAAGAGGGAGTTCTTTCTTTTTACCCAGACTGTGTAATTAAGAAATACAGTAAAAGCCCTTTTATCTGCCACTTCACCAAGCAGCAAGCTGAATAAACAGGCATTTCTGCTTTGCACAGAAAGTCTGGTTTGTATTACAGTTGGTGTGGGGCTGGAGCATGGGTGGGGCTGCAGGGTACACTTAGGAGTCTCAGGAAAGGGATTGAGGTGCAGCCAACAGGATGTGCAGGGGGCAGTGTCTGCTTGCAGCAGAGTTAACTGGCCGCATCTCTGCCAGGAGCTGCTTGTGGGAGCTGCTGGAAGTTAACACCTCCCCCTGCAGCCCTACAAGCCCCTTTCGTGCCCCACTTCCCACCAGATCCAAGTTCCCTCCCAGCCTCTGCCTCACAGCCTCTCCCATGTGCCTTTCCCACACCCCGTCACACACACATTTCAAATCCCTCCCTCTTAGTTAACTTGCATCTTCAATTTACTGGCACCCTCTGTTCTCCCAGCATGATGAATAAAAGGGTTTTTAATGTACTTTCTACGTAACGTCCATTATGTTTAGGACAGTACCTAGGGAGAGTGTTTAAATAATGAGGACACATTGCTGTTTTATTTTTCCTAACCAAGGCCCCAAAACTTTAAACTCTTTCTGTGCAAAATTCTCATTGAATTCAATTAGAGTTCTGCGCACAGACTTTTTGCAGGACCAGGCACAGCAAACCCTGGCTACGAAATGCTAGTATTCTAAAGCAAGCCATAGCAAATTGAAAATTCTCTGGGGTTTATTTCCTTTTTCAGACTCTTTTAACACTTCACCATTTACCAGCTGTTTAAAGCTTGTTTAATTTCAAAGATGGTGCCTCTCAGCAGCATAGTATTTCTGACCATTTTAAAGCAATTGTGAAAAGCAGCTCCTAAATTCTCAAGTACTCATTTCCTAAATTCTGTAACTTGTAGGTGCTGCAAAGGGAAGCTGGGAAGCACTTTAGTAAAGTGCTTAGAGAGCTGGGTGGGCATAAAAAGCCATAGAGTATTATACATGTCTCCAGTAAATGTGCTTTCAGCACAGACTATACTGTGAAACGTCCACAGAATAAGCATTTCCCAGTAAGGCTATAAAATGATCAAATAAATTATATGGAGGGCAGTGGATGAGGGCTTCATTTACAAAATATATTATCAATGAAATATATGTTTCATTGAAACATGTTTGAAATTGGCACCAGGGTGAAAACTGAAGAAATTAACATCTTGTTCACTGATGCCATTTCACACAATAGGGCCTGTGTGACGGGGCAGGGCTACCCCACACTGAGCCAGAGGGAGTGTCCCTAACACAACTGACTGAGCGAGCTCCACCCCCACGGCCCTGCTGGGCATGCTCGAAAGAGAGGCCAGGGATAAAAGCCCAGGGAGCCAGCCACTCAGGGGGAAGCACCAGAGGGGAAGGCGCTCAGGTAGGAGCTCCTGAGCAGCAACCACAGCGCCGGACCAGGAGGCCCTCAGACCGGGACTGGCCTGCTGAGCGATAAGAGGGGAACGAAGCAGAATTCTCGCTGCGGCAGGAAGTAGCCCAGGGCGGAGGATTGCCCTCCAGGGGCTCGGCGTGTATCGGTAGGAATCCCAACCGAGCAGACAGTGGAATTCGCCGCTGTCTACAGGGCCCTGGGCTGGGACCCGGTGGAGTGGGCGGGCCCTGGTCCCCCTACCTTCCCATCCCACCACTATCCAGCTCCCAAGACCTTGGAAGAGGCTTACCTGTCAACAAAGCCAAAAGGCTGTCCATGCCCTGCGAAAGGGCAGTATACTTGTGACTAGGCCTCAGGGCCATAAACACCCCAGTAGAGGGGAAGGTACCTTTTGATTAGGCCTCAGGACTGTAGTCACCCCAGGGATGGGCATGTACTTCGAACTAGGCTGCAGGGCCATAAATACCCCAGTAGAGGGGAAGGTCCCTTTGGACTTGGCGTCGGGGCTGTAGACTGGGTTTGCCCCAGAGAAAGAGGGCCTTACAATAGGCACCAGAGATGCTTGTACAGTCGAGGGGGGAATGTGCCCTTTGACACCCTGATAATCATATACTCACAAACCCACTTTAAAATTCTGGGGCAGTATTAAAGAGTACTTAGTGTCAACATAAATATTATTTACTAACACAGGTTGAACCTCTGTGGTCCGGGACACTCTGGTCCGGCAACATCCATGGTCTAAAGAATCCCTGGATCACAGAGCCTGGTGAGCTCAGTGGCAGGAAGGGAGCCAAAAGCCCCGTATCAGGGGGCTGACTGCAGAGCCCTAGTAGCCCCAGCAGTCCCGGGTTTGCAGAATCCAAGTAGCCCCAGAACTCAAGTAACCCAGGGGCAGTAGAGCAACAGTGGCCAAGAAGCTCTGGCGACCCCAGCAACCATGTCACAGCGGAGCCCCAGTGGCCCTGGGGCAGTGAAGCCCCAAAGGACCAAGCAGCTCTGGGGCAGTGGATCTCTGGCCACCCCCGAGGTGTGGAGCTCTGATTGCCTCATGGTAGCAGAGCCCCGGCAGCACCAGAGCAGTGGATCCCCAGCTGCCATGGATGCATGGAGCCCCAGCAGTCCCAGAGACTTTCCCCTTCCCCCCAAGAGGGGAGATGTGGTGACCCCAGAGATGTGGACCCCCAGCAGCTGTGGGGCAGCAGAGCTCCAGCAGCTCTGGAGCCACCAATACCCAACAGCCACCACAGCCCTGGGATAGGAGGGGGACCAGAGCACCTGGCAGCAGAGCTGAGTGGGGAGCTCAGTCCATGGAGTCCATCAGCAGAGCACCCTGGAGTCCATCAGCAGAGCAGCTGGAGTTAGCCTCCCCTGGCCTGGAAAAGTCCCTCATTTGGGACCAGTCAAGTCCCGAGAGTGCCTGACCAGGGAGGTCCAACTTGTACTCTAATAACCTTTACAAAACTAGAGCAATGTACAGTGGCCACCGTGCAAAGAAGAATCAGGCCCAAAAATACCACTTTATTTTCCCATACATCTCTGTCATAGAAATTGGGTCTGAGTCTCCTATGTGATCATTCACATTCAAGTAAAGCAACTGCATAGTGTGTGTAAAAGAAATCAGAGTGGTCATACTTTTGTACTCACTTTGCACAAGTGTAAATAAGAATACACTTTACAAGGCACTGGGGAATCAGGCTCTGTCCCAAAAGGCTTTACTGATTTAAATATGGAATGTTAAAATAAATAATAACAGAATCAGAAATGAGAGACTGAAAAGGACTTCCAGATATCATCTAAGACCATCCCTGACAGCTGTTTGTCCAACCTCTTCTTATGAACCTGCAAAGATGGGGATTGCACAAACTCACTTAAAGTGGGGTTCTATCCCAGAACGCTAAAGCCCTTTACTTCTTGTGTTGCCTTCAGTGGATGCAGAAAATAATTGATCACCCTTAACATATTTGAAAACTGTTTTCAGATTCCCCCCGTCTTTTTTTCTCAGAATTAAATGTACTCAGGTTCTTTTAACCTTTCACCATAGGTCAGGTTTTCTAATCCTTTTCTGATTTTTGTTGCTCTCCTCTCTGCACTCTCTCCAAATTCTCAATATCTTTCCTAAAGTGTGGTGCTCAAGATTGGATACAATACTTAAGCTGAGGACTCCCCAGTGTCCACTATAGTGGGACCATTAGCTTCCAGGCCTTACATATACCCATGAATGGTGTTAGTCTCTCTTGCAGTTGCATCATATTTTGTTGCAGGCCCGGCCTTAGGGCAAGGTGAGCAAGGTGGTTGCCTTGGGCCCCATGCCTTCAGGTCCCCACGCTGCCTGACGCCTGCCTGCCTAGCTGCTTGCTCGCTGCCCTGGCTGGGAGCCGCCCAGCCTCGTGGTGCAGCCAACCACAACAGCCACCTTGGGCCCCGCAAACTCTTTGGCCAGGCCTGTTTTGTTGGATCATATTCCATTTGTGATCCACTATTATCCCCTGATTTTTTTTCAGCAGTATTACTGCCTAGCTGAGGACTGTGGGGTTTGAGGCAGGTGCTGCTTGCTTGTCACCACCCAGGCCTAAGTAGGGTTGCTACCCAGGCAAACAAGAGTTCAAGCCCTGCATGAAGTCCTGCCTTAAGAGGTATGAGGAACACGCCACTGCAATTCTCTGGCTGGCACTCCCCATATAAACTAAGGAGTGATTTCTGGGAGCTGTCTGAGCAACACAGACCTCCACTGTGATTTTGTCTTTGATCTCAACTCACCATTTCTCACTGTGACTTGCCTTGATCCCCAACACCTAGCTCTTGACTTAGATTTGGCTCCTGACTTTGATTCTTGTAGGTGTCCCCAGTAAAAGACCCTAGCCTGAGTATCCCAATTCTTGCCTCTCATTCTCCATTTGGCAATCCATTCTGACACTGTAATTTTGACCAGGCTTGACCTCAGACTCATTTGACCTTCATTCCTAATACTAAGCATCTCACCGAGGGTACCCAGTCCTCACACTAGTCCAGAGGTGGGCAATAAGAAGCCCATGTGCTGGGTGTGGTTTGCCAGGGTTAGCTCCGGCAGGCTGCCAGACACTAAAGTGCCTGAGTGTCAGCTACAGCTGCTAGTGACTCACACTGACCAGTATGCTGTTCCTGGCCAATGGGAGCTGTGCTGTTCCCTCAGTTCCCATTGGCCAGGAACAGCAAACCACTGGTCAATGGGAACAGCTAACAGCCGTACCTGTGGATGCGTAGGTAAATAAAGTGTCTGGTGGCACGCCAGGGGCTTATCCTGGCGAACCATATCAGGTGCTCAGGCCACTTATTGCCCACCCCTGCACTAGTCAGTTATTCCCAATTTTGTGATGGTACATCTGATTTTTTTCTTCCTAAGTGGTGTACTTTGCACTCATCTTATTGAGTTCAGACCAATTTATCAATGTCCTTTGGAATGCTAATCCAGTCCTCTTAAGTTCTTGCCAGCCCTCCCAATGTGGACTTATCTACAAATGTTATAAATTCTATAAATGTTATAAACATGCTCTCCATCCCAGTACAGCTGGTCCCCCGAGTTATGAACGCATCGACTTACGACCGTTCGTAGTTACGACCAACTCCCATTAAGCGCATTACAGCCGGCCTCCAAGTTACGAACGCGATCCGCGCTTACGAACAGTGTGGCCGCATTTAAACGAATGGGGTCCGACTTACGAACAGATCGAGTTACGACCAAGTGTTTGGTACGTAGCTCGTTCGTAAGTCGGGGGACCGGCTGTATTCAGTTCACTAGTAAAATACTGAAAAGTGCCAGACCCAAGATAAACCTCAGAAGAAAATGAAATAGATGCAAGGAAGAAAAGATATAATTTAAGTTGAAAGCTGAGAAAGATGATAAAACAATAATGTAAAGAGACATACATGTTGGAAAGTTATTTCAGATGGCAAGAGAAGAAAAGTCTCTTGCAACCACAGGAATCAGTTGTGGGAAAGTGCAGAGAAGTGGGTGGTGCTAGATGAATGAAGGGGAGCAAAGTGAAGAGACACAATGTCTAGGAGATAAGATGGCATAAGAGCAACCACAAGATAAATCATTCCATCACACTAAGTAGCTATTTAGAAATCAAATGGAATTCATCTGCTACAATTTTCATCAAAGAAAAGTAACAAGAATCTATCATGCAGCTAGACCTATTATGACAAGAGACTTGTTCAAGGACCAGTTTCTTTGATTCTGATGCCACTTTTTCTTGGTCAGCTGAGTAGTATTTTATGGTTTTGCATAATGGAAAAAAAAAAGCCCTCACATAAAAACTGAATTTCACTGTTTTAATTCTCTTTGAACTGAAACAGATGGCATTTGTATTTCCCGAGAGTGTAGGACCTGGTGCACAATGGTTGTTAGCTTGCACTACTACACGAGAGCTCTGATAAATCCTGGCACCACTGAAGTCATTTGGAGGTTTGACTTCAGCGAGCCATGGCCTTCCCCAAAAGGAGATGGCAGCAAATATTTGGTATTTACATCTCTCCTTACCTGATACAGGAACAGGCATGTCAGGCAGTCATGGAAGAGCCCAATCCCTACCTGAAACTCAGTAGCACATCTTTAGCGAGATCTCTGTAACATCAGAAAACCTATTATCCATGCCACCAAAATGTTTTCCAGGAGAGGTCTATTAAATATTTTAATTTCCTTCAGTATTTCCCTGTTGACTATTGACAAATTCTTGGTAAATCTGTTAAGCCACTGATTGGGATGCTGTAGTACAGTGATTCTCAAACAGTCGCATGTGTACTGGTGGGGGTAAGATGTCTTTCAGGGCATAAAACTTATTTAGATATTTACCTAGTTTTACAATAAACTACATAAAAAGCACCAGCAGAGTCAGTACAAACTAACATTTCATACAGAGAAAATGAGAAAGTAAGCAAAATTTCAGTAACTGTGTGCTGAGACACTTTTATATCTAAGTACTTTTAAAATGAGGTGTAACATGGGGGTATGAAAGACAAAAATCGGAAAGGGGTTCAATAGTCTGAAAAGGTTAAGAACCTCTTCTGCTGTAGTGAGACTTGGATGTTTCCCTCTTAGAGCTAACACATTTTGGCATGAATATCCATAAGTACCTAGTATTCTGATATTTTTTAGCTGGTGCTCTGCTCAGGAGGTTTTGCTTTATCGGGTATGAATGGTATTTTTGCTACCTGGGAAATGTATTATTTCCTCAGTCAGGAACCAGCAGGTAGCTTTCCGACTTCATTATAAGGCCCTTGGTTTATATAAAATATATATTAAAGTTTCTTAAGAGCTTAGTGAGACACTTATGTGAGGGCATCCATGATTTAGTAATTGATATTCTAATGTCAACAAAAATCCACTACATACAAGTAATTACAAACAATTATTATTCTAATGTGCATGGTGTGATGGTGCACATAGGTTCCTTTTTTGGATTGCTAAGGTATGGATTGCTAAGGTATGGATCAATTCAATGGGCATTTGTAAGCCCTAATATTTTATATGCTTTACTCATCTTCACTCCTAAATTCCAATAAACCATTGAAGTAGAGACTAAGGGCTTGTCTACACTGGCATGTTTTATCACCAAAGACTGCCTTTTGGTGAAAAAAACAGTATGAGCGTTTACACTGCAATGTGACTTTTGTCAGGAAAAACACCCAGTTTTGGTGACAAAAAACTTTTAGCCCTCATAAGACCTTTGTCTTTTCCCCTCCCTTTATTGTCAATAAAGAACCACTGTGGACTCTGCTGTTTGTTTTGTCGAGAGAACTAGCTTCCACCAGTATCCCACAATTCCTGATGGCTGACCTCAGTGTTTTGTGATCTCTGCTGCCCTGCTAGCATGCGCCCCCTCCCCTTTCAAAGCTCCAGGAAGTATCTGACAGCTTAGTGAGCTGCTCTGTTTGGGGAACAAAGAGAAAATCATTGGAATGTTTCTGTGCTGCCCTACTAGGAACAAAGCAGCAGGCAGACTGCTGCTGGAGGGGAAGGGCTGGAGGGACTGCTATGCTGCTTTGACATTCCTCACTAAGGAGAGCTCATAGAGCTGCAAGGGAATCCCATGAAGCACAGCGACCAGCTCTGTCTTCCCACAACAGCCAGTACTACAGCAAAACACTTCTCTACTTATGAGACACAATGTGTTTAGAAAATCTCAGACTGATTTGAGCAAAGAATCCACAAAATAGTTCACTTCTACAGTTACCACCATTATTTTTCTGTACCTGGGACAATTCTCTAAATAGGAGACAACAAGCCCCAGTTATCATAGGATACAGATATTCAGGTAAACTTTGTGATTTTTAAATATGCATCTTAATTATCAGGTCACAAGAAATGCTATTCCCATAGTAAGCCCTATTGAACTGTAAACAAACAAACTCTACATAAACTCAGTGTTAATCATGGGAAATCCTCCCAAAATAGAAGAGCCTCATAATCTTCTCTGCCCACAAAATCTCTTTATCCCCAAAAGATTTGCTCTTCTTGTAGCTGTCTTCCTCTGGTGAAGGTGCAGTGGCATGTCGAAGACTCTCTTCACTCTTCTAAGTCCAATCTCAAAATCCAGTAGCCTACAAGCCATAGTGATTAACGCTAATGAAAACAAATGTTATTTTAATTATATCTGACAAAATATTACATCATGAATGTGAGTACAAATGTGCAAGACTATATTATTGGCATTTGCAGGTGAGGATAGCATGAG
The DNA here is from genome assembly GCA_019425775.1 of Rafetus swinhoei. Taxonomy (NCBI): domain Eukaryota; kingdom Metazoa; phylum Chordata; order Testudines; family Trionychidae; genus Rafetus; species Rafetus swinhoei. The sequence continues at coordinate 118,574,904 of CM033449.1, forward strand.
ACATCCCACCTCCTTGAATTTGAAGGGTCCTTCCCCATGTTATTGCTACTCATTCTCTCTGCTGGGAACATGAGGAGAGATGGACAGTAAAACCTGTGTTATCCAGTACGCCTGGGGATTAGGGCATGCCAGTAACCTAAAAATTCTGGTTATGTGAGGGGGGAGCGGGAGCTGTGCTGGGCCTACGGGAGGTGGGGGAGGAGGCATGGGAGTCATGCGGGGGCCGGGATGCGGCCTGCTGGGGGAGCCACGAGCCGTGGGGGGAGGAGGGATATGATGCGGCCTGGTGAGGGAGGGTTGAAACCAGGGGGCAGGAGGCACAGAGGGCAGGGGTGGCCTGCTGGGGGTGCCAGGAGCCGCGGGGGGAGCCAAGATGCTTGCTGCTTGCTTCTGGCTGCCGTTCGCCCCTCCCCCAGGTACATGCTCCACGCTTGTTTGAGGAGCAGCCCCACATTTAAAGTGCCAGTTTTCTTTTTTTGTTTGTTTTTCTTTTGATTTTCCCGGCATCAAAATTTGCTAGTTTCTACAGTTTGCTGGATGCTTAAGTTCCGGATAGCGCAGGTTTTTCTGTATCATGATCTCCTGTCACAGCTTACTATGCTTATAGGTTTAAGTGGAGGGAAGACTGATAGCTCAGAAGAAGATTGCTTAGGACAGTGTTGCTTCCATGGCACACTGGTTTGCCGCTAGGCAGTCAGAGGTGTGCCACGGAGAACACCACAGAATTCAAAATGGCCACCCTTAAAGGGGCAGGTGACTTTTTTTTTTTTGCTCAACAAAAAAATCCTTGGTGTTCCGCATTTAAAAAAATGGTTTGGTATTCCTCGGTCTTAAAAAGTTTAAGAAACACTGGCTTAGCACAACCATACATCCCATTTTGAATGGGACAGTCTCTTTTTTAAGTCCTGTTTGATCTTGTGGAGTTGATCAGTTGGCAAGAGCAAATGGGAAAAATGCCCACTTTTGTCAAAAAAGCCAGGTTCAGTGAGGTTAATATAGCGTTGCCAGGTGTTTTGAACCGGAGAGTCCAGTATTTGAGCTTCCTGTTTGGGAAACAAATTGAAAGTATATAAATGAGAAAATATATGTGTCCAGTATTTTCTAAATAAGATGTAATGTAGATTGTAATGTAATGTCAAGTGTGTCCAGTATTTTTGTTGAAACCATCTGACAACCCTACTAATGAAAACCAGTGTGGAGGAATGGGGAGGGGGCAGAGATGCTTGTCCTCCACAGAGTGAGAGGCAAGGGTGCGAGGAAGACAGCACTCTGAGAAATACTGATTTAGACAAATAAAGAACATGAAAAAGATCTAAAACTACATAAAACATTTTGTTCAGCCTGAATTGTTTTTAATTTTTTTGTTTGATGAAAATGCTCTGTTGTGGGTTGACCAAAAATATTTTTTTCCCAATTTTTAAACCAAACAGAACAGAAAACGAATCAGCCACAAGCACAACTTAACATATTCAGCATGGGGCATGTAAACCCAGGACATTCTTTGCCAAAACAAATCTGTTAACATCTCTACCACAGCTTCTGCAAATCTCCTTCAAATACCGGTAATTGCAATAACTCAGCATCAGCATATAAAAAGAATTATCAAAGAAGATAGAAGAAAATTGCCCACTGAGGAGGGCAAGAAAGAAACTTACTATTCCACTGATGTTAGTAAGAACTGTAAAAGCACAGAGATCATGCTTACGATGTTTGCTATTATGCTTACAGAAAGATTCCCATTCACACAAGTCTTACATTTCATTCCTTATTCTGCAGCCTTCAGCCTTTGAAAATCTTCCATCTCCCGAACATGCCAGTTTGTCTCATTGAGTAAATAGCTCAAAATGCCTTTTACATTTCAGAAAATTACACTTTTAAGACACCTGGGCTAACGAGACATCCTGCTGAGAGCCTACTGACAGGGGGGGAAGGTTGCTATCTGACAATGTTGGTTTACGCTTGTTAAAATACCTATTCAAGAATTTTTGAAATAATGAATGACTATACTAACTCCGTGTAACTAGAGAAAATAGTTATTGGTGGGGACAGAGTTTTGACCAGCATACACCCAACTATAACTGGGAGGCAAAAATGTGCTTTTGTGAATGCTCTGAAAATTGTTCTGTGTTAAGGCACAAAAGTAGTATAATGACAAGACAGCTCTTCCCATCCTCAAGGATCTCAAAGTTCTTTACAATCTACACAAGGGCAGACAGACTGATGTAGAACAGATTACAGTAGACAAGCCCACTGAAAGGGGGGCAATTGCCTCAGGGCCCGTCAATACAAAAAGGCCCAGAGTTTTAGCCACTGCAACAGCCAGAGCCCCGCACCCTTTAAATCACTGAGAGATGCCTGTAGCACTCTCTTGGCAATACTAAGAGCTGCCTAGCCCCAGACCTGCACCTTCCACCCAAGGCCCCACAGCTTCTGGGCGTAGGGCAGGGCCCCTCACCTTGCACAGGGGCCTGGTGAGGCTGTTGGCCCTGCTGAGAGTAGAACCTTGGAGTTATGAACAGCAGAGTTACTAACTGCCCAGTCAACCCCACATCTTATCTGGAACTGGAAGTACACCATCAGGCAGCAGCAGAAATTTCCCTCCCCACAGAAAAAAGAGAAAATATAATACAGTTAAAAATAAACTACTAAAAATAAAGGGAACATTTTTTTTTCTGCATAGTAAAGTTTCAAAGCTTTATTAACTCAATGTTCAACTGTAAACTTTTGAAAGAACCATCATAATGTTTTGTTCAGAATTTTGAACATTTCAGATATGAACAACCTCCATAACTAAGATTCACTGCACAGTCAATCTTATTACTTATATTACTCAATATTTTAGAAATGTGTGTCTGTCTGTCTCCCTGCCCGTCTGGAGTCTGTTTGTTCAAGAACTCCTCCTAAATGGTAAGAGCTAGGACCACCAAATTTAGTATGCAGCTTCCTCTTGTCCTAACTTAAAGGAAGGTAAGGGTTTGGTTGTGCCAAGACAATGGGATTTATCTGGAATTTGTTTGTTTCTCATTAAATGGAAAATGAGGGATCTATTAGGTGAGTGTTATATTGTAGAATGACCACAGCAGGGCAGCAAGGGGCCAGAGATAGGGACCGGGACAGCTATAATCCTATTGGGCCAGCAGGGGGCAGGGGTGTAGCTACCTCATCCTATTCCAGCAATGACTGAACAATCTCTGTGAAGACTCGAAGGTGCTTTAAATAAATGGTGCTTCCTCTAAATAAATGGTGCTATGTCAGTGCAAATTATTATTAGTAGTAGTAACCTCTTGTGACAAACATCATAAAACTTGTTTGTTTCAATTTTTATTTAATGAATTGCTTCTAGAATGAGAAAAGCTATCAAATTTCTTCCAGAAATGTGTTTTAAACTCCGATTTTACATAAACCTGAAGCATGGGCTTACAATGGAAAAATCATAGACATTGAACTATCGCAATTCTCTGTTTCTCTAATGACTTCATCTTAGTGCCAGTCAACAGAGGGTAAAATCTTTTTTTATTTATGCAACATGGATAAAAAATAAATTAGTTTTTGCTCAAAGGCATAAAATAAAGGTGTTGAATTGTAAGTCTTATGTGGCTTCCACTACAGTTGAGATATTATATTGGTGTTTGGGAATATAAGCCCTTCGTTGAAATTTCCATAAAAATCCAATTTACCCACTTTATAATTTTAAAGGCTTAAACTATAGTGAATGGTTTTTGTTCTGTGCAGCCTTGAAGCTGATTTTGCTTCTTTCTAAGCTTCCCTGAATAGTTACTACTATCTTCTCCCCCTCTGTTCCGAAGTGTCTGTCATTGAAAAAGATAATACTCATAAGTTAAGAGGGGGTGGGAATTTAGCTCCTCAGTGGAAAAAAATATAAACCTGCTGGGAACAGAATTAAAGAGTATTTAAAATATATATATAGTTTAATTACCTATAAGGCCCATCCTAGTGAATACACACATGCATGGACGTGTATGCTCTCTTTCCCTCTACCCTCATGAATGGATGGCAGCAGACCTTCAAAGGATTTGGCAACTGAACTGACTTAAGTACTGGTGACTGGGTCATCTGGACCAAGTGACTTTGGTTTCTGAAGATGTACAAAACCACTTAAGACCAACAACTTCTAGTTACCTTTTAGCAAGGAACAGAATAAGCAACCAACCAACCAACCAGAAGTACACATAATATTTATAAATATAATACAGATTGCTCATCCTTTTTTCACAACAGGAATATGTATATCTCAGGATATGATCTTGTCCTAACAATACAATATACTGCATGATAAGTATTTATATAACATTATCTGTAATATTTTCAAGGCATTTAACATGGGCCTATGAGATCGTTTAAGATGTAAAGTGTGATAAATTCAATGGGAGCAGTATTAGGCCAACTCTGAGAGCTTTTGAAAACCCTATCATACATACCCTTCTATGGATTCACACACATAAACCCCTAGTACTAGTACACCTATAAGGAATGTCTGATTTTATTTTATATTTTGGTCTTTTTTTTCCCCAAGTTTGTTTAATTACTACTATGTTGTACAGGTTCTTCTCTTTGTGCAGCTGCACTTACTTTAGTGGGTTTACATGGCAGATGCTCAGGAGGTAACATAGCATATATTTTTAATTTATTTTTTGTGAAGGTGACCACGATCCTGTAGGCATTTGGTGCCAATACACGAATATCTATTATTACTGCTTGTGACGGGCCGATGAGACCCCGCTCTGTTGGCGTGGGCTCGTCCCGCACTCCTGCTGCTCCGATCCCCGTGTTGCACGGGGAATCGGTCGCGCGTTCCCCCACCTGCTCCGCTTGCTCACAGTGCAGAACCAGGGGGGCGGGTCAACGACCCGACGCAACGACTGGGGGAGAGTGCGCAGTTATGGCGAGGGGGGCAGAGCTTATGGGCGGAGAGGGTGGAGGACGTCAGAGGGAGGAGCTTAAGGAGTAGGACGTGGTGGGAAGTTCAAGAGGGGAAAAGGAGGAATGCCAGGGGGGAGGCGGAGAGCGAGTGGAAGCAGAACATGCTGAAACAAGCCGGAAACCACTTGGATACCCCAAGGAGACGGAGAATGCCTACGTAATACTCGTAGGGGTAGGAAGTAGCCCAGGGCAGGGCCCCTTTGCGTAAGGCCTGCGGGCTGGTGTGTTATGGCAGGAGCCCCACCAGCCGGACTAGACCAGACGGTACTAGTCCTTAGGGACCTGGGCAGGGACCCGTGGGAGAGAGCGGGCCCGGGTTCCCCTACCCCCTTGGCGCTTCCCCGTGGGGGAGAACAGTGAGGGAAACCTTGGTTTGAATCAACGTGAACACTATTGAACTGGTATTGGGGGACTAGACAAACTGAATTGAAGGTGGACGGCTGCCAGAACTTGGCGAGTCCTAAAGGGAGTTGGAGGGAGTAGAGGGAGTAAACTTCATACCCTCTGAGACTCTTACACTGCTATATAATACCTTTGGAAAACCTAAACAAAATTTCAACTGTATGTAATTTAGATATTGGGATTAACACCAGGGAAATAAATAAACGAATTAGGAGTATATTAATTAATACAAAATAATTTCAAATTCCACTTTCCTTTTCTGTTACGACACATTATGTCCCAAAAGTAGAATCATAGCTGTAAATATGTAAAATATGCTTTACTAAAATCAGTCAAGAGTGATAAAAACTATTCTCATCCTGCCAAATCCCAGTAACATTTCCTTTACAATAGATAGGTTCTACCCAGAGAAGTAAAACTCTGTATGAACTGTCATGAAATGTTAGCCATCTCTGGCAAGGTAGGGTTGCCAGATGTCCGGTTTTGAACCAGACAGCCCGGTATTTGAGCTTTCTGTCCGGGATACAAATTGAGAAAATACCAGACATATAAATGTCCGGTATTTTCTAATTAAGTTTTTATTATTATCATGAGTATCAGTACATAGTTGCGTACTACCTGGCAGGTAGACATGCTCACTCTGTGTGAGCATGTCTACCAGCCAGGCAGTACGCAACTACACAGTAGAGAGGAGGGGGGCAGGGGTGGGATGGAATTCCCGAGGCCGGACTCGCCCGTGCGCCCCGCCCGGGATCTGCATGCCCCACCTCCTCCCCTGCTCCTGCTCCCAGCCAGCCCCGCTCCCCCCAACCTCCTCCCAGCCAGCCCTGCTTCCTGGCGGCCGGTTCCCCCCCGGCCAGCCCCACTCCCTCCAACCCCTTTCTGGCCAGTCCGGCTTTCCGCCTGCCGGTTCCCCCCGATCTCCTCCAGCCAGCCCTGTTCCCCTACCAGCCAGTTCTCCGCCCCAATCTGAGATCAAGTGTGTCCAGTATTGTTTTTAAACCATCTGGTAACCCTAAAGGTAATGTTTACTCTAAACATAGACAGTTTAATTTTTCACTTACTTTGATCAGACCTTCAGGAACAAAAACAATTATTTATTACAAACACTACCACTTCCAAGTTTTATTTTGACCAATTCTCAGCTCTTTGGGTGAAATTCATCTTTGGGAAGAAGCATAGGCAGTAGGTATAAAACATTTCTAATGGGACCCAGGGGTTGATAGGGAAAGCTCCCAGCATGAATGTAGGAGACAGAGCCCCTTAAACTCTGAGGACTGGGGAAGTGTAACTCCCCTCCTCTCTCCCCCTCCCAGTAGACATGGCGTGACAAGGGACAGAAGAGTGGCTAGGCAAAATCTGAGTGGTGTTGTCTCCCCAGGTGCCATATAGGGTTGCCAGATGGTTTCAACAAAAATACCGGATACACTTGATATTACATCACAATCTACATTACATCTTATTTAGAAAATACCAGACATTTATATTTTCTAAATTTGTTTCCCGAACATTGATAAAGAAGTCCTCAAATACAGGACTATCCGGTTCAAAACCAGACACCTGGCAACCCTAGGTGCCAATGCCACTCAAATTTTGTCCTGCCATCATCCAAACAACCTCATGTACCAGATCATGCTATTCAAATTTGACCTGGCTTCCCCTGCCCCCTCAGATTTGAGTGACACCATGTGCCAAGTCACACCACCACTCAGGTTTGAGACAACCAGGGAAGTAAACTTAACCTCCCCCCCTTCGAAAAAGTCTGCCTCAAGTATTGGTGACATAATTCAGCCCCTGTGATGGAGAGCCTTATGCCAGTTCTCTGCAATATCAAAATAAACCCCAGATTGTGCAGGAGCAGGCTGTGTTTGAATTATACCACACAATCACTGCCAACCTCCAGTCCCACATTCACCTCCTCCAGGGATACTACTTCACAAGGCCTCTTTAAATAGGTGTCAGCAGACAACATGATCGCTGGCTACAGGAAACTGCAATCCAGTTTACAAAGAACCACCATATTCTGATTAGGAAAGATGTGCACGTTGATTTCACTGGGAGATTTGCCCTAAGGCACTATTGGTTTTGCTTCAAGGCTTGTATCAATTCATTAGTTCTAATCCTAGCAACATCAGATCATAGGAATGCCAAAACAGATTAGAGAAGTTGTCCATCTAGTCGGGTATCTGATCTCCAAAAGTATCCCATACCATATGCTTCTGAGTGCAAGAATGCACAGGCATCCCTGTAACAGACAACTATAGAATAATCTGCCTATAGGGAAATTATTTTCAGACCATACATAAATTAGTGATTGGCTTATGGTATGAAGCAGGACAGTTTATATCTCTGTCTCTATATCTATATCTGTCTCTATAGCTATATCTCCTATTCTCATCGTTCACACATACACCTAATCCTTTTTAAAATCTTGCTAAATTCTTAGCCTCAAGGACATCTTCTAGGAATCAGCTGTACAGGTTAATTATGCATTGTGGAAAAATGTATTTACTTTTACATTTTATATTCACTAACTTTCCGTTGCATTGACTCTCCTTGCATTTCTCTTTGTTTTTGTGGTTTTGATTGTTCATTCTTTAGCTTCACTCTTAACCGCTCTCATTTCCCCCTTCGTTTTACATTCCATAGTTTATTCCTGCTAGCTTCACCTGGGCTGGCTTGTTATTTGCGGAGACATACATGGCTTGAATAACTTTCTGAATCTTTCTATTAGCCTAGTCTTACTTTATTTAATGTTTGTATTACAATGATGTCTGGACTCAATCAGGGTCAGGGTTCCATTGAATAAGACAACACACAAATAAATACAGAGCATTTCTCTGATAGGCCCTAAAAAGACCAGTGACACATTAATGGAGGGATAGAGGAATACAAGGAAATACATTCAGTTCTCATACACATGCATACACATTATATTCTGAGCAGTTTATGCCTTGTGAATACTTTAAGCTGAAGAAATTTGCATATCCTCCATGACTATTATGGTATGTTGTAGCAAACTCAGTATTGACACTAGACATTTTAATTTCCTTATCTTTCATTTGAGTAGGTTTCACAGTATTTTGAAATCCTCCTCTTTATAATAGTGTTGGAAAGCTAGATTTTTGAATGAGCTTTCTCTTATTGATAAAGAAGTTAATTCTGTACTAGTCACTGTCAATGAGCAATTCAGAATATGTCTACACAAACTGCTACACCTGCGCTGCTTCAATGAAGACACTACCTACACCACCCAGGGGCGGGGGGGAGGCAGTTTCCTGTCAGTGTAGGAACTCCATCTCCTTTTAAGGAAATAGATAGGTTGAGAATTCTCCCATCAGTACTTCTGGAAGCATCCATCTATCCATAAATATAAAATGATATATCAGGCCTATGTATTATTATCAGGGCTGATCCTGCTCCCACTGAAGTCCACAGGAATTGCGTCACAGATTTCAGTGGGAGTATGATATCATCTATTATTAATTAAGACTAGAGCTTGTTGAAAAAAGTTGTCTGAAAATTCAATTTTGACTAATAAAAGTATTTCCAGAGAACCCTACTTCTGACAAAAATTTTAATGGAAAGAGTTTTAACGGAAAGAGTTGAAATGTCCAGATATTTCCACTCTTCTATTTCAAGTTAACCTGTATATTATATTCAAATATCAATTTTAGTATTATATTTTCAAAGGAGCCGAAAGGAGTTAAGTGGCCAGCTCTCTCTGAATTTCTGTTAGATTTGGGTGCTTAACTCTCTTAGGTTCCTTTGAAAATCGCAGTCTAAAAGTGGCATTTTTCCTCTGAGAAGAGGTTAATTGGAGTACTCTAGCCAAATTTCCATTTGGTTAATTACATTTTGCTTGCCTGACTTGCTTTGCAATTTGAAAAGGCTGGGCTAATCTTCAGTACTCTACACTGTGCTGTTAAACAGCTACCACATTCCACTCAAAGGCAGCTGCATTTCAATGGTGGCAATGCTCTCGGCATACTACTTACCTACAGCCCAGGGGCATAATGAAAAATAATTTTTAATCGGATTTTTTTTGACGCACAGAAGGAACATGAAATAAATCTAATGTTTAACAATTTAAATAAATTAAATTTAAAAGAATCAGCATAATATGAATCCATAGTATTTGAAGCAAACCCTTTCATAGTCACTGGTTTATGTTCTAACATAACTCTCATAAAAATGAAGAAAAAAGAGAAGCCAGCTTTTGGAAGTGAATGCTCCTCTTCCATACCATACTGATTTTATCCACAACTGAAGAAACATTCCCCCATTTAACACTTTTACATATGTAAAACTTTTTAAAAATGGTTACACGAAAACACCCACCAGGGTTAAAACCACAAGCCCTTAGTAACAGCCAGTTTTTCCCTATGTTTTTAGGGAGGACACTGTGAAACTGCAACAAAAACAGCCCATGAATTAGAGATCAGAAAGCTGTTAGCTGACCAGAACAGAACATGAAATCCCTTAGCTTGCTTTAAATTTTTTTATAAAGAAATCACATAAAACATAGGTTAACTTAATTGACTTAGCCGTCTTTTTTAACACTGATAAGCAATTTGTTTTCTTCAGCTTTGCAAATTAAAAGGAGTAAATTAAGTAGCCCCCTTATTCTGTAAATCAGTGAATAAGAGGTAAAGAGTCTTTTCCTCCACCACACATTCTTCTTTTTAGTGCCTTTTAAATAAACCCAGGAAAAGCAATAAGAGAGAAATTTGGTTTTCCCATTATGCATTATTCTTTCTAATGTGTTTTTAAATGAAAAATACGATGGCTACATAACTCCTCTTCCTCATCTGCTGTTTACAGACATATCAATTGTAAATCCTTTTTTTAACCTTATGCTTAGCATCAGAATCCCACTCCCCCCCACAACACACAGGGTGAGTTCTTTGCTTCTCTCCGTCTCCTCCTCCTTCCCTGCAGCTTTTTGTACTTACATCTCTCACTAACAAAAAAGCATCTCTGTATCTCTTGCTCGTGTTTTCTGTATTTTCCCTCAGCCATTTAAATTGCCCATTAACCAAGAAGGATTTTTTTTTTTTTGCTTGCTGTTTTCTATACAGGCTCTCTAGCTAATTTTTCTGCCATGTATTTTCTTTCACTCTGTCTTAAAATAATTCATGTTTTCCTTCTAAAAGCCCTTTTTGCCCCTCTCACACTTTCTTCCTCTTTTTCTTTTTAAACTTTTGTCAATGTTTTATTCTTTAACTATTTTTCAAACTTTATTTGACACCTTCCACTTATGCAAAAAAAACTTTTCTTTCATAATATTGCTCCTTACTGAACCTAACCAATCAATTTATTTCTAATTGCTTCTCTTATTTAATTCTTTTTTACTCTTTTTAAACTTTTACTTTTATAACCAAACTCTCTCCAAACAAGCTTTGAGTGCAAAAGCTGGGGGCCCATAAGAGACTTTAAAATACACTGACACTAAAGGCTTCTGCTACCATGGGTTTAACCCTTTAGTTACTGAATGCTGAGATGTTTAGAAAAGGGCAGCACCCCTCCCATCCATCACAGTGATGAATACTATCAGGGAATGTGTATGCTGCCGAGAAGATCGATCCTCTGGAGGATGATCTAGCATTCAGTTTAGTGGATCTAATGTAGACCCGGGAAATGAATGCTGAGGGCAGCCTCTGCCAGCATCTGGTGCTCCTCATTCTGCAAGGAGTAAGGGAAGCCAGCGAGAGCATGTGCTCCCATTGGCCTCCCACGGTGTGGATGCCATGGTGGCTTGGCTTAAGGTGAGCCAAATCCAACTATGTATTTTGCGTAGCTGGATGGCATACCATAAGTCGACCTTCCTGGTCTAGTATAGACCAGGCCTAAGAGTTATTTACTACTGAAGTTACTATCCTATCATTCAAAATGCAACATGCATGATTCTCATATACAAACACAAGGCATATGATCCTCCCACTTTATTCAAAATGGTATATTAGTGTTTAAAAACTGACAGGCTTTATCACCACAAAAGGAGACAACACACGTTTATAGAGGGTATTTGATGAATGTGTAAATTTAGAGACCCACTTCATTCTGCAACTTCCAAAAAGAATTTGTAGATCTCAGACCCACTTTAGCTACTTTATATGCATCCAATGTAGACTATGGGCCAGATTCAACACTGCATACAGCTCTCATGCTGGTGAAACTCCTGTGAAATTAATGAACACTAAGTAGTTCAATAGTGAATCAGACCCTATGTAATATTTTGTAATAAGGTAAATAAATTTGCTTCTGATAGTCTTAAAATTTAACATAAGAACGGCCATACTGGGTCAGACCAAAGGTCTATCTAGCCCAGTATCCTGTCCGCCAACAGTGGCCAATGCCAGATGCCCCAGAGGGAGTGAACAAAACAGGTAATCATCACATGATCCCTCATGATCTACCACATGGTAGATTGAGAGCACTACCTTTTCTATTTCCATTATTTATCTCTACTTCTTTATATTTCTTCTTTTTCCCATGATTCTGGCACTGGAGGTTTTGTTGTAAATACAAGCACACTATTATATCTGTATGCAATGCAGGTCAAAAACCAGACATTAATTAGCTAAATAGTTCAAGTCTTCAAAGAGCTCTGAAGCTTTAAAGAGCCATAAAAATGGTATATTAGTGTTGAAAATTGACGGGTTTTATCACCACAAAGGAGGCAACAGATGTCGGTACTTCAATTATTACAGGATATTTGATGAATGTGTAATTTTTTTCATAAAGACAATAAAATAGTTTATTATGTATAATGAACATTATTGGCAAGGATGTACCCAGATGTGTAGGGGGGTGAAAGGGAGTTTGGGGGCCAGAGGACACAAGGCGCCTTCCCATCACACTGAGACTTCAGCTCGGTCTATGCTACAAACTTATGTTGTTGTATCTATGGCATTCAGGGGTATGGAAAAATCATCGGTAGCTCCTCTTTGGGTGGTGGATTAACTATGCTGAGAAGAGAAGCTGGACACTAAGCACTACTGCAGTGCATCTGCCCCACTGCTGTGCCATATGCGTAAACATGTCCTTTACACAGGGGCTTGATGCAATCACAGTCCTATCATTCCCCTGAGCACAAAGATTCCACGTGTCTAGTGCAATCCCCCTATGATCCTAATGTCAGGACCAGTAACAGCCACCTCCAAGTAAATGGAAATCAGCTGGCTACAGTGTTAATTCCCTTTCTCCATATAGCAGAGGTAGGGCATGCCTTCTAAGAGATCCAGTTCGACATTGTGTCTCTGTAATAACTGAAACCTTTCTAAGCAATCATTTCATCACTGCAGTTTCCAAATTATAGTAGTTCATTTAATGAGCTATAGTCATTACTTGAGTAATGTGTGCTTACTTAACTTTTTCTCACTCTCTCTCTCTGACCAAAGTCATACATATGCCATACAAATGATTGGCATCACTAATGTTGAAACACAGAGAGAAGATGGCACCTTGTTTCTATAAAAGATAAGATGTATGATATTTCCATTTTATGCAATACATTTCAGAACTGCACTCCTCAAGCCTTTCTTTCATATTGACAGGCAATTCCTTTTCAATATGTTCATGTGACGTTTCTTCATTTAACATTGAACAAAGCCCTTGTAAATTAATGGCTAAGAAAGTCTTAATGAAAAAAAAAGGTAAATTTATCACATATGATATATTTCTTCACACTATACTGTTTGGTCTGTTTCAATGCCACTCTATATGTTACAGCAAAAAGGTGGTTTAAATATGGGAACTAAAAACTCATCCTTCCCCCATAAAGATAACGGAATACACAGTTAATTTAATTGTTACGACCATCATCTTTCAAATACAAGAATATTTCTGTCATTTTGTTTTATCAGAGACATGACTTTTTGCCTGTCTATTGTATTTCCACAATTTTTAGTAATCACTTATTTTGTAAATCATAGACATAATTCTGGCATAACGATGCTAGGCATTTTCTAATGTAATGGGTTTGTAGATGAACATACTCTGGTTTTTAAATTTTAACGGGTGTTATGTTCAAACTTTAAAAAGTGCATTTTATTTATGAAGACTTGATATTTCAAGTGACTGATAATGGAATATGAAGCTAACTACTTAGACATCACCTGAGTGAAATTTGCTAAAGTAGTGAAAACATATCTTTCTAACTTCTGTACAGAAGACGAGGCAAACGATTATGGACCAGACTGATGGGGAAGCACAAGAAACAAACACAATAACGTTCAGACAGTAACGTTCAGGCAGTGGTCTCAGCATACCCACTGCATAGCCACTGCTTTTGCAGGCACCACAGCAAAGGATTTATAGGAAGGATTTGAAGGACAACCTTGAAATAGCCCTGTGGATGGGCAGTGAGAGCTGACATCATTGGCATAACGTAGGTGTGAGCTAACATCCAGAGAGCACATGAGAGAAGAGGTGGGACACGGGGACAGTCCATGAAAGGCCTTGAAAGTACTCTTAAGTCCAAAGCAGGCTGAAAAGCTTCCAAATGATCTCACGAAACTAGGTGACTGGGCAGCAAAATGGTAGATGAAATGTAATGCTGATAAATGTAAAGTAATACATATTGGAAAATATAATTCCAACTATACATATAAAATGATGGGGATTAAATAAGATATTACCACTCAATCATAGAATCATAGAACTGGAAGGGACCTCGAGATGTCATCAAGTTCAGTCCCCTGCCCTCACGGCAAGACCCAGTACAATCTAGCCCATCCCTCATAGATGTCAATCTAACCTGCTCTTAAATATCTCCAGAAATAGAGATTCCACAACCTCCCTAAGCAACTTATTCCAGTGTTTAACCACCCTGACAGTTAGGAACCTTTTCCTAATATCCAACCTAAACTTCCCTTGTTGCAGTTTAAGCCCATTGCTTCTTGTCCTGTCCTCAGTGGCTAAAGAGAACAATTTTTCTCCTTCCTACTTGTGACATCCTCTCTTGCGCAAAAGCACATTGCTTCTGTGATGTGCTTTGAAGGGTGGACATGCTCTTGCGCAAGAAGTTTTTGTGCAAAAACTCTTACGCAAAAGGCTTCTTGCGCAAGAAGCATGTAGTGTAGATGTAGCCAGAATGTCATCATGTTTCCCTTTATGTCTATAGCTAGTTTGAGGTCATTTTGTGCCTTTGCCTTTCTAACCTTGCCCCTGCATGCCTGTTTTGTTTGCTTATATTCATCCTTTGTAATTTGTCCTAGTTTCCACTTTTTATATGACTCCTTTTTGATTTTTAGATCATGCAAGATCTCGTGGTTAAGCCAAGGCGGCCTTTTGCCATACTTTCTGTCTTTCCTACAAAGTGGAATAGCTTGCTTTTGGGCCCTTAATACTGTCCCTTTAAAAAACTGCCAACTCTCTTCAGTTGTTTTTCCCCTTAATCTTGCTTCGCATGGAACCTTACCTATCAGCTCTGTGAGCTTACCAAAATCTGCCTTCCTGAAATCCATTGTCTCTATTTTGCTGTCCTCCCTTGTACTATTCCTTAGAATCATGAATTCTATGATTTCATGATCACTTTCACCTAAGCGGACTTCCACTTTCAAATTCTCAGACAGTTCCTCCCTATTTGTTAAAATCAAATCTAGAACAGCTTCCTCCCCGGTAGCTTTTTCAACCTTTTGAAATAAAAAGTTGTCTTCAATGCAGTCCAAGAACTTATTGAATAGTCTGTGCCCCGCTGTGTTAGTTTCCCAGCATATGTCTGGATAGTTCAAGTCCCCCATCACCACCAAATCTTGCACTTTGGATGATTTTGTTAGTTGTTTAAAAAAAGCCTCGTCCACCTCTTCGACCTGGGTGGGTAGCCTGCAGTAGACCCCTAGCATGACATCACCCTTGTTTTTTACCCCTTTTAGCCTAACCCAGAGACTCTCAACACATCTGTCTCCTATGTCCATCTCCACCTCAGTCCAAGTGTACACCTTTTTAATATACAAGACAACACCTCCTCCCTTTTTCCCCGGCCTATCCTTCCTAAGCTGTTCCATTTTAAACCAGTATTCCAATCGTGTGTATTATTCCACCAAGTCTCTGTGATACCAACGATGTCACAGTTGTGTTTATTTATTAGCACTTCAAGTTCTTTCTGCTTATTCCCCATACTTCTCGCATTTGTATATAGGATTCTAAGATACTGATTTGATCTTGCCTCCCAGTTCTGCCTTGGGAGAACTTGGAGTCATTGTGGATAGTTCTCTGAAAACCTCCCCTCAATGTGCAGCAGCAGACCAAAAAAGCAAAAGAATGTTATGAATCACTGAATTATTGCTTCTATGTAAATCCATGGTATGCCCACCTCTTCAATACTTCATGTAGATGTGGTTATCTTATCTCAAAAAAAGTTTGGCACTGGAAAAAGTTCAGTAAAGGGCAACAAAAATTATTAGGTGTTTGGAATAGCTCTCATATGAGGAGAGATTAATAAAGCTGTGACTTTTCAACTTAGAAATGAGAAGACTAAGGGGCAATATGATAGAGATCTACAAAAATCATGATAGGTATAGAGAAAGTAAATAAGGAAAAACACAAGAACTGGGGTGGAGGGGGTGTCACAAAATAAAATAAAGAATTAGATAAATTCATGAAGGTTAGGTCCACCAATGGCTATTAGTCAGGATGGGTAGAATGGTGTCCATAGCCTCTGTTTGGCAGAAACTGTGAATGGGCGACAGGGAAGGATCACTGGATGATTGCCTGTCCTGTTCATTCTCTCTGGGGCACCTGGCATTGGCCACTGTTGGAAGACAAGATACAGAGCAAGAACCTTTGATCTGACCCAGTATGACTGCTCTTATGTTCCTATGATAAACACTCCCATAGTCAAACATAGCAGAAAGGTGACATAATATGGTCTGATCCCACAGTGCTTTACTCAAACAAAAGTCCTGTTGATTAGAATAGAAATTTGTTGGGCAATGACTTAAGGTTGGGGACCTGACGGATGAAAAGGAAGGATCTTTTCATGTCTAGAGAGGACCCTCCCAAGGCTAAGGTGAAAGTACATCAATAGGGTGATACATGAATGTTTACATGCTGCTGGCTGCCTGTATTTGTTCTGTAGCTAAATATAGACTTTTAGTCTGCAGGAGTTTGCCAGTATGAAAGGGCAGAATTTATGCTAGTAGTAAAGGGCAGATGAAGTGGCATTGTGCAGACAGTACTGGACTCCTTGTGTCTCTTGTTCACATTTGAAGGCCACAGAGGAATCAAATGACAATATTTCAACAGGAATGAATAATTGATTTCTGTTTGCTTCAAATCAATCATGCTCTTGTCTACCTCATGTGAAAACATTCTACCTGTCTACCCATGTGAAAATATTCTCACAGCCAGTAAAAATAAGCTGAAAACCATCTTGTCAAAGAAGTCTGGAAAATATTTAATTTTCTCTTTTTCACCTTGTATTTGAGGGGGAAAATATACAAAGATATCATTTCTTCACAAAAAAGTATGTTCTTATGTTAAACTAATTATGTTTCTCTGAAGAAAAAGTCAGTTTCTGTTTAGGCTAAATGCTCCAAAATTTACACTTTTCTCCCCTGGGTGAAATTCAGCCATTTTCGTTGTGAAGCGAAATTTCACTCTAAAGGAAAAGCTGTTGTTTTAGTGTCAGCTCTCTATAAAGCCTATTTAGGAAAGAATATAGAACCTAGAAAGATACTAGGCCATCCAGCCAACTCCTTTGCTGTCTTATTCTAAGTATTCATTGTGGGCCAAAACATATCATTAAGCCATAGACCCACAAAAAGGGGTGTTGCAGAAACGTGCCACCCAATGGGAAGTTTGGGGGGGAAATGCTCCTCCATAAGGAACAATTCCCCTCTGAGCAACCTATTGCACTGAGGGATGGTAACAATTTGCCCATTAGGGTTGCAGCGAATTCCAGTGTGACTTGCTTGCTCCACAGGACAGTGAGGAGGTGCAGCTGAAGCCATGGTTCCACCTGTTTCCCAATTCTTCTGGATATATCTAGGGAACAGTCACTGCTCCACAAAATGCAGGAACCATGTGGCAAGGCTACAGGAAAAGTGGAACATCCCATCCCCTATATGCTTCCTTTCCCTTCATACGCCCACAGAAAGGCTTGTCACAATTGGGTCCTATACATTAGTATTCATATACTCTAGTTTTTCATTATCTCTGGGGGTGAGATGGCTACCAGTTCCGTTAACAGACTACTCCACAAACCCTATTTCTGACTGTCAATATTTTTTATTGAGATGCAGCCTAAAGAGTCCTTCACTTTGTCAGTTGTGTCACTGCCAGTTTCACACCCAGTATTGTGCTAAATAATTCCTCTCCCTCTTTTGTGGTTTATTCTCTTTGAATCATGCTGTCCTTCATGCTCCCCATTCATCACTCAGCCAAGCTATAGAATTCATATTTATTTTTCTTAATCTTTCCACAAAATCAATCCTCAAATCCCTTAATAATTTTTTTGCTCTTCTTTGAACTCCTTCAGTTTGCTCTGGCCTTTCTGTTAAAGGGCTCCACAGAATTGAATGCAGTATTCTAGATGTGATTGTATTACCTCCCTGCCCTGTGACGTGTTGCCCTTATTTATGGAACCCAAAATTGCATTGCAGACATGTGTGTCTCTCTCAATCTAGCAAAATTTATTATAAACCCTACCTGCACAGCATCTGTCATAGTTGAGACACTGCTCCCATGACTACTCTCTCCTTGTGGGATTGACCAAAGGCACTACTCAGTGCCGATATCCTAAAATTTGTTTCGTTATGGCACCTTATATACTGGGACAAGTTCCCCTTTTATTACTGTACAAAGCTCATACACACTAGTCCGGACAAAACATTACCAAGCATATTTTCAGGAACAAGACTTTACCAGCATGTGACAGATTATACACCCTAATGTGTCTTTATCTCTAAGGCTTATGATTCTTATGGCATAACAAAGGAGTGAAAATCTCGCATTTTATTTACCTTGTGGCAGGATAACCCCACTCCTGGGTCTCAGTACCCTCCCTGCTCAGTCCTTGATTAGGCAGTCTCAGTACTGCACTAATAGCCCTTGGCAGGGTTTGAGCTCTTATCCCTCAGCTACAAAGGGCACAGGGGCCGGTGCCCAGGGGTCAACCTGGGCTGCAAAAACAGTCCTTTCCAGCTCTCAGCTGGGCTCTCAGGCTGCCAGGAAAAAGGGGGCCTGAAACCCCTGTTTGGAGCTTCTCAACCCCCTTCCTGTTCCCTTTGCTGTCTCTGGTAATATTGCCATTACCTTTCTGAGTTTCTCTGGTTCTCGTCATATCTGCTCTGGTCTCCTCTCACGGCAGGGAAGACTTCCTTTTAAAAGGTTCTACAGCAGCCTCAGGTGAGATCAGCTGGCTCTGATTGATTTCCAGCAGCCCTATCTCCTCTGCTCCTGATTAACCAGGGCTGTTGCTGCCTTTCTCTCTATCTATTGTAGTCCTCCAGTCTGACCCTGTCATAACCTCCAACATATTCTCATTTAGAACCATATGGAAATAAATCAAAATGTATTCAATTTTTCATTATTTTATGTGCTTAATAGTATACACGTTGGAAAACAAAAACATAAATCATTACCTAGTTCCCTTTCAAAAGGGTTGTACTCTAAGTGCTCATATTATAAAAATCATATCTAGTAATAGGCTGTTGTGGGGAAAGTAGTGAAACAACAAATGTAGCCATTGGGCCTAGTTCTGTTCTCTGATTTCTTCACTGACAATGGAGTCACTCCTGATTAATGAGATCAGAATCAGACTTGATAATTTTATTGACACAAAACCGTTTTAATTAGGATTGGAATGAGGGTAGCAGCAGCACACACAGTATCTCTACCAAGTGTTTTGGGTGGGTATCTGAACAGCTCTTATGCCAAAAGACAAAGTCAGAGTTGTTTTTTATATTTCTTTTTCGTTGCTGGTGATACCTCAACCATATGGGGAAAAAAAGCAATTTCTGAGTGACAGACCAAGTTTATGTTCTTATGTAGTTTAAGTGAGATTAAGATATGCAAACACCCATACACGGTGAGAACAGTGGGTCTAACTGTACCTTCCATTTATGATTGTGCAAATCAGGAGTCTCTCAAGTAGAGTTTAATGGGTGTAAGTAAGAGACAAATCAGATACCATGTCTTGGAAACTAACTTCATCCTGAGAAATTGAACACTGAGCTTCATTTTGGCTGAAGCAAAATTACAGATCTGAAAGATTTTCAGTCCCAGCCACTGTTTCCAAGGCAATAAAAGAAACGAGGTGTATATCATCAATAAATAAAAAGGAAGGAACTTTTGCCAGTATTCAATCTTCACTCCTCAATGAGGAATTAACTCACTTCTGAAATGCACCACTTGACATGGACAATGTTTATATGTAGGCTGGGTGTTTTTTGGTTTTTTTGCATTTGTAAAATGGTGCATTTTTATAAGGATACAGTATTGATATTATGTGTAGTTAACATTCCTATTCTCTTTGAACTTATTTAAGGCCCTGATACAAAGGCCATTGAACTCTCATTGATTTCAATGCGCTTTGGATCAGGCTGTAATAGAGCTTTACTAGTCTCAACCTAACCACTTTTAGAGCAAGATTACCATTTAGAGAATGCAAAAATATTTTAGAAAAGGTAGATTAAACAGTAAACAAAGACAAATATCATATACAAAAGTCAATACCTGGTTTTAAATCAGATCAGAATTAAAAAAAGTTAAAAATTAAATTATATATTTCAAGGATTGAAGAGGACCACATGGGAACCAAATGTTAATATCACAACCTCATCCCTATGCAAAGCAGCAACAATCTAGTGGTTTGATAGATGTAATATCTATAAAGTCAGGCCCATATGCAGGCATTGGGGGGGGTGCACTTTTTTTGTAAATGTGGTCCGTAAGGGTGCGAACACCCCCCTCCCCTCCTTCCATGGTCCCCCAAGTAACCATGCTTCAGCCGGGGCAAGGCAGGAGCAGTGCACTGCCCAAGTCTCCCTCCCCATGCTCTGGCTGGTCAGGGAAAGGCTGGGGCTGACACAGGAGTGAGGCCAGAGGCAGGGCTGGCTCCTGGCATGGTAGGAAATCAGCCCCAGCCTAGCCCCAGGCTTCCCTCAGCCGTCCAGCGCATGGGGGAGAGAGGCTTGGGCAGCATGCTGTTCCTGCCTTCCCCCAGCTGACCAGATCATGCTTACTTGGGGGACCATTAAGGGGTCACACCCTTTCCACCCCCCACATATGGGCCTGAAAGTGGATTTAGAAATTTCATTTGACTTATTATGAACTAGGTCCTGTTCTTGAGCCAGCTTTGTATTTAATAACTAACCCATCTCCCTTAATAGTCCAAGGCTCCGCTCAATATAGCATTTATTTATAAAAAACTTATCTAGCTGTGAAAGCTCGAGGAGCTCTTGGGATGCATTAGCTCTCTTTGTTCCTACATTTCCTGGCAATTTGAACATGAACTGTGTTTTAAGATCACATAAGAAAAGCTTTCATTCCTTAGAGCATCTCCAAATGCCAAGTACATTATTTGTGAAAGTCTATGTTTAAATTAGAACTTGTGGGAAGTTGCTTTCATCATTGGTTTGAATGAAACTGAAGAAAACCTGAATCATCCACGTTAGTCTCCTTTTTTCCCTCCCTTCCAATCCTCACACCCTGTTGTAGCCGGCCAGAGTAAGTCTAAGGTCCGACACTGGGTTCCCGAAGTACAAAATACGGCACACAGGTATCTGTCAAACACAAGTAGTTTATTTCCTGACAGCTAACAACTGTGCCCCATAAATGGAAAAACAACATAACAAAGAAGCGGCATATCTTGCGTCCCTTCCTGCAAGCCTGGGACCCCGGGTAGGCTGCGGACAAAGTGGGAGGTTGTCTCAGCTTCCGAGGCGCCGGTACCCAAAGCCCATTGGTGAAGTCCGATTTGCTAGGCTCTGAGGCAGCCTTAAATACAGTTTTCCTGCCTTGTTTGGCAGTTTGGAAATTTCCCAGGCCTTACTCATTAAATGCTGATGTAGGGCTTAGCTGTTAGTTATCAATCTGGTTCTGATCTAGTTCTACTTGTTCTCTGGCCCTGTTTACGTGATCAGTACATTAGGGTAAACAGAATTGTTTATGCGTTTTTGCCCTTTACTGTTATCTTACACTTGTTCCTGCTATACTGGCAACAATACTTATCTTAAATGGCGTATGTTCCCAAAGACTTGCTTCTGGCTCGTCAGATGTAGGGAAAAGGGAAAAGGGGGAGGGGGGAAAGAATGCAGGCCTCACCACCCCTAAACTAGCACGTACAAAGTTCTTCCGCAATTGACCACTACACCTGTTTAATGCTAAAATGTCCTATAATAGATGTTACAAATCTATTTAATTGTACTATGGGGCTGCACCCCCCTACTCACTATGCTCGCCAACCCCCCTCTTTCTGGCAGCTTTCGCGGCCAGAGAGCGTGAGAGCTACGTTCACCAACCCCTCTCTCTCTTGGAGTAGGTGTCTACCAAGGGAGGGTGCAGGAGTGGGCTGTGGGCAGTTTGTCTGGCCAGGGGAGGAGGCAGGAGCAGGCTGGGGGTAGGATGTCTGTCCGGGGGAGGGTGCACAAATGGACTGGGGTGTGGCCAGACTTGTAAAAGTTCAGCGCATTTCCTGAAAGGCCAAGCTTTGTACCCTCACCTTAGCATCACTTGTTTAGCCTCACTTTAGCATTACTTGTTCAGGCCCGCTCCAAGTTGGGGGTGAGGAGTTTGCAAGTAGCTTACAACACTGTGTCCCCAATCTAAGTAGACTTCCTGTTGCTAAGGGCCCAACCTGGGTTCTCCTGGAAATAAATAATTTTGTGCAGTATTTTGTCATGAGCAATAATTAGCTGAGACAGGACTTCAAGTTTCAATAGTTTTTGCTATGTCACTCGCAGCTGGTCAATAGTTGCTTGCCTCTTGACTTTCCATGGAGGTAAAGGGCTCTGCCTCTGTACATGATCAGATCCTTAACTTGGATAACATGGAAACCCAATAGCTAATTTCATAGAATTATAGGGTTGGAAGAGACCTCAGGAGGCCATCGAGTCCAACCCTCTGCCCAAAGCAGGACCAACCCCAACTAAATCATTCCAGCCAGGGCTTAAAAACCTCTAAGGATGGAGATTCCACCATCTCCCTAGGTAACCCATGCCAGTGCTTCACCACACTCCCAGTGAAATAGATTTTCCTAATGTCCAACCTAGGCCTCCCCCACTGTAACTTGAGACCATTGCTCCTCATTCTGCCATCTGTCACCACTGAGAACAGTCTCTTTCCATCTGCTCTGGAATCTCCTTTCAGATACTTAAAGGCTGCTATCAAATCCCCCCTCACTCTTCTTCTCTGTAGACTAAATAAGCCCAAATCCTTCAGCCTCTCCTCATAATTCATATGCTCTAGCTCCCTAATCATTTTTGTTGCCCTCTGCTAAATTTGTGTTTTCCAAACTAATATGGCACTTTTTACTAAGCGAGGCAAAGAGAGAGGCAGCTGTTGCTCTTGTTTATAGAAACTCTGGGCATGAATTACAACCATTTTAAATTTTCCATTTGAAATCACAGTCTACAGGATAGAAGACAAATCTTACAATTATTTTAAAATGAAACAAATACTATAAAATCCTAATTAGGAATGGGTACTACTGATAGGTGAGTAGCAAATATTGTCAGGTACCAAATGTATTTGATAACCTATGGAGGCCACAAAGCCAGAACTCTCTGATAAGTGCTGCCAAAATAGAATCCTTGCTCGTCTTCAAGGATGTCATCACTGATTATAAAACGAGCACGCCATAACACAAAAGAAAGATAAATCATGAGTTTCTATTGCTGCAAAATACTAAAAGCAATTGGTTTTAATGCTGCACTAAACATTTTTACTAATGCTCTATTGAACCAAAATGTATTTGCACATAATTAACTGAATAGGCCATGAAAATATGAAAAGATTTTTAAATTGATGAAAGCAGCCTAAATATTTCCATAGTTTATTGAAATAAATAAAATACTTGGAAGTATTGTATCAGAATAAACCCCCATCTTGTTTATTATCTTACGCTTGCTATCACAGAAAGTGAAAAGGAGCATACTTTGCTCTTATTGATAACAGGGGGGAAGAATTTGTGAAGGGACTTTCAATAAGCAAGTTTCAACACACCCTGTAGTAAGGGCTAGATTTCTATCTCCATTTTAGGACAAAGTAATAGCACGGTATTACTTCTCAGTGCCATTCAGTAAAATTTTTAAAAAATAAACTGGTGCTTACAGTTTTCCCTTTTTTCATTCTAACGGAGGAATAAAATTAATTGGATATTAAATTCTGAGTCAGCTAACTGCGCTTCAGTGTAAAAAAGCATTGAACACAATTTTCATAGTAATGAAGAATGTTGTGAGGGTGGAAGCAATCAATCTAGAAAGCCTCATACACTGGTTACTGTGTGACACTCATTGTTACTGCTGAGGAGTGGACATTACAATTGTGCCAGTATACATGTAATCTGGCATTGGAAGAAGAATCTGTACCTGAGCAGAGGGGACTGTTTTGGCAAGTTTTATCTCCATTTAATGTTAATCAACCTCAGCTGTCAGTGATTTTCATTCTTTTCTAAAAAGACATGTCACCCTATCAGCCAGTGGTGTTTGCCAGTTGTTTAGGATGGCATTTGTAAAAAGCCCTAAAGGAATTAGTTGCTCAACTACATTAGGGTCCTTTGAAAAAAACCACTCAATTTTCTGTTAGGAGGTCCATTTCTATAATGTATAGAAATTACGTTCATTCATTTACACAGGAGTAGCCACGTGCGGCTCTTCAAAGGAAAAATTGCAGCTCCCGCACCTGTTCTGCTTTCCCCTGCTCTGACTTTTTTTCTTGTCTGGTCAGGGCGCCGCTTGGGTCAGCAAGATCTGACGGAAGCCTGCTTGGGCCACAAGCGGCTGTTAAAGGGGCGGCGTTTTTTACTGTTTTGGGGTTTTTTGCTCAACAACTTCTTTCCCTCAGCTCTTTGCACTGTATCCAACACTATTTTGGTTCTTTGTCTGTAACTGGTGGGCCACCCCTTATTTACAAGTTTCTGATTTTTGGTACCATTTCACCTTTCACTAAAAAGCAGCCCCCCCCCCTCAGGAAGAGCATGGTAGTTGATTAACAAAGCATAGCAATCAATATTAGACAACAGTTTAGAACAACAAGTAAGAAAGATTATTATATGCAATTGAAAGTGCAGGCTAAGCAGGTGGCAGAACATAATTAACCAAGGCAGAAATTAAGATCGGGGTAATGATAAGAAAAAAGGATCATAAGATCCTTAATGACTAGAAGTGGTCAGGAAATTGGTTCCTATTTCAGTCCAAAGATCTCACCTACAGCAACAAACAAATTCTCAGAGGGAGGTTTGACAAAGGTTGAATCACTGACAACCAGAACGATTACAGAAAAAAAAATCTATAGCAAGGGTATGGAACCTAATAGCCTGGGGGGTGAATACAGCCCCCAGCTTGCCTGGATCCGGCCTCTGAGGCTGGCGACTCTTCCCTAGCATTAGGGAACTTGCACTGGTGCTCCAGCCCCCTGGCCACCTTCCCCTCCCTCCCCGGAGCTGGAGCACACACAATCTCCTAGTCTGGGCCCCCCTAGGCTCTGGTGGTCTCCTTCTCATTCGGGGACCACATCAATAAGGGTTGGATTTTTTTTCACTTTTTGCTTCTCACTTGTGTGCGGCTCCCAGCTGATTTCTTTTTGTGATTAGTGGCAAAAGGTTCCCCACCTCTGATCTGTAGAAATGTATTTTCAAGTAGTTGTTTGAACAACTAAAAATATTATGAGAAACTCTCACAAAACACACGTTTTTCTGTTCCATGCATAAACATGGAAGCTGCTCTTCTTTTTAACATCTGCTAATTCCACTACGTAGTTTAGAATTAGAAAATGAAATGTTCTCACAAATGTAGAAGGAGGTTGGATTCACAACTCCAATTTGGGGCTATTACAGAAAGAGTGAGAAAATTCTTAGTTACTAGACTAGAGAGCCCCAGCACCAGAGGTTGCCGGAGGCTCAGAGCAGAGCTGGCCAGTGGGGAAAAAGAACCCGCAGGACACCGGAGCTCACAGCCAGCGAGGCTGTTGGGAGCTCCGGCTGGGGTGGTAGGAGTTCTAGCAGGGCTGCTGCAACTTGCAGGGCCAGGAAGCTGGGGAGAGGAGCCTAGTAGGGAGGCTGGTGCATGCCCCTCCCCCCCCCCAACCTCCAGACATTCCCTGGTCTGGAAAACTCTCTTGTCTGGGACCAGTCAGGGAGGTCCAACCTGTAGGCCTTTACTGGGCCCATTCTTCCAGCACAGGCAACCATGTATAGGGGATTCCTCTAGTAATGCAAAGCTGGGGAAATGTTATGCCTCTTCCACTTCCCAAACATAGGGCACATAGTTGGTGGGACAAGGGGGAGGTCAAGGTATTTCTGCATCCCACTTATCTTGAGCTATTATCATTATACATTTATTGCAATAGCTCTTAGACTCCCCAATCAAAAATCCTGTCCTGAATATTCTACATGTTATGTAACAGCCCTTTATGCCCACTGGCAGCCCAGTTAATACACAAGAGACTTTAGGATGTTGTGAATTATATCAAAGAATGGACCGGCACACAGCAGGCCCAGGAGGAGGGGAGACACGTCCCCTTCCTGAGTTCTGTCATATACTTTTCTGCTCATCATCAGCATCATTGTATAGAAGTCATGGTCATGCAAAAGCCCTGTGCAAGGCATTCTGCGCCACTTTACCCCTTTGAAGAAGGTGTGAAGTGAGACAGAACACATAACATGGGCCCCTTGTGCTGTGCAAAATTTCACTCACAGAGAGCTGCAAATATTATTTCCTCTTCACAACAGATGCCAATCCTGCACAAAAGTTCAGCAGGAGGATGGACTGCTCTTTTTTGCCCTTTCCTACACATGCAGAAATTGAAACAGGTGAGAGGTGATGTACTTTAGGCCATGATGATGGTGTTAATAACACCATAGCTTAATACTGTGCAAATCCCTTATGTGATGCTTGTATTTTAGCACTGAAGCAACAAAAAAAACCCCAAAATCTGTTTAACCTGTGACACAAGACTGCATACAAAATATATTCCAACACCACTCCATGAATCGAGCCACAATAGGCATACTCTATGGAGGGAAAAGCAAATGCCAATTTCATCTCTGGAGATCCTGTATCAGCTGAATGGCCTGTAGTCAGTCTGTACTACCTTATGGGTCAAGAGTCCGGAATGGAATATAAATCCATGAACCATATTTTTTCTTTGATTACAAAAAAAAACAGAAGGAAAAGTATTTGCCAAAGGAGACCACTGCTTCATTTAAAACAAGAGGTTTTAACGTGTTCAGCATCTTGAACAGGAAAGGGATTTGGGAGTTATTGAAGAAAGATCTTTTAAGCCTTCAGTAAAATTTACAGCTATTGTGAAGACAATAGAGAAAAGGCTGGCCTTCAGAGCTAGAGAAATACAGCAGATGAAGAAAAAGGTCATCTGTTTGTTATTAAAAATAATTTACAACAGATCATGTAGTACTGAATTAGTCCACTCCTACTCAAAAAAATACAGTGCTGATAATCAACCCTAGAAAAGGACTCAACTGCTCTTCAAAGGGGCACAGGGTAGAAAAAACTCTCAAACTACAATTAGTGAGCAAAAATTGACTCTGAAAGACAGAACATCAAAGAGATTGAGAGAACAAGAGAAGGGGTGAAAAAAGATGCACTGATGACATAAAATCTCATTTTTAACCTCTGAAAATTAATTGCCTGAGCTACAATTTAATATAGGGTTATTAAAACTTGATGAAATTACTATTTAATTACAAAGATAAAATGTGGCAAGGAAATGGGATATAGCAATGGGAACTGTGTTGTAAGATAAGCAGTCAGGTTAAAATTTTCAAGTTGACTAACTAGCTTAACTCCAATTTTCAAAAGCAACTTAGATTTTTTGGAAAACGGGCCTTCGGTGCTTAAGTCATTTAGGCATTTTCAACTTTTCCCTTTGTTTCATGAGGTTTTGGCTTGCTCACCTCACATCTAGTCTATTTCTTCCCCTGTCACAGAATCCCAATTTCAAAAAGTTAGGGTTAAAGCCAGAAAAAATAAAACATATTAGCCAGGAGCAATCTTTTCTGGGCTGCTTGCTGGTGAATTATGCTACTGACCAGACGGTCAGAAGCTCAGATTTTAATTTATGGTTATAATCATCCATAATGCTAATAAAGATTTTCAAAAGCACACTGAGCATCCAGCACCTTGCCACCTAAAAAGGAGCCCACTAAATGCTTGCTAACCTTAGAGAGTGTATTCCTAAAAGAGAAGGAATAGTGCAGTGGTTTGAGCATTGGCTTGCTAAACCCAGGCTTATGAGTTCAATTCTTGAGGGGACCATTTAGGGATCTAGGGCAAATCTGTTAGGGATGGTAGTTGGTCCAGCTGTGAGGACAGGGGACTGGATTCAATGACCTCTCAAGGTCCCTTCTAGTTCTATAGGATAGGTATATCTAACACTTATTAAAATAAGCATAGACCTTGAATTAAACAACATTCCATAATTATACACTAAAGACAGAATGGATGCTGCTCATTTGTGTTAGGAGTGAAATTTTCATGTATTTTAAGCTCTGTGAAGTTCTCACATTTAATAAATTTAGCAAGTATCGTTTAAAAGTATGCAGATAGTGGGTGAACTGCATCAGAAGCTGGGAAATCACCTCATCCCATCCTTCAGTTTAGTACTTGTGACACCGAGGACCCCTGGTGATTCACTACTCTGTCAGTAAGTCTTGTCAGGCCTGATGTATTCACTTCACCAAACGCACCATTGTCATCACCTGTATCTAAAAGGTGGCATGTAAGATATCATATACAAACTGGTAACATGCTGGTCATTAGTATTACTGTGTGGTGTATAAAAAGTTATAAATATGTACTAGAAATAAGTTCTTAAGATGTGTTTGGCAGATAAGATTTATGTTACCTGACTTTAAACAAAGGTGGATCCACCTTGAATGTATGTCCAATGGACACTGAACAGAGAGAGACAATGAAAGTACAGTCGCATAAAAGGTAAACAAATCCACCAAACTAGCAAACAAGAGAGAGAAAAAGCCACTTGTATATCTCAACAGCAGGAAACTACAAACGCTAACAGTACCTCAGTTCCCTCCTGGGTGCAGCAACCTGAGCCCTCAGGACGCTTTCAAAACAAACAAACAAAACCCCAAACGAACAACAACAAAAATGCTGAGGCTATAGGCAGAGAAAGAAAGCCATTTGGCAACTCTTCACCTGCGGAGACAAAGCAACTGAGCACTTTGAGCTCTGTGAAGGGTCTAGACTGAAAAACTGGTCAGCCATGCTGGAAGAAAGACTTTGAACAAAGCTTAAATTTATACTGAAGTCTCAGAAGCAAATTCATACTTTTGATTGCTTGTAACCATTTCTATCTTTATTCCTTATACTTGATATCACTTAAACGTATGTTCTTTTATTGATAAACTTACTTTTCTTATACTGTAAACCAACGCAGTGCTTTGATTCAAGGAGAGGATTTATTAAACACATTCTTTAAAGGTAAGGAACTTGATAAGGTTTTAGGGGTGCTACAGTTAGAGGAGCTGTTCACTGCAGGTAGACCTCTCTGACCGGTACCTGCGAGGCAGAATACTGGAGAGCTTGTTGGCAAAGCAGATAAATGGGAGTGTCAGGAATCTGACACACAGCATAGCAGCAACAAAGCTCTCTCACTTGTTAAGGCAGAGAGGGGTAACATAGCAGCTCACAGTTCTGGAAACCCCAGCAGCTTGTCACAGCTTTTTCCATGAGATGTAAGGAGTCCCCTCTAATGAGTTGATACTTCTAAATCAACTGACTAACAACAACTGTAGTACTAATAGAGAGATCTCACAGTCTTCTCCAACATTTAATCAAGTGACACACGGAGGTGCATGCGCATGCTTATTCTGTTGTAATACGGATATGCATGCCCACATATCCCCACGGCATATATATATGCTTGCTCAGTACATTTGATCTGCAGATACCAAAGCACTTCACAAAAGGCAAACAAGCAGTGTTACACACTCTTACAAATGGGGAGAACAACAATACAGAACAGCTAGGTCACTTGCTCAGTCACACAGCAGATTGCTTGGCAGAGCTGGGAATAAAACTCAGATCTCCCAAGTCCCAGCTTGGTGTCAGGTTTCCTTAACCAGGCTACTGACAAAATAGCTCAATACATGCTGATATACGTGGATTTTCCACCTCTAACTTATAACCGAATTTCTCTTAAATTCTAGACTAAATAAATCAATAGGCCCAATCCTTCTCCTAATGAAGCCAATGGCCTATTACCATTGAGATCAGGACCATCATTTTCAGTCTTTTCTGTCATTTCAATTAAATTCAGTTCTGCCCATGTATTTCTTTTTGACTCAGTGCCGATGCCCAGAGATAACAGAAACCGGTAAAGGAAAAATAATTTCCTTCATAGAATTATACATCCAAAGGTCACAATGATGTCTCATGAGACATGTTCTAACTGCACACACACAATTAAGTGAGAAAAGGCCGAGCTTCTGCGAACTCGGACCCAGTAAAAAACTAGATGAACCACGTCTAGACAAAATCAACTTGTCTCTGGTGTGACTCTGTAAATAGGCATTTTAAAGAAATAAACTTGCTTTTAGTGCAGATTTCTAGACTAAATCCTTTTCTTTAGTTCACAACTAAATGATTCTACCCTTCTGGCATGTTCAGAGCTTAAGCTGAAAGCTGAGTTAAAACCATTGCCTTATAACTGCACAGAAAACAAGCTCTTTTAATAATTATTCAAATGTGTCGTTAGAAACACTGCACTGTGTCCAAGAACAGTGAGAACCCCTTTAAAAGCTGGACCCTCACCTCCTTCTTTAGGGTAATTTAATGAAGGATATGAATATTTCTTATCCTCATTACAGGGAATATTGCAAAAGCCATGGTCAAGGTAATATGAGGGCATAAAAAGTATTTAATGGTATCCACTCCAAACACATTCATTTCTCATAGACAAACATGGAATCCATAAATCAGAGAGAATTATTAGCAGCCATATCCTATCTTTACTTCATTTCACCTGAATATTTTAAAAGTATATTCTTGAGTTAATATTAAGCAATTATACATTCATGAAGGCTACAGTGTAGCTCATTTGAACCCCTTCACCCAAATGCTCCCAGTTTCACAGGATCAACATGTATTGTCATGGGATGGCAGACTTACAAGATATTTTAATGTCAGGTTCAGGAGGTGAAAAATAAGAAGCAAAAATCATGAATAGTTAATACTAGAAATGCCTGACATGGTTGTATGTGATTTTCATTTCCCTGCCTTGAAGGTGAACATGAACAAATAAAATGGCTTATACAGAGTTTCATACAATGGGAATTTGCAGCATGCACTGCTCATACAAGCAGAGCTTAATTTGTTTTATCACAGCAGCTCTCCCATTGGTAACTGAAATCAACAATTAGCTTTGCACACAATAACATTTTATTTATACTATGTCTTCTTCTCTTGGACTGAGCCGTTGATCGACAGAGCTCATCTTCTATAACGCCTCTGATGAGCAACTAAACCAATCCTTTATTGGCAGAGCCGATTACAGATGTCACATAAAAAGC
This sequence comes from Rafetus swinhoei, assembly GCA_019425775.1. Lineage (NCBI taxonomy): Eukaryota > Metazoa > Chordata > Testudines > Trionychidae > Rafetus > Rafetus swinhoei. The sequence goes on from CM033449.1 coordinate 118,605,964, forward strand.
CACCAACTGTAGGCGCTGTAGGTTCTTTTCGGATCCTCCACTTTTCCTGCAATGCCTGGATACGCTGACTCTCAAAACAATTAAGAGTCTGTACAATGGTTTGTTGCCAGGACAATCTGTCCTGAACTAGAGTTTCCAGATCATCGGGAGATATGCCACCTGACTTCATATTGGCCTTTAAGATGTCTTTATAGCGCTTATATTGACCACCGATAGAGCGCTTTCCATGAGCAAGCTGGCCATAGAAGACCATCTTTGGTATCCATGTATCATACATCCTCATAACATGACCAATCCAGCAAAACTGTTTATTCATAAGCATTGCTTCCTTTTCCAGGACACCACACAGCTTAAGAACCTCCATATTAGGAATTTTGTCCCACCAGTTCACATGGGCAATCTTCCTCATGTCTAATATATTATAAAATGTCTAATATATTACAAAATTACAAAACTTAAAGAATCTATTGCTGTTCACTGGGCTGAGCATGATGACTTGAGAAGTCTAAGGTATCAGCAGCAGTCTGAGGGACCAGCCACTTGGACCAAAGATAGAACCTTCAGATTTCAGAAGAGGGTGCTAGAAAAATGCTCTGGATTCCAAGAGTATGTCTGCTCACAATCAATAGGATTAAAGAAGTTTGGGGAGGTGGGGCACCTCATTGGGTAACAGCACAATGATAAAATAGGATAAAATGCAACATGGATGTATCAAAAGTTGTATCATATCATGCAAGACTAACTTCATATTTTTCTTTATAAAATAACTGGTATATTAGATAAGGGAATGCAGCAGATCGAACCTATCTGAACTTCAATGAAGTATCTGACAAAGTTTGCTAATGAAATTTGCTTCTGAGAAATTTGAAAAGAGGAAGGCTACAACAATTTATAGGCATAACTGGCTGACCTACAGGACTGACTGGGATTAAATGTAATGCTACGTAATGCACTGGGATATTAACAAGAATTCTACCACAAGTACAATCCAAGCTTCACTTGGAGCTAACAGAGGACAAGAGAGACCCAGGTATATTATTCAGTAACAGACTTCATACATTAAGAGGAAGATTCCTACATTTCTGAATGTGATTATCTGATAAGGTTGTGTGCGATAGCAGGGAACTAGAGTAAATAACCCATGAGGTACCTTTCAGCTTTGAGTTCTTCCGTGCTTCCCGTGTGCCAAAGAGTATGAGAAGCATCAGGCTAGAGGTAGCTCTACCACGGTTGTGCGTGAGAACCTGTGTAAAACAACTTTGCATCTCAGGGCTCAGTCCCACAAGCTCCTGATCATTCTGGTCCCCATCTTGCAAAGCACATGTTTAATTGTAATCATTTGAAAAAAATCCATTGAAGTCATGTGATTATTCATGTGGTTAAAGCTAAGCACCTGATTAAGTGCTTTGCAGGACTGTGGCCAGTAAAATCAGTTTATTGCAGGATCAAGCCTTATATGAAAAATGTAATGTTTTAAATTAGTAATTTACAAGAAAATTTGTAATTTGGGAGGGTGGGGGGAAGGAAAGTAAAATCAAATATATCTGGCATAGAAACTGAAGAGACTGGAGTTTTCTCAAGTTTTAGAGACAATGTGATCTAATGGACAGAGGATGGAAAAGACATTCAGAAACTCTAAAGTTCTCAGACTGGCTTTGTTGCCGACACACCTTCCTAAAGCCTGACCCATACCGCCAAAACTCTTGAACACACCACTGTTCTTTCATGAATGGTTTAATGGGTCCTCATCCTATCCAGCCTCCGTGATGTCCTTTTTGCAATTTAACATTCACCAGTTAAAATCATCCTCTCCTCCAACTGCATCTAATAACTTCATGGACTTCTTGTGTCTATGCACCCATTTTTTTATTCTACCTGAAAACCAGTGAGCAGTTTCACCAGCCAAGAACAACAATAACATTCCAAGCCTATGTCTTTTTTAAGACCCCTTACTTCTGGGCCTGTATATTATCTGCCAGTCACAAATACAAAATGCAAATCAGCTAGAAAACACTAGGCAATAACTCCTCAGAGGATTCCTCCCCCACCTTTTTAGAGAACCAGAATTCGAGAAGTCATGCCTTTATCCTCAATTCTGCCCCGATCAGTCATGAAACCAGCAGGAACCTGTTAAGCCTTGCAGTGCAGCACCTTAACATTGTAACAAACTTATTTCAAGCTTTACCATGGTCTACACCTATTTCCACTTCTCTCTCTCTAGTGACTCCTCACTTTAATCTCTACATTCCACCCACTTCTCTTGCTCCCTATTCCCCCTACCCCCATTACCCAATCCTTGAAATACGGTGACCAGGTAGCAATGGTGAAAAATCAGGACAGGAGGGGGGTGTTAAGAGTCCTACAGAAGACAAACCCCCTAATGTTGGGATTGTCCTGATAAAATCAGGATATCTGGTCACCCTACCTCCAAAGAATATCAAAGATGCATGCCTCTCGTTGTCACTTTTTCTGTCTCAATGGAAACAATGCTAATTTGTCACTCTCTGAAAGGGTTGATTTGTGGACTAACCAGATGGTGTCTGTACTGCACTTCCAAGATATAAAGTTGCTACATATTGTTAGGGAGAATAAGCTATTTTCAAGATGGGAAAAAGACATTTCAACCTTAAACGACTTCTTCTTTCTGAACATTCTCTAAGTAGTGATGTTATGATTGCAAACTCCAGGAATACAAAAGCTAGACACCAAAGACACACCTTTAGGAAACAAAAATATCAAAAGGTCAAAGCAAAGATAAATTCTACCTCAAGAAATCTCTAACTTGCAGACTGCCAATTTACACAAGATCATGTGTGACTATTTATTCTGGAAAAGGTGTTATTTGCACTGCAATCAAAGTTATGCCACGACTGTAGTAAACATATCTCTACTGGAACGGTGGGAGCATTAACTGCTCTTGCTCAGTTGAGAAGAGCCCAAACTATGGGAACTGCCTTAGGTGTCAATCCTCAAGAGAGAGACTGACAGCAAAAGCCCAGATGAACTAGCAGCTTCACCTCATGGGCAGGCATAAAGGCTCAGGTTTTGTTTACACATGGTATTGCTCCCTATTAACTCTGTGTGTGGACATTCTTAGTACGAAGTAAGACTGTTTTCTTCCTGTTTAGCTTAACCCAAGCTGAACAGGAACAAGACATTCTTACTGTGAAATAAAGGTGGTTTTATCTACAGGGCGACACTTCAGAAAATTAATTCAAATTAACTAAAAGTGCCAATAAAAACTGGATTCGTTAAACTGCATTAAACCTCTTTGTGGACACACTGATTCAGAATTCTAGTGGTTTTAATTCAATTCACCTTAATGCACTTGGAAAGTATTTACATGAAGTTAATTGTCAACAATTCTCTGTGGACAAGCCTTTAGGGCTTTAAAATGCCATTCCAGCACAACTGCACTACTACTACACTATTGTAGCTATCTATGCCAATGGGAGGGGTTCTCTCATTAAAGTAGGTTACTAGGTACAGAAGAGGTATTAACTAGGTCAACACAAAAATTCTTCCATGTAGCATGATCTACATGGGGATTCAGGTCAGCTTAACCATGCTACTCAGGGTGTGGGCACAGTTAAACCAAATTAATTTTCTAGCATAAACCAGGCCTTTTGTTGGCATAGCTTATTCCATTCCTTCCTGCTACCCTCTTCTCAACACCTTGAGCAAACAATGCTCCCTACAAACAGATCCAGCATGAAAGAGAGTTAAAAGGTAAGAAAATGGTATAATTTTGTGGGATCAATAACATGTTTATTTTGAACCATAGGTTGATAGTGAGGTGAAGAATATATCTATAGCATGCTCTTCTGGAGCATGCCACTCATAAAATATATGTACAAATAGGTGGGATCTTCAAAGTATCTAGGTGACTTAGGAGTGCAATTTCCATTGAAGCTAATAGGACTTGTCCTCCGAAGTCACTTAGGCTTTTGAAAATTCCACCCATATTGTTTGCCTTTAAGAAGTCTCCAGTTTCTCAAATGCCAACAATAGCAAAGTTGTGTAACACCAATAGGTTGCCATACATTCTTCATGTCTGGAGCTATTTCATGATAATTTTACCATTTTTAACATATCCAGATTTTGTTTTCAAACTCCAAAACATTTTGGAAACTTACTTTTCCATGCCCCCACCACAAAAAATAACCGAAAAAATACCCTACCTTAAAAAGAAAAAAAAAAGATCATCATTTATAAACAAAATAAACCTGCTCTGTCCCCAACCAACTGTAGCAATTAGCTACTTCCAACACAAAACCCCTTAAACTAAGTAAATTTGATACAGTAATCCAACTTTTGCTTAAACATTTCAGTACTACTGTATTTTACCACATTAAAATCTTCATAGATAAATCATTTTAACTTAAGCCCATGACTCTAATTTCCAATCTGTTTTTATAACCTCTAATAGGTCCTTACAAGTATTAAGCTTAATTTTATAAAAACCCAGCAAGTTGCAATGTGTCTGTCAGATCAACACACCCATATCCCAAAATTTAGTAATTAAATAAAAACTATAACTTTTCAGCAGTAAAGTGGATGATAAGGAATAAATCAGATGAGCAGTGAATTAGCAGAACATCACACATGAATGTTAATAAGAGTTCTAAAGGGGCACAGTTATACTTTCCTTTGAATGCACTCATATGAACCTATAATTAGCAAGTGTCCTGTATTATTTTATTGTTGAGAAAGAACCAAGAATACACACAAAAGTATTTATTTTTATTTCACATAAAGTGAATCCGTTTTCATATGATGTCATGTAAAATGAATAATTTCACCAACATTTGTAAATTTCAGTAAACAAAGTTGGAGGCATTGAGGGTAAGAGAATATTACCATTGTTTGATCACTTACCTCTGTAATGAAGGACTTGGCTGTTGATGCATTCATTACAAGAATGGCTCGTCTCAGAGTGTCCCGGTAGCGATTCAATTCTTCTATTCGCATGGTGGCAAAGAGCCCTGTGATCATTTTATTGATATTGTTCTCTACCTTCTGCAGCGCTACATCCATTCCCTGCTGAGATACTTTGTCCAAGAATTCTTGTATTCCACGGATATCTAGGAAAATCAAAAGCCCATCAAAATGCTAATTTATATATAGAACAGAGACAAAAACACTATTCTGCTTATCTTGAAAAGGTATTCTACTCAGTGTTCAGTAGCTCCCTGAAGGCCATCCTAACTTAATATTCATTTGAACTGTTCCTGAGCTATGCTCATGGTATGTCCTAAAGTGATAAAACGTGGGAAGAAATTTATGTACGGGTTAGTGTTCAAAAGAATCACTTAAAAACAGTACTTAATTATTTTCAGTTGATTTCTTCACTCAATCACCCCATTGTTTCCAACTCTAATTAACACCGTACATCTTTGAAAGCAGTTTCATAATAAAGGACACATGCAGAGAAGGGGAGGCTAAGTTATCAGACTACAACATACAGTGCTCTTTGTTTTTTGCTGGAGACTAGAAAAAATGTTATTAACATAATACAGCTATCTTTGGAGAAGCACATACTTTTGAATGCCTAAACTTAGCTGAAATGAGGCCTGCATTAGCTATTTACCTAAAAAGCCGGATGGCTGGATCCAATTATACATAAATTTACTTCCTTTTAAAAACATCAGACACAATCATAGCATGTTACTTGGTAGACACAATGGCCATTGGCTGTGTTTAGCATTAAATAAAAATGAAAACAAAATGCACGCATTATGTTTTTCCATATACAAAGAGTTATAATGGAGCTTGATAGCTCATTCTGTATACCTCTTTTCTCAGAGTGAGCTATTTATGCTTATCTTTTGCTGTAATTGTTGAAGTCATTGTACCTACAGTACCTGCATCCTTTCCTTGTCCATAAATCCTAGCAAATAATCCTTTCATTCAACTATGCATCTGAGTGCTCACTGGGCACCCACCAGCTATATGAGTTGCCAGGGCCTTATGTTTAAAAAGTCTTCAGAACCTGCTTTTTGAGTAATGGTATACCTATTCAGTATCTAACAAGTTTTGGAGTGTCACAGCATTAAATATCTACGCTGATGCATTACAGAGTTAAAACTGATGCCTAATTTTAAAAAATATATTTTAATTTGAAAAAAAGGACACAGGAACACACATATAATCCCCATGAAAGAGCAAACACTTTGTGTCTCTCCCTTGTGAAAGTCTATACTAACCTGAGCACAGAATGGCTGGCTGTCTTCAGAGACAGCAGAGACATTGGAGAGTTTACAATAAAGTGCAGCCACATAACAGTCACATATCTAATCTAAATACTTCACACCATTTATTTAAAAGAGCCATTCTTGAGAACAATCTTATTTAAAACAAGTTGTACCTCGGAATAAAAATGCAACAAACAGGAGGCCATTTTAGGAATCCATGGCTGCAACCACTCTATTTATGTATGGATACATCAGCAATATGTGAATATTATTAAACATTAGAAGAATGGTTTAACACTGAGAAAATACATGCACATCCTAAAAATAAATTTCCAAAAGACTGTCAGGTGCTAATTACAGCTTCTATTTAATGTCTAAAACAGCAAAATTAAATTCAGTCTAATCAGGAATGTTGGATTTTTTTTGGCACTGCAATGTCAATTTAAGAAGCAACAAGATAAGATTATCTGAATTGTTAAAAACATGCCTAGTTTTATGCAAATAATAAACTAGCTGCTCCTGCTTTAACTATGGTAACCATCTGTCCTGTTTTTACTGAGAGTTCCTTATTTAAGACCTCCTCCCGGCGTGCTAACTTTTTTTTAAAAAATGGGCACATTATCCTGTACTTCCCTTGCAGCAGGTAGGGGAAGGAGAGGAGTCCGCCAGAGCTCAGGGCTTCAGCTGAACGCCAGCAACATCCCTTCTCCACTGCAGGGCTGAAGCCCCAAGCACTGGTGGCTCCCCTCTCCCTTCCTCCCTCCACAGGGCTGAAGCCCTGAGTACTGGCAGTTCCCGCCTCCCCCCTCACTCCCACTGAGGAGCTGAAGCCCTGAGTGCCAGCAGCCCCCCTCTTTACCATATTTCTGAGCGATGGTGGGTAAATCCTTGATGTCTTTGTGCTTTAGTTGCCTCATTTGTAAAAGGAGAATAATAATAATGGAGCTAACCTATCATAATTAAACACTTTGGGATCACCAGATGAAAACTGCTGTGTAAATGCTACAGAATTATGCTGGTTGTTAACTGCAGTGTTTTAGCTGTCTAGCTGCTAGAGATGAGCTTCTTAAAAAAGTATGCCAAAGAATAGGTACTACAATTGAATGGATAATCTCAACTTTCCTTTTCTGCATAGACTATCTGATAGTAGGGTATTTCTGCACTGTGCCATAGAACCCTCTTTCTCATGGATAAATTCCTTCTGCAGACAACTCCATTAAATATCTGGTGCAGCATGTTTTTATGTGGAGGCGCACACACAGAGCTGTTAATTTCTCATGCATAGGTGGTTCTCATCCCACATTTGCTAGCCAGATGACTAGAAATCAGATCATCCACAAGCATTTCGAAGAATGTAGGAGAGTTATCTATTGTCACTAAAATAAATAATCCTCATTACAGTCTTGGTAGTAGAGCCAGCATTACCGCCTTGTCTTCAGCCCTAGATCTCTAATATTTAATATCAGATTTTTAAAAATAACAACCATCACATCTGACTCAAGGTAACATGAATATAAAATCAACTCTCCAATGTCAATGATAAGTCAGGAAATCAACCCTATCTGAAAGAAAGAAATATATACCCATTATCATATCTCTTCCTGGAGAAAAGAATGTGACAAAAGTCATCTAGCTTGGGCTCTCTTGAAAGAATTCAAGAAGTGAGTTACTGTATCAGGGGTTGTCCTGTTGGAAGTACTCTTTCCAGTCACCCAAACATTCAAATCTAAGTACTGTTAACAAGAGTGTAGATACCAGTCTATTTAGGAGAGATGATCTTGTGCTGAAGGCCTTGGATTGGAACTCTGATAACAGTTCAATTTCCAGCTTTGCAAAAGATTTCCTGTACGACTTAGGGTTTCAGCTACACTGCAACAACAAACCAACCAACCAACCACAAGTCTCAGAACCCAGGTCTACTGACTTGGATTCCACAGTTTGCACTATGGGGCTACAAATAGCACTGTAGACATTCCTATTTGGGCAGGAGTATTGGCTCTCATACCCACCTAGTTGCTGCTATATTTAGCTCCATAATGCAAGCCGAGTGAGTAATTAATTGGTGATTAATTACGTGTCTTAATGTTGGTAATGTAGATCCACCCCTTGATTCTACCTTTAATGTATTTTAGTATGTGATTGCTTTGTTAATGAAACCATGCTTGTGGAGATGTGTGTTTAAAATTAGTCTCATTAACCTGACTGCTAGCTATTTTAAAAACCTCTAGTGCTGGTGTAGGAAGCATGAAAAAACTAACTCATCTGCAACCCAATCAGATGATAATAGATACCAGCAATACATTAAGAAATCAGTAATATTATCGTTATGGAAAAAAGTTCTTTTAAGGCCAAGGAAAAATTACTTACTATAAACTCTTAATGCTGAAATTTGAATGAGCAGTGCAAATTTTATGCAACTCGTAGGACATTCTATTATTGGATGGCATCCAGAGGGTTTTTTGTATGTTGGTTCAGCCTACCAGCTGCCCAGCCTTACTTTTCAATACATAATCCAAGTTTTGCATGAAGGCAAATGAAAAGGCAAATCGGTGACAAATATACACTATTAAATAATGAAATAATTAATACTGAAGGGCCAGATGCTCAGCTAGTGTTAATCAGCATAGCTTCACTGGCTTCAGGCTTGTTAATATATTGCATGGACTAATGAATATTAGTACTAAGTCAACCAGCAGATTGCAGAGAAAATCACAAATCTCAAAAGTTTAATAAATTTTACTACAAACAACTGTCTCAAAATTCACCCCAACAATATATCATCAGCTATTTGTTATTCACTATATACTATTAATCATTGGGGAATCATTGGTTTAAAAGTTTTCACTCATCCTATCAGACACCAGAACCAATTTTCTGTGGCTTAGTTGATCATTTACACCATGAAAAATGAACAGCAAACATCAACAATTTATCTGATCATCTGCACTTATGAAAACAAGTATATTCAGAAATGGATACAAAGTTTACATTCACAATGAATAATCAGAGCAGCTCTGGTTGCAGAAAGATTATATACCTGATGATGATGATAAACTAAATCCTGCTTGCTTCTGGCATTTTACTAGAGATAAAAAAAGAATTATAAAGTAATCACTGCTCCCAACTGAGCATTTGGTTTTCTCAGACGTGGTATACAGCCATTAACCCGTCCTTCTGTAATATCATTTTTAGACCTCAAAGCCACCTCGCATTCTGCCTAGATGAAAAATATCACCTGATTCAGCTGCTGCAGAAAAGGTGAATGCACTTGTCATAAATATTCACTGGCTGATTACACAAAAGACTCATTTGTTTGTACTGCTGATGAGGAAAGCAGTTGTATAACATATGATGCTGTTCAAATTCTTATCAAGAAAGCTTTATATATCTACTGCAGTAATCCATTCTTATTCAGTGATGGCCGCAATGACTGAGCCTATTAATTATGGATATATAGTGTACACCCCAGAGGCACAGATCAAGCTGGACTCTGAAAAAGTCATAGTTCTACTTTAAGTGCTGAGCTGAATATCCCTATTCTTTCAAGGTTGTTGATATGTATTAATTTAGTATTTAAGCTGAAGTGAGCAATGATTAGCATGATGATTCAATAACACAGTCTCTCTCCTCTGTCATCCTACTGTCAAGTCTGTGCAGTTTCCTCCCATTAGTTATCTGCAATACAAAGAACCCTCAAGCCAACAAAGCTACCAGATTACTCTATTCTGAATTTTTCCTTGGTGCTAGGGAGCTGAATGAGAGCATTAACTGAAAGGCATTTTTTTTTTTTGGTTAATGATGAGCTAACCTCAAAGGACATAGCATTTGTTGAAGCTCACTGTTGATAAGCTTATGTTCAGAAATGTATTTAAAGAGGTTTTGAAAAGTCACCTAGCCAAAAAAAAAAGGAGGGGTAAGTGACTCTACTGTCAGACAACAAATAATAACCTAAAACAAAACAACATTCACTTTACTATAAAAAGGAGAAAAGGGGGGAAATGAAAATTTTAAAACTGTACAGTGTGAAAAGTAATTTTTAATTAAAATGTATATTGTTCCGTTTCGAACCCTGTGAAATGAAAACAACTTCATTTTTTTTCAAATGGCTTTTGTTGTTTTGGTTTTTTAAAATATTTTCTACCAACCCCCCCTCAACAATAACAACATTCTCTACATTAAATTTTCTGTTGCAACAGTTCTTCAGCCTCATTGCACATACTGTATGTTTCATTGCATGTATCAACAACAAACTTAAAAACAATTACAGTTTGTATTTCACAAGAGAAACCAGGAATAGATTATACTACATATATGGTTGAATCAGTGTTGCAATAGGAATCTCAATTTTTGAAATTTCCGGACACATGGTTTTCATCCAGATTGTTTGACACTAGATTTTCTCTAGTTTCACTCCTTTTAACTGGGAAAAAAAAAAGGGAGAGGGAAAAGGGGAGGAGAGAGAGGGAGAGAAGTGGGGAGCAGGAGAGAAAGAGAGAGAGAAAAAAAGGAAAGGGATCAGGAAAAAGAAGAAAACTGAATGGGAGCTGGAATTAATCCCAAAGTGTAGCATTTACTATCTGAATGTCTACAGAGACCAAAAAAACCAAAACCAAACCAAAACAAAACCACACCACAGGCAGATACCATGCTTGTGTGGCAGATATTCATGTGATAAATTGCATTTACCATGTATACTTGACTACCTGACTGTCTTTCTACTACTAATCCAACTTCTTTGCAGATGCAGCTTGTGCATCAAGAATCTGTCAGCCTATTTTTATCATTATTGGGGTGAGATATTGCTGACTCAAATTCTATCTAGTTTGTATAGGTCTTAGTTTGCAATTTCATTTAATTCCCTAGGCTCTCTGCTTTGATCTGTTTATAATCACTTTTCAATATATCTTGTACAGTGCAAGACAGCATAATTCTGGGTTTATGTTCCATTAGGGGTGTAAAACTGGGGAGCTGGGAAATTGGCTAGGGCCGCCCTTTTTAATCCACGAGTGGCTTAGGTAGAGAAGTCAGGTGATTCAGTTTTGTATATGGCACCACTTCTTGTCATGCTGGGTGACAACAGGGCCTGGAGAGGCTGGCTGGGTGTCATCCTCAGAGCACTGTGAGAGTGGCCAACCCAGCTGAATTGTTAAGAGGTACAGTGGTTCAAATGTCTCCCAGGCTGCAGCCTAAGGATACAATCCACTACAATTACCCTAATTGCAGTTCTTCAAAATGATTGCCAGTAAGGCTCCACACTCCCCACTTGCCTCGATAATGACAGCCTTGTCGTAGATTTCTGAATTAGCAGAAGGAATTGAAGGAGAGTCATGGGAGTTCGTAAATGTGAGTCTGTATACTCCCAAGAGAAATTGCTTCATGAAAGCTTCTAAGCTCAGATGCCGTAGATAAGTATCTTCCAGGAATGACGTAGGACCATATGGGCTATCATCTCAAAGAACCATAGTTCTGAATCCTGAGGTAAATGATAATCTTCCCCAAGCACTCACTCTCCTAACCGGAATAACTACATGTGACCTGTGCGTCCAAGCAGACCTATGCAAAATAGCTTGTCTGCTGAGTATTTGTATGGAAATGCTCAGAAACAATCTGAATATCAACAGATATTTGTAGGCATTATTTACTGACTAAATTTGAATAAAATGTGAGAAAATTGTAAATATTTCACAAATAATTTGTAAACAAAGCTAGATTCATTGGACATATTATCCACTAGGAATCATAAGAACATAAGAACGGCCATACTGGGTCAGACCAAAGGTCCATCTAGCCCAGTATCCTGTCCGCCGACAGCGGCCAATGCCAGATGCCTCAGAAGGAGTGAACAGAACAGGGAATCATCAAACAATCCCTCTGACAGAGGCTTGGGACACCATTCCTACTCATCCTGGCTAATAGCCATTGATAGACCTAACCTCCATGAATGTATCTAGTTCTTTCTTGAACCCTTTTAAAGTCCTGGTCTTCACAACATCCTCTGGCAAAAAGTTCCACAGGCTGACCATGTGTGCTTGTGAAGACAAACTTCCTTTTGTTTGTTTTAAACCTGCTATCTATTAATTTCATTGGGTGACCCCTGGTTCTTACGTTATGGGATATTCCTGTGCTAATTCATTGAATACTAGCAACCACATAATCTTTATTTAAAGACTTTCACAAGACTTTTCTTATTTTTTACTTCATTGAGTTGGCATCCAGAAAAAGTCGATCTTACTAGGCAGAAGCTCCCTATCTAGGAGAGCAGGCGTTTCATAGTCTCCCTTCATGCGGGAAACAACAACAAAATGGATCTTCTGGTTGAGGATGTGCTAGTCAAGGCTTTCTATATAGTTTATTAAAGAATTTACAAAAGTGGAATTAACTTTCTTCAGTGCTTTTACAGCTTAAGTATTTACTACAACCAATCTGTTAATAAACTCCTCTGGTGCTTATTTTTAATTGCCTGCATTTTCTTTTAAAAAATCCCTTTCTCTTTTTTTTATTTTTCATGTTTCCTCTCTCCCAGGATCAGTTAAAAATGTTTTCAGTTTTTAAAAGCTATTTAGTCTTTCTGATTATGATACATATTACAGATTTAAGTATAGCAATTTAAATTCACCAGGCTTAACTCCATTAAAGTAAGGTCGGTGGTAGTCTGTTCAATAGTTCCCACTTTTGAAAATCAGGCTGCTTATTTACATGCCTAGACATGGATTTAGAAGACTATCTTTACGCAGTCAATACGGGATTTTAAAAAAATGACTGCTTACAGTTAACTTCCTAAAGATTCAGAATTCCCAGAAGTGCTGAGCATCCGGAAACAACCACTGAACTCAATGAAGCTGCAGATGTTCAAATATCTTGAAAAATTAGGTCACTTTTATTTAGGTGTCTAATTTGTACCATGGTAAAAAAGTTGGCTGTATCATTTTAAATATTAACCTTTTTGTTTGTGTGAATTAACTGCAAACTCTGCATGCAAGGACAAAGCCTTATGTGTTTGTGAAACTGTGGTATAATGTTTCAGCAATAATCATTCTAAATTTAAATTCCATTACTGGTATATCTGCAATGGCGTTGTATCAGTGCATGCTGATATTTTGGCAGCATATACTATGTGATTCTTAAATTAACCTCCCTCAAATAAATTAGAGCTATAGAAAACGTACTTGGTCTTCCTCCTGTACTGAAGCAGAATTGTTTGTTACAGTAAACCTTTCACTGCTTTATCTGTTCCAGCATTAAATGAAAATGAAACAAACATTAGTGCAGTACCAGTTTCCTATCTGGAATTGGAATCACTTCTTCAGCATATTCCCCCTTCTATTTCTTCAACTGCAAAACTAAAACTGGAGTCAGAGTTCTTCGGTGAGCATTAACCTCTTCCAGTGAAGCCGACAACCTCTGCGGGTTCCTGGGCAATGTGAGGTTGGGGGCTAGCTCCGTGGTCCTGAAAAGGGGCAGGACTGAGGGTAGAAGGGTGGGATAGAGGGCAGCCCCCTCCCCAGCCCTTAGTGCAACACTTTTGTGGCAATTTAGAGGCCTTGGGGCTCCAGCCACCACTGCTGCTACTGCAGTGGCAGTGACAGCTGGAGCTCCGGGCCCCTTTGAATCACCAGGGTCAGAGGTGATTGCTCCCTTTGCTCCGTGTCTGCTACAACTCAGGACCAAATCTACAGAAATACACCCCCAAATCCCCAGTGAGGAGTTTTCTATCTGCTACCCAACATACACAAACCTGGAAATCCCGGATGACCCATGATCTCAAGCATTGACACACAAAGCAGGATTATCTGCTTATATTGACTCTCTCCTCAGATCCTATGCTCCCAGCACACTTAGCTATCTTTGAGACACCACCGTATTCCTGAGGAAACTACAGAACATCAGCAATCTTCCTGAAAACACCATCCTGGCCGTCATGGATGTAGAAGCCCTTTACACCAACATTCCACATGAAGATGGATTACAGGTTGTCAGGAACACCATCTCTGATGACACCACTGCACACCTGGTTACAGAGCAACGATTTCTGATTTGGAGACAATTTATATCTTCAAGTCAGAGGCATAGCCATGGGCAGCCACATGGCCCACAATATGCCAACGTCTTTATGGCAGTAGCTGGCCAGAGTAAGTCTAAGGTCCGACACTGGGCTCTCAAGGTACAAAATACGCCACACAATTATCTGTCAAACACAAGTAGTTTATTTCCTGACAGCTAACAGCTGTGCCCCATAAATGGAAGAACAATATAACAAAGAAGTGGCATATCTTACATCCCTTCCTGCAAGCCTGGGACCCCGGGTAGGCTGCGGATGAAGTGGGAGGTTGTCTCAGCTTCCGAGGCGCTGGTACCCAAAGCCCATTGGTGAAGTCCGATTTGCTAGGCTCTGAGGCAGCTTTAAATACAGTTTTCCTGCCTTGTTTGGCAGTTTGGAAATTTCCAGGGCTTACTCATTAGTGCCGATGTAGGGCTTAGCTGGTTCTGATCTGGATCTTCTTGTTCTTTGGCCCTGTTTATGTGATCAGTACATTAGGGTAAACAGAATTGTTTATGCGTTCTTGCCCTTTACCCTTATCTCATACTTGTTCTTGCTATACTGGCAACAATGCTTATCTTAAGTGGCGTATGTTCCCAAAGTCTTGCTTCTGGCTCATCAGATATAGGGAAAAGGGGGAAAGAATGCAGGCCTCACCACCCCTAAACTAGCACGTACAAAGTTCTTCCGCAATTGACCACTACAATGGCTGACCTTGAACAACGTTTCCTCAGCTCTCGCCCCCCAGCACTCTTACTCAACTTACGCTACATTGACGACATTTTCATCATATGAACCCACGGGAAGGAGACCCTTGAAGAATTTCTCAGGGGATTTCAACAACTTTCACCCCACCGTCAATCTTAGCCTGGGCCAGTCCACACAAGAGATCCACTTCCTTGACACTACAGTACAGTTCACTATGGCCACATTTCCACGACCTTATACCGGAAACTTACCGACCATTACACTTACCTACATGCCTCTGGCTTCCATCCAAGACACATTTCCCAATCGTTTACAGCCAGTCCCTAAGATACAACCGAATTTGCTCTAATCCCACAGACAGACACAAATACCTACAGGATTTATATAAAGCATTCTTAAAACTGAAATACCCATCCAGAGAATTAAAAAAAACAGATAGACAGAGCCAGACAAGTACCCAGGCATCAGCTACTTCAAGACAGGCCCTACAAAGAAAACAACAGGACACCACTTGTTGTTACCTACAGCCCCCAGTTAAATCCTTCCAACGTATTATCAACAATCTTCAACCTATCCTGGAAAATGACCCCTCACTCTCACAAGCTTTGGGGGAGAGGCCAATCCTTGCCTACAGACAATCCCCTAACCTCAAACAAATTCTTTCCAATAACCATACAGCACACCTCCATCATACTCACCCTGGAACCCACCCCTGCAATCAACCCCGATGCTAACTCAATCCACACATCTATACAAGCAACATCATCACAGGACCTAACCATGTAAACCACCATATCAGAGGCTCGTACAATTGCACATCTACTAATGTGATCTATGCCACCAAATGCCAGCCATGCCCCTCTGCCGTGTATATTGGCCAAACTGGACAATCTCTACGAGAAAGAATTAATGGACACAAATCAGATATCCAAAAAGGCAACACACAGGCATCTGTTGGGGAACATTTTAACTTGCCTGGGCACTCATTAATAGATCTTCTTAATAGGTTTAAAACTAATAAAAGAAAGTTCTTCTTCACACAGTGTGTAGTCAGCATGTGGAACTCCTTGCCAGAGGAGGCTGTGAAGGCTAGGAATATAACAGAGTTTAAAGAGAAGCTAGATAATTTCATGGAGATTAGGTCCATAAAAGGCTATTAGCCAGGGGATAAAATGGTGTCCTTGGCCTCTGTTTGACAGAGGCTGGAGAGGGATGGCAGGAGACAAATCGCTTGATCATTGTCTTCGGTCCACCCCCTCTGGGGCACCTGGTGCTGGCCACTGTCGGCAGACAGGATACTGGGCTAGATGGACCTTTGGTCTGACCCGCTACGGCCGTTCTTATGTTCTTATGTATGTTCTTATGATCTCAAAGTCACTGTATTATTTCAAACCAATTTCAAAAGTCAGCTTGACAGGGAAGCTACAGAACTTAATTTCATTTACAAGTTTGATTCCTACAACAGAAGTCTAAACAAAGGCGTTGCCTGGATGGTCTGCTACATTCCACATCCTATTGACATAAAAAAACCAAACAAAGGGTACTTAGAGTGGGCACTAAGTACTTTTATCAGCTTCATTTAGCATGGACACTCTAATTGAAAATTTCTTTCCCACTTCTTTTTCCTCCTCTTCCTCTCCCTCTTTCCCCCATTCCCATTCCCTCTCTGTGCTATTTATTTGAAAACTGGACCCCTTAAATTCATCTGAAGAAGTGGGTTGTGCCAATGAAAGCTCATGATACCATCTACATTTTTTGTTAGACTCTAAGTTGCTGCAAGATTAGTCATTGTTTTTGAATTATCTCAGTAACTCTGCATTACAGTGAATCCAGAATGGTCCGATATATATCTCAGAATTCAGTGCTATATCCAGTGGAAAAGTTGATTGTTAAAGAAGTTCCCAGAACAAGAGGTTCCAACAAGACAAGTTGCAGGGGTGAGGCATATATGTCCCTTTCCTTATCCAGATGATAGATATGTACTAATACAGGCTGAGCCTCCCAAATCCAGAACTCTCTGGTCTGGCAACATCCATGGTCCTGCAGAGTCATGGATGTTGCTGGACCAAAGAGCCCTGAAGATGGGGGCAATGCAGGGGTTGGGGAGCCCTGGCTGGGCCAGGCAGAAACTGGGAAGTCCCCGCCCTGGTCAGGGAACCCCCGGCGACAGTGGGGTCGAGATGACCAGGCAGCTTCTGCTGGGGAATCTCCCCACTGAAGTGGGGCTGGTGGAGGCAGGCAGTTGGAATCCTCAGCAGCAGCACGGTGGCCCTAGCCATGGGGTGGGGTGGCCAGGTGGCCCTAGCTGGGAACCCTGGAGAACTCCCCTGCCAGGAACCCCGGGAGACCCTGGGGCAGCAGGCAGGCAACAGGGTGGGGAGCTGTGCCAGGCCAGTGTTATCCCAAGGAGGGGAGCCCAGGAGTGTGGCAACCTGCAGGGGAGCACTGACCTCCCCTGGTCCAGCAAACTCCCTGGTCCAGGACAGCTCAGGTCCCGAGGGTGCTAGACCAGGGAGGTCCAACCTATACAAAGAAAATAGTTCAAGAATAAGCCTGAATAAATCATATGTTTATTGAGGCACAGTGAAATAAGAGTGCCAAAAGTTGGCAAGTAGCCAAATGAGTAATAAACAGTTTTAAGACAGTCTAGAGACAGACTTGAGAATATTATAGTCATCAGGCAGCTGAAAACAGCTTCAGGGTAATTATGAGCCTTTGCAATCAATTAAAGAGAATGTGATAATTTTATAGGACTTTATTAAACTGGCCTAACTTGAAAATGTTATGATTCTAAGCGTGTATCTCTGTAACGGGTCATCTGATATTTTTGAAAAGTGGATATGACAGCTGTACAGGAATGCCTTCTTGTAAAAATAAAATAAAATAAAATCTTTTCTTAGACAACAAAATCTGTCTTAAACAACCACCCAAGAGACCAGCAAAAATCCATTGTCCAGTATATGAGGTCTTTGAACAAAGGTCAAACGAAGTTGTGTGGCAAACCATATGGGAGTAGTTCAAAGAGCATGTTTAAAACAAGATGTTGCCATTTGGAGTGGTCCTTAATACACTTTTCACCATAGGTACATTAACAAGTATGTTCTTGTTTCCAAATAAATGTTCCTGAGACTTTTGTATACTGTTCACAAGGACATGCACATTAGGATTGATCCTCAAAGGTGATGAGTTCTCCTACTCCAATCCAGAAATGAAACTGCTCACGTGATCAAAAGTAGGCATATGCTAAATGCTTTGCTGTATGCGAATCAGAGTGCTCAGCATTTTGCAGAATTGGACCCAGATAGTGTCTGTACTTAAAATCTGTCAATGTCTGGCTTGTTTCTTCAGTGGTACCAATCACCTTAATATCTTTGCACCTCAGAATCATGAATGAATTTATTCTCATAACACACTGCAAGGTATTATCTTCATTTTCTAGACCAGTAAATAGAACTCTGTGAACTGGGTATAACACAATGGGAATTCTGGAGCACATCCTGTGCTAAAAATCTAGTAGTCTAATCTACTCGGAGGAGAAAGTGTACATTTACAGCTCACGCTATTTTCTTCATCTGTATTTGATGTACTAACAAGGAATTTTCAAATACGTTTAAATGCTTTATACATCATTTGTGATTCACACATTCCAGGAGTCACTAAGCATATACTATTGGCCTTCAGAGGAATAAATACTTTGTGCATTAATGATGAATGCTTGAATCTTACTTTTGCAGAAAAATTAGATTGAATAACGTGAGGCTGGAACTGAACACTCTGTGAACGTATGATTGACAGCCATTTTCACTGTGTACAAATGCCATAGAATTTTAAACTTTATACCAGCCAATATAAAAGACAATAGGAAATAAAGACAAAATCTATTATCAAAGGGCACGTCTACGCTGCAGCGTTATTTCAGAATAACTAATGTTATTTCAAAATAATGTGAGCATCTACACAGCAAGCCCGTTATTTCAAATTTATTTCAAAATAACAGGCTTCTTATGCCAGAATAATAAACCCTCATTTCACGAGCAATAATGCATATTTTGAAATAATTATTTTGAAATAGGGTGTGGGTGGATTGGGCAGCTGTGATTATTTTTAAATAATTGGCCGCCAGAGCTTCTCACAGCTGCCCTGGTGGCCACTCTTCAGAACTCTATGGTTTCCCTTCCCCTGCAGCCTTTAAAGGTGCAGCCCCAGGGGAAACAGTTTGTGGCACAAGGAAGGTCTTGACAGCCATGTGACACATAGCACCACTCTTGTGTGCAGCAATGGCTGACCCCAGTACTCCCGCCAAGCCCCCCAGGGCTACTAGCGAGCAGGAAGCAAGCTCCCAAGCCCCTGCCCAGGGGCAGAAAAAGAGGACCAGGAGATCTTGGATTTCATTGAGGTCAGGGTAGACCTCAAGGATCTACCCTGGATCTTCACACCAGACATAGGAACACTGATATCTATGGCTGGATAGCCACAACCCTGGGCCAGAAGGGGCACATGCACGCTGTCCAGGCTACAGATGGCTTTGCTCAAAGCACATCGCCATCATTTGAACCTAAACCTTTTGGTACCAGCTCGGAGATGAAGGCTGGACTTCAGGTACAGCATCTCCTGGGATGATTGCCATTCTCACTTTTCTTCACAGTTGGACAGCTGCAAGTGAGGCATGTCCACCATCTCCTGCACCATCCTCCTGACCCCGCAAGAGCTGCCAGTGCAGATGACCCAGCAAGGACCTGCAGCAGGAACATACTGCCTGCCTGCATGCCCTGCAGCAGTGTCTCGAGCAGGAGGAACAGATGTGGGATGCTGACTTGCAGCTGTGCTGCACCATCTGGCAGGAGCTGTCCCAGCAGACCCAGAGCATGTGCATGGCATATACCGCTGCTGTCGACCGCCTAATCACTGCAATTGAGTGGTCCAGCAGCCACCCGCCCTGCACTTGCTCCTTCTCAAGTACCCCCCACACCCGCTCCTGCTCCTGCTCCTGCCCCCACCCCTGCCCCTTGGGCTTCTCTCACTAGCCTCCCCACATGGCCGCCAAGGAACCTGCATGAGGTGGTGGGACCACCCAAGGCAGGCGCCAGTCCCAGCCCTATCCATCAGCCCCTTCTCTCCTCTTCTTACCCCTCCAAGGTTCTTTCCTCAGTCCCTTCCCAGTTATATTTACCCCAAATAAAAAAAAAACAGTTGACTGTTTCAAACCAAAAAGTCTGGTTTATTGTATCTGCAGGAGAGGGAAGGGGAGGAAGGTAGGAAGGGAGGGCAGGAGAAGGGAGAGGTTAGGGAGGAAAAGCACAGAGGGGCAATGCAGAGGCTCCTTGTGGGAGGCCGAGGGGAGAACGTCACAGCTGGCCTTGTCTGAAACTCTCCCTCAGGGCCTCCCA
Organism: Rafetus swinhoei; assembly: GCA_019425775.1. Lineage (NCBI taxonomy): Eukaryota > Metazoa > Chordata > Testudines > Trionychidae > Rafetus > Rafetus swinhoei. The sequence goes on from CM033449.1 coordinate 118,626,291, forward strand.
GAGGCACACAGCTTCCTGATGGGCCTGCCCGATGGCAGCAGCATGCATCTGCTCAAAGGCCCTAGCCAACTGTTTGGCCTCTGTCCCCCACCCTGGCAGGAACATCTATTCCTTGTTCTCACACTGACTGTGCAGGACACAGCAGGCCGCCACCTCACCTGGGGGACGTTCCTTTCTCCGAGGTCCAGGTAGGTGAGGAGACAGTGGAACCCCCGCCTTCAAACAGCCAAAGGCGCTCTCCACCACGATGTGGGCCCTGCTGAACCTAGCATTGAACCCTTCTTTGGTGGGGTCCAGGTGTCATGTGTAGGATTTCATTATCCAGGGGAACAAAAGGTAGGCTGTGTCACCCACGATGCACAGCTGCATGTCCATGTCCCCAACCTTGATGGTGTAGTCGGAGAAAAATTGCAGGCATGCATCTTCTGGGACAGGCTGGAGTTGTGGAATATGTGGGTATTATGCACCTTCCACGACCAGCCAACGTTAATGTCAGGGAAGCTGCCCCAGTGGTCCACGAGGGCCTGCAGCACCATTGAAAAGTACCCCTTCCTGTTGATGTAATTGGAGGCCTAGATGGGGATGTGGATGATGTCAATGACCCTCAAGCCCTTCAGTTTGGGAAGCCCATGGCAGCAAAGCCAGTGATGATCTATGTCACCCAGGATGACGACCCTGCACAGAAGGATGGTGTTGATGGCCCTTACCACCTGTAGAAGAATATAAACATAGAATCACAGGGTTGCCAGAATCCTCAGGAATTCCTGGAGCCCAATCCCATTCCCACAACGGGAGCTATCCCAACTACCCCATGCCTGGCAGGGCTTTGTGAAGGCGGGACTGAAAAACCTCCAGGAAGGGAGAGTCCACCCCGCATTCCCTAGGGAATCCCATTCCAATATTCCCATTCCAGTGTTCCTGGGACAATCGTTAAAGAGTCATACCTGCATGAGCATGGCCCCAACAGTTGATCTCCCCAGGCTGAACTGGTTCCCAATGGAGAGGTAGCTGTCTGGTGTGGTAAGGTTCCAAATAGCGATGGTGATGCTCTTCTGCAGGGGTATGGCAGGTTGCATGTGGGTGTCCCGTCGCCTGAGGATTGGGAGAAGCCACTGGCACAGCTCCAGGAAGGTGTCCTTCTGCATGCGGAAGTTCTGGCTGTCCCACCATGATGTGCCACCACTGCTGGCTGTCCCTCCACTCCGTGATGATCCGGTCCCACCAGCTGGAACTCGTGTCCCGACGCCAGAAGCAGCAGTGCACAGTGTGCAAGTGAGGTTGGAGGGGCTGTGCTGCATGAGCAGCACATGCAGTGGGGTGAGGAGGTGCCCCAGAGTGAGCTGCTGGTCCTGGCTGTGCAGTGCCACAAGGACAGCCTGCGGTAACTGCACCAGGAGGGGCAGCATGAGGTCTAAGAGCCAGTGAGTACTTTGCAGCAGGCCCGGCTCCATGGTAGAATTGCTGTGGGATTCGCAAGGGCAACGAGAGCACACAGTGAGAAGAGTTTGCTATACCTCGAGGTGGTAGGCAAAGGTGAAGAGTCTGCAACACGGCTGTGAAGGGGAGCCTCTTTAAGCACAAGCCTCAGATGGCCTCAGATAGCAGCTCCAGGAAGTGACTGCTGTCCTGATGCCCTGCCGGGAGTGTTTCCGGGGGGCTTTAAATGCGATTCAGCCTCCAATCAGTGTGGACACGCTATTTCTACGTGGATCTGCATTGATTCCATGGGCATTTGTAGTGTGGATGTGCTATTTTGAAAGAGCTATTTTGGGAGTTATCATTCCAAAATAGCTAATTTCAAAATAAGCACGTAGTGTAGACATACCCTAAGAAACAGTACTATTTCCTTCACCCTTCCAGAGAACTGAACTGTCTGCTTTGGTACCAGAAATACATTAAAAAGAAATATTTTCAGACAGGGAAAGACAGAAAAGGTTTTTTCTTAGTCCTGTAGAGGTGCTGAGACTATAAAATGGCACAACCCCCCCACAATTTAGCTTTCAAAATGATTGATTGGGTTCTTCATAAAGAATTTACTACCTTAGGAAGGTACCTGATTTCAAATGTGCTCTTAGAAGATAGAAAGTACAGTTAGTTGCCTGTGAAGGAGGTAACACCTCCTAAAAGCTTGTCTCTCCTCATTTATTAAAACAACTGCTGATGAAGTCAGCAATTTACTACATATCAGAAAATCTGTCCGTCTGTGAGCTAGCTAGCCTGTCTGCCTGTCCGTCCATTTGTTCAAAAACTCCTCCTAACGGTAAAAGCTAGCAACACCAAAATTGGTATGCAGCTTCCTTTTATCATAGCATAAAGCAAGGTAAGGACTTGGTTGCGCAGGGGCAGGGAGAGCCTGAAGCTCTCTACCCCAATTCATACAGGGACACACAAAAAGAACTCCTCCTAAACAGTAAGAGCTAGGACCACCAAATTCGGTATACAGCTTCCTCTTATCATAACTTAAGCATAAGGGTATGCTTGTGCGGGGGTTGGGAGTTGAAGCCCTCCCTGCCACACACACACACACACACCTGATTTGTACAGACACACAAAACCATATAGAAAAGAGACTGAATTAGAGAGCAGGTGAAAGGGGATGGTTGGGGGTACCCTCCTGCTTGGGACTGCCCCAGCCCCGAGTCTCCCTCCACCCCCAAGCACCCATTAGGAAGTGCGATGGGCTGCAGCTCACCCTCTGATTCATACGGGAACATTGCTGCCTGTTCGCCTTCATCAGGGAGTGAGGGGAAAGTGCAGAGTTTGCTCCATTCCTCAATCTGGCTGGGGAGTGCAGGGGACTGATGAACCTGGACCTGCCCCATTTGGGGGACATGCAGCTTTCCCCAGGCTGTGCCCACTGGAGCTGCAGCAGCCATGGACAGGTGCTTCTCGCTTGGCCCCAAGCTGCTGCGGTGAGACAGGGCTGGGGTTCTCTCTCTCTGGGGCAGCCTGGATACAGAATCTGTTATCCCAAGCTCAACCCCAGAGCAATGATTTAAATGAAGAAAAACAAAATTAACTTAAGGACTCGGGCAATGGCGAGTAAATCTTCTAGTGCTCTATAAAAGAGAGTCTAATCAAGTCATCTAATTATTGAAGTTTGTTGACTCTGCAACAAAGCGGCATTAACAGACATTTACTCCAAGTAGGAATGACCCCTACCTTTGTCTCCCTTTTAAATCACTATCTGCAAACATTCACAGGAAGCAGGTTTTTCTTCACACTGATATTTGGAGATTACAGGTTACTCATAGAGCCCTGCAAATCCATGGATAACCGCTTTATAGGTGCAGATATCCACATCCTTGGATATGGATGAGGATAGCCGCGACTCATTTTGTTGGACGCAGATACAAATTTTGTATTCAGAACCCTGCATATTTGCAGATATCTTGGATATGGCTGCGGCTATCCAAGGCTCATTTTTCAGATATGGATGCGGATACAAATGTTTTATCTGTGCAGGGCCCTAGTTATTCATATGCATACTATTAGTGGTATCTTTATATCAGTAAGAATATTTGCTGTGCCCAGCTTAATTTTGTATAATTTCACCTTTAAATCACAAATTAGCCAAGTGCTAAAGAAACTTTTGCAAAACTTTAGGCAAATCCTGACTGGAGTTGAGAGCTTTTAACAATTCCCAAAATTAAACAAGTTGCATGTAACATCCTGGCAGTGTTTACCTGAAATCCACTCCATGTCCCCACCAAACTGACCTTTTAGCAGGTGTTGACTGTTTTGGGAAAGGGTTCAGTGATATCTACTGGCTTACAGAGGGAAGTAACTACCTCTTAGATACAAGGGAAGTAAAAGCATCTCTCTGGAAAACAAAGGAACAAAGGAGGAGAAATCTTGAGTAATGAACTCTAGAAGCAGTCAAGTCTGAGGAAAATATATGAGCTGATTCTTACTTCTTGTTTGTTTGTTTGTTTGTTTGTGTGTTTGTTTGTTTGTTTAAGAAAGCCAAACTCCAAGAAGAGGATGGATTGTGTTTTTACACTAAATTACTAAAAGTGCCCATTTACAACATGATTTTCGTGTAAACATGTCTCTCAGCTTTATTCCACAGCAATGCAAGAAACAATCCTCACTGAAGTTGCACAAGCTACAACATCCTACTTTGAAATACTGATCATATCATAGATTCATAGAATCCTAGAACTAGAAGGGACCTCAAGAGGTCATTGAGTCCAGTCCCCTGCCCTCACGGCAGGACCAAGCACTGCCTAGATCATCCCTGATAGATGTCTGTCAAACCATCCTGACGGTTAGGAAGTTTTTCCTAATGTCCAACCTAAACCTCCCTTGCTGCAATTTAAGCCCATTGCTTCTTGTTCTATCATCAGAGGCCAAGAAGAACAATTTTTCTCCCTCCTCCTTGTAACACCCCTTTAGATACTTGAACATTGCTATCATATCCCCTCTCAGTCTTCTCTTTTCTAAACTAAACAAGCCCAGTTCTTCCAGTCTTCCTTCATAGATCATGTTTTCTTATTAAAGATAATTATGGCCAAATTGAGATCTCACATGTGCGGACCTCCCCCGGTTCCCTAGCTGATCAGCTTTTCTTAAGCACCATTGCAACTTACACTAAATTCCATTATTTCCATTGAGAACTCAATCTGATACATAATGCAGAACTTATTAACTCAAAAATGGAAATAGAGGCATGATGGCGAACAGGGGTCTGATTCTGTTCTCACTTGTTATGACTTGCACTTACTTCAGGTGAGTAGAGTTACTTCAGATTTATTCACAGATGACACAGAATCACACTGAGAATTATGAATCAACTGCTGGAAGATCAACTGCTGCAGTGTCGATCTTCCCACAAGCGGAGACATGGAATCAGTGTGCCAGTCCCTTGTTAGTATAGGTCAGTGGGAAATAGCTTTCCTGACCCAAGACCTTTTGAAATCTTTCCCCCCAAAAAACTCAGAGAGAGAATGATCCCACCACGTCAGAATGGCCAATAGCTCATCGGTGATGAAACTCACTTGAGAAGTTGAAGATTTCTGTCCCTGCTATGTCTGATTCAGAGCATGAACTTTCCCTAAGACTCCATCATCCTGGCCCCTGGGGTATATGAAGGGACTTCAACAGGTCATCTACTACTCCAAACAGGTCATCTGACAGAAGTTTGTCTAAGGTGTTCTTAAAAACCTCAGATGACAGAGACTGAACATTCCTAGGTAAGTTTTCCCAATGCTTAACAATCCTTACAGTTAGATTAGACATTAGGAGAATCTTCCTAAATTTTCCTTGCTACAATTTTCGCCCATTACTTCTTGTCCTGTCCTCAGTGGAAAAACCGAGCAATTTATCCCAAACTTTTATCTCATTAAAGACTGCTATGTCACCTCCTTTCCCATTTTCTCTTCTCCAAACTAGTCAATTTTTTCCAATCTTTCCTCATATATCATGTTTTATATACCTTTAATCATTTTTGTTACACTCCTGTAGACTGTCTCTAATCTGTCCACATTTCCAAAAGCGGAATTGGACACACTACAACAGTTAAGGCCTAATCAATGTTGAGTAGAATGGAAGAATCGCTTATGTTTTGCTTATAACACTTCTAATGCATGGCAAAATGGTTTTCCTTCTTTGCAGCATTATTACAAAGTTGACTCATATTTAGGTTTTGATCCATTACAACCCTCTAATCCTTTTCTGTGGTATTCTTTCCTCAGCAGTCATTTTCCATTTTCTTTTGTGCAATTGTTTGTTCCTTTCTATATGTAGTCTTATTGAATTTCATTCTATTTCATACCATTTCTCTAGTTTTTCAAGATCAAGCGTAATCCTGTCCTTCAAAGCATACTCAGCTAAGCCCACCTCTGACCCTAGTCCCAACTAGCTCTCAAACACTCCTTACTGTAAACTTTAACCAAAAAGAAAACCAAAAAAAGACAAACAAGTTCACTCACTCCAAAAATTACTGCTCTCTCCTTTGGCAGGGAAATTTCTCCCCTGCCCATTCTTTGCTACCCATGTTTGCAAGGATACTTAGCATTTGGGTTTTAAGCCCTTCTTTCTTAAATCAAAGGACACAAGCAAGCTAAATGCCTTAATCACTGGGAGTCAGTCTCTGTCTCTTTGGCACAATGAATATTTAATTATTTATACAGCTTGGAACTGCTCTAACAGGAGAGAGAGAAACTCACCCATGAATAGCTGGTGCTTAGGGCACTCACCTGGGATGTGGGAGACTCAGATCGCTGCCCTGAATCAGGCAGAATTTCCAAGGCATATTTTTTAGCTATTGGATGGGTTATATGCTGATGTACATGCACGGGAATGAGAGAAGAAATTCCATCTTGGATCTGAGAAATCTGTGTAATTAAAAGTGATACACTCCTGCAAATGTTTCCATTTCAACAAATTGGCATTATCTGTCAAAAATTCCTGACCAGCTATTAGTTATTGATAGATCAATAGCGACTGATACATGGACACACAGGAGTAAGACTTGGAGACACGGATTAAAATTTTTCATTGGAGAAGTTCAATTTAGCTATGCCAGGAAGTTTACAGTGAAAGTCTGTTTTAATTAGGATTAGTTAATTTTATTCTTTATTCTTTCAATAAAGTCAACATTTTAAATTTCTTTTTTAAAAATCCTTTTCAATTTAAAATAAATGTCAGGGGTTTCAAAGTGAGGTTCTTGAATACACTTCTTTTTCACTGAGTTAATTAGGGTTTATATGGAACAATTGCTTCTTTCAAATACTTCCTTTTTCTTTGTTAGAAAGGGAGTTTTAATAGACTGGAGCCTTCTATCTACTGAATACAATAGCTTTAGAAAGATGGACTCTTCTCTCTCTCTTAATAAGTGGAATACATAGGTCCAATTATATTCAGAAAGAATTTGGGTTATTTTACAAAGCAGAACACACTTTAAATGAACACTTCTGACCTGAAGAAGTACTTAATTCTAAATATAAATGATTCTCTCTCTCTGTTAATGAAAGGTAACCAATGATAGGCAAGATAAAAGTGAAAATCATTTCCAATTTGTTGATCTTAAAACCTATGAGACTGATAAATGGATATGCAAATTGTGTAGTCCCTTTTTGAGGCACAAAGTATTTGGATTAGCATGATATTTATTTTGGATTCCAGCCCAGTGTTTCTGTAACAAGCTATACTCTAAATACCAAAGGCATATTTTCTTTCATTGAATGAGAATTTTACTGGAAATAATTTCAGAACTATAGATAAAGTGTTTCCTTATAAATTGGTGAAATTAAATAACTAGGAAAAATTGATTCACAGCTAAGAAAAAGTAAACACAATATTTCTGATTACCAACAAAAAAGTGGCACCGGTTAGTCTAATGGTGTTTTAATTTTATCTTCTAGCAAAGTGGTTCTCAAACTGCAGTCCGTGGACCACTAGTGGTCCATGGCCGCCTTCCAGTTGGTCCGCAGCTCAAGCTCAGCACCTCTCCCTCTCCCTGCTCCTGCAGTGGAGAGCCTGAGCTGGTGTTCCAGCCTTGCACCCCTTCCCCCGCCTGCAAGGTTGGAGTGCCAGTGCTGGCTTCCTGCTGGGGAGAAGGGGAGGAGAGAAAGCCCCGAGCGTCACTGCACTATCCAGCTCATGGGGAAGAAGTGGAGCCAAAAGCATCTCCACATGCTGCCATTCCCCTTCCCCAGGTTAGGGAAACAGCAGCATGTGGACCTGCTACTTGGAGGCTTTCCCCACTGCTCCCCTTGGCCATAATAGGGCCAATGGGAGCAAAAGGAGGCTGTGCCTGAACACAGTGCCTGGGAGTGGCGTGAGGCATGAAGGTAAGTAAGTACCCCTAGCCTGCACATGACCAAACCCTGCTCACCCACCCCCTTCATGTACTCCCCACTGAGACCCCGCACCTCAGCCCACTTGTGCAGCCACCCCCCTGGATAAAAACCCTACTCCCAGCCTGCTCCTGCACCCACCCTTGCACGTGGATCCTCCCTCCTGGTCACACACTGCACCTTCCCTTGCTCTTGCCCCCTTCCCCTTGGTCAGACACCCTACCTTCAGCCCTCCTGCCCCCCAACTCCCACCCAAATCTTGCACCCCCAACCCTATCCCACCCACTGGCAGCCCTGTCCCACGCACTGAATCCCTCATTTTTGTCCCCACCCCAGAGCCTAATGGGGTCCACAAAATCCACTAATGCTGGAACCCGAGAAGAGTAAATCTTGCCTATGAGAAACCCTGAATTTCAGTCTTCCCTATCCCTCCCCTTCCCCTGATGGGGCTGGAATACCAGAGGAGTGAGGTGTCTCAATTGGGGGCCACATCAGTGAGAGTGGGGAGTTTTGGCGGGTTTGTTTGTTTTTTTTTGCTTCTCACTTGTGTGGTCTCCAACTGATTTTTCTGTGGGTCAGTGGCCTCTGACCCAAAAAAGGTTCCCCACCCCTGCCATAAATAAAGATAATGTTGAAACCTTTTCTGTGGACATAAATTAATATTTTATTTTACTTAAAATGAAGTTTTGTAAACTAACATGGGAAAGTTAAGTGCTTAATTTGTTTAATAATTTAAATTAATATTTTCTTTCTTACAGGTTAAATTAAACCATTCTCCCTAGCTGCAGCACTAGCAAAATGACTCAGGCAAAATTATGTAATTAACGGCGAGTTTCCGTTAGCAACTGGTGGTCCATAGAAAGGTTTCCATTGAGCCAGGTGGGCCACAAGTCAAAAAGTTTGAGAACCACTGTTCTAGCAGATAAAAGATGCTGGTAGTGGGGAGGGGGAGAGAGAAGTAAATCCAGAGATAAATACATTACAGAATCTATTCTCACATCAATATTCAGGCATCTTTTATTATTATGGAAGTACATGTATGCTTATATGTGGCAACAGGATAACAGACAGCTCAGCATAACAAAAACACTGGGAGATGGGAGACTGGGAGGTGTCTGGATTTGCACATAAGCCCTGCTTCCATAAAAACCTTAAGTATGCAAGTAACTTTAAGCATATGATTAATCCGCTCCCTTTCCCCTCAGCAAAGTATTTAAAAACATTTAACTTCATTTATACATGTGCTAAAACCCCATTAATTTTAATGTAAATGTATTACCCATTTAATGTTAAGTGCATGCTGAGTCTTTGCAGGATTGAGTCCCAAGTCAATATGAGCTCAGAGCAATACAAAGGAAGTGTACATGGGTCTACAATAGGGATGTTAGATATTGTGTAATTAGATAGTCATGTAACCGCAAGAAATTTTAGCAGTTACATGACTATTCGATAGTCGCCGAGGGTGGAGCCAAAAGCCAGTGCAGACTGGCCCCATTCTTGGGGAGCCCCCTGCCACTCTACACTGCTGCCTCTGATAGAGAGGCAGCAGCACAGGGTGGCAGGCGGGAGCTGGTCCGTGAGGGGAGACAGTTTAAAAACCAGCTCCCCATGGCAGACCAGCTGCCTTCTGCCCTAGCTGCTGCCTCTGATACAGAAGCAGCAATGTGGGGTGGCAGCAGCCCAGCTACCCATAGACAGAAGATGCTCTGTGGGATGTGGAGCAGCCTCTGTCTGTGGGAAGCTCGGAATCTCTGTGAACAGGGTCTGCTGCCGTGAAGCAGTCTTGTCTTGTGGCAGGCCCAGGCTCGCTGTGGACAGAGGGTGCTCTGTGGGATGCCAAGCAGCCTCTGTCCTTGGGGATCTGGACCCCCCACAGACAGAGGCTGCTGAGAAACAGCCTCCCCTATCCCTCTACCTGCGATGCTGGGACAGGGCAGGCGGTACAGTGGAGCTAGTTCTGGGGGGGAACCTCTGTAGGAAGCAGCGAGGGCAGGGCAGGTGGGTCCACAGGAGCCAACACATGCAGGGAGCTGCTTGAGAGCTGGCTCCCAGTGCATATCAGCTCCAGCTCATTTAATTTTTGCTAAGGCTTCAAAGCAGTCAAAAAGAAAAGACTATAGAAACAAATTAAAGCAAGACCGTTTCTTGCTATTTAAGTATCATATTTACCAAAAACAAAACAAAAACATTTTATAACAATATCTAGGGACAACCATATATTGGGATTGATGCTTACTCCAGTTAGACTATTTACATGGTTAAAGTGAGAAGGGTTTTGCTCTACAGCACTGATTCATCCAGTAACTTCAGCATGTGCATTACTTCCTGTAAAATTAGCAGTCCCAATGAAGTCAGTTTTGGCTACTATAATATTTTTCCTGCTACTTACAGCCATAAGCCTGCTTTGGATTACCAGTATTTGCTTATCCATAGTATAGTCTGATAAGACTGTGAACTGGCATCTGAATAGCTATAGTTACTATTTGACAGGAGTACTGTAACTCCATTTCTTCACCTCAGAAGCACCTACTTATGGGCAGGCGTGGCCTATAAGTAGCAGGCATGGCATCACAGCTCTATCTCCATATGGTGGTGGTACCCCCACTGATGACTGCTCTGTCTCTGCAGTGATTCCCTCCTCAAATTTGATACTTTGGCTACATTCCACTTTAGTCAATCCCTTCTGCAGTCACAGCATCTCCCCCCACTATAGTCCAATGATGTTACAGCAGCTCTTCCATCCGTTTCTGGTTTCTGTGGTCTATACACCTTTACCTCAGAGGGTTTTACCCCACATTCCCCAGCAGCAATTCTTTGCTGCCTCTTTGCACCCCTTTCTACCTTTTCCCAAAGACCGACTGCAGACTCTCTACCTAAAGCCTCTTTCTGCTACAAACTTCCTGGCTTTATGATCACCACCCAACTGGTTTCCAGATGGATTACATCATCAGTTATACCTGGCATGCTCTCTCTCTCTCTGTCTCGATACTGCCAGTCCTGAGTGGAGCGCAGGATCAGGTCCAGGAAATAACCGTTACAGGACCGCTTGGGAATAGTGACCATAATATAATAACATTCAACATTCCTGTGGTGGGAAGAACACCTCAGCAGACCAGCACCCGAGCATTTAATTTCAAAAAGGGGAATTACACAAAAATGAGGAGGTTAGTTAAACAGAAATTAAAAGGCACAGTGACTAGAGCCAAATCCCTGCAAGCTGCATGGAAACTTTTTAAAGACACCATAATAGAGGCCCAACTTAAATGTATACTCCAAATTAAAAAACATAGCAAGAGACCTAAAAAAAAGTCACCGTGGCTTAACCACCATGTAAAAGAAACAGTGAGGGACAAAAAGGCATCTTTTAAGAAGTGGAAGTCCAATCCTAGTGAGATAAATAGAAAGGAACATAAACACTGTCAAATCAAGTGTAAAAATGTAATAAGAAAAGCAAAAAGATTTTGAGGAACAGCTAGCCAAAAACTCAAAAGAAATAACAACATGTTTTTAAGTACATTAGAAGCAGGAAGCCTGCTAAAAAACCTGTGTGGGTCCCCTAGGCGATCGAACTATAAAGGCGCAATCAAGGACGATAAAGCCATTGCGGAGAAACTAAATGATTTCTTTGCTTCAGTCTTCACGGCTGAGGACGTTGGGAGATTCCCAAATCTGCACCGTCCTTTGTGGGTAATGAATCTGAGGAACTGTCCCGGATTGAAGTGTCATTAGAGGAGGTTTTGGAACAAATAGAAAAACTTAATGTTAACAAATCTCCGGGACCGGATGGCATTCATCCAAGGGTTCTAAAAGAACTCAAATGGGAAATTGCTGAACTATTATCTGTGGTTTGTAACCTATCCCTTAAATCGGCTTCCGTACCTAATGACTGGAAGGTAGCCAACGTGACACCAATATTTTAAAAGGGCCCTAGAGGCGATCCGGGCAATTACAGACCGGTAAGTCTAACTTCAGTACCTGGCAAATTAGTCAAAACAATAGTAAAGAATAAAATTGTGAAGCATGTAGAAGAACATAATTTGTTGGACAAAAGTCAACATGGTTTCTGTAAAGGGAAAGCCTGTCTTACTAATCTATTAGAGTTCTTTGAAGGGGTTAACAAACATGCGGACAAGGGGGATCCAGTAGATATAGTATACTTAGATTTCCAGAAAGCCTTTGACAAGGTCCCTCACCAAAGGCTCTTGTGTAAATTACATGGCCATGGGATAAGAGGAAGGTCCTTTCTTGGATTGAGAACTGGTTAAAGACAGGAAACAAAGGGTAGGAATAAATGGTAAATTTTCAGAATGGAGAGGGGTAACTAGTGGTGTCCCCAAGGGTCAGTCCTAGGACCAATCCTGTTCAACTTATTCATAAATGATCTGGAGAAAGGGGTAAGCAGTGAGGTGGTAAAGTTTGCAGATGATACCAAACTGTTTAGGATAGTCAAGACAGAAGCAGACTGTAAGGGACTCCAAGAAGATCTCACCAAACTGAGTGATTGGGCAACAAAATGGCAAATGAAATTTAATGTGGATAAGTGTAAAGTAATGCACATCGGGAAAAATAACCCCAACTATACGTACAGTATGATGGGGGCTAATTTGGCTAGGACAAATCAGGAAAGAGATCTTGGAGATATCGTGGACAGTTCTCTGAAAACTTCCACACAGTGTGCAGCGGTCAAAAAGGCAAATAGGATGCTAGGAATTATTAAGAAAGAGATAGAAAATAAGACCCAGAATATCTTACTGCCCCTGTATAAAACTATGGTACGCCCACATCTTGAATACTGTGTACAGATGTGGTCTCCTCACCTCAAAAAGATATTTTGGCCTTGGAAAGGGTTCAGAAAAGGGCAACTAAAATGATTAGGGGTTTGGAACGGGTCCCATATGAGGAGAGGTTAAAGCGACTGGGACTTTTCAGTTTAGAAAAGAGGAGACTGAGGGGATATGATAGAGGTGTATAAAATCATGAGTGGTGTGGAGAGGGCCGATAAAGAAAAGTTATTTATTAGTTCCTAAATAGAAGAACTAGAGGACACCAAATGAAATTAATGGGTAGCAGGTTTAAAACTAATAAAAGAAAGTTCTTCTTCACACAGCGTGTAGTCAGCATGTGGAACTCCTTGCCAGAGGAGGCTGTGAAGGCTAGGACTATAACAGAGTTTAAAGAGAAGCTAGATAATTTCATGGAGGTTAGGTCCATAAAGGCTATTAGCCAGGGGATAAAATGGTGTCCTTGGCCTCTGTTTGTCAGAGGCTGGAGAGGGATGGCAGGAGACAAATCGCTTGATCATTGTCTTCGGTCCACCCCCTCTGGGGCACCTGGTGCTGGCCACTGTCGGCAGACAGGATACTGGGCTAGATGGACCTTTGGTCTGACCCGGTACGGCCGTTCTTATGTTCTTATGATAATTGCCCTTTCAGGCCCACAATTATCTCTTCAGGGTCTGTATGGGGGTATACAACCAATCACAACATTATACACAAAGGAGAACTTGAATCTGAGGAAAACAAGCTATTGGAATATACACAGATATATTACAATTTTATATAAATAAGCACTGTGGCCAAACTCAACACAGTGGGTTCGGTCAGAAACTCCTTTTAGAATTCTCAGTTTTTTAAGAACTACTTAATGCAGCATGTAAGAAGAACAGAGTTATCTATTATGATCATGGCCAAAATATACTACACACATAGAATGCCAACACCTCTCTTTGCTCCTATAATGCAGAAAGACAAGAAACAAGGAAAACTTAGGAAAGGAGATATAACATAAAATATAGAAGTCATTGTGATGCTTTTTAAAATGCAAGTCAATTACTTCCAACTGTTCCTCCCTTTAATCTCATTTTAGTTCCTGACCCAAGCCTTTTATACAAACCCAAGCTACTGTAATTTTTTTATTCTTTATAGCTCATGAAAATCCTAAATCTGAGTACAGGTTGGACCTCCCTGGTCCAGCACTCTTGGGACCTGACTGGTCCAGGATGATGCATTTTGCCAGACCAGGGGAGGTCATTTCTCAACCCCTGCCACCAGTTCCCTTGGCCGAGGCCACTAGCCTCCTGGCTGGCTCCCCACCTGCTGCTGGCCCCATTGCACTGCCGACTCTGTGGGGCAGCCATTGCTGCCGTGGCTCTGGGACTTGTGGGCAGTCGTGCGCACTGGGTCTCTGGGACCTGCCAGGCAGCCGCGCCCCACAGCTCCCAACCCGGCAGGGCAGCCCCACTGCCACATCAGCTCACTGCAGGCAGCCCACTGCCATGCTGGCCCTGCAGGGATCCTTGCTGCTGGCCCTCCACCAGCACTCTCTGGTCCTGCAGCGTCCGTGCTGGACAATGGATGTTGCTGAACCAGAGAATCCCAGTTAAGAGAGTTTCAACCTGTAATAGAAATGAACTAAGGGCTGACACAATTATGCAGTTTTATTTTGAAAGGCCTCCGACAAGTTCTGTTGTAAAAGGGAACTAAAGAAACTAAGTGGTCATGGATATAAGCTATTATGGTTCAAAAACTGTCTAAGAGAGACGGGAGTAAGAACAGATGGTCAATTTTGTCATGTCATAAGGTTACCGGCAGGTTCCTTAAGGTTCCTTTGTGACTAGTACTCTTTTATATATTTGTTACTAGCCAAAGGGCTGAGCAGAGAAGTAGCAAAATTGAGACATGACACAAAGTATTTACTTTATTCAAGTCTAGAGAGGGCTGTGAGGAATTTGAGAACGGCTTAAGAAAGTTAGGCGAATGGGCAACATGATGGCATATGAAATTCAATGTTGATATGTGCAAGGTAATTCGCAGGGGAAAAGCTTGGTGACTCAAAGAGGCTCTAAATTAACTAATTCTGAAAAGCTCTGGTCACCTTCCAGCCCCTCAAATTCAAAATGCATAAGGAAAGAGTTAGAGAATAATATGGAATAAGATATTATAATGCTATTATATAAATCAGTGCTTTACCTCTCATCTGCAATGCTCTGCTCAAGACTGGTAACACAATCACAATGAAATTACTGTAGAAATGGAGGGACTTGAGATACAAGCCTTAAGAATTATTAGGAACATGGGAAAAAATTCTGATAAGAAAAAAAAGATTGAAAAGAATGGGACTGTTTACTAATAGTGAGGAGATAAATAAGAGGGAACATGACAAACGTATGCAAATAATACAAGTTCTAGATGAAAGTGGATCTAGAAACTCTGTTCTCATCTGATAACAAGAATAAGAGGACAATGAATTTACGTATTCAAGATTTATAGAAGGAATTACCTACTCACAAACTAATCATTAGAACTTAGAACTCACTGCCACATAATATTACTGAAACCAAGCATTAGCAAGCTTCAAAGAAGGATGAGATTTTTATATGCATAACAAGACTATTCACAGTTATAAGAAACTGAAAAAAATTAGAAGGGACATAAAATATCAAACTTCACGATGTAAAATTGGCTTATAACTATTACAGAGTAGGAGGGAGCAGATTACTCCAAAGCTGTCTCCTGCAGAGTTTCTTGAGCATTCCTCTACAGTATTTAGTACTAACCGCTGTCAGAGATAGGATATTCGGCTATTTGATCCAGCAATTCTTGTGTTCCCGTGAGAGAGAAAAAAAAAAGTTGGAGCAGATTTGACATTGCTTGCTGGCTGCTTTGCCAATGGCTCTCTTCACATCTGGTAAAGAGGCTCCTCTCTCATTTTACTTCCGGAAGTGACAGGGCACACAATGAATTAACAATCTCAAGCCTATTCCTAGTGGACAGACATCCACATAATAAAATCATGACCATAGGGGGATTCTGAAACAGAGACTAAAGACATAAAGGACATGGACTCTGAACTACACTCTCAAACTGAACAAATTGAATGCTGCAAAAACAGTGTGTCTCTTCCTTCTTATACTCAACTGCTAGGTAATTGCAATGTTTCTTCTCTTTTTTATTTGTGAATATCTGTATAAACAGATTTTTGCTTACATGAATATTTAGGAAATGGCTCTTCTTTGTGGGTATGTCTACACAGCAAAGTTATTTCGAAATAATAGCCCTTATTTTGAAACAACTTTCCTAGCATCTACACAGCCAAACCACTATTTCGAAATAAATTTGAAATAGCGGAGTGCTTATTTCAAATTTGGTAAACCTCATTCTACGAGGAATAATGCCAAATTGGAAATAGCTATTTCAAAATAAGTGCTGTGTAGACACTTATTTTGAAATAGGGGGCCTCCAGCCTTCCCAGGGTGTCCTGGTGGCCACTCCGGCCTCAACCAAGAATACTTCTCTCCCTCCCCCTTCCCCGGAGCCCTTAAAAGGGGTAGACTCTGGCCACAGTGCCTGTGCCAGCTCCAAGTCTGCCAGCCCAGAGCCAGCAGTCACTGCCCCTGACCCAGTGGCCCCAAAACATGAGCCAGCAAGCCACTCGCAGTCAGACCTCCACCGCTCCCCAGGAGCAGTCTGCCAGCTCCCAGGAGCCTGCCAGGGCCCGGAGAAGGCGGGCGCCTTCCTGGTCCAGGGTGGCGATCATGGACGTTATTCAGGTTTGGGGGGATGCCCCCAATGTCCATGAGCTCCACAATAGATGGAAGAATGCGGCCGTCTATGGCAGGATAGCTGCCTGGCCACCAAAGGCCACATGTGAACCCAGGAGCAGGTTTGCATGACAATCGAGACCCCCAACCCTGAGCTTCCCCTCCCCCTTCTTCCCCTTGCTTCCCCCTTCCAGCTCCCTCCTCCCAGGTTTCCCCCTCCCCTCTCCCACCCTCTCTTCTCCCCTCTCTCACCTGAGTTTCATTCCCTCCCCCAGTTTTGTTAAATAGAGTTTGTGTTCATGAAAATACGTGTATTTTATTTGACATCAGGAAGGGGGGTTAGGGAGGGGTAAGTGAAAGGACGTGAGGGAGGAATGAGGCACAAGCCCCCAGTGGGGCAGACCAGGGAGGCTCTTAGTGCTCCTCAGGGTGGAAGCTCTCCCGTAGGGCCTCCTGGATACTGACAGCCCCCCGATGGACCTCCCGGATGGCGGCCTGCAGAAAGTGCAGCCAGGCTCACAGCAACGCGTCCACGAGAAGCACCAGAGTGCCCAGGGGCAGCTCTGGCTCCATGTTGCCGAGTGCTGTGATGTCCCGAGTGAGGGCAACCAGAGCATGCAGAGACAAAATGCTTTGCTGTCCCTCATCGAGGTAGACAAGCAAGCAGGGAAACCTGAGAACTGGCTGTCCAGGGGGTTCCCTTTAAGCACAGACCTCAGATAGCCTCAGGCAGCAGCCCCACACAGTAAGTCCTGACCTGGTGCCCTGCTGGAACTGGTTCCGGCCAGCCTTAAATGCGATTCAGAGTCACTCAGTGTGGATGCACTATTTCAAAATAGCAAAATGCTATTTCGAAATGCTTTTTGTGTGTAGACGCATTATTTCGAAATAAGCTATTTCAAAATAACTATTTCGAAATAAAATAATTCGAAATAACACTGTAGTGTACACATACCCTGTGTGCCTTCTTGTGTTTAGATGCAAACTAGCATGTTAGTTCTGTGGGCAATAATATTCACCATCGAAAACTCTTTGGAGCTGGGACTGTATTTCTGTGTTTGTATATGGCTAGGTGCAATTTGCTATTTGTTATTGATAATTTTATACTGTACTAATTTAAAAATGTATAATCTAATCAGAAAAGAAATTTGACAGCATGTTACCTGAGCAACCAGTCAGAAACTATCAAAAGGAATAGCATATAGCTGAAGTGAACAGTTCACAACCTGAAGACTTAACTTTGATACATTTTAAACATTCAAACAAACTAGTTGTGAATACGTCTATAGAAAGCACGTTTGATTCAGAACAGTTCATGAACACAAAAATGGTGAAATTACTCAGATAATGTATTGACTCTAACATGTCTAACCCTACCCTCCAGAAATTGATTGAAACACACAGTTGGATAGTGCAGGCTAATTTACACTGTCTATATTATATTTGTTCTGTTGATACAGGACTGTTGGTTCAGCACCTCTCTCTCATAAGTACAAAAGGCATACAAAGGATTTTAAAAAGGAATGCCTTTCCTCTCCCTTCCCCAATTCAGTTCCAACTATCTATTTCTAGATCTCTACTCAAGGAGGAGGACTGCATTCACCAAAATCAGCCCATTAAAATTTGTCTCTTGCTATTTGATACTCCAACCCCACAAAAGATTCTAGTACACACAAAGCATTTGCCTCTTGACAAAATTCTAGAAGAGTGAAGTCATATATTCTATCTGCTGAATTATCATAATCTATTTGCACACAATGGCAAACAACAAAACTCATTAAAATCATTTACACTTCATAAACAGCACAAGATAGTAGGCTAGATAAATTCTACATTTAACTTTATCAAAGAAATTATCAAACAAAGGCATAAAAATTGATGGCTTTTAGAATAGATTTTTCTGGGGAGATGTGAAATGTTAACATAGCCATAAATGCTTATAGGCAAGATGTAATGTAGTGGAAGATTTTACAGATTTAATGCAATTGCTTTTAATAGAATTAAAGATTTGATAACTATCACCCCTCTAAATAAATACCTACCATACTCATTATCATAGAAAATAATGAACTTCTGCCAGGCATATTCCGTGACCACCCTCAATATAACATCATTTAGATAGACCGGTGGGCGGACAGACAGTGTGTAGTCATCGTTTTCGATTGCTCCTGGTGAGCCCACAGCCACTCCTTGGAGTCCCAGCTGTTGAACGCTGGATGAAGAGGTGAGGGATGTGCATGGCATCTGCCAAGGACTGCAGGGATCCCGCCGCCGACGTACAGCCAATGGAGCTGACAAGGGCCAGGATGCCTTGGTTCATAAGGTCACAGGCTGTAAGAAAACACAATGATATTCAAGATGACAAGGGCAGTTCAGTGCTCACAGCTTATTTTTCTGCTAAAACAAATACAGGGAACTGACATGTAAGAGCTTCAGTGAAGTGAAAAGAAGCTAGTGTTTTGTAAATTCAATAATCTTGTCAACTATAAAACAGTGCATTTTAAAATATACATTGTTCTATAAAAGTCTTGTGGCTTGTCTATTCATTTCAAAGTGCCTTACCTATTATCGCTACCAAGAGCAGTAAGACTGTCCTGGAAGGACAACATGCTAGAACGTGAACCAAATCTATAAGTACAGCTTTTAGAAGATCCTTATGAACATCATCATCTAAACCCAACTACAGAAATAACTGGACTTTCTAGGGAGACAAATACTTTTCAAAGTCCAGCATGCCAGTTCTGGAAATAAGATATTTGCACTACCCATGCAGAACTTGACTGGCTGTCCACTTTTGAAGGCAATTGAACAATCATGCACATAAACTTGTGCAGACAGAACCAAAACCCAAATGGCTGTTGGTTATACAAGAAATATACAGCACAACTTATATAATTTGTCTATTTTAGTGTTGCAACAAAACACAAACCACTCTTAGTCTTATAAATAGAACGCTGTTTTCAAAACTTAGTGCAGAATTTCTGTAATTTTTTCCTCTTCACTTTGTGCAGAAGCTGTAAGTTCCTCCCCACTTTGTGTACCTTACAACTAACAGCCTAATTAATGAAGACTGATTTACAGTAGAAATTCTGAATATTACACTAATAACATCCATATGAATACCAAATGTACTTTGGTAAATACCAATTTTTTAAATAACAAATTTGAGACTCGCAATACTACATTTGCAGTTACTCTGTATTTATACACGCAAAGTAGACTTGTGCAGGAAAATATATAGGGGTATTTAAGGTGCACATGTAATACTTCAGCTGTGTGTGCAGATTTTATGCATAGAACCAGTCAGGACACAAATGAAGAATCCATATTTGAAAAATTTTGCCTTTATAGTAGTACTGTGGCAGACATATTTTGTTATAGAACCTGTTAGAGCAGATTGTCATCCCCTTATACTACATGTAATCCCATTGACTTCAATATAACTATTTATGTGGCATATGACACAATTCAATGTGGATAACAATGTCACACTCTGGCCTTATGCATCTTACCAATATGGCCAAAAGACTGTACAGGAGATCATGCACACAGAAAAGCTTTTTCATATAAAATTAATACATTTACCATGTAATATTTACTCATATTAAAGATTACTTCTAAAAGACTCAAAAAGTCACTGTGTCAAAATAATATATCAACCAAAAAATGACAATGAGGACTGAAGGAAGGGTTATTCCAGATTTGACATGACTAGGTTTATCCATCAGAATTATTTAATGTTTTTTAGTTCAGTATCCTAATTTACAGACAGGAAGGTCCTTCTGCAGCGGACAATGAGTGTTTCTGCTATGCAAGGTGGAGATGGATTTCCAGGGGGCTATCTAATCTGCACATACCCAGAGGCAGTGGGGGCCCTAAAAAGGAATATTTCTAGACACACACACACACACACACACACACACACACACACACACACACACACACACACACACACACACACACACACACACACACACACACACTTCAGCTGCACAGGGCTCCAAGCATTATGTGGCATTATTTAGAATCCAGCAACATATTAAAGTTATTTTAAAAAATAATCGTATTAACTATTTGCCTTTTATACTGTTTCTTTACTTTCTGCATGTTATTGATAATAAACCAGCTAATGCTTCTTTATACTCAGCTTCTAATCACTTTTCCAGTGCTCTTTTCATATATTGAGTAAATACTGCGATATCTAGAGTGCAAGCCCTGCAGGGAATGCTGTTCCTTGAAAGATAATATCCAGTGTCATTAAAAAAAAATATTCTTTGGGTTTTTTTGCAACATCTCTAAACTAAAAGTAAGCAAAAAAACAACAACAACTTTTCAGTGCAGCTAAATTGTGGACCTAAATGGCCTCAACAGCATCCCTTTAAACTAAACATGCCCAGCACCCACTCAGTCTCTCAAGCATGACTTTATGAAACACATCAGGAACAGAGACAATTTTACAGAAATCTCCTGGAGGATCCTTCTCATGTCAAATGTCTATATTCTCAGAAATTCCTTATGACCAAAAATCATAAGGAAACTCATTATAATACTGCAGATTGGGAGGAATTCTCACTGTGCAGTGTGTTACTCAAAACAAAACAAAGTAGGAAGAAAAAAGAATTATGGAATTTTTACTGTGTTCAGTTTCATGGGGCCAAATTCTGATCCTAGCACAAAGTCTGAAAGCATGCAATCTGCTCGCTCCAGGTCACTCTATTATGAATGCTCTTGAAGAATCGTGATTGCAATAGCCCACAAGGCTCCAGCTTCCCTGGTTATACATACAAGAAGAGTGCGTGGGCATGTGCGTGTAAGCACACACATGTTAGATGGTAATACAGTCAATTTTGCTGGCAAATATGTCTCCGCACCAACACTTGTCCGATGAATTGTGATTAACTGAATATATAGGCATTTAGATATTGGAGAAAGCCATGTTTTTTGGAATGTTCATTCACTCTGCCTCAGTTTTCCCACTGACAATTACTTTTTTAGGTAGGGAGCCATCTCTATAGTTTATACTCACATAAGCAAAACAAAAATAATTCCTGATGTCAAAATATTATGCACACTCCTTACCCAGACATAATAACCATTGGCTTAAGTGGGAATTATGCCTCAGTAAGAAGCCCTATATATTATCTTTTCTTGACAATGAAAAGCTTAATTAAATCTTTTTGCTGTTTTTCCAAATTTTCAATGGTAGTTTATCATTTTCACTAACAGTCGCAGCACAAAAGCATCTGAAAATCCTTTCATCATTCCCACCCAAGCCTGAAAAACTCATCCAGTACAAGCATCTGACGAAGTGGGTTCCAGATCACTAAAACTTTCCACAAAAGCTTATGCCCTAATAAATATGTTAGTCTTTAAAGTGCCACAGAACTCCTTATTGTTTCAGCCAGAATTGTGCGCTATCTCTAAGTAAAAAGATTACACAAGGACTTTAAAAGTATCTTGCCATTCAAGACTCCTTTAATTTACTGTCACCAAGTAAGAGGTTGTATTTTAAAGCTGACATTGATTCCTCACATGATCCATTTACGTTAATTTGCCATCTATAAAACAAAAACCTCCAAATGTCTTTTACATCTTTCTTCACTCTAGTAGAAATATCAAATTTATATGGATTAGTATAAAATTCTATTAGAGGTGTGACAAAGTAAGCCTTAAGGAATATGGGATTCATAATAATACTTACATATCTAAAGCCTTGTACAGACATTAATTTACCCTCACAAGCAACATATGGTGATATGTAACTGCACCTACTGTTCATTTCTCAGTCCCAAATGGAAAGGGGTCAGGTGACCCCCATAAAGGGCTAAAAGTGCTCAGAAGAGAGATCTGTACCAAAAATTCAGTTCCTGAAGTAGAACATGAGTGAGGAAAATTAAAGGTTGGTCGTCTTGTGGTATAGGAACGACCACAGTAAAACAAAATGCCAGAGACTGATTTGGCAGACCACTGAATAGCAACCCAACTAGGCTCACTACTTCATGGGGCACTCATAGCTCCATCCCACAGTCCTACATCTTTTCAATTAGTTTATTCAGCCTCAGCCCCAAAATGTATATTCACACTCAAGTGGGAAGATCACCCTCAATTCATTTTCCCTGTATTGCAGGGACTTTCCCTTGCCCTTCTCAGCTTACCTCTCTCATCTCTTTATAGGATTCACCTGGTTGCTTCCAAGCGGGGACTGATCACTGAGCTGAGCAGGCTAGTCCTGGGTCCCCTCGCTCGTGAACGAACAGGCCACCCCACTACAGGATGATATTAAAAACTGGATGTCCCCCAGCCACCACAGTTAAATGTATTGTAGTGTTTCTTATTCTGTGTTAACAGAATACAGGAGTAAATATCTGTTCCTTATAACGAGCCACTAAGTAAACAGTATTATTTCCACTTTGCCGATTGGGGAATTGAGATACCTAGATATTAAGTGACATGTCCAGGGCTACAGAGAGAGTCATTGGCAAACCAATGATCTAGGAATCCCAGTCTCATGTTCATTCATCTAGAACATTCTGCTTCTACTTTCTGTAACAAAGTGAGACCACAGTAGATTCGCATTGTTTCTTCGTGTATTTCTGATTTATCCTAGAGAGAAGAAATGATTTATGCCATAGCGAATAAATCACTTGAGATGCATCTACACTGCATCCATAGGATGAAATAATATACGCAATTTGAGCTACGGAAATTGTGCGTCTTATTTTGATGTAATTTTGGAACGAGGGTTGCAGGGATGTCAGAATAGCGAGCCTATTATTTCGAAAGCTATTTTGAAATAGCACCGCACTCTAGACGTACCCTTGTTGCCCCAAGATCCACACTGATGGAGGACCATATAAGTTAAAGGCATTGAATATCAGAGGGCACCAATGATAGTGCTCAATCATCACTCTCTATTAACTCCTTAGGAGAGCAAATAATGACTCAGCACTGAGTTTGTTCACATTTGTAAGTAAGGGCACGTCTATGCAGCAGGGCAAAAGTCGAATTAAGATACGCAACTTCAGCTACGTCAAATGCGTAGCTGAAGTAAAAATAGCTTAATTTGCTTTTGGTGCTGTCTACACAGCAGGAAGTCAAAGTAAGAACACCCTTTCTTCGACTTCCCTTTCTCCTCATGAAATGAGAGTTACAGGAGTCAGAGTAAGAAGCCCTTCAGCTTGACATTATTTCAAAATAATGGCTTGCTGTGGAGACACGCATTTTGTTATTTCAAAATAAAGTCAGTTGTTCCAAAATAATGTTGCTGTGTAGACTTACCCTAAGTAACTATAATCTTATATCCAAACAATGAGAACTAATGGGGTGGGACTTTGGAATCCAGTTTTAGGTATATCCCTGAAATTTTGTGGTTCAGGTCCACTTCTGGTGTTAACACCAATATGATGGCTACACTACATACCTTACACTGGCATAGATACACTGATGCAGTTTTACCTCTATAGTGCTGTTAGTACAGAATCTCTAAGTTGGCAGGAGAGAGCCCTCCCATCAACTTAATCACTCCAGCCCCTGTGAATGGTGATAGTTACGTCAGCTCTTTATAGCTCTCTCACAAACATAGCACTGTTCACACTGGTGCTTAGATGGGCATTTCTTGCATCACTCATTCACATAGATGGGCATTACTTGCATTGTTTATTCACATATAACTCATACCAACATAAAACTTTGTATGCAGCCTAACTCTCAATTCTGCTATCACACAGACAAAACTTCCCCCATAGGATTTCAGGTCCTTAATGGGTAAGAATTTCATTTCTTATCATCCTATTCATATTATGTAGATTATTTATTTATTGGTTGAAAATGCAATACATTTGGAAATATTTTTCTTATTATGATTCCCTCCCCCCACCACCTCCTCACATGGCCTGGGGATTCCCTCCTTCACCACCCCACCCCTGTGCCGCTCTTCATGGGGTCTGGGGGTTCCTTTTTCCCATGCATGATTCCTCATGGGGCCATGCCCTGCCCTCCTTCGCACCACTCTTCCTTTCATTTCCCAACAAAACTCAACCAACCATTTCTTGAGTTACACACCTGAGCAACAACAGGTAAATCCATATAATTTCAGAAAAGAACATAAACCTTGACAAATTTACTGCTGTGTTAAACCACATATATACTATACAATAAATGGTTTTCATATGTATACATGTTTAGTATCGAGTTCTCAAACTTATCTTGGCTTTTCATAATACCTGAAGTTTACGTAGTGGGAGGATTGCCAATAAAAATTAATCTTTTTAAGTTAGAGCTTGGCACAGCATTTTAATGCATTAAAATCCAAATTTTATTTTCAATAAGTTATTTTTTTTAAAGCCTAACCAATTTCATTTAAAATAAATTTAGGCTGACAGTTTGGGCTACCTACTTTCAACCAAACACAATTAATATGGCTGGATTAAAAAAAAAACCTTGAAAATGTGTGTTTTATATTTTGGAAACAATGATAGGCCCTTAAATAGCTACTAACTGCTGCTATAACTTAGCAACAAAACCATATTTATAAAGAAGATACAAGTAGTGTACCTAAAAATTATTTGTGCTACAGAATCATTGTTAGTGAGGTTTAGTTTGAGGAAAACATTTGGGTATCCAAAGCCTTTGGGCACTTCTGAAAATCTCTCCATATTTTGGAAATCTTTTGTAGAGGAGTTCAATGAGGAAGGATAACTGGTTGAACAACAGGGAAGAGCTTCATTACCAGTACTCCCTTTCCTTCTTCCATCTTACTCCCCAGTGGATTGAACCACTTAGCTGCTGCTCACATTATCTTCTCAACCTGGGTATGTCTACACTGCAGAGTTTTTCCGGAATAACTACACTTATGTCCACACTGCAATTGCATTCTTTCGACAGAAAGTCGAAAGAACGCAGGAGTCTTTCTGACAGCAGTAAACCTCTTTCTACGAGGAAGAAACCTTTTTCCAAAAGAACTCTTTCAGAAAAAAGGCGTGTGTGGACGCGGAAGAGGGGTTTTTTTCGAAAGAAGAGACCTCCAGGAAAAAGCACAGGTGCCCTGGTTGCCACTCCATTCACAATAATCACAACTTAAATGTGGATGCTATCTTTTGAAAAAGCAGATTGCTTTTCAGATGCGCTTTTGCTACGTGGACGCTCTCTTTCAAAAGAAGTTTTTCCGGAAGATCTCTTTCTGAAAAGCTTCTTCTGAAAGAAGTCTACAGTCTAGACATAGCCCCTCAGGATGTTGACAATGAAAGGCAATGGTAGAAAGCAGATCTTCACTCTTTCCCCACTCCTGGCGCAAAAGCATCTTTGT
Organism: Rafetus swinhoei; assembly: GCA_019425775.1. Lineage (NCBI taxonomy): Eukaryota > Metazoa > Chordata > Testudines > Trionychidae > Rafetus > Rafetus swinhoei. Next base: position 118,651,936 of record CM033449.1, read on the forward strand.
CTTCTTCATCTCAGACATCCTGTGTGCTGCCCTCTTCTTTCCTTCAAGCAGTTGCACTTGCCACAAAGTGGGTCTCTATTTCTACAGCTGTGTCTGTTGTCTTAAAATAATTCTAAAGCATTCATGGCTTCACTATAGAAAAGATCATCAGTTCAGAAAAGGAAATTGAGTGTGAACATGTATAGGAAGTATGAACAGAAACTACAGGTTTTTTTGCTTTTGGTTTATGATTTTATGAACAAGGAGTAAGAATAAATATAATTATGGGGCATATGATCGTGAGATCTTGCTACTTAATTCTCAGATCTTTTTTAGTCATTTTAAGATACCAATTCTGCTCCTGCAAATTATTCTTCTTTCATAATACATGGTTCAACCTAGATTTAGAACTGATTTATTTCAAGATTGGTGACAGCACATTTTTAAAATACCTCACAATACATTCATACGGAAATAAAGGGAAGATCTTCTGGTTGAAAGTATGCAGGAAAATGTATGTATGACTCATTGGATTTTATATAATGTTCTCCTTTGAACCAGAGATAAGTGTTCCCAAATGCATTACTGCTCCATGGTTTTTGATATGGTTTAGGAAAATCAATCTTGATAATATCAGTAAACATTTAGCAATTTCCTCCTCCTCCCCCAATACATTACTTATAACTAAGAGTGAAAACATTTTAAAAATAATACGCTATTAGCATTTAAGGGACTATTTGGTCCTGATTGCTAAAGCTAATTTGTGATTACCAGAATTAACAGACTGTGCTAATTCAAGGTTTTTTGGGAGAAGGAGAAATATCTCAATCTCTGTCTCTATTGCTATTGAATTTGAATACAAGGTTAATGTCCAGAGATTCAGTTCTAGTATATACTGATTTTACATAAGTTAAAATTTTCTCAAACCACTAACACATCTATTTTGGACGAAGATTCAGGCTGGCTATTTTTTCTAAAAAACATCTGTTTCCTGTCTCTTCTTGTTCCTCTCCTTTCTTTTCTTTATACAGACTATGCACAAGCCTTGCTAATGCGCCATGTACCACACCCAGCAAAAAAAAAAAAAATCCATTCACTCTTTGTCATAATGAAGACTAACTAAGTCTACCATGGAAAAACATATATTTGTCTCATCTGGGCTTTTAGAACCTCTCACAGATAACACATGCCCTCCACAGTAAGCCTAATTAATATTATGCAAGTAATGTGTATTGTTCAACCAGAACTGTGTGGTCTCAACAGCACAAAGAGACCTATGAGCCCATACAGCAAGGTGAATCTCAATTTACCACGCTCCAGTTAGTTGAATCCCTGTAATTAAAGGAAAGTTGATTATTCCTCTAACGGTGCTGACTGAGGTTTTACTCCTCAAGCACTCCTAGCATCTACAATAGCTGTAGGGTTTAGGAGTACCATAGGACTGATGTTATCCAGCAGTCTCTCTGAGCCTTGGACTTTTGATTGTCTAATCTCTAAATTTTACAAAGATTTGGTACATCTCACAAAGACATTTGTAAAATCAGGGTTCTAATATACATAAAATATTGACCTGTTTCTCATATCCCATTCATTACTACTGCAGATACAAATTAACAATAGGTAGGCACTAAGGAAACCCTAATCCCCGTCATCGATAGAACTGATCCACAACTCCTTGATGTCAGTCAGAATACCTTCCCCCAGACAGTGAATCCTGGGCCAAAGCCAGTGAAAACTTGCACAGAAAAACTGAAAATGAACCATGAAGTTCAAAAAAGTTTGGTTAAATCCTTTAATGGTTTTTACTTTTGTACACCATCTGCCAATGCAAATTCTCTCTGGGAACAGATGTTGAATTGCCAAAATACTGTAAGGTTTTCAGTTAAGCTTTACAGAATGAAGTGGTCTTTGTCTATCTTCGAAAAAGTGCTATTTCGAAAGTAAAACCTCAATCTACACACGGTTCTTTCAAACATAGAAGCCTTTTTTGAAAGATCCAGTACTCCTCAAAAAATGAGGTTTACAGGATCTTTTGAAAAAGGCTTCTATTTTCAAAAGAACCGTGGCTAGACTGCGGTTTTACTTTCGAAATAGTACTTTTTCGAAAGAGCGCCATGACGCAATTATGCAAATGAAGCACGGGATATTTAAATCCCCGCTTCATTTGCAATTTCCAAGTGCCTAATTTACATCCCTCTGTCGAAACAGGGATGTAGTCTAGACACACCCTTAGGGTACATCTAGACTGTGGGCTTCTTTCGGAAGAAGCTTTTCTGGAAGAGATCTTCGGAAAAAACTTCTTCCGAAAGAGTGTGTCCACACAGCAAAAGCGCATCGAAAAAGCAATCTGCTTTTTTGAAAGATAGCATTCAGACTGAATGGATGCTATCTTGCATTTAAGCTGTGATTACTATGGACAGAGTGGCCACCAGGGCACCTGTGCTTTTTCCTCTTCTTCTGAAAAATCCCCTCATCCATGTCTACACACGCCTTTCGGAAAAGGCATTCTTCCTCGTAGAATGAGGTTTACCATTGTTGGAAAAAACCCTCTGTTCTTTCGATTTTCTTTTGAAAGAACACAATAGCAGTGTGGACATAAGTGAAGTTTTTTTGGAAAAAATGCCATTTTTCAAAAAAAAACCTGCAGTCTAGACTCACCCTTAGTATTTGGGAGCTTGCACTGCCTGCCTCCCTGCTTTGCTGCTATCAAAAATAAGCAAGTGGCACTCCTATTGCTGCACAAATAACAGGTGAAGAAAGACTCATGCCATAAAATCTGGATTTGGAATCCCCTAAAGTACAAGTATGCTTGGAACTATTGTTTGGATTCAGTTCATCATAAATACAGGGATACAGACGTGATGTGGACATCTGTAAAGTTCCAGCTCCCCCATGCTGGGGTTTTGGTTCAAGCCTATTTCTTAGAAGCATGTGAGCCATATGCCACAAAACATTACAGTGCTTCATTGCTGTGTAAGCAATTTTCATTCAGTTGCATGCTCACATACGTGGTGTTATGATGCAATTAAAATAAAAAATTATAATTTATAATTTTAACTGGCATTGAATTATACTTGATTACTTATTAAATGAAGCATATGTCACTTTAAGCTAATGAATTTCCTTCCTCACTTCAGCCCTGAGCTGTAGCTGTATCTTTTACTTTTAATTTCTTATCCTAGCTCTATACTAGGAGTTATTAATCAGTGCAGTGGGTCTGATATAGTATTTAATAGCAAGCTTGCCCTCTGCATAACAGCAATTATACAGAAATGAAGGCTGAGTCCTAAAAGCAGCTTAATACAAAATTAATGACAATTTATCAAAAGATAAATTTACCCTTGTAAAATCATATGGTTTTATTCTAGTTATTAGTTTTTTAAAGGCACTGTGCAAGCATTTGAAAAATCCTATATTTAAAGCTTGGATATTAATAATTGTCATTGTGTGCCCTTCTCATTAAACAAATCATGGTATTGTTGTTGTTAAGTGAACAAAACGAACACAATATACTTAACACTGTTTGATGAAAATCAAACTGATATACTTTATAGGAAAATCTGCCTAACCATTTACACTGTTATGAAATAACAGATTCAACTCAAAGCTTCTCTCCTCTCTCTCAAAATATGAATATCCTGGTTCCAAACTCATTGTGTGCATACATGTACAAAAAAGAACTTCCAGATTCCTCTTCTCCCATCATATCCCAATTAGATTGTCATCCCCTCTCTTTTTTTCTGTCCCTTATTTCACTTTTTCTTTCTCATCATAATCTCCTGTGAGCATTCAAAAAGCATTTTTTTGTTTGTTCATCACTTTGTTTCTTGTTCTCCCTCCCCAGGATCCAGCCACAAGGCACACGCTCCCTTTCCCTGTCCAGGCCTCTGCTTCTCTTCCTTTCCCCACCCACCTCAGTCCTGTCTTCTCTACTGTCAGGAGGCAGCATGGTCCAGAGGATCTGGCATTGAACCCAGAGTCTTGAGGCCCATCACTTTTACTTCCTTCACTGCTATCAATTTATGTGTGGCTGACTTTGGACAAGTCACTTGAGTTCTCTTTGTCTCAGGTCCTTCTCCAGGAGGGATATTTATGCACTTTGAGATCTGTGGATGAGCAGTGTGATCTAAGTGCCATTATTATTCTTTCTCCCTCATTTCAACCCACTAGGAACATTCCATTCCTTATTAGGACTCCAGCCACCACAAGTTCATTCACACGCACTCTCTCTTCTCTGACTTCCAGCGCTTCACAGGCATCTTTCTAGTCCTGCCCATTAGTAGGGAGACAATAGGCTTTGTTGGAGAGAGAGAGATATGCTGTGTAGCACTATACTACAGCCTGCAGCAGGGCAGACAAAAGAACATGCATCTGGTAGCTATATCTTAGTGGAGAGAGATCTGCCTGTACTGCCCTGGAAGAGTCTGGCATTCTCCTGGGCACATATCTCACAGGTTATGTCTAGACTATGGGGTTTTTCCGGGATACTGGAGGTATTCCGGAAAAACTCCACCGCGTCCAGGGAACATGTCTGCTCTTCCACTTTTTTTTTTGGCAGAAGAGCATACGTGCTCTTTCAGAAGCCTTGTCTTCCTTCTCCCACGAGGAAGAAGGGCTCTTCTGAAAGAGGGAGGTTTTCCAAAATTTGGCCCAGTGTAGATGGGCCAAATTTCAGAAAAACCTCTTCCGAGAAAACTATCGGAAACAGGTATGCAAATTGCAGAGTGCAATTTGCGTACTTTTTCCCGATAAAGCCCCATAGTGTAGACATAGCCTCACTGAACAATACTACTCAGAATAGGACCCTTTCAGAAGCAAAAACATGGATAGCTTTCTTTCCCAAGGTGCAAGCATCTTGAGAATTTTCTTCTGAGGAGACAGTGGACACTTTATGGAAAAGGACAGAAGTTTTCATGCACCAAAAATATTGTGAAAGATTAATTTCTTGTTCACAACAGAGAGAATTATACAGTGCAAATGGAATGAGCATTACCATTTGAAGTGCAAACAATACTAAGGCCAGGACTTGCCTTTATACTAAAATATATCAGTGAAGACAGAGTCTACATCAAATACAAGTTTTGTTTGAAAATAAAAAGAACACCAGGAGAAAGCAACATCAGCTGCAAGAATAAAGGGTTGCGTAAAACCTGGAAACTCAGTGAGGGCTGAAGAACATTAGCTCCATTACTAGAGTAGGCTCTTGAGGAAACTTCAAAGGAGTCAGAAGTACTATCACTAGTAATTGTTTGTTAAGAATAGACACTGGGTTTTATTGCTATCTGAGGGACAGATTAATAATAAAAACTAGCTCTTATGTAGCACTTTTCATCAAGAACTCTGAGTGCTTTGCAAAGAAGGTAAGTATCATTAGCCATACTTCAACAAATGGGGAAACAGAGGCACAAAACTGGACTGTGACTTGCCCAAGGGCACCCAGAAAACCACAGAAATTGTTGTTCATGTCTAAGTCTGAAAAGATGGACAAATTAAAACATCTTGGGAGGTACAGAATAAAGTCGTATCATGGAGGATTTTTGTCGTTGTTTGTGTTTTCTTTTTAAACATAACTAACTTATGGATAAGCTTCAGAAGGGTCACCGAGTTAGTCTGTAACTGGAAAAACTTTAAAACCAATGAATAGTCTAGCAGCACCTTAATGACTAACAAAACATGTAGATGGTATCATGAGCTTTAGTGGGTACAACCCACTTATGACAGCATTTTTGCTAAAACCGATATAGTGTAAGTGGGATTCAGGAAGTGGGTGGATTTTGGGGGAGATTTGAAAAGTGAGAGGAGGGAGCCCTATATAGTGAAGATGGAGGGAAAGATTTTTGGAATATGGTAAGCATGGAAAAAAAGCAAATTTGACATTTAGAGATGAAAGGGCAAGATTCAGAGATATAGGTTTTGTGTTTGTACAGCACCCAAAACAAAGGATTCCTGGCCAGTGACTGGGGCTCTTAGATGCTTCACTAATTAAAAATAATAAATAAGAACATTAGCTCTATTACTAGAGTGTACCAATTGTGTTGGAGCGAGTGGAGGGTTGTAGCAAGTAAGCACACAGCTTTAGGAAGGGATAAAGTCTTGAAAGCAAGAAGCCTAATCTGATGCATAAAACAGAACAAAAGCAGTGGAGGAATTCAATAATGGAGTGATCAATGAACAATGAAATTTTTTTAGTCACCATATTTCGCTAGACTGAAGTGTGATTACAAAATGAATGGAGGATGCTAGAGAAGAAAAGGTTGCAATATTTGAGGGAGATAAAAGCATGAGTACAAGCTAAATGGCAGGGAAAACATAAAAGAGGAACTTCTACAATTTGGTAGCTTTAGTGCATTGCATGTTCTCTTGCTTTGTGTTTATAGCTTAGCACAAATAATGTAAGTATTCAGTGGAAGCCTCATACATGGGGACAACTGAGGAGGACTGTTTAAAAAAAATGAGAGTGGGAAGTCTAGATAGATGGGAGAGTCCAGTAATGGAAGAAGGTACAGAATGAAAGTAGAAGAAGGAAATCAATGAGGATGGTTGACAGAGCAAAGGGTCCCAGAAAGGCTTATGAAAAGAAACAGGAGTGAAGGTGTATGCAAGGGCACAATTGTACTGATTGGAAGGGAAAAAAGGAGAAGAATGTGAAATTTTATTCAGTACTCAAAGGAGATGGCAGGAGTTCCATCAGAGAAGTAATGAATCCAAGGCACATCATGGAAGATTATTTTGGCTGCTGCACTATGGAAGGAAGAGACGGGAACAGAAGACACAGCAGGAGGCCGGAGACAGGGAGTTTGTGGCAGCCATGGAAGGAGACAGCCAGTGTGTTGTAGGGTTGCCAGGTGTCCAGTTTTGAACCGGACAGTCCAGTATTTGAGCTTTCTGTTCAGGAAACAAATTGAGAAAATATAAATGTGCAGTATTTTCTAAATAAAATGTAATGTAATGTCAAGTATGTTCAGTATTTTTGTTGTAACCATCTGCCAACCCCCGTGTGTTGACAGGTGAGTCAGTTGAAAGGAAATGTGGAAAAAGTCAATATGATGAATTCTGTAAATGAAGTAACAGCAGAATTTGGCAGCCTTAATGCAGGGAGAAGAAGAGAGGTTTAAAAATGGGACCCAAGTTTGAGTCCATGGTCTTTCTCTTGGAATACTAGAAAGTGTTTCTTTGATGTCAGTGGCAAACTTTTAGTGTGGTTGCTTCATTCTTAATAGATGCAAGATGTCAAGAAAAGTAGGAATACTGGTTTCCTTTTCCTGTGACGTAAAAATGGTATTTGTATAACTGTAAAATCTGTATGCAGAATGCAAAGCATTTGGATAATATTTTGCTATCATGGGAGAAGCAGCAGTAGGAGCTGATCCTAAACCACACATACTGTGGCAAGTATAAATGCAAGTTGATTTTTCAAACCTATGCTGATAATTAAGGAATTTGCATACTATGAAAAATTCACCCATCATATACAGAAAATAGCAAAAAGACAGATTCTACTTGAATGACAAAAAACAGGACTATGCAGCACTTTAAAGACTAACAAGATGGTTTATTAGGTGATGAGTTTCATCCTGTTCAGAACTGTTACAGAGCTGCCAGTTATATGATCAGACAGAAAACAGATGCAGGGCAGATAGAATGGGAGGTTTTCAGGCTCCATATTATGAAGCCAGGAGTGGGGAACCTTAGGCCTGGTGCCAGATGCAGCCCCTGGCTTGCCTGGATCTGTCCCCCGAGGCTTGGGGATCCCTCCACCAGCACTGGGGAGCCCGTGCTGGCACTCCAGCCCCCTCTGTCTACCACCACTTCTGTGGGGCTAGAGCATACAAAATCTACTAGCCTAGGCTCCCCCTAAGGCTCTAGTGTGTGAGGGGAAAATGGAGAGTGTCTTTCTCGGTCTCTGTTGGTGGCTACATTAGTGAAGGGTTTTTTTTCTCACTTGTGTGTCCCCCGACTGATTTTTCTGTGGGTCTGAGGCCCCTGATGCAAAAAGATTCCCCACCCCTGCATTAAGCCTAGGATCAGTCCATACAGCCAGAATTCAAACTACCCAGCTAGCACAGGGCAGAGATGCCAGCTGCATTACTATTATGTGAGATGGAGCAGTTTTCCCCCTCAGTTTCCCCCCCTCAGATGGAGTAGTTTTCTGCTACAAAAAAGCAGTGTCTTTCTTTTTAGCTATCTGAGGTATGTATATGCTTTGCAGCATTGCTGTAGCCATGTTGCATTCCGGATATGAAAGACTGTATTACTGTATCAGAGGGGTAGCCGTGTTAGTCTGGATCTGCAAAAGCGACAAGGAGTCCTGTAGCACCTTATAGACTAACAGATGTATTGGAGCATAAACTTTCATGGGCAAAGACCCACTTTAATGTCCCAGGGCATGTCTACACTGGAGGACAAAAGCCAAATTAAGATACACAACGTCAGCTACGACAATTGCGTAGCTGAAGTTGAAATGGCTTACCTTGGCTTTTGGTGATGTCTACAAAGCAGGAAGTCAAAGGAAGAACACTCTTTCTTTGACTTCCCTTACTCCTCGTAAAACGAGGGGTACAGGAGTTGGAGTAAGAAGTCCTGCAGCTCAACATTATTTCGAAATAAAGGCTGGCAGTGTGGATGCGCACTATGTTATTTTGAAATAACATCAGTTATTTTGAAATAACGCTGCTGTGTAGACGTACCAAGTGACTGATTGATATGATATATTTTCTTTTTTTCCCTTTAAGAGGTCTTTTATTAAAACACTGCTACAGTTGCTCTCTATATGTAATGCACATAATGTTGGATCCAATTCTCCTACCGTTCACACTCATTTTACACTTGTAATTAAAAAGTGACTACTAAAGTCAGTGAAGTTATATAATGGTGAGTGTGAGAGAGAGAGAGAGAGAGAGAGAGAGGAGAATCAGGCCTATTGCAGACAGACTTTTTCATCCATGCATCTCAAAAGTATTTAACAAAAGTAGGCAAACATAATATTCCCATTTTACAGACAGAGAAATTGAAGCACACAGAAGTTAAAAAAAATGTGTACAAAGTCACACTGTATTCATGGCAAAACCCAGGAAAGAATTTAGGTCTGATTCTTAGATCAGTGCCTTACCCCTTGGGGGACATAGTATTTCTGGTAGGTAGCTAGGGTTTGCCCAGAATGTGGATTTGTTTGCCTGTGTGCCAATTTCAAGTAAGTAGTTCTCTGTGCTATCATTATACTTCATATGCTACAGTAAAAGATTTGGTTGCTTTGTAGGATGTCTTTGGGTTTTCGTAAAGCAAAGTTTTCTTTACAAAGTCAACTTTGTCAGCTGCATGGTGTCAAACAGCACTCTCTCTGCCATTGGTAAATGTGATCAGGAAAATTGGCACCATTTCTGCAAAAGTTTCATTGCTGCATCTCATTAGCATGATGCATTGGCTTTCTAAAAAAAATGGAAGAGAAAGGTCAGCTTTCAGAAATTTAATTACAGTAGGCTGACTGCCAAAAGTAAATAATTTTAAATCCATTGTAAAGCTTGCATTTGTATAATTTGAGTGCATTTTTCATTAGATTGTCTATACATGTTTTCCTGCAGGTTATGTATAGAAGAACAGGTGAAAGGTTTTAGCAAATAGCCTGAATTTCATCTCTCAGCAGTTTTGTGCAGGTGTGAAGTCTTCACACTTCAAGAAGATTACTCTTGATCTACTCCTCCTTAGTAGTGAGAAACCAATGGTTTAGGTAAAGTCAGTTGAATCACTGATGCATGTTGCATGCAAAGCTACACATTGCCATGACATGAAAGATCATCTTAGTTCACTGTGAAAACTGTGTCAGAATGCAAAATAATGAGGTTGCCACCTAATGAGCACAGTGGTGGCACGCAAAAGCAGGTTTTCATTTCATTTGCTCTCTGTCACTGATTTTGATTTCATTTGGTTCTGTTTACCGATGCTACCAAAACACTTGCTACTTTCTGTATTTAGACCCATGCTGTCCCTACTTTTATATATATGGCCCTACCAACTTCACAGCTATGAAAAAACACATCTCAGACTGTGAAATATGTCCTTCCCCATGAAATCCGATCTCCCTCTGCTGCAGGGAGTGCTCTCACTCAAAGCTCTGGCTCGGCTGGTGAGAGATGGGACTTGCCCAGCTCCTAACAGCCACTTGGTGGGGGGAGGAGGAGCATGGAAGTGAGGGTGGTAATCCCCTAACACCTCCCCCCACCAACGGATTTGTGACTCCCTCACATTCCCCTTTTGGGTTGGGACCGCCACAGTTATAACACCATGAAATTTCAGATTTAAAGATCTGAAAATGTGAAATTTACTAATTTTCAAATCCTATGGCCATGAAATTGACTAGAACAGATTGTGTATTTGGTAGAGTCCTAATTATAAATACATAGATATGTTTATTTGACATTCTGTGCACATATATATGCAAGCAAAATATCAAGTAGTCTCTCATTCTTTCTCCTCCCATCAACTTTCAGCAATAATCTCTGACAATCTGCATATATCAATTACGAAACTGAAATACAGCAGGAAAAAGGAAGGCTTCAACACTGAGGAGATGCTCTTTCTTCCTGCCTTATGAAGGAAGTGGCCTCTATTTCTAAATCTTCCTGCTACAGAGGAAAACTGAAGGTCAGTCCCTCAAGTTTGAAATATATACAAGTAAAAATAGACAAACCACATCCAAATGATGAAGAAAAAAAAAGAGAAAAGCCTTTCCAACCTAGAACCTTCATCATTTCTAGTATCAAGCAATGTTTTTAGGTTCTGGTATGTTAACTTTTTTCTTCATTATTAACCATTTTCATGCATCTCTAAGATTTGGCCAGAAAAAGAAGTAGCAGAATGATTCACAAATGGCTGATCTATTGCTATTTCCAGACAAAACAGAAGAAACAAACGGATTGTTAATCTATTTTTCAGAACAGGAGCACAGTTAAATTATTGTTGCACTCTGGAGTGCAATCCAGACATGTGAGGGGCTGTGTCACCACTTGCCCTACAATCCTGGGTGCCTTGCCATGTTTGGCTGCTATTTCTCCTAGCCTGGGATGCTCACAGCAATCTATCAGCATGCATGCCACACCCTGAATTGTCTGTGTGCTAGACAGCTCTGGTTCAGCAGCTCTGATCCCAATCAGATGTGTGTGTACTACCTCTGTGTAGTCCTAGTCTGGTTTCCACTAGCGATAGTTAAAACCTGAAAGGTGTCCCAACACACCCCTGGTCCCACATTTTCTCAAAATCATATCTTGTGCAAGGTCCAGCCCTCTTCTGAGAAATAATATAGTTCATTTGGTCCTCTAAAGACACAGTAACACGTCACAGCTTCTCATTTTACCTGGGGGGGGGGGGGGGGGTAAGTACACCTTTTCATTTAAACTCAGAACAGAGTTAGTTTATAGTAACAAAAAAATGTCAATAGGCTAAAGAATAAGAGATTCCAAGCAAAGTCAGAAAGGGTTACAAGCAAATAAAAGTGAAACAATGCATCTACAATTCTAGAACTTACTCTAGGAGGATACTGGCTTGGTTCAAGGTGGTTTTATTACTTATATTCAGTTGCCTGTGACATAACCACCTCCCCCACTTTCAGTTGAAGGATCTGTCTTTCTCAGCCTGTAAGACCTCTCTTTCCTTGTGTCTGTCTAGTAATGGATGCCGAGGATGGCTTCTGTCCTTGCTTATATCTTTCAAAGTGAAATGACTGTTTCAAAAGACAGGATGATCTCATGCTGCTTTTTCCCTTCCTTTTGGCTTTCCACACCCTTACTGGCCCAACCCTGTTTTCTTAAAAATCTCTTCCCTTAACGTTGTGATGTTTCCTTTCTTTCATTTATTGAGAATATTAACCTTTTCCTGCTAGTCCTTGGATACATGTTGCCATATAGTGCTAAAGACCCATTTCACTATTATATTAATTGTCAGTGTGCCAACAGCTTTCAGAAATGATGTCATTGTATACACTCTTACCATAACATTATACGCAATCAGTTGATTCAATTGCTTATCACTTGAGGTTCAGCCCTCATGTCTTTAGAGAGGAGTAAACTTCTGTCTTATATTATTTGTAAAGTAAAATCTAGACCACGGGTCTCTCTCCTGATGGTGCACAGGTGCCACACTATCTCTCTTCCACCACTTGTCCGCCTGAGGTTTGCCTCCGTCTCTTATTCACCTGATGGGTTTCTTGATATAACATGCAAACAGAGTCTCACTGTCTTGCAAGGTAATTTGGAAGTAACTTCCAGATGAGGAAACCATATTCCTTTGTCTGGGGTATATCTGTTTACCCACCTTCTACCCATCATGCCTGATTTAACCACAGTTTAGTCATAATTTTAGCACATATCAATATCTGTTAATACCCAGCATGACATAATTGTGAGTTATTAGTTTTCTAATGCTATCCCACAAGGCATATTTTGTACAAACATTATTACAGTAATGTGTTGGGTATGAATACACAGGTATTTAGCATCTCAACTACACAGTACAATTTGCACAGGCTATTGATCTCACAAAATGGGAAACATGGCATGGTAACTGCTTAAAAGTCCTGGGTACTCTTCTGGAGGGGAAAAAGGTGGAGAAATTACATGCACAAAGGAGGAAAGTTACAAAAAAAGATTGGTAAGACTATAGCATAATTTGGGGATCATGTGTAGACCATATCCAAGAACTAGCAGGAAAAGGTTAATATTCTCACTGAATGAAAGAAAAGACCACAACTTTAAGTGGGGTGGGATCAATATTGGCAGTGTAAATGCTAGATATATATGTTCCACTTATTGTTGTGCACTTTGTTAATTGATGTTATTCACTGTTAATTTGTTAAATCCTGTTTGTTTAAGTTAAGTAAAGATTGTTTATTTTAATGTAATCTATTAGATGTATATGATTTGTAGTTGTTGTTCTGGAATTAGATCCAGATGATAGCTGGAATGAGTATATTCCTGGAGACTCTCAAGGCACACCAGTAAGTGTGTACAAGGCCAGCCAGGTGGAGGCACCGCCATTGTACATTCTCCATAAGCAAGGGACTGCAGCAAGGGGGTGGATAGGTTTTCCCCAACCAAACAACATCACCACTGGGGTACTCAGATCTCCTTTTATGTTAAGACCATCAGGTGCCCTGGCACACCTGAGAGTGTGACCTGCTCCCGAGTAACCCGGGGAGGAAAAAGGGGGTTACATAAGGGTTGGCTTTGTGTGGCCATCGTTTGTCATGCTAAATGAGCACTTTCCCATGTAGCAACTTCCTCCTGTGTGCCTCGTAAATGTCAGCATGACTTGTATAATTTACCCTCACTGGCCCAACCCTGTTTTCTTAAAAAATCTCTTCACTTAAAGTTGTGGTCTTTTCTTTCATTCAGTGAGAATATTAACCTTTTCCTGCTAGTGGGAAGCTTGGGGCTGGGGCAGTTCTGGATGATGGCATACCCCCAGCCAGACCCTGCCTACTGATTCTGTCTCTTTTCTGTATGGTTTTAAGAGAAGCACTCCCATTCCAGGCACATCCCATTTTCCTGACATAGCCACGCCATTCCCTTGCTTTAAGTTATGATAAGAGGGAGCTGCATACCAAATGTGGTGGTCCTGTTTAGTTCTTACTGTTTAGGAGAAGATCTTGAACAAATGGACTCACAAAGAGACAGACAGATAGATGCACACATGTACAGATGCGTGCATACACAGACTCACAGGCAGGCAAACTCTCTAATATTTATTAGATAATGGTGTGTGTGAAATTATGGATGTTCATTAATATTATGCTTTAAAATCTGAATAAAAGGTAGACACGTTGGGGAAGCTGATAAATGGACAAAGGAAAGAGGCTGACATCTCAAACTAGGCACAGGCCAAATTCAATGGGCTATTCATGTGTACCAGAGAGTGCAGCAAAAAGAGATCATTTGCATAAATGCAGCCACCAGTGGATTTCTCTTCCAGACTTAATGTCCCATTTAGTTTTTTCACACAATATTTTCATTAAAGAGTAATCTTAAATTCCATGAGACTGTAGGACCATCCTGGAGGGTAAGCAGCCCTAAATCTAACCTGGAACCAAAACTGTTGTATACTGCCTGGGAATGTCCTGGCAGTGACCTACAACCACGTAGCATTTTAAAGCAATTGGGATTATATGACAAGCAGTTACACAGCTCTCACTGGTCTGGGTTGCACCCCAAAACATGACACTGTGTTAATAAAAGACTTAATGAGAAAGCTATTAATAAAAAATTATGTGGCATGAGATTAACATTGTATTCAGTGGTGCATATGGAGCATGCTTACCTATACCTATGCGTCCTGAGAGAACAGAATTACAACTCTTTTTCTGCCTTTAAAAGATACAATCATGTTATCCTCATTTCATGAGCAAATTAGCCATTCCTTTGAATTCCAGAAGGCATTATTTGTTGCTTTCAGCCCACTAAAAACAATGAAGAGAGACCCTGCTCAACTCAGCAATAGGAAGCCCTGATGGTGATGCTTCAGACGCTGTTGGAATTACAAACATATGTGTTGTTTTACTTGATTTAATTTCAAAAAGATCACATTAGAAAATTAAAACAGATACACAGAGGGCATGTCTACACAGCAGTACTATTTCAAAATAACAAAGTGGGCGTCTACACAGAAAACCCGTTATTTCGAAATAATTTTGAAATAACGGGCATCTTATTCCAAAATCTGTAACCCTCATTTTTTGGAGGAATAACGCCTATTTTGAAATAAGGTGTGTGTAGATGGGGCAGTTCTGGTTATTTCAAAATAAGTGGCCTCCAGGGCTTCCCACAGGTGCCCTGCTGGCCACTCTGGCCATACTCATCAGGAGTCTATAGTTTCTCTTCCCCTGTAGCCTTTAAAGGTGCAGCCTCAGAGAAAGTGTGTGGCACACAGCAGGCCCAGCTCGCACCATGCCACATAGCAGCGCCCAGATCTCCCTACCCTGCTGCCATGGCAGACCACAGCGCTGACTCTGAGCTCCCCAGCAGCTGCACCACAGCTGCAGGAACTTCCAAGCTCCTACCTGGGGAGGAGGAGGTGGGCCCCGTCTTGGACAGGTGTGGAGATGCTGGATCTCATTGAGATCTGGGGAGACGAGGCATGTCCGGGAGGAGACCCTGCCCCAGCTCTGCCAGCCCCAGCCCAGCCCAACCCTGGCGACAGCCCAGCCCCTGACACACGCATGGGGTTGGCCATGGCTGTGACACAGGCAACAGGGGTGAGCACACATTTCTAGTGGCTCAAGAGTTCCTCCCAGCCTATTAACAGTTGGGCGCAGGATCACTCAACCTATGCAGGGTCACTCAGCCTGTGCATGTCTCAGGCTTGCAGCACCCACCCCACAGCCTGACTGAGTCAGGGAGCCTGGCTCCCTCCGCCCAACTCCGACTGGTGTCGCCAGCTGCAGCGCCCCAGGATGTTGGGAAGTGGCCCAATATGTGGTGGAGGCCGCAGATGGCAGGGAGACACCACCGGGGGAAGCTGGGCCCTGCCGGAGGAGGGGCAGAAATTACCAACACCCAGAGCAGCTCCCTACTCTAACCAGACCCTCAGTAGTACTGATAAAGGCTGGGACGCTCATGGCCGCAAAGGCTCTTTTCGCTGGTCCCAAACACGCCGCCCACAACGGAATGAACACAGGGCAGCCGCCTGCCATGCAGCCCTGCCA
This sequence comes from Rafetus swinhoei, assembly GCA_019425775.1. NCBI lineage: Eukaryota > Metazoa > Chordata > Testudines > Trionychidae > Rafetus > Rafetus swinhoei. Next base: position 118,667,603 of record CM033449.1, read on the forward strand.
GCCGGGCTCATGGCTGATGCCAAAGCTGGAACCAGGGCTGTGGTGAGGCTGCCTGAGGAGGGGACAGCGTCACCACAGCCCAGTTCCAGCTGCGGCACATGGGGCAGCCCACAGCACCACTCCACATGGGAGGGCAGGAGGAGATTTTTTAGTGCGCATGCAGGCACGTACCTTATAGGAAATGGAGCTCCCCAGTGGGCGGGGCTTGTTAGCAGCTGGGGTGTGGCCTGGCAGAGTGTCATGGCCTGGCAGCCAAGAGTTGGGACCAGTGGTTGGGAACCACTGTTCTAAACAGCAACTTTATCTGAGTAGAAAGATAGGACCAAATTGAAACCTAGCACAAGCAGATGTAAGGCCATGGAATTCAATGGACTGGCACCTGCTTATGTCAGGTCTGAAATGGACCTCTGGAATTTTCATGTACCACTTTTCTTTGGCATCATTTTTCCCACCTGCATTTCCAGCTTTAGCTTGTTCCAGAATATTTACTTTGCAGCTAAGAGGGCAATGAATTCTACTCTGCAAGGCAACTCTGTGTCAACTGATATCTACTGCAAAGTAATTTGAGATTAGAAAAAGCACTCTATAAACCCATAAATAATGGTAATAGTAGACCATAGGTACTAAGATTTCCTCTTGGACATAAGATAAACACTGCTTCGCTTCTTACTAACTTTACACGGGATAAACACAAGGGTCGTCTCCTTTTCACACTCCACCAAGATGCAACCAATTCTAGTATACAGAATCACTGAGTGGAATTTGAGCCATCTTGCTAGTAATTGAACAGATAATTTAGTCCAGTCTTTATAGGGCCTCCACCTTTTTCCCATTCTGCTTTTACTAATCACAGGCTAGGACAAAGGAATACAGGCAAAAACAAAAATCACACCTTTTTGCTTCCAAAATTAAAAATGGAAATGGGCACCGTAAATTTTTGTTGACATTTATCCTAAGTCCAAATTGTAATGATCTTATTGAAAATAAAAAGCAATTAAGAAATACCAAAATTATTTCAATTTCAGCTGCTATATTGCAATTGAGTGATAGTGATTTGATTTAAAGGAGCACACGTTCAGTCACATGTTATTGCTTAATTAAATGTTTTCTCAAGGGACTGAAAAAATGCTACAGAGTTATGGGAAGAGTGACAAGAAAGAATTTCTTGCATTGAAACAGCTTTAATGGTTTGGAGGAAATGAGGATGAAAAAGGTAACAGAGCAGGAATTCAAGTGTTTATTTCATGCTATCTTTCTGGCACTTTGTAGAGGATGCTTTGAGGGAATCAGTAAGCTCATATTCAAAAAATGCAGGCAAGGAGTATGGTGTGATTTGTCTAGCTTCTATATAGGCAGATTTCCTGTTTTCTCTACTGAAGAATGTAGTGACAGGCCCCATCACTTAGAAGGCATTGAAGTAAATAACTATAATAGAAACAAGGATCCGTCTGATTAATTAGTGGAGACCGCTAAGAAACTGTCAAATTAAAAACAAACAACCCCAAACCAAAAAAACACAACAACACACACACACACACACACACACACACACACACACACACACACAAAAGGCCTAAAAATATTTTTAATCTAACCAAACTGCCTTACAACCAAAGTCACTACTCACTTGTTTGAATTTTTAGAAGCTCTCCAGGTTAGTTTTAATCAGGCATCAACTAAGAAATGAGCCCTCAATGCCTACATTATAAATAATTATCCATGGCACTGAAAGGCTATGTCCAACATTTTAAAAAGGTGATGTGCACACTTGTTTTGCATGGACACCCAGCAATTGTTTAGCAATGAGGATTTCAGCACTCCTGAACCTCACTGGCCTTAATGGGATTGGCCATGCGGCAAGTCTTTTTACAGAATTAAAATCTCGTCAATGAGAAACCATTGTCAAAATTCCTGAAAAATTCTTGCACTTGCTTTTCATTAGGGCAGATCCATTGACTTCAACTGAATTACTTCTAACTAACATTATACTAAGTGCAAGGAGAATTAGGACTTAAGGAACATGAATTTGGGAAAACCTGGTAGCTTCCGAGATGCTATAGGTAGCAGAGTTGATCCAAAACTTCACAAAACCCTGTGCAACGAGTTTTAAGAAATACATAAAACAAACAAAAATCTTACCAGAAATGTGCACCTCCTGGGGAAAAAAATAGAAAAAAAAAAATGTTCCCAGTCATTTTGACTGATTGTGACTGTCCAGTTGGCTCATTTGGATGAAAATAGTTGTTGACTTGAGCACAGGCCAATCAATCCATTACAGTTTAAGACCAAGCTGTTCTGATAGAGATATTAGCTTGCTAACACAGTATATTTGCCAGTTTAGGAAAAATATTGGAATTACAAATCTTCAGGATCAGTTCTTGCCAATGACTCACCGATGTCAAAGAAAACCTTGTTATGAAAATCAATAATTTCTCAAAACTTCCAGATTTAAGATATTTCGGAATATGCCTATACCTGGGTATGTGGGTTGATAGAAGTCTGCTGGAAATTTATAGTGCATACATCAACACACTAGAATTTTAAAAAAAAACCCTCTAAGTACTAAACCAACCAACTAGTTATCACCAGAATAAATTTAAGGTCACAAAACATTTTATCACCCTTGCTAAGTACAATGAAATGACAAACAGCATGATTGTCAGATAAAAATGGAAAATCTTCTTCCTTTCAGAAAATGTATTTTTTTCCAGCAGTACTCCAGTTAAATAAATATAAAAATAAATATAATTAGCAGATCAATATCTTTGAGTACTACATGGAAAAAATAGCAAAAGCCTAGAAAAAGATGGCATTGTATATAGCATTCATTAACAATAACATGCCAACTGCCTCTATTTCTGCAAGCTTAGCTGTCATGACTTTGACAACAGTCCATTTTGGCCAGGAGATTTAAAATATGCGCTTCCATACACATACACCAAGATCATTTGTAAATGTTAAAGGTAAGGATTACAATTGCATTGTGTTATTGAAATTTTTACAAAGTGTGTGATTATATTTATCACACCAATGTATACAAGTGTATGTTATGGATTTTATACCAGATCAATCACACTTAATTTAAACCACATAAGGTTCATATCAGAAAATGAAGACACCATAGAGGTTTCTAATCCAGTAATGAGAAATATTTGTCAGAGTTGCTGATTTTGTATATTCACTCTCTCAGTCCGTTACTTATCATTTTAATTGAAAGTCAGGTTTGTGTTCAAGATACCTCTTCAGTGTATTGAAATTTCTCTCTAAAGCCAGAACATTCCATGGGAGATGTAATGAAGATTCATTTCTACATCCACCTCAACTTCATATTGGAAAAATGATGATATATTCACATGGCTTTCTTGTTTCAGGTTTAGATCTGATTTATGTTGAGATGGAGATGCCTCTTTGGATAGATCTATACTGCAGCTCAAAGGCAAGACTGGCTCTAGGGTTCTGTTATTGAGGAGGGGAGGCAGGTGGGTATTTTGGGGACCCCGCAAGTCTCTTTAAAAATAACAATGACTCAGTGACTGTTTAGACCCCTGGAAAATGTTGGACTTTAAGAGTAATATTTGGCTACTGTGTTAATATTTTACTGTGATTTATAATTTATATAGAATATGATGATTTTCTGATCTGCTGTTTTCCCACTAATTAACATTTAAAATAAACATATTTTGGCCTGACAATAATTTGGGTCCCTTGAAGATCATTTACATGCCCTCTACTACTATTAGGAAGCCCTCTTCTCAAATCCATACTAATTCAAAATATTAAATATTAAAAATCACTAATAATAGTTTTTTTGTGTGAGTATTATTAACTAGTACAGGAACATATTAACAATTTTCATTTCCTAAGTGCCAAGCTGAAGGTAATGACAGTTCCTTACACGGAATTTAAAAGTACACCCTTATTTCATCTTGATACTCAAGGTCACACCAATGGAAGACAAACATCTGACAGTGTACAACACAAAATAAGTTTGTACACTGATGGTTTTCTATAGGAAGCTGGAAAAGGTGAATTTATCAGACTATGGTTCCATTCACCTGAGAGCCCAAGCAGGCACCGTAATTGTCATTCCAACTGCACTTTCAGGGATAAATCCCAAGGTTTTTTCATGTTGTAAACAGAGACACAGTCACTTATGGGCTTCAGAATTATGGTATATATGTACATATGGTGTGAGGGAGCCAGTTACCATTCTCCAACTCTAAGAGCTGGTTTGTGCTAGCCCCAGCACATGCTAGAGCAATTCTGGGTTGCTCTAATTTATCCCAGCACAATATTATTCCCAAGGGAATAAATATGACCTGCAAATTGACAGAGTGGATCCCCTCTCTTGACATGATCCCTTACCCAACATGCTACAGGTTGAACCTCTCTAGTCTGGCACTCTCTGGTCCAGCAACATCCATTGTCCAGCATGATTTTACTTAGCCAGATGCCCACTTATCATGATTGTGGTCAAGTTTCCCATTGTCCCATAAAGTTTGTTTATAGACACCAGTCCTGGCTCTCAGTGTTTTGTGCTGTTATTTAGCTCTAATTTACTTCTGTTTTCTAAGAGCCCAGTAAGCAGAGGAAGTGTTGATGATGTTGCAAGACAATATTGACCTCCCATGGTCCAGAAATTCTCTGGTTTGGCACCAGGCAGGTTCTGAGGGTGCCGGACTAGAGAGGTTCAACCTGTACTTACATTGGGGTAGAACTGTTGGCACAGGAGATGTACCTGCTGGCTTCACACTTGCCGTGGGCTGAATGTGCCCAAGTGCCTCGAAGAGGCTGGAGTAACTGAAAGTCTGAGCTTATATGTTTGTTTAAATGAGCAGAAAATATGGTTTGTCAGTTATGCTACCTGATGACTAAGAAGAAAGTGGTAGTTATGTTATATTTATAAAATCAAAATATTGTATTTTCAGTGTCACTTCTTGTAATCCTTTTATAATGGCCAATCTCCATTTGTTGTAGTAATATTAGATGTTATAAAGTCTACCTTATGTAAATCCCAAGTCTTTTGAATGTGGTCCTTATATGACTCTGGTGTAAGCACATCAGTTTCAGTGGAACCAGTTATCCCAGTAAGGTAGCAAATATATTCTTCCAGAGAAAGCTTGAAAGAAACTCCATGCGCTTGCTGACACTCTTGCCAACACTACCCAAAATTAAGTATGTGCATACATTTTTGCAGGATGGCACTGGTATTAGCAGAACCTTCTGTCACTCAGTATAAGAAACTGCTGGGGGAAAAAAAATATATCTGGGATGAAGAATCTAGCAGGTCAAGGTGATGGTAGCAGCAACTCCAGCAGATCTAGAGAAGTGCCATAGCATTGCCAGCAGATCTAGAGAAGTGATTATTCTCCCTTATTTGGCTTTGGTGAGGACACAGCTGGAGTATTGTGTCCAGTTCTGGGCCCCCCACTATAGAAAGGATGTGGATGCATTGGAGAGGGTCCAGTGGAGGGCAACCAAAATGATTACGGGGCTGGAGCACATGACATATAAGGAGAGACTGAGGGATTTGGGTTTGTTTAGTCTGCAGAAGAGAAGAGTGAAGGGGGATTTGATAGCAGCCTTCAACTTCATGAAGGGAGGTTCCAAAGAGGATGTAGAAGGCTGTTCTCAGTAGTGACAGATGGCAGAACAAGGAGCAATGGTCTCAAGTTACAGTGGGGGGAGGTCTAGGTTGGATATTAGTAAAAACTATTTCACTAGGAGGGTGGTGAAGTACTGGAATGGGTTACCTAGGGACAGTGCCGGACTGAGCCATACTTGCGCCCCAGGCAGCGGGCATGCAGCGCATGCACGGCCCCACCCCCGGGCGCCAACCTATGGGGGGGCACCTGATTGAAGTGGTAAGGGGCGCCGCATGCCTGGGCGCGTGGCATATACGTGGCCGCAGCGCCCCTTACCACTTCAATCAGGCGCCCCTCATAGGTTGGCGCCCTGGGCAGCTGCCTGGCTAGCCCCCCCTTAATCTGGTCCTGCCTAGGGAAGGTGGTAGAATCTCTAGGGGTATGTCTACACTTGCTCCCTATCTCAAGATAAGGATGCAAATGTAGCCGACCAAAATTGCTAATGAAGCGGGGGATTTAAATATCCCACGCTTCATTAGCATAATCTCGCCCGCGCGCTATTCCGATTGCCAGCTGATTCGCACCAGAAAGTGCGCTCTGGGCCGCGTTAGTTCGAATCAAACCCCTGGGAGATGCCACGCTGATGTGGAGCATGTTCCCAGTGGAGGCCATGTTCAAAGGATACCACCCACGGGCTGCATGTTGAGCCCTGCATAAACCTAAACCGCACTGCGGGCCACAAACAAATGGGCCGTGGGCCGCAGGCGGGCCACTGGCCGTGCGTTGAGTTGCCCTGGTATAGTTGTTATTAATTTGTAAATATGGGAATTAGGAAAAGGAGAGAGAATAAGAGAAATGGACAGAAGAGGGATGGGCTTAGAGATTGAAAGTTGTAAAAAGGTTATAAGAGAAAAACAGGAGCTGGGAGAAGATGGAACAGAAAGAGCATTGACAGAAGAGAAGAAAAATACAGAAGTCGAAGCGATCATCAAATAAAGGAAAAGGAAAGAGGATTTGTAAACAAAATGAGAGAGGAGAAGAATCCTTCTCGTCTCTCCTACTTTCAGAAAAGCCCTTTCTCTTCATCAGCAGTCTTTTAACCTGCATAGGACCCAGAAAATGTTGGGGAGCAAAAAGATTCTCTTGCCTAGTGACATGGTGATACTAACAAATTCTCCACTTGATGGATCTGATGGAAAAACGGGTTACTGATAGAAGAGAACTGATGTCTCATGTATGGTGTATTTCTTTGTGTTAGCAGACCAGACATACCACACTTGCAGTAATTACTCATTTTCATCAAGTTCATTGTTATAAATCCCACATTCTGACACTTTCCTGTAAAATACCTCAGCCCTTCACAGGTCTCTCTCACATCAATGATGATGCTAACCAGTGATAAATGATATATTGTGCACTTTTTTCTCACTCATTCTCTGTGTCTACTTTCCTCACCATTCCCTCCTGAGTATACATTAAAAGTATCACTTGGTTTTTTTGATATAATGGACAGGATAGTGGTTCAATTAAAAAAAATAAAGTTGATGGGAACAAAATTGGGATGCTAATGGGAGGAGGGTTCAAGAGAAGGGATGCCTACAGCAAATCTATCAATCATAGCAGAAACATTCTGAGAAGTTTGTTGATAAAGGCAGAGAGGCTGGTTCAAACTCAGAACCATTTAAAATAATTCTAGAGATAAGCAATTTCATTTTAAAACATGGCCCCTTTTATAATACTTCATCATGTAACAAAAATTAGAGTTTGGCATAATTTAAAAAGTGTATCTAATTTTAACATTAGGGGATGTGTTTATTTGTCATAAGGCAGCATCACACTTTCAGAGAAGTGCAAAGGATTCCTAAAAGTGGGTATAAATCACATTTTAAATATATGCGTTTTTTGAAGATATCATATTTATACAAACATGTCATACAGATTTTGTCTAGGCTAATACATTTTTTAGGTTTTGCCTCTGAAGATGCATAAAGACACTAGCCTTGCAAATATTTATACACACAGTTAACTTTAAGTATTGAGTTTAATGGAACTGCTTACAATGTGTGTTACATACATCTAATTGGGTCAGCATTCCTTCTTAAAAGAATGAGGTTGTATTTTGGATAGCAACTGCCTGCAATCATCTTAGCAAGCTGCCAGAAATGTCTCCACCACATGACAGTTGCTATCCAAAACACAACTCTCTTGTTTTAACAAGGAACGCTGATCCAGTCTGCTGTATGTAATACTCAGAAATTAGAAAAGTGTCATTATACAATATATCAGATACAAATGTCCTCTAAATTTTGGAGCAGCTTGACTCCAAAGCCCCAGTTGTGCCTGTCTCTGTAGGTTTTAATAAAGTTACTTATGTAAAGGGACAGTTGGTCCCTTACTAAAACTCAGTGGGGGTTTTTGGTTGGTTAGTTCCCAGTATGAAAAGGAAGGGGAAGGGTCTATGAGAAATTAGGATCCTGAGACTGACAGTCCCCAGGAATAACAGGAAGAGGCCAGCACTGCAGGTCAGCCTGACTGATAGGGTAGGCAGGCCAATGACAGAGTGAGAAGGCTGGGGAGACAAGACCCCTCCACCTGAGCTGAAATTTCCTGGGTCAGACTGAGTGGGGCCAAGCTAAGAAGAGAGCATGCGCCTGAGTTGAGGTGGGGAGCTGCCATGCCAGCCAGAGAAAGCCAGAAAGCCCAGCAGCAGATCCATGCTGGGCGGAGTGTTGCAACCACAGACCCTAAGCCACAGCACAGAGAGCAGATCCTGACACACATCTCAGAGCAGAGGGCAGGGGACTGGACTTGATGAGCTCTCAAGGTCTCTTCCAGTTCTAGTGTTCTATGATTCTTTGTTGGGAGCAGGGCTGCAGCCACAGAAGCAGAGGGGCCAGAGAAGCAGCCCAGCAGCTGAAGAAAGCACATCAGAGAGTGGAGCTGGCACTGGAGCATGCTGGAGCTGGGTGTGGTGAGCAGCAGGGTGGACTGAGGGTAGAAGCCCAGTGCAGGGCGACTCCACCAGCCAAGAATCCTTGCAAGTCAGGCTGGGGGGGACTGACACTGTAGAGAAGGGTCCTGCCACTCAGAGCAAGTGTCTGACTTCAGCATCCCTGCAGCAGAGCCAGGGCCTGAGAAGGAGGCCCGGGACCTACAAGGAACAGACTAAACTGTCCTTACATTCCAGAAACACTGTTTGCCAGGTCTCTGTGCCATAGAGTGGAGTGATCTGTTTTTCAGTAACTTTTCCCATGTTTCCTTATTCTCTCTCTTTTTTTTTTTAATTTATTGCTGTTTAATAAATTGTATTTTCGGAATATAACTGTATATAATTATCCATGGGTCGGGGAAACGTCTAGTTACAAGAGAGCACTCTGGAGTGAGGACACCCTAGACCCTGCCCTAGGTGACCACAACAAGGCTTGGGGTCAATCCCCCACCAATCCTGGACCCAGCCTTGTTGGGGTTATGAGGACTCTGCCATGCAGGAGAGTGGAAGGGGAGCCCTTGAGGTCAGGGAGGCCTCTGGATAAAGGAAGTGGGAGTAGGGACTCAGATCCTTTCGCTAGCCCATTTCACTGGGGTAGTGTAGGAGCCAGGAAAGTTCCCCACAATAGTGGGACCTTTCCCCTGCTTACACTTATCATCATGGTCCTGGCCCCACTGTCTTTAATATGGATCAGATCCAAACTCAGTGGGGTCTGTTTTCCAGCAATGGCACCTAGATACTCTAGTAATGGGGCACAGAACAGTACCAAAATAAGCAACCAGAAAGATGGCAAAAATCTGAAAAAGAAGTTACTCAGAAACAGATTTACATCTTTCAAGATGGCAGAAATCCTGTGGTAGTTTGGTAGTGTTATATAATCATATATAACATAATCATATATTCCTATTGTATAATCATATGTAACAATTATTTAAAATTAATTACATAATATTATTAAATTGTTTATAATGATATCCTGTGGTTCCATAAGATGGAATCCTAGTTCCATTGAAGTCAGCAGCAAAACTCCCACTGACTTCATGGGAGTAAGGTATAAATGTGGTCCCTACACAATGAATTTGCAATTAAATCTGAACCTACTCAATAAGTAAGAATAACAGACCAGTGAGGGATGGAATAAGGAAGACTGATTTCAGTAAGAATGATTACAGGGTGAAATTAACCCCTACATGGAGTCCACTTGTATTCCACTGTTTCCCATAAGCAGGATTTAAGCAGTGTACACACCTTGTGTTGTGTTCTAATCAGAGGAGAATTTCATATATAATTCAGATTTGCATCTTGATGGTTTTATTAATTTTTTTTTAAAAGAATAACATCTATATCTGAAAAAACTTAAAAAACAACCAATAGTCTAGTACACTGGTCACCAACTGGTAGATTAGGATCTACTGGTAGATCTTGGAGCCTCTGACAGGTGATCTTGACTGGTTTCACCAAGAGGCTATTAAGTGCTGACACTTCAGCTGCCTCTTGCCCCACTGCTGCGCATCTCCTGCCCTTTGCCTTGGAGCTGCCTCCCCCCCCCCCCCACTCCTAGGAGCCTCCTGCTTGCTGTGCAGGGCAGGGGAGGGAGAGGAAGGTGCTGATGTCAGGGTGCCCCCTCTCCTACCCTGTATCCTATCTCCACAAAGCACAGAAGGGGCACGACAAGACTTGGGATGGAGTTTGCTGGCTGCTTTTGGGAGTGGTGCAGGGCCAGAGCAGGGATGAGCCTGCCTTAGCCCCACTGCACCACCACCCAGGAGCCACTTGAGGTAAGCAGTGCCCAGTCGGAGCCCACATCCTGAACCCCTACCCCAGTCATGAACCCCCTCTTGCACCCCAAGCTCCTGCCCTAGCCCCGAGTACCCCTGAATCCAAAACACGCTCCCAGAGCCTGCACCTAGAACTCCCTCCAGCACCCCAACTGCCTGCCCCAAGCTCATCTTAGAGCCCCTCTCATACTCCAAATCCCTTAATCCAAGACCAAAGCCTGCACCCCAACCTTCTGCCCCTGCCTGGTGAAAGTGAGGGAGGATGGGGGAAGGAGAATGTTATGAGCAGGGGTCGGGCCTTGGATAATGGCACAAAGGAGGCAGGGTAAGGGTATTTGGGTTTCAGGTAGATCTTGGATTGCACTTAAATTCAAAAAGCGATCTTGTGCTTAAAAAGGTTGGAGACCACTGGTCTAATAGCACCTTAAAGACTAGAGGTTTCTATATCTGAAACCTTACAGACAACACTCTTTGAGGACAATAGAAAGACTGACTTCAGAGGGCTTTGGCCCATAATTATCAGCACTTCGGCCTCAAACCTGAACTCTGAATCTTGGACTAGCCTAAATCAGATTTGGACCCAAATGCCTCCAGGCTGGCTCATCGATCACTAAATTGAACACAGCCATGAGCTCCAGTGGAGTGCACAATGAAAGCCTTTAAAAGGAACAAAGGCACAATCAAAGACTTTAAAACATTTTAAATCTGTAGCTTTTAAAGGTAATGCTACAGAAACAAATTGATGCTGCTTGAATGGTTGCACATTTCTGTATGTTTGTATTGCAAATTCTGCTATGCAGCCATCTGAATTAATGGTAAGAAGATCCAGTTCCTTTAGCAATATTATTTGAAAAGCAGAGCCAATCACTAATTTTACACAAGGGAAAATTCACCCACTTTGGAAATCCTAGTGTTTTTTTCCAGAATACCCTATCTATTCTGCCACTTACGCTACATCTACACTGCCTCTTTTTTGCGGAAGAGGTTTTTGCGCAAAAAAGCAGTGTAGATGGGTCCGTTTTGTGCAAAAACCTCCTTCGCAAAAAGCAGTGGAAGAGAATATGGAAATGAGAGCACAAGATATGCTAATTAGCGCTCCATTTGCATTTCCTCTTCAGCAAAAACACAGGAGTTTAGATGTAGCCTTATACACCACCCTCCCAATAACAGGTATAACAGTTGTACATATTTAGCAATAGCACAGTACCCCTGTAAAGGCAAATTCTGTTTTCTGCTTTATCCATGCAACACCATTAACTCAAGAGAATTGCACATTAGTTACCAAAGGCCTTTGTGAAGTACCTTTGTTTCACAATCCTCATGCTCTGGAAGTATTCTTGCTGCATATAGACAGGGTAGGCAGCTGTGGTGATGGCTTCATTTTTCCTGTTTGTAACATGTGACAGTACAAACATTTACGGACTTAATAGCCAAAGTCCAGTGATACCTAATATTGGAATGACCATACAGAAAACAATTTGGAGGATTTGAACAAATTACATTGTAAGATAATAAAATTCCTTCATCTTAATACTGTTTCTGGCCAAAAAGATGTATTTTTTAAAAAGAATAAATACATTAGGCATTACTGGAAGACAGAAGTTATTTAGTTGTTTTTTTCCTATGATATACAGATGTGCAATGTGCATTTTTTTTTTAATTAAAGCTGCTGAAGAACATTGATTGAAAGGCCTTTTATCCTCTTATTGCTTTCTTAATTCTTTACCTCAGTTCTTTTATACTCCTCCTTAATCATGAATGCAAATAAAATTCCAAGTGTAATCAGCAGCTGCCTAAGGAAAGCACTGAGCTATGTTGCCATGGGAACAGTCAAGTCAGTCCTTGACAAGAGAAGGAATCATACCTTCCCCCCCCCACACACACACACACACCAATTTCAAAACAAATATGCTTCCCTAGGATGTGTGTTCTCTATTGACAAATATTTCCCACCCATCCAGCGTCCATGGAGGAGAGCTTTGTGTACAAATGCAAACACTGGCAAAGTGTTTATGTGCTAGTTCACCCTAAGTGCTGATCATGTGTTTGGAGTTTCTTGTCTTAGGCGCCTCATGATAAAGGAAGAAGAGTTGGATGAATAGAAATATCCATATATCTGAGAGCTGATATCTCTATAAACAGTCCTTCCAACACCTCCTTAAGAGGCAGTACACTTTTAAAATTTCATCATCTAGTGGAATGGCATTATTACCTTTCTATTAAACACCTCTCAAAAGGTCGCATTGACCAATTAAAACAAGAAGCTTAAAGGTCAAGTGACTGAGGAATTTTCAGATATGAGTAAGCAAATTCACAAGGAATTATCTTTAATTACTCCTTTCCAACTCAATTCAAAATTAATTTATTTTGAAAAAGAGCATTGCCACTGAGTTTTTTGTAACAGAGCTTATCACACTTTAAGTGTAACTAATAGGCATGGATGATTAAATTCCACAGCTTGGCACAAAACACTGGACTTTATTCAAACTAACAACTCGACATAAATGTAGTGAAAGTTAAATGGTGTGTTTGCAACATTAGCACTCTAGTCTGTATAATGTGAGACAGCCTTTGAGTAGATCTGGCTCTTCCATGCATATAGATGGCTAGTGTCATACCTCCTTTGAATTGCTGTTTAAAAGCTGCAAAAGGAAAAAAGAAGTTTAGGAGGGCACATTACTTTTTTTTTCCCATTTCAAACATTTCAGTTAATGATTGACTGTAATTTGTTTGGGAAACAGACTGTGTCTTACTCAGTATTCTCAGCACTGTAAAGAATATAGTTAGCATTCAATAATGGTAATAGTCAGATGCATGAAATAATAACCACCTACTGTCGCTGATACTTATATGACTATGTAACAGGACGTGCTGGCTCAGGAGCTAAATCAGCAGCCTATCACTCAAATCTCCACTAATTTATATTAATTACACTCTGATTGAAAGACAAACTATTAGCAGAGAAGGGCAAGTAATACAATGGAGATACAGCTGAGGGGCTAATTGGCTGGAAATATCCCTGGCAGGTAGGACTACAAAAACAAACAGGAAGGAAGTGCTAGTAGGAGAGTAAGGAGTCTGAATTAAGCCAGAAGTAGTCAAGAATGGTTCATGCTACTGTACTCTTTCCCAAAAGCAAGTGAGGAAAGCGTATTGTACATATATAATAAAGCGTAGTGGTGGTGGTGAAGATGACCTGGAGAGATTATAGTCAGTGACTGAGATTAGAAAGGACTCTGGGAGAATCACCCAATAACAGGCTGTTATTATCGTCACATGTGAGCACCTCATGCAATCCTTTAATTATGTCCCAGTACTATCCCATTTTAAAGTTTGAAAATAAAAGTACTCAGTCATTTGCCCAACGTCACATGGGGTATCAGTGTCAAAACACCAACTGTGTCAGAACAGCAAATTGAGCCACCAACTTAAGCACTGAGTCAGACCTCCTTTCTCTGCATCTACTGATCATCTATCTAAGGTTTCCCTAAAATAATTATCAACATTTTGCGGTGCCAAACTTCTTTTTAGTGCCAACCTTTTTTTTTTTTTTTTTGGAGATGGACAAGGCAAAGGACTGATTTTGCAAAACCACAAACAGGAGTGGTTCAAAACTGGATACTATTGTACCTGTGCCACCACAGTTCTGGAGAAATGGGAGGGTTGGATACGAGGAAGTAGCCTTTTTCCAAAAAAGCTCTTTCAGAAAAATGTGTGTGTGGACGGGTAAGAGGGAGTTCTTTCGAAAGAAGAGGAAACAGGAAAAAGCACAGGTGCCCTGGTGGCCACTCCGTCCATAGTAATCACAGCTTAAATGCGAGATAGCGTCCATTCAGTGTGGACGCTATCTTTAAAAAAAGCAGATCACTTTTTCGATGCTCTTTTGTGTGTGGACACTCTCTTCTGAAATAAGGTTCTTCCAAAAGAAGCCTGCTGTGTAGACATAGCCTGAGTCTCTTATTTCTTGTTTCACTAGTCCTAAAACTCATTAGGCTGCATGAATAATTGTTGATGCTCTTATGGCTAGTCTTTGAGGTACAGTAGTCAAATCACTGTGCTCTGAGGTCCTATAAATAATATTATGCAACCTGGGAGAAATATAATAAATATCACTGACTGCTAATTCAAAGTCTTAATATACAGATAAAATAAACTATGGTATTATAGTAATCTCATTTTAATTAGGAAGCCCTTTTGGATAACCATTGTCATGGTTAAGAGAAGGATTAAAAAAAAAAAAAAAAGATGCCCGAACAGAAATAAAGTAACAAAAATGCTGAATAACTGAATGAAAATTCAAAACCAACATCGATATGCATTACACTTCGACTCTCTTTTTAACTTTATGCAGCAACTTTATTACACAACCAGTATTTAGAATTTAATGCTCATTTAACACCTGGTTAACACTGTTTAACCCATTTGGCCTTGCTGAATGCATTCTCATTAAATAGAATTTCTTTTAATAATGTACCAAATAAGCAAGAGTCATCTCTGTTCTCTCATTAAGCTAAATCAATTCCATGGGAGATATTCCAATTACAAATACTAGTGATGTGAAAGGTGAACTGGTTAACCATTAAGCATCACTCTATATGGGTAATGTTTACCGGTTCTGGTTAACTAGTAACTGGTGGGGGCTACAGCAGCTCCCCACCTGCTGTGGGCAGGGGGCTGCCCCAGTCCCACAGGGGGCCTGCGGAAGACAGAGGCTGCTCTCATCCGGCTCTGTTCACGGTGTGCCTATGTGCCCCGCAGGCTGGGAGCCAGGTGCTGGCAGTAGCCTTAGCCCCAGTGCAGGGGCTGGGAACTGGTGGCAGCTGCTGCCCCAGCCCCAGAGTGGGGCTGGGAGCAGGAGTCCTGTGGACTGGCAGCTGCTCCAGCCAGGCTGGAGCGCTCCCCAGCCTGGATCCCACTTTAGGTTAATGGGTTAAATGATTAACTGGCATTTTACTTCCCTAATAAAAATGCACATTCCTATTGGGTATAATGTATGGAAGTAGTTTCTTGACATCACACACAGGTAGGAAAAGGGAGTAATGAAATAAACTTGCATCTTTAACTAGAGGGGAAAAAACTTTAAAAAGCAGAACTTTCACTGTCAGCAGTTGTTTATCTCTGAAAATGAGACATGACAATCAGGCAACTATGAAATGATTATCTGTTTTTTAGTATATTAAATATTTCTCACTTTTCAGGACACTAACAACATAGAATATCATTATAAGTACTGTATATAAAGATACAAAAGCACAGTTCTATGACTGTACTTTATACTTCCCAATCTTACTAAACCACCCGAGGCCTCTGATTATAGGCAAAGTTTGATGTTCAAAAAATTGTTAATTTATGGCAGTGAATGACAAAAAAATTCAGTGAGCAGTGTGCGCTTGTTTGAACTGTCAATTTTTTTCAGGGATAAAACTATAAATCGATTAATTTGTTTTGCCTTGTTTCAAGCCCAATCTTGTTAAAAAATTCAGTCTGAAGGATTAACTTACTGGGTTCATCCCCACTAAGGAGAAATTGTGACAAAGGAACAGAGGGGGTAGCTGTGGAAAATATCACTGAAATAAAAGGCTCAAAATTGGAATGGAATTAAAAATACAGAGAACCAGAATACAAGAAGAAACTGGAGTGATTGCAACTGGTTCCCCACTTATAGTAACATGTTTTGGCACCCCATGCATTCATAGAGCGTGCCCCAGCATATCCAATGTAGGACTAATTCTGCTCTTTGTGGAGATAACTGTCATTGTGCAACGTGTGAAAATGCCACCTCATTTCTCTAGTGGTCACAATTATGTGGGAGAGGAGGAGACTCAATTGAAAGCTGTGACATGAACATTGCACACTGCTAGTATAAATCATTTCTTGCATTGGTCAGCTCAATTAAAGTTTTTTCTCTTGGCAGTGGCAAGGAAAGAAAAAGCATTGAACAGACTTTTATATCTTTATCTTTACATTTGAAGATCAAAAGTACACTAATTACATTCGGTATGAATGGCTTTGTTTTGGTAGACTACAGTGGAACTATTAGGAAACCAACTAGTTCCATGGAAGATGTTTGCTATTGCAGGAAAGTTTTAATTTCATATCAATACACATTTTCTTTATTTATTTGATAAAAAGGAAACAAATGCGAGCTGGTTGAGGAATTTGGAAATCTCAAACCTGTTTATGTTTGAAATCTGAACTCAGATAGGAATTTGTAAAATCCTGTCCAATAGAGAACATGTTCCACTAACTTCTATCAAAGTTAGTGAGGAGATCTGTTTTTCTTTTACTGCCAATAAACCAGCGTTGTCCAGAACAAGAACCAGGAGAAAACATGATATGAACAGCTGAGGAGAGTTGGCAGTTTTTCAAAGGGACATTATTAAGGGCCCAAAAGCAAGCAATTCCGCTGTGTCGGAAAGATAGAAAATATGGCAAAAGACCGCCTTGGCTTAACCACGAGATCTTGCATGATCTAAAAATAAAAAAGGAGTCAGGGGCAAGATTAGAAAGGCAAAGGCACAAAATGAGCTCAAACTAGCTACGGGAATAAAGGGAAATAAGAAGACTTTTTATAAATACATTAGAAGCAAGAGGAAGACCAAGGACAGGGTAGGCCCACTGGTCAGTGAGGAGGGAAAAACAGTAACAGGAAACTTGGAAATGGCAGAGATGCTTAATGACTTCTTTGTTTCGGTCTTCACCGAGAAGTCTGAGGGAATGCCTAACATAGTGAATGCTAGTGGGAAGGGGATAGGTTTAGAAGATAAAATAAAAAAAGAACAAGTTAAAAACAAGTTAAAAATCACCTAGAAAAGTTAGATGCCTGCAAGTCACCAGGGCCTGATGAAATGCATCCTAGAATACTCAAGGAGCTGATAGAGGAGGTATCTGAGCCTCTAGCTATCATCTTTGGAAAATCATGGGAGACAGGAGAGATTCCAGAAGACTGGAAAAGGGCAAATATAGTGCCCATTTATAAAAAGGGAAATAAGAACAACCCAGGAAACTACAGACCAGTTAGTTTAACTTCTGTGCCAGGGAAGATAAAGGAGGAAGTAATTAAGGAAATTATCTGTAAACACTTGGAAGGTGCCAAGGTGATAGGGAACAGCCAGCATGGATTTGTAAAGAACAAATCATGTCAAACCAATCTGATAGCTAAATTTGATAGGATAACGAGTCTTGTGGATAAGGGAGAAGCGGTGGATGTGGTATACCTAGACTTTAGTAAGGCATTTGATACGGTCTCGCATGATATTCTTATCAATAAGCTAAGCAAATACAACTTAGATGGGGCTACTATAAGGTGGGTGCATAACTGGCTGGATAACTGTACTCAGAGAGTAGTTATTAATGGTTCACAATCCTGCTGGAAAGGTACAACAAGTGGGGTTCCGCAGGGGTCTGTTTTGGGACCGGCTCTGTTCAATATCTTCATCAACGATTTAGATATTGGCATAGAAAGTACACTTATTAAGTTTGCAGATGATACCAAGAATGGGAAGCAACTGTCTAGAAAGGAGTACGGCAGAAAGGGATCTAGGGGTTATAGTGGACCACAAGCTGAATACGAGTCAGCAATGTGATGCTGTTGCAAAAAAAGCAAACGTGATTCTGGGATGCATTAACAGGTGTGTTGTGAGCAAGACACGAGAAGTCATTCTTCCGCTCTACTCTGCGCTGGTTAGGCCTCAGTTGGAGTATTGTGTCCAGTTTTGGGCACCGCATTTCAAGAAAGATATAGAGAAATTGGAAAGGGTCCAGAGAAGAGCAACAAGAATGATTAAAGGTCTAGAGAACATGACCTATGAAGGAAGGCTGAAAGAACTGGGTTTGTTTAGTTTGGAAAAGAGAAGATTGAGGGGGGACATTATAGCAGTTTTTAGATATCTAAAAGGGTGTCATAAGGAGGAGGGAGAAAACTTGTTCATCTTGGCCTCTGAGGCTAGAACAAGAAGCAATGGGCTTAAACTGCAGCAAGGGAGGTTTAGGTTGGACATTAAGAAAAAGTTCCTAACTGTCAGGGTAGTCAAACACTGGAATAAATTGCCCAGGGAGGTTGTGGAATCTCCATCTCTGGAGATATTTAAGAGTAGGTTAGATAAATGTCTATCAGGGATGGTCTAGACAGTATTTGGTCCTGCCATGAGGGCAGGGGTCTGGACTCGATGACCTCTGGAGGTCCCTTCCAGTCCTAGTATTCTATGATTCTATGAACATACACACTTTACTCTCTGCCCTCCAATCCAATCCAATCGAATCCAATCCAATCCAATCGAATCCAATGAAACAAACAAACAAACAAAACAAACAGGGTTTCTAAAATAACCATGACATCTTTGCTTCTCTTATTGCTCCTCATATAGAGGTTTTATTATTTATTTTAAATTACAGTTATATATTTTACTATTGTTTGGTGTTGATGCTCTCTTAATTCTCCATTTACTGTCAAGTCTGCTTATACTGTTTGAAAACTAAAACTAGATGTTCATGTCACCTTCTCAGGTATCAAATTTTAAATCAGGTTAGTTGCAAGCCTGTGTTAGCACTGTAAATTTTACGCTCTTATGAACATGACATGCAGTGCAGGCTCAATTTTTATGTGTTTTATTGTTTTCCTTCTGTACATACTCTGAAACCAGCCTTGTGGGAGCATGGGAAGAGTTACCCTACATGAAAAAGAACTGTGGTAGAAAATTGTATCACCCACAGCCTTCTGTAAACCATCAGAATCTTGGTAGCTGAGCTTCACTGGCAGTTCCTTTTTTCATGTCAGATACAACATTAGTATATTGGAAAACTTTGTGACTCCCCCCACAACCACCCACTCAAACCCCATTAACACAACTACAAACACATGTATGCAAATCATCATGACTTAGCCAAACAAAGCAAGGGAACCTCAGTTCAGATGCATATCATTCTTTGACTGGTCTATTGTTTATGGTCATTCAGGGAAAGATTTTCTAAGGAGAAAGTTGGAGTTTGGGACCTAACTCCCATGGACTTCCATGGACTTGGGTGCCTATCTGTATTTTGAGTCTTTGAAAATCTTCTCTGTCATGTCTCCTCAGCAAATTTAAAAAACAAAAACAAAAAACTAGCATGCTCAGCTCCCTAATTAGCCACCCAAATGAAGCAGTAAGATCTTCAGAAGTACCAAGCAGCTTCCTCATCACTTTTAGTGTGTGCAGAATGGCAGTAGGAATTCTGCAGAGTTCTCAATAGCAGCAACTGAGTGCTCAGCAGTTTTGAAAAATCACTTTATTTAGGTGCCTCAATGGGAGCTCAACTCTTGAAAATCAAGACTTACATACAGAACTATCTCCTGATTGTTTGCAATACACTGGTACAAAGCACACATGAAGGATGCATTTTTCATCCTTAACTCTGAGTTTCCTTGCTCATTGCCTATTTAAGGCAGAAACCTTGGGTTAATATTTAGCACTATATGCCTGAGTTTATCTCCTATTAATGCTGTTTATATTCCAGCTTTCACTTAGAACAATCCCAAAGCTCTTTAATGTTGGTGTAAGTGATGCAAGGCACCAAAATGAATATTTATTTTTTCGTGATGGTTGAATTAGAGTGAGATAAGGAAATGAATTTTCTTGTGTTTTATTAAATGGCAGCTGCTAGCCACATTGCCTCCATTGCAGTGAGCCTCAGCCTGTTCAAATTCTGCCTAAACGTTTATCTATTCCCATTTTCTTTTTTGACTACATTTTAATTATCCTCTGCAAAAACCTCCATCATTAGCTTTTGGTGTGGAAAATTCAGCATTTTGCAACAGACTGTGAGGCATGTTATGAACCTTCTAATAAGAAATCTACTCTGTAATATGGATTCAGATTATAACAGTAATTGCTTCAAACATTTGCCTAGAAAGGATGTTAACCAGTACCATGAGCAATAATTGCTCTGAATCTACAGTTCCTACTTCTGAAATGTGGCTTTGTTTTCTTTCAACAACATAATGCGCCAGTCACTATTATGATCTAATGGTCTTCTACTTTTCAGTGGCAGTAAATCATCTAAAAATAGAGGTCTAGTCTGATGAACTAATATTTGGTCTATTTTATTTCCTCCCATCAAATAGGTACCTAGAGTTTCAATATACAATTATCTTTGTCCTCAAGACATAAAATGCTTTTAATAGAAATATTTGACTCTCTCAATTTAAACTGAGAAATAGAGAAGAACTGGTAAAATGGCCACCATTAAAAGGACAGATAGCATTAACCACACAATAGTATTTAAGGCTTTGAAGTATATCACTACATTTAGCACAGCAAATAACTGTGGTACTGTAAATAACTGTAGTAAACGGTGTAAAGATTTTTTTTTTAAATAGAAGCCTAATTAATACTAAACTCCTAAATTTAAGTGGGCTGATTTTCAAAAGATTTGAATCCTCCCCTCATTAATAATTTTATTACTAAATGTTGTTTATATATCAGTCATCTTCCCCTGCTTCCTACTGCTTTAGAAATATGGGTGGAAATAATTACTACATAATAAATCGTCTCAGAGGGGTGTATATCTGTCTATCTGTCTGTCTGTAGGATCATGAGCTTTTGTAAGTAAAACCCACTTCATTAGATAAATTAGTTCATAACCAGTTAAGATAAACTTTATGATCAGTACTACCTAAATTAAATTTAAATTAATTTACAGTGTAGTTTGATGTTGCCTTTCTGGGCATCCCAAGGTATTAAAAACACATCTTACTCCAACATATCTAGTTGCCACACATTTGTTCTCTTTTATTTGATTCTTTCCAGTAATTTCTCCAAGGGTTTGCCCACATGGGGAGTTATTTTGGAATATTTAGTCTGAAAAATATTTCTGTTTAACTGTATTTGTGGGTTCTTGTGATGAGGCACAACACTAATCACTTGTCTGCCTGGTCATTCTCTCAGGTCTGTAATTTTAGTCTTGTCCCAGTAACTGCAGCATCCTACATCACTCAGCGTTTTCTCCCCTTCCGGGTACAGTCCTGTAAATTCTCTGTCACACCCACATAGGGTTGCCAGGTGTCCAGTATTGACCCAGACAGTCCGGTATTTTCGCCTCCTGTCTGATAAAAAAAAAAAAATCAGAAAATACCGGATACCTAAAATGTCCAGTATTTTCTGATTTTTTTTTCCCTGCCAGGAGGTGAAAATACCAGACACCTGGCAACCCTACACACACTCAGCAACTGCCCCCCCCTCAGCCCCCTACTGGACCCCCCCTCCTCCCCACTTACCTGGTTCTGCAGGTAAAAAAAAAACCCCAAAGGTCTTAAAGGGGCCATGTTGTTGTTTTTTTGCTTAATAACTGTCGGGGTCCTTTTTTTTTGGCTCAACAACTTTGGTCTCCCCCCTTTTTTTTTCCAGTGGTTTTTCTTGGGGGGGGGCGGTGTTCGGTATTTTTCGTTAAACCATCTGGCAACCCTACTCCCACAGTGATGTAGGCAGCCTTCACCCTGACTATGCCAACTCTCCAGTGGTGGGTAGGGTAACCCAGGGGCCAACTCTACTCTAGGTTCCAGTCCAGCGACCCTCTTCTCCACTGTTCTAGGCTTTCCCTGCATCACTTCTTACAACTCCTGGTTTCCCATCTTGCCCAGGGTGAACCAGCTCTCTCATATGGCATATTATCTACCTCATTTCTCTATTATCCCTAAATTAAATGCTCTCCCCCTCTTTCTTTTAACTGGATCCAAGTCTTGTCTTTTATTCTGGTGTAGGTCTATTTACTTCAAATAAGTTATTTTTGATTTACATCTGTCCTAGTACATGAATCAGACCCATTTTCTACAAACAATAGCATGAAGTTTACATCGATAGATTTGTATACAGAATGCTATAAAGTTCTCCGTTTTCCAAGGGAGTGACTGCATTTTTCCTGCAGCGGCCCTGTTTGTTGCCAGTTTCCCAGCTTTATAAATCCACCTATTCCTGCCTAGTTGAATCTGCTTGCAATCAGTTCCTTGCTCTTCCTTCAGGTGCAGCCTACTAGGCCACCGTAACCCCTTCCAGCCTTTTCACAGTACACTTATTCTGGAATAAGAGCATCTTAATCCAAATTACCTTAATCCACTTTGCTAATTTGCATAACAAACTCGTATTTTGGCATAGCAGCTACTTTAAATTTACACCCTACTTTATTCTAGATTAATTTTCATGTGTAGACAAGCCTTAAGCCAACCGGGGGGATATCTAATATAAAAAGAGACTTCAGATATAATATCCATAGTATGGTTGCACTGGTAAAGCACTGATAATATAAATGATTATTTTATACATGCCATAATTATGGCTAACTTATTTCATCTCCTAGGGTTCATAAGTCCACATATGAAAAAGCTCTGAACTGTGTGCAGGAAAACAACATAATTCTAATTGCATCTTGTTTAATGTGACCATTTAAAATGCTAATCCTTTTGCCACATAGCTGTTTTTATAGATATCCAATGTTTATATGGTTGAACTAATCTTTTTTCCGCCTAACCCAGTCAGTCTAACTCATTATAGTATATGAAATGTTTTCGATCAGATTTTTTTTTAGGCCGATAAAAGTATGCAATAGGAAAATAAAGAATAAAAAGTAATGCACAAACAAGCAGACATTAAAAAGCCATAACCATTCTCTGCAGATAATCCTTTGATATAGTCAGACCCCTCTGCTTTAATTTTACTTTCATTTTAAAGCTAAAAAGCTGAAATGTTAAGCAAAAGGACAAGTAAAATATCAGAAATGTATGTGGAACAGACTCCCCACGGATCAGGTGTAAGGGACTGCAGACATGTGGCCTTTTTCCACATCTTGCCATGTGGCCATTGGGTAGCTCTGAAAGTGTTATCTGCCTCAGTTTCCCTGGATTCCTGAAATAAACCCAATTCAGCCTACAAAGTATATAAATAGCCTTTATGGGGGATTAGTTTATTACCAACATTACAATAATCCTTCCAGCACAATCCAAATATTACACGTGTCCCAATGCTCCAATACCAAACACACCTCTGGCATTTCTCAACACACTCCAGCTCTGCTCCCAAATATGGGTACCATGTCTTTTATTATGCCTCACGCTAGCTGCCAGGGACAGCGCCAGAGTGTCTCATTGTCATTCACCCCACCCATCTACCTGGAGTGTTTCCCTGCCATTTTCTTCCAAGGTAAGGTTCCACCTGTTGCCAGGAGATAACAGTGGGCTCACCACTCCATTAGTTCCTCAGCTTTCAGCCCTCTCTGCCCCCCAGCTTCAACTCTTCTGCTCAAAGACCCAGCAGGATCTCTGTCTGCTCTCTCATCCTTTAGCATTCTCTGGCCTGGGAAGCTTGTAGGTGAATCCCTGAAAGCCTTTCACATTCATCTACTCAACTAAAGGATTTTCACTGCTCCCCTCTTTAAGTGCATCCCTTCCCTGATGCTTTCAAGCACTTCCTCTAAGCAATCTTTGCTCTCAGGTCTCTGGATTCTCTTCTTTTCTGAACTCTCTAATCTCTCTCTCTCTCTCTCTCTCTGGACTCTGGGTTCTGAACTCCCCTCTAGGGATTCTGAACTCATATTTATAACTCAGAATGTCCCCCCGGCCTCAGCCCTCCCACGCTCCCACCTCAAAACCCTGCCCAAGGCCAGAGCCCCCTCCCACATCTGATACCCTTAGTCCTAGACCAGAGCCCCCTCCTGCACCCTGAATTCCTCATCCCCAGCTGCACACCAGCGCCCACATCCCCAGCCGGAGCCCTCTGCCCTCCCCTGTGCCCCAGGCAAGTGAAAAAAGGGCAAGTAAGGTGTAACGAGCAAGTGATGGCGAGAGGGTAGAATGAGTGGGGGTGGGGCCTCAGCCAAGGGGCAAGGCCCCACAGAAGGGGGCAGACAAAGGTGTTCAGTGTTGTGCAAGTAGAAAGTTGGCAACCCTATCAGACTGGTTAGGATCAAAGACAAACCAAAACAATAACAAAGAGAAAGAAAGGACAAGGATGCCCAGACATTGTCTAAACCTGAAAAGAGCAGTAGGGCTGCTTAAAACCCCAGTTGATGGCAAAAGACTCTTGGGTCCTATCTCTAAATCAAGTGCTGTGCATACAGCACCAGCTTTGGGAAACTATTAGCTGAAGTTGGACTGTATGCAGTTTAATTGGCATCCAGGTCTCTACTCCCAACTTAAAATGCCATACTTACCCCTCAAGTGAGACTTTGAATAAGCTACTTTGAAAACATTATGCAAAAGAAACACAACTATACTCTTCCATACTGTGGCCCTGATTTAGCAGAACTCTTATGCACGCTGTGAAGTATTCTGCTGAATCAGGGCCTATACAGACACACACACAGCCATTTATAGCACTAATGTATCACCAGGAAAAAAACCCAGAAGCATTCAAGAAGACAACACAGCAAGCAGTATTTACTTACAAAGAAAAACATAGGGAAAACAAATCACTATGGAGAGGTTTTCTTCCAGTTAAAAGTCTCAGTCTACTTCTGTAAAATATGTAAATATTTATGTGTGATCAATTATCTGCCATGAAGCTCTTACTGCTGAACAATACTTTCCTTTACAAGATTTCAGATACAGCAATTTACATTTCTTTTATACCACGTATGCAAATGTAGCAGTATTCTGCTAGGCTAGTGTAACATGATGCAGACTTTTTCTGCTCAAAGAAACTGCTGCATATTTATGAGAAGGTGGATATGGCTATGTACTTTGTGTGAGGTTGCTAAAGGCAAAACAGATGAATCATTTATTCATTAAACCTCAAGTGTATATAGGAGTATTGCACTGATTATATGTTTATCTACTAGACTCATAGCTTGTAAAGTTAGCTTATTTGGCTAACCTCTCACATAACTCATTTCTGACAAAACAGTCTTTCTTTGAAAAGGACTAGTTTGTCACTACTGCATTTTTTCACAGAAACATATCTATTTCAATGACATTTTTGTCAAGTCTAGAAGAATTTGTTGCCAAACAGCAGCTAGGCTTGGGCCATAATATTCACTCACCTGGGACATGGGAGACTCAGGTTCAAGTTCTGCCTCATTCAAAGTGGGGCTTTGAACCACAGCCCCCAGTTCCAGGTGAGTGCTCCAACCAGAGGGGTATTGCAGAGCACAGGGCTGCTCTCTTTTGCAAAAAAACCCCAAAAATGGTAGGATCTCAGTTCTGTTCTGATGTGGAATGAAGAACATCAGAAAACGCTATAATTTTTCACAAAATGGAATTGTTGCTTTGTGGTCTTCCCTACACATGTAATTTCTTCTCACTTGGGACCCCTTAAGTTTATCAACAAATATTTGAAAAATTAAAAAAAACCCATGCTAATCTATAGCTACATTTAATACTGACAGGTGTAGGGTTACCATATTTCAGGTTCTCAAAAATAAGACAATGCCTGAAAGGCGAGGAGTTGAGGGAGAAACGACAGAGGGAATTGGAGGGGGTACAATTGGGGCTCCTGGAAGGGTACATGCAGTGGTGGTACTCTCTAGAAGTAGGGGGCAATGTTACTCTCTGTCATGGTGAATGGGGAGCTGGCACCAACCCAGAACAGAGCTGTCAGTCAGCACATCCTTGTGGTGAGCTGAGAGCTTGGGGCTGAAGGGCTGAGTGTGATCTGGCAGCTGTGGGTTGCTAGGGAATGGACCTATCTGCTGCAGATGCAGGAGAGGTACCAATCAGGGCTCCTTCTGTGTGGCAGCTTGTCTGCTCTGCCAAAACCATGGACATTTCCTCTTATTTGAAAAATCTCCTCCAGACAGTGGCTCAAAAAGAAGCTTGCCTGGGAAAATCAAGATGTAGAGGTGCCGGAACAATTTGTACAGTGACGGTGCTGAGATCCCTTGATCTCAAACTGTAAGATCTGTATATAATGGAAATCTGTAAACCTGTATATAATGGAAATCACTTCAAGCCTGTAAACTGTAAACCTGTATATAATGGAAATCACTTCAAGCCTGTAAACTGTAAACCTGTATATAATGGAAATCACTTCAAGCCAGGGAGTGCTGCAGCACCCTCAGCCCCTCATACTTGCAGTGCCTATGTGTATAGTAATCCTAGATTTACCATTCATCGACAAGGAAAGGTGCAGCTCCACTTAGACTATTAATTAATAGGATGGGTGTGGCGAGCTTATATTTCTCAATTTATCTGTGACATGACTAATGCTTAACACTTTTTCAGCCTTAATTAGTTCAGCTATAACTTTCTCTCTTACTCAGCATTTTAACAAACAGGAACAAATCCTGCCTCCAGAGCACAGCCCAAATCATCCGGTTATGCACTGAGACGCTCTGCAAGTCTAATAAAAGATCCTTTCAAACAATGAAGCAGGCTGTAGAATTGCTTGACAATCCCTAGTAAATCCCTGAGGCAGCAATAGCTGCCTTTTGGCTGGTGCACCAGCATTTCCATGCCCGGAGCCTAATCCAGTGCCTCAAACTCACGTTGGCAACTGGGGCATATAGACACTGTGTGGGTCCTAAAATCCTTCTCCACCCTGTTCAGCAGAATCACACGAGTTCTGCTTTCTAGCGACCTCTGTGACTGTCTGGATAGCTGGGGACAAAATCAGCCCCATAGGAAGGGAGATATTAGAGAAATTTGCATTTGTGTGGATTACACTGATGGACAGCTACCATGGCCCACACTAAATAGGTTGCTCAAAAGCTCCAATGAGCTGAGTGACACCAGTGGAAATACCTTTAACATAGAAAGGGTCCTTTGTAGGAATGTTAGCAGTCCAGAACAAGCTGCTCAGGTGAGACTTTGGGGGAGGAGGGTAATAAAAAATGGTATTGTCACTATCATGGAGAGGCACTAGTTGCTCCATCATTAAGACTGCACTGAGAATTGCACTTAAAGAAGGAATAAAAATGCTGCCTTTGTTTGCACTGCCTACAGTACCTCCATAGCTTTATTTCTCCAAGATATCCCCACCAACTCTGTATGTAATGAACTGGATACAAAAAGTCTGAGCATGGTGATAACACACTGGAGTTAGAATAGTTCCTATGGGAAGGGGAACGGATGGAGACAAACCTCTAGAATGTTTCTTTCCCTTTTTCACAGTAAATTTCTACCACCATCCTCGGTTTTAACCTCATTCCAATAAACAAACCTCACCATCTTCTCTTGCCTAACACTACTCCACTATTTAAAGAAAAAAACAAGAATAGATTCACCCCAAACCCTCAAGTTAGAATCAAGGACGTTCACGTGCATTTCCATTCAATGTAATCATCAGCAAAGGCAGTATTCACATCTACCCCAACTTCATCCCTCATCTGTTACCCCCAAACTCTTAGTTCCATCTATTAACTTTGGCTCTGTATCTGATCCAAACACCACATTATGGGTTTTATACCTATACTTATGTCTATAGAGCATATATTTCAATCTAGCTGTATTCAGGGGTCAAGATTTTTCATCTCCATGTGATTGTGAGAAACCAGATGTATACATTGTAGATGATGGTATGCTGAACTTGAGTTTCCTGTGGAACTCGGGCATCTGTGATTATCATCATGTTTGGCTGCTATAAGATGTACATTTAATGCACTGGTAAAGAAATATATCCATTGCAACATATACACTATGGGTATGTCTACGCTACAGGACAAAGTCAAATTAAGATATGCAATTTCAGCTACATCAATTGCATAGATTAATTGCATAGCTGAAGTCGAAGTAAGCGCTGTCAACACTGCAGGAAGTCAAAGAAAGAACACTCTTCCTTTGACTTCCCTCACTCCTTGTGAAAACAGGGTTACTGGCATCGACCAGAGTGCCCCCCTCACTTCAAATTAGCTGTCTTAACTAGATTGCTAATTCAAACCCTGGAAGATTGACAGCAGCAGCTTCAATCTTCCTCTGTAGTGTAGACGTACCCTATGTGATTTTCATATGCTGCCTACCACATCTCTGCCTCCCTAGTGAATACAAAAGTATTACCAAGTAATTTGAAATCTTACTTAGTAGACAGAAACCACCAAGTATTTAGTTTGTCAAGGGACAGTAATTAAATAGCAAATATTTTGCCATTATAGAGGTTTTTAAGTCTCGGCTTGACAAAGCCCTGGCTGGGATGATTTACTTGGGGTTGGTCCTGCTTTGGGCAGGGGGCTGGACTCGATGACCTCCTGAGGTCTCTTCCAGCCCTAGGATTGTATGATTCTATACTATACTTACTACTGAATTAAATGGCTAGAGATTAAAATGTATTTTAATAATAAATTAGGATCCACTTCTAGATGACACTGCATACCTTCAACTTCCATTGAATAAAAAGGAGATTGTGGATGCACAGTGCCATTGCCCCTTTGCCAATTCAAACATTTTAAAGAGCAAACCTAGATGTGTTTATTCCCTGAGTAAGCTTAGGTACTCTCAGTATAGCCTGGCTGAGTTCCCCCTTGTAATCCAACACCAGGCTGCTATATTAGATCCATACTCTGAATCCTGTGTGTTGGAAGCCTTTGGTCCAAATACTCTCTCAAAACCAGCCTGTCTGACATGCTCCCAGGGTGCAGAGCCTCTACCTAGTACATATATACCCCTAGTGTACATCCCGTTCTAGGGATGTAGGACCCAGCTGACCTACAGCCCAAGACCAGTTTAACTCCCTGCAATCGTGTGACAGTTACATCGAGCATCACAGATACTTTGCAAGGCACTTACAAATCACACGCAATTTACTCATAGACATAGCACAAAAGTTACAGATTTAGGCAAAAATAAACACCTGTGGGCAACGCCTTCCACTTAGATGTCCTCACTACTCAGAGTCTTTTAGTTTATGGAACCTTTACAGATCCCAGAATGAAACTTCTTCCCATTCCTCCTGCTCAGTTCTCGGTGTTCTCGGGTGCTCCTCCATCCTCCCCACCATAGTTCTCCTGGACTGCTGCCAGCCCACTGTTCTAGGGTGAACCCTTCAGAATAGAGGACCCTCAAATTTGATGGCTTGTTCATTGTTTAGCCCTATTACTAGGTGCAAGAATTTCTTCCAACGCCTTCTGAGATTCCCAGCCCAACATGGAGGCTACAGAGCAGAAGCAAAGAATATAGATTACAATAAATATGATATTCACACAACAGAATGGGTTTTCATATTGCTGTAGACATATACAGACATACATCAATCATTCACAACTGCAGTAAAATAATTTGCATGATACTATGAGACACTGAAGATCTGTGCTGCAGATAGATATCCATGTCCTGAGAATTTTGGGGCCATCTAGAACATTCACTGAGGGCTCTACAGCAAAGGAAACCCCTTTGTTAACACCATTGGCATTACACAGACAGTACTAAATGCTTTCCTACTTTGTTTGATTTACAGATGAAAATGTTGTGCACATTTCTCCAGCTGTGCTTCTTTAACAGATTGTGACACACAGCAATCTGTTTGAGAGCAGATGTTAGTTCACATGTAGTTTTACTTGCATCAATGTGAAATAGCAGATTGCTGCATGAATAAAACATGTTTCCTCTTTGCCCCATCCTTGCAGTAACATTCATCTAGTTGACTTAGTTCCATGAAGGCGTGAGTTTGGTTCTGATTTTTAAATATGTTTCCTGCTAATTCATTTCATGTTCTAAGAATAACTTTCCATCAGATATTTTAAGGTGCTGAAGAATCTCTTACTTAATAAGAATCCACATTCTCATTTTGGAATGTTTGAGGATTTCTAATATGAATTCAGCTTTAAGTAACATTGCTTCAGTGGACAAGTGGCATCATTTTTATATTAAAATTGCTATATTTGCAGTCTTACTAATGCCTGTTAATAACGCAGGGACTTCAGTCTGCAAGGCTATCAACCCCATCTGTAACCCCCAAAGTCTTGCGACTTCCTGTCAACCTCCTTCTGGCACTGACCAACCATTGTTCCAAAAGGAGGAAGCTGGCCAGGCATTCTCTGTGACTAGATGGCCATTTTCTGTTCCATTTCTCTGGATGTAACCATGAATGATTTCCTCTGGGGCATCCATTGACCTCTTTTACTTCTTAGGGCATTGTCTAGATTCACTGTTTTTTTTCCTGGTTCCTCCATTTTGACCTATGACCTGAATTTTTTTCATTCTTTGCTCCCCAATCACTTAACTCTCTCATTGGCCCCTCTGCACTTTTGGTGGATTCTGTCCACCATCCCAGGATATAAATTAGATTTTACTTTTTTACAGCACTTAGAAGTTTTCATTTTTTTCAGTATTTAAAGGAGTGTTATTGAACAGATATTATGCCATACACCTTCTTCTCACTGGCGCTTGTTGAGAATAAACTTGGACTATGGCATCTTTTCTGGGGTTATGCAACACTTCTTATTTTGCCAATTTGAGAACCAGATTTTTCAACTTTTTTAAAAAACACAGAATACAGGCAGTATTCTGTAACCCCGACTTACAAACGGGTTACATTCCGAACACCTGGTCGTAACTCGATTTGGTCGTAAGTCAGAAATACCCTTAAACGCACTGCCCGTGCTGTTCGAAAAACTTGACGTACACAGTTCTCAACTCAAAAATATTGTAATAGGGTTAATGGGAGGTTGGTCGTAAGCACGGATGGTCGTAAGTCAGTGTGTTCGTAAGTCGGGGAGTGGCTGTACTGTTGTATCTTTATGTGTGTTACTATAAAAATGAAGTGGGAAAGCTTTCGTTAAAATTCAAAGCTGACTTATGTTGCACCATCAATTAAGACTACCATTTTAAATGTACCAGGAAGAGTGGGGATATTATTTTTATACCTGACAGACATTTTGAAAAAAAAGCCAGTAGCACTGAAGATGAAAAAAAGTCACCACTAATTTGAAAACGCTCCAACGAACCTGCAACCAGATAGAAAGACTGACAACTATTCTTCCTCAAAAGAAATAATTCATGGGTTTGATTCCATTTCTTTAAAATCTCCATTCTGCCTCAGTCTACGATCACTTTGTAGCTCATGAGATTGTATTTCTTTACCAGCAATAGGTTCAACTGTCTTTGAAAAGCTTCCAGATAATTTCCATAGATACCATGTTTTAGCTTTTGTCACCTCTCTGCCATAACTAAACTTTCAGATCAATTCCAAAGGGGCTCACTAATAAAGTGAAGAAGATATGACATCAGTTTAATTTCTAGAGGCTAGATCTTACCACTCTTCCTCACAAACAGTTGATGCTTTTCCAAATGCAAAGGAATGGGATAGCTCAACCAGGGTAAGGCTGGCTGAACTGGGCTTGCCCATAGGGCCCTGGAGTATACAGATACACTGACAAATGCAAAATCATGCTAGTGCATTTAATTTGTATCCCTCTTCTTTTAAAGTCACAGACTATAAAACAGATACTTAGTTGTAGGTCTGTTAGCCACTGGGGCTATATCTAGACTACAAGCCTCTTTCGAAAGTCTTTTTTTGAAAGAATCTTTTGAAAAAGCTTCTTTCGAAAGAGATCGTCTAGACAGTAACCACTTTTTTTCCGAAAAAGAGAGCCGCTTTTTCAAAAGAGAGCACCCAGGCAGTCTAGATGCTCCCTTTTGAAAAAGCACAGTTTGCATTACACAGCGCCTTTTTTCGAAAGAGTAAAGCTAGGCTTTCCGTGGTCGAAAAAAATGCCATGTTCTTTCGATTTACTTTAGAAAGAACGCAGCAGCAGTCTAGATGCAGGGGAAGTTTTTTCGAATAAAGGCCATTTTTTTGTGAAAAAACCCTGTAGTCTAGACACACCCTGGAGCTCTCATCTTTTCCCACACTCTCTCCCCTGCAAGTTGCTGACCTGATGTTCAAGAGGCATTAGCAGAACAGAATATCCTTGAAAATCTTAGGATTACATAAGAGCACTAACTTATTCCTCTCTTGGCTATAACATGCACCTTGATCTCTTTAATTTCCTGTTGTTTGTTCTACCTCAGCTAAGAATGACAGCCCCCTCCCAAACAAATGAAAACAAAAGAACCAGCTTAGTGATTGATATAGTTGAGATATTAAGAGAAAGATAGAATCAGAGAATAGGGGAAGAAGTAAGGTTCAGGTTACTGGAAACAAGGCAAGATAAACCTCCAAACCAAATGGTTTTTCTTATTTCTTTCTCTTTTACCTGTGGTATTTATTCAGTGTACTGTAGAAAGCCATCTACAGTGCATTGAAGCAGGATAAAATGTTTAAAATGTTTAAAACTATTGCTTTGAGTTTTCATTGCAGTTTTCCAATTGATTTCTTATTGGTTCTCAGAAAAAAATCCCTTAAAGTTGGGGGCTAATTTGGCTACGACAAATCAGGAAAGAGATCTTGGAGTTATCGTGGATAGTTCTCTGAAAACTTCCACACAGTGTGCTGCGGCGGTCAAAAAGGCAAATAGGATGCTAGGAATTATTATTAAGAAAGGGATAGAAAATAAGACACAGAATATCTTACTGCCCCTGTATAAAACTATGGTACGCCCACATCTTGAATACCGTGTACAGATGTGGTCTCCGCACCTCAAAAAAGATATTTTGGCCTTGGAAAGGGTTCAGAAAAGGGCAACTAAAATGATTAGGGGTTTGGAACGGGTCCCATATGAAGAGAGGCTAAAGCGACTGGAACTTTTCAGTTTAGAAAAGAGGAGACTGAGGGGGGATATGATAGAGGTATATAAAATCATGAGTGGTGTGGAGAGGGTGAATAAAGAAAAGTTATTTATTAGTTCCCATAATAGAAGAACTAGAGGACACCAAATGAAATTAATGGGTAGCAGGTTTAAAACTAATAAAAGAAAGTTCTTCACACAGCGCATAGTCAACCTGTGGAACTCCTTGCCAGAGGAGGCTGTGAAGCCTAGGACTACAAGGGTACATCTATACTAGCCCCCTAGATCGATCTAGGGAGGCTAATGAGGGCGACCGGAATTGCAAATCAAGCCCGGGATTTAAATATGCTTGATTTGCATGTTCCCGGCTGGTCGCCATTTTAGAAATTGACTAGCCCGAAGTAACTGCCTGCATCTACACGCGGCAGTGAAACGGGATTCTGATTTAAAGCCCCTAATTCGAATTAGCTGGTAAACCTCGTTGCAGGAGGAATACCAGCTAATTCGAGTTAGAGCTTTAAATAAGAATCCCGTTTCACTGCCGTGTGTAGACGCGGGCAGTTACTTCGGGCTAGTCAATTTCTAAATCCTGGGCTTGATTTGCAATTCCGGTTGCCCTCATTAGCCTCCCTAGATCGATCTAGGGGGCTAGTGTAGATGTACCCTAACAGGCTGCGTCTAGACTGGCATGATTTTGCGGAAATACTTTTAACGGAAAAGTTTTTCCGTTAAAGTATTTCCGCAAAAGCGCGTCTAGATTGGCACGGATGCTTTTGCGCAAAAAGTGCTTTTGCACAAAAGCATCTGTGGCCAGTCTAGACGCGATTTTGCGCAAGAAAGCCCCGATCGCCATTTTCGCCATCGGGGCTTTTTTGCGCAAAACAGTTCTTCCCTGTCTACACTGGCCCTCTTGCGCAAGTATTCTTGTGCAAGAGGGCTTTTTCCCGAGCAGTAGCATGAAAGTATTTGCGCAAGAAGCACTAATTTTGTACATTACAAAGTCAGTGCTCTTGCGCAAAGTCAAGCGGACAGTGTAGACAGCTGGCAAGTTTTTGAGCAAAAGCGGCCGCTTTTGCGCAAAATCTTGCCAGTCTAGACGCACCCACAGAGTTTAAAGAGAAGCTAGATAAATTCATGGAGATTAGGTCCATAAAAGGCTATTAGCCAGGGGATAGAAATGGTGTCCCTGGCCTCTGTTTGTCAGAGGCTGGAGATGGATGGCACGAGACAAATCGCTTGATCATTGTCTTCGGTCCACCCCCTCTGGAGCACCTGGTACTGGCCACTGTCGGCAGACAGGCTACTGGGCTAGATGGACCTTTGGTCTGACCCAGTACGGCCATTCTTATGTTCTTATGTAAAGTGACCAAGAAATTATTTCAAAATTCCCTCAAAATTTAGGATTCAACAAACCAAACGTCCTTCTTCCCCCAAAGCCAGACTAAAAAAGGGGAGTTCACATTCTAAATGGAGTGTGATCTGAACCGGAAACTCAAGTCCCATTACTCTCTTTTAAGGAAAATGTATGGATTTTAATTCCTGGATCCAAATACAATCCTGGTGACTTTGGATAGGGGTGAGATCCTACAGGAGAAGCTGAGCTTGAGTTTGAATCTCCTGAAGCTCAGAAGGCCAGAAAACTTGTGGAAACAGCTTATCTGATTAACTTTCTGCTATCTGGGGCTGAAATCTCTCACAAACAGCTCAAGAGATTTTGTTGCTATGGTCATTCAATTTAGAACCCTGAATCTGAAACCTAATCTAAATCTAAATATGAACACGGCCTCCCTTCCTTATCTCTAATTAAATCTTACATAATTTTCTTTGTCCCAAGACATCCAATCATGCATAGATATCTGGTTCTCAATAAGATATTCTATACCATGATGGATGGTGTTGTCTAATCAATAAAATAGTGCAAACAAAAATATGCACGTTATCTAAGGCTATATCTAAACTACAAGAAAAGGTCAAATTTATGAAGGTTGATTTCTTATCATCTGATTTTATAAAGTGGAAGGTCCATGTACCCACTGAGTACAAGAATTCAATGTAGTGTGAAGCAGCATGCACCCAGTGCCATTGACTTTGAAAGAGATACACCGTGGGTAACTTTCCCACAGTGCCTGTGCTCCTTTGCATTCTGGGTTATGCTCCCAGTGAATGCTAGGACCAAAACTGTGCAGCGGGTGATTATGGGTTCATGTCAACATCTCATAATGTGCTTGTGTACTCCGTCCCCCCTTGCACATAATGATCGATGAGAAACTGACTTTTCACACCTTTTTTGGCCTTGGTTACCCACGCAGATGCCAGAGCAGCATAAGCATGGCCCCCTTTGTGAATCTCCTTGTGCATCAAAGCTTTGTGATGTTGATGTCTATCTTGGTGCACCTAATGGTGGAGAATGAGGGAGCATATGCATGGCACCTCAGGAAGAAGACAAGGAGGATTCTTGGGAGGCTGTACAGGCAAGCCCTTGCATTGAGCAAATTGGAAACACCACTGGCATTCAATCCTGTGGAAAAAGTGGTTCTGGTGCTGTGAGACAAGCACAGACTGGTGGGGCCACATAGTGCTACAAGTATGGGATAATCAGCAGTGGCTGCAAAACTCATGAATGCACAAGGCCATCTCCTTGGAACTTTGTGAATGGCTTTCCCCCACCTTCAAGTGCAGGGACCCCCGAATGAGAGCCGCTCTGACAGTGGAGACTTTCTTAACAATTGCCCTGTGAAAGCTTGCAACACCAGACAGCTACTGGTCAGCTGGGAATCAATTCGGAGTGGAGAAATCTAGTGAGAGCTGCTGCTATACAAGTAGCCAAGGCCATCAATACCTTTCTGCTAAGGAGGGTAGTGAGTCTGGGAAAAGTGGATACCATAGTGGAGGGCTTTGCCGCAATATGGTTCCCTAACTGCAGTGGGGCAATAGACAGAATGCACATCCACATCTTGGCCCCGACCCCCTTGCCAAGGAGTTCATAAACTGCAAGGGGTACTTCTCAAGGGTGCTATCCCTTGCTCCCGTGGCTCATGATACTGTACGTGGGCAGCCTGGACCAGTAAGGAGCAGTTCAACTACAGGCTGAGCAAGCGCAGAATAGTGAATTTGATCTTGTATTAAATGTCAGGGTGTACATTTCACACAAAGACATACTTCACAGCAACACGTCTTATTGTTACAATTTCCCCCTCCCCACCACTCTCCACACACATTTGTTGATTTTTGTGAAAACATCATGAGCAATCACGGTATTAACCTGAGAACTGCTATAAAATGCATTGTCTTTCCAACAGATAATTTAGCAAAGTTCCCAGAACTGTCCCCATTTGATAATTACATAGAGTATGAAACAAACAATATTTGGTGGTAAAATAATCCTGCAACTGCACATTGGCAATCAGCCAGATGTTACATTTTCTTTGCATTGCCATGTTACAATGTTTTCAATGCTCCAATGTTCCATTTCTTCTTTTACATTAGCTCTCTAGTAGCACAAGTACAGAAATTCTTAGAATCCCTCCTCAGTTGAACCCAGTGGTTCAAGCTACGGATGCTAAGGACTAGTCTACCATCCGATAAGCAGGGCTCGCTGAACCATGGTGAGCCCCGCTCGCCAGCTGCACTGTCCGGCAATCTGCGCATGTGCAGATCATTCTGCGCATGCGCAGATCGCCCGAACCCGGCTCTTCCGGGTTACAATCTACTTGCCACGGGCGAGTAGATTGTATTATATGTCGAGCCCTGCCGATAAGTATTTGTTTATCGGATAGACTGTCGACTAGTCAATTCCCCCGGCCTCTATGAGATAGAGGCAGAAAAGAGGGGAAGGGATACTTCAAAGTGGTAGTGCAACACAGCTGAGCTGAGGATCAGCTGTGCAGCGCTGCCACTTTGAAACCCCAAGGCGGAGTTTCAAAGGGGCAACCACCACACAGCTGATCCACGGCTCAGCTGTGTGGCACTGCCCTTTAAAATGCCGAAGCGCCGTGGAGACCAGGGTCAGAGCTGGCCCAAGCCAAAGGTTCCCACTTCAAATCCAAACAATTTTTCTTAATTGTAATACACACAAAATAAAAATACCACCACTTCAATACTGTAGTGCACTTTTCATTAGTAGATCCCAAAGTACTTCATAAGGGATATCAGTATCATTACCTCCATGTTACAGATGAGGAAACTGTGACACACAGAGCTGAACTGCCTTATCTAGTGTCACCCACCATCTTTCATTACATGAAATGGGATAAACTCATCTCTCATGTAACTTCATTGATTTAATCCTGGGTAACTGCAATGGGATAAATGTGTGTGTCTTTCTCTCTTTCAACCATGCAAAAGTTACACTTAATTATTTGTAATTTGGACTGGAGGCTGTAATAAAAATATCATACAGCAACTTGGTTTTCTGATCACGTAACTTTTATCACAATTTTCTCACATAAAACCTAAATTCATGGATTGACTATTTGGGCATCAAGTTTGAAATGAAGACCAGTAGTATGTATTTTGAATAAAAAACCCATCCCATCAGTAGTGGGCAACCTGTGGCCCAGCAGGGTAACTTGATTACCGTCCATGAGACACAGGCACCATTCCCCAGAGCTCCGAATGTCCATGGTTCACCATGTCTGGCCAATCAGAGGGCAGCACCTGCAGGCAAAGCGGATGCTGGGATGTGCTGGCCATTGCTTCTCACAGCTCCTGTTGGCTAGGAATGGTGAACTGTGGCCAATCGGTCACTCAGAAGAGTGATGTCTGCAGATGTCAGCAAAATGTCTGGAAGCCTGCCATCAAATACCCTGATAGGACACATGCAGCCTGCAGGAGGCATGTTGCCCAACTTATTGCATCATATTTTTTCATTCTGTGAGTAAAAAAGATGGTTTGTGGCTTTCAATGGGTTTTCATTTTCAAATACATGACAGTATTAAATAGTTTTGTTAAAAATAAAACTTGGCAACATTTATCTGTAATTTGGACTGCAGGCTGTAATAAAAATATCATAGAGCAACATGGCTATCTGCTCATGCAACTACTGTGTTTTAATGAAGATCTCATAAAACTTGTTACTGTAGAGTTCAGCTCTCCTCTGCCTTTGGGTTAAATTCAAGTTTAGAAACAATTTAATATTTGATATATCCTCTGTCTAGGAGACTACTGGGATAGAGACTCTGTGATCTAATAGCACTTTTCACACTGCCTAATACTTTGTGGATCTAAAATGCTATGACCCTATTATTTGGGATCCAAGTTCCGACAATTAAAATGACCTAATACCCAATGTCTCACTACAGCCATTATTGCTAATCAGGTAACTAACCTGTGAATTAGGAAGGATTTACATGAAACAAGATTTACTGAACAGTAAGTCAGAAAAATGCCGGAAAACAGAGTTCTGTGATATAATAATGTAGTTTGTGATCTTCCTCAGTCTTGACAAGTATTAGAAAAATAATGTGTGTTCTCAAAATTAGATACATATTTGCCTGATAGAACAAAGGAACAACTCATCTGGAAATTATATGCTTTGTAGAATTTATACTTAATTATTTAAAAATCTCAAAATACAAGGTTAGCTGCTCTTTATAGACTGTTGCCTTGTTCCAAAATACCTTAATAAAGGAACTGAAGTGTACCTTTAAATGTCTCTCTTAATAGTGACTAGTGATTTTGGGTACCCAACTCAACACACCTTGAGTATCCTGGCTTTCAGAAAGCTCCTTTATGGTTTTTCTGGTTGGGAACCCAAAAGCTGAGGCACTCAGAATCACTAATTAGGTTTGAAAATCTTGGTCTTAAACATGCGTTCAATGAAATTTATGCACATGCTTGAAGTTAAACACATATACAGCCGCTCCCCAAGTTACGAACAAGTTACGGACCAACACTTAGTCCGTAACTCGAAGTGTTCGTAACTTGGATCCCATAGAATTACATGGCGACCGTGCCATCCGCTTTGGTCGTAAGTGCGGATGGTCATAAGTGGAAGTGGTCGTAACTCGGGGAGCGGCTGTAATCATAGAAGATTAGGGTTGGAGGAGATCTCAGGAGGTCATCTAGCCCAATCCCTTGCTCCAAGCTGGACCAACCCCAACTAAATCATTCCAGTCAGAGCTTTGTCAAGCCTGTCTTTAAAAACATCCATGGATAGAGATTCCACCACCTTCCTAAGTAACCCATTCCAGTGTTTCACCACCCGTAGTGAAGCAGTTTTTCCTAATAGCCAACCTAAAGCTCCCCCACTGAAACTTGAGACCATTACTCCTCATTCTATCATCTGTCACCACTGAAAACAGCCTCTCTCCATCCTCTTTGGAACCTACTATCAAATCCCTCCTCACCCTTCTCTTTTGTAGACTAAATAAATCCAAATCATTTTGGGGCTGACTGGCTAAGAGGCGGGAGATAAATGCCTCCCTACCCAAGGGGAAGAACCATTAGCCTACCAGGAAAGGAAGCTACCAGCAAACAAATACCATCTCCTTATCTAAAGGAGACAGAAAATGAGGTCTGGGAATACTAATCTAGGAGATAACTGGGTGACTAAAGCCCAGGGATCTTGTGTGGTTTGACCCCCACCAAGCTTACAGATACCTGCCCAGAAGAACCTGGACCACAACAAGACTCTATCATGGATCTACAAGGGGGCACTAGTAGAGACAAGCCACCACTACAGCTTGGATTATAAGGGTCACATCCCAAATTGAAGGGATATCAGTAGGAAGTAGCCCACTGCAGTGCACATAGACTGCATACTGGGAGCTCCCCAATTCAGGAGTTGACTTGCATGGGGCCCTGAGCTGGGTCTAGGTGGTGTAGGAGGCAAGTGCCTTCTCCTAGTATTAAAGATGGAGGCACCTTAATCAAGCAGGATGCTGGAAATTAAGCATTCCAACCACTAGGCAGCCTGATCCTCCAAGCCCCATTAAGGCAAGTCTTAGTTAATCAATTCAAGAAACTACTTTATACACTTTGACCTCATTCACATGTAGTTTGAACAACCTTAAGATACTATTTTCAGGAAACAATTTTTGACAATGATTTTGAGTAACAAGGCTTCACTGGTTGATGCAAGTCAGAGTGACTGGGACATAATTTGTTTTTTCAACAGTTATTGAAAACCATTTTCTCATCTCTGCTGGAAGTAGCTGAACTGCTCTTATCTAATCTATCACCTGTCATTTCTGATCTATACCAATGACCTTCTCTAAATCATCATTGTTTTAATGCTTCCCTGTTATACAATAGAGTTCTCGGTGTTAAATAATTCCTGTAGGCAAAGAATGTTGGTATTTTGAACTCATTCTAAAAATATGTTTTTACATGCAAATTGGATTTTACTTTTGATTACTATTAATTTCTGCACCTTTTAATGTAGTTCACTTGAAAATTATTTCTCTTCAGCTGTCTTATAAGACAAGTTTTATGTTTCTATACTTTGGCTAACAGAATAAGATGGTTATTTAACACAGACACACAAAAAATCTTGCAGATTTTATAGTCTAACTTCCAATACACCTGACTCTCCTCATCCACTGCAATGTCAGTGTTACAAGACTATATTTCTCAATAAGTGGAAAAAATTACACTAAAAGCTATTTATTATAGTGGTCAAACTATTTTTACCTTCATTTTTTTTTCTGTGAAATTTGTTATCCGTAGGGCCCAATCTATGTCAAATCTTTCGTAATTTATGTGGACTGTTAGATGATTGGTGAATGGTAGGGGTAAGGCAAACTGAAATCTGAAGGGCTCATTTTCTTTTCATTTCAATTCTTAATCAATTTTCTAGTCCAGCAAAAGAAGTTATTTCTCTCAGATATCATGTATAGCCTTTCTAGTCTGGCACGCTTGGGATCTGACCAGTGCTCAACCAGAGAATTTGCCAAACCATGGGAGATCAATATCATCTAGCAGCATCACCAAGACTTCCACTTCTTACTGGGCTCTTATAAGACATCTGGGGTAAATTAGAGATAAATAACAGCACATAACACCGAGAGCCAGGACTGGTAGCTTTAAACAAATTTTGTGTGACTGAAGGAAACATGGCCACACCCATGATAAGTGGACATCTGGGTAACTAAAATCATGCCAGACCACGGATGTTGCCCGACCAGAGACTGTGGGACTAGAGAGGTTCAACCTGTACATCATATGAAGAATTACAAGTGAAACTGTTTATCTGCAACACTAATTAATATCTTTCTCCCCTTCTCCTTCCAACATATCAACAGATGAATTTAATAAATAATCCCTTGCATTGTACTTTCATAGGAGGGTGGTGAAGCACTGGACTGGGTTGCCTAGGGAGATGGTGGAATTTCCATCCTCATACGTTTTTAAGGCTAGGATTGACAAAATCCTGGCTGGAATGACTCAGTTGGAATTGGTCCTGCTTGGAGTAAGGGGTTGGACTCTTTGACCCCCTGAGGTCTTTTGCAACCCTAATCTTCTATGAATCTATGCATAGGCAACTGCTGGGAAGGGACTCCCCCCCAGGAAACCCTCCCCAACGTGATTCTTCCCCATGCCAGCCCTAGCCTGGGGAGGGCCGTTTCTAGGAGAGTTCAGGGCCCAGGACAAGCCTCCCCTT
The DNA here is from genome assembly GCA_019425775.1 of Rafetus swinhoei. Classification (NCBI taxonomy): domain Eukaryota; kingdom Metazoa; phylum Chordata; order Testudines; family Trionychidae; genus Rafetus; species Rafetus swinhoei. The sequence goes on from CM033449.1 coordinate 118,709,114, forward strand.
TTGTCTCAGACCCCACCAACTCTCTGCCCCTCCCAAGTCCTTGCACCTACTCAGCCCTCTCCCTGCCTTTTCCAGTTCCTGCTCCTCACCCATCCCATCCCCACTCTATCTCCTCCCACAAGTCCCACCCCCTGAGCAATGCAATCTGGGGGAATAGCAGTAGAGGTTGGGCTCCATCCTACACGCATCAGCAGTGGCAGGAAGTGGAACATCCCAGCTCTAGCCTGCTATGCTCTTCCAGCTCCATGCTGTATCAATCTGCTTCCTGCTACAGCTGAGCGCCGGGGTGATTCCACCTCAACCCACAAGCACTCTCCCCAAGTGGCATGCCTAGGAGCCAGGGCAGCAGATCAAGTCAGAGTGGTTGTGGGACATAATCCCTACTACCAGCACTAGGTCCTCGGGGCCACTCTGGGCCCCATGGGGCCCCACAAAGTGCAGGGCCAAGCATAGCTGCCCTAAACCATCCAATGGACAGAGTGGTTCTATCAGCTGCTGGCCCCTCCTCCCCATGGCATTTGGGGAGACATATGACCCTTTGTGCCCCTCCACTCATTGCCCCTGATTCTATGCATCTTAGGGGGACAATTTTTAAATGCTGTACAACTGCCAGCAAGGATAGTATACCATAGTAATCTATCATAAGCCTGTGCAGAAGAGAAAATTAACCATACTATTGGGTACCATTCCATGCTAGCATATGATAAAATTATCTTGACATCTATGGAGGAGCCGATTTGCCAACATGTGTAACACAATACCTGCTAGTATTGCCACCTGATCTACATCCATTGAGAACAAAGAGAAAAGCAACAACTGCTCAGTGTCAGTGCCACATTTAGCTGAAGGTGTGCTTGTTCATCCATTCTATACTTTATGGTGGTTTGTTTGAAAAGCGGTTTCAGAGATAGTTAAGCAGGTAACCTTTATATAGTTACTTAAAAGACTAGAGTAGGGGGAAATGTTCAAAGGAGCACTCATATAACATGAAAGGCTCTCTAGATACTGTTCCCACTGCTATAAGTGAAAGTCACTAGAATTTTACAAGGAAGAGAAATTCTGCTCTTCAATACAGTTCCCATTGGGAGCAATCATACAACACTTACACAAGCAAGAGATCCAGAATGTGAATTATGTGCATGATTCTAAATACACAGATTGACTTTAAAGGATTTAAACTTCAACAACAAGTTTCATGAGCTCCTTCTTTGGAAACTGCTTACAATTATGTGGCTTCTTCATTGCAGAGATGTAAATAGCTATCTATGATTGTATGCATAATGTCTTCATACAATGTCTTCTGCATTTACCAGCTAGAAACAAGCCACACATCCAGTTTTATAGTACTCACCGGAACCAACATTTGTAATCTGATGTATTGGGTGGTAGTGGAGAAAACGAGGCTAGATTATATGACCACAAGAGCTGATAAATTAATCTCCCATCTATTTTGTAGGCAGACAAGAACCCCTAATGTAGTTTTGCAAAACTATCTTTTAATTAATGTTAAGTAAACCATTTGTTAGTGAACAATTAACATAATAGTAAACTGTTCACTTATTGTTGCAAGGAAATTTGTTACTGTTTTAATTTCATCTGTATTTAATGAAGTAATAGAATTTCCAGGGCTTTTTTTAATCTTGTTGGGGTGGGGAAAGGAGAAGGATAGAAATTCTTTGACATGAACAGGAGGAGATTTTAAGAGTGGGATTTGCAGTTCTCCGTCACCGCCCAGTAAACAGCATAAGGCTAAAGGGAAACGAAGAAAAATATAGACCTGTGGGGAATAATAATAATAATTGTATTTAAAAGGTTACCAGCAGCAAGAGAGGATGATACATACATATTCACATAGAAACAATGTCTTTCCCTGTAGCCTGGAGAGAATTGCAGTGCCATTCATTTTACAGAACCCTTGGACTCATGCTAAAACTGTTCCCCTTATTCAGATAAGGCAAATAAGCCTTAGAAATATTCATTATACTTTCCATAAAATCTCCTTTCCTATTAGATATGCACTCCATTCCATGTTAAATGTAGCATGGGCAAGCCAAGGCTCTGGGTGAAAGGGCAGCTCTGATAGCTTGATCTCAGAGATGCCCAGCAAGCCTCATTATGAATGTACATTTTGGGAGGAGTTCCACTGCATTACTCAAACTGCTGATTCCAAACCAAGCACAATGCTGCAAGTTAAGTACCGTTTTCCATTATAGAGCTTCATTCTGTGCATCTATGGATTAATTACAGGAGGGAAAGGTCTGTTTCTGTGTCTCTTTGTACAGTCTTATTTCATGCAGCAAAAAGGTAAAGCTAGACTGCTTTCTCCTTTCAATAGATGAATATAAAAAATGCCCTGGCTTGACAGCTAGAGCCATGCTACAGATTAACCAAACTGTACACACATTTTAATAGGAAGATTATTTCTCAGAATTGCAGCAACAATTATGCAAATACTAGCTATGGGAAAGTAGTGTGTATATAATCTAATTCCTTTTATTTTCAAAGGGTTTAATCCATTGCAATCTCTGCAATTCAGCCTTTTATATTGTTGGACAAATTCCTACATTCATCTGCCTTTCAGGTAATGAATGGATGAGTGTTCAATTCCTTTCTATCCCAGACCTGTAGTTACTAGAGGAATTAATCACAATATAATAAGCACTAGACTGTTACTGCCATTTCCATCTTCTTCACTGCATGGAGCTAAAAGCTAATCTGTATGGTCCTTCATAGACAAAGTCTACTTTATCCCTGGATACAGATCTTCCGATAGCCCTGGGGACCTTTAAATTGCTGCAACTTGCTCCAGTCAGTGCTGAGGGCTGCTTGGGGGAGGCTAGCCCCAGCCCCGTTCCTTCCACCCAAGGTACCGCCCCTTGCTGGGGTGAGGAGCCATTCTCTGCCCCCCTTGCCCAGAGTGCCAGCGAGTCTGTTGGTCACTTTTCCTGGATATAGCTTAGTCTGGAAACTACACATTGATATGACCGCATAGATAGGCAGAGCAACAAATTTTTACATCTAAAGCTGGAGATAGCTACTTACCAAAGACACTTAAAATATTTCATTAAAACAGAATATAAAATCAGTGCAAATAGTGTGTGAAAAATTAATACTGACAACCTAAATGTGATTGTATTTACTTTCCTCACTTTTCTAATTTTTTTTTCAAATTGCAAGGCATCATAGAAGAGAATAAAATGCCATTTAAAAATGTGATCCCTTTGAAATATAGTCCATGAAATGTTGAACCTGATAGAGGCATATTAACTAACAGCCTCAGCAGATAATCTGTAATTAAAGCTATTCAGGTATATTAGAACAAACAACATGACTCGGGCCTGGCTAAGCCCACTCATAAATGTTTGGTTGTCTCAGCAGATGTATATCTGTTTTCAGTATGGTCTTAGTCAGAGGTATAATTACACTCAAATTTCAAACCCACTATTATTATTACTGCACCTAAAGGTGTATTACAGATGTACAAATTATAGTGTTGCCAGCTCTTGCAATTTTATCACAAGATTCCAAGAGACATGCTAGTATGTGAGAATCCAAGCTTTCATTTAAAAATGTTTGTAGCCATCATGGCTGTAGATAAAAGCATGAAAATGCTTTGTTTAATACATTTAATTATTTTAAAGCCATGACTATGATTTGGTGTGGGGAGGTAAGGGTTATCAATAGATAATTTCACTTCCTATCTTATATAGCTTTACCAAGAGGCAGGTACCCTTGGTTTCAAAACTTGGCTCCCAGATCAGTATGTGGAAAAAATACTGATATCCAAAGATAAATTCCAGACACAAGTGGTCTGGTCACATGTCCTTGTACAGTCATAGCAGCCATTGCTTACAGGCTGCCCACTGAAAGGTTAAGCTATTCCACAGTTTATTGTCTGTGCTGATGGTCCATCATCCTTGACTGGCTTCTTCATTGTTATACCTGAAAAGCTGACTGTTGGTGTCTTCCATTTGAATTACAGATCCCTAGTCAATATTCATAGCTTCAAATACAAAAACAATACATGCATACAAATAGGATAATGATGTTCAGCAAATCGTAACTCTTCCAATGACATATCCCGTGACTTATCTTGAAGAAGTGCATCAAAATTATGCCATTATCCTATCACAGTAATATCACTGTGAAGAATATGGGGTGCATTGTCACAGCCCCCACCTCTTTTGCTCCCCTAATAACCACAGCCTCTTCTTCGCATTTGTCAGCTTATCTCACAAACATCCGTGTACATTCAATAACTCACATTAGCAATTTAATCTTTCAGTACACTTAGAAAGAGGTAAAACTGACATTAGCACTAGAGGAGTTTAAACAAATTTACTGTTGCAAAGCTGTGGTTTACAGTGATATATATTTCTTTCATGCCTTTTACCTGATATATTTTATTATGTAGCGTGAAAATGGATGTGCGGCTTAAGAAGCATGAGAATGGATGTTGTTCCACAGGCAAAAAGTGTATTTATTTTGAAATTATGTAGTATTTGCTATAGATTCCCAAATTAATAGCTCTACATATATATCTTTACAAAAATCATACAAAATACAACTGAAATTTATCTATTTTAATTATGGTATGTAGTTTTTATACAAACACTAAAAGCTATATTTCATGGAGTTTTTATATCCAAAGGGACCTTTGCCAATGCACAAACATAGCCAACCATGGTTTAAATTCTAATGCCAATTTTTAATGGACTTTCAGAGAACCAGAATTCTGTAATTCACCACACTTTCATTTCTGTAGTGAAAACAAATACTAAAACAGCACCTTCCATGATACACATAATGCTTGATATCACAAAATAACAAAATCTGAGTATTAGTTGTATGTTATGGGTGCTTCCAAGCTCATTCTATATTCACTGTGTTTTTTAAGAGATGGATGTCTGAATTAATTCATTCATTTTTATTTTACAAATGTTGGGATCTCTACATTAAGGATGTGGTCAATATTTATATAATGAACCTCAATATTTTTTCCTTTAAAAGCTTGTTCAAAACAGGTTCCTTAAGACTCAGCTCCAAAAAATAATTTTCATCATGGTTAATTTGACCATACCTTGACTAATTGAAGATCAACTTTTATTTACAAAATTAACAATTGGACAATTACCCAGCTCATAATGTCCTCCTGACAAGGAAAACAATGAAATAACTGACATTTAAATCAATAAACGACATTGATCACTGCCTTCACTTGTCAAATTTTCATTGAAATCAGAGTTCCACACACAGGGTGCATCTACACAGCACCCTAAACTTGAAATCAGATATGCAATTTGCACTACACAAATTGCATCTCTTATTTCAAATCTATTTTAAAATAGCTTATTTTGGTATTTGGCGCATCTACACAGCGCCAAATTTTGAAATAATGCACTATTTCGAACCATCCCTTATCCCTCATGCAACGAGGTTTATCAGGATGGCAAAATAGTGTGCTCCTTATTTCGAAAAATATTTCGAAATAACGGGTGGCTTGTGCATTTTCAGGGTAGCTATTTTGGGATACCGGAGGTATGCTGAAATAGCCATGCAGTGTAGACATACCCACCAAGGGCTTGAGGATAAAACTCTTAATGGAGCAAAATCTCTACATTCCAGAGTCACAATGGTACTTAAAGAGTCTATGGGGCTTTTTTTTAAATGGGCAGCTGGACAACATAGTCCAATGCACCAGAAGTGCTTTGATTGTGCCTAGCACAGCAACAGTGCTTCTCAGGCTGCTCAGCTTCTACTTATGGCCTGAATTTCAGCTGTTCAGTGGGAAAACTATAATGAAAACAAAGGAAGAGAAAAGTAACCAGAGTACAAACTAAGGAAATCCAAAGAAAAGGTGACGGAAAACACAGGGACTATGGAAGAAGAATGTGGAGTCAAGGCGGAGGGAAAGGAAGAGTTGTGGGAAGTAATAAGGATGAGGTGAAAAAAGGGCTCAAATACAAGTATGAAATTAAGGACAAGGCATATAAGAGAAGGAGAAAGAAGGGATACATTGAAGAAACAGGGTTTTAGGAAGAGAAAAGTAACCAGAGTGCAAACTAAGGAAATCCAAAGAAAGGATGACAAAAACACAGTCACTATGGAAGAACAAAAAACCGAGCACAGGGCAGAAGAAAAACAGGAAATTCAATAAAGCACTGATGCCAAGTTTGATTTATTTATTTGATTTATTACAAAGTACTTCAGTTTTTATTTTCAAATGGGTGAAGTTTACTATTTTGGGTAAGTCGGAGAAGACAAGAAAGAAGAAGAGGGAAGTCTGGATTTTGTTTCAAAGAGGGACCTGCTTTGAAATTACATTACAAACCACTCTCCCCTTTAGCTCAATAGATATGTATTCATGTAGTCATGTACCCTATTGTAAAATCCAAACCAAGAAAACCTAAACATCTGAAATCAGAAATCCTGTGACACTAATAGCAGAATCGAAGGATTTACTCTCACAGATGCAAAGTCAATATACCAGCCATGTCTTCTGTTTGTTTATGTATAATAATGTATCCAAAGTTCTATTAATTCTGCTCAGGGATTTGGGATGCTTGAAATTTTAATAGCTTTGAGAGGTTGATAACTCTCATATGAATTAAGCTGTTTCTATCCAAATAAAATGTTTCATATCGACATTTTAGATATGAGAACTAAAATGTTTTAAAAATGGACATATCATGGGCTTTTGAATTAATTTTCCCTTCAGAGTCCAGAAAACATTACAGAATTAGAACCCTGGAATATACAATTTTAGATGCTTTTGTAGTTCCTGCTAATCTGTTTCTTAAGATTTCACAGACCCTTGCCCTTGAAGCATGGATATATATGGTCATTATAACATATTCTTTGGATTCCAAGCATTTGTACTAGAGGAAGAGGTGATGAGGCAAAAAAAATTATTTTATGGCTCCATGAAGCAAGATATAGGGGTAATAAACACACTGCTCAACCTAGAGTGAAAGGCAAAACTGTGTAGCTACAGAAGTGTGCAGGCTCGTCAACCTAGGGAGAGCTTTGTGTAGGCCTGGATAAAAGGTAGTTGGATCACTCTCCACATATAAGATGGAGGCAGTGTGGTTAGGCAGTAGGAAATATTAAGAAGGATTGGCTAGAGCTCTGACTTTACCTTCCGTTCAAGGCATTTGCCCTCTAAATTTTCAGATGATGCATGGTTCACAGGAATGGATTCCCCACTGTTCCTAGAAATTCACATAGCAGTACCAGCAGCTCTCTGCTAAAATCAACCAACTAAAATTTTACTCTATAACAAAATGGCTGAAAGAATTTTTGTGTCAGGAAGAGAATTCAGTTTCATTTCGTGAAACACGTGTGAATCTTCTATTTATGTGCATTGTGCCCAAACCTTGCAGTGATGCTTGCATTACAAATTGGTAACGATCAAAGGCTTTTGCCATTTCCAATTTCTAAGATTCCATGTGTAGTTCTCCTCTGAAAGAATGTTTTCAAGCACTTCTATATGCCTTCCAAAAATATTTCTTTCTAGATGACAGGTCGACAGATATTGGATAACAATAACTATAGAGAACAGGATGAAGGATGAGAAATTTGACTATGATCACATTGCTTTAAACTACAATACTGTGTTGGTACTACATACAACTCAGACCACACTAGCATTCTTAGGTAGGCTGCTAACTAATGCTGAAAGCATATGAAACCAATTTACTCCTTAATAAAATTTCTCCTTAAATGGAGTTCTTTGTAATATCTGCACTATCACTGCATCAGTTTAATATATTGTATTGCATTTTTGAATGTATTACAACACATTTAAAATATGGACAGCAATATTTCCAAAATCGGATTTTGTATTTTGCATATTTTATTTTTCAGCTTGACAAAATTCCACTTTTCTATCTGATAAGTAAGATCAATGTGTTTTTATTTTATCAAGTTAAATTTTCACAACTATGAAAAATTATGGGTTTTAAAGCTTTTTTTATTTTATCAATTTAAACTTTCATAGTTGCTAGAAATTATGCTGAGGGGCAGGGGGTGAGACAATTCATGAAACCTTAAAGCTTCATAACTCTTAAAAATAAATTGTCAATATCACATGTCAACATAAGCAAAAGTAATATCCATAAATCAAACTAAGTTCTCAATAAGCATTTTTCTTACTTTGCTTATCTATAAATTTTGATTGTTATCAAGAAAAATACTTTTTTTGCCTGTTAACATGAAGGGTAAAATCAATGTATGCTAGCACTTGCTGATATATAGCTAACCCTTCAAAGCTTATGCAGTTCTGAAACCGCACTATTTAATCAAAATAACTATTTTACCAAGGCCAGAATTTGGCAGATGCAAAACGTAATAGTATGCTCAAGCTCTGTGCACAACAAAACTTCAACCACTTTAAATGACAAAACCAGCAGTAGATTGCACAGATCTTCCTAATATCATCCCTTTTTTTTCTTGCTCAAGATGCAGTGACATGTCATAAATGAGCATCTCAAGCTCTGTACACACGTGACACCAAAATGAAATACCACTCTCAGTAGATTGTACAGATTTTATCTTCTTTCTGGTATGCTTTTCATCATTATTGAAATATTGCTGAAATAGTCAATGGTGTTGATACCAGGCTTCTGAATCAACAAACTGCTAATAACTTTCAGAGAATTTCTTGCTTCTCAGAGCTACTGTTTCAGGCTGCCTGCTGATTCAAGGAGACTATCACATTGGCGAGACACTATAAAAAACATAGGGCTGGAAAGAAGCTCGAGAGAGCATCTAGTCCTTCTGCCTCATGCTAAGGCATGCCAAGTATACTTAGACCACACCGGGCAGATGAATCAGCTCAATTTGCCCACTACTACTTACTAAAGATGTTGAAACATTAATTGGAAGGATAGTTCAATGTGGTACTAGTATGACAGCCGGTGTAATGCAACAATTCTCATCTGAACAGTATTTGCACATTCAGACCCTGGATTCAAATTTGGTAAGCACTTTAATTTATAAATACAGCTATCAGCAGCCAACATCTGGTTCCCATTGTATGAAAGACAGCTGGTGTCTGAGAAATTAAGGAGAAAGGAGTGTGAAAGGAGCAAAGTCTCGTGTCATAATAGAAAGTTAAATATGGAAGTGTTTTCATATACACATGGGAATCTAACGAGGCTATATCTTTAATCTCTTACTGTCTAATACAATAATGAAAAAATTAAAAAAGTAGTAAAGGGAAATAAGAAAATTTATTTTTCAATGGGTAAAACAAATAGGGCAATCTCCTGAAATATCCTAGATAAACTTCACTGAAATCAGTTTAATAATTCTGTGGTCCATTGTATTAAAAAGGCAATCGTTTTGGTGTTATTGTGAGAAATCCCAAACTTCTCTAAGAGATGGGACTAATATAAACCTTGGGAAATGTGGGTAAATTAAAAGGATTTTGTTAACTAACGTAAACATTTAAAATTAAGTAGGTTTCCCTGGAAAACTCTAAGATGAGGGATATGCTGCAGGGAGGGATCCATTGTTTAACCCCATGGTTTACAGAAACCCCACCGTTTAAACCCATGGTTTCTGTAAAGTCCCCAAACTCACACATAGTAGGGTATGGTTTGGCAATAATTTTTGAGGGAGGTCCACTCCAAGAATTTAGAAAGTTGTTGAGGGCCGCACTTTTCCATAATATTAATGGAGAAAGTATGGGGTCTGGGATGGGGACTGGGAGCAGAAGGGAGCTTGCAGTAAGGGATTGGGGTGCAGGAGATGGTGTGGGGTCTGGGAGGGAGGGAGTTTGGGTGAAGAAGCCAGTTGTGACCTGGGTTAGGGGACTTGGGTGCAGGGGTTTGGGCTGCGCAAGAGGGGGTGGTGACCTGGGGAAAGGGACTGAGGTACAGGAGGGGGTGCAGGGATTTGGGTTATGACCTGGGGAAGGAGATTGGGGTGCAGGATCTAGGAAGGGATATGGGAGCAAGAGGGGGAAGAGGGTTTGGGTTATGTGGGGTAGGGGTATAGGAAGAGGGGCAGAGGGTTTGGGTTGTGACCTAGAACTGAAAGGGGCTGTGACCTGGGACAGGGCCTGGGGTGCAGGATCTGGGAGGGTATATGGGTGCAGGGAGGCAGAGGGTTTGGGTTATGTGGGGTGGGGGTAGAGGGATGGGGTGCCAGAAGCAGGCTGTGGCTGGAAGACTCACGTGCTTGACTCCCTCCCTGCCTGTCTTGCCCCCACATTGGCTGCAGGGGCCATGTGGTTTTTGAACAGCTAAGAGCCAAAGAGGAAGGGGGAGGGTGCTGGGGATGGGAGCACCCTTCCTCCCCCAGGCTTACAGCTGTTCAAAAAGAGCCCAGCAAAGGCCTCTTTTCTCGGCAGGGGGCAGGGGGCAGGGGGCAGGCAGGGAGTCTGCCTGAGGCTCTCCACTGCATCCAGGGGCTGGATCTGGCAGTTTGGCAGGCCGGACCTAGCCTATCGAGGGTATTTCCCCCAGGCCTGTACTAGGAGGCTCTTGTTATGAACCTGAAATCACACAAAAACTCCTGTGTGGTGTTTGAAGTACTGACTTCTACCAGAGACCATGTGGGGTTGGGATGATCTCTGGAAAGGTTATTTGCATGTGGGTAGGTTCTATTATTTTTAATGATTTCTCTGTAATTCTTTTACCTTAAGAATAAAATGTGCTTGCTTAGAAAGAGATGTGTGGTAGATTAACTGTGATAATTACATTGTTAAATGCCTCGCAAGAGAAGGCAAAACAACCCTGCCTAGGTGAGCTGGTTTTTGCCATAGCTATCAGAGAATAGACAGGGAATTGTTCATCTGGTAAGTTACTCAATAAGAAGGGAAAAGAACATGTGTCTTCAACTAAGGTAACCCTGGGAACCAAGGTTTCCTGTAAGTTGCACACCTGAGTGGGTGCACAGCCCTTTTCTGAGTCCTGTGCAGAAGTTCAGAACTTGCTGCGCAGGCAGGGAGCTCAACTGATCAGCAGGGGAAGGGAGGGGCAGGGCACTTGCCCTCCCAGAGGATCAGAAGCAACAGCTGCTGCTGCCTGCTATAAATGGAGAAGCTGTCTGCAGCCTCTATCCCAGAGCTGGGCAAAAGATGATCTGCAGGCCTCAGTGATCTGCGAGAGCCTCAGTCGAGTCCCTGCCTGCCCTGCATCCACTCGGCATTCCAAAAAGCCGGGTGCAGAGCCACGAGTGTGTTTGTGAATGCTGAGAGCCTGGAGGGCAGGGAGACAGGCTTTTCATGCTGTCCCCACCCCCAGTAGCTCCCATTGGCTGGTTTCGACCAATAGCAGATTCCTGTTTGCAGGACAGACAGCATATGAAGTTCCCCTCATCCCCCAGGCTCACAGCATTCAGTTCAGAATAATCATGGCTCCTGCAACTCCCCTGAGCACTTACAGAGGCTGGAAGGCAGGGAGTCTGGCTAAGGAACCTGCTGGGCTACTGGCTGGGAGCCAGGTAAGGACTCCCAGACAGAGCCTATCTCTGGCATCCCAGCTCCTCCTTCCTTCCCCCAACCCTCTGTCCCACTTCTGCACCCCTATCCCATGTAACCCAAACCTTCTGCACCCCTCCTCCAGCCCCCATACACCTTCCCAGACACTGCATCCCCTTCTACGCCCCTCCTCAGGTCACAAACCCTTCTCAGACCTTGCACTCCAACCTGCTATCCCTGGTCACAGCCCAAATCCCTGCACCCCTTCCTGCACTCCTGCCCAAAGTCACAACCCCAATCCAAAGCTCTGCACCCCCTCCTCATGCCAGTCCTTTGCCCCAGGTCACAATCACCTACTTTGCCCAAATTCCCTCCCAGATCCCACACCCCAATCCCTTACCCCAAGGTGCCTCTTGCACTCAACCTCCTCCCAGACCCCCACACCTCCTCCATTAATATAATGGAAGAATGCGGCCCTTGACCACTTACCAAATTCTTGGAGTGGCCGCCATCAAAAATTATTGCCCACCCCTATGTTAATGGCTTAAGAAAGAAAAAAAAGATTCTTTTAGCAGAATTATTTTGAAGTGTTGACGATATCTAGAGCTCTGTTCTTAATGATTTTTTCAAATCCTGTGTTACTAATTAATACATGGTAAACTGTATTGCATTAAGGCCAGATCTTTGCTATCTGGTAGAGTTCTGGCTCTTAGGAGTCAGAAGCAGCAAGTACTAGGTGTGATGCTAGTTGTTTTGTAGGATGAAACCTTATTTGCAAGATCTTTTGAAACATGCATCTGTCTGTTAGAAAGGATGATAATACATGTACTCCAAGGTCTCAACAGGGTAGTCAGGTTAGTCTCTGACTAAAAAAAAAAAACTTAAAAAAACCCAACAATGGTCCTGTAGTACCTTAGACTAACAAAAATATATAAATAGTATCATGAGCTTTCGTGGGCACAACCCACTTCTTCAGTCAAGAGTAATGTTAATTTTCTTTTTATTTGATTTCATATTAAATAATCATACGCCTTGTTAATTATCCCTTGTTTAATATATTCCATACCTACGGACTATTTAAAATATATATTTATACCTATGTTTTTTGTTTGTACTGGTGGGTGCACATCCACATGCTACCTCAATATTGGTGTTGCACATAAGAAATTTCAACCCGCCCAAGGATGGAAAATCTTAGAGGGAACACTGCTTGGGACCCAGGAGCCTTCAGTGGATCAGAGATGTGGAATACAGGCAGGGACAACTGGTGCCTGAAGGTGCAGGGAGGGCCACCCAAAGGGGCAAGCAGACATGTGGGGGTACCCCATTTAGCAATTAAAATTTTGGCGGGGGCCTACTGGGCAGTGCACCTCCCAAGTGCTACCACCTCCCAAGTGCTAGTCACCGATGACTATAGGTGCTTTTGGCCTGAACAGTAACTAAGCCCTCTTCATTCCATCAAGGTACAACAGAATCCAATGACCAGAAGCTTGACAAGTGTAGACTGTAAATAAGGTGTAAATTTTTAAGATTCAATGCCACTGGAATTTATTTATCAATGGTTGTGATGGATTCCCCATCAGTGGCAATCAAGACATGATGTTTAGAGGTAAGTGCAGGTACAATGTTTGTATCTGCAAAAATGAGTTGCTGATTTCCACATTGATATCCGTTACATCCTGTCCTTCTTTAGGCCCCAATCCTGCAAACAGTTATGCACACATTTAACTATATGTGCATGAATAATTTCACTAAGGTCATGGGTTCAAGTTAGGCAGTTGCATAAGCATTTGCAGATTCCGGGTCTTAGTTTCTGTTGACTCTGGGGCAAGGACCGCCTTTTATCATACTCCCATTCAACACCCAGCACGGGTGTTGCTCCTGAGCAAAACTGCACCACTGTAATAGTACAGGTAATAGTAAGCCCTGCTTTTGACACCAGCAGCCAGTAGAGCATCAAGGCTATTGGGATGTGATCTGTATGCTATATTATAATAAAATAAGAATAATCCATGTCTGTAGCAGTGTCCTCTAAAAATTGACATCAGGCTTTTTATCACCTGAGTATAAAAGGCACTCAGATACTATACCGATGGGCACACTTCAAGTCCTGAATAGATAAGCAGATCTACTACTAAGCAGCATAAAACATCTTGACTGCTCTGGAATGTTGCACAAAGTCTATAAATGGATAAGCAAACATGTATGAAAGAACTAAATACAGTGTTTTGAAATATGTGGCACACTCAAGACTCTGGGAAGATTTTGAAGAGGTTGGAGGTTTTGAACATATTAAACACAAACCTGACAGGGATGGATTAGTAAAACCATCCTGGCTTGGGGAACTGGACCAGATGCCCTACCCAAGATCTCTTCTAATCCTATGCTTCTGTGATTCTGAAAGCGTGTATTGTAAAAGCATTAAAACACTGCCACATCAGCTCACAGGTATCATCCTTGCAGGAACATGCCATTTAAAAAAAAAAAAAAACAACCTTTGCCCAGTCATTGAACTGATATAAATCAACACAACTGTAATCATTTCAAAGGCACTATGCCAATTTCTGCCATCCCAAAATCTGGCTTGTTCCTGTTAAAAGGTATCTATATAATAAGATTCCAAGATTCTCACACTGAACTTTAGAATTTCTGTTGAGTTAGTGTGAAGCGATGGAGACAGATAGAAACATTGGTGAGAGCTCTTTGTGTTCAAAATATCAGCAGGCTCACTCATCATGGTGATTCATGGCCTCTTACCATGCAAAGTTCTCAACCATGTTGTCTTTATGCTACAACGTCTTTCAGCTACAGTAAGGCATATATCTATGCCATGCCAAAGTCCCAGACCATTGTGAGACCAGAAGTAATTCAACCCATCTCCATTTTTACTCTGCATCTAATTTGCATGCAATAATTTAATTGATTACACAACTGAGATTGCACAGATAATTGATTATTTAAGCCAAACGCTACACACACAATTTTAAGTGTTGGTAATTTTAAATGTTCTTTTATATCAAGAAAGATGTATACAGGCCCACCGGCAGGGGGCAACTGCGTTGGGCTCGACAGTGAAAAGGCCCTGGGCTCCCAGCCACTGGTGCTGCTACTGCAGCAGCAGTCAGAGCCCTGGGCCCTTTAAATCGCCACCGGAGCGCCACACCTCATGCTGGGGACTCTGGGAGTATGGTGTGGCATGCTTTGGAAGGTGCAGATGGATGGCTACCTGAGGCCCTATCCTTCCAGGAGCATGGAGCTTCCCCTCCCCACCTTGCCCAGAGGCCCGCGTAGATTGTTTGCACCCTTGGATATATAGAAGCTAGTAGAATATGGCAGAAGGGATTGTGAGGCTCTCATATGATCCAAAAAATTCCTTTATTAATTCCTACAGGGTGCAGAACTTTTGAAGATAGGGCCCTTAGTGTAGTCAGTTGTGTTGAAGCTTTATAGTATGATTCTTGGGGTCTTTCAGATTCTGCAATATTTTGCAGTTTTTCCAAGTTCTTGTCTAGACCGGAGGTGGGGGAAAGGTATTAGGATTCTTCGCAAAAAGCTAACACTTATAAATGTCCAGATTAAATCCTAACACATTTCCGAATAACTGTTAATCACAAGTTAGACAACATGTTTTAAAAATCTACTTCTTTTCCTAGTTCAGACAGAGCTCAAGCAATGGAAAGAAGCTTGCCAGAGCCTATGTTATTAATTCCTATCATGAACTTGAGTTTGTCAGTCTTTTCAGATGACAGTACTGCTTATACTATATCCCATAGATAATGATGTTAAGTAAGGCATTTTTTTTCTTATCACCTGGAGAATTCCTGCTTATCTCCACTTCACTGTAAATAATTACAGTTGTTGAGTTAACCTCTTATTGGTAAGGTACATTACATTCACCCACTAGGTCAATTACAGATAACTTCCAATATTGATTTTTTTCCCTGTTTTTGTGCCAAAATTCCAAACACAGCTACAGATTTCTAGTCTGTAAAAGTACACTCATTGCCTTTTTCTTGTTAACTGAAATTGCAATGCCTCTTCCTTAATCGATTAGTATCTTACCTACAGAAAAAAATATTTAAAATTATGATCCCTGTCCTGTTCCTATTCTAAAGAAAAGGGTAATATATGAAATGAATACATGCATCCATATCACAGGCACATAAAATGTGGTGTAATTTATTGTACACAATACAATATCCACCATAATTTTAGGCAATCTTTACCATTTTCTTTATAGATGCAACAGTTTCTTTGGTAAGAAATAGTCCTATTTTACTTATTTCATGGAAATAGTAGTACATTTTATGGGTTGCCATTTAGCAAGCTGTATGGAAAATTTAAAGTGTAGCTTCTATTGAGAACACCTGTGACTATTTTTCTCATATTCTTAACTCAGAGTATGCTATTTAAACTAAAGTGTTACTAAATGTTTTTGTCCCGTTGACCTAAAAACATCTGATTCAGAAAAGCACTTCTAGTCAGTGATTGTACCTTTAGGCTGCCATAGACCTGAAGACAGTCTCATATGTTCCATCTTTTTAAAAAGTAGCAAGGTAACATTTTATAGGGGATGTATTTGTCTCTGGAACTAACTAAAGGCAAGCTGGGACAATTCTGGTGGTTCATAGAGGCCACAATGGAAGAAGAAAAACACTTTGTTTTCTTGGTTAAATGTTTATTCTGGAAAAAAACAATTAAGAAAAAGAAGAACAGGAAGTTCTTGAAGATATTAGCTCTAAAAGCAGCAAGTTTCAAATACAGTAAATATATAATGGAAAAACATAAGGCTATTGAGCAGAAGGATGTAAAGTCTTTAGACCTATCAGTGTTATTATGCATGCTGTGTTTTAGTAGACAGAGTTGTGGCCTCCATGCTCATCATATGATTCTAACATCAATAACATTAAGTATGTGAATAAGGTTTTTAACCTCCCCAGCTACACTGACAAATTTGTTCAAGGTTGAGAGCTGGAAGTAGAAAATTCCCAGGGTTTACATCTTTTATAAACATTTTAGAAAACAGTTAATTCTAAGACTGAAAAGAAAGTAGCAGAATGAAGCTCAAGTGTAGTTAATGTTAAAGTCCAAACAGAAGTGATTAACTATTTTAAAGTAAGTTGATTGCAGTACTCAACAAAGGAAAGGGGTTCTTAATTCATAGAGAGCAGACAGGTTTGCTGGCCAAAGAGAAACATGCATTAATTCTCATAATAAAAATTAATTAATTACTCAGTTTTTAGAATTTGAATACTTGAAAACACACTTAGTGAGTTTTTAAAGCATTCATGAAAAAAAACCAGATCTACTTTCATAATGTTCAAATGTAGTAAACCTGAGCCATATCATGCCACTTGTTTTTAAAGGAAAGCTCTTTACCAATTTCCCTCTAAGAGAAGACTAATGGTATGATGTTGCCCTACATTTTTAATCACCTCTTTGGAGCTGATTCCTTTACAAAACTATTTCAGTGAAAGGTATATAATCAGACTTCAAAGGGCACTTTCAATGAAAGAAAACACTGGCATATGGGACCAGGTACTTCAGCATCATTCTATTGTCTTCAGTGGAGCTGCTGCCAGACTGATTTAGACCAGGTGAAGATCAGGCTGATAGTATCTATGCGTTAGACTGTTACATGCTTACTCACATCAATACCTCACTGTTCTACAAGTAGCTCTATTTATTCCAGTTGGACTACTCCTGGTTTAAGTTACTATTAAATGTGAGTATAATGATCATAGTTTAGGTATCAAATAAGTTTTGGTAACTATGTTATCAAACTGAATTACCAGGAAAAAGTTAAATTCTGCTTGTGTGACTCATACAAGTAGAACTAGTGAGATCATCAGGATTAATCTCTCATGCAGAAGTAGCAGAACTGGACTCTTTATATATATATATGTATTTATATTATATATATATATAAATCAGCAGAACTACTAAATGCTTACTGAAATCGAATAAGTATATGTTTAACATTTCATATTTAACATACATTTGTTGTCGCCTTAAATTTATAGTAAAACATATTTATTAAATACCTTGTTTTCTGACCATTAATTTATAGTATTGCCATTACTTTTCTTCAGAATAATGCTTTGTGGACAAATGTTCTATGTATTTTCACCAAGTTGCAACTTTCAAGGCATTCCCTAAATAGTGAGTGCCATGTATTGGTAAATATAACAGGATGAACAACTGACTTCATTTGAATTTCATCAGTTTCAAAATGGACAAAGAAAATGAGGACCATGGACCAGATCTTCAACAGGTATAAGTGAATATTTCCCCTGAAGAAAACAGAACTACATTGATTTACACCTGGTAATGATCTGCCCCTTTCCTTATTCTTCTAAAAATCTGACAGTCATGTACATTTACTAATGATGCTATTTATGGACACGAATAGATATGGTATACATGACACATGAGGAAATTAAAATGTGTAGTTGGCATACTATTTTCAAATATGAAAAAATGATTCCCATTGAATCCTTTAATTTATGGACAGGAGGGAAAAATAGCAGATACAGTTCAAAACTGCATGGTAGTTCTAATTACAGTAAAACTCCAATAGTCCGGCATCCAATAGTCCGGCACTCCTGACAGTCCGGCATCAAAATGGCAAGAGCCTAGTGAGTGAGCTTCGGCAAAAAATGAGTCACAAGGTAACAGCGGCAGCTGAACTGAGCAAAAGGGTAAAAAGGCTTAAAAAAACTAAAACATTACAGTATACTGTATACAGTATGTACAATAAAAAGGGTTAAGAACACTTTATATACAGTATATAATGTATACAGTATATATATAACCATCTTATAGTACCTCCTGATAGTCCAGCATATCTGATAATCCGGCACCACCTAGGTCCCATAGGTTCCGGATTATCGGAAGTCTACTGTAGTTGGTTACAATAGGACTAAACAATTCACAATTTAGGAAGCTTTTGTAATTTTACATATTTATTTTTGTAGCAGTCCTCAAAAATACCACCTTAAAAAAAATACTCTCAGTCTCTCAAATTCATTTAAATCAATCTGAAGACAAATTGTGTAAAGTGCAGGAAGCCAATTCTGTCTTTTCTGAGCACACCAGTTTATCTGCCTGGCAGGACAGTGAAGCTAATTGAAACTGCCCTACCACCGTATGTGTAGCTGTTAGAACATACATTTTGGAACAGATTGTCTTAAGGCAACAACTCACAGGTCCCAGTAGCTTCAATTAAACATCAAAGCAACTCAGAGATTACACAATGTCTTAATTCTATAAATCAAGGCCAATACTTATATGTTCAAAGAAGATAACATGCAGAGGTGAATCTAAGTAAGTGTATGTAGAGAGTGTGAGTTGTGCAATTTATACTTTATCTCACCCCCACCTCCCCCGCCAAGTGTGCATGTGAAATCAGCTTCGACAACTTCTTTAGATTCACATTCAGTTGCTATATCACACTGTAACTTTACATTTCATTTCACCTCACCTAAAAAATGTATCTGGTGTAATTCACATGTCAAAGGCCAACAAAGTAGTATAGAAAAGAAACCCTACTAACAGGAGAGAGTACCAACAGTAGGAAAAAAGGCCATGAAAATAAAATAGGCTTTTCCCTACTTTAAAATATGCTTTCCCTTCCCATCGCTCACTGGCACAGGTAGTAAAAAAAGGGCCTGAAATATAAATCTATGTATCAGAGGCCTGAGGTCTGGACTAATGTAGCTAAAACTTTGCTGATATAAAGCAAACTTGTGAGCAAGAGTCAAGCCCTGCTCGCAGAAGTTAGCAAGCATACAGCTGATATAGCTAGGCACAGAGTACTCACACAGAAAGATGGTATCAGAGCACCTAGCATATTGTCCATAGATAACAAGAACATACTGATCCATCCTAAGGATAAAGTTAGGTTGACAGCATGATGGATAAGGATGTTTTGACACTCAGGTACACCAGGGGGTGGCACCCTTATATGTCAGAAGTGATGCGTAACTTGTTTGTATCTGCGTATAACAATGTATGTCAGAGGTGCTGTCTCAAAGGAGAGCCACAAAAATGACTAAAGGTCTAGAAAACATGAACTAAGATGAATGACTTAAAAAAAACCCTTGAGTTTGTGTATTCTGGAGAAGAGAAGGCTGAAGGTGGACATGATGATAGTCTTTAAGTATGTAAAAGGTTGTTATAAAGAGGAGGCTAATAAATGGTTCTGCTTATCCTCTGAGAATAGCACAAATAGTAATGGGTTTAAATTACAGCCAGGGAGATTTAGGTGAGACATTAGAAATAACTTCCTCACTGTCCAGGCAGTTAAGCACCAGAACAAATTACCACATTAGGCTGCAGAATCTCCATCATAGGAGGTTTTTACAAACAAGTTGGACAAATATCTATCATGGGTGGTTTAGATCAAATTTCATCCTGCCTCGGAGCACGGGCTCAATTAGAGGATGTATCAAGATCCCTTCCAGTCCTACATTTCTATGATTCTATGAGTCGTACTGGATTCTGAGATTTTGCTGAATGGGGCTTTACTACTTCTATAGAGATAGGGTAGGGGAACTGATAGCTTCTTCAAAGCATTTCCCCCTGCTACCAAGCATCAGTTCCATCTTGCTTAGGTTGAACTTCAGCCATTAACTAGATAGACAGGGGGATCAAAATCTGATTACACCTCACTCATTTGAGTAGTCAAAGGGATTACTTACATGAATAAAGTGAGCAAGATTTGGGCCACAAATTTTCTGAAGGTGGTTTAAAAATTCAATATACCTACTAACAATAAATATTATTTTATATATATAAAATAATTGTTAACTCTTGTGCACAGGGAACTTCTCACAACAGCATCTTCTGAACTAAGTGGACCTGAAAATTTTGCTCTTTTCAACATTTCCTCATGTCCATATTTTTTCCAGGCAGTTTTATAATATAATATATGGAGATATACCATCTCATGGAACTGGAAGGGCCCTTGAGAGATCATTGAATCCAGTCCCCTGCCCTCACAGCAGGACCAAGTACCATCCCTGACAGATTTGCCCCCGCTCCCTAAATGGCCTCCTCAAGGATTGAACTCACACTGTGGGGTTTAGCAGGCCAATGCTCAAACCACTGAGCTATCCCTCTCCCCCCAAATATTCTTGCCTATTGGGGAAAGGATGCTTAGGGCTCATGGCAAGTGTCCATTCTGTGGTATGAATCAAATTACACAGGAAACAGAAGATCCCCTTGCCTGCTATCGATACAGGAGATTTGTTTAACGAATAAACATTTTTTTAAAGATGGAACCCTATTAAAATCTCCTCAAGATGTTTCAGTACCCAGAGAAGAGTCAGGTTTAGTTTCATGGAGGATATAGCGGTCAACCCTGGGTGAAAATGATAATTCAGTCCATACAAAAACTTTTATCTTTGAAGCTCAGAAAAATGTCTGAAATTCCCTCTGCCAGACGATACAACATATTTGTTTGCAGTGAAATCACAGGGCCAGATAATCAGGTGACATAAATCAGAGTAATTCTATTAAAGTCAATAGATATGTAAATTTACATAGCTGAGAATGTGACCCAGATTTTTGGTACAGAGCTGCCCACTTGTAAGGTTCAACCATAGACAACTGTTTTTGTTGCTGTATGTATCATCATTGGTGTTCATAGTTTATAATTAGCTGTTTTATCCAGTCTTAATTTTGGTTCTTCAGTGTCATTGACTTAAAACAAATGGATGAATCTCATGTACTCTGAGAGTTGGAAAAATTATGAAACTATTTGGAAGAGTTTCCAAATCTAGTTTAAGTTTTTGAAGCTCATTTTCCTTTAATTAAAAGCCATGACTTCTATCAACAGAATTTCAGTGTTAAAAATGGAAATGTATTTTTCTAGCTATAGGGAAACCTTGCAGTTTTAGTGACAGAACTGAATTCCTTCTCCTGCAAATCCCTGATATAAAGAAGCTAGTCTGACAGAACTGGAAGTACTGTATGCCTGTAAAAACACTCTGCTAGATTAAGTTCTAGGCTACCATGGGCTTCTGCTGAAAGTCCTAAGAGCAGTCTGATCAAAGGAAAGTAAGTGCAGACTTTGCTGGCAAGGCAAAGGGTGTGTCCAGCCCACCTCATTCAGAATATCCCACAGGAAATCTCTGCTGCCTACCAATTTCAGGTGTCCTTCCTTATGAAAACCCTTTGGACAGGCAGAGATACAACTATTGCTTACCATTCAGGGCAGTGGGGATGGGGGAGGGGATCTCCATGGCTTAGACATTCTAACTTTTAAATTTTGTCTGTAGCATAAAACACTCTTACCTAATAGTGCCATGGGCACATGCTAGAACAGTACGTATACTTCATTAATAAACACTGAGTGCCAGTGGCACATCTAAAAGGTACAAAATAGAAAGTTGTTGTCAGTGAAAATCATCTCCATAGTGGCAGTGAGGTAAGGTAGCAATATTAGACAGCAATATCACGCTATTGTCAAAAATCACATTTAGTTCCGCTCGAAAGAGATATTCCAACTGCTATTTAAAGGGTTTTTAATGCCCTTTTGCTAGGGAATTTTAATGCACCAGAGCATACAAATTGCATTTTTTCTATGAAGTTATTATAAAAGCTACTTGAGTTCAGCAGAGGCCCTAACATGAATAGACACATTATTTTAATGAAGCCAGTATCCTTTTCCATGTTTACTTCAGGGTGCTTCGATCCCAGAATTTCCCCTCGCCACAAAGGGGTGCAAGGCTCAAGGTGCAGGCCACACAACTGCACCAAAATTCAAGCTATAATCTCCTACCCCAGCATTCAGACACGCACACAGCAGGCAGCAGCCCTGAACCAGCAGACAGAGCAGAGCTGACCATGCGATGACTGGTCTCACCCAGGGAGCTGGAGAGCCAACTCAGCCTGGCTGGGGAAGCCTCCCAGCAAACTCCACAAACTGGGAATCAACAGTGGAGACATAAAACCCAGCTGAGGGATCCTGCCTTCAGGTCCCTAGAGGCTAGTTTTCAGGGGGAAACCCTGCATGCAGGCCTGGGGCTTTATAGCTCCCACACAGCCAGCCTTCCCCTTGCCCCAGCTGGCTTCAGACTCCTCAAACCATGGCTCCTCCTTCCCCTCCTGAACTCTCTGGGAGGGGCATCTCACTCCCTATGGGTTGCCGGGCAGACTCTGTCCCTGGTAGGGAGGGGGAGCCAAGGCAAACTCAGTGTGCCTCTCCCTGAGCTGCCAGCAGACAGAGCCCCAGGAATCTAGGGAATCTCCTTGGGGGTTACACTGGTGCAGATTATCCATGTTTCCTTAGGGAGAGCAAAAGGAGTCTGACGGAAACTCATTCACAACCTTTGATCAAGAAAACCTTTTGACACTGACAATCAGATTAACTATTGGCAAATTTAAAATCTGAACTTTTAGGATGATTACCACTATGGTAAGAACTTACACAGAGTGTAGATGTCTCCGATCTACATGACTCTCACATATCTGGTTAAGGGTGACCAAATAACAAGTGTGAAAAATATGGTCATTTTTGAGTAGGGGGGGGCAGAGAGATAGTTGTGTTTATAAGACAAATATCTGGTCATAAATAATCTAGACATGGCACAGAAGTTGCATTTTTGTTTTGGTCTTCTACTAATAATGGATAATGATCAGTTATCTATGCTAATATAATAAGAACTAGCTTCTGTTACCATTGACATGAAATATTATTGATTAGCTTGTATCTATATATGGGAAGGGATGAGGAAGCTCTTGAAGGGAACTATTCTTCTTTGTTTTTTTTGGAGTGATACAAGGTTTTATCGAGTGAACCCTCTTATTCAATTGTATATGGTATCATGATGTTAATGAGAAAGCATGGCCTATAGTGACAGTATATCTGAGAACTTTGTCAAGTGACTGGTGGGACTCTGAGCACACGAAATCATTTGTCAAATCTCAGTTCATATAAGGAGAAGTAACATTGGTTGTTTGGGGGAAATATTATAGTGATTGTCACTATGATATCCCAATAACGTGAAGAGCTCTCAGGTTAAAATATAAACAAGAAAGAAAACCCTTTAATGCCTCTAGGATTCTCTTCCTTATGACTCCCACTGGGGCCCCTCCACTTCCTCATCCTGGCTCCTCTTCTTGGTTTCTTACCTCATAAGAGACATTCCCAAATATTAGTCACTCGCCAACCTCAACTGAAAGGCTTGCACCTGCCACTTATTTCTCCAGTCTGCAAGAATGTCTATTAAATGATAAAATAGCAGCTGAGACCAGGACTGCTTCGTTAACTTTACATCTCTGTATCAATCTAATCAGAAGTCTGGAATCTTAGACTACATTTTGGGAAATGACTTAGTGGACAGAATGCAGGTGAGAAGATAAAATGTGCATGACAAATGCAATTTATTTCATGCATGTCAACATGACATTTGAACTACTTATAAATATCCATCTGTAGATAAACATACTTTATAAACCCATATGCAATAAATGTATAATAACCTATATACAAGCATAGATAAAGTGAGATTAAAATGTTACCAGAACATAAAATAATAGAAGGAAGTTAAGTATATTCAGCAGGTTGCAGTATCATTTAATCCCCAGTTTTCTTAAGTGCTGGGCTTACTACACATTAGTTACAGTCCTTTATTTATGAAGAGTGGTAATCTATTTCTTGTCCTTTTTCTATCCAGTTAATATTATATTCTCTAATTGAAATTAAAGTTCAGCCCAAAATTCTTACTAACACACCAACAACAACACAAAGCCATCTATTTTAAGCCACATATTGCTCCAGCAACAAAACAAATGCTTCATTTAATTTCCAGATCTGGGCTTATTGATTATTTTATTCAGTGTGCTGCAGAGAGAGCTAGCGGGCTGGGCTCTGATGGCAAGCTGCAATTGAAAGAGACAAGAGTTTTATTACTGCTAGAAGAGGCATAGCTGCACTTGGGGAAAAATTACACAGATTTCCAATGAGAAGAATTTATACAAATTTATGAGGCACGGCTAAAGCAGAAAAAGTCACACAACTGCAGCAAAGGTGATAAATACTAAAAGGGATCTCAAAGATAAGTTTAATGCTGCTCACGCCAATGACATTTTGTTATCATTTGTTGGTGGCTTGATGGGACAGCCGATAAGTGTGTATTGCCTTCTGCACTGTGCAGATCATTATTTTTCTGGTTGAATCACAAATCAATCATGTGAAAAGACCACAAACCAGCCATACACAGGGAAGCTCCTAGTGAAAAAGCAGCACCTGTAATAGTAACAAGGCCCCCAACAACAAACTATAGATCATTTGGTGTCCTATTTCCAATTTTTAGCAAGAACTTAATAAAAGCAAAACCTGCTTCTGGTCTCCACAAAGGTCTTCTAGCCTCCAGAATCTTGCCTACAATAATTTAACAACTCTTTTCCACCTCTAATTACTCTATTAATATTTGCAGTCTCCCGTCAATGCATAGCAGATGCATAACAGAAAGGAGTAAAATTGCAAATAATATATTCCACGAAGGATCAAATCATGTCCCTCCTCTTGTAGCATTCACTGAAAACAATATAGTCCTGGTGTAATTTTTTCCAAGTGGGTGAAATTTTGTATGAGAAGGTAAGTGAGGTTTTGGATGAGGAGACAGATACCTAGCCCCAGTAGCAGCCTACTAGATGACCTGAATGCTATGGAGTTGTGTATAGTGAGGGCCTCACACATCCCAGGGAATAAGGTGTTTTTTCTCATCTTTGTGAAGAATACTCTGTCCCTGAAAGTAGGCCCACTGGCTACTGCTTGCATTGCATAATCACACAATTTTGCTGAACAGAAGATGCAAATTTAAACTAATTTTTTAGTAGATTCAGCAGGATCTATTTTTGTGTGTCACCTTTTCAGGAGAAAGGGGAGAATCTGGTTCTTCCTGCTGCTGAAATAAGTCATGAGCTCATCCAAAATCTTCAGATGATTTATGGGTGAGGACAGCAAATGGACCAATCAGCCAGGAGGGAACCCAGGCTGGGGAATAACCAC
Source organism: Rafetus swinhoei (assembly GCA_019425775.1). Taxonomy (NCBI): domain Eukaryota; kingdom Metazoa; phylum Chordata; order Testudines; family Trionychidae; genus Rafetus; species Rafetus swinhoei. The sequence continues at coordinate 118,734,562 of CM033449.1, forward strand.
TCCCTCCCTTGGGGCTCGTCTAGACTACATTCCTCTGTCGAAAGAGGAATGTAAATGAGCCCGATCGAAAGTGCAAATGAAGCATGGATTTAAATATCCCATGCTTCCTTTGCATATTTGTGTCTGATTGCTGTTTCGAAAAAGGATTTTTCTAAAGTGAAACCGCAGTCTAGATGGGGTTCTTTCTGAAAAAAAAACAAAACCTTTTTTGAAAGAACCCGTACTCCTGAAAAAATGAGTACGGGTTCTTTCGAAAAAGGGTTTTTTTTCCAAAAGAACCGCGTCTAGACTGTGCTTTCACTTTTGAAAAACCCTTTTTCGAAACAGCAATCGGACGCGAATATGCAAATGAAGTGCGGGATATTTAAATCCGTGCTTCATTTGCACTTTCGATCGGGCTCATTTACATTCCTCTTTCGACAGAGGAATGTAGTCTAGACAAGCCCTTGATGACATTCATTAAGACCCTAGCAGGGTTATGGACTCTTCAGATATTTGCAGCTGTCTCAGTAAATGGCAGGAAGAAAGAGAGATGGGAAGATATCTCTCTGAATGAGAGTAAAGATTAATTCAGGGAAATCTGATGGACTGTGTTTTATAGGAGACTGTAGGATATAAATTACAATAATTCAATACAACAATCTATGTATCTGAGATGGCAGGGTCTTTGCTTGAGCCAGGATCTGAGCCCAAGAGCCTGCTTTCAAGTGATGGAAAGCATTAGTATGAAAACTATATTCTTGTGCATTCTATGATTTTGAAAAATTGGCCCAGCTCCCCCTGGCACCAACCTATATTGATGTTTGGCCCCCACTGATTCAGAATTTCAGATCTGTATTCCATATACTCTCTGCAGAGAGTAAGTGTCATAGAATCATAGAATGCTAGAACTGAAAGGGACCTTAAGAGGTTATCAAATCCAATCCCCTGCCCTCACGGCAGGACCATCTAGATAACCCCTGGTAGATGTTCTTAAAAATCTCCAGTGATGGAGATTCCACAGCCTTCCTAGGCAATTTATTCCAAATCATCCTGACAGATAGGAACGTTTTTTTTCCTAATGTCCAGCCTAAACCTCCCTTGCCGCAATTCAAACCCATTGCTTCTTGTCCTATCCTCAGAGGCCAAGGAGAATAATATTTCTCCTTCCTCTTTGTAACACCCTTTTAGGTACTTGAAAACTGCTATCATGTCCCCTCTTAGTCTTCTCTTTTCCAAACTAAACAAGCCCAGTTCTTTCAGTCTTCCCTCATAACTAACGTCTTCTAGACTTCAATAATTTTTGTTGTTCTTTTCTAGATCCTCCCCAATTTCTCCACATCTTTTTTGAAACGTGGTACCCAGAACTGGACACAGTACTCCAACTGAGACCTAATTAGCTCAGAGTGGAGCGGAAGAATTACTTCTTGTATCTTGTGTTCATAACACTCTTGTTAGTGCATCCCAGAATCATGTTTGCTTTTTTTTTTTTGCAAGAGTCACACTGTTGACTCATATTTAGCTTGTGGTCCTCTATGACCCCTAGATCTCTTGCTGCAGTACTCCTTCCTAGACAGTCACTTCCCATTCTGTATGTGTGAAACGGATTGTTCCTTCCTAAGTGGAGTGCTTTGCATTTGTCCTTATTAAACTTCACACAATAATGTCTCAGTTGTTTAGGATCTTGTTCCCTCCTTTCCATCCACAAATTTTAAGGCTTCTTGCCATTTAAATTACTCCTCTCCAATCATAGTATATTAACATTAATACATTCCTCTCTCCTTGGACTTCATATAACTTGATGACAAGTTTCTCCCTCCCTTCCCCCAAATCTTTCTAGATCAAATTTAGCTAATCTTTCACATCTTCCAGAGTGTGAATTAATGGTCTCTGCTGCAACCTAAACTCAGCAATGCCCTTCCTCTAATAAGGTCACTAGTACTCCACAAATTATTCCAAATGCAGTTTTATTATTTCCTCAATTTGAGCCAGTGTAACTTAAAATTAATTATTCATTCTTCTCTTTTTTACAATCCAATACCAAGATTTCCCTCATCTCCTGCTGATAAGTAGTACACTGCACAACTGATTTTCGTGTATTATCTACAGTCAGCTTCAAATCATTTTCTTAAGCAGAGTCTGCATTGTCCCTTTCAGATTGCTGAGGGTGTGATTACTAGTTTCTTAATCTCATTGCCTTATACTTATTCTCTATAATCTATCCAAATCACTCTGATGTATTTGGACTGCTGTGCATACACATACCAACACTCTAATTCCGAGTCAGCAGCACTAGATAAACAATCACTCCTGTGTATGACCCATACTGTTTGTCACCGCTCTCTCATTTTACTGACATTTCTTGTTTACAAACTAAATCAAATTGTATTTAGTTTAAATGCTTCTACAGTACAGGTTGGTTTCAAATTTTCTGGCAATTACTTCTGTGCTATCTTAGTATGTATTTAGGGACTCTCACTCATGAATCCCCTATAAATAGTCCTATATTAATTGAATAGGGATGTAATCCATAGGGTTATATAAAAATAAAAATGCCAAAATTACAGATGCCACCTTTGGAAACCTCATTTAACAGTGGCAACCCTTCTCTAGATTGTTTTAATTATACTTTATACTGTCTTGTTCCAACACAAGCTTCACATCACCACACCCAGGTGCTCATATTTGCCTTTCCTGGGATAACATCATTACCACTAAAAGCCCTGAGTTTTAGCCATTCATCCCCCAAATCCCTGCAGCTTTTCGGTTAGTGCTACCACCACATCATCTTAGCTCGTGGATTGTGTCCAACTAAAAATTAATAGAAGTCCCCATTTGATTTCAGGTTGATAGCCCAATCATTGTCCATTACCCATTGTTTCTGTGAAGAATTAATCTGACCCAGTAGTGCTCTTGTCCTTTTAACTCTCATACACTACAGGTACCAGTGAACTATTTCAAAGTGAGGTAACCTGTTTCTTTCATTTTTCTTATATGCCTGGAATTATCTTGTCTTGCAGTTGCTACAGTGTCTGCAACTCCACATCCTGATTTTGTTGGACTCTGCTTTGAAGTCCACATGCATCTCTGCCTGTGGTTTTTTTTCTCATAATATTTTGGATTTTCTTTCATGTTGACAGTGTCACAGCACTTTCCACCCCAATAAGTTCCATTTGGGACTGGGTGATTTCCTGTGCTTGACAAATCCCAATTGCTTTGTTAAGGATTAATTCAGTGTCTTCCGGTGCATTTTTTTTGTCCCAAATCTCAATGACAATCTTCTTCCTTTATCAAAAAATCAGTAAGGTGCCCAAAATTGTAAGACTGGCTCTTTGGCCGTAGGGCTTGTCTCCGCTACAGCTAGGATCAATGTTGTGGTCAAGAAAACACCACTATATCGACTGCCAATTACTCAGACATCAACTCTAGTACTTCACTGGAACAAGATGAGTAAGGGTAATCGATAAGAGAAATTCTCCCACCTACCCAGCATATGGTGTGGATCCCATGATAAGTAGATCTAAGCTACATCATCTTAAATTATGTTACTAGCATAACTCAAATTGGTAGCTTCGATCAAATTGTCCTGCTACAGGTTGAAGCTCTCTAGTTGGGCACTCTTTGGTCCGGCAACATCCGTGATCCAGAATGATTTTAGTTAGCTGGATGTCCACTTATCATGGGTATGGCCAAGCTTCCTGTAGCCCCATAAAGTTTGTTTATAGCCAACAGTCCTGGCTATCAGTGTTCTCTGCTGCTATTTAGCTCTAATTTACCCCTAAATGTCTTCTAAAAACCCAGCAAGCAGTGGAAGTGTTAGTAATGCTGCTAGACAATATTGGCCTCCCATGGTTCAGCAAATTTTCTGGATTGGCACTGGTCAGCTCCTGAGGGTGCTGGCCTAGAGAGGTTCAACCTGTAGTGTGGATTTGCCCTTAGATCAAACACATACATGTCTACAGCAGGGGTGGGGTACCTTTTCTGGGTTTGGGGCCACTGACCCACAGAAAAATCAGTCAGCAGGAGGGAGAGGCGCACACAGGTGAGAAGCAATGAAAAAAAAAAAACCCTCTCACTGATGTGGCCCCTAACTGAGAAGGAGGAGGACATCCCCTATATTTCTCTCACACCCCAGAGCCTTGGGAGGCCCAGGCTCTAGCCCCACAGAATAAGCAATCAATGAGCATATGTTGCCTGCTCCACTCCCTAAACAGCCCAGTAAATAATTATTTTCTCTCCAAACCTTGTTTTGTAGGGATAGCCCACAGCAGTATGGACAGCAACGGGCCTTATATAAATTGATGAAGATTCTTAGCCATGGAAATCTGTATTATAAATATTATTCCCATAAAATAAGTTCTAAAATCACGTGCTGCTTTGACTACTTTGATCCCTTGTAAGATGTAACAAACCTTTTTCAATATTAGTACATATTCTATCTACTTATTCTTCCCTTTACTTGATATTTCCTCCATGAAATTAGACTATAAATACATGCTAATCTTTATCTTATCTCATTTCTTCGGGTGTCAAATTTCATCCTGGGGGAGGATTATATTCCTGATCCCTTCATCCCTACATTTTTTCCTTCAGTGATAAGAATTTCGATACAGGCATGACAGTTCATCTATACTCTTCAGGCACGGTCAATGCAAACTAAATTAGGTAAATCTGCTTGCGTCCCCCTCTTGTTCTCCTACAGCACCACAGATAGACCACACTTTTTATTACCTTATTTATCTGCTAAAGGTGTGCACTCAGCTGCATTTTCACTAATTTAAGAGCTTGGGTGATTAGTCAGGCAGCAGCCCAACAATTACACCAAGTTCACAAAAAGTAATTACACAGAATTCTAACAGCAAAATGACTTTTGTTGTCTTATTTTCATAATTATAGTGTTATTATTAGCAATGGCTAATGTCCTGTTTGCATTTAGAATTGAAAACTAAAATGCAGCATATTAAGAGGGTTTTTTTAAAGTTGTTCACACATCTATCCAGTCATAATTCCATGCAGAAACCTCTCTTGAAATAAAAAATAATAAATGAACAAACAGAAACTTGCTAGCAAGTTTTATCAAAGGATCACACAACACTTTATATATATTTATCAATCCTCACAATACCTCTCTATGTTAAGTATTATCCCATTCACAGTTGGGAAGATTAAGGCATGGTGGATTTTTTTTCAGGAGGAGGTAGTGCGTGTGTGTGTGTGTGTGCGCGCACACACTCTGAACAGAACTCAGAACTCTGAATTGTCATTTGTGAGCATACTCAATAATTTTGGTTTGCATGGATCTGTATTTGGATCTAAGATTCAGATTGGAATGAACCTAAAACCTCAAAGTGAAATACAGAGAAAAACATCCAATTTCAGCATAAAATCATAAATTGACCTAGGTTTGCGCATGACACAAGCACATAAATGTTTATACATATACTCGTCCACAAACTTGGAATGTATTATGTTTGTATGTTTTGCCCGAGTAAATTTATATAAAGTCTTCAGTTATGCATCTTCAATTATTAGTAAAAGCATTCCCACCATAAAAATGATACTGTACTAAAACTCAAATTTTCCTCTAAATCCCTATTGATTAAAATTACAAAGAATAACATTAATCAATTCTATTAATAAATAAAACCCCTAAAATCACGTCTCCAACTGGAAAACATGCCAGGATGTCTGTTAGTGACTTCGCTATTTCTACTTGATATGGAAGATGTATAGTTACTATGGTGAAGGATGGTAGCATAAAACTCTAAAATAAATAATTACAGGATCCATGTTTAGTGGCTTAGACAATTTTTGTTTGAAATTTAAGCTCTGTTACTATCTCTCACATTCCCTAATCAATAAACTGCAAGTTGGCTGCTTCAAAAGTATTACATATCCTTTTTAGTATTGTGTCTACCACTATCCCCTGTCCATGAAACTTGTTCATTAACGAAGTAAAAAAAAATACTTTTGATACTTTAATTTGAAGATGTTTCACATATATTTAAAATTTCTTAAGAAACATATAATACAAAATATTAGTGCTGTTTTCTTATACTCTGAATTATAGGGCTCTGGATAAAGGTAAAATAACATTTCCATTCTTCTGTAATGAAATGAAGCATTTAAAAGATAATTAAGTGAAATAATTAAAATTACACATTTGAGATATAATGTCAGTTCCTGAAGTAATTACAAATCCCCAGGGACTTTTTGTTCGTCACAAATGACCCTTCTTTTTCCGTGGTAGGAAAAGATGTGAAGCTTCAGCTAGCAGCATGCCTAGAGTTGAATTTCACATGAAATAGATCCCTACATCAGTATTACTGTCTACGCTGAGAGGCGTGCCAAGTAGCATCTCACTTTTGTTGCCCATATGGATTTTACATTGCTTCTGCTCAAAGTCCAACTGACACCACATTAAGGGTATGTCTAGACTGCATCCCTCTGTTGGCAGAGGGTTGCAGATTAAGCAGGTCGACATTGCAAATGAAGCGGAGATTTAAATATCCCATGCTTAATTTGCATAAAAATGGCCGTCGTTTTTGCCGACTCATCACTTTGTTGGCAAAAAGCAGCAGTCTAATGGGGGATGTGTCAAGAAAGAAAGCCTTTTTCGACAGATCCCTTATGCCTCCTGCTTTCTCTCTCAACAGATCCATTTCTAAAAATTAAATGAAACAGTATTTCAGAGGATATTTGTCTTCTAAGATGTCAAAACTAAATACTATTTTCTTTAAAGAAAGCTAATTACTTATAGTTAAATGTTAAATCAAAGTTTTCAGCTAACATGTACTACTGATATTCAGAATACCCAGACCATGTCATATGTGTATTTGTACTTTAATGCAGTGTTTCCCAAATGGTGTTCTGGGAACCCCAGGGTTCTGTGAAGTGAAAATAAGGGTTCTGTTAGAAAATTCCATTACAATAACATTTTATGATTTAAAAAAATAATTCATATTTAAGCATTTATGAATTTTATTCAAAACAATTTTCATTTGTGTTTGCCATGATAAGTGTCCCTGTGTAATGCCAGCTTAGCCAGAAAGTAGGGATTATAATGTCACTACTCAGCGCTGCGTGCACAGTAAGTCAGTGGTGCGATCGCCTGTTATATACCACCGTTAACGGTTTGTACACATTAAATGTGATTTTTGTTTTTAAATATCTGCAATTAAACTAAATGTTGATCTCACAACCTTGTTTAGCATGTGTTTATTATTATCCTTAGTTATTTGTGGTCTACTTTTTCAGCTCCATATATGACTGTCATTAGGGGTTCCGCAAAATTCTTTCGAGTTTAATCATAGAATACTAGCACTAGAAGGGCCCTCGAGAGGTCATAGAGTCCAGTCCCCTGCCCTCATGGCAGGACCAAGTACTGTCTAGACCATCCCTGATAGACATTTATCTAACCTACTCTTAAATATCTCCAGAGATGGAGATTCCACAACCTCCCTGGGCAATTTATTCCAGTGTTTAACCACCCTGACAGTAAGGAACTTTTTCCTAATGTCCAGCCAAACCTCCCTTGCTGCAGTTTAAGCCCATTGCTTCTTGTTCTATCCTCAGAGGTCAAGATGAACAAGTTTTCTCCCTCCTCCTTATGACACCCTTTTAGATACCTGAAAACTTCTATCATGTCCCCCCTCAATCTTCTCTTTTCTAAACTAAACAAACCCAATTCTTTCAGCCTTTCCTCATAGGTCACGTTCTCTAGACCTTTAATCATTCTTGTTGCTCTTCTCTGGACCCTCTCCAATTTCTCCACATCTTTCTTGAAATGCAGTGCCCAGAACTGGACATAATACTGCAACTGAGGCCTAATCAGCGCAAAGTAGAGCGGAAGAATGACTTCTAGTGTCTTGCTCACAACACACCTGTTAATGCATCCCAGAATCATGTTTGCTTTTTTTGCAACAGCATCACACTGTTGACTCATATTTAGCTTGTGGTCCACTACACTCCCTAGATCCCTTTCTGCCGTACTCCTTCCTAAAAGGGTACTATGGCCAAATAAAATTTGGAAACACTGCTTTAATATATTAAGAAATTCATCCCAGTGATTAGCAGTTCATGTTAATATCTGAGGCTTTGTCTTCTCTCTTTGCCTTTACACACGTAAAACAAATGAAATTAATTGTTTCACTTAATTCAAGATAGTAGATTCTGAAGGATGTTTGACTGACTACCTGAACCATGGGAGGATCCATGAGATTATTTTGCAATTCTGCACTCTGCCCCCCCGCCCCCCATGTTCCATGCACACCTTGTGATACTTTTTTATTCATTCATCTCTCACACTAGTCATATCTGCCAAAATTAATCTTGATAGCACTCTCAGGACAGACATCTTGTCCCTGAATGGATTAATGTAACTCGTGTAGTCCCCTATCCAGCATATGCTTAAGTCTTTAGCTGATTAGAGATGGTCTAGAAAATCAGGGTTAAAAAAAAAGTACCCAGGAGGAAATAACTTCCCCATCCCACAGTTTCTTTTACATACCTGTCTATTCGATTGTAAGCTCTTAAAGGCTGGAACTGTCTTTCATTTTGTGCTTTACCAGTAATGAATGAGCACATTATTGTTGGTTCAAAACAAACATGGCCTGATTTTCACCGGTGCTAAGCACCATACCTTTCAGCAAGGCCAATATGAGTGGTTAGGACACACCATCTATGAAAAACATTATGATCTATACTGTTATAAAAGGAGAAGTGTCTGTCATGCCGTCTGTCACAGAGAACATTTGAGAATACTTGAGAAATGTCTAGGGAGAGAAAGGACCCCAACCCCACCCACAGCCCCGCCCCATCCGCTGAGGTCCCACTCCCACCATAGGGAGGAGAACAGGAGGAGCAGCGCACAGAGCTCGCACATGCCCCCCACCACCACGGGGAGGAGAAGAGCGCCTGCCCCAACATCCCTGGAGCAGCTGAGAGGGAAGAGGATGCATGGCCCCGGCCCCAACCCCTCCCCATCCCCCGGGAGCAGCGGGGAGGAAAAAGGCTGCATGACCCAAGCCTCCCTGCTCCCAAGAGTGGAACTGGAGGCCCCATGGCCCGATCCAGCCCAAGCTTCCCCAGCCCTAGGAGCAATGGGAAGGGAGGAGAAGGCTCTAGCCTCCTCCCACCACAGGGAGGGGAAAAGCGCATGTATGCACCAACATCCCTGGAGTAGCGGGAAGGGAGGCGGCCATGCGTCTACTGTCACAACGGGACGGGTAATGCTAGGAAATAATAATATTGTCTTAAAATTCAGCATTTCAGCAAACATTTCTGTCAGCCAGCTCATTCACTAGAATATTTTGCAGAAAACAAACACAAAAGGAAATGAACACAGTTGAAATAAATTAGTTTAATAATCAGAATTTGCGTATACCAAGGACGTTACATTATAGAGAAATTAAAGGATTGAACTTTTTTAAAAATAAAGATCCAACAGACTAAAATACAGGCCATGATACTCCAGCATAAATACTCCATTATTTTCTTTATTTTCTGAGATGTGTTTTAACTAGATTAGGAGATTCTTTCTCTTTCTCTTGTGTGTGTGGTAGCACAGATTTTTTTTTCCCTATTGGAGACATTTGGGGCTCAATTATAGCTGAATATGTGCTTCCTCCCCCCCCATGCCCATATGTTTGATCCTAAGCCATGTTTCTAAGCTCTCGCCATACTAATTTAAATATTTTATGCATTTATAATTCAGTTTCAGGCTTAAAATAACCTGAATAAGTGTACCCAAAATGTAATAAGTGATTTTTTTTTTAAAACGGAGTTGATTGCAAAAATTGGAAAGAGGAAAAGCAAAAGGGACACACTAATCCTGACAATATAAATTAATCAAGGAATGGCTGAAGGCAAAAATATTCCCATTGAGGTTTCCTCTTTTCACTCCTCATAGTTGTTTTCCTAGCAAAGTAATACATGAATAGCAACTTACTTATACAAGAGGAGAGTTTTTTGGCCCAGGTGTTAGTATATAGCGAACAGGAGTCTAAGATTCGAAAGCCCTGAACCATGTCAAACAAACCTGTGTACCACAGAAATATTTTTCTTTCCCTCCATATGTGCAATTTCTCCTCAAAAAACTTTAGGATAGGCAAGATACAGTCTTAGGCTAGTGACTGGCATACAATCATATATCTTGGAACTCTATCCTATCAATCCTGAAATAAGAGCGTTAGGTAAAAAGGGAGATTCCCAATTTCCAAATGAGATACACAACACTTACTTAAGCCCTGCAAGGTTCTAGATTCCAGGCTTTAAAAACAGTTAATTTATGTGGAGGAAAAGCTACTTTAATTCATTTTAAATGCTGTTTTAAACTTATTGGCCTTGATTCTGAACACTATTTAAACAGAAGTAACATAATTGATTTCAATGGAATTACCCTGCTTTCCAGCAGTGTTACTGTGAAGATAATCAGTCCCATTACTTTGATTTTTTTTTCTTCCCTTTTCCTCTGAACCTTGCACAGTTGGACTCAGGTAACTCAGACAACTAATATTTATACATGGAATAGAAAAAAATAGACCCAATAGAAAAAAGACAAAAAATAGACTTAATTAGATTTTAAAACCTCTCCACCACATTTCAAAAAAATCCAATATCTACTGTATATTTGAGAGAGTTTGTGCATCTGTGAGTGTTCAAAAACTCTTCCTAAACAGTAAGAACTAGGACCCCCAGATTTGGTAGGAACTTCACTTTTATTTTTAATAATAGTTTTATTAAGGGTGAGGTTGTGAGAGCCTGGAAGGGCTTACCTTGATTTCTGAATCATGTTTCAGTATTTAGGAGCAGAAATTAGGGGTGTGTGTCTATTTTCTTGTAAACTAAGTGAACTTGATCTGAATTTCAATGGAAGTTGATGTCCTAATTGCCTAAGTCACTTTGGAAAATGGGACTTTGCCTTTGTAAGTTAGGGACTCTTGAAATTTTACCCAAATCTCTCTCCACATTGCCATGTCTACACAATCACTTTTTGGATCAGAATAGCTCATTTTGATCATATTTCCTTGCTCTAACATTTCTAACAAATTGCTATTTTCTATCAATTAAACAACATGTTTTCATGGAATAAACATTAAATCTGAGCATATAAATGTCCGGCCTTTATACCAGGACTATTCAACACGCAGCCTGCAGCCCCTTTGTTTGCGGCCCACAGGGTGGTTTGGGTTTACGCAGGGCTCAACATGTGGTCTGCAAGTGGGATCCTTTGAACATGGCCTCCACTGGGAACATGCTCCACAATGATGAGGCATCTCCCAGGCAGGGTGAGCACTGAAAGATGCAAGCAGATGGGCTGGCTGGAACAGACCGGGTACAGGGTGTCAGCATGTCTAGCGCGCAGAGAGGAGGTGCCGGGAACACCGGGGCATTGTGGGAAGTGCTTTGTATTCATACCCGTCAGTGTGAAAGAAGCTATTCGCATATATATTTGCACGTGCAACCACACTTAAGTCGCGGCCCCCGGCATTTGCTGCGAGTATCATTGTGGCCCCCGGGGCTTCCAAAGTTGAGTAGCCCTGCTTTATACTCTCTGAAATTCTATGTATTGGGGGAATGCAAATTCTTACTATGTGAATAATAAATGTAAAAGATGTATAAAATGAAAGTAAAGTGCCAATCAGAGAATTTCTGCTAACCTTCCCTTTATATTTCCAATTCTGATTTACCTGAAGATGAGGGATAGTCCCTGTATGCTCCTAGTTTCCTGTGCATTATTTAAAGCTGGAATTCTATGAATGAGGCAAATCAGCTATTAACTATAGCAATTCTGCTATCTAGACTGAGATCATGATAGCTATAACTAGTAGGTTGTTTACATTTAACACCTTGCAGACCAACCAAGAGAATCTTAATAATAAGCATTAGAACTAAAATAAATAATGACATATTGATATAACCTACATGTGATGTAACCACATTTTGATCTAACCACATTACATGTACACATAGTAAAATACAAAAGAGTCTCGATTATCCGACCTTTGCTTATGCGACATTCTGTTTTATCCGACATGTCACCTGCCGACGTGCCGAATTGATGAATAAGAATGCAGCATGTACAACAGACAATAACAATCAGCACCGCACACCCACACCATACATACCTACTGTGCTTTTGTTAGCTACCGATTACATGAGTGCAGTCGTGCTTTTGTTTGATGATGCCAGTACTGTATTCTTATAAAGTTGATATTATTGAACTAGAGAAAGTGGATAGATTGACTCACAGTGAGGGAGTGAAGGCTCTCGATGCAGCACTAATTTACGTTGAGCAACAGAGGGAAGCGACCGCTACAGACTTTCTGCTGTTCAGACGCTGGCGTGATCTTGCCACGAAGAAAAGTAAGGATGCCCAAAACCAACTCCCTATCACTCATTTATTTTTATTAGTATTCCGTATTATCCGACATTTCCACTGTCCGACCATCCTCAGGCCCACTTTAGGTCGGATAATCGAGACTCTACTGTATGGGCAAAGGTTTTATTTGTGTATGAACCCAATTTACCTTTAAATAGAGAGGGAGAATAGCTTGACATTGCCTTATATGAATATGAAGGAGGGCAGGGGGTGGAAGCAAAGACAGAGATTCAACATTAACAGGTTTCATGCAAAGTAGGGAATGTTATATACATCCAATATATCTAAGGGAGCTTGGACACCTCCGCTTCTTTCCCCTGCAGACAGGGGCCATTGCCACGAAGCAGCTTTTGTTCGCAGTGGGCTCAGACTCACCACGGACAGAAGAAACAGTTTCTCACTGGAAGAACTCCTTTTTGGAGCACGGATGCCATGCTGTTTATCTATGATGAAACTGTTGAACCAGAAAGATGGATGGAGCCTTGCTGGCAGTTCCTGCTGACTATTGTTCGTACTGTAAATGATACAAATTCTTAGCCATTCCTGGAATTGCTTTCATAAGCATTGATTAAGCTAATTTTACTATATGCGACTCTCTCAAGATAATGAAATCTGGAAGCAGCGCACATGCGCACGCACACACACATACACATACTTTTTGCACTAATTCTGAACCTTGGTAAAATAAAGCCATGTAGCAGAAAACGTAGAACTAGTGTTTGCAAGCTGAGTTCATGTTTGATATTAATCTTTCTGTGTATCATAGTAGGATCCATGCATTTTAATATTTCATTCTGAACTACGGAAAGAATGAGGTTAGGCTTTAACATTAGTCAGAGGTGCAGTCAATCTTTTTACTTTGAATTAAAGCAGCTATGTCCACAGATGCAGCCAGGATTATGAAATGAACATGTTGATTAAGAATTTTTTAAATCTTCAATTATACCATCCCAGTGTTTTTCTCCAAATCAGCCACTGATAGACTGCTTCAATAAAAGGTTTCCATTTCCAGAGCATCCTCTGAATCCTTGGACTTTGGCCTAAATTACACAGGAGTGCAGAACACAAATTACCATTGTAACTTACACATGATATAAAGAGTTATATAAGGGCCTGACAAAGCTGGCAAAAGCCAAAAAAGGCCAAGTTAAAACTGACACCAAACATAAATGCAGGTGCTTCATCCCTACATGTTACTTCCCCTTATTATGCAAAATAGCAGTGCAGAAAGTGTGGTCTCAAATGAGAACCAGGGAATTATAACAATGTGCCATTTGGTCACCATCATGATTGCAATAAGTGATACTTGTAGAGTTTACCATTCCTACTATGCTTCCCAACAGTCTGATGTACTGTCTGCCCCTCTGTATTACAGATGTGAATGGCTGTTATTTGTTTCTTCGCTGCAAATTAGAAGAGGTTCTCAGGCTTTAGGAAAGTTACCAATTTGGCTGTGAGATGCATGTTAAAGTGAAATTCTTCCTTAGAATTGAGAGGAAAGTCAGTCTCTACTTTGGCTTTGTTGTTCTTTTTGCTCATACTGATCATAGAATCCTAGGGCTCGAAGAGACCTCAGGAGGTCATCCAGTCCAGCCCCCTGCCCAAAGCAGGACCAATCCCAACTAAAACATCCCAGCCAGGACTTTGTCAAGCCGAGACTTAAAAGCCTCTAGGGATGGAGATTCCACTACCTCCCTAGGTAGCCCATTCCAGCACTTTACCACCCTCCTAGTAAAATAGTTTTTCCTAATATCCAACCTAGACCTTCCCCACTGTAACTTGAGACCATTGCTCTTTGTTCTGCCATCTGTCACTACTGAGAACAGCCTCGCTCCATCCTCTTTGGAACCTCCCTTCTGGAAGTTGAAGGCTGCTATCAAATCCCTCCACACTCTTCTCTTCTGCAGACTAAATATGCCCAAATCTGTCAGCCTCTCCTCATAGGTCATTTGCTCTAGCCCCCTGATCATTTTGGTCATCCTCCGCTAGACCTTCTCTAATACATCAACATCTTTTCTGTAGTGGGGGGCCCAGAACTGGATGCAATGCTCCAGATGTGGCCTCACCAATTCAGAATAAAGGGGAATAATCACTTCTCTAGATCTGCTGGCAATGCTCCTCCTAATGCAACCTAATATTCCATCCACCTTCTTGGCTACAAGGGCACACTGTTGACTTATATCCAGCTTCTCATCCACTGTAATCCCCGGGTCCTTTTCTGCCGAACTGCTACTTAGCCAGTCGGTTCTGAGCCTGTAATAGTGCTTAGGAATCTTCCATCCCAAGTGCAGGACTCTGCACGTGTCCTTGCTGAACCTCATCAGATTTCTTTTGGCCCAATCCTCTAATCTGTCTAGGTCACTCTGGACCCTATCCCTGCCCTCCAGCATATCTACGTCTCCCTCTAGTTTAGTGTCATCCGGAAACTTGCTGAGGGTGCAATCCATCCCCTCATCCAGGTCATTAATAAAGATGTTGAACAAAACCGGCCCTAGAAGCAATCCTTGGAGCTCTCCGCTAGAAACCGTCCACAAACCTGACATCGAGCCGTTGATCACTACCTGTTGGGCCTGACAATCTAGTCAGCTTTCTATCCACCTTACAGTCTGTTTATCCAATCCATACTTCCTTAACTTGCTGGCAAGAATATTGTGGGACACCATATCAAAAGCTTTGCTAAAGTCAAGATATATAACATCCACTGACTTCCCCATGTCAACAGAGCCAGTTACCTCATCATAGAAGCTAATCACGTTGGTCAGGCATGACTTGCCCTTTGTGAATCCATGTTGACTACTCCTGATCTCTTTCCCCTCTTCCAAGTGCTTCAAAATGGATTCCTTACAGATCTCCTCCATGATTTTTCTGGGGACTGAGGTGAGGCTGACTGGTCTGTAGTTCCCTGGATTGTCCTTCTTCCCTTTTTTAAAGATGTAAATCACTGGCCCACATCCTCTGCTGGTGTAAATTGAGGTAATTCTACTGAAGTCAGTGGAATTCCACTGATGGAACTGCACCAGTTTACATCAGCTGAGGGTGAGACCCACAGACTTGTGAAGTGACATGCTGTGATTGGATATGTAACACATATACCAGAGCACCTAAGATTTGATTGCAATGTAACGAAGAGCCATTTATGTAATTAGCTTTGCATAAATTAGTGTGTGCTAGTATGTTCCAATCTATAATTGCCGCACATTATAAGCACCATGGTTACCAATCAAGGGAAGAGGAATTCAAGTCCTGGAAAGAGAGGGAGGTAAAAATAGGATACAGTAAGTTAGACCAATGAGCATGCTATATTTATCCTCCCAGTGCAGCACGTAAATTTGCATGCTGAACAGGGGTGAGGAGGACCTAGAATGAAAGCTATCTGCATGACAGCAGAGATACCATATATTTGCAAATAATGCATTAAAAAAAAGAAAAGAAGAAAAAAAAGAAAAGAAAGAAACTTTTAGAAAAGTGAAAGGGTGCATGCCAGTATAACAAAGTCCTGCCTTCAAAGTGTTCATAAAATGTAAATCCAAGTGTGGGGGGAGGGAGGGGGGGGACACGACTCTGCATACTCCACCAAACATTGCCTCTGTTAACTAATCAGCATGCCTTGAAGACATGAGTAACCTGGTGGGGGAGAACAGATTATTCAATAGGGCAGCCCATCAATTCAGAAGATTTTTCTGGGGTAGCAGAAATAGGGGCAGGTTTACAGACCTGTCATGAACTTGGACTGTATTTCAGGGACTGAGGTTTAATGATGAAATCCAAAGTGAAGACAGTTTTGAATTGGATTAATTTTGTATTAGGAATATTCTGTACAGCTCTTTCTTTACGGAACTCTATCTTGTGACACTAAACATGGCATGATGCAGAGGGTCTGGCACATATCTCGAATGATCTTTGGTCTTTACTGATAAGTGATATATTTCCAGAAAATAATATTATTGGATGAGCCTTTGGGTAGCAATCATTCAACTAACTGCTATATCCCTGGTCTGCTGGCACAAAAGTATGGATACACCTCAAATATCAGAAGGTCCAGGTAAGATACTGGTTGTACAGTACACTCAATCAAGAGAATAAAGAGGGCATTGTGCATGTGATCGCTGGCACAATTTACTTTGAACATTTAACACCCTACACAAAAGGATTAAGCACGAGGAGTGGAACAAGTAGTAGTATGACCTGAGAGAGCATGAGGCGCTGACTGGCGTTTTACACTTCTAATCAAGCTCGGCTCCAAAGTCTACAGCAGGGATCTTGGCAGTTAATAGAGCCCTGGGGGACCCTCTTGTCAGTGGGATTCTCAGGATCTAGATTCTTTGGTCTTCATGAGGAAGCCTGAGACTCCCATAGTGTTGCTTTCCAAATTCCACAACAAGGCTCCTATCCTTGGCACCAATTCAGAGGTGGGAAAAATCACCAAGGAAAATTGGGATTTTTTAAAAATCCAGCTCTAGACATAATATTTACCTGCAGTTTGCCTCTCATTGAAAGTGATTGCTTTGAGAGCTTATGTAGGAGAGCCAACTATTCAAGGAATAGTGTCACTTTTAAAATAATTTCTGCCACACTTTCAGTTACTAATACAGTAGAAGAAATAATTATGACTAGTAGATTTTACTGGAGAAGAAGAAAAAAGTATTATATAAGAAAGGAAGAACACACCATGTGAATCTTTCAACTCTCCAGGTGGAGAAAACAGTAAAGAGTTGTATATTGATTTATTTTGAATACTGAAAAATAGGCTAAATGTCTCCAGTAGGGAGCAATAGGAAGAGAAAGGAAAACAAGTCTTTTTCATCAAATATCAAAAGTCGCCTTATCTCCAATACTGAGGGCCAGATCTTGGCATCCTAACTTATATTGAATAGTTCATTACTTTGCTCACCCTCCCACTGAAATCAATAAGATTACTCTCAGAATGAGGAGCTAGTCAGTAAATGTAAGAGGGGTGGACTCTGACACCACAGTGTTAAAAACCCTTAAAGTAACAAAATGGTGTCATATTTTTCACTTTGTTTTTGGTCTTCTCCCTTCCAACAACTCTAACAGCCTAAAGGCTTGTTTTGTTTGGTTATGACTAAGGTACTGCATGACATTAAATATTGTTTCTGCTAAGTCTTGTGACGTGCAATGCTGTAGGTTAAAATAAAGTTGCTGAGACAGTTTAGAGAAATATGGCTCCTCCATTGTTAATCAGAGTTAAGCTGATTTACCCAAGTGGAGGATTTTGCCTTTTATTTAATCATCCTTCTTGTCACCCCTACTTATATCATTTGAAGGATATGCATAATATACAGCTATGACATCATATGGGACATAGGTTGGATGTCTATTAAACATTGTTTCACAATGCATTTTATCAATTACATAATATTTCAAATAGAAATGGGCCTAACCCACCAACAGTTATCTCCAGATCCATTTTGTGAGTGTTTGGATGTGTTTTGTAAAATGTGTAGGAGTACGGGGCAGCAAAAAGGCAAAACTGGATATAAACTTCCTCAGCATACAGTGTTTTCATTTGGCTTGGTCCCATTTCTAAACAATTGTTTACATTATTTCTGGAGGATGGATTAAAGATTTGAAATGAGTTTTCCTTCTCACATTCTTTTTCTTTAGTAGTCTTGGTGTTTCAATTTTGATTTAGAAATTTACCCCCAGAACAGAGGGCACACTTAAAATCTGCCTCAAATCCTTCATTTGTGTGACTTCTAAGTTAAGGGCTGGAAGGAGAAACATGCAGTAATCAGAATTTACATGCCTACAAGTAATATTGGGCATGGGAGTAGACTGGACCATGAAGGGATTATGAGTAAATAAAGGGGGAAAGTATATTTAGTTGCGATCAAGGTATTTTTCTTTCTTTTGTTTGGTAAAGCTTCTCTGTGCAAAATCCATGTGCTTTCCCCCATTTACTATCTAAGCTGTACCTAGAAAGACTATGTACCCTGTGTTTTTAAATTTGTTTTTCATCAGTTGTTCTGTAACACCTAGTAACCAAGTATGCTTTATTAAGGATATCTTTTTTGTTTTGTTAATAAAATCACCCTTTTTAAGGAGATGATTGGATTCTTATGTCCTGGAAGGTAACAGGTCTGTGTGTGTACGCCTGCTAGCCGGAAAGGTCAGCTATCAGAGAAACAGTTTGCTTTCTATGTGGGTGTTTTTTTCTTTTTGTTTCTTTTTTCAAGCTCTCTTGTGGCAAAAAAAAGAAAAAAAGAAAAAAAAAGCTTCTCTTGAGGAAGGAATTCAAGTGTTCCTATTTTTCAGGGTTTAAATCACTTGATGGTGGCAGCTACCTCCCAATGTTAGTGAATCTGTGACTCTGGGGAATTTTTGTAAGCAGAGCCCATAGAGGCAAGATATTTAAGATTTCTTGAGGACTCATATCTTCTGCATTTGGAGTGGTGCAAAGTTCTTATCCTGGCCTAAGGCACAGAAGTGAATTTCTTCTTGAGATCCCTCAATGTTTATTTTTTGGGCAGACTTTTATCTTTTCTCTCACACAGTTAACCCTTTATGGAGTAGACCCCAGGTTCCTCATGGCTCAGCTGATTATGTTCTGTTCAAAAGCAGAACATTTTTGTGCATAGTTGTATTATTCAAAATGACTATGTGAAGGGAGAAAAATGGGTACCTTGCTAAGAGCTGGTACTTTAGAGCAGGGGTCTCAAACTCCTGGCCCACAGGCCAGTCCTGGACAGAGCAATTGTGCAATCTAGTTTTTGAGACATCTGCTTAGAGAGCAAGAGTGAGTGAGAGAAATACCACAGGAGTTTATAAGTGAGCTGTAAAAATTAAGTCCATTAAGAAATTTGTCACTTAAATCTGCCTAAGGAAATTTTTTTCTAAAAAAAGAAAAAACTCCAACAAAAGCAAAAACAGAAACAGCTCTTATTATTTTCAAGGTTCAAATGGCTAAATACTGTAATACTTGGGTTTAGAAGACTGCTTTAGGCTCCTGCATTTTAAAATAGGTTTATAACACTGGTCTACAATTTTTTAGAAGTCATCTGCTTCAGAGATAAAATGTGCTATTTATTATGTATTTTGATGTGCTGAATTCAAATATGACAATTAAAACAACTGATCGGCTACTGTTTCCAAGATATTTAAGTTTTTACATTTTACGTCTATGTATATTGTGTAGATAGTAGAGTTTTAATCATAAATTGTAAACCTAGGTCTTTTCATGTGTTTATGGTTGCTTTACATGATAATATTTCACCTGTCCTGTTTATGTAACACTTTAAAAATCAGCAAAAGGGTTATATAAATAAAATTTATTATGAAACAAAAGGCAAAAAACTATTATGTACATAGTTTAGTCCTATTCAGTGTCTACTCGGCGCTTCTTGGTTTGTCTCTTGTATTCATTAAATGGAGCATCTCTTGTCACTGTCCAGCAATAGTCTGCAAGCATTGATGGGCTCCATTTGCCCCCGATAGTGTTTCTCCATTGTTGCAATGTCCTGGTGAAATCGCTCGCCGTGCTTGTCGCTCACTGCTCCACAGTTCGGTGGAAAAAAATCTAGATGAGAGTGCAAAAAATGTATCTTTAGTGACATGTTGCAACCAAGGCTTTTGTACGCCTTGAGGAGGTTTTCCACCAACAACCTGTAGTTGTCTGCCTTGTTGTTTCCGAGAAAATGTATTGCCACTAACTGGAAGGCTTTCCATGCCGTCTTTTCCTTGCCACGCAGTGCATGGTTAAATGCATCATCTCGAAGAAGTTCACGAATCTGAGGACCAACAAAGACACCTTCCTTTATCTTAGCTTCACTTAACCTTGGAAATTTTCCACGGAGGTACTTGAAAGCTGCTTGTGTTTTGTCCATGGCCTTGACAAAGTTCTTCATCAGACCCAGCTTGATGTGTAAGGGTGGTGGTAAAATCTTCCTTGATTCAACAAGTGGTGGATGCTGAACACTTTTCCTCCCAGGCTCCAATGACTGTCGGAGTGGCCAATCTATCTTGATGTAGTGGGAATCTCTTGCACAACTATCCCATTCGCAGAGAAAACAGCAGTACTTTGTGTATCCAGTCTGCAGACCAAGCAAGAGAGCAACAACCTTCAAATCGCCACATAGCTGCCACTGATGTTGGTCATAGTTTATGCACCTCAAAAGTTGTTTCATGTTGTCATAGGTTTCCTTCATATGGACTGCATGACCAACTGGAAT
This sequence comes from Rafetus swinhoei, assembly GCA_019425775.1. NCBI lineage: Eukaryota > Metazoa > Chordata > Testudines > Trionychidae > Rafetus > Rafetus swinhoei. The sequence goes on from CM033449.1 coordinate 118,755,112, forward strand.
TGATGGCAAAACATTGCCATTATGCAGCAAAACAGCTTTAAGACTCGTCTTCCGATGAATCAATCGGATCGTGAACGATGTTGAGGGCTGCCATCACACCATCGATGTTGTTGCAGGCTACAAGATCACCTTCCATGAAGAAGAATGGGACAAGATCCTTTTGACGGTCACGGAACATGGAAACCCTAACATCACCTGCCAGGAGATTCCACTGCTGGAGTCTGGAGCCCAACAACTCTGCCTTACTCTTGGGTAGTTCCAAATCCCCTGACAAGGTCATTCAGTTCACCTTGTGTTATGAGGTGTGGTTCAGAGGAGGAGGATGGGAGAAAATGTGGGTCCTGTGACATTGATGGTTCAGGACCAGAAGTTTCATCCTCTTCCTCTTCCTCGTCTGACTCAAGTGAGAATGATTCTGGTGCATCAGGAACTGGCAGTCCTTCTCCGTGGGGTACTGGGCGTATAGCTGATGGAATGTTTGGATAATGCACAGTCCACTTTTTCTTCTTTGACACACCTTTCCCAACTGGAGGCACCATGCAGAAGTAACAATTGCTGGTATGATCTGTTGGCTCTCTCCAAATCATTGGCACTGCAAAAGGCATAGATTTCCTTTTCCTGTTCAACCACTGGCGAAGATTTGTTGCACAAGTGTTGCAGCATATGTGTGGGGCCCACCTCTTGTCCTGATCTCCAATTTTGCAGCCAAAATAAAGGCGATAGGCTTTCTTAACCATAGTGGTTATACTGCGCTTTTGTGATGCAAAAGTCACTTCACCACAAACATAGCAGAAGTTATCTGCACTGTTCACACAAGTACGAGGCATCTCTGCTTACTTTGGCTAAACAGAAATGTGTCCCTTTGCAAAATCAAACACTGACAAATAAGAGAGCACGACACTGTATGATTTCTAGAGCTGATATAGGGCAATTTGTTCAGCAGAGTGATGTAAGCTTCGTTATGATTGCATCATCCATGACTTCTAGGAATAACATGATGCAATTCATATCATGTATGACGCAATACCAGCTTCAGATTGCATCATTCATTGTTTTGCCTAAAAGCAAGTACTGTCCAAACCCAGTCATAGATTTATTCATAGATCCAGTCAAAGATGTATTTTAGTCATTTCTGGTTTAAATTGAGATCCCTCCCTTTATAACTCACTTATCCTCCGCCATTCCCAAGTCAAGGGTCGTATATACTGACCCAATAGCATATCTTGAAAACTAGAGCCAATCAACAATTTTAAGCATCATTTTCGTTCTCAGTGACCCAGAATTAGTGAAGTTTGACTACATTTATTTCAGAAGCATTTTGGCTGTAGAGCAGTGTAATAAAAAGCTGTAGTCATAAGATGTTATGGGCTGGATTCATTAAAAGGATTAAGTGGTGTCTGTACATATGTGTTTATACATCTGTGTACATAAATCTATTCCCACACAAAAGACTTCGTTAGTTAGCAATTGAGATTGCTAGACTACATATCCCACCAACACACCCCGTAAAAAGAAAGAAAAATAGCTGAATCATCTCTCTCTCTCTCTCTGTACTCTACTCATTAATAACTCATAATTGAGACATTTTTAAGATACTATTTCATGCACCTTCCTCTCTTCTTCAATTATCAACCACCTATTTTCTCCCACCCTCAGAAGTCCCCATACGCACACCAGACAATGGGAAAGTTTGAACTTTGTCCCTATTCACTGATATTTGCTAGTGTGTTTATGGTTATTGTAAGAATGGCATAATTTTAAATTATATTGTACTAGAAGATTTACCTAGTGTTGTTTGGGTCCTTAACTCAATTAATTCTTCATTTAAATCATTTCTCTGGGGTGGGATTTGGGCTGAGGAGTTCAATATTCAGGCTTCCCTGGGGAAAGAGGACTATACCCAGCCGTCTCTGACCCCAACAGCTTGGGACCAGGGGGAGGGGTGCATATACCCCAACTGGGAGAGGTCAAATTTCATCTGCTCCCTGCGCTCCCCAGCCAGATTGAGGAATGGAACAAACTGTGCACTTTCATCTCGCTCCCTGATGAAGGGGAACAGCCAGCAATGTTCCTGTGGAGCTGCAGTCTTCCCCGCTCTGTAATGGGCGTGTATGGGGTGGGAAGTTTGGGGCTGTGGCAGTCCCAGACAGGATGGGGAGGTGCACCTCCCAACTAGCCGCTTTCATCTGCCTTGTGATTCTGTCTCTTTTCTGTATGTTCCCCCCACAACCAAACCTTGACCTTGCTTTAAGTGATGATAAGAGGAAGCTGCATGCCAAATGTGATGGTCCTAGCTCCTGCCATGTAGGAGGAGGAGTTATTTTATGCATCCCCATATGAATCGGAGTGGGGTAGCTCTTACTATTTAGGTGGAATTCTTGAACAGACGCATGGAGAGACAGACAAAATCTCTTGAACCAGTGTTTCTCAAAGTGGTCTGTGAAACCACTGTGAGAAACCTGTTAACTTGCGGCTTTGGTATGCTTACTTACCAGCGCCGCGGCCACAGAGCCTCTCAGCTCATATTGGCTCCAGTTCACCATATGTAGCCATGGGGAGCCACTGGAAGCAGAAAGGAGCCAATAGGAACCACGAGGCTCCGTGACCGTGTTACCAGTAAGTAAACACACCGAGCAACCAGTTAACGGGTTTCTCAAAGTGGTTTCACGGACCACTTTGAGAAACACTGTCTTAACCATGTAGAGAAACACTATATGTTTTTGTAATGGTGCATCTAATTAAGTGAGGTATATCATCAGATAACACATACAGTCTGATAAATGTTTCTCTTGGAAGACATGTAAATGTATCATCAATACTATTAATAATTATTCTTAATTCAGGAGTGATTTTTTTTGTAGAAATTAGAAAGGAGATTTCAAGTCTACGCATTATATATTTATCGTCGAGGCTACAGCTGCACTGTTGTTGGTCCGAATAATGGCAATATGCAGCGTGGGATTGTCAAAAACTCTCATAATTGGAAAGCTCTTATTAAATTGCTGGTAAATATTTCCATGAGAGGGAAATTAAAAAAAACCCAACAAAAAAACCCACCAAACCCCAAATCCTAGTCCTCACTGATTCCTATTCATACCTCTAAAAGGAAATGCTGCTGTGGATAGGAGTCCCAGTGTGGAATGTTCCGAAACAGGCCACCGCCCACAGATGCTGGGTGAAAGTAAGAGTCTTGACAATTTCTCAGCTGTCCCAGATGTGCAGATGCCCTAGGATTTGCAATCCAGGGCAGTCCACATAGATGTCCAATAGCTATAGACCCTGAAAGCCCATGCCAGGACTTCCAACTCTCGGCTTCAGGGAGCCTGAAATTCAGGGTTCTCACCTCCAGGCTCACTTGTGCAGATCCAGCAATTTAGACCATTGGAGCTCCAGCTAGAGCATGGCTTTGAGAACCACCAGAATCCCTATTGTGGAAGTGGGAGCCAACCCTTCTCAGGCTCCCAGTTCCATAGTAGGACTCCCAAGCTCCTGGCTGCACAACAGGAAATCTGGAAAACCTGGCATGGATGGCTGTCCCAGAGCTGCCAACTTTCCAAGTCTAAGGAAGAAGTCTATCAAGTGAGCTAGCAGAAAACCAGGCAGACTTCCCATAAAAACCTGCCTGGAAGACAGCCCTCCAAAAGAACTTTATCTCAGATTCTCCGAAAGTTAGCTGAACCCAAGAAATTTCCATGTAACATGTATTTTCCAATGAAATGCTATTCCTCTAGAAAATTTCTGTCCAGCTCTATTCAGGATTTCTATTTTATCTTTTATTGGAAACATGACATTTTGTATAAGAAAATGTCTCATAATGCTATGCAGGAGCACTGCTTCAGTATGGACACAGAGAAAGAAAAGCATGTCATCTACATTAATCCTACATTACCTCTAGGTTTTCCTGAAAGGCCACTCATTCCAAATACTGAACAAGAAAGATAGCAAACAAATGTGCTATGGCTGCATTCTGCCTCCTGTGTAATATTTATGCGTGAAAAATTGAGATAAGGGTATTGGCAACAAAACTAAAACATGATCCACTCATGACTACTGCAATTTTTATTCGTTAAAATAACATTTCTATTATTAAACCATGTTAAAATGAAAGGTAAAATGTTTTGCAAGTTCCATTGATTTTTCCCTGAGTATATTAAGAACTGCTGAACTCTCTCTCAATACTGTTTCCTTTCAGATCCAGAGATTGGTTCCAGATTACTGCACCGTATGCATTTACGTAAAGTATGCCTATTTTTAATGTTCACAATGAACCATAAATATTTTTGTAGCCACAGATGTTGAACGCACCTATTTTTCATTTCAGGACAAAACAAAAATTAGATGAAGCTGTTCTATTTCAAGAGAATTAATAGGGCGAGTGACTACTCTCCTTGTCTCAGTTTAGTACCGTTTTTATTACATTTTATATGGGACTTTTGGGAAATAGCTCCAACATCTACCTGATAGAGATTTCCAGGTTTCCTTTTTATATGGTCTTAGACCATGGTTACCTCTAACCTATACAAGGACATTTCAGCTGTCAAAGTGAATTGAGTGGAGCAGATCAAGGTTTGTATGCACTTTTCCCTCTGATGTAGCTAAAAAAAAACCCATCCCGGAGCTATATATAACTCACTAGGATTAAATATGTAGCTTTGTCACTCAGAATAGATCACAATATTCGGCGCATGAATAAGAATCCCTTGAATAACTGTTATTACCAGCAATTATGGCTGTTTGATGTTAAAGAAGCTCCAGGAGTATCAGGGATGAGGCCAAGGATTCAACAAACTGATTGGTTTCCCCACTAAAATAGAAATTGGGTGGGATTTTAATCAGTGAAAAGAAAGTTATTGCCTAGCAGGAAGAAGAATGCAGTTTATACTTATATGCTGAGACATAAAGCCAGACACCTGAACAATCCAATGAGGTGTTTGAACATCTATCACTGCTAGAAATTGCACTGTAGCAAGCCACTGTTAAGCATGTTCCTTAGAAATCCAAGCATGGCAATGACTCAGATCCCTAGGCTCCCAAGCATAAACTGCCAGAGGTTAGTGTGCAGTGAAGAGCATTAGCAGAGGTTACACTGGGGGTGCTGCCAATGGAAGTTATAGTGCAGCAGGGAGATGCAATAATGTTTCTGGCCTCGTGGGAAGGCAGGATAAGGTATAACATGCTATATTATCACAGCCAGACTGCTCACTTGCCTTTCCTGGAAATGTTCAAGGGTTAGGGGAGAGAGGAGAGCTCCAATGGGAAATGCAGGCTACTGACACTGTGTGGACTAGTCAAGAGATAAAGCACACAGCTGCTCTTATTGTACCACAGTGGTCTAGCCTGACAAAGAAGGGAAGGAAACCAAAAAAGAGCATAAAATAAAGAAAAAAAAATCACGTTTTAGCATTAAAACATTAATACTGACAAAAGTATGGCCAACACCGTGCACCAGACTATCCTGAATAAGAATGAAAAAAGTTAACAAGCGAACAACAGTGCATTTTGTTCAATGTCAAACTAATTAAACCCAAGAGATGTGAAACCTGAGATTTTTGTTTCCTTTACTACAGTGACAGGATATAGAACCCGATTTTCCACTTCCTTGCACCTTGTCTAGTCTTTGATGTATACAAAATGAGTGCAAAGCACTAACAGTATCAATTGGTATGGATTTTATACTCTTTTTACACAAGGGTAAATGACCACACAAAGTGAAAGGTGAAAGATAATTAAGGATAAATCATAGGTGAATCCTGAAAATAGGATTGTCAGGCCAGGAGGTGGAAAAAACTGGGACATGGAAACCAGGCATAGAAATCATGAGCAAGTGATCTGGGGTCCTTACTGTGATGGGAATTATTTATTCAAAATAACAAATAAGAAACATTAGAGGTGAAATATACCCTATTAGGTCACAAATCCAACTTTTTGCCATTGCAAAATAGTTCCCTAAGTATATTTTCCAGAACACTGACCAATTTACTTTTAAAGCCTCTAGGAGCCAAGAAATTCAATCTTTGGAAATCTACTTTTCAGAGAGGGTAGAAAAATATGTATGTTGTTTTGAATTAATATTTACTTTATATTAAGAAAAACATAATTAGAATGAAAAATGTTTCATATGCAATTCAGTGTAGATTCCCTCTAATACAAATTATACAGACCAATATAAAACATGTTAATAAATTTGCATAGTAAAATATCCTAACAGTTTTCCAAAAGTCAAACTTTCTGCCACCTCTCTTCACACATTAAAGAACAGTCAACCATATATACTAGAGACTCGAGTTTGAAATGTCTTAGAAATACAATTTAAAATAGATTTTTATGGCCTGGGTTTCAAAGTCATGTAATCAAAGACGCAACATACATTAGCATGTACATGAATATGTAATGTGCTCACAAAACTCAGATGTCTAACTGGCCATATGCTTAATAACCAATTGCTCACATTCACAGTAGGAATTTGTTCACTTCAGTGTATGTCAGAACACTCTGCTGTGTAAGCCTAATTTTAAGAATCTGGCTCTTAATTTGTATTACCTGTGCTGATGAATTAAAGGACAGCAGATCTGAGTAAGAGATGTTTTCATACAGATTCTTCAGCACTTTCAGAATATTAGTAGTTTAGCCTAGCTTCTTAAAGCAGGTCGGGCAAACAGTTGTCAACATATCCTCAAACAAGTGTCAATCAAACAAAACTTAAATGTGTATAAATATGTAGGAAGAATTCATTGTGTAATTACATTTTCAAGTGCCCCATGCAGCTACATGTTGTGTGTCTCTCCACTAGTTGGCTGCTTTGGGAAGGAGGCAGGCCAGGCCAGGCCAGAGTGGAGAGGAGCCCTGTGCATCTCTGCAGTTACTCTGGCCCCACCTCTTCCCCTACAGAGAGGCTTGTACCACTTGGTGGTATGAACAAATAGAGGGAAGGGAGGCAGGTTAGTCGGGGGGGGGAGGGGGAGTTCGCTAACTTATGCAGGGGACAGCAGGGTCCCTGGCAGTCCATGTCATTTACCATGAAAAAACAAGTACAGGTAGTCCCCGAGCTACGAACGCATCGATTTATGACCGTTCGTCCTTACAACCAACCTCCCATTAAGCGTGTCCCCGAGTTACGAACGCGATCTGCGCGGTCACATTTAAATGAATGGGGTCCGACTTACGAACAGATCGAGTTACGACCAAGTGCTTGGTATGTAACTCGTTCGTAAGTCGGGGACTATCTGTACATTAAAGGAAATGTATGCAATTTTAATAAGTTTCATTAAAAGTAAAATAAATATTTAGATATTTAATGTTTATGAAGATGCTAGGGTGCAAGGGTGGAGTTTCGGAAGGGCAGGGGGCAGCAGCTGTGCGTACTGGGATGCGACTTGCTTTTCTTCCCATTTCCTAGACTATCAGGGAGCGAGGGGAAAATAATTGCATTCTGCGCATGCCTCTCACTCCTGGCTGGTGAAGGGAGGAGGCAGAGGAGTAAATTATGGAATCCAAATACTTTCCCCTTGGCCCCTGATAATGGGGAAATGGGAAGAAAAGCAAGCTGCATTCTGGTATGCACGGCTGCTAGCCCCCGCATACCTCCCCAAGGTGAAAGGTGATTGAGACCTGCAGATAGAGTAGACGAACTTAAAGGACATTTTCTCCTCTTAGCTGACATAGCAGAGCTCCACTGTACTCTTCCCACATGTACAGAACTCCTGCTAATGCCAGAGAGAGAAGAATATCATGTAGATTCCAGTATAAGGCTCCAAGAGAAGAATTTTGCTCTACAGGAGTCATTTGGAGAATCATAGAATCATAGGGTTGGAAGAGACCTCACGAGACCATCGAGTCCAACCCCCTGCTAAAAGCAGGACCAATCCTATCTAAATCATACAAGCCAGACTTTGTCAAGGCTTAAAAACCTCTAGGGATGGAGATTCCACCACCTCCTAAGGTTACCCATTCCAGTGCTTCACCACCCTCTTAGTTTTTCCTAAATTCCAACTCTCCCACTGCCATTTGAGACCACTGCTCCTTGTTCTGTCATCTGTCACCACTGAGAACAGCCTCTTCCTATCCTCTTTGGAACCCCCTTTCAGGTAGTTGAAGGTTGAAATCCCCCTCACTCTTCTCTTCTAAAGACCAAAGAAGCCCAAATCCCTCAGCCTCTACTCGTAAGTCATGTGCTCCAGCCCCCTAATCATTTTGATTGCCCTCCGCTGGTCCTTCTCCTATGAGTTCACTCCCTTTCTGTAATGGGGACCCCAGAACTAGACAAAATACTCAAAATGTGGCCTCACCAATGCCGAATAAAGGGGAATAATCACTTCCCTAGATGTGCTGGCAATTGCTCCTACTAATGCATCCCAATATGCAGTTTGCCTTCTTGGCTACAAAGGCACGCTGTTGACTCATCCAGCTTCTCATCCACAGTAATCCCTAGGTCTTTTTCTGCTGAACTGCTGCTTAGCCAGTTGGTCCACAGCCTGTAACCGTGCTTGGGATTCTCTGAACTTGCCCTTATTGAGCCTCATCAGATTTCTTTTGGCCCAATCCTCCAATTTGTCTACAGCACTCTGGACCCTATCCCTACCCTCCAGAGTATCTACCCCTTCCCTTAGTTTAGTGTCATCTGTGAACTTGATGAGGGTGCAATGCATTCCCTCATCCTGGTCATTAGTAAAGATGTTGAACAAAAACAGCCCCAGAACCGATCCTTGGGGCACTCCGCTTGATACTGACCACCAACCAGACATCAAACCATTGATCGCTACTCATTGAGCCCAACAATCTAGCCAGCATTCTATCCACCTCACAGTCCATTTATCCAATCCATACTTCTTTAACTTGCTGGCAAGCATATGGTATGGGTATGTCTACACTGCATTCCTCTTTCAAGAGAGGAATGAAAATGCAGCCGAGCGAAATTGCAAATGAAGCGCGGATTTGAATTTCCCGTGCTTCATTTGCATAATCGCGTCCAGCCTCTATTTCGAAATATCCTATTTTGAGATAAAAAATGCCGTGTAGACACGATTATTTTGAAAGAAACCCTTTCTTTCGAAATAACCCTTACTCCTTAAAAAATGTGGTGTAATTGTTAATATTAGTATACTTTAAGAAATAGAGTTTACATGTTAAATTGAGTTCACCGGTGCTGTTTCAGCACCCACTTATAGATCACAATACATTAGTTTTGGAAAGACTCTACTTAGAGAGTATTTCTTACCAAGTGAGGGATCAGTTATTATTTATGTAATAATGAAAGTGCCCATGGTACTTGGTAAATAGAAGAGTGTATTTTTAAATATTTTAGATATTAAGAATCTTTAAATTGAAACAATTGTGGACTTAACTCACTGGTCAATGACAAATTTCTTTCTTTTTTCTTTTTTTTTTGGAAGCTAAAACTGAGGAAGTTCTTAATCCTAATTTCAAATGACAATTTCATACACAGAGCAAATTAAGAATAATAAATGTATATGCAGAACAAGGCATAAGTCAATGCAGTGATGTTTATTTTTGACAGCTGGGGATTGGGCCCTTCATGTTTAAGTAAAACAGAAAATTATTAAGTCTATTTCCTACTGATTACAGCTATTCAATCATCAGGTGTGATTCTATGATTATACCACAGAATACTAGACTTAGAAGGGATCTTGAGAGGTCATGAGGTCCAGTCCCCTGTCTTCACGGCAGTACCAAACACCATCTAGATGATAATAAAAACAGACTTTCATATCAGTAGCCCTATTCCTATACTAAGTGGAGAGGATATCTGAATTTAAGTATTTCAGACTGATTGTACATGCTGCTCTCTCTGAGTTGAAAATCCCCACAAACTGACACATTCAGAAAAAAGCATACAACTATAAAATTCACTAGGGTTGATTGCTGAGAAATTTCTCCTTCTCTAGACATATTTATACTGACAAGCTACTGCTGGATCCAGCAAACAGCAGGAGTCTTAGACTTAAGGGAGTTTTACTGGGTGGGTTTTCTTCCCCATCCTCCTCATATGTAGACAAAGGCAAAAATTGCAAATTTTCTATTTTCATGATGTGCTTGTCTATAAATAAATTATACTTTTATGATACATATAGTAACGTTAGTCATGCTACATACACTGACATTCCACTCATTCCATAGGAACAAATATTTATTCATATCAATATAGATCTTTATTCCATCAAGTCGGATATTCTGCATTGGGCAATGATCAATACTTGATACTTCAGAGGGAACTAAATAAAAACATAATGAATTGTCCTGACATAGAAGGTTGTATCTGGAGGAGAAGACAGTATTCTCTTATTTACGGTTATGACAATCAGCTTATACCCTTTAGTAAGAGATATGGTTTCCATTATCTTCACATCATGTAAATCTATATATGTTCTTGGTGATAAAATTTAGTCCTTCCAAAATATCTAGTTACAGAATTTACAGCCCAATGTTCCAACACTAAGGGAGTATCAGAGTACAAATAATCTTAAGAATGTATGTAACCCAAGTAGGCAGCCAAAATTTTGGGATCTTCTAGTTTGTTCCAGTTAGCAGGAGAACGTAGTGATGATAGTTAAGTATTTTTCTGAAACAATTCTGTTTATTTAAAAAGAATGCACAAAGTCCAGTTTCTCTGAACACAGCAGTAATCAAACACCACAAGACATTCCTTTGTGTTACAAACTTTTCCAGGCAACACACTGTACCCAATATTCAGTTAGCTTTTACCTCAGGGCCACATAGGGTTAGAAACTGTTCTTCCAGGCTGTGTCTATTAAACTCTCTCTTTGCTTTGGTTTCTCTGTTGCTCCATGTCTCTCTACATGTGTTGGCTCTCTGTCCCACACAAAGACAGTGCCATGCAGACCTCTCTACCTACAAAATCCCAATTATTGAGAGGGTTTGCATGCCTCCTTTGTCATAGGTAGGGGATTCTTAGCTACCCTCTCAAAATGTATCATTGAGGGGTAGAGGTTGCAACAATTCGTATGAGGTTTAACCCAACCTATTTAACAATATTAAAAATATAATTTTATATAAGCACACCTTGGATTGAGAAATGATACATTTTATAAAGCTACATAGATAGGCATAGAAATAAAATTAAAACTATGCATAAAGCCCTGATTTTTAAAAAAAGTTTAGGAAAAGTAATTTTCTGTCATTCTATCCTGTGTGTTTTGACTGTTTTTTGTTCAAATAATAAAATAATTTATTTTCTCCTCTGTCCTTTGCAAATAGAGATCTATCACTATATATATTCCTCTAGAAAGCAGAAAAACTTCTGGTCCATGGTTTATTAGGTTCACGCCTAATATTTCCCTGCTCACATAATTAGCTCACATGAGGTAGAAACACTCCAAACACCTGAGGCAAGACAGCAGGAGAAAAAAAAAAAAAAAAAAAGACACAAACTCGTGTTAGTGCCAAAGAATTACCTGCTCTAGTTGGCAAAAGTCTCACTTGAAATCTCCAAGGGGTTCTGTAGAATGGGTTCGTCAATGTACACGATTAGTTTTCCAGACACTTTTGTGGCTAGATATCAGAGGACAACCTGACAACCTGAACTGGCAAACCTGGATCTATCTTTATGGGTTTACAAGCAGCTCCTGATTAGAACACTCCTTTTGCCTTACAGATCTTGCATTTAAGTATGTCCATCCTCACTAGGCAGGGGTGGCCCGTCCATATAGGCAAACTAGGCGGCCGCCTAGGGTGCCAAGTTAAATGGGGCGCAATATTGTTGAAGGGTTTGGAGATGGGGTGCCAATTGCATGGTTCACCTAGGGCGCCAGTTGCTGGCAGCTAGTCTAGGGCCGCTTCTGGGGGTAATCTAGTGCATAAAGCACTGACCTGGGAGTCAGAAGACATGGGTTCTGTATCTAGCTAAGGCACTGACTTGAATGGTCCTAGGCGTATCACTTCACTTCTATTTATTCTCTTATGTTTTGTCTGTCTTGTATATTTGAAGTTGTGATGCTGTTTGGGATTGTTTCTTACAATCTGTACTGTACCTAGTACTAAGACAATCCAATAGCTGTTGAAGTAAATCTATTCACCCTCCTGATGTGGTAGGTATCCAAGGGATTACATATGAGCTGTGATGGGCAAACAACAGATTTCAAGTTTAGTTGTTTATCCAAAGCTTATACAAAATCTTGAAATCTCAAGATAAATGACCCTTGAGTAATATTCTAACATTTCTTTTTTCCAGTGCAGAACCCATGAGCACAAGGGTAAATGAAGAAAGAAATATGCATGAAAAATTTTCAAATCTCAAATATTTGGAGATTCCTTGATCAAATACTACTCACTTGCAGAAGGTGTATCATTAGTTTTTTCTATTACCTACTAGAACCAGCTTATAGATGCAAGAAGAGAAGGGTGAACAATGGATTGTATCCACAAGCTTTCATTTTTTCACTAAACTCTCAATCAGGTTTGCAAAATTTCTATGCTGGGGCTGGTAATTTTTTAAAGAACACTTTGAAAGCCTGATTTAGGGTGTTGTAAAAAACATGTGCAAGTTTCAAGAGGATTTTATTTTAACCAAGTCTTCCCCCATCTGTTCTATTGCCAAAAACAACTCCACCACAAGTCTGTGTTCAGAGCCTCACACATCAAGCTAAGTGAATTTGCTTACTTAGTTATTTATTTACTAGCTTCAATAATGCCTATTACTTTGTGGTCTAGGCATTTTCAAAAGCACCTGAGTGATGTAGGGGCCTAAGGCCTATTTCGAATAATATATCAAGGGAATATTTTCAAATGCTCAAATGGGAATTAAGTTCCCAACTCCCATTCACCTTAAGATGATGTTGTCTACTCTGCAACTGGGAGAGTGCGATTAGCATTGGTGTCTACTCTTCAACATAGCTGGGACTAGCATGTTGTCTAAAATGTTGTCTACTCTGCAACATAGCATGGGTGGTGTACCGAGCTAGCTGCTTGACTGCAAAATTCCTTGGACCCTCTCAAGTAGGTAACCCCAACCAACAGCATTGCCATTTTCAGCTGAACTAACACGTGCTTGGCTACCTGCGCTTTCCAGCTGTACTGTAGACTTACTTTATGATACTTTGTGCTTTTGAAAATCTCCCCATCAGTCATTTAGGAACCTAAGTTTCACTGACATTCAACGGGACTCCTAAGTACCTACTCCGCAAGTTTGGGCCTATCCTTGCAAACCCTATGTCTTTAAGCCAATGGGACTACAGGGGAGGGCAATAATAAAACAGCAGCCTGCAGAGTTAGTCCCTAGTGGGCCACCACCACTATGTTTACCTGCACCCCAGTAGGTATCAGAGGATTGCAGCTCTGGTTGGACACAATTCATCGTTCATAGCCAGTGCAAGCAGTGGGAAGTGTCATGGACCGGGATGCTGCTTCCTGCTGCTTGCATTGGCCGCAAATGGCGAGTCGCAGCCAACCAGAGCTACAATCCTCTGATACGTGCACAGGCACAGGTAAACATAGTGACGGCAGCCCGCTAGAGACTAACCCTGCAGACCGGATCTCACCCACGTGCTGGAATTTGTCATCCCTAGACCACTCACATGAGCAAAGTTATGCACCCAACTATGTGCTTGTAGGATTACGGTTATAGAAACTAAAATTTTAAAAAAATCACAAAAATACCTAAAAATGTCTAATTTTCAGTGAAGTTTGAATGTTTGATCCAGGTTCCTAATCACAGACCCAAGTCCTATAAATATTTCAATGAAATGGAACTGAACTACTTAGAAAGCACTGGTGCTGGTATTAAGTGTTTGCAAGATTGAGCTATAAGGAATGTGGCTCATAAATGAAATGTCATTGAGTTTATCATGAAGGAATCCATCAAGGCTGAACTGTACCATTGTTGGCCCAATTACCTTTCCACTTTTTTAATCCTTTCTTATCACAGCAGGGGCACATTGGCTCTCAGTGCTTTTTCTTTTGGAACACATCCAATTGTAAACTGAATTCACTGACCTCTTGAGGATCAGAAAAGACCTTTCAACATAATCTGTGCTGATCATTCCCCTAATTTATCGGCCTTTTTTGCCTCCCTCTGCTGCATACTGACCAAAGTAAAAGTGCAACATGAACTTTTACACTTTGCAAATTGACCTAAGTTGACTTACAAAAAGAGAAAATATTCTGAGGAAAAAAAAGTAATTATTAGATTTTTTGTCCACGGTAATTTTTAATTTGCATAACTCTATCCGTGATGATTTGCAATATTTTTGGAGGTCATCTCATCTCATTAAGTCTGTCACTTAGTTGATACTGTATCAAATTTAGACTACACATCTGCATCACACAAATCCTTACCAAGGGTAATGAACGTGTTTGTTCTTGGCAGACTAACTATGCACATTCTTATTATGTATACATATATGCATGCATTAACGTTTATTTAATAATTTTTACAGAGGGGAAAGAAGGTGCAGAGATCCAAGGTCTAGCATACATTTGTCCTGCATTCCAAAACTGCCAATGATAAGAATACACAAGCATTCCTAGGTAGGTGATCCAGAAAGGACATGCACCTCATTTTGGGATTCCCTTCAATTAGTGGATATATTACTTATTTATATAGCCCTGTTGGTGCAAAGGAAACATTGCAAAGGTAGTAAGAAATTAGACCTATGCCTTGGGTATTTTACAATTCTAAATTTAGACTAAAGTTATAACAGATGTTCAATAGTAGATATAGAAGGCATGGGGAAGATTTTCAGGAATAGAAAATTCAATCAAATGGTTTACTGTGCTTAGTGAGAAGTGACAGCTTGTTTCTTCATGAATTTCACATGGCTTAGTTACTTTTATAATTTCTGAATGAATGAGTTCTGTTACAATGCAATAAAGTTGATAGGCCTGATGGAAGTATATGTTTTAAGGTGGAATGAAGGTAGGAATCTGAAAAGAAAATTATTAAGTTGGGTGTCATGAAAAAACAAACAACCACCACAAGCAAAGAGTATCTCTCTCTTTGTGTATTCTTCTTCACATGAGAACGATATGCATGATTTTCATCTTACTCTGTATCTGAAAACTGAAATTATCTAATATCTTTTCCAAGGCAGTGTCAGTCCTGAAAGCAATGCAGAAAAATGTTCATGCACCCCACAGGTAAAGAAATCTTTAAGCTATTTCCTGACCGTAAGTGTTGTCTTTCAATGCAAATAGCTAGTTTTTAACTGCTTGACCAAGCTATTTTTTTTGTAAGGATGCCATATAGGATTTTAGAACTTTTAATAGCTAAATATAACTCAGTTGTGTGAAAAGCTCAGGGAAACTGAAGAAAATAAAGAACTGGAAATTGTTGCTAATATTTATTATAATTATTAATAGTCAGTGAGTTAAAAATCTCTAACCTTAGACCCCACATTTAGATTTAGTTTCATTGGAATGGAGGCATTTAAAGAGTTTGAGCTTCTTTAAAACTTCCAGTCTAAATTTTTTTTTTAAACTTTCACAACCAGAGACTGGCTGAGTCTGATACCCATTGCTGTAACCATGCATATATAGCCTTCATTAAAATAACCAATATTATTTTGAAGCATACGCTAGTTATCCATAACAGCTGATTGATAGTATTAGCACTAGACAGCTTCCAACGATGAGTGAAACGTTTTAATGAAACTAATATCAGAGAGATGAGTACAAGTAAATGACAATCACTGAAAAACTTCCATGATTCTTCATCAAATTTTGAACACAACATTCCCCCCATCTTTTTCAATTTATTTTTATTTCCTGGGTCTCACTATATGAAAACAAGCACCACCAGAAATCTCATAAAAGAGCCCAATCCTATGAGATTTACGGAAAACAATTTTTGAAGATTCAAGAGGTTTGGACTATAACTGAATAACTGTGTGTGCTAATCAGAAGAAGTATTCTTCAGAGTGCTTATCCTACTATCAGTTTTAAGTGCTTATCAGAACCAAACCAAACAATTGCATTTTCGCAGGCTCTCACAATTTTCACTGTTTTCAGAGATTAGTTGGGGGGGGAGGTTTGTCCCTAAATATCAGTAAAAATGACAGACATTCCCATCTTACAAATGGGGCAACTGTGTTGATTATGTGTGTGTTTGCTCTTATTCTACCCTGTATATTTGATGTTCCATTATTTTGATTGAGAAGCACTCCCACACTTCAGTCTCTGCAAGACTGGGGCCAAATTTTCCTATTAATTTCACACAGCGATGGTCTTTAGGTAACAGGTTAAAAACTAAGAACACTACATCTATGGCAAAGGAGGGCAAATTCCAGCCTGCGGACTGGATCCAGTCCCCGGGGCTAGTCCCTGGTGGGCCTCCACCTCCATGTTCTCCTGTGCCTCAACAGGTATCAGAAGATTGCAGCTCTGGTTGGGCACAAATCGCTGTTCACGGCCAATGAGAGCAATGGGAATCAGTATCCCGGTCCGCAATGCTTTTCACTGCTCGCATTGGTCGCAAACGGTGATTTGTGGCCAACCAGAGCTGCGATCCTCTGATACCTCCACAGGCACAAGTAAACATAGTGGTGGCGACACACCAGGGACTAACGCTGTGGTTTGCCATTTCTTTATTTCCCATCCTGATCTATGGCATATATTTGTCCAAGGTGTTTCTTTTCTACCATTAGACAGTACTCCAATTGATTCCAAATCCCTATTGACCTACCTTAATATAAATCATCTGTTCAGCTGATGTATATGGAGTCAGGATATTTCCTCTTTTCAAGTCTGTCTTAAAAGACTAAAATTATCACTAACTTTTGTTACCTCACCATTGACTTGATTAACCTTTATATTGCATATTTTAAAAGAAACATCTCCTTTTAGTCTATCCAAAAGAAAAAGCATGTAATTCAGTATTGTTTTCAGTATTTATACTTTTTTATATTTTGATTTATTTTCCAAAAATATAGAGGCAAGGAGACAGGATTTAATGGATTCTGTTTAAGAAATATTGGTATGTATGAATCTCCTCTGTATTAGCCTACGTAATACCAAAATACAAAATTTAAATCCAAAGGATCAAATAATTGCAATGATCTATGGTCAAAGGAAATGGCTGTCAGCAACGTACATTAAAGAGTCATTTTTTAACAAATTATTTTGGTGTTTTATGAAAGTGCTTTATGGATCTACCATAAAACCATAAAGACATGAAATTTAATACACCATATGTTTAATACTTATGAACAAATCACACTATGTAATTTTCTTACATAGTACTTAGGGGCCAATGTTCATTCATAAATACCGAATACCTCACAGTCAACAAGTACCTGAACAATAATCCCAATATTTTAGGTGTTTGTTTACCTCTTGATTTGATGTGTTAGCACAACTGAAATAGATGAAAAGGCCAGATACTGTACAATAAAACAACCTTGCAAACTTTTATTCACCCAAGACAGATAATACTTTGACAGGAAATAAAATACCAGTGTTCACTACAATTTTAAGCAGGGCAGAAGGTAGGTGGACAGTAGACTTCAGCTTTTGTTTACACTTAACAGTTTAAAGCGCAGCAATGGCAGCACTTTAAACTGAAAGTGTGGCTACAGCATGAGCACTGGGAAAGAGCTCTCCCAGCGCTCTATGTAAACCACCTCTATGAGGGGAGTAGCTAACAATGCGGGAATGGTAGGGAAATTTGTTGTGTTTGATGCTTTCTATGGGGCTAATTCCATTTATAATCTGACACTATCAATTCACTTTGTATTTATTGCAATGATTTCTGTACACATGACCAAGGATAAATGTGATAGGTGCTTTTTAAAGTATATACAAAGATAGGATTTGTAGAAATCCTTTAATTACTTTTCAGCTATTTATTTTTGATCCTCTCAGAATCAAGACAATGGTTGAATTTGCAGCATAGCATCTATCCTATTTATGTGTGTAAAGAAAACTAAACCTCTAAATATCAAACATGGCATTGAAAAAATCAGATTTGCTTGGAGCTATTGGAGAACAATAACCCTCTAAAGTTTGTAGAATAATTTTACTTATTTTCTTTTTCTAAATAAAGAGCAGTCAAATCAAATTTCATTCAATTGCAGAAAAAAAATCATTGTTCAAGGGATGAACAATTGAGTGTTATTTTACTAAATTCTAAACCTTTGTAAATAGACATATCTGATTACCCTTATCTACATCACTACAAAACAAACTGAAAATATCACTCATATCAGTGAATTCAAATTATCCACCGAAGATGTGCCTGATTCTACACTTGCTTATATGAGTTTTACATTAGTAATGCAATGTCACTATCTTTAATGGATTTACCTTTGTTTTACATAGCTAGGAATGAGAGCAGAATCAGTGCCAGGCTTTCAAACATATAATCATTTTTGAAAGGGAATAAAACTCTACCTAATCATTAGCTCTTATTATTGTCCATGCAAATTAGCAAGAAGCAAAATGACTGCACCACTTTATGCTACTTGGTTACATTTGATACCTTCTATGAGCTAATATAACAAAGACGCTCCAAAGTCTTAATCCTTATAATGGAACTAAAATAAATTATATGTAGCTTTTACTAGCTAATATGGTATACAGATATGGATATGGAATTCAACTATGTAGGGCAGAATGTCGGTGCATTTGACAAGATAATTAAGCTTTTTGTAAGGGCCTGTCATTTATTAATATCTGTAAAGTGCCCAGGTTGGTTGTCCTCTAGGCATTTGTGCAACAACATTTTCTTCATCAAATCACAACCAAGGGAAAATGGGCCAAAATCAATTTCCTGAATCCAGAACGGATGATACCTGAACTGTCCTTACAAGACCACAACTAATGTCAAATCCTAACAACTTCATATATAGTGTCAGCTTATACGAGGCCAAGGGCATTATGAGGATAAATACTGTAAGAGAGGTGCTGTTATACTGTGGTTATTAGTGGCATGTGATTATAGTCAAGATAGATAGCCCAGAGATAAAGCAGACAGACTGACCAACATAACAATATTCCTGATGAGCTTGCATGACATATGTTGCCATGGAACTCAACCCAGTGCTCTATGGTTGTTCAGATAAGATTTTCACCATATACAAAGTGTTGTAACACACCAATAACCACTTTTATTAATTAAGCACATTACCTAATCTGTATCTGCAGCTTGGAATGAATAATTTTTCATTAATATAGGCAATTATGTGTATTCTGATAGAGAAATGCTGTGTACAGCACTCAGAATTTATTTTCTGAAATAGAGCTGGGAAGGACAGATCACAGACAAACCTTGTTGATTAATGGCATGACAACATCCTTACTGAACTTTGAAAATAGACCATATCAAGAGTTTCTACATCTAAAAAACTAATGAAAATTCTAGTGCTTCTAATACACTGAAAATTTTTTCTCTTCTAGTTATGATTCCAAATGACTAGCCACCACTAAATATATTTTCTAAAAAAGTAGAAAAATATTAATCTGCCTAAATAGACAGCTACATAAAGAAAAAGCTTATAATGCTTGGGTGAATAAACTGAAACTATCCTGTAATGGATTGTTTTATTTATTTATGCATATTGCAGTCAATTACACTATACATGTGTTACACTGCATATTATCTACCATTATTATTATTAGACAAATGAGTCTTTGTATATAATCTTGGCTCGCATGCTTCTAGTCTTCCCTGACTTTAAAGCCTACTTTACTTTTACTGACCAAATGGTCTCTCAACAGAGCCCAAAACTCTTGGCAGCAAGATATAGAAGTCTAACACCTCAAGGAGAGACAGTATAGGCAGAAAGTCTCACTTCAGAATCTGTACAATCAGTTTCTCTCATTAAGGGGTAAAATGACAGAGCAGAAGAATGGAACGTTTGCGCATAGAAAATTTGATTTTTCTTAGAAGGTCACACTTCAACCTTCAGTTCACCATAATCACACTTAAGTCTAACACTGTGAAGAAAAGGCTGATGCATCTCCTTTTCTAAATAAAGGACAGAAAGCAATGATGACTTAACATTAGTAATAGAAATATAATGGTACTAACTAGACAATACCTTCTAAAGGAAAATCACAACAATGGAAAATACAAATGCTTATCTTTCATTAAACGAACCAGACATAATTAAGTATACAGTATAGTTGTGTCCAAGCAAGAAGAAGAATTTGGAGGAACAGCAGTATTGCAAGTTCAAAATGGAACAACCCATTTAAATGTCTCCTGTGCTCCAGGAATTGGCATGCACCTGTTCTTCAATGGAATTCATCCTTCAGGCTAGTCATTCCCCAACAGGACAGGAGAAATTTTGCTAGGCCAAGACAGCAAATGGAATTTTCAAGGCATTGCGTGGAGTTTACTTTCAAGATCCATATTGATTTTAATGGGAATTGATTGTCAAAATGGGGCTCAGGCCTTTAGCCAATGAAGTAACACAAGGTCTCTATTTGGTTTGACCACAAATAGTCAGAGTAAGAGGACATTTATCTTCGCTTGACTGCGCTACTCACACCCATTAGTTCTCAAAGCTACATGAAAACAGCAAATATTAAAAGTTATAGACCAACATACCAAATTTGTGCACTGGTTGCGCTACACCACCAATCTTAATGCTAATTTATTCCAATATTATCACTCAAAACTATGTTTGAGCTGGTGAAAAAAATATTCTATATTGAGACTCCATGCCCACTGTAACCCTTAAACATTTAGGCTATGTCTACACTGTGGAGATATCTCGTCCATCTCAGATTTTGGACAATGCTTCAGATTCTTAAACTTTGGGTCCAGTGTTCTACCTATCTTTGTGTTTAAACAAATCTGCACTGATTTTGTCAAATGTGCATGATCTTAAAAGGAACATGTGCAGAATCATCATCCAAGACTGCTATAATATGAAACAAATGGCAGAATGCAGTTAAAATAGAGCAGGAGACATACATTTCTCCCCCAAGGAGTTCTTAAAGTATTTTTTAACAAGCATCATTATCAGGGCTCGACAAATCATACAATCTACTCGCCTGTGGCGAGTAGATTGTAACCCAGAATTGCCGGGTTCGGGCGATCTGCGCATGCGCAGATCACTGGACAGTGCGGCTGGCGAGCAGGGCTCGCCGTGGTTTGGCGAGCCCTGATCGTTATCATGGAAACATGTCCTCTGGAATGGTGGCCAAAGCATGAAAGGGTAAATGAATGTTTAGCATGTCTGGCATGTAAATATCTTGCAGTACTGGCTAAAAAAGTGACATGTGAATGACCGTTTTCACTTTCAGGTGACATTGTCGTGACACTATCTGATTAAAATATTATTAAAAAATCACTGTTGCAACCACTGTTATATATTTGCAACAAAACTTGTACAAAATGTGTCAAGCAAATTGTCTATGTAAATCCTATGGTTCACTGTTATGACTATGCAAGTATCATTGTTGTATTTGAAGTTATGAGTACCGGTAATATACCTGTATTTCAAATGTTTGCTTCTGGGAGACACCAACAGGGAGGTTTGACCAACGTATTTTGAAGGGACTATTCAAGTTGAATAGAAGTACTTGACTGACAATGGACCTTCAGTGGTGCCAATCTCCATCTGATGAGCCTTCCTGCGAACATTCAGACTAGCATGGGAGCACGTACTGTGAGTGATGCATGGACAGGTGAGTTGCCCGTGTGACTCCAAACACCATCTTATTGCTGTACTTTTCTATTGCAGGAACAATGGGATTCTCCCCACATGGCATTTTGTTTTCAGTCCTCCTTCAATCTTTGCTACTAACTGAAGCTCTAAACAAAGGTCTGAATGAGCCATCCATGCTGTGGATGTACTCCAGAGACTCGACTTAAGCCAGCAGTTTATTCCATTACTAAAAGCCTGAAGAACTTTGCAAGTGTTCTATGCATTTGATTCCTTTCACAATAATTCGCTGTGTAGATGTACTCTCAGTGTAAAATCCTAGTGACACGTAGTTGTCTTGCTGTGGCATGTTGTAATCAACCTTATACCTACTACCTGGAGTTGAACTCGACTAGGTATGTTGAGATAAAAATAACTCCCTGTCTCCATTGGTTTCAGAGGTAGCTGTGTTTGTCTGTTTCAGCAAAAACAAGGAGGAGTCCAGTGACACCTTAAAGACTTAACAATTTTATTATGGCATAAGCTTTCGTGAGCTGTAACTCACTTCTTTCACTTCATGCATGCATCTCACAAACGCTTATGCCGTAATAAAAGTGTTAGTCCTTAAGGTTCCACTGAACTCCTTGTTTTTGTGGTCTCCAATAGGATTTTACATCCAGATTTCTCAGTGCATTAAACACCTGAATTTTGCTGGAGATACATAACCATGGACTTGTAGAAAGGGTGGATTGCAATTTCATTAGTCTGTCTTTCCTGAATTTATGTCAAAATATACTGTATAATTGAGTCATCATGCTGGGAAAGACAGAGTAGCCTGTCTCTGAATAGGCATTTCAACTGGATCATAATTGGATGAGGAGCAAAAGCACAAAAGGTGAGAATGCTGCCTGTGCATCTTCTAATAGTCACAGCACCATATAAATGGGATATTTAAAGTAGCTTTTTATGAGCCTGCAGCAGAGCAGAGACAACTATTTTTTAAGTTTCTCTAAGTCATGAGGTTAAAATAAACACTACCTCAACTTCAATTTGAAAGCCTCTATGGAAACATGGAAAACATGTGTTTCTTTCAAGCCAAGAGCTATAAATATGTTTGAATGCATAAATTCAAAGAAAACTTCAAGTATGTAATCTTCAAGATATGGTATGGAAATCATTTTAGGGAGAGATCTCAATTTTCTACCCTGTTACACTGATGGTGATATAAGGGGATGAATTATAGCTTTTTATGATCTTGACAATGCTATCTTTTTAAAAGACAACCTGAACTACCCTGAGAAATGACAGACACAGATATTGATCAGCTTAGTCAAGCGCTTCTACCAAATAGTAGGAAAAAGTGTGAAAGATTTATTAGCACTGTTTCCACCGACCATTTTTCTGCTGTAGGATAAAGAGATATTCCATAGAATTCACCTTACATGCATTTAGGCAGAGTAACTAGTCATCTCAAATAAAACTGAAATTCTTTTCCATCTAAGCCACAACTTTGTACAGTTATTCACATTTTTTCAACTTGCCCTTCAACAGTGTCCCCAAGGTACAAGTGATTCTGAGAGATAAGCAAGGACCAACAGAAAATGAACACAGACTTGATCCTGAATTTTGGTTTCTTTGAGATTTGAAAAAGGTTAGTTAAATTCTGAAGTCTCTTCCCGGCCACAGAAGAGCGCTTTGCTGTGCGGTGGGAGAGCTGCATGGAGCCTGGCAGAGCAGCCCTGGAGCAGCCGCGACCCCGGGCAGCAGCACTCAGCTAGCGGCTGGGAGGCAGCGCAAAGCTAGGTGAGGGGATGGGGGCACTGGGGATGCCGGGAGTGGAGCTAGTGCTGGAACTGGAGGCTGGAACTGGGGGAGAGGGTCGGGTACAGTGACGCTCTGGGATCAGTGCTGAGGGGTCTGGTGGGGGGGGGCTCTACGGGGTAGGGGGATAGCATGGGAGGGCTCTGAGGGCAGGAGGCTGGTCCTGGAGGGGTTGGGTGCAGGGGAATCTGGGGTCAGTGGCTGGCGCTGGGGGGTAGTAGAGAGGTGCAGGGCTCTAGGGGTCAGGGCTGGCACTGGGGGGACTCTGGAGGCCAGGGCTTTTGGTGGTCTGGTAATGTTCTATTTGCATATTTGCATACCCATTATGCAAATAATGGATATGCAAATGGAATGTTACCGGATCGCCAAAAGTTTGTGAATATGGTTTGCTGGTCCCTGGTATCAAAAAGGTTGGGAACCACTGGTTTGGGGAAGTGGCCCGGGGAAGTAGTTGCCAGACTGGGAGTAGAACAAACCCCATCTGTTGCCGCTGCCTTAGGATTCCTGGCCTGGGATCTGAAATAGTGGGCAGCTCCAGGTTCCCCCCCAACCCTTCCCGTGCCACTACAGAGACTGTCCCTGGACAGGGAGACTGGGGCTATGGACTAGCCTTTGAGTATGCATCAGTAGACTGGGACCCTTGCCTCTGTGCGGAGGGTCACAGTGAGCCTCTGAGGCTGAACATTTCCCGCCAGAAGTTGAGGACCCACGGGCACGGCCAGAGGTCTGCTACACTACCTAAATCCTGTTGCTGTTAAACCCAGAAAAGTATATACAGTTCTGCATACTCTCTACATTTTCTGCTTCTATCTGTAACTGAAAGTCCCAAAAGCGTGAGATATTTCTGGCCAAATGGAAACAAAATAGTAAGAAAGCAAGTTTCAAAGCAAGCTGTCCTTATGAAAATTCCAGCACAACGTTAAAGACTCAAATGGTTGGATAAGCTTTGGGTAAGCCTCTTAACTTTTGGCTTCTGTGAACCAATGCATTTATATAGAAACCTTTCCCTAGAAAGCTGCCATAGATTGGGACATTCAAACCTACATGAGACACACTATATTTTATATAGCCTTAATTTCCATGTCTTTTTAAAATCTGGAACAATACAAGAGGCAAATGGTTTGCAACTTCAACTTTAGTGTTTAAATCACCCTCAAAAGTTACTTATTGAAGTGTAATATTCTGTCCTGAACATTATCCCTTCATTATACCTTAAAACTAGAGGCTCCTTGCATTCCTCTGTTATCACCCACAAGCTCCAAGTGAGACAAATTACCACCAGCTTCAATTTCAGGAATTCTGCAACCATCATTCCCACGGCAAATAATTTCAGGGTCTCTGTGTGCCCTCCCCTTCTCTCCACCCTAGTCCACCAGGCCAGATCCCTAGGTGCCTCTCCACTCTATCCTTTGCCACATGCCAGGGGGCTCTGTGCATTGCCCTCTCTCCCAGCATCTCCCTCCCTTCGCATAATTGTCCCCTCATTCTTGTTCCACGTCCGAGGCTCTGAATGTGCCTCCCATTCTCCTCATACCAGTGTCCCCCCATTCTTCCCTCCAGTTTTGTTTTCTATCTGCCCTCTTCTTTCCCTTTCCCCAAGCCATAATCTCTGCATTCCTTGGCAAGACTAGTTTCCCCTATAGTTCTCTGCCTCCGTTTATAGGTATTCTTTGGATGGTGGTTTCTGCCTGCCATGTTAGATTGTAACTAATACCATCAGGGCTTATCATGTCAATAGTCTATGTAACATCCATGAATTAAAGCATCCTACAATTAAACTGTATGACACAATAGACCATAATAGGTGTGAAAAAGCTATTGTGTCAATATTAAACATTTTGTTATACTCTATCAGAGAGTACTTGGGAACTTTCAAATCTTCAGATGATTGTCTTGGTAACATTTACTGTCTCCCTCAGAACACACAAAAAGGAGTCTAATTGTCTTCATCATGATTACATGTAGAATTCTTATTAGTGCAAACGGGAAGAATCACAGACATGTTCATGTTGGTGAAATAGGCCCTTCTGAAAGCATGATTACAATTTCTGTTACAGTTTGTTGTAAGAGTGTACCTATCTCTCTTTAATAGGGGTATGTCTAAACTATATTGTTTTTTCGAAAAAACCTGCCCTTTTGTCGAAAAAACTTCACCTGCGTCCACACTGAAATCACGTTCTTTTGAAATTAAATCAAAAGAAAACAGGGTTTTTTTCAACATTGGTAAACCTCAAATTATGAGGAAGAACACTTTTTGAAAGAGCTCTTTGGAAAAAAGGCGTGTGTGGACTCAGGGACATTTTTCGAAAGAAGAGGCAATAGAAAAAAGCACAGGTGCCCTGGTGGCCATTCTGTGAATAGCAATCAGGGCTTTCTTTCAAGAGAGCGTCCATGCACTCTGGACGCTCTCTTCCGAAAAAGCAGATCGCTTTTTCGATCCAGTTTTGAGGTGTGGATGCTCTCTTTCGAAAGAAGCTTGCAGTCTAGACGTACCCTAGAGCGGTTTGCTTTTTCTCCCCAATGAAAAAACCAAGAGTCCTTTTAAGTTTTCTTTTACCTAAAGGCTACTACTACTAAACCACATGACTGCCTATGTCTTGCAAAGCTTCATGCAAGCAACATAAAAAAGTTATTTTAATTTGGGTTGAAAGCATCTAACTCCCCTAACTCTTCTTTCAGAACATAGGCAGAAACCAAGAGTCTGCCCTATCCCTATTGTTCACAAACAGTAGCTCTATGCAGCTTGAGAATGGCTCCTGCAGAAGCAGTATTTCCAAAGTTTGACGTTATGAACTGAAAGTAAGACTGATGGAGTTATCCCACACCAATGAAACAATACCCTTGAAAACAATGCAAGGAACTTCACCAGCATCAGGATATGGAGAGTTCTGGTTGACTGTGTTCACAGTAGGCAGTTATGAGTCTTTAAGTAGTCTCATTGAAGGCAGAAATTGGAGCTGGGCTGCATGAAATATGATGAAACAAAAATTCCTTGCCGCCACATCTCTGCAACCTCACTGGATTGCTGCTACATTATTAGAAGAGGAGATTTCAGAACACTAGCAGCATACATCTCAGGTATTCTATGATCAGAGATTGGTTGGCTTTTTTGTCCTCAGACACAAATGCTGTCCAAAGTGTAAACACAAAAATTCTTGTGCTTTGAGCCTCAGCCTAGTGAGAATTTCTGTAGTATGAAGTATCAGCAAATTCCGGCTTTTGGACAAAAAGCATTGACAAACACCAGTATGACATGTAGAAGTAACCCCTTTCCAGGGGTAACTTCCAGGGGAAGGGATCGGGTAAACTCATGAACACACCTCTTATGTGTGCCCTTTGGCTATGTCTGCATTTTTCTATGGATAGATAAAAAGGAATGTGGCTCTTACAAATGACAATTCTTTATGAAATAACATTGAGATGTCACTTGAGGGCTTCTCTCCCACTTCCTCTCTTTCAATTTATCTTTCCATATACTAAGCTCATATGCCCCTTGAAACCTCTGATAGGGCTTAAGGGTATGAACAACACCTCTAATGTCCATACTCATTTTCCTTCTTCTTTTAGACAAATGGTCACATATTATAGTCTATTTGGTTTAGATTCACATGAAAGCTAATAAATCAAGGGTATAGATCACACATAGAAACAATTCTCTATCTCAAAGCATCTATGCTGATAGGTGACATCTCTTTGGAGCACATACAATTCAGCAGGGCCCATGTGATATTTTTTGCTGGACATGTACACAGAGAAGACTGCACGCTGGGCAGTTTGCTCTGGGTACTTAGTATGAACTTGGTGCGTACATTTACAAAAATTCCTTTCAGTAAAAAAGCTACCTTTCTCTAAGCCAACAAAAAAGTAATCATCACACATCATCTAGCCTTAACTTGCAGATTTCAGACTCACAAAAACCAATAGAGAAAATAAAGCTAGTGGCCATAAACAGCCTGACAACACTAGACACTCAGGAAACACATTAAATTAGAAGTTTATATAGTTCCTACCCTCACATAATGAAGCACTGAACAGCTTTGGCTGCAGGGCCGTGCTAACACAGAAAAATGTGTTTTAATAATGGATGCAAAGTATTTTATCAGTTCAGTGAGAAGGGCTGGGGAAATGATGAATGACTTAAGATTCTGCAGGGGGTTTCTACTGATGCAGTTATTTAGAAGCACACCAGGCTCTGTCATGCTGTTTTTCCTTTCTCCAGGCTGGAATGAAATGAGTGTAGCTGTGGAAGCATAAGCTTCTGAAGGAGCATGGCATGGTCTAATCTCTCAAAGATGGTCTAATCTAGTGCTTTGGTGTCTTTGTCCATTTGGAATAGTAATAGAGATGTAGCTGTGTTAGTCTGGTCTTGCTGAAACAAAAGACAGGACTATGCAGCACTTTAAAGACTAACAAGAGGGGTTATAAGGTGCTGAGCTTTCGTGGGCCAGACCCACTTCCTCAGATCAAATTGTGGAAGAAAATTGGCATGACCATATATACCAAAGGGATACAATCAAAAAAAGTGAACACATATAAAATTGACAAATCAGATTTTAGAACAGAAGGGGGGTGAGGTTAATGTCTATGAGATAATGATATTAGGGGTGATCATTGGGGAAGCTATCTTTACAAAGCTATACCATTACAAAGAGAGCTTCCCCAATTATCACCCCTAATATCATTATCTCATAGACACTAACCTCCCCCCCTCAACCTCCCCACCTCTGTTCTAAAATCTGATTTGTCAATTTTATATGTGTTCACTTTTTTTGATTGTATCCCTTTGGTATATATGGTCATGCCAATTTTCTTCCACAATTTGATCTGAGGAAGTGGGTCTGGCCCACAAAAGCTCATCACCTAATAAACCATCTTGGTAGTCTTTAAAGTGCTGCATAGTCCTGTCTTTTGTGTGTCCATTTGGCACAGATTCATATGATGGATTTCTTCAAAGCCCTAGAATGAGACTGTAGTTTTTGTGATTTCAAGGAATACATGTTGGATTAGCAATCTCAACAGAGCCTTTTCACTGCACCTTGAGTAGTGGAAGGGATTGTATTACATTGTTTTTTAAGACTCTTTACCACCACTACAAAACACTACCCATTGTTCTCATTAACTATTTCAATGCTAATTGTTCAAGGGACCTGCTGACATCAATTTACAACATCTGCATACTGAAAAATAAGATGCTTAGCTGAAGAGAATCTCCATTCTGTTCACTCCAGTTCTACCATTCCATTTTTAGGGACGTTTTGAACCAGTCCTCCTCTTGGATTGCAAAGCAATTTCCCTCACTTCACGTGGAAAAAAAATCTGGTAAATTCCATGATGCAGTAACTTGCTTGATCCCCCATATCCCACTATATCAGCACTCCCATTTTGCATTTCCTAATGGTGTAAATAAGTAGCTATAGTCCCCTTTGAAATTTCAGGATGCTGAACAGGTGTCTATTGTGCTTATGATCCTGGTTTTTAAACAGAAAAACATACTGGCATAGTTGCATGTTTTTCATGCACACAAGTAGTAATTTTACTTTTGAAATGTGATGATTGTGGGGATCTATCTGCACAATTTATGAATTCTGACTGATGTTGTGAAGCTATGTTTAAATCAGACGTGTATGAGATAATGGACAACACTCAGATACACATCACCAAACTCATCTATTAAATTCACATCTATAACATTTTTTACATTAATCAACAAACAGCTTCTTGACATCATGGATACTCATGGGTACTAGGATGGCTCACCAAAATGCCAACTTCTCCATTCTTCTTGAAGAAGGATATCTGGACAAGTGCACCACAAAACCAGTGATATATCTGAGATACCTGGATATTTTTATCCTCTGGACTGAATTTAAACTTCCTCAAATTTCCACCACAACTTCAACAATTACTGTGACACTGAGTACCTTTTCCAGAGCTGAAGAAGTAGGCTTGAAAAGTTGTCTCTCTCACCAACAGAACTTGGTCCGATAAAAAAAAGTGTTACCTTGTCCACCTTTCCCCTTTAATATCCTGAGACAGACACAGCTACAACAACACTGCATACATCACTGTATTCAATTCCACTCACCACCACAGTGCCTGTGGGCTCACGGCACAATGTTCAGGGGCAGCCCGTGCATATAGGCCGACTTGGCCATCGCCTAGGGCGCCACCTTCAACGGGGTGCCCAATGATGACGTCACACCATTGAGGGCTGTGCAGGCGGGGGCGCCGATCACATGTTCCTCCTGGGGCACCAGCTGCCAGCAGCCCGCCTCGTGCCGCCCCTGTCAGTGTTTCAGGAGTATCTCCAGCTGACCACTTTTGCAGCCCTCCAATGGCCTGTCTTTGTCTTCTAGGGTCCAGCTCTCCAACCATATCTTAAGTTCAGTCTCATTCCAGGGTAAAACAAGTTCAACTAAAGAATTCTCACCCACATTTCAACAGATCCTTCTGTCCTTCTCAGGCTGTGCTGAAATTCCCTGCTCTTCAGCTTTACTCCCAGGGTTTGCAGAGTTCCTCTTTGCTTCTTAAGATAAGCACCACTTCCTAGGGCTTTTTCCCTGGATGCCTTCCTTCCTAGCAGGTCCACTTAGGCCTTACCTTCCTGGGACCTTCCTACTTCTTACAAGCCCTTTCTCAGAGCCTCCCATGGGGGCCTAATCTGCTCCCTGGAGCACTCTCTAGACTGCCTTCACCAAGCCTTACCCAGAAAGAGAGACTCCGCTCTTGACTGAGTTCTCTCTTCCTTTCCCACATCAGAGACAACTAGCTTATCTCTCAGCTGATCCTGCTCTGGATAATAGTTGTGTCACTGGCATGATGAGTCTGACTCCTCTTAAAGGATCAGCCTGTGACAGTCACTAACTCAATCATGTTTACATTTAGTGATCATAAGCCCTTTTGATGGCTACAGAGAGTGATAAATTCTATTTATTTGAAGAACAAACGGGCCGTATCAGTCCAAATTTCTCCATCAATATTGCCAATTGGTAGCTAAACCAAGAGAGGCAAAATGGGACCCAGATCCTGACTAGAATTGAAACAAAAAATATTCTATATTGCAAATACATGATATCCTCTCTCTATAGATATTTTAGAGTTTGTCTGTCTCTGAGCCTGTCTCTGTGAGTCCATTTGTTCAAGAATTCTTCCTAAATCGTAAGAGCTAGGGCCACCAATTTCATATTTAGCTTCCTCTTGTAACATAAACCAAGCTCAGGGTTTGGTTGTGCCCAGAAAAAGGGAAGTGCTGGAAATGAGACTATTCCTTACACTGGTAACGAACCTCTCTGCCCCAAATCTGGAGCCTGCCCCCACCTCGGTGGAGAGCCTGCAGGCCATGAGGAGGCCACTGGAGGAGTGGGCAATCCCCAAAGCCTTGCCCCCCCCAAAGCCTGCAGGCTGGGGCACACTGCAGGCCGGGAGCAGCCCCAGAAGGAGCTTCAGGCTGGGAGTGGGTGGCTGGAGCTGGCCCTTAGAGCCTCAGCTTCCACCCAACAAGAGCGCAGGCCTGGATACCCCACTCCTGGAGGAACTGCCATCCAAAGAATACCATCCCTCAAGGAGGAGCTGCTGGCCATGGAGTGCTGTCGCAGCCCCTTGGGAGGAGCCGCTGATGGAGGAGCACCACCCTCACTACCACAGGTGGCTGCTGTGAGCTCCCCACCACCTCCCAATACCCTGTCCTGTGTCCCGTGCCTTGAGTCCTGCATCTCCCACCTGCCTTGACTTCTCCACCCCAACCCTTGCACTGAGCCCCCCCACCTCCTCCCTCTGCCCTGAACCCTCCCATCCTCATCTTGAACCCCCCACATCTCCCAAGCCTTTTCCCTGAGCCACCCATTCCTGCCCCTCTGCACCGCCAAACCTTTCTCCACCCTTCATTTTCCTTCATTTTCAAAAAATACAATCATTGAAATAAAGCATGAACATTTTTCATTTATTTTCCACAAAACAAACAAAGAAACTAATAATTACTTCTGTTAAAGGCCCAAGCAATGCTGGGTACATCCAATAACATATTTATAAAAACAAAATGAACTTTCTATAGTTAGAAATGGGCTTCAGAGCCTAACCTCCAGCCTGAATTGTAGTGTCAAATCACCTTCTACACAGCTATTTTAAGGGTAGTAGCCCCACTAACATATGTCTCTGGACCCGGTCTGGGAGGCTTACTCTCAGATGCAATATAGCCATACTCTGAGCATATGCCTACACTGCAAAAAAGCTGTGCTCTTAGCCCCTGTCAAGATAGCGCTGAAGACATGGAAACTGAGCTGTTAACTCAGGTTAGCAGCTTGATCCAAAGCCAAAAGGGAAAATCACGGCTTGAACTTGAGCTGCTAGCCTAAATTAAAACCAAATCCACATGTCTTCTGCTCTATTAGTGTTCAAGGTGCCATAGGACTCCTTGTTTTTATTAAAACCTAAGTTAGCTAACACAGGTTAGCTAACCTGAGAACACATTTTTTTGTAGTGTAGACATAAAATGTTTGTCAGGAGGCATGTTTTATATATTTCATTAATGTTTGTATCTCATTAAACAGAGGCAGCAGCACAGTGGGGGGGAAGGAGGGGCAGGAGCCAGTGCTCGCAACCCTCCCCCTCAGCTTTTTAACATCCCTCATACAAACATACTTTAATCCCAAATACCTCTTATGGGTGGCAAATATATGTTTTTATTTCCTTTTTAAAGATGGGAAACTGAAGCAAGATGCTTAGAGGAGTTCCTGAAACCAGAGGCAGACATACAATTAGATCTCAGGACTTCCATATTCCCCAAAGACTACGCTCATTGCTCCATACCATGTTTTCCCTCCACAACATCAGATCTATTCCCTCAACGTTTTTCTATGGTTTTCATGACCACATGTCATTTGTATATCTCTTTGTGGGTGACAACGGGTGGTATTAGTTGACTTTTTCCCAACATTTGTGTTCACATACCCCTTTAATTCTCCATGGAAATAAAGCTGCATGTACAGAGCAACTTAAGATAGTCTACTGAGAAATTATATCAATTATTGCCAAGAAAAAAAGAGCCGAAATCCTTCATTAATGATGCATATATTATTCTTTCTCTTTAATGATCCTGTGAGATCCAGTGAGAAAATATGATATTATGTGAAAGGTGCAGAATGAAATTTAAGCTAAGGTTTCTACAGCTGTGAAAGAATACACAGAGAGTAAAGAACAGCAAGAGAGGATTAAATAAGAATTTACTAAAGGAGAGAATAATTAAAAGTTGAGATGTGCCAAGACTAGAACTGTAGCTTATCTGAATTGCATTTAAGTGCCTAAAAATAATGTAAGCACACAAACAGAATTTACTTTGGGTGCATTTCTAATCTTCTAATTACCAGCAAGAAATAAGTGTGCTCCCCGAATTAGTTTATTGACTAGAGTAGTGCTTATACATTGTGTCATGAGCAGAATTAGAAAACCTCACAATGATGTTAGAGGATGCTTGGTATGTCACAGGGGATGGTGTAGATTGCATGCATCTGCTGCCTGACAAAAACAAAACATTCAGAGTGACTAAACAGAGAATGTAGAACTCACAGATTTCCAGTATTTATCAAATAGGCAGTTTTAGAGATTGGTTAAGATGACTTTTCCCCCTCACTTTTTAATTCCTCTCACAATGAAACAAAAATATACTGAGCCAGATCCTCAGCTAGTAAAACTGGTATGACTCTGTTGAAATCAATAAAGTGATGCCAGTTTACACCAAATGAGAAGCTGTCTTGCTGTATTTGAGCTTTGGGGCCACAATTCAGTGAAGTACTTGAGCTTGTAGATGTGACAAAAATGTGACTGCTTAAAATTAGGCATGTGCCTAAGTACCTAGTTGAACTGGGGCCTACATGAAAGCGTGTCACCTTTTCTCTTTTCCCTAGGAGCACATCTGTAAATGATGGCCTTAATCCTAAAAGTTTAAAACTGTTAAAACAGTTTTGTGGTACAGGATCACAAAGAGAGAAAAAAAAGTAAGTCAGACAGTCTTTAGTGGGAGGGTGGTACTCTCAGACTAAGGATGCATCCACAATAGGAAAATACAAAAAAGGTGTTTATCTTAACTTGCTAATACATTAAAACAACAACAGCTTTGTCCATACTAGGACTTTACCATATTAGTTACTAAGACAAGGCCTAAAAGAGGAGCACAGCCTCAGTCATCTTACTCATTGGATACTATCATGTATGTTTCTTTTACTTCTCAAGATCTGACGACACTAGTAATTGACTTATCTGGGATTGATAACATGAATCAGGAATGGATTATTATGCATTTTAGGTTGGAAATTAATTTATTGTATGTATATTGGCAGGGGCAGATGACCATTTTGCGGGGCCCAGGGCAGCACAATTTTGCGGGGCCCCCCTTTGCCACGGTGCATGCGCAGTGGTGCCACGGCGCATGTGCGGGGCTTTTTGAAGCGCGGGGCCTGGGCAAGGCCGCCCCGCTCACCCTGCCCTATATCCGCCCCTGTATATTGATTTTCTGATGTTTGATGTCTTGAGCTTGGTAACCCGTCAAAGAGCACCACATCTGATGATCTGGAATCATCCCAGCCCTTAAGAAGGATGATGTAGTCACATTATGGTACATTGATTTCAATGGAATGACTCATATATTTAAGAGCCCCCTTTCAGCTCTGGCATTCTGCAAGCAGTCAACCATATCTCCAGCCTCTAGAGAGCCATGTAACATGGTTAGATTTTTAAGCTGTTAGTCTGACACATTAGTTTAGCTCTATTAGTCTTTCTTACGGATTAATACTCAGTTTCCTGCCAGAGCATTGTAATTCCAGCTCTGGCTCATGGACTAAACCTAAGGGAGTACAAATATTTATTATACAGGGATGGTAGTAGAGCTCCATTTTATCTAGATTACCTTTACAGAATTAATGGTATAAACTGCCTTACTTCACCCAGAATACTTTAAAAATCACTGTGTTCTGTTTGTCATTTCTCCTTTGTGTGCTCTATCCAGAGCAAGAGATTCTATAAATTTTTAATTTAATGGGCCAGGGAGTTTAGGAAGAAAATATCTGAAAAATAAGTGTTTCTTTGCTTGTAGGAAAATTTTCTAAACCCTACTTGCTACATTGCATCTCTAGAAGTGCTTGGTGTATAAACAATAGATTTATTTCCTTCACTAGCCCTCAGTAAGAATTCATCCCTTGGAGTATGTGTTAGGAAGGAAGCTCCTTCTCTGCCTTGGTGGGGCCCACACTTTTGTGCAGACTGCTCGCCTCAGAGGCTCATGGTGGCCCTCAGTTTAGACACTTTCCCTAGGGGCACAAATTTGCCATTTACGGAGCCATCCTCATAATTGCCCAACATGGGAGAAGGGGAGAAGAACAGCCAGACTGCTTTCCAAAGTAGTCTCTCCCCGCCGGTATGTCTCACTGTCTAAGTCAACTCTACCATGACAAGTAGGGAGCTGGGGGATGGAGGAGGCAGAACCCAGGCCTGTCCTCTACTCTGGGTTCCAGCCCAGGGACCCTGTAAAACAGGGGTGGGGAACCTCAGGCCCCCAGCTTCCTTGGATCCAATCCCCAAGGCTTGGGGCTCCCAACCCCCAGCATTGGGGAGCCTGTGCTGGCACTCCAGACCCCCACTATCCCACCGTGGGGCTGAAGTAAACAAAATTTACTAGCCTGAGGATCAGCAGCCCCGACCCCAAAAAAAGATTCCCCACCCCTGCTGTAGATAGTTATTGTCTGCAACATCTCCTGAACCAGCTGCATGACCGCTAGCATTCTGAGAGCCACTTTCCCATAGCCCCTACCCAGCACCTTCTTTATCCTGACTGCAGGACTCTTCTCCTAGTACCTGATAGCATTTGTGCCTCCCAGTCCTCCAGCAGCATGCTTTCTTATTCCAGCTCATTGCACACCCTGAAATAACTGAAGGGAAGTCTTTTAACCAGTACTAGCCAGTTCTTAATTGGCTCTGAATTTCCTGATTAGTCTCCCTTAATTGGGCCAGGTGAGCTCCCTCCCACCTACACTTCCTACCAATGGAGCAAGGGTCTGCTTCTGTATCTCAGCATCTTTCTTTCTGCCACACATCTGTCCCCATCCAAGAATTGGCAAGGTTTAGAGGTCAAGGCAACAGAGCAGTTTTGGAGGTGGACAGGAATACTCCAGTGCCTGTCCCTGCAAGGGAGATTACTGATGCTTAACCAGTTGGTCCTCTCCATGCTTTGGCACTGGCTCCAAACCCTGGTTCTGACCCTGGGTTTCCTAGCTGACCTCCAAAAGCTGGTTCTGAGGTTCTTTTGGCCAGGACTATTCAGGATTCTCTGCTCAGTATTCCCTTCAGATTCCCTTGTTCTGAGCCATGGACAAACATATACCCACCTACTTCCTGGAAACCAAAAAGACCACTCTTCTGTAGCCATCTGGCCTGACCCTGTCACAGAAGGGTTAGATGATTTGTTTGAAAGCTATTAGCTTAAAAATTCAGGTTTTGGGGGGGGGAAACCCTATCAGATCCTGGCAGCGCTTATAAACTTCAACCATGAATGATTTAGAAGTCCTTCATAATGTACAATTCCATTTTTTTAATTAAAAAAAAAGTTTGGTACCTTTTACTTAAAAAGGTAACTTTGAAAACAAACTGACTTAAATGAATGGAAATTTGCTAAGATAACTTTCATTACCTTCCCCTGCCCCTCCACCCAGTACCACTTAACAGCCACTCCCCACTTCAAATGCTACTAAAGTTCCAAGTTTTAGCTCTCAAACACTCCCTGACAAAGAGAGAGAGGTGGGAAAAGAATCTTGATATTCAGGCAGTCCCCGGGTTACGTACAAGATAGGGACTGTAGGTTTGTTCTTAAGTTGAATTTGTATGTAAGTCGGAACTGGTACATATTGTAGGGGAAACTCTAGCCAAACATTTCTCCAGAGCTCAGTTTTATTCTCCCACACCTCAGTTCCGTCAGTCCTTTATTCTCAAGCTGAGGTGTCTGCTGAGAAAAGCCGCTCCGCGTCTCCCTGCTCTGCTGGGGGTGCTAACCGCGTCTCCTGGTCTGCTGGGGAAGCAGCTAGTGCGGGGTTGCCTCACCCCGTTTGTAAGTAGGGATCCGATGTAAGTCGGATCCATGTAACCCGGGGACTGCCTGTAGCGAACACACAACACGCATAACCAACATTACTCCTTTCAAAACTGCTAAATCAAAGAGCAGGAATTTTAGTCCCAGTTCTGACACTTGGTTGTGATTTCTGACCTCTGACTTCAGCTCTGACCCTTGGCTCTGGTATATGGCCCTGGCTCCAACTCTTGAATCTACATTTGGCTTCAATTCCTGACTACCGAATGCTGTTATCCACTAGCTCTGACTCTTGCTCCAACCATTAAGCATGACCTCTCATGGGACAGCCACTAAAGACTTTATCTAGGACCGAATATAGTGTCCTTATTGAACTTGAGTAAACAGAGAATTCAAAAGTGGCTTGAGATTTTTTTTAACTATAGAAATTGTTTTAAAGATTATTTAAAAATTAGGTCAGGTGACCTGTCTAGTAGAGAAAGGACACACAATTAAAATTTTCTATATGTAAAACTTCAGCCATTGAAACCCTCCTTTTGGGAACATAAAATATGCATAAAAGGAGTGATATGCAGGTAACTGAGATCAGTGGAAGAAGAGCTTACATTTATAGTTCAAGCAAATAGCAGAAATCAGAAGTTGAGTTTATTTAAGGCAATCCATCTCATTCTTCACATGCTTATCAAAACTTTGTATCTAAAAAGTGGAATCCATCCATCCAGAAATCAAGGAGTACTTGGAGACAGATTTGAAGATCACACAAGCTAGTGAACAGACTGCTACTGACTTCAGTATGCTTTGGGTCATGTTCTGTAACGGATTTCCTAAGGTTGGCAACAATGCTCCCTCTTATCTTTTCCATCCATGTGCAGAATAAACATTTTATGTGCACCAAGGCACATGTGAATGTGCACCACCAGTTGAAATAAAAATCCTGGCTGTGGGAGCTCTTCTAATTAGGTGGGTGGCATTTGAAAATCTCCTGAGCAGCTGCATGGGCCCACAGGTTACAGGGAATACTGGTGGACAATAAGTGGTCTGTAGAACAGATGCAGTTCACCAGGGTTAGCCCCTGGTGGGCTACCAGTTGCCTTATTTACCTGAGCATCTGGAGGCCAATTGGAATGGTGAACCTTGGCTACCAAGAACTGCAAGTGGCCGTACCTGCAGATGCTCAGATAAATAAGGCATCTAACGGCCCATCATAGGCTAACCCTGGTGAATCGCATTTGACCCGTGGACTGCCTATAACCTACCCCTGTCCTAAGGACTACAAAAAGTAAGAAATTTCCAGATCTGCAAATGAGTCATGAAATGAAACTTTCAGTTAATAAATATTAGAAGCGTTCACACACCATATGCAGGGTAAACTTTGATATATAGTCACAATACTGCAGATGGACTGTGACAATTTTTATAGTACACACTGTACTATTATTATTTACTGAGTGAGTTTACTCTAGATTGCCTACAGAAAGGTGGGAGTCCCCACAGCTGGAAGTATTCAATTTGAGCTCATTCAAAATCAACAGCCTACATTCCATCAAACTTAAATGCCATTCTTAGCCTTAACCTTTTTCCTTAGATTGTTTCCTCCCTCCCACAACCCTATAACAAGATTAGTGCACTTTTAGTCACAGAGGCTGCTGTTTCCGTATGTTTACTGCTTAGTCCTACTCCTCCTTTCTTTCCCCATCATAAAACACATTCTATTGAATTTTCTGCAGGATTATCTAAATGCAGAAGCCAAATGTCAAGTAACTTCTTCCTTTTCACTATGCACCTAAATTCTCCAGTTCCTTATTGGGAGGAAGGATGGTCTGTGTTAACGCAAACAGAGGCAGGAGATCTGGGATCAATTCTTAGGAATGTTGCAGACTTCTTATGGCATCTTAAGTAGGTTAGTTCATCTCTCCCTGCTTAAGTTGATTTCCACATATGTAAAATGAGATGCAGACCTTACACTACGTCTAAAGTGCTTTGGAATGCAGTGGAACGGAACATACAAATGCAAGAATTATTATCCAAATACACACCATACTCTAACACAGACCTTTTTAAATTCAACATCTTGTTATGTACCTGTGCCAAGCACTTAATCTTTATAGTACATAGAAGCATTTGCTAGTTTGGGAAGGATCCTCATCATATATGGTTTTGCCTAGAAGAACTTCAAGAAGCCAACAGCAGCAGCAGCAGTTTTCTCTTCTTGGCCAGAGCTAATCGTACAACCCCATGGAGCCTTGTTTCTTATTTCATTTTATGTCTACTTTTTATGGCATTCAGTAAATCACAGCAAGACACATCCCTCAGATAAACTGGATCACAGATCCTCTCAGCAGCTCTCCATCACAATTACAGAAACATCCTTCATAGTACGATATGTTGAAATAAGTTGGCAGAGATGGTAAATGACAGTACAATAAGAGAAGATATTTCAGTATTAGTAAACATGCATTGAGATGAGGTATCAAAGCATCATTGCATTACATTTACTGGGGTTACACAAAGAATTTGGAGCCAGAGCCTTAGCTGGTGTGAATCAGCACAGCTCCAGTGGGTGCACTGGAACTTACATTCACACTCATCTGTGCCAACTTACTTTCACACCCATCTGGAATATAGGGAAGGCAGGTCTCTTCCTCTCCTACTCTTTGGTTCATTACCCTTTCTAGACATCCCTTAGGTATCTTATATCCGCATGTATCTTAGACAGAATTGGCAACGTCTTACATGGCCTTCATATTAAAAAGTGAGAAGGATCTTTAGTATCTGAAAACAATCTGACAACAGAATAATGTGAAATGACCATCAGAATGCAGTGTACACACAGAAAAGTAGCAAGCAGTTTTCATGTTTTAAAATATTTCTTTCTGCATTAAATGCCACTTGGTATCATCGTACACAAAGCAACTGTTGCCTTAGAGCAGGGCTACTCAACTTTGGAAGCCCCGGGTGCCACAAAGATACTCACAGCACATGCCGAGGGCCACAACTTAAGTGTGGTTGCATATACATGCACATATATATGCTAATATATGCAAGTAGCTTTCACACTGATGTGCATGAATACAAAGATTACGCCTTAAGCCATGGCACCCAACCCAAATGTGGCCAGTGTGAGCCAGTCAGCACCTCTCAGGCTCTGCCCACAAGGCTACGCAGCCAGCACTTCCTACAATTCCCCAGAGCTCCTGGCACCCCCTCCCGGGGGCTAGAAATGCCGACACCTTGTACCCGTCTGTTCCAGCCAGCCCGTCTGCTTGCGTCTTTCAATGCTCGTCCCACATCAGAGATGCCTCGCCGTTGTGGAGAGTGTTCCCAGTGGAGGCCATGTTCAAAGGATCCCACCCGGAGGCTGCATGTTGAGCCCTGTGTAAACCCAAACGCACCGCGGGCCACAAACAAACGGGCCACGTGTTGAGTAGTCCTGCCTTAGAGTAAGAAGCCACTAAAATTACTCTCAGAATCCTTTTTACAAAAGGAAACTCTTATCATGTATAAAAGGTACCATCTTGTCACTAGCACAAGTTCCTGATGCAAAGTATCATTCTCCGGAATGCACAGGGCTTAAGCAGGGCGTGCAAGATGTGGAGGTAAGAGGACATAAGGAGGCACAACCCTTTCATCCAGGGCTGCGGAAGCAGCAGCCCACAGGCCAGACCTATCCACTTCATTTCCCCTGGCTCATGGCAAATCTCAGCACCAGGGGCCAGAAGCCCTGGCATATCCTAGCAGCCCCTACATACAGGTAAGATCAAGGAATCTCTGTGTGCTGCCTGCACCCCGCCCCTAGCACTGCAGCTGCCATTGGTTGGGTTGCAGGGGGGCAGCTGGGGAATGGGAGCAGTTGCAGGCATGGATGGCGTACACCATGTAGAGCTGCCTGGCCTTTCTGCCTAGATGTTAAATATGATGGCCATTTCTAGGACCAGCACAGACACAGCCCAGTACCACTGCCTTAGCCCTGCTGGGGCCACTGATCAGGAACCACCTCAAGTAAGCACTGCCCAGATGGAGCCACCCGCACCCCGCAGCACCTCTATCTCCTGCCCAAGCCCTGAGCCCCCCCTTCCAGAACCCGCACCATGAACCCCTCACCCACCACCCAACCCCAGGTTGAAATCTCTTCCCACACCCAAACCCCTCACCCAGACCCTGCAGCTCAACCCCCCTATCCTGGTTGGAATAGGCTACCACACACAAACTCCTTCCCTGACCCCACAACCCAAAGCCCTTCTCCAGTCTTGAGCCCACTCCCATACTCCAAACTCCTTGGCCCCAGTGCAAAGCCCCCTCCTGTCCTCCAAGCCCCTTACCCCCAGCCTGGAGCCTGTTCCTGCACCCCAAACTCCTTATCCCCTGTCCCACTTCAGAGCCTGCACCCTCATCTGGAGTTCTCACCCCTCCTGCACTCCTCAGCTTGGAGCCACCAGTTGCATCTTGAACCCTCATTTCCAGTCTCCACCCTAAGCCTCCACACACTCCCATTAGGGCTTGAGCCATGAGCTCTGGCTTGCCCTGCTGCACAGGGAAGCCCTGAGCCTCTGCATCCCCTTCCAGGGCTG
Source organism: Rafetus swinhoei (assembly GCA_019425775.1). Lineage (NCBI taxonomy): Eukaryota > Metazoa > Chordata > Testudines > Trionychidae > Rafetus > Rafetus swinhoei. The sequence continues at coordinate 118,796,127 of CM033449.1, forward strand.
TGTATGTCGGGCCACGACTGATTTTTTCTGTGGGTCAATGGCCCCTGACAGAAAAAAGGTTCCCCACTTCTGCCTTAAGCAGAAGGCCAGCACTATTTAAATCTCACTGAAGTCTTCACAATGGGACTTAATGGTGTGCAGACTTCACACAGGCCACCTACAAAGGAATTAATTTAACCTACGTAGCACAAATGCTGCATTTGACTAGCATGAACTGCATCATACCTTTCCCAAAGCGATCAGGGAAGAAATAAGGCAATGGTTGGCCACCACACTGCAGTGCTTTTCCTTGCTAAGAACTGTGGCGCTCAGCATGATGCCCCAGGCTCCGGAAGGCTTTGGGTTACCACTAGCCTTGTTTAAGTTGATGGAAGTTTTCCTGTTCACTTTAACTGGTTCAGGATTTCACTTCTGGTGTCTCTCTAAAGCTTTGTACAAATCCCACACTGAATACCTATCTGGAGGTCAAACCATGCAACCCAGTCATAGTTTGATATCAATCTGCAATTGGAAACTTTCTTTTTGAAGAATATTAGTGTAACTTAGCAACACCCATTTACTGCTGCACTCTTGCTGTCATCGATTTGAATCCTTCCATCCAACTTCTTTTTTTTTTAAACAAGAAAATTTCTTTTCAGAGCTTCCTTGTCTTTTCTTTTTGTGTTTCAAATCAATAATTTTTTCTTTAAGCCATTTTCCTCTCATAAGCTTTTAACCAGCAATGAGCTGAATAGCAGTTCAATAGCTGTGGAAAACACATAGGAAATAAAGGCTGCCTGACTTCCTTTGTGGGCACAAGGTTACCGGAACTATTATGGTATGTGTTTCACTTCTGTTCATTGTCATTGGAGATATTCCAGTCTCAACTGTGGCTCTCAGATTCAGCACATATCTATTTATCTATGAAACTGGTATGGCCCATTACCACATTTAATACTATGCCACACCACATTACTATTTTACATAGAGAGAAATAGCACTGAAGTAGCACCATTGGAAGCACTGAAGTTCCTGTCATTCCTCAGAACTCAAGCCTGTTCACCTTCACGGGTTGGTGAAAGTCTCATTCATTTTCTCCAGTTTCTACTGTACTCAATTTAAGGGAGTCTATTTAAAGATGATGTTCCTCATTTTGTATTTACCCAGAATGTGTTTCATAGGTGCATTCAATCCATTTTAGAATAACGAAGATAAGAATGTTATGTCTTTGAAGCATACAATAGTTCCAGCACATGCTTTTTGTTATCAAACACCTCCTTCTCTTCACAGTTATAACTTCAGAAGTGGCTTGTTATTTTATATACTGCAGGGCTTTTCGCCCTTTTCATTTGTGGACCTCTAAAAATTTCAAATGGAGTTGCAAACCTCTTAGACAGTCACAGTTGAAAATTACTGGTGTATTACAGCTCCCCCCTCCACATGCTCTATTTTTTATAATTAATAACCATCTTACGTTTAGACAGTGCTTTTCATCCCAAGACATTTTACAAACTTTGAATAAATTGGAATTTGTTTCATTTTAGTCATCATGTTTTGAACTCCTAAACGGTAAGAGCTATGACCACCAAATTCAGTATACAGCTTCCTCTTATAACTTAAAGCAAGGGAAGGGTTTAGTTGTGCTAGGAAAATGGGAGGTACCTGGAATGGGATTGCTTCTCATAAAAGCATATAGAAAAGAGACAGAATCCCCAGGCAGGGGGAAGTATCTGGCAGAGGGTGCCTCCTCCTTCACCCCCCTCTGGGACTGCCCTAACTCCGAGCCTCCAACCTCCAAGGCACCCTTTATTTTCTGTATTATCAGTAGCAAATGCAATTCCATTCTTCCACTCTAAGGGTTACTGCTTTCCGTTACATCACGAAAACAAGAACTCTTGAATGCCTTGGTCTAACATATTATTTACTGCAGATGAGGGGTTATAGGTAGTGCACCCCAGTGTTCCCTGTAAGCTGTGCACTTGTGCAGCCACTCAGGAGATAGCCAAATGCCAGCCAGCTGATTAACAGAGCACCCGCAGCTGGGTTTGTGTTTCTCCTAGAGGTGCACATTCACACATGCTTTGGTGTACATTACAAAAGGTATTCCACACATGGATAGAAAAAAAATCCACATGTGGATCAAAAAGATTAGAGGGAACACTGGTGTATATCCATTAATATAGCTATATATTTGGAGGGGAACAAAAATAAAAGAAATAAAGTCCATTTCATGATCGTTATATTGACCAAAATGGACCATGGATTTGGTAGGGCCCTAGCGATATGAAAATTTATTTGTATTTTTATTGCTTCCCAAGCAATCCAAATTACTGTATATGATGGCCTATCTTCATTATTTACCATTCTGCCAATCCCATGTTTAATAATAAATTATCAGTAGTGATTTTATATTTACTTCCAGATAACAGACAGAAATGATGAACAACATCAGGCCTATTACCAATCCCTGTGCAACCTCACCAGAAACAGCACTATGATTCCCCTCAACAATCACTTTTTGAGATCTGAGTATCAGAGGGGTAGCCGTGTTAGTCTGGATCTGCAAAAGTGACAAGGAGTCCTGTAGCTCCTTATAGACTAACAGATGTATTGGAGCATAAGCTTTCGTGGGGAAATGCATTTGTCGAAGTGGGTCTTTCTGATATTTTATCTGACTCTGACCATGCTTAATTTCATATGACATTTAGATTTTAAAAAATAGTACTCCATAGTATCAATAAAGCATATGTAAGAAATGTCTAAATGACAAATCTCAAAAAGCAACAAGGAGTCCTGTAGCACCTTATAGACTAACAGATGTATTGGAGCATAAGCTTTCGTGGGGAAAGACCCACTTCGTCAGATGCATCTTTCCCCACGAAAGCTTATGCTCCAATACATCTGTTAGTCCATAAGATGCTACAGGACTCCTTGTCGCTTTGAGATTTGTCATTTAGACATTTCTTACATATGCTTTATTGATACTATGGAGTACTATTTTTTTAAATCTAAATGTCATGTGAAATTAAGCATGGTCAGAGTCTTGTCGGTCCCAGGATATTGGAGACAAGGCAGATGAGGTAATATCTTTGTTGGACCAACTTTTGTAGGTGAGAGAAAACAACCTTTTGAGCCTCACAGGAGTACCTCTCCTCTGGGCTAAGTTTAGTAAATGTGTGGCTTCCCATTAAAATCTATTCCAGTGTCTCCCTTTATTCACAAATGTTGCCAGGTCAATTGGGAATGAGTTATCGGGGCCTGCTAATTTTAAAATAGTTATCCTTAGTATATAATGTCTAACATTCTCCTCATTTACTACTAGACAGGAAAGTGCTTCATCATATTCATGAGATACCAGCACCTCACCCTGCTTCTTTCCAAATACAGAACAGAAAGAAAAAATATTGAACACATCTGCCTTTTCTGCATCATTAACAACAATTACACTCTCTCCTTCTAATAATGGGGCTATATTACTTACAATTTTTTATTCCTAGCATGGTTAAAAAAAACCCTCCTTCTTGTTATCCTTGGTTATCTTCCAACTGTGGATTTTTGACTGATGTCTTCTGCTTCATTTATTAGATTTTCTTTTCTGATTGTGGAATCAATATTTTTGGCTACCTAATAAACTCTTCTTAAAGAATTCCCAAGTTTCGTTGACATTCTCCTGTCAAAGATTTTCCTCCAAGTCAATTTTGCTCATAAATAATTCCATAACTGTTCTTCCTGAACAGGATATAACTAGTGATTTTAACACTGTAACAATGTGACCAATCCCACCAGGTTTCAGTAGTGACAACTACATCAAGTATCTTCTCATACGTGAAAATTTCCATTTTCTCTTACTGAGAGACTTATAGCAATCATACACAAGCAAATTAAATATTTCTTCTCTTCACATCTTCATATCAGCTCAATTTGTTCATTACATACTGAGTTTGAGTTCGTATTGCATTTGCCTCCTTAGCATCTCCAGTTTAATGCTCTCCTGTCTAGTCCAGCTAGTCTTCATCCGAGGTGATCAGGCGGCCTACCAGGCTGTCACATTTATACAACTCTCCCCCTCTGAATATGGTCAAATGCTTTAAAACCCTAAAACTTTCAGCTTCACACAGTCAACAGTTCACCATTTGAGATTCTCCAGATGATTTCATAATCCTGCCCAGTCTTGCGGATACAATTCATGTTTTCACTGTGCACACAGCATCCTTGTGCTGAATTCTCTTTCCATTCGCCTTTAAATGGAGTAATTAATTATTATTGTTTGTCTTCATAAAATGGTTGATGGGGCACTCTCGACAGTTACTTGCTTCATACAGCAATCCTCTGTGGTTCTCTATTCTATTCCTCCAGGAACCTCCGTAGTTGACTATGTATCAAATAATGAGTGGCACATCTGCCCAGATTGAACGTCTCCTGGCTCTCTTTCCAATCTTTCTCACAACTCACCAGCCCTTTCTCTTTTTGTCAACCCTTCCCCTTGTTACACCTGAAACAGTGATTTTAAAATGTCTTAGTTTACTGGGATGCTGTGCATTGATGAAACTTGTGCTTCCATACCATATATCTTCTCCTCTAGTATTTCATGCAGCAGAAATCTATCCTGTTTGCCAGGAAAACATAGCCCATCCAAGGCAGGTGGTTTCCTTGTTGTCTTTAACTGCTACCTGGTATAAAGCCACACCTAAAAGAGAATGAACCAAACTCCTTCCCAATGTTTTCTGCTTCTGTTCACATGCTAACTGACAAAAACTCTGCTGAGCTCCACTAGATCCCCCCATTAACAGGGACGGATTAATGAACCAAATTCAGACAATGGGTCTGTTCTAAGACCCCAGGGTCAAAGCCTTACAGCCCTTACAGTAAAAAAACAGCAAGCAAATGGTCTGGTAGCACTTTATAGACTAACAAAACATGTAGAAGGTATCATGAGCTTTCGCGGGCACAGCCCACTTCTTCAGATGACCAGCTACCCCCTGAAGCCTTTACAGTGACACAAATAGACCTCTCTCATCTGGCCTGTTCAGGGACTCACAGCCGAAGCACAAAACACTCATGGAGAGCAAATAAACAAACAGATGGACCAAACACAGTGCTTATTACATTCTTCTCTTTCCTCCACAGAATCTGTAGCTATTCCCTCCCAAATGCTATGGTTGGCTGCTCCTACAAACCTAGTCAGAGAAATCCGCACTTATCTTTCAAGCAGTACTGACTCTGAACTGTTTCCAAAACTTTGGATCTTTTCAGCTAATTTTTTTTTTTTTGTCCATTTTCTGGAACTTCCTTATTAGTAGCAGCTCCAGGTGTGCAATATTCTGGGATTTCCTAGCACTTCACAGCATGTTGACTCTACAGCACACTAACCAAAATGTCCCAGAAACAACTTCAAAAGGGGCACCATTCTTCCCAGTGCTACAGGTTGCTATTACTGCTGGAAGGTTGGTGCAAAGGTCACCTCGGTGAAGGTATGTGTATGTGCGGTGCGGGGAGTGGAAGTCCCAGACATCTGCCAGAGATTAGGGAGCTGCAAAGTATATTCTTCCCCTGCCATCCAAGACTCCTACCAATAGGGAGACAACAGGGGAGGGTGCAGTTTTACTTCTCAAGGGGTTCAGGGAGAAGAGTAATAAGAGCTCCACAGCATCTCTGAAAACTCCTACAAACAGTCATGAGAGGTTTTGTAAACCCAGAGCAGGGAAGGAAGATCGTCATAAAAATGGTGCTGAGAATGAGGAAAGATCAAGGGACAGGTATCCTCAAAGACCAGTATCCACAAGAATAATCTCTTACCATTCGTACTGCTACTAATTAATTGGGTTATTTTAAATTGGATTGGAGCTCTAGCCACAGTTATAGGCTGAGAAGCTCAAGGCACGACATGTAACCTAACCAAGGACTGAAAGGGAAGTATTTGAGCATGCACTGAGATCTGTACTGCTTAACATTTTCATAGGAAGGAGGCTAGTTAAGTGAGCGCCTGTCCACACAAACAATTAGACTGAAGCTACCTGGAGCATGAATTTACCCCACACTTGCCTGCTGTGGTCCAACTGTTAATGTGCATCCTGCCAATGAGTGTTAACAGCTCCTTCAAGTGCTTTGAGCTAGTCCTGTTTCAAAGAAGTTCATATCCCAGCTTGCTGCGAGCTAATTGTTCCTTTAGACAAGCCCTGAGGCTAGAAGGAACACAACCCACCAGACTGTACTCTCCATGGTGCTGAAACAGCCTTCAAAGTTAAAGGGAAGGAAGCGTTTTGTTCTGAGGGGCTTTCATTATTTGTTTAGGCTTTCATTTTCTTAAAAAATGCAGGGGATTAGTTTATGGAACTTGGCTTCAGTAGCCCCTTGTGATCAGTCAGTACTGGTACATTCAAGTTGCAATTGTATGCATGCCTTTGTGTCCTATTCACCTACCCATTTTAAGTATATACCGTTCACGTACACAGACGTACACACTCTAAAGGTATATTTTCATACAATGTATGAAACCCTATTATTAAATTTGTGGAAACAGTAAAAATTGTTGCTGAAAAGCTACACCTAATGCTTGAACTTCTTTATTCTAAGACTGTTGTACTGAGTAACTGAGGCCATTAGGAATAAAAATATGACATATCTTACACAGCTTATAATATTATTATTATTATTATATTGGAAAATCAATCCTTCCCATGACACAAAGCAACTGTAACTCCAAAAAATAAGGCCTCATAGATAGAAGGGACAACCAGGAAGTGAAGAAGTGGAAGGAATTGCGGTTTTTTCCTAAGACAAGTGTTCACTTTCAATCAAAGTCACTATCACAAAGAGTTATTCGTAATTGAGTAAATGAAGTGCCAATCATTGCTCTGAGTCTTCTCATTTACTGAAATAACAGTCAACACCTCTTGTTTTTACTGTACTGAGTATCACATGTAAAATACATCTTCTCATACAAGAAGAAAGTTCATTAAATAAATAAATTCTGCTACAGTAGAACTAAACACCACCACAAACCTGTTTGTTATTTCTCATCTATACTATGCATTGTAGCCTACTTCCCTGTAATATAATAGAATGTGATGCTTTCAGATAACAGATATTATATGTAATGACAGAAATGTTTTATCTTGCCTGAAGATGACATGCATCAATGGGAGAATATCAGAAGAGAACAGGAATGAGGTTTATTATTATTATAGACATGCTAGACTGCCATAAATTAGTAAGGCCATTACCAGCCAAAGCTCCTATCCAGACTTCATCTCAGGAGCTCATTTTAGAAGCATTGACATGCTGATGAATGTTACATAAGCATCACTGCATTATTGCATGTTTTATATCTGCAAAATAGCATCCTCTTCTGCCAATGGATCATTCATTATTATAACACACCAGGAAGTTATAGAATAATGACAGTACACCCAAGCAGCCTGAGCTATATCTGTCAAGTGCTCACAAGGCCCCCAAAAGTTTGTGTGGACATCAAAATACTTTGGCATGTAACCAAGGCGACACTTATCCAAGAGAAGAGGGGAAATTTTAGGGGACTCTGCTAGGGTCAAATTCCTGTATTTTAGAAAACTTGTAATTTCCCAAAACAATTTTCCTCCGCACAGTATGTTTCAATAGTTAATCCTGGTTTCATGTATCTTGTGATAATGATGTGCTGCTAAAATACCACAAATATCACTCCCCAAATCCAGAGGGTTCTAAGTACTGTTTTTATATTTCATATTAGAAACCCAAGTGGGTGTGTTTGGGGGGTGAGCACTGGCTGTAAAATACAATATCTGCTTCTGGTTGCAGATTGGAGCTTTAGAGTTTATTATCAAATCCTTAGAAAATCTGATTTTTTTTAAGCACAGCTGGAGTTGTTTTGCTAGTCCTCCTCCTCCCTTCCTGCCCCGCTGTACTGTATTCCATAGGTAATTTGAGCTACATGGGTGTGCTTTTTTCAGGCAATGTAGTAATGGAATTATGAATGAGCTTTCCATTGTTAAACAATTATCAATTCTCTGCATGGTGCACAAAGCAAGTAAGAAATCAAGCCAGATTAAGCCAAAGTATTCACACATCAAAACCCTGCAGTATTCACCTGTCTGACTCCTTTTACCTTTTAAAGACATAATTATGTCAATACCAGGACTATGTTACCATTAATGGTACACAAATGCAATCCTGTATTTATTTCATTTCCAAATGGAGAGCTCATTGAGCAGTTAGCAGGAGAATCTGGGCTCTGTCTGTGAGGCAAGTAGGAGGTACGAAAAGTACCTCTTGATAGGTTTTACTCTTCCTTGGTGGAGGTTGATGAGGTTAACCAATGGATCAGAGAGTTGCTTCAGATTATAGACATTACAAGCAGAATACTCAGACAGGGTGAAAAGGGAGGGAAACTTCTGCAAGCAAATTTATTCTTTTATTTTAACCAATGCCAGAAGAGACGCTTTTGCTAAGTGAATAAAGTATACTGTCCTTTTCAAAAGACCAGCTGAAAGAAACTTAATGGATAAAGCAATCTTAAATCAAAAGCTATTTGATCAAAAACCTCCCATTCTAACATGGGAGATGTCCATCCAGCGAAAGTCCATTGAGGTGACAGCCTCAGCATAATTTGTTTGACCTATCTTTGCTCACAGAAAGAACGATGGAACTTGTCATAAGCCAGAGTCCCCAGGTTGTACCAAATGTTGTGTGAAAATGAAAATCCTGACTTCAACACTAGATCCCTTTCGAGTTTGAAATGTATGGGATCTAATATTTAGCCAGGTGGAGTCTAGGACAGGTGAGGTTTGGGGAGCAAGTGTGGAGGACTGGACAGAAAAAGCAGCGAAGCACAAGTGCACCATTTTCCAGGTATATTATCAATCTTCATCTGAAATTCCCAGACCCTGCTTGGCAACAAAATTTTAAAAAAAAGTAATACAAAAAATTGCATAAAACTGAAAGAGCATTGGACAATAATATTTACCCCAAAAATGGCATTTCTAATCCAGTGCTTTTCCCCTTTATTTCAGCTATGAATACATTTCAGAATAAATTTCTTTCTTTCCAATTTCTCTTCCCAAGTCCTTTTAGAAAAATAACAGCTTCCATGGAATAAGTTTACACTCATCCATAACTGTAGAAACAGAGTTGAAAACTTTTAAGAGTACAGCATCTAAACAAGATCCCTCCACCCCACCCAGGTTGTGTTTAAGAGATGGCTACAGCTTCTCTTTATTGTAGCCATTTCTCAGCAAAGGTACAGAAATCACAGAGGCTATTATTAAGTGGCATCAGTGGGAAAATCCCTTCCTACAATATTTCCTGTGCTGGGAGATTGGGAGATGCTGAAAGAAAAAAACAAACTTGCTGCCACTGACTTCTAATCTGTGGGGCTTTACTTAAGATGTGCTACTCAAACAGCAATACCCACATAACATTTCTTCAGAGTAGGTTGAGTGTGTATCATATGCATGTATAAGCTGTGAAACATTTATGTTAGCTGCAGATTTACTGGGCTAACAAAATCTAGAAGGCCTGACAGGCTTCCAAGACATTGAAAAGCACTGGCTGCTGAATAAATAGGCCTCCCCGATTCTTAATCCACCCAACTCAAAGCAGTATAGCATAAAAAAGCATAAAAATCTACCTCCATTCCCTGATGCACCAGACAGTATATCCCCCACAGTTATTCAGCAGATGAAACTCTTATTGGTTCAGTGCCCACAACAAATGTTTTCCTAAAGGTTCTTAAGTTTAAAATGAATGATGGTCTGGTACAAACTGGGCACTAACAAATTTTAGTGTGGTGGTTGATTTTGGAAGGTATGCCGTTATTTCTTCTCTATCCTATAAGCCATCTGAGGCAAATCTTCAGGATGACACTACATAATATTTATTTTATGGGGACAGTTTCCAAATACAGTTTCGTAAAATCATTCATTTCTAGTACTTCTGCAATGAGCTACCCACCCCACTGTGCAGAAGGCTCTACCCCACCACGCTGTTGCAAAGCAACTGCCTTGAGCTTCCTCCCTCATTCCTTCAAGCTGGTATGTGGAAAATGGGGGTGGGAGGTTCTGCGCGAGCCACACTAATGGTAAATGAGCTGCACACGGCTTGCGAGTCACAGTTGGGCACTCCTGTGTTACGCTTTCACTGTCACAAGGTAAGGGGTTTTACTGCAAGATAATCTGGTAGGTAACTCACTGTAAAATCCTAAAATGAGCTGTAGTTTTAACAGGAGGTATTTAGGCAAGATCATTGCTATATTCCCACCTTAGCTTACTTTATTGAACTCACAGTAAAAACTTCTAGACCCTCAACCAACCAACCAGCTTATTTATTTATTTATTATTTATTTACAGTGAAGACAAAGCTAAAATCTCAGTGAATTTAACTCAAGCTCCTCCAACATTGCAGCATTACACAATGCATATTTCTGGACATGTCTTCTCAAGAGATGGTGAGAACTGGTAAAGAATGGGTACTACTGCAGGTTAAGACCTAAATAAAAGGCAGAGGTGTATAAAAGTCTCTGAATTAGTAGGTCCCATAATTCATAGAATCATAGAACACTAGGACTGGAAGGGACCTCGAGAGATCATCTAGTCCAGTCCCCTGCCCTCATGGTGCTAATTAATACTGCTAAGTACAAAACTGGAACTAAATATTCTCATCCACCATCTAGGGTTGCCAGGTGTCCCTCTGCCAGGTAAAAAAAATCCAGAAAATACCGGACATGTGCAATGTCCGGTATTTCCTGGTTTTCCGGCTGGATGCCGGACGGAAGCCTGGTGGGGCCGGGGGGAGTGGCTGGGAGGCGTGGCGCGATCAGCGCTGGGAGCCCTGGTTGTGTGTGAGGAGGAGGAGGGGCAGCCCGGTCCATGCTCCTGTGCACTGGTCAAGCGCGTGGTGGAGCCGCAGCTGGACTGACTCACATGGGATGGGAGCACCCTGAGATCTGCACAGCGCGGGTCAGTCCTGCTCCCCACCAGCTGATTCGCTCTCCCGCCCCCTCCTAGCTGGCCAGTTGGTTGATTCTCCACGGCTTCTCCTCCCAGTCTTCCCAAGCCAGTCCCCACCCCACCCCACCACCGCCAGCTCTGCCTCCCGCTGGCTGGTTCCTGCTCCGGATCTTCCCCAGCCAGCCCCGCTGCACCCCCCGCCACCCCGGCTTCTGGTGGCCAGTTCTCCCCTCCTCCTCCTCCTGAGCTCCCTGGCCAGCTCTGCCCCTGCCAGCCCCACGATATCCCGCGGCCAGCCCGTTCCGCCCGCCCCGCCCTCCACAGACCAGCCCTGCTTCCCGTCAGCCCCCATCTCCCCAGCCAGCCCTGTTGCCCTCCCACCCCCCGTTAGCTCTGTTTCCTGCCCTCCCGGCCAGCACTGCTCCCCTCCCGGCCGTTCCCTCCCCCCATGAAGCGTGTCCAGTATTTTTTTTATGACTACCTGGTAACCCTAACCATTACTGAAAATTCTTTTTTTTTTTAAACTGGGCAGGTAAATTGGATTATTTATTTATTGTATTGACCCAAACATTTCCTGGTAACTTACAGAAACTCTTGGAATTGCTTTTCCAAAGAGACTGGCTGATAGTCTGTGAGCAACCTTAATAGTTAGGCTTTGTGCTAATAATGATGCCAGATGCTATGTACGGATGAAAAATAAACAGCATTTCTTTAGGATCTGGGTGACTGTTTGAAAGGTCACACAATTACTAAATTGAGAAGAATGAGAAGGTCATAGGCTCATCCTGACAAACATTTTGATGAGAACTCTGCCATTCCTGCCATGTATTCCTTTCCCCAGGAGTTTAAATATCCATCTATATTAAATATTGATTCCACAAAGCAAACATCACTAAATCAGTAGCATGGGTATATAATGCTCATATACTGAATTAGAAAAAGATAGCTAAAGCATTCATATCTCATCTCTGCAATGTACAGAGGACAACCATATATATATGGTAATTAAAGAGACAGGAATATAATTCAAGTCAAACTTGGCTAAAATCAATTCAGGAAATGTGAAACTAATTTTGCCTAATAAGATTTATCCAGTCAAACTATTCCCCTATCAACAGGTATTCTTGATTAAAGAAGGTTACATTCAACTATTCACAAGAATTTCATAAAATGTTAATCTCAGTTAATTTACCTGACATTTGATAATGCTTTGCCAGTTTGACATACTTGCTTTCCACACACACAAACAAGAAAAAAGAATACAGAAGGATCAGAGGAACATGCCTTCATTGTAAGTTAACTCTGGTGATTGGCACCTTGGTCTGACCCGGAACATTGCATAGCTGCACCCAGATTATTGTGTCCTCAGAGGTGCTGTACTCACTTGAAGGGCTTGCAACAGAATTGGCCAGGGCCTCGGTAAGGTGGCAGGGCGCTTGGTTCTGGGCTCCCCAGAAAGGGCAGGACCTCGGGAGGAAGGGGCTCCAGCGGTGATTTGAAGAGCCCATGGTGCTGGCTGCTGCTGCGGCAACAGTAGCAGTGATGATGGCCCAGATCTCCAGGCCCTTTTAAATCACCATGCCTAGGGGCAGCTGTCCCCCCCATCGATGGCCCTGCTCACCTGTGTATCAGGTGGACATCTGGAGGCTTATTCCATTTTTTTTTCTAAAGGAAGATGATACTGGAGGATTATCAAATTCACCCTCCCTGAAAGGCATGAGTCAAAGCAGCAACTAAGATCTAACCCATATCCCAGCCAGGCCAAGCTGGCTTGGGCTTAAAACACCACCAAACTAGTGAGAGAATAGTTAGGGGGCAACATCTGAATAAAAAACAGAGTTACATCCTGCAACTGGGACACGTTTAGAAAGAAAATGTCTTAATTTTGACATGGATTTCACATTTCAAAGTTTCCATTGGAATCACTGCCTAGAAAGAATATTTGGTTTTCCATTTCACCTGCCTTAATGATCTCAAAGTTCATCAGATATACAAATGAATTTGGTCCTATGACACCCCACTCTACCAGTGAGGCAGGAAAGAATTATTCTGATTTTAACAATAAGAAGACTGAAAGACTGTGCAACTGATTTGCCCTGGGTTACACAGGAAGTCTGAAGAAGAAACAGGAACAGATCTCCATATTTTCTTTGGCTCCTCAACCCACAATTCCACTCTTCCTTCCTTACATACTTTCATAGGTATCGTTTTTTTTAAAGACGCTTAATAATACAAAATGCATCTAATTTGATGGTTGTGCTTGCAGTTCAGAAAGTTATCTTTAAAAGGCATGAGAGGGACTGAACAGATTTGTTAGCACTGGGCATTTCATCTATTACTTTCAATATTCTAATATTAGTACTTCATAACTTATATGGAGTTTTACCATCTTTAAAGTACCTTGCAAACATAGGTAACATAATTCAATACTAAAGAAAAGTCCATGATACAACTTGATAGTTGTATCAATTTAAGAGGGAGAAACTGATGCAGATTGGTCAAAAATTGGCCAAGGATACAAAGGTGTCACTGTTAGAGCTGGAATTAGAAATCATGTGTTCCTGACTTTCAGTCCTGTGCATACTCTGCACCTTTCTGTCTTCTGAACCAAGTATGCATCAACATATTTTTTCATTAAATCCAATACACCACACATCTGAAAGTCACCTTCTTGGGAAGAAGGCAGATTTCATATAATTTGCAAAGTAATTATTTTCTGGAACTTTTGAATGTGAAATCAGATCATGTTGTACTCAGTGGCTGAAAATAATCATAGTATTTTAGATCAATGGTTTTCACTGGGGTACACAAAGGTCTTCCAGAAAGCACATCACCTCATCTAGATATTTTCCTACATGAAAAGCACTAGCAAAGTCAATACAAACTGAAATTTCAGAGACAAAATAGGCAATTTTACAGTAATATTGCACTGTGATACTTTTGTATTTTTATATCTGATTTTGTAAGAAAGTAGTTTTTAAGTAAGGTTAAAGTTGAGGGATCACAAGACAAAAAACAGACTCCCAAAAGAGGTACAGTAGTCTGCAAAGGTTGAGAACCACTAGTTTAGATATTCTGAGGTTATCCACAGACATTAGATGCCTACCAGCTCTATTAAAATTACAACAGACTTCATAAACTCTGGGGATTTTATTTAATATGAACAAGTAAATGTTTGTCTGCAGAGGGAAACTCTATGGCTGTGTCTACATTGGCATGATCTTGCGCCAAAGCGGACGCTTTTGCGCAAAAACATGCTGCCTGTCTACACTGGCGGGGAGTTCTTGCTCAAGAACACTGACGTTCTAATGTGTGAAATCAGTGCTTCTTGCACAAGAACTATGATGCTCCCGCTCAGGAATAAGCCCTCTTGCGCAACTGTTCTTGCGCAAGAGGCCAGTGTAGACAGGCAACATGAATTTCTGGCGCAAGAAAGCCCGATGGCTAAAATGGCCATCAGAGCTTTCTTGAACAAGAGAGCATCTACACTGGCACGGATGCTCTTGCGCAAAAGCACATCTCTTGAGCAAAGGCATATGCCAGTGTAGACGCTCTCTTGCGCAAATACTCTAATGCAAAAACTCTTGCGTTAAAGAGTATTTGCGCAAAATCTTGCCAATGTAGATGTAGCCTATTAGTATAAGGTAATACTGGTTTCATTAGAATTACCTTTGATATACCATCTCATACTATGACACTTCTAGTACAAGTTAAAATCACCAAGTGGAATGCCATAGGAAAGGAATGGAGAAGGGAGATTAACCTAACTCTCTTGGACTTCAGAACGAATCAACTTTAGCTCAAGGAAAGGAAGAAGATTTCAACAGCTTCTTATTTTATCCAAACAACTGGTTCACTCATTATTAATCTGCTTGAGTATCTGTGCACTGTGCTGAACATCATCATCATCATGGGAGTTATATTGTTGAACAATGTGCACTACTGTACTGTAACAATTAGTTTTCTTTTGACCCTTCGATGGAGTAAAGTATAAGCAGTTTATTTTTTGAGCTATGTAATCAATGGTGTTTAATATTTCATGTTAAACAAAACTAACACAAAATTAAGTCGAACTAAATCCTTAATTTATTATTACATATTGTTTAAGTGCCGTGGCATTTTTCATTTGCTTTCTGAAGGTATGTAAAGTAAGCATCTTAGAGTCACCTATTGTCTGCACCGAAGAGTGCAAAGCATGGTTTATGACAGAAGTGATGAAATATGAACTCTTTAGACTCTTTGTTTTGCCTGTGGGAAGGAATCCATTGACAACAGTGCTTTGGGAACACGAACAATTCAAGAACAAGGCATTAGTGAATCATATGAAACATTTACTGTATAACACTAGTAAAAAGGTAAAAATTGCTGCAGTCTGAAACCTGAGCAGAGACAAAAAGCCTTTGCTGCCATATGATACAACTCTGTGTATAGTCCAAATATTTGGGGGACAAATTGGCTTTTTATAATGTTTATTACCATACCTCAGAAACTTCAACTAGATTTCAAACTATATTTTTGTTAACAATAACCAGAGCACAGTTCAAATAGCATTCTTTACATGATACTAATTCTGTTTCCTCAACTATTTTATTTTGGTGCTAGACATGGGAAAGTGAGTATGAGAACAGACAGCATCGCCACAGATGTAAAAAAAAAAAAAATAAGGCACATGAATTTTTTTAAAATAAGGAACAAATACACACGTTTGTGGCAAAGTTAAAGTTGTGTTACAGGACTGTAATACTCCCACTGAGAAAGTCCAAGACTGGGTTCGGTTGCTGAGAGACAGAATATTCATTTTTTAAAAGTTACTAAGAAACCCACCTTGAAGAAAAAGCAAAATTAACTGCTTTCAGCAATGTTAGATCACATGCTGTCAATAATAATAATAATACAGATCCACCTGAATCCCTAACCCAACCCAACCCCCTTCTGTCAGCCTAAACAAGTTTTATAGGGAATGGAACTGGCCCGTAATGCCAACCCTGGGAGTCAAGGAGGGGGTTCCATGATTCACATGCAGGTGATGAAATAGCTCTGTGCTGCCAGCACTTAACAGCACCAGCAAAAGTGTGCTGATTACAATGGGGAAAAAGATGTGCAGCAGCCTGGGGGTACGTCTACACAGTGGAGCTATTTTGGGATACCTCCGATATCTTGAAATAGCTATTACGCATATTAAGAGCAAGTCTGTTATATCAACATATAACGGGCTCGCTATTCCAATGTCCTTGTAAACTTCATTGAACAAGGAGTAAAGGACGTTTCAGAATAGAACCTTATTTTGAAATCTGGCACTGTGGCGACAGCACAAAATTTCAAATATCAAAACAACACTGAAATAAGCTACGCAATTTGCTCAGCGCAAATTGCAAAGCTTATTTTGAGGTAAGGATGCTGTGTAGACACACCCTGGGAGTGAGGAAGAAACGGATGTGGCTGGTGCATATAATGTTTTGGCTGTTCTTGATTGCAGAAGACTTGCCCCAAAGGGGTTGAATGGTCAGTCTAAGCATATGGTAGGGCAGTCATGAGCTCACACTGATGTAAATTAGAGTGTCCTTGCCTGCTCCTGGACAAACCCCAGTGTCACGGGAATAAAAAGGCAGCTTCAAGTGACTTTCCTTCCTTTATCCTAGCTGCCATGTCTTTACATGGGGTGAGAACAGAGAAGCATTGAATCAGGTCCCTATTTTCTTGAGCAAAGGCCTTAGATGGAACAACCACCAGTCTGCTCTCCTGAAGAGGAAAATAGTCAGCCTCAGCAACAATCCCAGTATTCCACCTGGATTGTCACTGGCCCACTCACCAGCTGGAACCCATATTGTCCCCAGCAGCTACAGAACTTCAGCATGTAACAATGGCTGAAGCATATGACTTTGCAAGACATATCCAGGAGACTGGGGCTATTAGATTTTGTGCCCCCCCCCGTTCTGTAGTGGGGCAAAAAATGAGGGGTTCTGAGTGCGAGAGCAGGCTTCAGTTTGAGGCAGGAGGGTGGGTGCAGGAAGGGGTGAGGCCTCTGACTAGGTGTATGATTCAGGGATGGGACTGGAGATGAGGCATTTGAGGTGCAGAACGGGGCTCTAGCCTGGGGCCAAGGAGTTTGGAGAGTGTGGGACAGGGGCTCAGGGCATGAGGTTGGGGCCTGGGTGTGCTGTCTGCAAGGGGTTAGGGTGCTGGAGCTGGCTCAGGCTTGCATTGTGGGGGTCTGGAAGGGAGTTAGAAACTAGAGTAAAGGAGGAGGCTTACATATGGGACAGGGGATGCAGGGCACTTACCTGGGGCAGCTCCCCTTTGGGAGGGGAAGCAAGTGGCTCAGTGCTGCCCTGTAATCACCTACAAGAAACTAAGTGAGGGCAGCACAGCCACAGAGCTTCCACCTTCTACTTGCAGCAGTGCGGTTTCAGTTCAGCAGGAGGGTGGGGGAATAGCAGTGCTGGAAGCAGGTGGCTCAAATTGTCCTGCACTCAACTGCAGACATCACCTGCCTGAGTTCCCATTGTCCATGATTTCCAGCCAATGGAAGCTCTGGGGGTGGAGCCTGCAGGTGAGGACAGTGAAGGAATGGAGCGTCCCATGGTGCTTATGGCAACGCAGCTCCAGTCCAGCAGGGAGAGAGACGGCAATGCGTAAATCCCATCCCCATCCTCCAAGCCAGGCACAGTAGGATAACACACAGGGGCTTTTGTGTCCGCAGCCAAGGGCCTTGCAAAAATACCCACACTTTTGGTGACCTGGAGATCATATTGTGCCTCGCCCCCAGCCCAGGGCCCTAGGTTGTAACGCGTAAGGCCCTATTTTATTCCAGCCTGGCACATGTTGTTGGACTTAATTCAGGAATAACTGGATGAAATGTGATTCACTGTGTTACACAGGATTCAGATGATCTGATGGTTTCTTTAGGTCTTAATCAACCAAAACCATAAGCTTCAGTGATTATTGGGACCAATAATACTAGTACAAACTAGAACGTAAATGAACACAATACAAAAATGCCTCACAAACCAACATGATCTGTGGCTCTACGATTTTTTTAAACAATACAATACACGTTTCCTACCACAGGCTGTATAAGCTATCTCACAGGTAACAAATTACAGTGCCTGTATTTCTCAGACACGGGCAGGATGGCAGTTTATTATCTGTCTAAATACACTTCAGGTAGTTCAGCATACTTAATGAAAAAAGACAGGGGGGAAATTACTGTTAATGTGTTTCAGTTAAGTGCCTTTTTCATTCAGTGTAGCTTTGATGCTGCTTATTTTAGCATGTGGTGGAATGTACTTTTTTTTAAGTGTCAGTCAGAACTCAATCTGTCATTGTCATCACAGGGTGCATCTACACTGCACCCTTAGCTCGAAATAAGCTATGCAATTTGAGCTACGCGAATTGCATAGCTTATTCGGAGTTAATTTCAAAATAGAGGGCTATTCCAAAACGTCCCTTAATCCTTGTGGAACGAGGTTTACAGAGACGTTGGAATAGCGCATCTGCTATTTCAGAAGCTATTCTGAAATAATGGGCACACTGTCAAGACACAGAAAACGCTATTTCGGAAGTATCCCAAAATAATGTTGCTGTCTAAAGGCACCCTCATAGTGCAGCAAGGATATTTTGGTGGAAGACATATAGTTTTACTAGTTAGGTGTTCCTCTAAAATCTCTCAACTCCCATCTTGTATCTTATAGGTTTAGGAAAATCAGGAAACAATGTGTCATCATAATCAACCAAGAAAAAAAATCCATCCTCCACTGATCCTCAGCCCAATCCTGCAAGACCCTGAGTACCTCCTAAGGCATGCTCCCCATAAACAACTCCTAATAGTGAAGTCGAAAGGGAATTTCACATTCTGAGTACCTCTCAGAAGATGATCAGCATCTTAGGATATGCAAAAGCGACGAGGAGTCCGGAGGCACCGTATAAACTAATAGATTTATTGGAGCATAAGCTATCGTGGGCAAAGACCCACTTTGTCAGATGCATGTCGAAATGGGTCTTTGCCCACGAAAGCTTGTGCTCCAATAAATCTGTTCGTCTATAAGGTGCCACCGGACTCCTCATCACTTTTGAAGATTCAGACTAATATGGCTACCTCTCTGATCTGAGGTATGTCTACACAACAGAGTTTTGTCGGAAAAAGGACCATTTTTCTGACAAAACTTGAGGAACGTCCACACTGCAATTGCGTTCTTCCACAAGAAAATTGAAAGAACAGAGGGGTTTTTCCGGTATTGGTAATCCTCATTCTATGAGGAAGAAGCCTTTTTGCAAAAGAGCTCTTTCAGAAAAAGGCATGTGTGGACGGGGAAGAGGGAGTTCTTTTGGAAGAAGAGGAAAGAGGAAAAAGCACAGGTGCCCTGGTGGCCATTTCACCCATAGCAATCACAGCTTATATGCGAGAGAGCATCCATTCAGTCTGGAGACACTCTTTCGAAAAAGCAGATCACTTTTTCGATGCACTTTTGCAGTGTGGATGCTTTCTTTCGGAAGAAGTTTTTTTGGAAGATCTCCTCCGAAAAAGCTTCTTCCAAAAGAAGCCTGTAGTCTAGATGTAGCCTAATAGAACTGTGGTCATCATGAATGGTATAGTCTGAAGGGAGCAAGGGGGGGAGCTACTTTTCTTCTTCAGTGCTCAAATATCTGTGAAATGGAAAGGAAGACTTCCATTGCATTCTGTTCTTCTAACTGGCTTTATGAAGAGACAATGACAATTTTGTTACAAGAAAGAAACAAATAGTTAAGGTCAGGAAAAAATAACCTAGCCTACTGCAGATTGCAAGCACTCCTCTCCTAACATCCATTTCAATTCTATGAGATTTCATTAAGTGGAAACTCATTTTTTTTTGTTGAGGTTGACATTTGAGCAGTATTCTAGGGCACAGTGAACCAAGGAGAGCGACTAGAGCCCACAGAGACTTTTTTAATAAATGTCTTTACTAACCCCACACAGAAATAGTTTAAGAATGTGTGTGTGTGTGTGTAGTGCGTATTGCACATTTCATGAACCAAAATGATGCAGAGACTTGATATAAAATTATGAAACTTACCCCATGACAAACATTTATACAAGCCCTCATTATTATTCATATTGCAGTAGTGCCTAGAAACCTCAGTCATAGACCAGTAATTCATCAAGCTAGATGCTGCATAAATGCAGAACTAAAAGCTGCTCTGTGTCCCAAGGCATTTGTGATAGAAGTATTGCATAAGGAACAATAGGTAGATATAAGAAAAAAAATGAGAAAACTCTAGCCTCTACTTGGCATTTGCCATCTTGTGTAACTCTGAACTGAGCCTCTAGTAATCCCTATCCTATGGACAACAACGGCTACCAGGGCGCCTTGACACTAGTTCCCATCATGCTTGGAGTCAGGGATGGGGATGGTGTAGACTGCAAACTCCTGTGAAGGCCAATAACCAGGGCTGCTCAGCCCTTCAATCATTTAGTGCTTCTGGCCCCTTTTTGGCCCACATACCACCCCCATCTCTCTTCTTCCCCCAAGTCCCCTCTCCCAAGCAACACGGCCCAGTTGACTTGCGGGGCGTCTGCTGCCAGCAGCAGGGCTCGGCCCCCTCTTATACTCACTGGAAGTGGCAGGGAGCAGAGTGACATGGTCACAGCCTGCTCTGCTCTCACAGCTCGTGCAAGGGGGTCCAACCTCTGCTGCTGGTGCCAGGCAACCCACTAGTGCCCTGGGCTATGCTGGGCCCCATGGGATCTGGAGCGATTTCCCTGAACCATCAAATGGATGGGATGGCTCTGCTGCCTGCAGCTGACCCCATTCCCCTTCCCTCATAGCATAAGGGAATGTGATCCTTCATGCTCCCCCCACCACATCACCACTGTACTGAAAGGGATTAGTCCAGCAAATACAACCATTTTTCTGAGGCCTCAAAAGACTCAAATTTGAAGACCAGAAGAGACCATCGTGATCTTCTTGTCTCACCTCCTGTGTAATACAGGTCATAGAATTTCCCTCAAATAATTCCTAGAACACATGCTTTAGAGAAACATCTGATCTTCATTTAAAATTGGTCAGTGGTAGAGAATCCACCATGACCGTAGGTAAGTTGTTCCCAGAGAGGAGAAAAAGGTTTATGCTGACTTTATACTGCATTACTGAGTAAGCCTCATGGTCTAGTACTCTGAGCACAGGACTAGGTGTGTGAGATGAAATTCAATCCCATTCTGCTGCCACTGACTCCCACTGATGTCTTAAACAAGCCTTATCTCTGTTTTATAGATATAAACGGGGGATGAGAAATACAGAGTAGTTAATATTTATCTACCTCAGAAGACATTTGGAAGAGTAAAATATTTGTCTAGTGTTTTGAAAATAAAATTATATGTTTTCTTTGTTTCTTGTCAGGGGAACATTGAGAGGAAAGAGTTGTGAGGGATTTGAGGAGAGATGTATTAATGAAGTATTAATACTGTGTTTAATTTACTGCAACTTTTATTAAATACTTCCCCCTTTCAAAATGGAAGATTGTTGCATTTCAGAAATACAGTGAAATATTTATCAGGGGAAAAAAATCTTTTTCTTCAAATTCAGCTTCTCTCTCTGAGGATGAGATCGGCCTGGGAGACAAAAAAGTCTTTGTGAGTCCTGAACAAAAACAGACCATTAAACTGTGGGAGTCTCTTCTTATCTCTGTGCATACACACAACTTCCATTAATATGCATGCGAAAGGAAAACAAGATCTCTTAGTATTGGGGGTTTTTGTGGTTGTTCAGTTTCGAGATTTTTTGGATGAGTTTAATTAAACTGTCCTAGACTCCTACGATTGGAAAGTTTTGGCAGGGGGTTGAAAGAGAGAGATTGAAATTGATGGCTCATTTGGTGGGTTGCTGCAAATGATTACAACTCTCATAAAAACATATGCCCTCCAGTTCATTTTGAATAAAACCTGCATTTATACTAAAGTAAACTACGTTTTATTCCATGTCTTTACATGAAGTCATCAAACTTGCAAGTCTTATTATAAAAGAACAGTCATATATTTTAATTGAAATAAATTGGACAGTCCACTTTACCATTGTATAGCAAGAACAGGATGACAGCATTTTCCCTGTTTTTTTATTTTGACAATAAGTCAGAAAGCAAAATCCTGGCCCTATTCAAGTCAATGGGGCCAGGATTTCACTGTGTGTCTTTATAATAATCTGGGTAAGTGGTCTGGAAGTTTCTGTGCACATTTCCCACCAGGCTCCCAACTCTATCTGGTCTTAAACCAAGGGTTGAGTAGAGTTGTGCAAGGAGTAGAGCATGGGACAATATTGGCGTTGGAGAGGTCATGTCTGTTCAGTTGGCTCTAGAGGAGGAGTGCAACTCTGCCAAGAGCCACGAAGCATATTGGAGTTCTGCAGAGGACTTTAAGAGGCAATATTGAACCATAGCAGCCATTTAAGTGAATAACTAATTTTATTGAAAAACAAGAAGTCCTGTGGCACCTTAAAGACTAACAATTTTATTTGGGCATAAGCTGAGGACCAATGTTAACAATTCAATCAAGGTGGATGTGGCCCACTCCAAAACATTACTTTTTGTGGGGAGCTCACTATTCCCAGTCTCTAGTCAGACCCAGTTTGATAGTGTCAAGTTTGCATATGAATTCCAGCTCTACAGTTTCATGCTGCAGTCTGTTTTTGAAGGTTTTTTGCTCAAGAATGGCAAATTTCTGGTCTGTTACTGAGTGTCCAGGGAAGCTGAAGTGCGCTCCTATTGATTTTTGAATGTTACCATACACCAGACAGTACATTCAGGCATGTGAAATTCCGATTCTTCCAGGGTAACCTAACAACCTGTAACCTGCAGGAGCTCTTTAAACCTAACATGTCTTGCTGTCTTCAATAGGACAGTAGGTCACTGGATCATGATTCCTGTTCAACCTTTTCATAATCCCCAGACACCCTATGTAACAATAGAGTAACTCATGCCATGGATTTTTTATTTGTTTTTCTCGCTAGACAAGAGACACAGAATGAACCAAGTCACTACATTTGTTTCTAACCATTTGACATCTGCAAATAAAAATTCAAAAAACATGGCACCGAGTATTCTTTCTTCAAAATCCCTTATTACATTCCTGTTTACAATTCGATTTCAGTCACTTTATTGTCATGACAAATAACATAAGTCTTGTCAAAATTAATACATGAACTATCTGTGTATACAGGAGGTATCACAGTGGTAAAGAGCTAGACCGGCTTCGTACAATGTCCCCATTGTACATTAATGTCCATTTCTCAGACAATGGCAGGCTGTCATGCAATGTAAATTGCTTCTGCAGTTTTTCCCAAGATTATACCAAGTTTTTCTTCTTTTATTTTCTGTTTCTTGTAGGTAGAGGAAATTATCTTCTTGGTCTACTTTAAAACTTGTTCAATAGTTTAATTTGATCTCCTTACTTCTCCAAAATCACCTTGTCATTAAAGTAATCAAATATAATTGCTTACTGTTTGTTATGCAATATAACTTAAAGAAAAACAGAAAATTTCCTTCTCCAAGTCCACTAAGTTCTAAAAGGAATGGAGGAAGGGGAAACAGAGACCTGTGTCTTGCTGCCCAGTGGATGAACTGAATTAAAGGCATATCCTCAAAGATCCACACCACTGGATCAAACCATACATTACAGTTCAATCAATTTAAAATGCTTTCACATGCTTGTCCATAACCACAAAATGTAGCCCTGTCTGCAAGTTATCAACATAAAGTAACTAGAGAAATACAAAAGAGTGAGAAATCTTACATTTAAAACCTTTTAACATTTAATGTAGCAGAGGTTTTTCTGATCAAGGTCTGTCAAATCCCTTTTACCTGCATGTTAAGACACTTACATAATCTGCAAAATCCCAAGGCTTCCTTTGTCAACTTTCTTTTCTTTTTCTTTGCATGCTTTTTATTCTAGCAATGAAGTCCCCTAAATCAGTATTATACACACACTGCATCCTTGCTTGTGCTCATGAAAAAATGAAATACAGAGTGAGAGTTGCTTGTGTGAAAAATATGCAGTAACAGATTATCTCAAACAGAATCATAAATTCAGTCCTGAACAAAAAGCAAACAAAAAAACCACCCCCAAAGCAATAACAAACCAAAAACACCTCATAACAGAGTCCTAAAACAAGAGGATGAACATGTGTCATATTGCTGAATGATGATGACTGAGAACCCACACATGCTTTCATAGCACCTCATAGCATTATAGAGTGGAAATTATCAGTGTTCTTTTTCTCACACATTCCTCTCTGGCTGTAATAATGGCAGTGGAATATAGCATAATAATGATGAGAACATTTCAGTGATGAAATCTGCCAAACAGTTATACATGCTATTTTTTAAAAAAATAATAGTTCAGTATCCAGAGTCTTTGTGATGGGCACTTTTATATATTAAATATATACTATAGAACTATTACCCCACTGCTGTTTGCCCTGAAAGCAGCAGTATCTCTTATGCTCTGAATGGGAAGTGCTGAAAGAAAACATACTATGTGCTACTGCAGGTGGCCTGTTCCTGGTTCTGAGTGGCGTCCAACAATTACAGTACATAAAGGAATTGATGAGCAATGTGTTGTGAAGTGGTCACCTACTGGAAGAAATGTAGATACTGATTAACATTACCACAGAACAGCAATGGAAATGCAGTGAATGTATGTAACTGAAATTGAAGGGGAGATTGGCATACACTCTTGAGGTAGGGCTGCTGGTGTTCACAAAGGATTACACAGTTTAGATTCACTTGGGTTCAACACTCCTTAAGCACTGCTTTGAGTTTAGGATAAGGATGTTAATGACTAGTCGACTATTCAATAAGCAAATGCTTATCGGATAGTTGAATTGACTAGTCCATTCCTGCCCCCTTGCTGCCTCTATCAGATAGAGGCAGAGGGGGTACTTCAAAGTGGCAGCGTTTCAAAGCAGCAGTGCCACACAGCTGAGCTCAGGCTCTGTGAGGTGCTGCCCCTTTGAAATGTTGCTGCGGCATTACAAAGAGGCAGTGCTGCGTGGAGCCCAGGGTCAGCTGGACTCCCCAGATGACCCTGGGCTCCGCACAGCATTTCTGCGGAACCCGGGATCAGCTGGGGAGTCCCCAGCTGACGCTGGGCTCCATGTGGCATTTCAAAGCAGCAGCACAGCATAGAGCCCGGGTTCAGCAAGGGACTCAGAGTCCCCCGCTGACCCCTGGCTCCATGAAGGCACTTCCGCTTTGAAATGCACAAGAGCCCTGCTAAGGACTCTTGTACATTTCAAAGCTGGCACGCCTACGTGCAGCCCGGAGTCAGTGGGACTTCTCGCTGGCCCCGGGCTGCCCATGGAGTTCAGCATTCCTCTTTGAAATATACAAGAGCCCCGGTAGGGCTCTTGTACATTTCAAAGGAGGAATGCGGAAGTGCCTATCGACTAGTCGAGTAGTCGATGGAAATTCCATTGACTACTCAACTAGTAAATTAATTGTTAGTTAACATCCCTACTTTAGGGTTTGAAAGCAAAACAAAATATCTCCAAGTATACAGTAACTCCTCACTTAATGTTGAAGTTATGTTCTAGAAAAATGCTACTTTGAGCAAATCATGTTAAATGGATCCAATTTCCTCATAAGAATTAATGTAAATAGGGAGAGTTAGGTTCCAGGGAATTTTTTTCAGCAGACAAAAGACAGTATATACATATACAGTATAAGTTTGAAAGAACTGCAAACAATTTAATACTGTACACAGCAATGATGATTATGAAGCTTCGTTGAGGTGGTGGAGTCAGAGGATAGAATATTTCCCGGGCAATGCCTTGGTACTAAATGATGAACTAGCAATTGACTGAGGCCTCAAGAGCTAAAACAAAATACAGGACTATGTAGCACTTTAAAGACTAACAAGATGGTTTATTAGATGATGAGCTTTCGTGGGCCAGACCCACTTGGGTCTGGCCCACGAAAGCTCATCATCTAATAAACCATCTTGTTAGTCTTTAAAGTGCTACATAGTCCTGTATTTTGTTTCAGCTACACCAGACTAACACGGCTACATTTCTCTCAAGAGCTAACACGTTGTTAATGTAGCTTCACACTCTACAAGGCAGCATGGACTGAGGCAGAAGGAAGGAAACACACTAGATGCATGGCAGTTGCTGCAAACACTTGCCTGGGGTAACTTGAACATGATGAGGAACCCACCTTGTCTTGCTGCAGCCACTTCTTGTGAGAAGCGTCTCGGGTTTTAATGATGTGCTCAGAATTTGTTTTAACATTTCATTCAAAAGAGTGCATTTCCAATAGCACAGTATTACTGGGCTTTGGTTTAGTACTAGGTAAGGGGGAAAGAGGACCACTTAACACAATTCCCACTAGTACCTGAACTGTCTCAAGAGATCTCTTATCCAATTTTTGCTCTGATAGACTTAAGCTGATAACACTGATAGAATCACAGAACACAATAGCCAATATAAAAAAAAAGGAATATATTGACACTAAACATCAAGGTGCTCAAATTATTTAGATTTTGTTTCGATACTCGTATGTGAAAATATCAAAGTCTGAAGTGTTTTGGATACCTATTCCACACCTAGAAGTTTCAATT
This sequence comes from Rafetus swinhoei, assembly GCA_019425775.1. NCBI lineage: Eukaryota > Metazoa > Chordata > Testudines > Trionychidae > Rafetus > Rafetus swinhoei. Next base: position 118,822,629 of record CM033449.1, read on the forward strand.
TCCATTGATTTGAATTTCTCTTCCCACCTTCTGTAAAGTTCCACTACTGGGCGTGACATGAGACCACAATCAACTGGCTGGCCTAATGCAGATCTAATTCTAGTCTTAACTCACTGAACAAAGCATTTCATTAATTGCAGATAGAAAAAAATCAATAGTATTTTCCCCTGAATGATTTTACACTGATTAACTGTTCTTTTACTACTTGAGATGGTTATTACTCAAGATTTACAAGATAAAGGGCTAAATCATTTGAGTTCAACATTCCATCCTATTAAATAAAAAGGCAAGTAATACTTCACCATGTATGAACTCTAACTTAGATTTTTTTTCTTCTTTGTAGCCAAACATGCCCCACAGGATATGAAAAGTATAACTACAATTTACTCTTTCAGCTTAAACTACTCACAATGTACCCTATGCAGGACTGTTGAATAAAGCAATTGACATCACTGACATAAAGATGTGCAATCTGGATAAATGAATGACTAATTCATTTTATCTATCTACAGAACCTATATCTTTGCATTGTTTTTTTTCCCTAAATTTCTGCAAATAATCAGAGTTGGTTTTTTTGTTTTTTGGTTTTTTTTTGGTTCACTGGCCAAACAATATATATTTTTAAAAAGGTTTCTAATCAACATAAAAGAAAACTTTTTGGTTTTGGCAGAAAAACAAAACAAAAACATTGCGCGGGGGGGGGGGGGGAGCAGAGGTTCAAACTAAACGTTCCATTTTGGTTTCAGACATTTTAAACTACTTTCATTTTTGTATTAAAAGCAAAAGAAATTTGGAAACACTGTTCAAAATTGGAACAGGGATGGAAATCTTGGTTCCCCTGCCTCTCAGGTGAGTGCCCTGACCACCAGCATATAGAGTCATCATCACTTTTGCTGTGCCCCCATGAATGTTTAGCTATTTATATGAAGTGGAAGAGCTTCAATAGGAGAGATTGTGCAAAAGCTACTCAAGAATAGCATATAGCCCAATGGTGAGTGCACTCATCTGCAACATGGGACATTTAAATTCATGTTCCTAATCTGAATGAGGCAAAGTAGGAACCTGAACTCAGATCTCTCATGTGCCAAGTGACTGCGCTAATAGGGTATTAGGGCAGCGCCACTTCTCATTTTGTGAATGGCGCATGAATCCTTTTATGAATCTATTAAAATGTTTTGCCTGAGGTATGAATAGTTTGCATTGATTTGAAACGGCATTTTTCAACAAAAACTGTTTGCCTGAAACACGTTGAACTGCTCAAAATATTATAGAATCTTTACAGAAGGACAGATGTTTTGAAAAGGAGTGTTATTGTCAAATATTTAATACCAAAGACTTGGCAAGTTGGGCTTCCTGAGATTTACTCCTGGTTATATGCCATTATCAGTGTGTGTGACCATGAGTAAGTGACTTAACCACTCTTTGCCTCAATTTATATGCAGGTGGGTAGGGTAATATGTTCATTATCTGCATCACAGGTGTTAGTATGTTAATGATTCAAGAGCCTTATACATAAGGTGCTATATAAGGGCTAAGTTTAATTATATTAATGAAGTATGTTCATCTACGTAGGCCTGTTATGCTATGTATAGGTGATAAATTTAATGACAGTGAAGTAAAGAGAAATAATAATTTGTATGTGAATGAAATAGTTAACCACACCAACCAAACTGGAGTTGCTTTATAAAGTTGATCAAGTTCTGAAATGAGTCTACTGCTAACCTGAATCCACTTAATGAAATTGCTCTCTGTTTCATGCTGTACATGGAATAAAGTATGCACAATGATGTGTTTAACTCTTAGCTGTTTCTTTGGTGATATTAAAAGGCCACAACAACAGAATCCCCTTTAATTAAAAAAAAAACTGTATTAACAAACTCACTTCAGAGATTAACATTAGCCCTTGGGAGGCAGCTAGGGGAATTTTCTCCCTGGGAGAGTAAAGTGGGAGTATCAAATAGGACAAGGGGTGAATTCCTAGCCCTATCAAAGCCAATGAGAGCTTTGCCACAGACTTTGAAGAAGGTAGCATTTCACCTCTGGAAAGCATCTTTCAAATTTAATCATGCCAGCAGTTGAACAAGAGCAATTTGAGAGGGCTGTGAGTACGAACAGCAATCCCAAGGAAGCTTCAAACAGGACTCCACATTCAGATCCAAATCTAAACTCAGAGATTTCTGGTTAAAGTGGAACAACCTGGCAAGAAAATATTGGTACAGTCACCATCTTCAACAGAACTACAGTAGAAGCTATGATATTCACTTTTGCATTGGTATACAAGTTATAGTGTTTTACACAAATTAAGTTAGACCTGGCTAATCTCTGCTTAGTTTATCCAACCATTTAAGTCTCTGACAGACTTAAGTGATAATCAGTTTGAGTCTTGGACATGTCATTGACAAATAAATCTAAAGGGGAGAGAGGATTTTTTGTTTGTAATCAAGATTAAATGGATATTACGAACGGATTTGGACTTCCAGGAATCTGAGTTTGTAAAATTAAATCTACTTTTTATATGCATTCTTGACTTAGAATCTATTATTATCAGGTCCTCAGGCACATGCAATGTGAAAGAGATATGAACAGAGATGTCACATCCCCAGACCTTAACATTCTCTGACTGAAACTGCAACACAGCAAAGGCAGACATTCTGTCTCCATCACATAGTACAAATCTGTGAAACCAACATATGCCTCATGCAATAAGCAACATAGAGAGTTATTGACTATTTACTTACAGCTACCTTTCAGGCATTTAAAAAGAAAAGCATGTACTGCTCCATCCTAAATCAGAGGCAGTCTCCCTCTTCCTTTAACTACTTACTTTAGCATTCTTTTTTCAACTCTCAAGTATATTAATTTCTCTTACCCCTGCACTTCTGGTAACACCAAGTTGCAGTAGAAAAACTAGCCATTCACTCCCCCTGACAAAGATTAAAAATAGCTATCATAACACTTAAAACTTCTTCCTATAACTTCACCCCTAAAGTTATGATATCTAATCAAGAAATGTGTAGTTATATATAAGTTGTTATATCTCACATATCATTTAGGGGATGAAGGTTGAATACTTGTCACTGTGATAATGATTATTATCTCTATATACCTGCACACACACGCACATACTCATAAGCACATACACACAAAAATATAAAACTGTGTTAGAAGAACTCCATTTAGGTTGCAAAGTCAAGCACTAAAACATTTGGAAAGCTCAGAATGAAGGTTGCTCTGTTTAACCAAATTTAGCCAATTGTATGTATGCATACGATAGGGTCTTTAATGACATGATGATTGTGACATGCCAGCATACACTCCAGACTAGGTGGGGGTAGGGTTGCTAGATGGTTTCAACAAAAATACCAGACACACTTGACATTACATCACAATCTACATTACATCTTATTTAGAAAATACCGGACATTTATATTTTCTCATTTATATTTTCTCAATTTGTTTTCCGAACAGAAAGCTCAAATACTGGACTCTCCAGTTCTTCTAACACTGGACACCTGGCAAGGTGGGGGGGGGGACTTTTACCCATGCCTTGCAATATCATATGACTTACAATGCCTCACTAAAAGTAGCTCCCAGCTAGGCAACTCACAAACAGCATTCCCACATGCAAACTACATCCTCAGCACGTGTAACTGCAGTCTGAAAGTCATGCTTGGGTTACACTATGGCTCTCACCAGCCAACAAACCCCCAATCTCAGATTTTGTTCCTGAAATTTATGCCCTGTACTTTCCAGGCCACTCCTAGACGCAAGGGAGCCGACAGCCTGCACAGGCCCCTGGGCTGTGGTATGCCATTTTACAATCTCAAGCACTTATTCAGACACTTCAATTTAAACGTGCTGGGCTATATACAATAGTAAAACAGATTTTAAGTGAGTACTAGTCATGAGACATAAAAGTCTGAAATGGTCACCATAAAAATGAAATTTAGATAATAAGAGCACCCTAAAGAGCAACAGATTTATTTGGGCACAAGCTTCTGTGGGCAAAAATCCACTTTGTCAGGGACATCTGACAAAGTGGGGTTTTGCCCATTAAGGTTATACCCAAATACGTTTGTTGGTCTTTAAAGTGTCACAGGATTCCTGTTGTGAATACAGACTAACACGGCTACCCCAGTGATAAAAATAAGATGTTTGCCAATGCTTAACTTAGCAAACTAGCTCTATTAGATCCAAACAAAACATCTTAGCTCATGCTCCAGAATATTGCTGACCAAACTGCTAAGTCAGACTTCTGCCCCCAAAGGCCATTGACTGATTTATTTGTCCCTTCAGGTGCAGTCAATAGAATGGGCATGGATAGAAAGAGGAACGCCTCAGGGCACGTGTCCCTCCTTTTAATAGTTTCAATCTGCCCACTGCAAAACATTTCCAGCCGAGCACTGGGAAACAAAAAGTTTACAAGGAAAAATGTTGTCTTTTGGCTTTTTCTTAGCTATTTAAGCTTTCTTTATTTCTCTCCATCTTCTGCCCCCACCAATTGATGACTTTGTTTACTGCTTAAATGCACATTAAACAGAGCACACATTTCTTTGTGTAAGACAGACCTGTATGCCAACTTCTGTTTGGGCAGGTCTGTGGTGTTTGGAACATGTATTAACACCATATATGGCAATGTTAATTTCCTGTAAAGTGTTACAACACATTTTATCAGGACAATACTGACCAGCAAATTATGAGTTTTAAAATGATACCTTACAAGGCATTGCCTACACAAAGATTAGTACAATATTGTGCAGGGTATGAATACAAGGGTGTATTCGGTCACAATGGCATGCTATTTTTACTACAAGATCCCTGCTGTATTCAAGGCAGAGGATGGATGATGCTATGGGAATGAACTGAGCTGTGCAGTGAATGGTGCTATTGTCTATAATACCCCTGCCTCATTTGTAGTCAAAGTTGCAAGGTATGTAGTATATAAAAAATAAGCAAAGAACAGCAGTGAGAAAAGGGATGGTCTCACAGTGAAGAAAGCTGAATGCTGCTCTGGAGAACTGGATTCTCTCCTTGCCTAGTTCCTCTGTCATGAAACTCAAACTTTTCACAGGTGGCCATTTGACTGTGTTTTCCCCCCCATTTCGTGGATGCATGTCATGAAGCACCTGAGGCCACATATATAGAAGTGCTGATTTCTCACAAGTGAAGTGAATTTTATGCACCCAACATTAGTGAACACTTGACAATTTAGGCCTTAATCTCTGTGTAATACCATCTAATTTGACAAAGGTGTTGTGATATAAATTCATTGATATCTGTGAAAGCATTCAATGTCTACAGCAGTGTTTCTTAAACTTTTTAAGACCGAGGAACACTAAACAATATGTTTTTTTTTATGAGGAACACCAAGGATTTTTTTGTTGAGAAAAAAAAAAGGCCCCCAGGGAAAAGTTGTTGAGCAAAAATAAATAAATAAATAAATAAAACAAAATGGAGGCTTGTCCCTTTAAGGGCAGCCATTTTTAATTCTGTTTCTCTCTATGGCACACTGGTGTACTGCAGAACATACTTTAAGAAACGCTGGTCTACAATGAGAACACTATAGAAATTCCTGTGAGGAAAACAACAGTTGATATTCATTGAGAAGTTTGGATATTGAATAACTGCCAGTCACTGAATGAGGCAGTATGCTAGTGGTGGGGAGGGGAAGAAAGTACGATAAGATTGCTTACAATGGCATGAGACCCAGCTAGAGATGAGACACTAGATGGGGAAGGCTCTGAGTCACTAAAGATAATTCTTTCCCAAGTATCCAGATAATTGGTCTCATTAGGGGTTTGTTGCAGGGATTCCTGAGTGAATGTATCTGAGGTGTGATGTGTGGCCGCTGGAAAGGAACCTAACCTTGCAACAAACCCCATTGCCAACTCTGTCCACACATCTATACAAGCGACACCATCACAGGACCTAACCACATAACCCACAACATCTCACACAACTGCACATCCCCTAATGTGATATGCGCCATCAAGTGCCAGCAATGCCCCTCTGCCATGTATATTGGCCAAACTGTACAGTATCTACAACAAAGGATAAATGGACACAAATCAGACATCGGAAATGGTAACACACATAAACCTGTAGAGGAACATTTTAACTTGCCTGTTCACTTAATTGTGGATTTAGAAGTAGCCATTCTTCTACAAAGAAATTTCACTAGCCAATTACAGAGAGAGTCTGCAGAACTGAATTTTATCTACAGATTAGACACCAACAAAGACTTTAACTTGTTGGCGCATTACGAACCCAATTTCTCCTGCCATTAACATCTGCATTTCCACCTCAAAAGCTATGTATGGGACACATCCAGCCTACTTAATTAGTCTCATTAACACTGGCCCTACAACTGACAGGTACAGTTAGATATATCTTTTGGTTTCTGTCCTTGCACTCCAATTCGCCTGATGAAGTGGGTTTTGCCACGAAAGCTCATAATTCTATATATATTTTGGTTATTCTCCAAGGTACCACAAGACCACTTGTTTCTAATGTAATGGTGACAGAAGAGAATGAGATCCACTTTGTGTAACACAGATTCTCAAGAACAGAGGATTCTACTCTGGGATGAAGAACGAAAAGGAAGTGCTGGTTCCAAAACAGATTTTTTTTAAAAAAGGTTTTGCTTTTAAAAAAAGCCAAAACCTCAAACTTTTTTGCAACCATCCTTCAAGCACCATTTTAAAGTATGATACTTAAAAAGGAAGAAATAAAGTTTCCACACGGGTTCTCTTTTTTTAAAAACACAGTTCTGTGCTACCATCCATTGCAGGTGTCCGACTGACTATCTGATGGATTTATCTAGCCACTCCCCAAAATCTGCATGCTGCTTTGTACAACAAAGTGGTATTGCAGGCTAACAAGTGTTCCCCATCCTCCTTGCACTAGAAATGGGCCAGCACAGAAACATAAGACCCCATCCTCCCCTGTCACCTGTGATGTACTTTCACTTCAGATCCAAAATCTGGAGCTTAATCCATTTTTTGATTTCTCTTTTGAGAGCTTGTCCTCAGTAAATGAAGACCAATATATTTTAATGCCAATACTTCACATTATATGATCATTCTGTATCAAACAATGGAGACAGGCAATGAAGTTTCTATGGCAACCATTTTTCTCTACAGCAGTGATTCTCAACTATTTACCATTGTGGCCGCATATGCAGCTTTCTGTTTGTTATAAGAGTCACAGACACACACAAAAATTACACACACACACACACACACACACACACAGTATGGTCCTGCTATAATGGTTGCCACACTCACTCTCTGTATTCTTGCAGTATTTGAACATTAAAGAGAATATGAGTCCAGATGACTTGTTAGGCCAGTTTTCTGAAGGAAACTACCTCCTGAGGTAAATGTATTGTGCAATTAACAAGTTGTACATTCACAACTCTGAAAGCCACAAAAGTTCTGATATTGCCTTTGATACTCTGATGTAGTAAAGTTAGACAGGTATTTGTCAGTATGAGGAGCAAGTCTGGTCTGTGCTAATTAAGACTTTAAAACCAACAGTACTATTTTAAAGACAATCTGCCATTTGATGGGCAGCCTGTTATGCTTTCCATAGGGGTATATGCCAGTAGCTCCCATTATTTGATTGATTGCACCTTTAATGCTACACTACAAATGAAATTCATCAGTTATATATTTACTGGTGGATTTATTCTAGCATTTAAAAAGAAATTCCTCTGAGTGTATAGGATAACTGATTAGAGTCATTATAAAAGAAAACAAAAGCTTGAGCTTCTGTTAGTATAAATGTCGCTACGCTTTGATACACACATTTTTTTCATGCTTAATAACTGATTGATATCATTCATCTGTATAATTTGAATAATTGTTATTCTGAAGGGAATTGCTTGATTAGAAATATGTATCTCCCAAGAAGAAAAGAATGCCAACATGTTAAAGATGAGCAAGTTTGATTTTCTAGGGTTCAGTACAAAGAAAGAAGGTAATAAAGGGTTTTCTTTGCTCATTGCAAAGTATGCTGACTATAGGTCACTGTATTTTCCCAGTGGTGGAAACAAGAAATTAAAGCTTTATGATGTGTGTTTACTTTTGGTTTGTGGAAAGGTCATTCTAAAGATCTTCCTAGTAATCAAGCTGTAAATAATGATCAATGTAAATGACAATTCAGCTGTAAAATGGTTCACACCTTGACTACTAGTAACTACAGAGATGAAGATTACATTCATATTGCTGTTATAGATCTATAGTCTCAACATTAGCGCCTGCCCAGACACATTATGAAAAATGTCCTGAGTGCCCAGCTTTTACCCACAACTTTAATCTCTCCAACTTCCCCCTTCACTCCTCCCATATCTTTGTACATTTAAATCAGGGGTGGGGAACCTTTTTTTGGGTAGGGGCCGCTGACCCACAGAAAAATCAGTTGAGGGGGGCCACACAAAAGCGAGGAGCGAAAAGAAAAGAAAACCAACCCCTTACCGATATGGCCCCCAAGTGAGAAAGAGAAAGACACTCCCCATATTCCCCTTGAACACCAGAGCCTTGGGGAAGGGGGGGCAGGCTATCAGGTTTTGTGTGCTCAAGCCCCACGAGGTGTTGTGGGGAGATTGGAGGACCAGTGCAGCTTCCCCAGTGCAGGGGGGGCCCTGAGCCTTGGGGGCCAGATCCAGGCAAGCTGGAGGCTTCATGTGGCCCCTGGGCTTTAGGTTCCCCACCCCTGATTTAAACCAATGACACCTGATTCAGAGCCTTAGCCTGTAGCTGTATCTGCTGTGATATAACCAGCTGTAACAGCTATTAATGCAGTTTTCACAAATACTCAATGGCTACGTCTACATTGGCAAGATTTTGTGCAAATACTTTTAACGCAAGAGTTTTTGCATTAAAGTATTTGCGCAGGAAAGCGTCTACACTGGCATGTGCTTTTGTGCAAGAGATGTGCTTTTGTGCAAAAGCATCCGTGCCAGTGTAGACGCTCTCTTGCACAAGAAAGCTATGGCCATTTTAGCCATCGGGCTTTCTTGCAAGAAATTCATGTTGCCTGTCTACACTGGCCTCTTGCGCAAGAACACTTGCGCAAGAGGGCTTATTCCTGAGCGGGAGCGTCATAGTTCTTGCGCAAGAAGCACTGATTTCTTACATTAGAACGTCAGTGTTCTTGCGCAAGAACTCGCGGCCAGTGTAGACAGGAGGCAAGTTTTTGCGCAAAAGCGGTGGCTTTTGCGCAAAATCTTGCCAATGCAGACACAGCCAATATGTAAAAAAAGAATTGTGAAAGATAATTGGGAACCTGGGCTTATATTGCATAAGTAAAGTCAGCTTTTCAGAGCCCTGATATTAGAGTAGGGGTGGACAATATTTTTTTTATAGGAGGGCCACTCCAAAATTTTGGTAAGAGGTCAAGGACTACACTTTTCTGTGGAGGGGGGTGGAGGTCTGGGATGAAGGTTGGGTGCAGGAAAGGGTGTGGGATCTGAAAGGGAGTTTGGGGGAAAGAGAGGGTTTGAAGCACATGAAGCTTCTTCCTCGCCTCCCAGTGCAGAGGGGCAAATGGAGCCCTGAGACTACTCCCTGCCTGTGAGTCCAGTATGAAAGGCGTGGCGGGCCGTGTCTTGCCCACACCTGTATGACAGTGACATACTTGGTAACTGGCCCAACTTGAATTCTATCTAAGCTCTGAAAGGTAAGTTTAAGCAGAAGGGTGACTTTCCCTTCCCCATCTCTAAGTATGCCAGTAATAGTTATCATATGTTCAACAGACAAGACTTGAGACTCATAGAATTTCTTGCCTTCAAGGAAGAAATAAAATAGGTTTTTAAAACCCAGTGAATTGGAGACATGCATTTCAGTGTCACTTAAAAACAAGGGTTCTGATGAAAAGGAGTTCTGGAAATAAGCTCTCATTTTAATAAGCAAACAACTTGGAGGGCACCTAAAAATAAAATTAATTCACTGTAAAAGTAATAAAAAAAATGCAGGATGCTATTTTATGTTATGGCATCATGTCTTTATTGCCTTTCTGTCATTATGAAGCTAAGCACAGTATTTGTTGCTGGTTGCAGAAGTCATTCTTACAAAACAAATATTGTTTTATACATAGTACATTTGGTGCTGAAGGTTAAAAAAAATCAGTGTATATATCATACCCACCAAGCTAGTTCATTTAAATAAGCAGGCACAGTCACTCAAAACATCCTCTTTTTCCCTGCAAGCAGAAACAACATGTAAATTTATTTGCCTAAGCAGAAAATAAGTGTAATCCTTTGGGATGCTGCACAATCAAGAAATAGGAAGATATTCTTTACAGCAGTAAGGCAAATGACTTGGGGAAGAGGGAGCATCTTTTAGAGCTGTAAGCACTCTTGCCTGTAAACCATTTTAGCAACTGGTGGTGCAGGCATTCAGTGTAACAGACAATGCCACAGCGGAGAGCATGAGGTACTTTTTTTAGGAATGGTAAATGTTTAATACAACCGCCTTTTTGCCCGTCATGCCAATATTTCATGCCTCAGGCTAATCAACTTGAGGGAACTATCTTGGAAAATTACAAGTATGGGTCCTGATCTGATACAACTAAGGATATTCATTAATGCAGCAACAGATGGTTAATCAGCAGACTTAAAGATATGTCAACTTCATTTAATTAAAAGTCAACATCATTATTATATCATCATCATATCAGTGTTTGACGTGGCACCAATTTTTTTAAATAAAAGAACTGTTAGATAAGACATCATGAGTTCACCCTCTCCTCTCCAGACACTCACATGCACTTGCCAGGTAGACACCCTTCTGAAGGTGAAATATTTTAACAGGGCTGGATTCTAGGCCTTACTCCAGGAGTGGGCCCACAGAATCTATTTTAAAGGAAAGGGTTATTTAGTGAAAGGGTATCAGAATCTGCCCCTCAGTGAACTGTTATTCCAGGCTGGGGGGAAATGGCAAAATTAATATGAAGCTTCATTTGTGATCAGATACCCTCACTCTTTTTTTTTTTTTTTTTTTTTTGAGAAAACAATAACTTAGCACCCCGAGCGCACAGAAGTTATTGATCAGATTTAATAGTTAGAACTGTGTAGAATCTTCAGTACAAAACACCAAGCCATGCAAAATTCACCTGGTTTTAAGTTCCATCATAAACTGTGAATTCTGCCCAAAGCTTCTGAAATGCTTCATTAAAGGAACCCAACACAAATTCATCGAGTCCAATCTCCTGCTAAAAGCAGGACCAATCCCAGCTAAATCATTCCAGCCAGGGCTTTGTCAAGTTGGGACTTAAAAACCTCTAGGGATGGAGATTCCACCACATCCCTAGGTAACCCATTCCAGTACTTCACCACCCTCCTAGTGAAATAGTTTTTTCCTAATATCCAACCTAGACCTCTCCCACTGTAACTTGAGACCATTGCCCGTCATTCTGTCATCTGTCACTACTAAGAACAGCCTCTCTCGATCGTCTTTGGAACCTCCCTTCAGGAAGTTGAAGGCTGCTAAATAAGAAGACTAAATAAGCCCAAATCCCTCAGCCTCTCCTCATAAGTCATGTGCTCCAACCCCCTAATAATTTTTGTTGTCCTTCGCTGGATGCTTTGCAATGCTTCCACATCCTTTCTGTAATGGGGGGACCAGAATTAGACACAGTACTCCAGATGAGGCCTTACTAGTGCCAAATAAAGGGGAATAATCACTTCCCTAGATCTGTAGGCAATACTCCTGTTAATTCACTTCAATATGCCGTTAGCCTTCTTGGCTACAAGGGTACACTATTGACTCATATCCAGCTTCTCATCCACTGTAATCCTCAGGTCTTTTTTCTGCAGAACTGCTGCTTACCAGTCAGTCCCCAGCCTGTAGCAGTGCTTGGGATTTTACTGTCCTAAGTGTAGGACTCTGTACTTGTCCTTGTTGAACATCATCAGACTTCTTTTGGTCCAATCCTCCAATTTGTCTAGGCCACTCTGGACCCTATCCCTGCCGTGCAGCGTATCTACCTCTCCCTTTGGTTTTAGTGTCATCTGCGAACTTGATGAGGATGAAATGCATCCCCTCATCCAGGTCATTAGTAAAGATGCTGAACAAAACCGGACCCAGAACCGATCCTTGGGACACTCTGCTTGATATCGACTGCCAACCAGACATTGAGCCATTGATCACTACCCATTGAGCCCAACGATCTAGCCAGCTTTCTATCCATGTTACAGGCCATTTATCCAATCCATACTTCTTTAACTTGCTGGTAAAAACACTGTGGGACATCATATCAAGTGTGATGGGGTAAGGTCACAGAAGACCCCTTGAGGATGCTTCTCAGTGTGCTGAGAAAGACACTGACACTCGCCTCTTTGCTCTCTGGGCCTTCTAACCACCCTGTCCCGCTGGGCCAGATCTCCTGGTCTCCCCCAGCCAAGGCACAGAACTGAGATCACTGTCCCCTTCCCCCCAAAGAGCAATAGAGACACTGAAACTCTTTAGGTCTGAGGAGAATGCAGTTTTGGGCACAGTTTCCAGGAAACCCGCTCCCCAAATGGGATCAGAACTCCAAATAAGTCATTCAGGTAAGCCCCCTTTAAGAATGAAAGAAGGATGTATACACACTGATTGCTCCCCCAGGTAACAATTATTTACACTGGGCTTGATAGTAAATAAAGGTGGTGGTGGTTTTATTAAGTACAAACAATCGAATTGAAGTGGTTGCAAGTGAAAACAGGCAGAGCAAAGTAAATTACAAATTTAAAATAACATAAAATGCTTAGCTAATTCTAACACCCTAAAGCTTATTGCAAACTTACCCTAAAATTGTTCTTATTTCAGCTAAACCTCCAAACCAAGGAAGAGCCTTTTTCCCTGCAATCTCTGGTTATCCTCTTCGGTGTGTTCTGCCAACCAAAGACAAAGAGCCTAAAAACTTTGCATCTTGAATAGCCTTCTTTTAGGTGGGAATTATTTGTTTCACATTCTCCCATTCCATGGAAAATTACCTGGTCAGACCCTACCATTTGGGGTGGTCACATGTCTTCCTAAGACCAACCACTGCTTAGACTCAAAGGACAAAGGAGATTGTTTACAGGTGATCACCCAGATGTTGAGGGAAATACCCCTGATGGTTTTCATTTGCACATAAACCATTTCATACTCCATATTTCTAACTTTAGAATGATACATACACAAAAATAAGATATACAGATGCAGAAGATTGTGACAAGATATTGAGAGATTACATGAGGTATTTTGTCCAAAAGCATCTTCAAGCTATGCATATTTGTATCCATAAGTCAATTTCATAAACCATGGGGGCGGTGTCCATCACAAAAAGTTTTGCTAAAGTTAAGGTCTATCACGTCCACCACCTTCCCCATATCCAGAGAGCCATTTACCTTGTCATAGAAGGCAATCAGGTTGGTCAGGCATGACTTGCCCTTGGTGAATACATGTTGACTATTCCTGATCACCAGGGCTCACCGAGTGGCTGCGAGCCCCGCTCGCCAGCTGTGCGGTTCTGCGCTCTGCGCATGTGCAGATAGCTCTGCACCGGCTCTTCTGGGGTGTAATCTACTCGCCACGGGCAAGTAGATTATATTGTTTGTCGAGCCCTGCTGATCACTTTCCTGTCTCCCAAGTGCTTCAAAATGGGTTCCTTGAGGAATCCCTCCATGATTTTTCTGGGGACTGAAGTGAGGCTGACCGGTCTGTAGTTCCCCAGACTGGCCTTCTTCCCTTTTTAAAACATGGCCACTACATTTACCTTTTTCCAGCCATCTGGGACCACCACCAATCGCCATGAGTTTTCAAAGATAATGGCCTTTGGCCCTGTAAGGTCTCTCAAATTGCTGTAGCTTGGATATACTTATGATGGCGTGCACACCAAGCTAGTTTGAAGGAAAACTCTCTCATTGACTCCCCTTACTTATCTCATTTCAGTGGAGTTCTCTGAAGTCAAGGGGATTGGCAGCTGATTTAATGGGTCTTCACTATACCCAATAAATCAACCATGGTGGGTTGATTGCCACAACGTGGATCTTTGCTATAGCGAAGACAAGCCCTTAGAAGCCTCTTTTCTATAGAGCTCAGGATCTCAGCAGGAAGAGAGGGAGAGAAAGTCTCTCCTGCAGAGACCAGGAACTGTGAAAGAAGGAGAAACTGGGATGTCAGTATGCACAAGTGCAGAATAGAATACATTTTCAGATTAGTGCTCTGATTATCTGTTGAGAGTTGATTAGGGTTTACAAACTCCATTATAGAATGACAGTTCACGAATTTCATGTTTGCATATCAACTTCCCCAGATTTCCTGGGGGATTTGTTTTCAAGGTTTTGGTTTGGACCCAATTCTGTTGCTAACAACCTAAAAGCACACAGGCACAGGAATATTATTTTGTTATATAAATGCAGATAAAGCAGCAGATGGCCAAGGCAGTATGCATTGTCTGGTCTCGGTTAATTTGCCATCATCTCAAGCAAAAAAAAAAAAAATGTAATAGTTGCATCAGAGAAAAAAAGTGTAGTACTAAAGCATGACAGAGAAAGCTCTGAATGTCACTGATCCACAAACAATGCATAAATAATAATAGCATCCGCAAACACTGTATATGACTCAGTGGGCAGGGGTATAAACGGTTATTTCTATATTTCAAGAAAATACCTATGAGCTGTCTTTTAGCTGGGCCTGTAGACAGCTAGCAAAAACCAGTATGTTCTCTAATACAGAACAGGAAGCTAAACTCCTGACAATCATATTTACATAGTTACCCAGCAGCAGGATAAACCTTCATTAGGCCTCATTGATAGCTTCACAGCTGTCAAAGTTGCAACCAGGAGGACTGTCAGGAGGACACAGCAGATCACACAGAAATCACTGCTGGAAATATACACCCAAGTCTAAATTTTGAAGCTACCAGGCATGACTCACATTTGAATATGGGAGCTGGACTAAGCAGATACAGCAAGCAAGTGAATGAGAGCAAATGCATCACTACCACAATAGGAGGACAGGGTGCATTCAAGGGCTATGAATACCATTGTAGTATTCCCATGTATCTAAGTGTAACGGGGTTGTGAATTGAAATTATTAACCTGAATTTTACTACCTTCCCATTTACTTTTAAGACTGTTACCTCCCTCCCTCCTACTACTGAAAGTGTATTAATTTAGAAGTTGAGGAAACCAATTTATAGTGATGGGCAAATTTCTCACAAAAATATCAAAACGAAATTGTATTAGCATCTGAAAAAGATCGGGAAAGCTAGGACTTCATCACAGGTACGTTTGCATTAAGCAACAAGTATCTTATGTATTAATTTATCATCCTTAATCAGTTAGCTGCTCCGTTGATGCCCATCTCACATTTTGGGTATAAACCTTACACTTTCAAACACTGACAAAAGAGTGGCTCCAGATGAAGCAGCCCAACTTGCCAGACATCATCTTTTCTAAAGGCCCAACTGAAAACTCTGCTCCTCCAGCCTATCTGGCAAGTTAATAAATCATTATCCTACAAACCAATGGTGAGGATGCATGTTCTCAAGCGAACTGGCCTTTCAGGAGAAGGATGTGCTGTGATGGGTTTGATCACAGAAGTCCCTGTCGAGCTGTCACCTGGTGTGCTGATCATGCCACTGGAGCCTGCCTACCTACCCTGTAGGGCGCTCCACCACTCTGTCCTGCTGGGACAGAAGCTCTGGCCTCCCCCAACACACAAAGTTGGCGTCACAGCCCTCCACCCCCGCCCCCCCAAGCAGAGCAACTCAGATGCTGAATCAGCTCAGCTCGGGAGGGCTCAGCTACAGGGCCTTGACAGCACCCAGGGGTCCAAAATCCCAAATAAATCTCTCTTACTGTGTATAACATTTTTATACAGAGTAAGCTCATAAAGTCAGCCTCCTTTATCAATGAAAGAGAGATACGCATAGCTGCTGTTCCCCCCAGGTAACAATTATTACAGTGGGCTTGATAATAAACAAAGGTGTTTTTATTAAGTATAAGAAGTAGGATTTAAGTGATTGCAAATAAAACAGACAGATCAAAGTTAGATACTAAACCAAAATAAATAAAACATGCCAGCTAATCCTACTATACTAAAAAACTTGTTATATGCACTTTCTTATCCTAACTGTAGTTCTAATCATCTTTTTTACAAAGTAGGCAGCTTACTAGCTTGAGCCTGGTCAGGTTTATATGATTCCAGCCCACATCTTGGATGGTAAATATGGGTCTCCTGGCAACTGGCAACTCCCCTTATTGTTTGGTTTCCCACCGTTATATCCCCTTTGCCCAAGGTGGGAATTCTTTGTGTTCATTTCAAACTTTTCTCACCTTAACTGGAAAAGCACAAGATCCAAAATGGGTTCCAGCATCAGGTGGTCTTTGTAGGACCTACCACTGTCTATGTTTACAGGAAAAACAAAGCCATTTACAGATTGTTGCTTTGAGCACCGGGCCATTATGTTTCTGGAATATCACTAATGGCTCTCATTAGCACATTTAGAATTATAAACAGATGCACACTTCACATTTCTAATTTACATACAAGAATGATACATGCACAGAAATAGAATATACACGTGCAGCAGATTGTAACTTTAAAAATGATACATTACATGATGCATTTTGCCTAAATCATCTTTGAGTTATGCATATTCATATTGATAAGTCAATTTTCATTAAGCATGGGGGGTCGTTACACTAGTCCCCTCTCTTTTTAAACAATAGAGCTCCAGTAGAAGCCCTTTGCAACTGTGGCAGCACAGGAAATAGAGAAGGTCTCTCCTGTGAGCTGGTCCTAATCAGTTTCAGACTTAAATAGCATATTTGTGTTTTAAGCACCAGTATCTAACTCAGAGAGCCATATACACTCAAGGACACAATATGGGATAGATTATTCTCTTACAACCCAATTCAACTCTCACTGAAGTCAAGGGTTGCACTGGATCTTTCGTGGGTAATACATCACAATTGGGACAAGAATATACAGTAAACCCAAACCAGAGTACTAGATAATATTGTATTAGAATAGTCTAATAACACAAAGCTGCTTCATGCTTTGAAGAGGCTTCAACTTTTCTTTGCTATTTGAAATAGCAATCCAGGAGTGAATACTAGTAACGAGCAATTCTGACATTTGAGCATAAGCAGGTTTTAGGTAAATGTTACTTTTTATTAATTTGATTAAGTGAAATAATGTAATACAATGATTTGCTAAAGTGTAGAGATCATCAATTTTAAAGGCAGTTTTCGAAGGTTTATGATATTTTATGTTGCATCATGATGCGGAACCATAACATGAAATAAACTTAATAGTTTTCATTTGGACAGCAAATATTCACTTGGAAATTTGACTAAGCTCAATGGTTCTAGTGGCTGAATGTCTGTCAGAGATGGGTAATTCCCTGATGATTATGAATAGATTTTCAATGCCAAACAGAAATCCAAGCAAATCTCTAGTGAAGATGAATTTTTAATAAGTGATATTTGAAGCTCCCAGAACACTTCAGGATATAGCACAAGTTTGTCACTAGGTCAAGCTGAGAACATAGAAATTATTAAAATCGTCTGTTAAATCATGAGATTCATCACTATCAAGGGTAAGTTATAGGGCTTGCTATAAAAGCCATTGAAATCAGTGGACTTTGGAGCAGGCCCACAGTCACCCAGAAGGCATATCCAAAATTCTGCTGCTACTACAGGTTAGTTTAAAATCAAATGACCAAGAAGATTAGGTTAAGTGGTGAATGATACACAATTAAGCATTACTTGAATTTTCTATCAGAAAATTTAATAAATGTGTAACAAAGAGAATGCCTCTCACTATTGAAGTAATTTAGAGTACAGGTTGAACCTCTGTAATCCGGGACTCTGTGGTCCAGCAACATCTGTAGTCCTGCAGGACCATGCATGCTCCTGGACCAGAGAGTCCCAGCATGCCGGAGTATGGTGGCAGGAAGACCAGCAACTGGGAGCCCTGCTAGTTCAGGAGCCCTGTGAGGCTGGCAGCAGTGATACTGCCATTTGTCAGCCCTGCCAGGGCTGGGAGCCCTGCCAAGGAGGCAGCAGTGGAGCTGGCAGCTGGCTGGGTTGGCAACAGCGAGGCTAGCAGCAGTGGGGCTGGGAGCCCTCCCCGACCCTGGACTGGCAAATTCTCTAGTTTGGGACTAGTCAGGTCCAAGGATGCGGGACCAGGGAGGTCCAACCTATATTGAAAACTCTACGTAGAGACTAACTGGCAGGGAAATTATTCCAGAGTGAATGATAACTCAGCAATATGTTGTATCAGCCAAGCAGCATCTTCTGGTCCGCTCATATTATTCCTGAAAGCATCCATGTCCTGCAGCAGGTCCAGTAGTTAGGGAAAAATATGGTAGTTCTCAGCATCTTTAATAGTGAGCCAATATATGCCCTGTTCCCCCACACAACCTACATGTTAACCTCTAATACGGGGTGGGCAATAATTTTTGATGGGGGCCACACCAAGGTTTTGGTAAGTGGTCAAGGGCCATACATTTCTAAGGAGGGGCTGCAGAATCTGGGATGGAGGTTAGGTGCAGAAGAGGGGTCGGGGACTGATATGCAGGAGAGGATGTGGGGTCTGAGAGGGAGTCTGGGTGTAGGAGGGGGTTGTGACCTGAGGCAGGGAATAGGGGTGCAGGGTCTGGCAGGAGGCATGGTTGCTGGAGAGGTGTCTGACCTAGGGGAGGGGTGTAGAAGGGGATGCAGGGTCTGGGTAGGAGTTGTGACCTGGGGCAGGAGGAAGGAGAGTACAGAGGGGTTTGGGTTGTGATCTGGGGCAGGAGATTGGGGCGCAGGGTCCAGGAGTGGGTATGGATGCAGAAGAGGATTCTGGTCTGGGAAAGGTTTAGGAGGGAGTGCAGGGTCTGGGATGGAGCTGGGGGGCAGGAGGAGGTGGGGTGCCAGAGGCACTTCCCTGCCAGCAGTCCTAGATTGCTGGCTGGCTGGCTGGGCAAGCGTCTCTCTGTGCTGAAGGGAGGGAAAGGCTTTGTGTCATAACAATTCATAGTGCACTTCTTCCCTGACACAGTGAAGACAACAGCCTGTACAATATGGTTGTGATCAATCAGTATATGGGCCTTCATTTAAGAACAATAGATCTGTTCTTTGTTTGATTGCTTAGAAAAAGAAATAATTGACATTCTGCTTTGGCAGATAATACAGAATACTCAGGGGATTTTTTCTACCATGCAAATACAGGAGAAGGATGGCTATTTCCCTTCTGCTTAATGAAGCCAAAGAAAGGAGAGCATTACACTATTGTTCACTTTACTAATTGTTGTCTTTACTAGTATTTGGCTGACAGGAATTTTGGCCATGATTGTTCCCATCTATCCCACTTAGGTAACCAAGGAAGTAAATCACCTGCATTTAAATTTAGGGCAGGCTGATGACAAGAATACAGGAATATTAATGATTTCCCATAATTTCTTTTGTTCCTTTTTTGTACTTTCTAAGATGCATTGTAGCTAGCAGCTAAATAAACAGCTAGGATCAAAGGAAGTAACGGTTTAGTGCCATGGTGTTCAGTTCTGAAGCGGTAGCCACTATAGTGAACTAGCCACACTCAACCAGCCAACTAGCCACACTCAACTGGCCAAATAGTTACATGTGGCTAGTGTGTTGGACACCAAGGGTGCATGTAGACTGCAGGGCTTAACGCGAAATAAGCTATGCAAATTGAGCTACGTCAACTGTGTAGCTTATTTCGAAATACCCTATTTCAAAATAGGGAGTGTCTACACAGCACTTATTTCAAAATAGAGCACTCTTCCTCTGACTTCCCTTACTCCTTGTACAATGAAGGTTACAAAAGTCAGAGTAAGAAGTCCTCCAGCTTGACAGTATTTTGACACTATTTATTGACGCTAGTTATTTCGAAATGGTGTTGCAGTGTAGACCTACCCCAGGGGTTTATTGAATCAAGTTCAAAAGAACAAATAATTCACTTTTGAGGGGGGCGGTCTGTTGTCTGTTAAAAGGGGTCATAAAACACTCCTGAGGTGTCTGTTTAACAAAAGAAATCTTTTATAAAGGAGAAGACTGCCTATCAGGGTTTAAAATACTGCTGTTTACAAAATGATTAATAATGGAGAGATAGCTGTAGCTGTTTCTGTTAATGAGAAATTGGGACATGTAATTTTGCAAACTGATGCCTACTATTTTCCTGCTCTACTGCAAAACTTCATACTAGATTTCCACTGTCGTAGCCTACTCTGTTCACATTAGCAGGAAAAACATACATTGTAGGTAGACAAGGTGGGTGAAATAATGTATTTTATTGGACCAGTCTCTGCTACTGAGAGAGAAAACAGAAGTTGGTCAAATGAAAGCTATTACCTCGCCCACCATGTCACTCTAATATCCTGCGACTGACACCCCAATACCAACACTACATATAAACCTTATAGGTGTCATGTGGAATCACTTCCTGATACTTGTACTGCATGGGGACACAACATAAAATAACAGGTTACATGACAGTAACAAAATTATTGAGGAGTACCGAAAAGAGAAACACATGGGGCCAATATCTACATTGGTGTAGCTCCAGTGAATTCAATGTCTGTGGATAATTTGGCCCATAATTTAGAATTAAACTGGCCACAATTTATGTTAATACAATTGTATCCATATGCTCCTACCCCCAAGTGAAGAAATATTTGCCAAAAAAAAAAAAAATCCACATTTAGGGATGCTGAGTAGCAGTTACTTAGCTAATCAAGTAGTCGATGGAATTTTAACTACTCAATTAGTTGATGGGGAAGGGGAGGCGGGTGATTGCTACCCCTGCTGCGGCTCTGCAGTTTAAATGTAGTAAGAGACAGGAGCACAGAGCTGCACCGGGGTTAGGTCCTGAGGCTGACGCAAGCAATGACCCAGCAGTCCCAGCTCTGCATCAGCTCCTGCTCCCCACTTTGCTGCCTCCAATACAGAGGCAGCAAGGGAGGGAGGGAGCGAGTAGTGATTCAACTACCCAATAAGCCTAAACTTATCAGATAGTCAACTACTCAAGTGGTCACTTACATCCCTATCCACATCCACTGGCACTGGTGAGTCACAACTACAGGAGTAGCCTCACTGATTTTCCAGCAACATAGCTACAATACTTCATGGATTGGCTACACATGCTTTTGCAACTTTCCAGCATGATGCTGTACGTTGGGATGTTTCTGCAGGCACACCACCATCTATTATCCTTTGAACCCATTGCCCTTTGAATACTGACATACAGGAGTGGAAAGCAAGATCACTGGTTGCAGTGGTTCCTTATTATCATGTGAGACTGACAACGGCTGCCTGTAGCGTTAGCCTAGATATGCACATTAACTAGAAGAGAGAACACACGTGTTTGAACCATGAACAAACATGTCTGAATCTCTGTCTGAGAGATGCACACCATCGAAGCAGAATGATTCCAGTTAATTTGTTCCAGTATTTACTGCATCACATTCCTCCTCCTGATACCAAGTCTGACAGAGCCCAATCCAGGCTCTGGAATCTGGAGCCACCAGTACACTGTATCCATGCTTTTTATTTTCCTGACTTCACAATAAACAGATCATGTTAAAATAGGAAACCCAGTATCTACCTAGGGTAACAGCTGTTTTAAACCGTAACACAAGGATTACTAGAATAAAAGATCTATGGTCTATCTAGGCTTGTAACAATGCCTCTGGCCATGGTCTATGCCTGTTCTACAAATGAAACTCTTATAATGCATCTAGCCAACTGTGCAAAGTGGGGCCACTTCTTGCCCCAGCTTGCGTCCCGAAAAGTATAAGATTTCATTACCCCATCCTTGTCTTAGTCTCCTGCGTATTATATATAAACAGATTGACAAAGCCAAAAAAGTATCCAGACATGAACTACGTCAAGACAGACCCAAAAGAGAAAACAACAGAATTCCACTTGACGTTACCTACAGTCCACAACTTAAACCCCTCCAACACATTGTCCACAATCTACAACCTATCTTGGAAAATGATCCCTCACTCTCAGAGGGCTTGGGGGAAAGGCCTATTCTCGCTTACAGACAACCCCCTAACCTGAAACAAGTTCTTTCCAGTAACCATGCAGCACAGCTACATCATAAGCATCCAGGAACCCACACCTGCAATCAGCCCCGGTGCCAACTCTGCCCACACATCTATATAAGTGATTTCATCACTGGACCCAACCACATCAGCCACTAAATTAGAGGCTCATTTAACTGCACATCCAGTAATGTGATCTATGCCATCAAATGCCAGCAATGCCCCACCGCGATATATACTGGACAAACTGGACAGTCCTTACGGAAAAGAATTAATGGACACAAATCAGCTATCCAAAAAGGCAACACTCAAAAACCTCAAATGGTCTGGTAGCACTTTATAAACTAACATAACATGTAGATGGTATCATGATTTGTTAGTTTATAAAGTGCTACCAGACCATTTGTTTTTTTTTCTGTAACAGACTAACTCGGCTATCCCCTGAAACACAAAAACCTGTTGGGGAACACTTTAACCTGCCTGGGCACTCATTAATGGATCTCCAAGTTGCTGTTTTGTTTCAGACCAATTCCACAAGCCAAATACACTGAGAAGGATTGCAACTCCACTTCATTCTCAAGTTTAACTCTCATTCAAATGGTCTAAATTGCAATATCAGATGGCTCACAAATTATCAACCAACCAAACAATGAAGGTGCCAATGGTTCTTGATGTCTGTGTAGGATGTGGTGTTAGTACTCTTCCTTTCCTAGTGCAAACTAATGGTTCTTATCAGCCTCTTAACTATTTAATCTTTAAGGTGCTAATAGACTAATGGTTGTTTTTAAAGTTTTTCCTGTTACAGACTGGCTCAGCTATCCCTTTGAAACTTATCTACCCACTGTCTTTCCCCTCCACCCCTCCATTTTTTCCTTCTTCCCCCCTCCTCCTCCTTCCCTTATTTATTCTTGGTTCTGGACTTCCAACACTCCGGTCATCTGAAGAAGTGGGTTGTGCCCATGAAAGCTCATGATACCATCTCCATGTTTTGTTAGTCTTTAAAGTGCTACTGAACTATTTGTTGTTGTTTAAGGTTTTTTTATTATATATATGTTAGTCATAAACTCATCCCATGCTTTTTAAAATCCAGCCATGGTATTTATCTCAATAAGATGGGGACCATTCAAAAACGTTTACATATTATATATGAATGGTGTAGTTTACCAGCCACAACTCCCTGTTCCCTTTGGCTAATATAAGCTAAACAGCTTTGTTTGTTTTATGGCAGCACTGTTTTGTTTTCCCTTCAACTTCCCCCCCCTCCCATGCAGTCTTTAACACAAAGGAATGTAAGGAAAAAAATGAAAAGGGACAATTCCTAGGTGTTCCCTCACATGGTAGATATCACAAATGCTGAATGGGCCCAAAAGCACAGGGCAATTTGTATGTTTGTTTACTAGAAAAACCTATTAAATAAGTGATAGGGTGTGAAATTGAACTAGGCTCTACAACAAATCTATCCTTTGGTAAAAGAGGATGCTGGCACCATTTGATCTACATCCCTCTGGAAGGAGGCAGTGAGAGTATTAACAAAATTAAATCTAAACAGTATTTCTGAAGGTGTGTGACAGATTGTTTTAATGGGAGACTGTATGTTATGCTACAATTTCAAAAGTTGTGCACCTAAGTTCCTAGCCAAAAGCTGATGCATGCTTAACTGACATCTATATATCTATATCTGTATTTTAATTAGAGTGTGTCTGTCTGCGTGTTCATTTGTTCAAGAACTCGGTAAGAGCTAGGGCCATCAAATTTGGTATGCAGCTTTCATAACACGCAAAAGGAGGGGCTGCTGTTCCGAGGGACATGATATGAGAGTGGGCCCTGGGGGAAGCAAGCTCACAAGGAAGAGCTATCCTCTGGAGAGTCCACTGGGGGCAGCTGTGTATCACCAAGGGAGTAGCCAGCAGGGCTGGGGCTCCACCATCTTCCCTGCCAGCAGACCAGGTAAGTGGGGACCCCTTCCCAGGAGACAACCCCTGTCGCTCCTCCCCACTCTGGGATGGGCAGGTGGGGAGGTAAAAAAGACCCCCTGCTGGCCTCCACCCCACCCCAGGAGGAGCTGGAGGGAAGTAAAGAGCTCTTCTGCCTCAGGCTAGGCTGGGGGGAGGGGAGGGAGCGAGCCCCTCATCTCGGCAGAGGCCAGGAAGGGAAAGAACACCCCCCAGCCCTGGACTGAGCCAGGCCAGCAGGGAGGAAGAGAGACCCCCCCTACACTATCAGAGGTCAGTGGGAGGGAGAGACAAGCCGCCGCCCTGGTCCACTCAGGGGAGAAGCCAGCAGTTACCTCTATTCCCGGCCCTGAGCCCCTTCTCACCCCTTGTCCTGACTCCTGCATGCACCCACACCCCCGACCTCCTGCCCTGAGCCCCCAACATCCCCAAGGCACTGCCCTGACTCCTGCACTTCCCACACTACCAGCCCCGCAGCCTGGAGGGCAACACTGGGTAAGCCTTCTGGTATATTTATGTGTACTTAAAGGTTTCCCAGAGGTGGCACCTGAGGACACAAACACACATCCTTGGCTACATGAGAACACACAATAATTGGACAGGCCTGAAAGCACATCGCTCTATACATACAACTATTAGGCTTGCCAGATGCTTTCACCAAAAATCCTGAACATAGCAGGAACCAAACTTGTTGAGCAAAATAACCCTCAAAAACCGGGAGAACAAAAAAGTTCACTGCGCCTTTAAGAATCCCCACGCTCCTTGCTTCCCTCCGCCCACACCAAACGCGGCAGGGGAACAATGTCCCCACCAGCCATCCGTCCAAGAAATACTGTGTCCGGTATTTTCTGTTTTTTTGTTGGTTTTTTTTAACCAGACAGAGGCCAGAAATAACGGACTGTCCGGGCGAAAACCGGACACCTGGCAACCCTAACAACTATGCAATGTTATTAGGAGTGTCCATTTCATTTCTATAAAACTGATCTCCAGAGTTAGAGACCTGCACTTCCCAGTGAACTCAATAGATTTTGTCTTGCAGAACACCTTTGCTGCTAAGACTATAGTTCTTTACACATGTAAATCTAGGACTGATCATGCAACTCCCTGGGCATCTGCAGCCCTTGATCACTTACCAAATTCTTGGAGTGGCCCTCCATCAAAAATTATTACCCATCCCTGGTCTAGTCCATCGATATTTAATATATGTAGTGTCTCTCTTACTAACAGAAGTTGGTCCAATAAAAAATATGATCTCACTGATCTTAGCTCTATGAGGAAATGAGAAAGAACAGAAAGATTCAAATCTGCAAACAGAAGATAGTATACAACAATGGCTTTCAGATTTTTTTTCTCATGAACCAGTTGAAGAAAATTGTTGATACTGCAACCCAACATAATTTTGACTAGAGTGTAGGCTCTGGGTGGGGCTGAGGATGAGAGAGATTTGGGGTGTAGGAAGGGGCTCCAGCTTTGAGGGGAGGTCAGGGCTGGGGCAGGAGGGGTTTACCTTAAGCAGCTCCCAGTCAGCGATGCAGCAGTGATGCTAAGGCAGGTGTCCTGGCTGTCCTGGCACTGCAGACCATGTTGCACCTCAGAAGCAGCCAGCAGCAAGTTCCCAGTCAATGGGAGTGTGGAGCTAGTGCTCAGGGCAGGGGCAGTGCACAGAACCCTGTGCGCTCTCTGCCCTCCCACCAACTTAGGAGATGTTTTTCTGAACATCTTATTTTTCAAACAAAAGTGTTCCGTATGTAAATTTACTATTATGCTAGGTGCTTAAATTACTCCTAGAAAGGTATACTTATTTTATGTACAAACACAGAGCTGTAAACTTTACTAAACAATACTTACACACACACCACCCCTTACATGCACTATCCGAAGGGTATCTCAGCTTGTTTATACTTCCTGGAAGAAAGGAGTAGGGACCATATGCTGATCATAATCATTCTAGTGCAGACACAGAGTAAAAAGCACAGCCATCAATGAAATCCCTTTCAATTTGTATGAATATAATAATCAATGGCCTTTCAACCAACCAACGGCCTTTCATCTCTATAGATTCATTTTAAAAACATATAATCTATCGATCCTGGAGCTGAATACTTAATGGAACAAGAAAATACAGACAACACATGTAATATTTCCCAATGGCATTTCCCTAAGCAGCACTGATTAAAAATAGTTAGCTACTGTGTCCATTTTTAGCAGACTATCCCTGACCCAATAGTCTATGTACAACTGAAAAACATTCAGGTCTAGATTTTCAAAAGTGGGTGCCTAAAATTAAGCTCCTAAATCTGTATTTAGGAGTATAAGCATGTGGCTGGATTGTCAAATTGACAATGGCAGCCTAAAATTCTGGTAATCCAATTTGCGATATGCCCAATCCATGTAGAATTGTAATGCTCAGAGCCAAATCTTTTGCCCACCTGCAAATAGCAGACATTCCTGACAGTATATCATTTGTAGTTATTCTTGGAGTTTTCACTGCATTTTTCAAGCATGTTGGTGGAGTCAATCCAAGATGGATCAGACATGCTGGGTATTTTAGCTCAGGATTCTCAGAGAAGACAAATATGTAGTTGAGGTAAACTATGACATACAAATCAAAGGTGTCATGGAATACTGTAGAGGCTTAGTGAAAAACTGGTCTGATCACCTTCGTCTGACAACTCTGGGATGAACAGAAGTGAAGTATGGCTTGCAAGAATTACTTGATTGAAGGTCTAATAACCCACACATAGGTTCAGGGTCCCATCTTTCCTTTTTGACCAAAAGAACTGGGGATCTGTCAGGTCAGGCTGATGGGTGGACCACCCTCTTAGATTCTCCTGGAGATATGAACGCAGTTCTGGTTCTGACAATGCTAAGATGCAGCCAAAGGGCAACTTAATCCTAGGTTGTAGATCAAACACTTATAGTCCTGGCAGTTTTCTACTCCAAAAGATGTCTGCATATTCATGGTACTTAGCCAGAAGAACAAGGGTTGATGCTGGTTATGGTTTTATCTAGCAATGGCCAGGATTTAAGAACTTCCTAGTAGTGGCCCAATCTCTGGCCAGAGTCTGTCAGGCAACTCATGCAGGCAGACTTGCTAGCAGAACTTGAAACAGAATATGATTTTCAATTCCTACCACAAGACATATGGGACATGTGTTGCAAATCATGAACTGCTGAGGGTTTTGGGGAAGTGTGTGAAGCAGATTGTTTCTCTCTCAGTGGATTCACTCCTTCCTAACACTCACATCATTATGTGATGTGTTGCAAATCTATAAAGTAGGGATGTAAGAGTTTAATTGGTAACTAGTTAACTGATAAGCAGATGCTTCTTGGTTCTAGTTCATGGTTAAATTTCTGTGGGGATGGCAGGGCCAGCAGTTGTCAAGAGCCCATGGGCCAGCAGGGATGGCAGCCCCAGGGGCCAGCAGTAATGGGTGCCCCTGGTGCCAGGTGCCTGTGGGGCCAGCGGCGCCAGCAACCCACAGGGCCGACGAGGCCAGCAGCTGCCAGGAGCACACAGCATTGGCAGCCTGCGGAGCTTCTTTAATCACGTAACCGATGGAATTGTATCGGTTCCACGGTTAGCATTTTAAACAGTTTTTACATCCATTCTATCAGGAACATTTACCAATCCCAGAATAAAATGCTAGCTTTGCTCTGAAAGCCAAAGACCATGTTTCACTTGGTCTGCCAAGTAGAATTTACCAAGGTTATCTGCTACACATCTTCCTCAGGTGAAACTACCATTAAGTATATTTATTTCAAACAGGAGATTTACCTAAGTCAGCGGAATGTGAACTGCAGGTTTAGTGACACAGTAGTTCAGTTACACAAGCTATTTCTGCCTCTCTTGATTTTCAAGCTCTTGTGGGATTAGTTGTCATCTTCATGGTGCTGTATGTGCATGTGTTTTACAAATATGTAGAAGTGGAGAAGCTGAAAGTCCCATTTACTGCAAAAAACTATTGCCTCTGCTCACCCACCTCAGCTTATGTACATTATCCTGCTGGGCAAAAAGATTATAAATGTCACACACAATGATGCAACATCCCAGAATACAGAATACACTGGAGTAAAATGCCTATCCAGTGCTTCCTAAAGAAAAAACAACATTGCTGGAAGTATTCAGTCTCAGTTTAGTTTATATAATTCTCCTGTTGCTATAGTTGTCAGTACTAATGTTTTCCTTTCAATTTTATTTTGATAAACTTTCATCATATATATATATATATATATATATATATATATATATATAAATAAAACAACCCCTTTGTGGATGACAGACAAAAATTAAGGTAAGATATAATCAGCTCTCTGAAGTAGTTTGACTGTTAAGTCTAGTACAGTTTACTCTCATTGAAAGCTTGTTTACTGAGTGCATTAGGCTACACCAGAGGCATGTAAATGTTAGTGTGCACCGGCTGGTCACCCACTAACTGGCACATATGGACCCTGTCATCTAGCAGTCAAAGTTCCCTGGTGCATGCCAATGTAGTCCAATTTCAAACTAGGGCTGCCAACATTCTAATGGCAGAAAACTGAACACCCCTGCCCTATCCCTTCCCGAGGCTCTGCTCACTTCCTCCCCTCTTCTTCCCTATTCCCACCTGCACCCACCCTCACTCACTAGCTCATCTTGGGCTTTGGGATGGGGCCCGGGATGCAGAGTCTGGGGTGCAAGAGACTGGGGCAGGGAGGTAGGGTCTGTGTGTGGGAGGTGAGGGCTTCAGCTGGGTGGAGCCAGAAATGAGGAGCTCAGGATGCAGGCACTAGAATGCAGCAGGTGGTTGGAGCACAGGAAGGGATGCAGGCTCAGGGAGGGAGTTTGGGTGCAGGAAGGGGCCCATGGTGGTGCTTACCTTAGGTGATGCCCCAGAAGCAGCCAGCATGTCTCTGTCTCCTAAGTACAGTCCTCGCCATTGGTGCTCCATGCGACTGCCCTCACCCTGAGGCACTGCACAGAGTCAGAGAGGGAGCCCGCCATACCACGCTAACTGAACTTTCAACGGCTTAGTCAGTGGTGCTAAATAGAGCTGTGAGAGTCCCTTTTCGACTGGGCATTCCAGACAGAAATCTGACACCTGGCAAGCCTATTTCAAACAGATCTACATTAAGACGTACTAGGAAATTTTAAATGCCTGCCCAAGAGGGTCTACATGGGCCAGTTAGTTTGTGGCAGTCTGGCGGGCACAAAATATACACCTCTTTGGTTCAGACTAACCCAGCATGTAGACAAACTCAGTTTACGTCTTCATACCTTCAACATGTTACGAGGTATGAACTATATAGGTTTAATTCACAGTAATTCATAGAGGAAGTATTAACAAAATAATGACGCCATGCCACTGAGATGCAAGTAAAATATCAAGCCTCATTTCAATGTTTGCAACAAGGAATTCCATAATGCCAATAGTACCTATGTAAATTGGATTAATAGCCCCTCTCAGTATCAGTCACAAACTTTCCAACCCAGTATGCCCAGGTTTTGGCAGGAAATCACATCTGGGATGTTATCCTACCTGGCCCACACATAAAATTGCCATGTGTGGTGCATAAATGTCTATATAAAAGCACTTAACACATTAATGAGTATCAATACAGTAGCCATTGTAGCCAATGATAGATTTGCCATTGATTTCAGGGAGTGTAGGATCAGGCTCCATGGGCACAGAGGCAATATAAATAAATCATAGGATGCCAAGGTCTATTTTTAATTATGATTATTACAGGTTAATGATTTAAAGCACAGTGAAATCAACTTGAAATCACCTGAACAGGATTTCATGCATATTGTATCTGCATACTTTAAATCCCTATAAAAGTCATACTATAATATCATCTGCTGCGGCACAGACGCCAGCAAACAGAGTTGTAAACAGGGGAGTTTGAGCGGGAGTTTGTAAGGGGAGTTTGGATTGTGGGACTCGTTTGGGGTTTGTTTTTGCTGTGTGTGTGGAGGGGGTGTTTTGGTTTGTTTTTGTGTTCGCCGGACTAACAGGATTTAGGTGAGAAGGCTGATAAACACAGAGGCAGCAGTGGCTATGGCCCAAGTAGTAGAGGACACAAGGAGAATGATTGGATGTGGTAGCTGCGGTATGTATATGATTCTGGAGGGGGTACCTGAAAGGAGTTTTGTTTGCATGAAGTGCCGCCTGATAGAGCTGATGGAAGAAAAGATCCGAGGATTGAAGATACAGGTGGAAACTTTGGTCAAGTTTAGAAGGGGGTTCGAGCAGATGATGGAGCAAAGGCATGACGTGGCTGAAGGGGAAAGCTTAGACATGCAGATGGAAGCAGGATCAAAGGCCTCTGAGGGGGGACTGATGGGCGAAGAAAATGGACAGTGGAAGCATGTGACTAAGAGAACCAGGCAGAGGAAAAGATGGGCCAGTGAAGGAGAAATAGAGCTCAAGAACAGGTATGCGGAGTTGGGGAATGAAGAAGGGGTACAGCAGGGGTACATTATGATGGCCACTGGGAGGCATTCACGGACAGAGGACTGTTTTCTCAGGATGGACTTCACCTAAGTAGGGAGGGAAATAGACTTCTAGGATGGAGACTGGCACAACTGATTAAGAGAGCTTTAAACTAGGAATTTGGAGGAGACGGTTGGGAGATGTCCAGGTAATTTCTACGCCGGATTTTAGCATTGAGAGGGAGGAAAAAGTAGTAAGAAAGGACATAGCTGGGGGTAGGAGAATGGACATAAGGATGAAGGATAGAGTGGATACTAGTCTAATAGGTCATATTGGAGGTACAATGTCTGGGCCAAATTGGGTAAAGAATGTGAGTGAGGCCAAACAGCAAAAATTAAGATGTTTGTACACCAATGCGAGGAGCCTAGGTAACAAAATGGAGGAACTAGAGCTATTGGTCCAGGAAGTGAAACCAGATATTATAGGAATAACAGAAACATGGTGGAATACTAGGCATGACTGGAGTACAGGTATTGAAGGGTATGTGCTGTTTAGGAAAGACAGAAATAAAGGTAAAGGTGGTGGAGTAGCATTGTATATCAATAATGAGGTAGATTGTAAAGAAATAAAAAGTGATGGAATGGAAAAGACAGAGTCTGTCTGGGCAAAAATCACATTGGGGAAGAAAACTATCAGATCCTCCCCAGGGATAGTGCTTGAGGTGTGCTATAGACCACCGGGATCTAATTTGGATATGGATAGAGACCTCTTTAATGTTTTTAATGAAGTAAATACTAATGGAAACTGCGTAATCTTGGGAGACTTCAACTTTCCAGATATTGACTGGAGAACAAGTGCTAGTAATACTAATAGGGCTCAGATTTTCTTAGATGCGATAGCTGATGAATTCCTTCATCAAGTAGTTGCTGAACCAACAAGGGGGGGGGATGCCATTTTAGATTTGGTTTTGGTGAGTAGTGAGGACCTCACAGATGAAATGGTTGTAGGGGACAACCTTGGTTCGAGCGATCATGAGCTAATTCAGTTCAAACTAAATGGAAGGATAAACAAAAATAAATCTGAGACTAGGGTTTTTGATTTCAAAAGGGCTAACTTTAATAAATTAAGGAAATTAGTTAGGGAAGTGGATTGGACTAAAGAATTTATGGATCTAAAGGCGGAGGAGGCCTGGGATTATTTTAAGTTACAATTGCAGAAGCTATCAGAAGCCTGTATCCCAAGAAAGGGGAAAAAATTTATAGGCAGGTGTTTTAGACCAAGCTGGATGAGCAAGCATCTCAGAGAGGTGATTAAGAAAAAGCAGAAAGCATATAAGGAGTAGAAGATGGGAAGGTCCAGCAAAGAAAGCTACCTTATTGAGGTTAGAGCATGTAGGGACAAAGTGAGAAAGGCTAAAAGTCATGTAGAGTTGGACCTTGCAAAGGGAATTAAAACCAATAGTAAAAGGTTTTATAGCCATATAAATAGGAAAAAAACAAAAAAAGAAGAAGTGGGACCGCTAATCACTGAGGCTGGAGTGGAGGTTAAGGATAATCTAGGCATGGCCCAATATCTAAACAAATACTTTGCTTCAGTCTTTAATGAGGCTAATGAAGAGCTTAGGGATAATGGCAACATAACAAATGGGAATAAGGATATGGAGGTAGATATTACCATATCCGAGGTAAAAGCCAAACTCGAACAGCTTAATGGGAGTAAATCGGGGGGACCCAGATAATCTTCATCCAAGAATATTAAAGGAACTGGCACATGAAATTGCAAGTCCGTTAGCAAAAATTTTTAATAAATCTCTAAACTCAGGGATTGTACCATTTGACTGGAGAATTGCTAATATAGTTCCTATTTTTAAGAAAGGGAAAAAAAGCGACCCGGGTAACTACAGGCCTATTAGTTTGACATCTGTAGTATGCAAGGTCTTGGAAAAAAATTTTGAAGGAGAAAGTAGTTAGGGACATTGAGGTTAATGGCAATTGGGACAAATTACAACATGGTTTTACAAAAGGCAGATCGTGCCAAACCAACCTGATCTCCTTCTTTGAGAAAGTAACAGATTTGTTAGATAAAGGAAATGCAGTGGATCTAATCTACCTCGATTTCAGTAAGGCATTTGATACAGTACCACATAGGGAATTATTGGTTAAATTGGAAAAGATGGGGATCAATATGAAAATTGAGAGGTGGATAAGCAACTGGTTAAAGGGGAGACTACAGCAGGTCATACTGAAAGGTGAACTGTCAGGTTGGAGGGAGGTTACTAGCGGAGTTCCTCAGGGATCAATTTTGGGAACAATCTTATTTAATCTTTTTATTACTGACCTCGGCACCAAAAGTGGGAGCGTGCTAATAAAGTTTGCAGATGACACAAAGTTGGGAGGTATTGCCAATTCAGAAAAGGATTGGGATATCATACAGGAAGATCTGGATGATCTTGTAAATTGGAGTGATAGCAATAGGATGAAATTTAATAGTGAGAAGTGTAAGGTTATGCATTTAGGGATTAATAACAGGAATTTTAGTTATAAGCTGGGGACACATCAGTTGGAAGTAATGGAAGAAGAGAAGGACCTCCGAGTCCTGGTTGATCACAGGATGACTATGAGCCGCCATTGTGACATGGCCGTGAAAAAGGCTAATACGGTCTTGGGATGCATTAGGCGAGGTATTTCCAGTAGAAATAAGGAGGTGTTAGTGCCGTTATACAAGGCATTGGTGAGACCTCATTTGGAATGTGTGACAGGGGGTCAGACTAGATGATCATAATGGTCCCTTCTGACCTTACAGTCTATGAGTCTATAATATCATCCGAATGCAAACAATTGCAAATGAAGGAGCAAAGATCTACTTAAACATTTTGAGCCAAAATATAGTGGTGTTCATGAGTATGCAAAATTTCATTATTTTCATAAACTATAAAAAATATTCTTGCACAAAAAAATAAAATAGGAGTATTCTGGAACAGTATTACACTCATGTCTTCCATTGTCTGATTTTTTTTTTATAAAGGACATAGTATTTAAAGTGCGCAGAATAATTTGAGATCTAGTCAATGGTCCACTGAGATGAAACTGGCAGTTGCCTGGCTGAATGAAAACTCAGTCCAATAAAGTTGATGTCCAAACAAATCTCAGAACCATTCAAGAAATAATTATCCAGAGTGCCTCGCTTGGAGGCCTTTGGAGACCTCAATGGTACAGAGGTTTATATGGCTTCAATTTGTTCCCCTAATTATCAATTCTGTCCTAGATTGTCTTATACCATACATTGTTATAGCCACTAATTCTTCCTGGGCAGAAAAGGAGTTGCATTTTCAAATAAATAGTTTCAAAACCAGTGCTGCAATTGTCATTGACAGTGTTTCAATCTTCCTATCAATTCCAACTAAGGTTTCTTGCATCAAAGTCCAGACATCTATTAAGAGTTTTATTGGTTATTGTGAGCACACTGCACTTTAGACTTCTGAAATTTCCTAGACACAATGTGCTTGAAAGGAGACTAAAGGTGGCAAACACTTAACCTGAGTCTGCCTCACCAATAAAATTAGCAGGGTCATCCCAAGGGAAGCGCAGGGCCTGGGCCACCACCCTCCTCGGGGCCCTAGGCCCACGGCCAGGAACAACCCAATCCCTGCTGCAGGCCCCACCCTGCGCACCCTCCACCTCTTCCCCAAGTCCCACCCACACTCCGCTCTGATTCCCTTACCCTCTCCTCTGAGCAATGCAGCCCAGAGGATTATGGGAGCCTAACGTGGCGGCAGCAAGGGCCAACCCCGCCATTCACCTGTGGGTGGCAGGATCTGGAGTGGCCCAGCAGCCTGCTCTCTTAAATTTGCAGTTGAATCTACTAGTAGGCTATGATTATAATTCTTCATAAACTCCTCTTCACTATTAGATGCGGGCAGACAAGGTGGCAGTGATTCTCATCCCTACAAACATCAGCCATTGGCAGCTGCATCATCACGTCTCTCCTGGACATCTTTTTCCTTTCATCCTCAATATGGCCAGGATGATGAATTCACTGCTCTGTAACCATGTTTGTGACTGATGTTCACCCTCCCTCTGGCTTTTATTCATGCATCACTTTACTTACTTCAATTTTTTGTCTTCTCAGCACTATCCTGAACAGACATTGGATGTTGTATCACAGTCTTGTATTGTGTTGACATACATCTCTGCTACCCATTTTAAATATCTACATAGTGATTCTATTGGTGATACTTCTGATATTCAGATTCTTGAATCTGAACATATATACCAGCCAGGAATGCTCAGCTATTTTACCACATATTGCAGGAGTTTTCCATTCTTTATTTCCTGTCCTTCAAAGATGTATGTTGGAGTTGCCCAGGTTCTACTTTGCATTTCTTTTTTCATTATTTTTTGGTCAGCCTCACTGCAGTGCAATTTGTATAGGCATGTTCTCCTCAGATAGCCTGTAGGGACAGTTCAGTTTTCCCACAGTATTATATGTCAGCAGTTTCTTCATTGTTTCATTCATTCATTCTTTTTATTTGGAAGGAGGCCTGAGATTGCTGGTTGCTTCACTGCTCATGCAGTAGATAGTATTCATTACACACTTAAGAACTTGGGGAATCTATTTACAATTTATGATTTTTATGCGATTATAAACTCTCTGTATATCTACAACATATTTGTGAGAGTTTGTGAGTGATTGAGCAAGTCTGTTGCTCTGTCTGTCCTTTTGTTCAAGAACTCCTCCTAAATTATAGCAGCCAAGACCACCAAATCTGTTAGGCAGCTTCCTTTTATCATAACTTAAAGCAAGTTAAGAGTTTGGTTGTTCCAGGACAATAAGATGTACCCGGAATGGGACTGTTTTTCATAACACAGAAAGGGAGGCAAGGGGCTAGAGAAGGGGACCAGGACAGCCCCATTGGGGCAGCAGGGAGCAGGGGTGGAGGTAAGGTTCCCACCCAGGGTACGTCTAGACTACACCTCTCTGTCAACAGAGAGATGTAGATTAGGCACGTCGAAATTGCTAATGAAGCAGGGATTTAAATATCCCGTGCTTCATTAGCATAAACATGGCCGCCACTTTTTTCCAAAATGGAGCTTTTTCCAAAAAAAATGGCAGTCTAGACGCAGAGCTGTCGAAAAATAAACCCTTTTTCTAAAGATCCTGTAAACCTCATTTTTTGAGGAATACAGGATCTTTCCAAAAAGGGTTTATTTTTCAACAGATCCGCGTCTAGACTGCCGGAGTTTTTTTCCAAAAAGCTCCCTTTTGAAAAAAAGCAGCAGCCATGTTTATGCTAATGAAGCGCCGGATATTTAAATCCCTGCTTCATTAGCAATTTCGACTTGCCTAATCTGTATCTCTCTGTCGACAGAGAGGTGTAGTCTAGACACAGCCTCACTGCCCAGGCAGTACACTCAATGCTGCAGCCAGCCCCAGAGAGCTGCCTCCAGGGTAGTGTGGCCCCCTGCAGGCTTCTGCACCCACCATAATCCCAGCCCCCTGCTGGAGCCCCCTTCACTCCAAACCCTGGCTCCTGCAGTCCTTTACAGCAACCCTATGCCCTGAACTAGTCCTCACCCCCCATCCCTGATTCCTGCCCCCCCCGCACACCTGCCCTCAAGGACCTGAGCAATGCAGGGTAAATTCAGTATCTTTATCAAGCTGCAAACCCGACTTTGATTGTAAAATGGTCTTTTAGCCTTCATCTTGGATTAAAATTCCAAGGAGTAGTTGTACTGGGCTAACGATGGAAGGTCACTAAACTTGCACGATCATCCATTTGAGTGAAGCACCCTTGAAAAAAAAAGATATCGCTACCATACAGAGCAAATCACCTTTTCAAGTCTGCATCCTTTGGGGCTTGGTTTCTGAATTCATCACCTTTTGAGGAACTCTGATCAGCTGAAGAGGTTTAATAGGGAATTACCTTGCAAAGGGGGCTGCAAGTTATAAAAGAGTCTCTCTCACTGTTAATTTCAGAGATGGAGAATACACCAGTAAGACTCCATACTCTGGAGAAGTCATGTGCAAGAGGACACAAAGAGAAGAAGAATCCTGAATTCAGAGGACTCTGACCCACACCCAAATAACACTCCAAAGTGGTGAGAAAATTGAGGCAGGAAAATGCATGTAAGTGTTTTATCATTTTGCCAACATCTGGATATCTTCTGTGATCAGTAAAAGTAATTGTGCTTAGAAATGTCCCAAAACATATTTGTATGCTTGACTTATCGCATGCCCCTGAAGTATCAATGTAAACCCAGAGCTCCCACGTTGCTGGAGCCCCAGAAGAATGTGTGCTTCAACTACAGGGGAGACTGAGGAGTCAGCATTGGTGCTGGGAAAATGGGGTGCCAGTTGCATAACTGGCAGAGACCCCATAACAGCGATGTATGCTGGGAAAGCCAAATAGAGAGAAAGAGCGAGATTGCTGCAGCCTACTGAGCCCCAATAAGGCTTAAGAGTACAAAGACCTGGCTATTTTGGCCAACCTGATTTATCTGAGAAGTTAAAGCCTTCTATCTTGGAAATAACGTCTGTTCCTTTATAAACTCCTTGTTTTGTTTTCTTCTTTCTGCCGGTAAAAAAGATTGTTTTTCTATCTGTCGCTCCTGGTGACATGATCTCCCCCTTTTCCTGTTTCTGTGTGATCCGAGTCTCCTCCATTCAACTGTTCTGCTTCTGGCCTGGCGTTCATGTTCCCCAATTTGACTCCCATTACTAAATAACATTTTTTTATTATTTCTCTTTTCTCTGCTTGTATTTTAATTTGTGTTCTCTTTGGACTAGGATTGTTCCTATCTCCTGGCCCTTTTCAGAATGTCATCACAGCTCTCCCTCTTGCCACTATCAAAGCAGCCCTGGCTATAAAGTCCATTTTGAGGTGTATTCCTATGCCGCAGGGAAGAAAACTAAGCTACCCTTCTCACTGTGGAGAATTTCACTTATTCTTTAATTACTTCATGACCTCAAGATCTCTCTGGAGGTGAGATCCAGCCAGTGCTCACATCACATCATATTCCAAGGCAAGAAGAAGAAAGGTTCCAACATATGATTTCAATGAGAGGTAAATATTTTGTTAAAGACAGGACAGACATGATGAAGGCATAATGAAAAGTTCGAAGTTATCCCTTAAGTGCCTTCTAGCACAAACCAAGCATTCTAGAAAGGCACATTTTCCTTTTTATGGCAAATTAATGTAGCCAAACCAGCAGGCATATTTTTATGGAAACCTTGAATCCAGAGACTAAAAAAATTATACACCATCTAGTAAAAAAATAAAAGCCCTAAATGGAGAAACTCAACCATAGATCTATTCCTAATAGTATATATTTCTCATCCAAAATGTTAACAATCACATTATTATAAAATAAATGTGGGGGTTCATATAATTAGTGTGTGGTCTTTAAAAAGAGATTTTTATTGTTCTGATTTGACCTAGAGTATTTTTTAAAAATAATCTAGTTTTTAAATTGGTGAAATGCATTCAGAGTGTTGTCTACCGAAAGTGATCATTGTATAGGGTTTAAACGTAATGAAAGTCACTAAATCAAAGGGCGAAATAGAAGAGAAGCATTTGGTAAAAGAGAGGAAGAGAACATGTTAACAGACATAATGAGGGTGGATTGAAGATGTATATTAAGCATATAAATTTCAAGGTAGTAAACATTGATTTCTAACAATACATATTTTATGAGTTTCTTCTAAGCCTTGCTTAGTTTTCCAACAGAGGAAAAAGCAAAATCAAACTGGATAAATGACAAGAAAATAACCCCAACAAAAAAATAGCTCTTTCTGAGCAGTTGTTGAAACAGAGCAATCAAACTTTCATCTTAAAAGTGAAGGAAAAATTCAAGTTTGATCAACAGAAAGTAATATTTGAGCTATTTTCAAATAAAAAAAAATTTAAACGCATCATGTCTGAACCAAGAAATACCAAAAATATTGTGCCTCCCACGTATCTTTTCCAACCTACTAAATTCTTGGAGAAATACTGATTTAATTAATTCTAAGTACTGTAGCTATTTAAACAGTAAACTACCAATGGGCCCAAACCAAAACTCTAGCTCTGGTATCAATGAATGTGCAGGGTAGATTTAGTAACCTAAGGTCAGATCCTTATCAGACAAGTGGTAGCTTAAGGTGTCTACATCCTGAAGAGATTCCTGTGGTTGACTATGCCAGCCAATTAGGGCGTGCAGGGCTCAGGTTGTGGGTCTGTTTCACTGCTGCGTAGACTTCCGTGCTCAGGCTGGAGCCCGGGCTCTAGGACAGGGATGGGCAATAATTTTTGACAGAGGGCCACTCCCAAGACTTTGGAAAGTGGTCGAGGGCCACGCTCTTCCATGGTACTAATGGAGGAGATGTAGGGTCTGGGGTGCAGAAGGGAGCTTGGGGTAAAGGATTGGGGTGCGGGAAGGAGAATGGAGTCTGGGAGGGAGTTTGGGTGAAGGAGGCGGTTGTGACCTAGGGCAGGGAACTGGGGTGCAGAGTTTTGGGAGGTGATCTAGGGTAGGAGGGGATTGTGATCTTGGGCAGAAGATGGGGTGCCAAATCTGGGGGGGGGTACGGGTGCATATGGCATAGTGGGGCTGGAGTGGAGGGCAGAGGGTTGGGGAAAGGAGGAGCTGAGGTGCCAGAAGCAGCCTGCCTGCCTGCCGAGCTAAAGGCTTGCAGAGCTTAAAATGTTTCTGCCTGCTTGGCCATCTGCTTGAGTGAGTGAGCAGGAGGGTTGTGCTTTGTGACTGCCTGTTATTCAAACAGGCAGCTCCCATTGGCCAGTGTCTGTCCTGAAACCGGCCAATGGGACTGTGCTGGGGGTGGGAACACAGTCTGAATTTTAACCCCTCACCTTTGGACTCAAAGAGAAAGTTCCCGCAGCTGCATTTCTGAGTGGCTTGTGGGGCTGCGAGGCAAGCAGGGGAGCCTGCCTGGGGCTTCCCACTGTCTCCATGGGCCAGGTCCGGTGGCTTGGCGGGCTAGATCCGGCCCATATTTTGCCCAGGCCTGCTCTAGAACCCTTCCCAGTCCACAGAGTCCTAGAGCAAAGGGCCAGCATGTTTTTTTCCTTTGCTGGGCACACATACTCTTAGAAGTCTGGAGGGTCATGGTACAGCATAGTTTTAAGTCCCTTTTACGCACCTTTGCCATAGCCAGGTGCCAGTGTTGGGACTATTTAAAATTGTATCAGGTGCTA
This sequence comes from Rafetus swinhoei, assembly GCA_019425775.1. Taxonomy (NCBI): domain Eukaryota; kingdom Metazoa; phylum Chordata; order Testudines; family Trionychidae; genus Rafetus; species Rafetus swinhoei. The sequence continues at coordinate 118,862,222 of CM033449.1, forward strand.
ACTGACAGCTAGAGATCAACTGCAAATAGCAGCCCTACTCTACTCCCCATCCACAATCCATTTTCCCTGTCCACACCTTTACACCACTGAGGGTAGAAAAGGAGTTGCTATGCCTTTCCTGAGCCATCGGTGATTCCTCCGTTCTGGGAGAATCCTTGGGTAACCAGTTAAGGTAGATGTGTGGCCTGCTGCACAGGCAGAGAACTGGTACAAAATGGTTAAAACAGGAGTCTGATAAGATCAATCATGGTATCTGAATCCAGATTTCCAGAAAGAGAAAGTCTAAATATGGACACAAACACTTCTATACTCTGAAATGTTTAAAATCAGGTTTGGAATCCACATTTGATGGCTCAAGACCCATTTTTAATTAAAAAAAATAATTCTTCAAACTCCAAGTTTTATTAAGTAAATGGTGGAAAGAGCAACCTAAAAAGAATTTTCTAGAAATAACAGATTCGTTCATTTATGCTTCAGGAAGTCCATTCCTCCACAAGTGTTAAGTGACATGCTAGAGCTATATTGTTACTTATTACATCTCCCTGATTGCCTCATTTTAATTAGTTTTCTCTAAGCATTTATGGTAGATCGTTTATTAAAGTACAGATTTGCCAGTGAAAGAGTTAAAAAAAAAAAAGACCTCAGAATAGTATTTTTGCTTTCCTGCGTGACCCCAGCTTCTGCTAAAAATTGGCTAAATCCTTTCAGAGCCTGGTTGGCTTTCTTTGAAATCATATTTCACTTCTCTTGATTTAATTTTTACCTTAATCTTTAACACTTCATTGCCCTTCTGTCCAACAAACCCACCTATCATTACAGACCAAAGCTCTGGGGCCCCCCACAGCCATGCCACAGACATTCTCCTCAAAATGTATCCATGGTCTCTGGTCCCTCTGATTTATTTCCAAAGGAGAAGACGATGACCAAGGACAGAGTAGGTCCATTGCTCAGTGAAGAGGGACAAACAATAACAGGAAAATTGGAAATGGCAGAGGTGCTTAATGACTTCTTTGTTTTGGTTTTCATCAAGACAATGGATGGTGAGAGGATGTCTAACATAGTGAATGCTAGTGAAAATAGGGTAAGTTTAGAAATTAAAATAAAAAAAGAACCAGTTAAAAATTAATTAATCAGGGTCTGATTAAATGCATCCTAGAATACTCAAGGAGCTGATAGGGGAGGTATCTGAGCCTTTAGCTATCATCTTTGAAAAATCATGGAAGTTGGGAGAGATTCCAGAAGACTGGAAAAGGACAAATATAGTGCCCATCTAAAAAAAGGGAAACAAGAACAACCCAGGAAACTACAGACCAGTCAGTTTAACTTCTGTGCCAGGGAAGATAATGGAGCAAGTAATTAAGGAATTCATCTGCAAACATCTGGAAGATAATAAGGTGATAGGTATCAGCCCGCATGGATTTGTAAAGAACAAATCACGTCAGACCAATCTGATGGATTTCTTTGATCGGATATCAAGTCTTGTGGATAAGGGAGAAGAGTTGGGCGTGGTATACCTAGACTTTAGTAAGGCATTTGATACGGTCTCTCATGACCTTCTTATAAAAAAAACTAGGGAAATACAACCTGGATGGGGCTACTATAAGGTGCGTGCATAACTGGCTGGATAACCATTCTCAGAGAGTAGTTAGTAATGGTTCATACTGGAAGGGCATAACAAGTGGAATTCCACAGGGGTCTGTTTTGGGACCAGTTCTGGTCAATATCTTCATAAACGATTTAGACGATAGCATAGAGAGTACAATTCTTAAGTCTGCAGATGATACTAAGCTGGGAGGAGTTGCAAGTGCTTTGGAGGATAGGATCAAAATTCAAAATGATCTGGACAAACTGGAGAAATGGTCTGAGGAAAATAGGATGAAGTTTAATAAGGACAAATGCAAAGTACTCCACTTAGGAAGGAACAATCAGTTTCACACATACAGAATGGGAAGTGATGGCTCAGTACTGCAGAAAGGGATCTAGGTATCATAATGTACCACAAGTTAAGCATGAGTCAACAGTGTGACACTGTTGCAAAAAAAGCAAACGTGATTCTAGGAAGCATTAATAAGAGTGTTGTAAGCAAGACACAAGAAGTCATTCTTCTGCTCTACTCTGTGCTGATTAGGCCCCATTTGGAGTTTCGTGTCCAGTTCTGGCACATTTTAGGAAAGATGTGGAAAAATTGGAGAAGGTCCAGGGAAGAGCACCAAAAATGATGAAAGGTCTAGAAAACATGACCTATGAGGGAAGATTGAAAGAATTGGGCTTGTTTAGTTTAGAAAAGAGAAGACTGAGAGGGGACATGATAGTAGTTTTCAAATATTTAAAAGGTGTCACAAGGAGGAGGGAGAAAAATTGTTCTTCTTGGCCTCTGATGATAGGATAAGAAGCAATAGGCTTATTTGCACCAAGGAAGGTTTAGGTTGGACATTAGGGAAAACTTCCTAATTGTCAGGGTGGTTAAACACTGGAATAAATTACCTAGGGGAGGTTGTGGAATCTCCATCACTGGAGATATTTAAGAGCAGGTGGGATAGACATCTATCAGGGATGATCAAGACAGTGCTTGGTCCTGCAGTGAGGGCAGGGGACTGGACCCGATGATCTCTCACGGTCCCTTCCACTTCCAAGATTCTATGATTCTATTAATTCTTTCACATTAATGTACATGAGCAAAAACAAAACACAGGTCAGTGCTTATTTTATTTTAGTTCTTGAAATAAAAACTTTAGTAAATTCCCAAGTTAACTGCACCTCTGACCCTTTCATAGGCTCCATGAGGGTATCCCACTTAGGACTCAGGCCTTTCTTGGGCAGAGTCCCATGATATTCTCATTGTAGACCAGGGATTTAGACTCTAATTCCCAGAGTTGTTGACTCGAGTCCCACAACTTGAACTCGAGTCCGACTTAAGTCGCCTAGGTGACTCAACTTGAGACTCGACTCAGGTTCATTGTTTGTGACTTGAGACTCAACTTGAGACTTGCTAATTTTGTTAAATCGACTTGGTGAAAAAATTGTCCAAAAATGCCGATATTGATGGCTTGTACAAAAGTGACTTGACATTTTTAAAATTAAGACTTGAGACTCGACTTGAGACTCGACTTGAGACTCGAGTCACTTGACTCGAAAGTGACTTTAGGGACTCGAGACTTGACTTGAGACTTGAACTGTAGTGACTTGAGACTCGACTTGGACTTGACAATGATGACTTGAAGACAACACTGCTAATTCCTCCTGCAATTCACTGTGATCGCCTTAGTAAGTTTATGTTTAGTTAAACACCTGCAGTCCTGCTCACTCTCGCTCTCATAAGACAAAGTATTATTTGCCCAGAACAAGAGCATTACAGAAAGAACATATTGTAAAAAGAATAAAATGTTTACAAGCAGGACTACTTTTCCCAGCAATCACCCATCTTTTACATGAAGAGCCTGAGATGAACAAAGAACCTGAAACCCTTTCTTCTTGGATTGAGTCATGGTGAGCTCTCTCCTGTCTGAGGCTGATCACTGCTTTACTTATAAAGAATGAAGCATTTTAAGTTAGGGATGTAAGTGACTAATCGACTAGTCAACTATCCGATAAGCAAAAGTTTATCGGATAGTCGATAAACTAGTTAACTAGTCACCCCCCCCCTTACTGCCTCTATCAGAAAGAGGCAGCAAGGGTGAGGGATGAAGAGAGGGTGCTGGTGAGAGCCTGCTTAAAAGCCAGTTCCCCCCCAGTTCCAGCTCCGTGGGATGGGGCAGAGGCGCAGCTATGGCGTTCCATCTTTGAAAAATACAGGAGTCCCCACTGGCCGCAGGCTCCATTCCACGTTTCAATCTTTGAAATGCACAAGAGCCCCTTCTGTGGCTCTTGTACATTTCAAAGGTGGAATGCCACACGGCACCTCTAGGGTTGCCAGGTGTCTGGTTTTGAACTGGACAGTCCAGTATTTGAGCTTTCTGTTCGGGAAACAAATTGAGAAAATATAAGAGAAAATAGAAATGTCCGGTATTTTCTAAATAGGATGTAATGTAGATTGGGATGCAATGTCAAGTGTGTCTGGTATTTTTGTTGAAACCATCTGGCAACCCTGGGCACCTCGGCCTTTGAAATGTAGCAAGAGCCCAATGGGCTCTTGCTACATTTCAAAGCAGAAGTACTCTTATCGACTAATCGAATAGTTGATGGAAATTCCATCAACTATTTGATTAGTTGATTAATCTAATTTTAACATCCCTATTTTAAGTTGAACAAGTGGAAGTATATTAAACCCTGTGAACTACTCTATGTGGCTGCATTGTTTCCAGCCCAATTCCTTCCATTGTCTGTTTTCCTGCGGTCCATCCATGATACAGTCACTTTACACAGTTTTTCAGTCTTGTTTGCCAAAATTTTCCAATTGGGTAAAACCAATCTATGCAATTTTCCCCCAGAAGGAAGAAGTTCCCAGCTTTGTTCACTGGCTTGAGAATTTGCATTAATTCACACCGATTGATTCTAGCCCCTGCAGGAATCTCTGGTAACTCCCCTTCCTCCATACAATACAGAGAACTTAGGAAGTTGATAGAATGAATCTACATCTCAGTTAACTGATTATCAGTTCATTCATGCTTATCTGATTTCCTTACAGTCACCAAGTTGCTTGTCCTGTTTCAAGAAAAACTAAGCCCTCCACACTTGGTGAATACAAGGTGAAAGGAAACTAAGACACTTTTAAAAAAAAGAAACCAGATGTTTCTGAGTTCTTCACAGCAAGTAAGAATAAGTTAAAACTTTAAACATGCATGCCTAAAACTAAAACAGGCTATATAGTACATATAATAATCACCTAATATATCTGAAGAGATATAAAGAAATGATTTAAATATCACATTATTGACACTAATGTTACTGATAGTAACATTCCCTAACTCAACTATGCAGTCCTTAATATTTGCTTCACTAAAATAAGTTCTAAAAATTATTGATTGAATATGGAGAGTCTTAGGAGAAGCAAAATCAATTTACACAATTCAGAATGTTCTATTAAATATTTTGGACCTCTTCTAGAGGTGCCCTATGTGACCAGTACAAGGGATGCACAATAATAGAAAGAAACCTTTAAGGTATTAGGCTAGATCTAAGATCACAAGCTATCATATTATCTTTAACCATGATTCCTTGCTCATGGGTTTATGTGGGCTCAGTTACGTGCATTATTTCCTGAAAATTCACTTAATTCAAGAATGGATTATTCTTTGCAGACAGGTAAAGAATTTGCCTACAGGGCTCCCTCTTTCCATTATGAATTCAGCTTTTAAAAGGAGTGGGAGCTGACAAGGTAATCAGCTTACTTCCTATTGAACTAAGCTTTGTAATAATTGATGCTGTCTTCAGTTTAGCCAATTGATTATGCAGACTAAACCACATAATGAAATACAAGAAGCATCTCTGGATTCCTCGATTCTAAATCTGTGTTGGGCAACCTGTGGCCTATTGGGGTTCTATGTGTGGCCCAAAGGATATTTTGTTTACTGTTGCGTATACCCAGCGCTGTCAGATTCCATCGGTTTCCATCTCCATAGGGTTTTTTTTCCTATTAATAAAGGGACTCAGAGGTAAAGCAAAGCCACCTAAAGTGAGGTACATGCTGATTGCACACAACATTGGATGCTCCCTCTGCATCCAATCAAAGTGTGTACTACAGTTCAATTGGCACACCCCACAAATTCCATGTATACAAGTGCAGTCAGCAAAACTACCCTATCCTGGGAGACTATCTTGGTTATGACAATCTTGCAGCCCTTTGAGATGAAGGAGGGTCACTCATGCAACCCACTCACTAGCATAAGTATCCCATCACTACTCTAGTTCATCACAGTTTCAAGAAAGTTAAGTACAAATATCAAAAGTCAGAGAAGACCGTTTTCCTGCAGTGAATTCAAATCTTTTCACCCTGACCATCAATCCAGCAACACACATAACCATAGGGCTTGACTATACAGAGTGCTAGAGCTAAATCATGCCATGCACTAACTGGCTATGCTGACTGTATTACACACACTAAAAATTCTGAAATGTGCACTACAGAACTCTAAGTAGGGTCCCATGTGGCCAGATAGTGAATGGCTGGCTGGAATGTGGTGGATTTAAAACTCAACTTCCTGTGCAATAAATCTCCCCAGGTTAGGAATTGCTGACCCAAGCTGGGGCTTCAGAGTCTACGCTGCATTGTGGGGACGAGATCAACCACCCACCTAGAGTGGCTCCTCTAGCATTTTATTCATAGTTCTGTGGGAAAACTTAACTGTCCAGGGGATAAAGAAAGCCAGCTCATGCTATTGTAGAACATTTTTGGCAGCCTCCCAGATCATGAATCCAGTGCAAAGCCATAGGACTTGAACCCTGAAACCTGGCTTGACTCAGGTTCAGGCTCTCCAACCCCATGGGTTAGCATGACTTTAGATGAATAAGAACAGAAAACAACCAATTTGAATAACTATACTAACATCTGACGGCCCATGATATAGAAGCCCATTTTAAATGATTTTAGGTTAAAGTAGAGAATTTGCATATTGTGATTTTTCAGTCACTTTAAAAAAAATCAAAACCAGGTATATTTTTTTTTAAAAGGAAGCAGCTCTTTTCTTTCTAGAGAATCAGTTTGGTGCAATAATTCAAACGCATTCACAAGGATGAGGAAAACTATTAATCACATGAGTTTCTTTCTAGTTTGAAAAGGCACAGTTCACTTTTTCCAAATTCTCCAATTTCTTCCTTGATGAAGTAGCAAGAAATCAGGGAAGGATTCCAGTCTCCCTAATGAACAGGCCAATCTTGATAAATGCTGACTGCTCTCAGATTTTAAGGACTTCCTTTAATGATTCATACACTAAATGTCAATGAAGAAATCACTTATGAACTGTGTTCTAAGAAAATATATTTTCACCTAATGCATGAGTGATGAGCAATACACTCCTACGTGATGAACAGAATAGACAAAAAAGGTACAAAATTTTCTTTCAGCAACAAAAAACGTTTTTTGAACACTAAAACACAATTTTTAAAGAATATTGAACCTTAAATTAATTTTTTAAAATCAGAAATAAAAATATTTACCAATGTATTTTTGATGAAGAATTGGAAAGTTTCAGTCAGAATAAAATAAATAATTCTTTGGGCCTTAAAAGGAAAGAAGGAATGAATTTCTTCCAGCTGTAAATACACTTGAGGTTCTGTTGTTCCTTTGCATTTGAAGCTTAGCCTTCAAAGTGGGGGAGGGTGGAAGACTGTAAGTGATTATTGTTTGCATTTCCCACCCCTCCCAAATCTTATCTCCTCCTTGGAGTTTAGGCTTTTCCCAGGCCACACGCAATACTTCGTGATACATCTTGATGGGAGCACTCATTCATGGATTTAAAAGTAGATATTCTTCTACAAAGGAATTCACAAGCCAATTACAGAGAGAGAGTGTGGAATCGACCTTCACATACAAATTTGATATTGTTTCCCTGGGCCTGAACAAAGACATTAACTGGATGGCCTATGATAAAACCAGTCTTCCTTACATTTAACACGTCATTGACATCAAAAGCTAAGTATGGGGCGCTTCTGGCCCACTCAATTAGCCTCATCAGCACTGGCACTGCTATTAACAGGTACATTTTTTTCCCCCACTCAAACTCATCTGAAGAAAAGGGTTTTTCTCATGAAAGCTCATAATACTCTATAGTCCCTAAGCTGCCACAGGACTACTCTCTGTTTTTAAAGTTAGAGACTAACATGGCTAACCCACTGAGACTTTTTAATGGGAGCAGACACCCGTGCCCATGTTCCATTAGGCCAGATGTGGGGAACCTTTTTTGGGTTGGTGGCCACTGTCCCACAAAAAAATCAGTTGGGGGCCACACAAAAGTGAGAATTAAAAAAAGTCACTCCATTAGGCAGAGTGGGGAAGAGATGGTAAAGCTTGAGAAACTCCTTATCTTTCAGTATCTCTCTCTAGAGGCCAAGTATCAGAGGGGTAGCCGTTTTAATCTGGATCTGCAAAAGCGACAAGGAGTCCTGTAGCACCTTATAGACTAACAGATGTATTGGAGCATAAGCTTTCGTGGGCAAAGACTCACTTCGTCGACATGCATCTGCCGAAGTGGGTCTTTGCCCATGAAAGCTTATGCTCCAATACATCTGTTAGTCTATAAGGTGCCACAGGACTCCCTGTCGCTCTCTCTAGAGGATTACAGATTTTCATCTCACTGGGAAGATAACTATGGGTTTCTTAAAAACAAAATTTACTCATCAGAGAAAAAAAACAGTAGAAAAATAATATAAAACATTTGGTAAATCTAGAGAATTCTCAAACTCAATGAGATCGCCATCTCTGGCTTCGTTCCAGATGAAAGCAAGTTATATTATAGGTGGGGATAGAAGCAATACCTATTATTAATGTTGTCTGACATTTCCCGTTATAACACTCTGTCATCACTTACTTACAACTTTGCCAAACTACCCATTTGCAGTGATATTTTCTAGATTGGGTTTCTGCTTCAGGCTGAATTTGTCTGGTAAATTTCAAATGCTATGATTCAGCCATTTCTGAGACCGAGGCTGGGGAAGAAAATAAAATGTTAAAAAAAATGTGGCGATCTTTTCTTCAAATAGCTCTGAGACCCCCCCAAGCTTTGAAGCAGTGTTTTAAAATTTGTTGGGGAGAGAGAGAAGTGTGGGCTTTATGCTTTTGCGCTACTGCAGAAATCTGTCCAAATTGGCCAACTTATCAATTTTTTAAGAAAAAGCTAAAATCTCTGAAGATACCATCTGGACTGAGCCTGCACCAGCTTGAAGTTGTGCAAAACTCTCTTTATATCTGTAGCTCCAGGCTGCTGTGCTGTTTCTGGGCATCTGAACTGAGAGCAAGGATCCTGTCTTTCCTGTGTTCTTGATGCCCTTTCTTGCCAGCTCATGGCTGGTCCCTTGCAGATAGAAGATGTAATTGCCTGATTCAGATGCAGAGAAGAGAAGTGCTGGACCACTTGGGATGGATGGGAAACCTGGGCAGAAGGCAGATGTGTAACTGGGAGCAGGGGAACTGACATTGGCTGGATAAACACTGAGTGTGGGGTAGTAAATTTGGAAAAGCTGGGCAATTGAGATTCAGACCGAGAGGAGATACTGAGATTGGAAGGGGGAGTCTAAATGGATGAGACTATGAGTTGATGGGCAAATATAAGCCTGAGAAATGGAGACTGGGACTGGATGGGTAAGGAGACTGGATAAAGACCTAAAGGTGGGAGATAAGCAGTACTGAGACAAGAGAAGATCAGAGGAGGTGTAGCAGACAGGTTTGCACTTGGAGGGGAGTGGACAGAAGAGGCTGTGCCCAATACAGCACACTTCCCTCTAGAGCATGGAACTGAAGCAATTCTGTGGAAATATTTGAGAGACTCACTGGCAAAATGTCCCCTCTTATTCCAGTGCTGGTTCAGAGAGAGGATGACAACCTACCATTGATATTAGTTATGCCATTAAATCAAGTGGCAAAAGTCTATTTGGTGAATCTAACCTGGGTGTCGATCTCACACCACCTGAACAAAGTTCTTTTTTTCCCCCCCATTTGATTTTTTGAAAAACCTAGAAAATTGCACAAACAACTATGTTAAAGGAACTCTAGAGCAGGTTCATCCTGTCCATTGAAAAAGGCCGATGTCCTATCGAATAAACATAAGAGTGTGTCTACACTGCACCATAGGTTGAAATTAGATATGCAATCTGAGGCTAAGCAAATTGCGTATCTTATTTCACTGTTACTTTGAAATAGCTTATTTCAAAATTTGGCACTGTCTACACAGCACTTATTTCAAAATAAATTGCTATTCCAAAACATCCCTCACTTCTCGTGGAATGAGGTTTACAGGGACGTTGGAATAGCAAGCCCGTTATATTTCAAAATAACGGACGTGCTCAAAAGACATGGAATAGCTATTTTGGGATACCTCCGGTATCCCGACATAGCACTGCAGTGTAGATGTAGCCTAAGTGATTGCATCATCAGACTGCATCACAATACCATCACTCAAGGGTGCTGACAGAGTGCACAAGCAACCTTAATTTTGGCATTTCCTAACTTTTGAATGCTTGACTTGGCAACTTTTACAATATACTTTAAACACCTTTTTTTCCTGTGTGTAATATATTTAGAAGTCAATTGGTTCTTTCTGATCATTCCTTTATCATCTCTAACATAATCTCCCTTTCTGTGTCCACAGAAGTCCCACTCTATCACTTCCCAACCTGCTCCTCATGTCCCAGGTGTAATCAGGGTGAAGTTACAGCAATTCAGAAAGAGTGCTTGACTAGTAGTATATCTTGGACGAACTGCAAAAATATTTGCATGAAATCTGAATTCCATTGTAAATCAAGACCCAGCTCCCATTAACTTCAATGGGAAGAGGATCTCACTCATGGTCTCCATTCAAGGACTATCGTCCCCTCTATTACTGTGGAAAAATCACTACCTTCCTTTCCCCAAGGCTAGGTCTACACTATAGTTTTTTTTTCGGAAAAAGCTACGCAAATTGCACTCTGCAATTTGCGTAGCTTTTACCGATCACTTTTCTGGAAGAGGCTTTTCTGCCATTTGGCCCAGTCTAGATGGGGCCAAATGGTGGAAAAGCCTCCTCCTTCGGCGTAGAACAAGGCAAACAGGGCTCCTCGAAAGATCACGTTTGCTCTTCCGCAAAAAAAGTGGAAGAGCAAACGTGTTCCTTGGACAAAGCAGTGTAGACGTACTCCAAGTTTCTTCATCTCATTTTTAACTTGCTTTTCAATGCTCCTTCAAGTTTCTTCTTAAACTTAGAATATGTTAACAGTATGTAAGATACTTAGATCAGAAAATTCCTGGAATTCACAGAATATGATAAGCATTTTTGCACTTAATAAGTACATATTTCATAGTGCCATTACATGAAAAAAGTTACAATAAATTAAACAATGGTGAACTTGGAAGCCTTGGACCATTCCTTTATCCAAGTTTATTATTCAAGTGACTTTGACCTCCATTTCCTTAGATACTCCTTACCAATCAAAAAGATTGATTTCTATGGGCACTGATCCTGGCAAAAGGTTTAGTTCACACTCCTGCTGGACGTATCCCCTTTTCTATTTCATCGGACCACAGAGATATTATGAAATAGCCTCTTTAAATCTCTGTAAATTAAGGACATAACCCAGGCCCTCTGGCCAAGAAGGAAATTATATATCTGAAGGAAGAAAAATCTGGGTCCACACATTACTAGGAAATACTTATTTCCAGTCTTGTTACATCAAAGGAAAAGAAATTTGGCACCTAAACACACTTTTCTGTAAAGGGAACAGAACTATAAAGATTCCCTGATACTACTATGGTTAACATAGCAGGAAACAAAATATATTTACTGTTAAATGTCACAGTTGCATAAGCTTTGACAATTCTTCCTCTGCTCCTGAATTACGAAAGGTTTAATTTTTACCCGACTTCCAATTTAGCCTTGTAACATTCTTAAAGGGTTGTTAATTTCCTTTCATTTTATATTCCACTGCTACTCACATTTTTGCTCCTTCGTTGCTTTCAGCACAATTTATTAGTACAATATTTTAATGACATTTCCCTAATTTACATCTGTTTTATGCCCGTCCTAAATGGCAGTAAATCAGGAAAATGCCATTTAGAATCGAGGAATGGATTCTTTGTCTTTATCTCAACTCAGTCTTCACTATCCCACTGGCAAAATAAAATGGAGAAATAATTTAAGTTTTCCCCTGACATTACTGATCTTCAGGCCCACTTCAGGGTCTCCATTTGCAAGGAACAAAATTCCAAAATACAACCTAAGGAACAACCTCTCAGGCTACGTCTACACTTCGACGTTATTCGGGATACCAGAGGTATCCCGAAATAGCTATTCTGTGTCTTTTGAGCTCACCCATTATTTTGAAATATAATGGGCTTGCTATTCTGATGTCCCTGTAAACCTCATTCCATGTGGAGTAAGGGACATTTTGGAATAGCGATTTATTTCGAAGTAAGTGCTGTGTAGACAGGGCCAAATTTTGAAATAAGCAATTTCAAAACTGACTCAAAATAAGATACGCAATTTGCATAGCTCAAACTGAATAGCTTATTTCGAACTACAGGTGCAGTGTAAAGGCACTCTCTGTGACAAAAGTTGAGTGAGACACCATTTTCAAATAGCTGTTAGGTACAGACCCCTTGTAAATGCAACATCTCAAGGAAAGAATAGGCTTTGAGGTTGGACCACATTAAAGTTAACTAGTGAATTGAGTGCCAAGGTGAATAATCACAACTGGCCTATTTTAGTCAAAAATCATCACACACAGATTTATTTTAGACTTCTCTGAAATAACAGTGCAAGTAAATTTCCATCAAGTCACCCAGGATGTATTCTAGCTCGTGCTTAGCCCATGCTGCTCTAGGTGAAAAAATTAATTTAACAAAGCATTTTATCCTACTGGAAAATCGTTGCCACATTGATTTTTTATCACTTCATAATACCATGCCATTTTTAAAAATAAAATTTACTAAGCCTTGGAATGGCAAAGTGCACTGGGTCCACTTGGCTCTGTGATGGCTTTAAAAAATAGGACAACTCCTTTTAGGAATTAATTCTGATCACATTTTGCTTTTTTTATATAGTGTTCTGGTTTCTGTATTCTGTTCTCCTGATACTTTAGTCACTGTGCAGCAAAACTTCCAGTAAGCGCAGCAGTTGCTCAGTGTCCCACAAGCCTGAAGCTGTGACTGAAGAGAGTATAAAAAAGAAATGTCAACTTTACCTTGAAAACCAAGATAACATCTCCTCTTACTGCTTTACTTCCTTTTTTCCCCTTGGGCAACACAGTTCAGTAACTGTAATATCATGCTTCCTTGGGACTTAGATTTTTATAAGATATTAGACATTTTTCTTACAGTATTGTGCATCATGTCTTCAACAGCTAAGTGCCAACAAAGAAGAAGTACCTGAATGCTCTGCATTGGACAATGGGGTAAAATGAGAGAATGAAAACAGTCTTTTACTAACCACAACTTTTCCCCTCCCCTCAAAAAATCACTTCTCCCTGTTTGCCCCCTGATTCTCAGAATGGAAATCATACTGCATTCATCCCACTTCACTTCACATTTTACTCAGTGACCCCTATTGCTCCCATGTGCTGGATGAGAGAGAGAGAGAGAATTAAAGTCTTTCATAATAGCATCCTCCTAAAATATATATGACAACAAAATATCTTTATGCATATAACTTTAAATACATTTGCAGTTTAAACAGAGTTAGAAACAGTTAGAGCCTTATATGCTTCTTTGTTTTTCCTATACAACTTTATCAAGGTGACAAAATATTTCACCAAAAAACATTGAGGCAGTGTTTCAAAGCGGCAGTTGCCGCATGGAGCCCGGGATCAGCTGGCTGACCCCAGGATCCATGCGGCATTTCAAATCGGCAGTGCAACATCCCGCTGGGGACTCTTGTACATTTCAAAGCTGGCACGCCCGCGTACAGCCCGGAGTCAGCGGGACTCTTGTACACTTTAAAGGAGGAATGCAGAAGTTCCTATCCACTAGTTGAGTAGTCAATGGAAATTCCATCGACTACTCGACTAGTAAATTAACCGATATTTAACATCCTTAGTTCGTGCCCTCTCTCAATTTTTATTTTTATTGTTGTTTTTCCTATTGTTGGCACCATTCCTACTTCATCTGGCTCTGACCTGATGCCTCCTCAAATCTGAATCCCTCCAATCCCAACTGCCTTTCTAGGTCACTTAAACTCATGGGCTGAGGGTACCTTAGAACTCTCCGTTGTAATTGTTGTGACTGACACAAATGTGGGAACCCTGCTGCCTCTGTTCTGCAGCATCACGTGCTGGATGGCCAAATCTGTTGCTGAAGAGCTTCACAGACTCTGAACCCTGAAGGGAACTATACCTTTAAGAGGCTCTGGCAAGAGCCAGCTGGAACTCGTTGTTATGCTGTATAGAGGCTATGTTATGCCACAGTGATCAGTTAGGGCCAAGAAGTCTCTTAGAGGTCTGCTCAGTGTGTCATTCAGTATCTCAGGGATCACTGAACAGCATGTGGTACCAGAACTAAAACAAAGACACTATCTTGAATGGAAAAGGGGAACAGATAACACCCCTACCAAAGCTGAAACTTTCTGGAAATATCTAAAATAACTGGAAAAGTTTTAAACCAATGTGTTATACTCTTTCTGCAAGCAATGTATGCCAGAAAAAGATATACAGTCAGAAGGTAACTTTATTTGTTACAAAAGCTGGTCCTTAAGCACTTTATGTGTTTAATCGTTTTCAGTTAACTGTGACAGAGGAGGCTAATTACAAAACTATTATAGAAATTTGAGCAAGGCACTCCACATAAAAGTGAAACACATTAGAGAGATGTTTATAAACAGAGTACAAAAACTATGTAAAACCATAGTTTTTTGCGACTGATCTAAGGCTATGCTGGGGCAGTTTTGCAATTTTGTTTTAATTGCAGGGGGTTGCAAATAACTAAGTCCTTGATAAGAGATTGCAATTGGGACCTAGGGGGGCACACTGGTGTGGGACCAGTAATAAGAAATTTGGGGCACAGGAGGGGCTCCAGGCTGGACTGAGAGGTTTGGAGTATGGGAAGGGACTCTGGGCTGGGGCAGGGAGGTTGCAGTGTGGGGTGTGTGTGAGGACTCTGACCGGGGTGTGAGATCTGGTGTGGGGCTGAGGATCAGACAATCATAGAATCCTAGAACTGGAAGGGACCTCGAGCGATCATCAAGTCCAGTCTCCTGCCCTCACGGCAGGACCAAGCACTGCCTTGATCATCCCTGATAAATGTCTGTCTAACCTGCTCTTAATTATTTCCAGTAATAAAGATTCCATAACCTCCCTGGGCAATTTATTCCAGTGTTTAACAACCCTGAAAGTTAGGAAGTTTTTCCGAATGTCCAACCTAAACCCCTTTTGCTGCAGTTTAAGCCCATTGCTTCTTGTCCTGTCATCAGAGGCCAAGGAGAACAATTCCCCCTCCTCCCCCCCTCGTGACACCCTTCTAGATACCTGACAACCTCTATCATGTCCCCTCTCAGTCTTCTCTTTTCCAAACAAAACAAGCCCAATTCCTTGAGCCTTGCCTCATAGCTCAAGTTTTCTAGACCTTTAATCATTTTTGTAGATGATTTGTTGAGGATGAGGGGTTTGGCATGTAGTATTGTGCTCCAGGCTTAGATGGAAGCATTCAGAGGGCAGGAGGAGGATCAGGGCTAGGGCAGGGGGTTGGGACATAGGGGCTGGGATGAGGGCACTGGCTGCAGATGCAGACTCTGTGGTAGGACTGGGTATGAGACTCTGGGGTGGGACTTGGGGTGCAGGAAGTTACTCCAGGCTGGCATGGAGGCGTTTGGAGGGTTGAAGGGGATCATAGGTGCAGGTAAGCTGGTGCTTACCTCAAGCAGCTTCCAGAAGCAGCGGCATGTCCCCCCTCTGGCTTGTAGGCAGACATGCAGCCAGGTGCTGCCCCCACGGCTCCCCTTGGCTGTGGTTTCTGGCTAATGGGAGTGTGAAGCCAGTACCTGGGGCTGGGGGAGCATGTAGAGCACCCTGTCTACATCTACATTTAGAAGCTAAGGGGGGAACCTGCCAGTACTTCTGGGAGCCACTTGGAGCCTGCCTTAGCCCCGCTGCACCATTGACTGGACTTTTAACCACCCAGTCGGCAGTGCTGACTGGAACTGCCGTGGTCCCTTTTTGATCTGGCATTCCAGTCAAAAACCGGGACACCTGGCAATAGTACCTGGGCCTGGTTTAACTGTCTTGGCTGCTCTCCTACCCCTCATTCAGTGGTGGCCTTAGCAGTCCAGTACTTTGTTCACCACACAATACATTTTTCTTGCTGCAGGGAAAACACTGAGTTACGGAATAAAATGGCCACATTTTAAATAGTGTAGGCTCTCTGTGGCTATGTCTACACAGCAGTATTATTTTGGAATAATTGACGTTATTCCAAAATAACAAAGAGCACATCTACACAGCAAGCCATTATTTCAAAATAATGGCGAGCCAGAGGACTTCTTACTCTGACTCCTGTAACCCTCATTTTATAAGGAGTAAGGGAAGTGGAAGAAAGAGTATTCTTCCTTCGACTTCCAGCTGTGTAGACAGCACCAAAAGCCGAATTAAGCTATTTCGACTTCAGCTACACAATTGACATTGTGACAGCTGAAGTTGCATAGCTTAATTTGACTTTTCCCCTGCTGCATAGATGTGCCTTGGGTGATTCCAAGGCCAGCCTAAAAACAACTCAATCCTAACCAACCCTCTTTCCTTTGGCTGTGAAAAAAACATCTATCATTGTGAACACTTAGAAAATTCCACTTTGTGATAGAATTAAATGGCTAAAGCAAACGGTGGGCATTAATGTATGTCCTTAATACTCAATATTTTAACTTAAATTTCAAATAACTTTTCTACAGACCAAGCAAAACATCCACCCCACATTCAGGATAACTCAACTTTCAGATCTGCCATTTGTGTACTCTAGCCAATATATTTTCTCAGGTATTTCAAAGCTGATGTATTTCAGTGTTGAAATAATGTGGACTAGACACTCACCCAGGTATATGGCTGAATTTAATTGCATAATTGTAAACTTAATTATATCTCAACTATAAATTATGCAAGTATCATTTTCTAGAATGTATCGTTTCTTTGTTGGGGCATATTTTTTTCACATGCCTAGTCTCAGCTCAGAAAGAACTTTTGAATTTTATAGTAGCAATCATCTGTTTCATCATATGATGTATTGAAACATTTTCTAAGATGGTGAAAACACTTTCTCCTACACAGATATTTCAAATTATAAAGCTTTCCAAAACAAAACTCTACTTCTGCATTGAGACCAAGTATGGCAAAACTAAGAACTTACTGTAAACTTTCTGGAAAATTAGAAGCAGTTGAAGAAACTTGATTTTAAGTGGGAGGAAGCTCAACCTAATGAACAGGGAATTAGATTGGGTGTCACAAAATCTGATTTTATTTTTTGCCTCTCCGTGCCTCATTTTCCTTAATAGTAACACAGGGAAAGTTTGAGCTCTGTGGATAAAATAGCATATGAATTCTACCGATTACATTATCTAAATCTTAATTATAGAATCACTACCATAGGGCTTAGTAGATTTCAACTATGCACAGTTACGAGCTCAGTGCTTCTTTCACTTGGCACTTACTAATTATGTAGGAACTAGGTACCTTGTAGCTTTTCCCCCACCTGGCAAAACTGCTACTGATAAAAACCACTGGCTTGGTATATCTATAAAGTGAAGTGCTAACTTCATTAGTGCTATGCATCTGTACAAACCTCCATACATTCTCTTCTAATCTGTTGCAAAAAATGTCTATACTGGCAGCATGTTTGACAATGCAATTCATCCAGGCAACTCCCTGGCATGTATTTCATTTGACAGTTCTTGAAAATGCTGCCTGAGCATGGCTTGTATCTGACAGATATTTGATTGTGCACGATCACTGAAGTCTTAAAGAAAAGAAACAACATGTGAGCTGCTCCCTTGTGCAGCATGAAATCTGTCTTCACTGAATTTTGTTAATACCTTGAATTAGTTTTTTCAATAGACTTAATATAAGTTGGAGTTCCCCAAACCAAAATATTGGGTCCATTTTCTTGGTCAGAAAGGTCACGGTGAATCTCAAGCATTTCAGATCTTTGGTGCAGATATATTTCCAGGAGCTTATCCAAAACTCATCTAAACCCCTTGGATCTGTAAAATTGGTCCGGAAATCCCTGAAAATAAGATGTTTAGTCTCCCCCAGAACCAGGAATCATTGAATCATAGAACCCTAGAATTGGAAGGGACCTCAAGAAGTCATCAAGTCCAGTCCCCTGCCCTCAGGAAGTGCAGGAGCATGCAAAAATTTAAAATAATTGAAAAAAAAGGGAAGGACTTTTCCCTCTAAACAAATTGCTCATTAAACTCTCTTCCCATTTCAGGTTAAAGGTAAAACTTTTGAAATTCCCACCTTAAATTTTCTCAAGCTTCCAAGGGATCATTCAAGTTTTGGTTGAAGTTTTGAGTCGTGTTTGTTTACTCTACCACTGTTTTTCTTCCCTCCATGCTATGCTAGCCAGATGTTTATTAATAATAATAATGCTTACGAGATATACTGCTGTTTGCATCTTCAGAACACTGTACAGACATTAATTAATACACAAAACTCTAATGCAACAGATAAGTATTATGAACCTCTTTACTATTGATGGGAATTAGATACACAGAGATTTATTGCAGAAGCTGACTTTCCCAAAAGTCAAAAGAGTGCATTCTCTGGTGGAGCTGAGACTAAAGCTTCCTGAATATTCAGTTTTGCCCATGAAAGCTCATGATCCTATATAGGGATGTAAGCCTAAGCTTATTGGATAGATGAGTGGAGTACTCGACTACTCGCTGGCTTCCCCCCACACCCCGGTCCTTGCTGCCTCTGGTATGAGAGGCAGCAAGTGTGGGGGGGGACGGGGACAGGAGGTGGTGCTGGGCGGAGTCAGCTTAAAGGCCAGGTTCCCCCAGCACCATCTCCGCAGTGCTGCCTGCCTCTCCCGTCCGTCCCTGAAGCTGCCTCTATCTAATTAAATCAACTACACAATTAGCAAAATACCCATTCCTTAACATCCTTAATCCTATATATTTGAAAGCTTCAGAGGGGTAGCCGAGTTAGTCTGTAACAGAAAGAACTTAAAAACCAACAAATAGACTAGTAGAACCTTAAAGACTAACAAAACATGTAGATGGTATCATGAGCGCAATCCACTTCTTCAGATGACTGGAGTATTAGTCTCTAAAGTGTCACAGGACCACTCATTGTTTTTAAAGTTACAGACTAACACTAAGGATGTTAAATTGTGATTAATTGACTTGTTGAGTAGTCAATGGAATTTCCATCGACTACTCGAGCAGTCAAAAGGCACTTCTGCATTCCTCCTCTGAAATGTACAAGAGCCCCCCGCTGGGGCTCTTGTATATTTCAAAGGAGGAATGTGGAACTCCGCGTGCAGCTGGTGGCCAGTGGGAAGTCCTGCTGACTCTGGGCTGCATGCGGGCCAGTTTTGAAATGTACAAGAGACCCCAGCGGGGGCTCTTATGCATTTCAAAGCAGCAGTGCAGCATGGAGCCAGCGGAGGACTCAGAGTCCCCTGCTGACCCCAGGCTCCATGTTGCGCTGCATCAGGCTCCCCAGCTGATCCTGAGCTCTGCAGAAATGCCGTGCAGAGCCCGGGATCAGCTGGGGAGTCCCCGGCTGACCCTGGGCTCCAGGCAGCACTGCTGCTTTGAAACGCTGCCTTGCCGCTTGCTGCCTCTATCAGATGTGTTGCTGCCTGGCTCATCTGTGCGGCGCTGCCCTTTGAAGTATCCCCTTTCCCTCCCACTTTGCTACCTCTATCTGATAGAGGCAGCAAGGGGGGAGGGGATCGACTAGTCTTTAACAACCTTAACTAACATGGCTACCCATCTAAAATTCTTGAACATGACAGTGTAATTATCTTCTGACTGCAGAAGCTGCACTTTAATTTTACGTATAGTAATATATTTCAATAAAGCTACGCTCTTTAGTTACATGTGCCTGAGCCAGTATGTTTTAAGTATTGAATAAGGCCACTATGGATATTCTATTATGATAAAAAATTAGGAGAAATCAGCCTACAGGTAATTATGAAAGAAAACATTAAATAGTTCATCTGTTTTTATAATCTTGTACAGTAAAGTGGTTATTTGGGCAGATTTTGCCTGAAAACTTGTACATACCACCTATACAAAATTATGGAATTGTATCCTAGATCAAGCAGTTATTGCAACAGCATGCTCCTATTAGGAGACATTCAGAAACACTGAAAGGAGATTAGAAGAGAGTGGCAGGGAACTTCACATCTCTGTTATATTTATTGGACCTGAGCTACACTGCACTTTGCAAATTTTTTGCAGTCATTTTTAACTCAATGGAAGAATTCAGCAGCGATGCACCAGTATTATTCTGGTGTAATGGAGAAGTGGATCATGCCCAGTATTTATACAATGTTGTAAAGGCATATGATTCTACAAAAAAATATCAAAAATGACAAGAACAAATCTGAAAGGCAAATTATATGGTTAACATGGACCATCATCTATTTATGTATTTTAGAAATGTGTGTCTGTCTGTCCATCCGCCTATGAATCCATTTGTTCAAAAACTCCTCCTATACAGTAAAAGCTAGGTCACCATATTTGGCATGCAGCTTCCACTTATCAGAACTTAAAGCAAAGTCAAGGTTTGGTTGCGCCTAGAATGGGATTGTTTTCCATAACACAGAAAGGAAGGGGGCTGCTAGGAGAGACAGTTATACTGCAAATTGACCACAGGGGGTGGCCACATCCTTGTCCCTCCCTAACCCCACCACAGAGGGAGCCAAAGACATGTCACCCCTCAGCCCCGGCACCGGACAAGTGGGCGAGCAACACAGCCCTCGTCTCTGTGAGTGTTCTGCCCATGGGTGGCCCAACGTGGGCCCAACTGCTGCCAGTGGTTCAGTGCAGCCCCAGGTACCCACCACTGCCGGCCCAGAACGGCCTTGGGCATCCACCACCACAGCAGTACAGCCCCAGGGCGCTCTGGCAGCCACTGCTGCGGGACCAGCCTTGCCCTTGCTGCCACAGGTGACTCCGGTGAGACACCCATCCCGCCCTGAGCCCCTCACCCTCTGCCCTGACTCCTGCACCCCCCACCCTGAGCGCCTCCAAACCCAATGCTCTGCCCTAAACTCCCTCCCAACTACATGCCCTGAACCTCCCCATTCAACCACCTGCCTTGAGCCTCCCACCTCCTGCCCTGACTACTGCACCCCCACTCCCTGCCCTCAGCCCCTCCACATTTCCCAGCCCCCCATCCTCAGCCCAACACAACTCCCCTGCCCTTACTTCTATACCCTCCACACCATGCCTTGACTCCTGCATCACCTCCCCCCCCCCCCAAAAAAACCCAAACAGTTAAGAACCCAAGCCACCCCAGGTATATCTGCTAGTAGGAGACTAAAGAGAAGTAATTTCAAAAAAGAAGAGATTGTCTAACCTACTCCCCCATCCGATGCATTTTGATGAGGTTGATGATGATAGTTCATAAACCATATAATATTTTATGAAGGTTATGGAGAAACAAAACAAAACAACAGATGTCAAGAAGCAAACTTCACACAGAGAATTACAAGCATGAAATGTGGCAATTACAAGCATGAAATAGAAGGAATTATAAATGTGGCATGTTTCTGATTGAGCCCAACAACGGGGTCACTGATTAGAGGATGTGATAACAACAAGGAGAAGGAATGACAATAAAGAGGAAAACAATCATAGATAAATGAAAGGTCTGTAAATAATTTACTTTCATAAGCTCTCTAGTCTAAATTATTTTCACATTTTAATGGAAAACTAAAACACACATACAACCCACTGAATATAACCTGTTTAATACATAGGATATGATAAAAAACCATAAAGATTTCCATCAATCACAGTGGGCTCTACATCAGTCTTAGAAAGAGCAAGGTAACTATAATTAATAAGTATAACCATAAAATAGATTTATACATAATTATCTTCATTTCTAAAATATCTATCACAGCAGTGAAATATGTACTGTAGGTAATACCTTTAGATTCAGTCTCAGTCTCTCCCCCTCTCCCTCTCCTTCCCCTTCCCCTTCCCCTTCCCCCTCCTTTGGGTGACCTGTTACCTGGAAAAAAATAAATATATACCTGACCATAATATCATAAATCTTTTATACTCTTAAGATTTTAAATTATTTATACAGTGCCAGTATTTAAAGGTAATCTTATATACAAGTACTGTAGTTATAATATGAGAGTTTAAAAAGAGCAGATGCAGGCAAGGAACACAAATTGATCACAGATTCCTCTCTGTAACCTGAGGATGACAGTCACCAACCCTGTCATATGCTGATCCTGTCTAACAAGAAAAATATGTCCATCCTGCCACTTCGGAATTTTGGAACTTTTCTGAACATCTGGAGACAAGCCAGATCACAAGACAACACAGAAGCCAAAGATGACAGAAGAAAAATCAGTACGGAGACAGAAGGAAAGAGATCACCAGTTAAACTGTCAGTCCTAATGACAGGTAATGTAAGATGAAGTGAAAACTAAGTAAAGATACATTCGTGATGCTAGAAGATGAATCTTTTTGTACATACTAGAACACCAAAACACAAAGCAACTTCTAATGAAGGTCAAGGAAAGCCTAGTGCCCGTAAATAGAAAACACACACACGTACACATCTTAGAGACAGCCCCTGAGAATCCAGGGAAGGGCAGGAAATGGAGGTTCCCTAGAAAGAATGCTTAGCATCTACAGTTATGACATTCTTGATAATTCAAAATGAAATAGTGGATGAAAAGGAGAGGGAAGGAGTAGACCAGGCAAGAATCTCCACTTGCTCTAGTTTCTTTTATCCAAACTGTAACCCTGGGGAAGGGAAAGAGGTTTGAGAAAAAATAGTGGCAGGAATCCTCCACCTTCAAAGTTAAAATATTTACTATCCAGCAGCCTCCTTAATGAGGTGCGACACTTGTCTCCTTTCCTTTTTGTTTTCAATTTTGGTCTTCTACTGCTCTTTGTTCAGGTAATTCTGCCCTTCTTATCACTCGTGACCTTTTTGATGTGAGGTGTCTGAAATGGCTCATTAGGCAGGAGTTCCTATCTGTACTCACAGCAGATGTTTCTGGAAATACAGAACGGATTTTTCTTCCTCATTTTTTCTGTCCTGTGTTTTTGTGTGAAGTATCTGTTTCTCAGGCCTGATTTGTGTCTCTTCATAATTTTGTTCCCATTTCTCTTTCCCTACGACTCGTTTCTTTCATTATCCACTTGTAACATTTCCACCCCCTTTACCTATCCTCTTTTTCTTCTCCTTTACCTTCTCTCCTTGCTATCTGTCCCCATCTTTTCTAACCCCTTTCTTCTGTTTTCAACAGCTAAAAACATTTACAAATGACCGTACGTGGTATTTCTCTAGTGACTATCACTGGAGGATTATAAAGCTCCTCATGAAATTTGATTAAACTCAACAATACCTCTGTGAGTGCCTGCCATCAATTTGAAGATGTTTAAAATGACAGCCAGGAACAGAACCCATGATTACTGACTCCTAATCTGTTCTCAACTGCTAGACCCCACTCTTTCCATTTAGTTTTAAAATTATGTGATCTCACATTCTCTCCCCCCGACCCAATCCTCTAAGCCCTTCACCCCTACCCCATATTTGTTCAACTCTGCAGCACAGGACTGGTCCTCTGCAAGCACCATCAGCAACAAAACTGAAGAAACAATCAAGGAAGTACCACTGAAACTAATCTTGACTCATGGCTCTAACACTACAAACAGAATTGCCAAGGTACAGTTATAGTATCTGGGATAAATTATATTCTCTGGTTGGGAAAGGCCTAGGAGTGAAATAGCAGGAACACTGTCATTCCGAGTTGAGATGTGTAGGGCTAAAATGAACAGAGAAAATTGTCCAATCCTTGCCAAATTCTTTCCTCAGTGACACCTCTACAACCCCTCTAATAATAACAGGGTTGTAAATATCTAATAATTCAATTTGTCTTTTACCTCTGTTCCTACACAGTCATTAGAGGTAACTCACACTGCAGAAATAAGATACTCCCCAAAATTGACTTATGTCTATATCCAAGGTTCTGAGCTTGGTCCAAATTAGTTAGCAATAGCAGTCTCATAAAACTCAGATTCACCTAAAAAAGAGGCAAGAGGCAGAAGTACAATTCACAGTTTTTGATTAACACCATTTTCCAAAGTAGACATGTCATAAAAAATAAACTGCCAAACAATTACCATAAGCATTATATCCATTATGATTTTTAACATAATAAAAAAAGAGAAAAAATGTGTGTAATACTCAAAGTAGTCAGCCTTATAAACCATGTAATCAAGGTTATATTAGAAGAGAAATAACCTCGACGGCTACCACACTGTATGTTGGCAATCAGCTAGCTGAAGCAAGGAGAGTTTTCTGCCAAGAGAAGTCAGGCAAATAGATATTTGTTGAACAACAACTAGCAGAGAAATTTATAGGGCATGAAAACAAACTACATGACATTTTTATTGATCTTAAAAAGATGGGTTTTTTTGAGCGTGGTACAAAGGATTATTCCACAGCTTGGAAGATTATTGCATCTTCCTGAAAATTAATGATTAGCCATGGTTCTTACAAAATATTGCAAAGGATATAATAAAGAACAATATGACCCATGATATGATTCCAGAATCAGAAAATGTTCCCTTTCTCCCAATGCCCAGGTAGTTTTGTTGATTTCAGAGTGTCTCATGAAAAAATGTGGATGAATAGTACCCATAAGTGAGAAGTATTCAGGTCTATTCCATAGTTAACAGTTACTTAATAAATACATCAAACACAATGAAGAACACGACTAATCAAGTTAGTGTACAAATGGAGTCTGAATCTGCCAAAGTAATAGCCTAATGAAGTCAATGAAAGACTCTCATTTACTAAAGAAAAAAAATGGACTAATTTCTAAAAAATGTCTGTCTAAGGTGCCTAAATTGGTTTTACTTTCAGACTGGCAATCTTCTTACACCTCAACTCCTAGAGCTGTACAGTTACAGAGCAATCTGAGCTTTCATTTTAAACAATACTCTAGCCCTTGTGGTTGCAGAGAAAAATCTTGAAAACATGAAGCAGGGGGGCTGCAGAATCATACATAAATGAATACCAAGATTCCTTTGAATCAATAGATCTCCAGTCACCCTACAAAGGTGGTCAGTATCATTATCCCCATTTTACAGTTGGGCCAGTAGGCAAATATAAGAACCATTTATGTATCTGATCTTACGGTTTTTAAGCAAATATGATTTTGGGGTTCCTAGTATGATTTTTGAATGGTTGGAGTTGGCAATTGTTACCTACCAGCCCTGTGTTCTTGGGGAGCCAGGGAGTGACATTCATGGAAAACCATCCCCCCCTTCCCCTAAGCCTTTGCTAGAATCAGACAAAGCAATGAAAAGGCCAGGGAAGACACACCTAAACTAATTAAGGAAACACTCCAGCCTCATCTGCATTGAAGATAGAACAGAGGGAATCTCATTAGCATACAGAATAGAGACCAGCTCTTCCAAGGCAGGAACCACAGTGAACTATGGGATACCAAAAGCAGAGAAGCACTGCCTGATGAGAAATCTCTGCTCCAGATGCTAATGACCCCAGGCCTGCTCACACCCAAATTAGTCATTATCAGACCAATTCTAGTAACGATCCTATTGACATCCAAAATACTGAAACTGCCTAGTTGCATTGTGAGCTCATTCAAGGAACATCACCCATAACCAGGAGTGATCAGTCTCTATTGTCTCTCCTCTTTCTCTTTGAACTATTGTCCTATCCCTATAAAAACTCCTATCCTTGCCCCAAGAAAAACTGTTCCGATACCTGGATTTAAACCGCATCAGTTCCATTGAGACTTCTACATCTCCTATCTGATCGTGCTGAGGGCTCTACTCTGCTTGTCTCCTGCCCTCTGGACCCCCAGCTCCCATCACCATCTGGGAATCCTGATCAATGCAAGCTCCACGGAGTGCTGAGAGCTCTTTCTTTCTCTCTCTCTCTCTCTCTCTCTCTCTCTCCTCTCCCCCACCCGCCCTGCCCACAACTACCTATCTCTAAGCCTAGCCTCCTGACTCTGCCCTATGTAAACTGTTATATGGTTAGCTAGCCCTAACATTTGTAATCAGTTCCAATCTAGATTTAATATTGTAACTGTTTTGTGTGCTTGGTTTCCTATATATATATATATATATATATATATGTATAATAAATAACTTTCATTGTTAAGCTGGTTGATTCTCTCTCTTTCTTTCTCTTTCGTTCACTCTTCCTCAAGGGGTGTTGTTTTGGCTTCCCCATTCGCTCTGCAACAACGCTTCTTGTACCCAAGCTAAAGATCCCTATATTGCCCAAAATCCTGTGGGGTTTGCTCATCATGTGGTTTACCCGTGAATGACTGTGGTGTGAAAGTGGGAATAGGGGGTGCTGAACCTGGGGGCATATGAGGATGGCAGTTTAAAGTCCTGTTTAATCCAGCCCACTGAGTCCAAAGGCTATCCAAGGCTCATGAGGTGCAGTGCTGGCATATGCTGTTATACCCAACCCTGCCCAGGTCCAGGGACGTATGAGGGGTCAGCTTGTGAGTGCTGATTACCCAGTCCTCTCAGACGTACTCTGTTAATGGGTATGAGTGTCTGTGTGTGTTGCTAAGGTGGGAAGAACCCCATCCTGAGGAACCTAGTTCCTGCAGGAGAGCTCCACTGGGTGGGGGAATTGACAGCAGGGAGAGAATTCAGCTCCATATGAGAGCACAAGTAAGCACAAGCAGCACACTGATAGAATTGTTAACCCCCCCAGTCCCATAAGAGTAATCCTAATAAATGAGCATACCCCAGAGTATTGGGCAAATCTGGTAACACAATACAGGTACTCTTAAAGGGAGGCAGGCTACCTCCATGTCCCCTCCATTCCCCCAGTAGGCAAGCCACTTCTATTTTGGTGCTTATAAATGTAGATCTAGGAACTTAACATTAGGCACCTACACTTTAAAATTTTGGCTTAGGATGTTCAATGTATTCCTGGACTTCATGGGCCAGGAAAAACAAGGAAGGTGCTTTGCCTTTGCTCAGTAATGATCTCTTTGACTCTCTGCTGTATCATTAATATAATTTTGTCCAGGCCAGTAATCCCCAATCAGAATTACAGCTGAAAAAGAGACTCCTCCTCTAGAATAAATGGCATGATGGGTGGAATTAGAGGTGGGACATTACCCTGCCCTCATAAAGAGTAAAGAAGGTAGCTTCTAGGTCAATGGGGTGAAAAGCAGAAACCTGCATTAATTCCTGGTGTAAATTCAGTGATGGTGAATTTGGTTCAACAGCAGGTTTGTAGAAGACTGAGATCTGTTCTGAGATATTGCACTTAGTTGAATCATTCCATCTACACATGCAGTTAAGAGTGCAGTGAGGTTGGAGACAATCAATTTAATGAACTGAAAACTTTTTAATATTTTTGTTCAGAAAACACTCTTCACTGAAGAGCCTTAATAGAGATCTTGATGCCATAAAGTCAGTAATAAGACTAATGAATATGTTAAAAATTAACAATGCAAAGTCTAAAATACAATATTGTATGGTTATTAAGATGCGGAAACTTCTTCACAGAAGTATACGTAGTGATATAAATAGCTGCATTAACACCGTCAAACTCAGGAAGGCTGCAAAACCTACATGTATCAGATGAGACACTAACGTTGATCAAATTAAAATTTTACTGAAGCTTGTTTAATGTTCAATCAATTTTAATGTTACAAGGTCCCATAAGTGAATGATACAGGGCAATATTGATAATTTACGTAGCTCTAGTTCAGAATTGATTCTCTCTCTATTTTTAAGGTTCAAGTCTCTTGAATCCAATTTATACTTTACCGAAATGTCTTAGCCCTGGATATTGTGGCTTCTGATTCTAAATACCAATGGATCTGGTTTCCCACAAAGTTCCCTTTGGAGGGCACAAATCCTGAATGATTTTTTTTAAAGTAAAATGTGATGTTTGCTGAGAGAAAAATCCAAACATGTAGTAAAGTGCTACTGGCTGAAATGCACAGCCATTACCGGTACTCAGGTCGGCAGTCCATCTGAATGGGCCTAATATTTTTAATCTATCTCCATATGGAAAGCCTTTCCTTGACTCCAATTGTTTTGTTGCCCTTCTCTGAACTTTTTAAATATCTGCTGTCGCTTTTCTGAGATGGGTGACAGAAGTGACTACGGTATCAGGATAAACTTAAAAAACAACATATGGTCTGGTAGCACTTTATAGACTAACAAAACATGTAGATGGTATCGTGAGCTTTCGTGGGCACAGCCCACTTCTTCAGATGACCGGAGTTTTGAATTTAGGATGTGGAGACCCAAAATAAATAGGGGAGAAGGAAGAGGGGGGAAGGAAAAAAAGGAGGGGGGAAACCAGGAGCAGAGGGTATGGAAATATCAAACGGAAAAACAGGAAGGCAGAACTCGCAATCAGTAAGCACCTGAAGATTGGACAGCACCATCTCCACGGGAAGGGGGAGGGCGGGGCGGTAGGGGAAGTAGAGGCACAGCGGTAAAACAGCATAAGCAGGGACTGAGGCAGTCCCTGCTCGTGCTGGTTCGACTGTTGTGCCTCTGCCTTTAAAATGAAGCAAGAGCTCCACTCACCCTGCATTCCCCACACTGCCTCTCCCTTTGAAATGTAGCAAGAGAGGCAGAACCCCAGGCAGTCCCCGCTACTCTCAAGCTGTTCCCGCTGCTCTTCTGACTTTTAAATATAGTAAGAGCCACAGGCGGCTCTTACTACATTTAAAAGGCAAAGGCGCAGTGGGGATAGCGAGCACCCGATCCCACCCCTTATCGACTAATCAAGTAGTCCGTGGAAATTCCATGGACTACTCGATTCGTTGATTAATCAAAATTAAACATCCTTACTTCTGACTATGGAGGGACTTGAAATGCGTAATGTTGTCTCCTGTATTGTTTGTGCCAAAGTGTTTGAGCAGTTCCACACAGCACACATACCAAATATGAACTGCATATCAATCAACATTTCACAGGTGGTCTAGGCAGATTTTTCTGGCAGTTTTCTTCAAAGCACAATTTCTCTCATAGTGCACTCCATTTAATTTAATTAAGGGTACACAAAAATGTTGTGCACACACTAGTCTGTACAGTCTTTGTAAATTCATGTGTCAGCTTCACCCATACAAAACTAAGTTAAGTTTTACATGTCTAAAAGGAATAACCCCCATAATCAGAGCCAGAAAACATTTGTAACTAAGTTCACACCTCAAAATTGATACTCAGGGTAAACACAACAACATTGTCACTATAAATTATGGCCTTCCACAACAAGCTGGAGAGCCACAAGGGGCATCATCAGAGAATACTGTCAAGAATACAGAAATGCGTAGATGCAACCATAAAATCCAGTGAAGAATTCAAGCAACAGTAAGGCAATGTCATTGTATTGGTGAAGACACTGAATGGAAAAATGGATATGTATGAGAGTAGAAAAATTGGAAACAAACATTAGAAATAGGAAGGGTAGTGGAAATTTAGGTTTATTGTAGCATCCTTATATTAGGTGGTAGTTTATGTACATGGGATGTGCAGAATTTTATATCTGGAGTATTAATTTATAAGATGGACACCTTTGGAGTGGAATAGGTACTTAGTGATCTTTCCAAGCATAAAGAAATAAAACTTGAAAATTCTAAAAATGAGCTGCAACAAGTAGTTCAGGAACTACATCTACTTCTGAGTCTCCCTGCCAACAAGAAGGGAAGCTGACTGAGTAAACGTTCAGGGGAGGGAAAAAAACACTCAAATGGAGTATACACAAGGCATTTTGAAAACACAAATAGGGCATGACAGTGAAGGAAATGACTCTCAATTTACATTGATATTACTGCGATAAGAACCTATGTAATTCCAGCACAATTCCCTGATTTAAAAGAAAAGGTTTTAAGAGGGCACAAACTGGCTAAGTCAAACATGCTTCCCTATATCGATTGCATGGGCTGGCAGTGTATTTCCAAAGGTAACAGTCAAAGACGCTCAGTTAGATTCTGCATCTTTGAAGATACTGAGCTATAAATCTAGGTGTGTTTCCATATAAAGGAAAAATCTTGGTAAATTATATGATTAGTGACTAGATGACTCAAATGTATTAGCCTGGACGACCAGTCACTTTAAGGCTATGTCTAAACTACATCCCGCTTTGGAAAGAGGGATGTAAATTAGACAAATCGAAATTGCAAATGAAGCTGGGATTTATATTTCCCATGCTTCATTTGCATAATGGCGGCCACGCGTTCTTTTGAAAAAGGGCTTTTTGAAAGTAAAACTGCCGTCTAGATGCGGTTCTTTTAAAAAAACAACCCTTTTTCGAAAGAACCACATCTAGACAGCAGTTTTACTTTCAAAAAGCCCTTTTTCGAAAGAACACGCAGCTGCCATTATGCAAATAAAGCACGGAAAATTCAAATCCTGCAATTTTGATCTGCCTAATTTACATCCCTCTTTCAAAAGAGGGATGTAGTTTAGACATGCCCTAAGACTGTGCAATAGTTTACTATCATAGCAGCAGCAGCAGCAGCAGCAGCAGCAGCAGCAGTCAAAGTGTTGCTGTCTGGAAAAAAAGCTATACAGGAATCCGATTAAGGTTGTGCGACTGTTGTCGGTTTCCTTTGCTCCCAGCTTTGCCTGCACAAAGAATCTACACTTGATACAAGGGAAACAGAGGGGGGAAATTTTTGTAGGGTGAATTCTTGGCTTGATTGTCTTCAATAGGGTCTGGATTTCACCCTAGAAATTTGGTAAAACTTAAAGAATTACCAGTTCTTTCCCAGCTCTTGTCACTTACATTTCAGTGGTTTTCCATAACCACAACTCTGCATAGTGTACTCTGAAACATTTCTTCACATAAAGTCTGAAACAAAATAAATAGCTTTCAACTAATTAGCTTTATATAATAGGATTTCCTGTTATACTTTTAGCCTCAGAAAGCCTTTACATTGTTCTTTAAGGATGAAATAGTACCATTTTGCCTAACAATAAATTTGCCATTCCAGTTTATATCAGAACAACCCATGTATAAAATACATTGAATTAAGTTGCAGAAACAACTCAACTTTTAACTAAAAAAATTGTTTTGTTTTAAGTCTATATTTGTACATTTGAATACACCATCTTTTAAAAGATATACCTTAAATTTCATATTTATATAATCTGGCTGAGGATAAAGGAACTTAAAAGTCATCTCTCATCTGATCTTTCTATTGACCCTCAGTAGCATCTTCTTCGTAAGGACTGTGGTGATCTGGATAAATCAGATGGTCTGATTATACATTTTAGCTTGTGCATTGGAGAGAAAACAAAAGTAATTTCTGCATGAGACATTCTGATAATGTAGATTTAGGTTTCTTGTTATCTAGTTGTCTCTTAATAGACTTCCATTGAATGATTTTATAATTATAAAAAATGCTGAAATATTTTTAAAGCTGTAGAGCTAAAATAATCTGCTGTATAGTATGTCCTTTTCCAATATTCTTGTTTATTTAGGCTGTAAAATCTTCTAGTGAAGATTATTTTGAATTATTTTGTTTCTATAATTCCTAATACAATGATATGCCTGTCTTGCTTGCTTATTAAGCACTACTATACTAAACAAATAATGAACAATAATTAATAAAGCTATACTTCGTATGTTAGCCAGATTCAGTGGATCGCAGTGACACATAGGAAGCCTCAAAAAGAATCAGTGAAGTGATGTTGATTTGGCTTGTTCACGGTAGGCATGTGAACTACAGTAGAGGATACTTTCAAACTTCTGATTGTGATGTAGGCTATTTTGATTCAGCAACATATAAGGGAACATTTTATGGCGCAAACCTGTGAAATCTCTATATACTGTCCTGATTGCAAAGCCTACCCATCTATTGATTTCTATAACCCTAATTCTTAGAGAAGGCAAACCTCCCCTCATGTGCTTAAACTTGTGATAGACACAGGAGTAAGACAGAATTGTATAGTATCCTGGAATGCAATTTTCCAAAGGAAATCTATTTCAGTTATGCATATAGAACCCTGTCTCCCAAGGGCAGTTTCCCCAGCCCAGCATTGACACATAGTTCTTGAAAATGAGTCATTATAAATATGCAAGATAGTATGAAGTATCGATTCTGGGGAGTGATCCCTATCTTTGAAGGGGTTAACAAACATGCGGACAAGGGGGATCCAGTAGATACAGTATACTTAGATTTTCAGAAAGCCTTTGACAAGGTCCCTCACCAAAGGCTCTTGTGTAAATTACATTGTCATGGGATAAGAGGGAAGGTCCGTTCTTGGATTGAGAACTAGTTAAAAGACAGGAAACAAGGGGTAGGAATAAATGGTAAATTTTCAGAATGGAGAGGGGTAACTAGTGGTGTCCCCCAAGGGTCAGTCCTGGGACCAATCCTTTTCAACTTATTCATAAATGATCTGGAGAAAGGGGTAAGCAGTGAGGTGGTAAAGTTTGCAGATGATACCAAACTGTTTAGGATAGTCAAGACAGAAGCAGACTGTGAGGGACTCCAAAAAGATCTCACCAAACTGAGTGATTGGGCAACGAAATGGCAAATGAAATTTAATGTGGATAAGTGTAAAGTAATGCACATCGGGGAAAAATAACCCCAACTATACGTACAGTATGATGGGGGCTAATTTGGCTACGACAAATCAGGAAAAAGATCTTGGAGTTATCGTGGATAGTTCTCTGAAAACTTCTACACAGTGTGCAGCGGCGGTCAAAAAGGCAAATAGGATGCTAGGAATTATTAAGAAAGGGATAGAAAATAAGACCCAGAATATCTTACTGCCCCTGTACAAAACTATGGTACGCCCACATCTTGAATACTGTGTACAGATGTGGTCTCCTCACCTCAAAAAAGATA
Organism: Rafetus swinhoei; assembly: GCA_019425775.1. Classification (NCBI taxonomy): domain Eukaryota; kingdom Metazoa; phylum Chordata; order Testudines; family Trionychidae; genus Rafetus; species Rafetus swinhoei. Next base: position 118,894,848 of record CM033449.1, read on the forward strand.
TTTTGGCCTTGGAAAGGGTTCAGAAAAGGGCAACTAAAATGATTAGGGGTTTGGAACGGGTCCCATATGAGGAGAGGTTAAAGCGACTGGGACTTTTCAGTTTAGAAAAGAGGAGACTGAGGGGGGATATGATAGAGGTATATAAAATCATGAGTGGTGTGGAGAGGGCGGATAAAGAAAAGTTATTTATTAGTTCCCATAATAGAAGAACTAGAGGACACCAAATGAAATTGATGGGTAGTTTAAAACGAATAAAAGAAAGTTCTTCTTCACACAGCGTGTAGTCAACCTGTGGAACACCTTGCCAGAGGAGGCTGTGAAGGCTAGGACTATAACAGAGTTTAAAGAGAAGCTAGATAATTTCATGGAGGTTAGGTCCATAAAAGGCTATTAGCCAGGGAATAGAAATGGTGTCCCTGGCCTCTGTTTGTCAGAGGCTGAAGAAGGATGGCAGGAGACAAATCGCTTGATCATTGTCTTCGGTCCACCCTCTCTGGGGCACCTGGTGCTGGCCACTGTCAGCAGACAGGCTACTGGACTAGATGGACCTTTGGTCTGACCCAGTACGGCTGTTCTTATGTTCTTATGTTCTATTACAGCTGTCTGGAAAACAAAAATTCTGCTTCATGAAAAATGTCAAAGTTTTGAAAATTGTATTTCTTCCAACGTAGAACAAAAACAGCATGTTCAGAGTTTTTAAGCAAATCAACGTTATAGAGAGGGACAGAGCTCCGCCCAGAACAGCCAACAGCCCTTTAGTTAAGCCACTTACTGGGATGTGGATGACTCATGTTCATGCCCTTGCTTCAAATTTAAGCAGAGCAACACTGGACATACTCATGCCAGTTAAGTGCCCGTGGCTGTTTTCAGGTGCATCTCACGGTGAAAAAATTCCATCTTGGACTTAAGAAACCTTGCCCGAGTAAGTTGTAAAAGATATGTTTTTGTAGGAAGTTTAAATTTTGATGTATTAGTTTTTTCCAGCAAAAATATTTCACTGATTTTCTTTCCAACTGTAATCCCATATGAAAGATAATTACTATTATAAAGTGCTCCCTCAATTAGAATATTAATAGGACATTACTTTGATGGGGAGACACACTGATTAATTTATGAGTCGCTTAGGAGACCTAGTAGACTAGCCCTGGTCTACACTAGGGAGTTGTTTTGAAATAACTCCCCTATTTCGAAATAACAAGTGGAACACCCACACTACCACACATGTTATTTTCAAACAAGGGGCTGGTTATTTTGAAATAATAACTCCTGCTTTCCACAAGAAATAACACTTATTTTGAAAGTTATTTTGGGAGTTATTATTTTAAAATAAGTTATTTTCAAATAATTTCCTAATGTAGACATGCCCCTAGATTAGTAACAGATCTTTCCAAAGAGCACACAATCTACACACCTGCTAGAACTTTTCATGATTGCCAACACCTCACATATGAAAAGTTTGGTATGCATTATTTTCTGAAATTAAAAAAGTTAAATTAGTTTTTTCACATTTTTCCTTTCGGGATTTATTCTGAGATTGGAAGTGGAAATATGAAAAAACAATGAGAAAAAGAAATATAAATGAAGATATGCCCAGGCCTGTTTTGCAAGTCCAAAAACATCTGGATAAGATTTGGGTTCACAAAAATACTAAGAGCTTGTCCTGGCAAAAACACCAATTGCTACTGAAAGTACCAAAATTCCTCATGGTTTTTTCTTCAGTGGCAAATAAAGAAGTAATGTTGCTATAGTCCATGTTCCATTGATTTATAAATAGAACTATTAAAAGCACGTTTCCTGACACAGAAATATCCAAGTCCCATGTTTTCAATTAACCTCCTCTAAATCAAAAAGGAACAAAAATTCAGTACTCAGGTGTCACAAACACTGGAGATTTTCAGTGAGGAACATCTCTTGTGCAGCATTTTATTTATGCAACACTGCCACAGGTAGCATAAACAATACCTGCAACAGCCAACCCCTAGACTTCAGGTACTGGGAGAGTCCTGGAGAGGGCACATTATGTTAAGAGCAGGACTGGAAGATGGCAAGGTGGAGCAGGCCTTTGTTACACCCATCCTTCTCAGAAATATAATCACTAGGACTCTGTCACTGGAGTACCTCAATCACTTTAACATACATTAGGGATGTCAGTCAGTATGGGATGGGAGTGTGAAAGTGATCACAGTTTAAGAATAGTGTAAGAATAGTCAACAGCCAGGCTACAAAACATTCACTATGGGTGAAATTCAGAAAGCCACCACTGAAGTCCCACTTCAGCTCTTAAAATATGTATAGTCCTTCTGTTGGCCATCTAAGGATAAATGAATTTCACCTCATGCGAAAGAGAGCAAGGAAAATAACTCAATAAATGATGGATACTGTTAATACAGATGTGCATAGCCATGAACCAAAGCTAGACTGATCAAATATTGTTGAGAAGTTGGAAGTGTGTGAACTCTCAGCAGTTCAAACTTTAATTTGCGCTCATGATAGAATACTTCTGAAGAGAAAAATGTAATTTTGTCATTTAAAAAGGATGGAGAATGAGGAAAATGATAAGTGTAGTCTTTAATGTTTTTCTTTACTCTGTTTTAAAATGTTCAAACCTTCAGAGACATCATATTTCCCTTAAAATTAAGGTGGTAAATAATACTGATGTTTCTTTCACCTTTAAAAGTATCAACAAGTGAATGAAAAAAATAACTCAAACTATATAGCAGAATCACAAAATTGAGGCAGTAAGTATAATTGACCTGATATTAGGTCAAAAGATAAGCTTTGAATATTGTACTTCATTTTAAGAGAATGTGAAATAATATCATCATCTTCTCCAGATATCTGGTTCTCCCTGAGATGCTATGCTCCTTGCAGCATGTTATTTAATCTTTTTCAGAAGTCCCTTCATTGGTTTTACTGGTAACATATATGGGAAATCTCCACAACTAAAATGCTTTAGGCTACCACATTAAGGGATGTTCATAGTAATGTATATACATTTTGCCTGTTTGTCTGTTTTTCAGTTTAAAGTGCCACATGGTAGCCACAATGGTAGCCACATAGGAAACAAAAAGTGAACAAGGCCTTCATTTTCATTGGCTAAATAAGGACCTGTTAAGAATATTAAACCGTTAGGTCTTCTTTAAAAGCAGAAGTTTGATAAAGCTGACAGTGGAATCTTTTACATTACAAAGCGGTGCTATTTTAGCACTGACCTTGTTACTTTGTTTTAGAGACTGAATACTTAGTAAGAGAATATCCTGGACTCATTTTTCATATTTCATTTTGATCATGTTTCTCCCTGTGCTCCAAATGGGAATTGTATGTGCAACAGAGTGCTTTGTTTTGGTAAGATTTTTTTTAAATGTACAAGTCACTTGAGCTACGTCTACACTGTAGAGCTATTTCGGGATACCGGAAGTATCCCAAAGTAGCTATTCTGCGTCTTTTGTGTGTGCCTGTTATTTCAAAATATAACAGGATTGCTATTCCAACGTCCCTGTAAACCTCGTTCCACAAGGGTTAAGGGATGTTTCAGAATAGCGCTTTATTTCAAAATTTGGTGCTGTCTACACAGCGCCAAATTTCAAATTAAGCTATTTTGAAATTACCTCAAAATAAGATACACAATTTGCGTTGCGCAATTGCGTAGCTTATTTCAAGGTAAGGGTGCGGTGTAGATGCAGCCTTGGTGTTTAACTTACACGAGGCAGGTCAGATATGTGCACTTGGAGCAGAAGGTGGAAAGCTCTGTGATGGTCCTTGCTTTCTGTAGCAGTTCATTTCAGAGCTTTGGATTGGCCCCAAAAAACCTTTGTTTCCTGTATTGACAGGTTTTTCTTTTTTCTTGTAGGCTATCTTTTCATTTAGAGAGGACCAATGACATGAATATGTACAAAATTATCAGATATCAAACATAAAAGGAGGATTGGAAAAAACCCAAACTACAAGCAGAACCAAAGGAAGTATTTTTTTCAAATGCTTTCTCTGCTAGACCAAGAGAAATACATATAAGTCAAATTGAGATAATTTTTCTAAAGGAATTTATATATTTTTAAAAAGATACTTAGAGATGGCAGGAGACTGTTTGTTACAATTTATACTAACTCACTGCATACAAGGGATAAATGGCTTGTTAAAAAAAAAAACTCCTTGGCATAACAGTTACATAAAATGTAATGGTATGTTTACTCAAAATGACATCCACAGTAAAATGGTTAAGAATTAGTAGTAGTATGATGAGACTGTATTCCAGTATCATCATGATGCTCTAGAACAGCATGATGCTATAGAATAGCCACTTAATGGGAAAGATTTCACATCAGTCTTGGGTAAACACCTGTAATTCTTTTTTCCCTTGCAGTAGCAGCTTTGTTTGTGATTACACGTAGTCCAAAATGATATAGCCTTTACTTGATTATTAATCATATTTAGTTTTCACAAACCATGATCTGGTGAGTGGAAATATAATTCCCCCCAACCAGCTTTTTACTTTTCTGCTAAATTGTAAACAGCTTTTAAGTTGGAAATAAAACTATAAGGGGAAAAATGACTTTTTGGACAGAGTGTGCCTCTTCCAAATCCTAATGTGAGCATAGACACAATGCTAGAGAGGTGCTTAATCCAATGTATTTCACACTTACAATCATATAAACAGATTCTAAACTATCTTGTAGAAAGGTGGCGTGGCTTGAAGAAGATAAGCAAACCTAGAAAAGAAAAATTCCCAAGATTCATTTGCAAATGAATCATTCTTTTGCCTCTTATCTTGTCACTTTGTGTGTGCAGTTGAGTCTGTAGAATTTGTTGGGAGATCCTCTATGGAACTTGCAGTTGGGGTGCCAATCTTGATAGGGATTTCTAGATATTACATTAATTAAGCCTCAATATGTGTCGGAGAAAGGAACTATTATATCCATTTGATAGCAGATAAAATGAGGTACAGAACAAATTTACCCAAGAGGAAAAGTAAATCAGTGAGGCCACGTGTATTCTGCAATGCTATTTCATGATACTGGAGTATCCCAAAATACCTATCCCATATCTTAACAGCAAGCCCGTTATTTCCATTACTGGGCTAGTCCCAGTAAACCTCATTCCACAAGGAGAAAGGGATGTTTTGGAATAGTGGGTTATTTCAAAATTTGGCACTGTGTAGACAGCACCAAATTACGAAAAAAGCTATTTCAAAATCAGATCAAAATAAGATATGCAATTTGCATAGCTCAAATTGCGTATCTTATTTCGAACTATCGTGCAGTGTAGACTTAGCCTGACAGAATCAGGAAAACAACTAGAATCCAAGCATTCTGACCACCAGTCATCTAGAGAATCAACTACACATATTCCTCATTTTGGGATACTCTTGCCCTTAATACTTAAATAATGCCAGGTCAAAATCAGGAAGAAGGAGGAGGGGAGGGTTTGGAAAGTGGAATCAAACAGGCATGCTCAGTATATACTACTAAAACACGTACCTGGCATTGCCTGGATCCTTCGGGGCATGGGGCTGATGGTGTGGGAGGTGCAGAAGTTAGGGCAGGACCTTGGGAATGTAGGGTGGCAGAAAAGGAGGCTCGCAGCATGAAGAGTGAGAGAGTGAGGTTTAGGGGGATCAGGATGGGGGGTTCCATCCAGCAGGGCTTTCTTTATACACACACACGCACGCCACCAGAGGCCTTCTGTCTCATCCCCAACCGCCGCCCCCCCAGCCACCAGGATATTGAATATTATATTAAACCCAAGATGTAAGCAGTGGGAAAGTTTAAGTGTGTCTGAGCTGGTGTGATGCACAAACTTGAAACGTGATTTCCTCTAAATATGCTGTGTCTTGATTAGTTGCAACACAACACATTCTTTCCACAATGGCATTCACTTAGGTGAAAGACTTATTTACATAGACACTGAACAGTGTGAGATACAGGGTTAATTACCCTACAGATTTAATTTATGCAAAGGGAAGGCAGGAAGGAGGATGCAGGACTTTTGTCTCCTTTTTTCTAGTCTCACAATAAGTCAAGCGCTTTCATCCATATCAATTAGTTAATAAATTACATCTTACCAAAAGTTTAATGTGTATTTTACTCCTGTGTACAAAATGAATTAAATTTAAATAGCTTGGGAAACAGCAGCATAAAGGCACATCATTGATTATATAGTGCAATGCATAAAACATCTTCAATTAATGTACTGTATCAGTTTAATCAATAAAGCGCTGAATTTGTTTAATATGGGGGAATAGAATATTTATTTTTCTTTAAAAATCATAATTGTAATACAACAAATACATTACCCTTTTATCCACTGAGATGCTCTCAGTTCAGCAAAAACTAGAGGGGCTCAGCAACTCTGAAATCAGTCCTTGAATTTTCAACCCAATGGCATTTGTTTACAATGATTTTATAGAGGCTTTAGCATCTTAAAGTGTTTAATGCAGACACAGTTAGTTTGCTTAATTTTCTCCTCCTTTGTATATTTGTCTGTTTTTTCCTCTCTCTCAAATTCTCCCATTTCTCCCCCATACACACACTTTGCAGAAGCTACTTATACACCTGGACAGTCGGCAGCTCAGAGCTGCTCTGTGGTGGCCTAACTAAGGGAATTAGTTTAGTTTGAATATATGAAATATGAATATGCTATTTAAGCCACATACTCTCCTAAGTATTTCCTATGGTCAAACTTAAGTGACTCCCTGCTCAGTGAACAGGCTTTTATGGATCCCATTCTTAGCACCTAACTGCTCACATATTGTACAGGTAGGATCTCCCTGGTCCATCACATTGGGACCCGTGTGGTCCCAAACCACGGAGTTTTCCGGATCGGGGAGGTCAAGGCTCCCTACCCGGCTGTAAGCTCTGCTCCTTGCTGCCTGCCCCACAGCCTCCAGGCCCAGCTGGGCCTGCGCTTCTCACTTTAAAAGGTTACCCTAATTGAATATATACTATACCTTCTACTAATTTTGCTTTCGCACCACTGTGAACCAACTAAATGCTTAATTACACTGCCCACTTGGGAAGGGACAGCTTATTGCAATAAACATCATCTAAAACCAATGACATTTGTGTACATTTTAAAAATTAGTCTGATTTTTGTTGTGCCCATTAATCATATTCTGACTTAGAAAAAACGTGCAAGTTGTGAACTGTAACAGAAGAGGATGTGTGTTCAGGTTCATGACTAATCTGCCAAACTAAAAACACTGTTCCATTCCCAGACTTCTCCTTCTGAATACTGACACATTAAATCTGGTATGGGAAAATATACAAAATACGTATTTTTCAGGATCTTTAACCTGAAAATAACAAATTGGCAATAAAAGGTAATCAACTTGGAAGTCTTGGATACTTCTTCAGTGGATAGTAAAGCAAGTGAGTTAAGAATATAATTTTAAGTGAATTTGGCCAAGCAAGTGTGGTTGTCTAGGGCTATTTAAGATTTTATTCTGACATGGACATTCCCAATGACAAAACATTTTAACACTAAACAAAAAATGGGTATTTGACTTGCAAGCAGTTAGAACACAAAAAAGTTTAATATGATTAAGGAATGACTAAGGCAAGATTCTGCAACCCTTCCATTAATGAACTCCTCTATTCCTGAAATTCAATTGAAATCAGTGGCACTATTTGGCACAGTCTGGTGCTACTCAGCCTACAAAAGGATGGCAAAATATGCCCCTAAATAAGGAACACTGCATCTGACTAATGATTTCCAAGACAATTGTATTGTCCTGCTAACCTGGAAGAGTAGAAAAGTAACATAAGTATTTCTCTCCCAAGAGTCCTATGTTGTTATGGAACACTGCAGTATATTAGACTTCAGTAACACTCTCCTTCAAAACATATTTACTGTAATATTGGCTGACATCTCATTTAATTAGATTGTGTCATGTAGAATTGAGCTGTTTGGCAAGTGCAGTGCAACACAAATGTAGATAATACTATAAGAAACTGTACTTGCAGAACATATTAACCTCCTCCATGTTCAGCTAACAAACAGGGTTATTTTTCAGCTGGTGAAATATAGCAATCAAAACATAAGTCTAATCTACCATAGTCACAGAATCATTGAGACAAGAACAGTCAGAAGAAAGCTCATGATTTGGGAGGAAAATTGTCCTGCCCTCATTTATCTCCCCACCAGTATATTTGGAGATGTACCAACACATAGGAAATATAAAATACAAGAAGGAAATCCATGGAAGTCACTCTACAGCCATATTCTCTACTGTAAAATGTGCGAGTTCACAAGATCAAATGTTCCTGAAGAACAGCAATTCTGAATCTGTGGTCTGTGGAATTGTGTGTCTCACATGGTGCTACTGACTTTTCCTTGTTGCTTACAACAGGAATTTGGATTCCTTAGAAGAGGAGGCATCATAGCAGCAGCCATTTGGGGCTTCCGTAAAGAACGGGACTCAGAATATCAAAGTACAGTAAACTTCCGATAATCCGGCACCTTTAGGACCCAGGGGGTGCCGGATTATCAAATATGCCGGACTATCGGAAGGGGGGGCTATGAGGGGTCTGGAGTGGGGTGGGAGGGGATGCCACCCCAGACCCCTCATAGCTCCTCCTTCCGATAGTCTGGCTCTGCCCCAGGCATCCCTGATTCAGCCGCTGCTGGTCAGTTTCAGCAGCAGCTGAATTCGGGATGCCTGCGGCAGAGCAGCTGGGGTGCTGCCGGGTTGGTCCCGCAGTGCCGAGGGGCGGCGCTACGGGACCAACCCGGCAGCACCCCAGCTGCTCTTGGGGATGCCTGGGACAGAGCAGCTGGGGTACTGCCCGGTTGGTCCCGTAGTGCTGCCCCTCGGGGCTGCGTGACCAACCCGGCAGCACCCCAGCTGCTCTGCCCCAGGCGTCCCCAGCAGCAGCTGGTGCTGCCAGGTTGGTCCCGCAGCCCCGAGGGGCAGCGCTACGGGACCAACCTGGCAGCACCCCAGCTGCTCTGCTCCTGGCTTCCCCAATTCAGCTGCTGGTCAGTTTCAGCAGCGGCTGAATGGGGGAAGCCTGTCCGGCTGCCCCAGCACTTCCGGGTTCCTGATGGTGCCGGACCATCAGGAGTGCCGGAGCATTGGATGCCGGACTAATGGAGTTTTACTGTATGCACAAGAGATTCTTGGACCACATAAAGGGATTGCAAGAGGCCTGAATCCTGGAGCTGTCTGAAAACACCAGCAGCAACAGACCTTTCCTAAAATAGGTATGGAAATGTGGCTGGGGCATGGTGGTCTCTACCCAGTACTGCTCCACTGCTGTGGGCAAAGTACTCTACTTTCTCTGTGGGCTGAAGCATGAGGAAGCATCCCTTCCACATTTTTGTTATAACTCTGAATATTCGTTATAATTGCATCACCATCCAATCTCTTTTTCAATCTTTTAAAGTTCTTGTCCTCAAAGGCTTCCTGAAATTTAATTAATTACACATTGTGTGAAGAAGCATTCCCTTTATTTGCTTTTGAATTTCCCATTTTTTAAAAATTTGACTGTCCTTTTGTTCTTGTGCTGTGACACATGGAGAACAAAAGGTCCCATTCTACCTTCTGTAGACCACTAGGTATTTTATATACTTTATCATGTCCCCTCTTATTCATCTCTTTTCTACGGGAAACAATCCCAATTTTTCCCATTTCTTTTTATATCAGAGTTTTATCATGCCCTTGACCATTCTCATTGCCCTCCCTAAACCATCTAATTCTTCAATAACCTTTCTTGAGATGAGGTGATCAGTATTGCACTCAGCAGTCTAGATGAGGCCAGGCCTTTCATTTTCATAAAGGCTTCACATAATAGTCTTTACTGTGCTGTGTTAAATAATTTTCTATTCTGTCATGAATCAAAAAATGTAGCTGTTTCGCTCAGGGAATAGCTAATGGTATATGGAGCCTTTCACAGCTAGATGCTAACCTAGTCCAGATCAACTATGATAAATATCATTAACATTTGTTAGCTGTATATGTGAGAAGAGTTGTGTCATCATCAGCAGCAGTATTAAATTACTCCATTGTTGGCAAACTGAGGACACAGATTTAAGGACTACATGGATCCAGAAACTGAAATACTGCCTTGTCCACAGGCTGCGTCTACACTGCCAGATTAGCATATTGCTATGCCTCATTTGTATAATTTATGCACACCATTTTTGCGCGAAGGGTTTTGGAAGAGGCATAAGCATCTTGCGGAAAACGATGTTTTTGCGCAAAGAAAAACCATCCACACTACTTTTTTTCCCCACAAAAAACCCTTTGCGCAAAAATGGTGTGCATAAATTATGCAAATAAGGTCCAGTGATATGCTAATCCACACCTCATTTGCATACTCACTGCCAGCAAAACCAGCAGTGTAGACGTAGCCTTAGAGTTTGTTGAGACATATTGGTAATGTCTAATGCAAGAAAGCAGAAGACTACCAAACAGAAAACTGTAGCCCAAAACTGGGCTATCAACATAGTTCCTTTTGCAAGAACTGAACACACTTTAAAAAAAAAAAATGAAAATCGTCAGTGCAACCACAAAGAATCAAATTTCCTTTTCATTCTATGTTAGCAGGCTGTGCCTCACAGAGGTCAATGTTTCCTGTGCGCTACAGTTAACCTCAAAGTGAAAGTGGCTGCTTGAATACAAGAAGATGCCAAACATTTGCCATGATCAACAAATCACCATCACAAACCCTTTTACTTCTTGAAGGCTGGACAAGCTCTATGCATCAGACAGAGCACTTGTTACAGATCAACAGCACCTTCAACATGCATTTTTCTCTCAGTCATTACATCCATTTATAATAATGTACGTAACAGTGATCTTAGAAATTGATTTTAATGGAAAACAATATTCAAACAAACTCTCATAATTTTCTTTTATGTTTCTGACCAAGTTCTGAAACCAATCCATTGAGATCCAGAACCAGAAGTCCAGGTAATCTGTTCTTGTGCCAAGAAAGACTAGGTCTGCACCTCAAGATGGAGTAAGGTTAGGGAGACACACTCACTAGCTCTCATTGTGCTAAAAATAGCATGAAGCTGTGGCACTATAAGCCCTGGCAGATGTCACATTGGTGACTTACAACATCTCTACTTCAACCACAGTTCTTTATATAAAGCGAATGCCATAAAAAAGCATAAGCCCACAGGAGCAGCGACAACACATTTATCCCCCAGAGAAACACAATATGCCTCCTCCTAGAATGAGCTGTACTATCATTTCACAAACACTTGACATCAGCCTATTTTATCATCATTGTTGTGGCTCAAAGCTCAGGAAATGATCAGAGTGAACAGTGATCTGAACGTAACCAGGGGGATTTATTTTGTTTTAGATTTTTTAAAAATCTCAACATGTTTGCTATTGATACATGCTAAAGAAAAACATATAAACAAGGATAACTCTTTCAAATACGTCAGCCTAAACACAAACGCATTCGGTTTTCATTCCTTTTTTACCTTTGTTCTTGCTATATTTACTAATTATAGATTATATCCATATATAATCACAGGAATTGCTCCTTTCTCCAACTCATTTTCAATTTCTGCATCCACTTGCAATGAAGTCATGATGCTCACATCTCTGCCACACACTATAAGCTGTACCTGCGATTTCCCTCTTAGTTTTCCCATGGATACTTCTTCCAAGTACTAGGCTTTTATACCTCCACTTCTCTCCAGGGAATCCTCAAACTTTCAAATTAGACAATCAGCTTACAGTACCCCCTGCTCTTGCTTGTCTCCTAAGAAGCTCAGCTTTTCCTTTAATTTTTAGTGCTTATAATTTAACAGTTCCCACTAGGGCAGTCAAGCGATTAAAAAAAATCAGTTGTGATTAACGACACAATTACCGTAATTTAACGAATATAACCCGCGGGTTATATTTGTTTTTTCAAACCCTGAACCCCCCCCCCATGGGGTATACTCGGGTGCGGGGTATACACAATTTTTTTTACTTACCCAGTGGTGAGTCGCCTCTTCCTGTGGCTGCGCAGCCACCAGCCTCCAGCCTCCGGGCGGGGGAGCACTCACTCCCCGGTTCCTGCGCAGCCGCAGGAAGGGGCAGAGGAGCACTCATCCTCCGGTTCCTGGCCGCCAGCCACCAGCCTCGTATATTTGGGTATATTCGGGTGCGGGGGTATATTCGCTAAATTACTGTAATCGTGTGCACTGTCTCTTTGAAACGCTGTGGTGGTGTTTCAAAGGGGCAGCGCTGTAGAAGCCCAGAATCAGCTGGAGTCCTCAGCTGACCCCAGGCTCAGTGCAGCTGCCCCTTTGAAATGCAGCAGCGGCATTTCAAAGGGGCTGCACCGCAGGAGCCCAGGATCAGCTGGAGTCCCCAGCTGATCCTGGACTGGTGCAGCGCTACTCTTTGGAAAGGCTGCCCCGGCATTTCTGAGGGGCAGCGCTGTGGGAGCCCGGGGTCAGCTGGAATCCCCAGCTGCCCCCGGCTCCGTGCCTCGCTGCCCTTTGGAAACGCTGGACCAGCACTTCAAAGTGGCAGCGTGTTAAGAGCCTGGGATCAGCTTGAATGCCCAGCTGATCCCCGGCTCCACGTTACTCTGCCCCTTTGAAGTACTGGTCCAGCACTTAAAAGGGGCAGCGCAACACGGAGCCGGGGATCATCTGGGCACTCCAGCTGATCCCCGGCTCCGCGATGCGCTGCCCCTTTGAAGCACCGCTCCAGTGCTTCAAAGGGGCAGTGCAGCATTAACGCCTACGATTAACGCATTAAAAAAATTAATGCGTTAATCCTGCCCTGCGTTAATCGCAGACGTTAATGCATATCAGTTAACAGCCTTCGTTCCCACCTAAACTTTGCTGGGGTTTTAATATAGACTCTCTCTGCATTTGCCTCCCAAGCCAAATATCTTCAGAAAAGGGCAACAAAATTGATTAGGGGTTTGGAACAGGACCCATATGAAGAGAGATTTAAAAGACTTGGACTTTTCGGTTTAGAAAAGAGGAGACTAAGGGGGGATGTGATAGAGGTCTATAAAATTGTGACTGGTGTGGAAAAAGTGAATAAGGAAAAGTTATTTACTTATTCCCACAATATAAGAACCGGGGATCACCTAATGAAATTAATAGGCAGCGGGTTTAAAACAAACAAAAGGAAGTTTTTCTTCATGGAGCGCACAGTCAATCTGTGAAACTCCTTGCCAGAGAATGGTGTGAAGATTAGGACTTTAACAAGGTTCAAAAAAGAGCTAGATTCATGGAGGTTAGGTCCATCAATGGCTATTAGCCAGGATGAGTAGGAATGGTGTCCCTAGCCTCTGTTTGTCTGGAAATGGATGACAGGAGAGGGATCACGTGATGATTACCTTTTGTGTTCCCTCCCTCTGGGGCATCTGTAATGGCTACTGTCGGCATGGCTGTTCTTATGTTCTTATCTAATTCTACATCAGTGGCAGTAAATTTCAAAGCAATTATCTGTTTAGATTAATGGCCAGGTGAACTGTCTAAAGCCAAAGACTGTATTAAATCTATACCAGTTAGCCAATTTCTGCAGCTATTAGTTAACTAGAACTGATTTGACATTTAGTTTACCCATTAACCAGCAACACAAATAACCACCAAATCCACAGATTGAACCTTCCCTACAACCACATCCCCAAACACTCTTTCTTGGCACTTGCTTTGTATTGGTGTCCAACCCAAAACCCAACATGGACACTTCAGTTATGCCCTCTTCAAGTTCTCTGTACTTTCAATTAACTAAATTATTCTCATTTACATCCTGTCTTAAGCTGCTGCATTTCTACAAAGAAAGATATTTCTAGATTTAAATACATACCTACATTTTAAAAAAATCATTTTCCTTACTGTGTCACTAATGCCCACTTAAGGTCTGAGGGTATGTCTACACTACAGCGATATTTCAAAATAACTCACGCTATTTAGAAATAACAAGTTGAGCGTCCACACAGCAAGTGCGTTATTTCAAAATTATTTCAAAATAATGGGCTACTTCTTTCAAAATAATAAACCCTCATTTCATGAGACATAACACTTATTTCAAAATAGCTATTTTGAAATAGGGTGAGTGTGGACAGTGCAGCTGTGCTTATTTTGCAATAATTGGCCTCCAGGGCTTCTCACAGGTGGCCACTCTATCCATACCCCTCAAAACTCTGTAGTTTCCCTTCCCCTGCAGTCTTTAAAGGTGCAGGCAGAAGGAAAAGGGCTTGTGGCACCACACTGGCCCTGCCAGCCCTGTGCCATAGAGCAGCACCCATCAGTGCAGCCATGAGTGACCCCAGTACTCCCACCAAGCCTCCCAGGGCTGCTAGCGAGCTGGCAGCCAGCTCCAAAGTCCCTGGCTAGGGGTGGAAGAAGAGAGCTCCTTCCTGGGCTGGTATGGAGATCCTGGATCTCATTGAGATCTGGGGAGAGGAGGCTAACCTCCAGGATCTCTGCACCAGATGCAGCAATGTGGACATCTATGGCTGGATGGGTGCCAGCATGATCCAGAAGGGCCACATGTGCATCCAGGAGCAGGTGCGCATGAAAATAAAAGAACTGTGCAAGGCCAGGGACTGTAGTTCCCGATCAGGGGCAGCAACCCAGTTGTGCCACTACTTTGAGCGGCTGCATCACATCCTGGGAGGGGGAGATCGGTCTTTCCTCCCCTCATTATTGACTCCAACATGGAGATGTCCATCAGCAGCCTCAGGGAAGGCGGGGCTGTGGAGGAGCAGGATGAGGAGGAGGCCAGCCAGGACATGATGCCTGCCAGCCAGGAGGTCATCATCTCCCGGGAGCCAGTACCCCCCCTTCCCAGGCTGTCACCCAGGCCTTGGATGATGCCAGGGAAGGCCCATCAGGTGAGTTTAATCACTTTCCCTACCTACATGCGGGGGGGAGGCAGTGGGCTACACGGGTCTGCACACTCCTTGCTAGGCCTTCTCAGCCTGGGGATCACACAGCAGCCTACGCACGTGGGTTCACATGAAACGCCAACGTGGAGCAGACAGCCCCATGAAGCTGCCACACAGCAACTAGCTGCTCCTTCTCACAAGGTACCTGCAAAGGCCTGACTTATTCCGGACTCCGTGATTGGATACCTTCCCACTACAAGCCATCACTAAGGAGGATGGTGTCAGGGAAACACACAGCAGAGCTACACACAGCATAGGCTCGGGCCCATACTCTTGAGACAGCATCCGCTCCCGGTCAAACATGGCAAGACAGAGGACATCGATCCCTTGCAGGAGAACCTGTTGAGGGGAAGAAGTGCTCCTTTTCCAGCAAGCAGCATATGCCACTCATACACACCTCCCACAATACAATCCCCCGCCTCTAGACGGACAGAGATACAAGTCCTTTCTCTGTGGGATGCTACCACTGCCAGATCTAATGTGTGCGTGACACAGAGGGAAGCCGGGCAACCCTGTCGCCCCTCTCCCGTCTGCAGGAACCTGGCCTGACTGGCACCTTCGCATGCTTGTCTCCAGGGCATGGGAGTAGCGAAGCTCCCCCGGGACATCTGTGCCCCTGCAGGGCATTGCCCACTGTCTAGGCCACAAATGACCTTGCTTGAAGCACTTTGCTGTGGTCTGAACCGAAACCTTTCAGTGTTAGCTCAGAGATTAGGGCTAGGCCTCCTGCACAGCATCTCCTGGGATGACTGGTCTTCTCACTTTTCTTCACAGCTGGATCAGCTGCAAGTGGGGCACATACAACACCTCCTGTGCCATCCTCATGACCCTGCGAGACCCACCAGCAGAGGCGATCCCAGTACTAGCAGGCGAGGGAACACCTGGAATGCCTCCACTCCCTCAACCAAAACTTTGAGGAGGACCACCTGGAGTGCTGTGCTGACCGGGGGCTGTGCCGCACCATCTGGGAGCAGCTGTCCCAGCATCATGAGAGCATGTGCGCAGCTTATACCAATGCCATCGAACACATGGTCGCCACTATGGAGCGGTCCAGCAGCTGCCTCCCTTCCCCCACACCTGCTCCTTCCCAAGTCCCCCGCACGTGCTCCTGACCCCCAGCTTCTTCTCCTAGCCCCTCCTCCCAGGGCTACCAAGGGCCCCGCACTCGAGGCGGTGGGACCACCCAACGGAGGTGCCACTCCCCGCTTTTCTCTAGTCCCTCCCCTGTTCTAGATTCCCCAAATAAAAATCAGAGAGTTTATTGTTTCAAACAAAAAGTCTTTTTTATTTGGTCTGAAGGGGAATGGGAATGGGGAACAGGGAGGCAGAGGATGAGAGGGGTGGTGGAGGAAAGGCACACAGGGACTATTCAGAGGCCCCTTGTGGGAAGGTCCAGGGGAGCGTGTCACAACTGGCCTTGGCTGAAACTCTCCCTCAAGGCCTTGAATGTGCACATCCCCTGATGGGCTTGCTGGATGGCAGCAGTGTGTAGCTGCTCAAAAGCCCTTGCCAGCCACTTGGCCTCTGCCCCTAACCCTGGCAGGAAGGTCTTCCCATTGTTCTCACACAGGATGTGGAGGACACAGCAAGCTGCCACCATTTGGGGAATGCTCCAGTCGCCGAGATCCAGGTAGGTGAGAAGACACCGGAACCTCCCTTTGAAACGGCCAAAGGCACCCTCCACCATGATGCGGCACCTGCTGAGCCTGGCGTTGAACCTTTCCTTGGTGGGGTCCAGGTGTCCCGTGTAGGGCTTCATTAGCCAGGGGAGCAAGGGATAGGCTGCGTCACCCATGATGCTCATAGGCATGTCCACGTCTCTGACAGTGTAATCGGGGAAAAAAGTGCCGGCGTGCATCTTCTGGAACAGGCTGCAGTTCCTAAAGACACAGGCATCATGCACCTTCCCCGACCACCTGATATTAATGTCAGTAAACTGGACTCGGTTGTCCATGTGGGCCTTCAGCATGATTGAAAAGTACCTCTTCTGCCTGATGTAATCAGAGGCCTAGTGGCTGGGGGCCCAGATGGAGATGTGGGTGCTGTCTATGCCCCCCTCTCACTGTTGGGGAAGCCCATACTGGCAAAGCCAACATCGCCCAGGATGACGACCTTGCACAGATGGATGGCATTGATGGCCCTCACCACCTGTAGAAGGATACAGAGAATCACAGAGTTGCCAGAGCCCTCAGGAATTCCCCAAGCCCAAGCCCCTTCCCACAGCAGGATCAACCTGAACTACCCCATCTTCAGCAGGGCTTTGTGAAGGCATGACTGAGAGAAACCTCCAGGGAGGGAGGTTCCATTCCCTCCCTTCCCTAGGGAGCCCCATTCCAGTACTTCACCATCCTCCTAGGACAATAGCAAGAGAGTTATACCTGCATGAGCCCAACCCTGACGGTCGATCTCCCCATGCTGAACTGGTTCGTGATGGAGCAGTAGCTGTCCAGCGTGGCAAGTTTCCAAATAGTGATGGTGTCACCCTTCTGGGGGTGGGGGTGGGGGGGGGGCGTGTTGCATGAAGGTGTCCTGTCACCTGAGGGCAGGAGCGAGCCACTTGCAGAGCTCCAGAAAGGTGTCCATCTACACGCTAGTCATCCCACCACTCCATGATGATCTGGTCCCACCAGTCGGTACTGGTCTCCCATCGCCAGAAGTGGCAGTGCACAGTATGCAGGGATGTGCGAGAGAATGTGGTGTATAAGGAGCACCGTGGCCTGGGTGAGGAGGTCCCCCATTCCAGGCTGGTTGTCATCCTCAATCAGTGCCACGAGGGCAGCCTGCATAAATTGTGCCAGCAGTTGCTGCAGCAGGTCTAAGAGCCGGTGACTGCTTTGCAGCAGGTCCGGCTACATGGTAGGAATGCTGTGGTGTCCACAAGGGCAACCAGAGCACGCGGTGTGCTGTTTGCTGTCCCCCAAGGAGGTAGGTAAAGGAGAAGGATCTGAGACACGGCTGTAGAGGAGAGCCCCCTTAAAGCACATGCCTCAGGCAGCAGCTCCAGGAAGTGACTGCTGTCCTGATGCCCTGCCTGTACGCTTCTGGGGGCCTTAAACACGATTCAGGTTCCAATCAGTGTGGATGCGCTATTTCTATATAGAGCTGTGGTATTTCGATGTGGATTTGTATTATGGACGTGTTATTTTGAAATAGTTATTTCAGGAGTTATTATTCCGAAATAACTTATTTTGGAATAACGCTGTAATGTAGACGTGCCCTCTGGGTTTAAAGCCAATGGATTAATGCTAATTCAAGAGCAGAGTGGTTGTTTTGGACTTAATATGCCATTTGTACCCTATGGCATTACTTTCAAATGTACATCCATACAGTACTGGCAATAAAAATAGCTGAGCCATTTCCTTTCAGTTTTACAGTGCTACAATATTTATGTGGAAAGTACTATAGAATAATGGTTATTTCCAAACAAATATTGTTCTTACTGGAACCGGAAAAAAACCAATATTTAGATTAATATTAGGGCTTGTTTGTAAAAAATACCTTCTTCTGTCTGAGTATCTCTCTTTATAAGTCAGCTTCTTTCCATCCTACTGGTGCCTGCATCTCCTCGATGGGAGAAGAGATGCCTACAGTTTGTAAAGTGCTTTGGAATCTCTGGGGATGGAAGGCAATATGTAAATGTAAGATATCATTAAATTTTATGGAATTTGTTCTTGGTAAGTGTTTTTGAGTCATTTATAATACATTATTTTTATACTACCCCCCATTTTTATTCAGTTCCTTCATAGTTTAGCTGTCTAGAGGGTTGTCTGAGTGGTAGCAACTGTGTACTTATGATTCTACAGTACTTGGTCTTTTGCAGTAGCAATGCTGTAGTCACATTGGCTTTGTTGCCATCTTAGTTTTGTTGGTTTTAGTTTGAAATATGCTTGTTTTAGACCATAGAGTGTTGTACCTGCTGAGATAACAGTTACTATTAAGTGAAAGGAGAAAGCATATTTTTGAGGGAAATGAAAAAAATATGCATTAGTGGAGAAGCTTTTATTTTAGCAATTAAATAAACTATGAATTATAGTGACAGATCTTCAACTAATCTTAAAAAGGTATGATTCACTGAAAAACTGCACTTACAGAATCTGTAATACGATTTTTAAAAATCAGTTGGCTGAGTATATATGAACCATAATTCTCCCCGGAACATCCAATATGCTACCTCAGAAGTACTCACACTCCATGTTAAGGGGTACCCTAAAAGATCCAGGTATTTTATTTTTTATGCAAAGCTGGAAAAATCACTTTCCTTCCTCTCTCCACATTTGTCTGGAAGAAAAAATATGTTATAAATAGAGATGAACATTAAGTTATGGTTAGCCATGATGAGCAAAATCTTTATTTCCTTGAAGCCAATGACAAAATTCTCAATACTTTTGGCAAGAAACACCACAAATTACTAAAAGCTGTAGAAGAAAAGGGCATTGAGTGTATCAGGTAGAATAATTGGTATGACAAATTAGAGAAAGAGGACTACAGGAGCTTAGTGAGAGCCATTGGGAGTTTCAGCAAGACAAACTATGTAAAAAGTAGCAAACAACATGGCTTTATTACAAGGCAGATTCCTACTCTCCACCTAAATACTATTGATCTCTTTTCTTTATTGTCTTTATGGCAGAATCATAAATGTCCTCACATCTAAATAAGCGACTGTAATGTTTCAAGTTTATATATTCTCTGGGATCTCAAGAAAAGGGCTTTACAATCATACTGCTGGATCCATGAGGCACATATTGGGAGCAGAGAGATTTGGCATCATATAAATAAAAGAAATCCAATATAACAGGATAAATAATTAAATCTTAGAAGATTATATTTGGAAGAAAACTTAGGAGATCATCTAGTCCAACTCCTTCTTCAAATCAAGACCAATCCAAATTAAATTATTCTAGACAGGGTTTTGTCTAGCCTGGCCTTAAAAACCTCTAAGGATGGAAATGAAAGTGACGGGCAATGAAGACAAAGTACATTTTGCTATAACTTCCTGTACTTCTCAGAAATACTGGACTTCTTCCATGTGATACTGGGTTAACCATACCTTGTGCACATAGGTGCCAACTGTGTGGGTGGTCCGGGGCTGAAAAAAAATGGGATGCTCAGCACCCAGGGGAGGATCAGCTGTTCACAACCAATCAACTACTGCATGGACATGCCCCATCAGCTGTTTGCAGGCGCTATAGCCAATCAGCTCTCCCCTTATATCCAATTAGGTCTTTGGCGTGAAGCCCCATATTATCTGTTTGGCTATCAGATGGTTTAGATGTTTCCTAGCTCGTGATGGTTGCAGTTCCCAGCCCAGATATGACTGCAGGCAGGTGAGTCTTTTTCCAGGGCAGAGAGAGCTGGGCTGGGGCTAGCAGGAACAGAGGCAGCTTCTCAGCTGGCTGCAGTGGACTCGAGGATGGGGAGGAAGAGAGCCTGGGTAGGCCCACGGGGCTGGGAAGAAGAGACTGGACAGACCAGCAGCTTCTCAGCTAGCTGCAAGTGCTGGGGGCAGGGCCATCCCCACCAACAGGCAAAATTCACTGCAATAGGCATCTACACATGTATTCCTGATGAGTACATGCAGCACCACTGCAAGAAGCCAAGTATGTACAAATGATATACTAACTGCTGCTTTATGCAGATGTAGCTTTTGTCATTCAAAGTTTATAGTGTAGACATGACCTGTGTCAAGACCTAGGAAACCGTGGGCCCTATTCTCCAAAGATTCAGGGAGCATTCTTGCTGTGGATAGGACAGTGGGGCCAAAAGATTCACCAGTTCCCTGGGGAAGGCAGAAAGGGGAAGCCGGCTCCACACCCCTGGAAGAAGTAGGGTCCCGGGAAGAAGGGACAGGGCTAGGGATAGCCTCCCCCAGGCAGCCCTCAAGCTTTCCAGGGTGCACTGTAGCGGGCTCCGGCAGCAATTCAAAGGACCTGGGGCTCCCAGCCACCGCTGCTGCCTTTTGAACCACCGGGCCCTTGATCAGCTGCATGCTCCCCACACCTCAGGCAGCAGGCCTGGGATAGGATGAGCATGGGAAAGCCTGAAGATCAGGAGAATAGGGTATGTTTACATTTACGGGGATTGACCATATGGTGCAATGTGTGAAAAGTCACTGAAAAAGTTTTACCGTCGTTATTAATAACTTAATTGTCATCTCATGTTTGCATATAATCTTTCATTCCAAGGCAGTTTGCAAAGAATTTGCAGGAACAGATAGCCCAACTGAAGTGCAGCTACTCCATAGGTATGGGGTATCAGGGACAGTTGCAATACGGTGGCGATTAAACAGTATGGCTTAATCTACACTGTAGGGTTTTTACGCAGGAAGCTTTTTGCAGAAGAGTTCTTGCGCAAAAACTTCTTGAGCAAAAGTGCATCCAGACCTCAAAGTGCATCGCAAAAGTGATGCACTTTTGTGTAAGAGAGCGTCCACGCTGCCTGGACACTCTTGCGCAAGAAAGCTCTGATGGCCACTCAGAATGGCCATCAGAGCACCTGTGCTTTTTCCGATAGGGGTTTCTTGCGCACAGGAGTGTCCACACCTGCCTTTTTGCACAAGAGCTGTAGTGTAAAAAGGAATTATTCCTAGTGGGGAGAGGAATAACTCTACCAGCAAAAGCCCTCTGTTCTGCCAATTTTCTTGCGCAAAAATGCGCTTCAGGTGTGGATGCTCCGCCGGTTTTTGCGCAAAAACCTTGTAGTGTAGACATAGCCTATGAGTATAAGCCAAGTCCAGCAAAGCACTTTAAAGAGCAGTCACATCGACTTCACTGAGACTATTCAAGTGATCAGAATTAAGCATGTGATTTAAGTGCTTTGGCTGCATTCAGGGCCACAGTTTGTTAACTGCTTTGTGACCCTCTAGACTGAAATTGCTAGTGAACAGGGAAGTATACTTTTCTAATAACAGCTGTAAAACTATTTTTGCATTGTTCACAAATTGAATAAATAGTTTAAGTATAATTCTTATTGCAATCAATGAAAGCCACAGATTTCCATATTACATGTCAAGTGCTGAGGCTGATTAGCATTAAATTAAATTTGTGCTAATCATGGGGCATTAAGCTCACATGGTGTTTTACAGTAATTATACTTATAACCTCCAGAACGAATACACATAGAGCCAGCAATAGATATATGATTAATACTGTATCAGTGGGTGGGAGGAAGCAGGTAATGTGTATTTATAAAATTTTCCTACCTCTATTTAAGATGTGATGTCAATGGAAAGTTTTGTCTTGTTACCTCTGTTAAGAGTGTACCTTAGAAAAGGAAAATTCTCAGAATTTAGGAGTCTGGCTTTTTTTCATCTTAGCTGTCACCACAGACAGTTTTAGTTACTAAATTTCTTTCTCATAACTCAGAAAAAAATGGAGATACATCTTGTCACTTTTTCCCCCAGTAGCAAAAAGCCACAAAACACACAATTCAGTGAGGGTTGTGACAGCATAATATGCACCTTACTTTAGGTTGCTTTATTTTACAGATTGATGGTCTCAAGGCCAAACATGGTGCACTGTAGCTGCACAGACAAGAGGAAGGAGAAAATAGAATAAAATAAAATCAAAACGATTTTCTAACAGATCCACACACACATTCTTCATGTAGCACACCAAACACTTCTGAAAGTGCAGTTGAAAAGAAAGGAAAATTTCACTTAACTCCTAAGCTATGATTTTTTAAAAAATATTTTCGAACTACAGACATCTTGTATGTAACGGGAAATAAACATTGGAAGCAACTGCCTCAAGAACAAACCAGATCTGAGATTTTTGTTTTACACTAAACCAGATTTTGCTGTATTGATCTGATGAGAGTTAGAGAAAAGCCATAACTTCTACACAAACCTGAATACTAGACCTGTTTCCCTCCCTGCTCCTTCCATGTTAGCTGAGAAAGCACAGAGATTTGCTTTGTTCTACAGAGTGGTGTGCATGTGCATGGCAAACTAGAAAAAAAAAAGAAGAAAGCAATGCGGGCAAGCCTGCAATCTTAAATTATAGGTAACAAAACAGCAAGGAATAAAAAACAAAGAATGGGCTTAAGACAGAGAGCTTTTCCTGGCCTTATTCTCATTTACCAAAGTGTAAAGAGACTCTAGTGTCAATAAGATGCAAGTCTTATTGGTTTACTGTATATAGAGCCAGATTTTTCATCTGGTGTAAAGTCAAGTCAATGGAGATACACTAATTTCCTCCAGATGAGCAACTAGCTCCTAGTTTTTAAACACACTAGGTGTAAAGTTATTAAACACTAGAAGATTTACCTGGCATTGCTTGGGTCCTTCAGGGCAGGGGGCTGTGAGTGTGGGGGGGGGTGCAGGAGTCAGGGCAGGAGCTTGAGGATGTGGAAGTTCACAGCAGTGGGCTGGAGGTATGGGGGGGGGCAGAAATCAGGACAGGGGGTGGAATGTGTGTGGGGCTTAGGATACTGGGCTTAACGGCAAGAGGGGTGCTGCTCTGCCAGTGGCTCCTCCTCAGAGAAGGGGGAAATGGGAGTTATGCTGCTCTGGTGGTTCCTTGCGGCGGGGGAGGGCTGCCCAGTTCCTCCTGCATAGGGACCGGCACTGAGCTGTCTGGCTCCCCCAGCCAGCAGCTCCTCCTGGAAGAGGACTGCCCAGCACCTCCCAGATGGCTCTTTGTCACGGGGGACACATAGACCCATCTGGTGGCTCCTTGGGGAGTGGCGAGGGGGCAAGGCTGGGGCTGGGCTGCCCAGCCCTACCTGGCAGTTCTTCACAGGGTGGGGGGGGCAACATTTCATGTTCTCATGAAGGGGCAGAGCTGGGCTGAGAAGCTTCCTCCTCATGGAGGGGAGGCCGGGGTTGAGTGGTTCCCCTAGACAGCAAGCGGGCAGCTCCACATTGGGGGGGGGGGGGCGGAAACTGGGGCTGGGCTGCAAGGAGGCACGGGGAAAATGTGCTGCATTGCCTGGCCTCCCTGACCAGCCAGCATCTCTTTGGGGGGGGTTTCGGCTGTTGGTCGGCAGGGCTCCCCCCATCCGGTGCAGCAGCCAAGAGCTGGGACTGGAGGGATTTCAGGGTTGGGGGGGGGGGCACTTACCTGGGCCTGTGGCTGGCAACATGGAAAGGCCCTACCGCAGTTGGTTACTCTCTTCCTAGTGAGCCCACCCCCCCTGGGGTCACACTGTGGTGTAAGTGTTCCCCATGCTCACTGACCTCGGTGGTCATTTAGGAACACTGCTCCTCCTACCAGATCCCTCCCTTTTCATGTTATGGAAAACAATCACATTCCAGGCACAACCTATTTTCCTGACACAACCAAACTCTGACCTTGCTTTAAGTTAGGCTCAGAGGAAGATGCATACCAAATTTGGTGGTCCAAGCTCTTACCGTTTAGGAGGAGTTCTTGAACAAATGGACTCATGGACACACACACACACACGAAAACTAAGCCTAAAAAAGGCAAAAGCATTAATAAATGTTGGACTACTAGACAAAATTAGTGAGCACTTGAGATGGATTTGATGCTGTAAGTGAGCTTGTCCAGCTTAGTCGTACCCTGATTAACAACCAGACCAATGTGTGTGGCTTCTTGCCAAACATGACTAATCATCAGTAGGGTGATCATATTTTCCTGTGCTGAATATGGGTCACCTTGTGAAATTCCTCATATTTAAGTGAGTTGGATGGCAATAAGTTCAAATGTTCAAATTAACATCAAGTTGACTGAGCCCCCGTTAAAAAGAAATACTGCATAGCTGGTTTCTTTTTATTTACCTTCTTATCTTTAAGGTTTGCATGGGGACAGCTCACACACACACATTCCCATACACCTCTCCCACACAGGGGCAGGGAGTGACTGACCCAACCCTCTCTACCCACTGCTCTCTACCCTCCACGCCTGGCTGCACCCCTGGGATGGACGCACCTCTCCTGGTACCAGATGCCACATCTCCTCAAGGCAGCATACAGGGGATATGTAGGGTCACGGCTCCCCATCCCCACCAGACTTCTGTCGGTGTTCACACCAGAATGTGGCAAGCAGCAGCCTTTTATCACTGTGCAGGAGGGAAGGGATCTGAGCCACTTCCATCCAAAGTGGGGGGAGGAGGGGAGGGGATAGGAGTAGAGATGACCTGGCCTGTGTTTTTCCAGAGGTCATCTCTTCCCTCCCACTCCCATGCCCCTGTGGCTAGAAGCAACTTGTCTCTTCCTGCTCGCACAGTGTAGAAAGGCAGCTGACATCTCCAACTGCTGCTGGCCACCAACATAACCCAGCTGACTCCTGTCCCCGGCTACAGCATGGGCAGGAGGGCGTTAAGCCCTAAGAATGCACTGAGCACCTGGGCCCAGGGAACCTGGCTGCAGGTGTTTCAGCCAGGGAGAGTGCCTGGGAGAAAGAGCAGCCCTGGTACTCCCTGGGAGCAGGATTTAGGTTGGGGGCAGCACGTGAAGAGGGTGCTAAGTGCCCAGGCTTGGGGAATTCATCACAAACACGCTGGAAATAGTTTCCTCCCCTCTACACCAGCTTAGCTGAGGGGTGGAGAAGCTTTTCCATGCCAGTGCTGCGTGGGGCTTAGGCACATGCCGGAGTTGGCTCCGCCTGGCCAGCAACCCAGGCAAAAAGGACTTGAGCTTTCCCTGGGCACCAGCCCAGGCAGACGCAGTGTGGAAAGGAAGGTGCCTGCCAGCCATGCTGTTTGTGAGACGAGCCATCCGACCCTGGGCTCATTCTCTGCACAGCGCCAGGAGTGGGACACACCTCGCTAGGGGGAGCGGTAGCGGAGGACGAACGGTCAGTGAGCGGGAGTATGTAAAGGGCCAATGGGTGGGCAGCAGAGCTGACGCATATGCGGCCACTGCCTGCCCACACTCACCAGCCACCATAGCAGGCAGCCAGTGCTGGCTGGAAATGCGGCGGGGGGAGGGGGAGTCTGCTGGCCAGGAGCTGTCATGTAGCAGGGACTGTGCTGATGGACCAGCAGGGGAGTGGTCAGCCCCACACACTGCAGCTTTGCCTGATCACAAGCCTTGCACACTCGCTCCCATCGTCATCCATTGGACTTCCCCCCCCCCCGCTGTTGGGTGGGCGGCCCGAAGCAGCGATTAAAAGAAGGAGAGAGAAAATGTGGGATAATTTGCCCATTTTTAAGAAATAGTAGGGACACCTGCAGGAGGGCGTAAGTACAATACTGTTCCTATAAAAGCAGGACATCTGCTCATCTAACCATCAGCTGCAACAACTCACCAAATGTAGCCAACACCACAATGTGATTGGAATATTTGACATCTCAGACATGATAATGTCGGAGAATGGTTTTTAGCCTAACACCACGAACACCTGGCTCCCGAGGCTTATCCATAAAACAATCAATGCAAGTATTGAAAAATGATGGTGACAGGATACAGCCTTCCCAAACTCTCTTGAGGATAGGAAACTATGCCAGGTATTTGCCATTTACTCACAGGTTTCCATTTCATTATATTGTCATTAATAGAACTCTACCTTCCAAGGGCCACCCATATGCCTCAGAACCCCACAATCTTGCTGAATGCATTCAGCTGAGAGCCTGACTTGAAGTCAGAAGTGCTGTGTATGGCTCATTAAATTCAGCCATCTGTGCAAAAAGCTGTCTCAAGGTAACAATGGTTGACGGTGGAACCACCAGTTCTAAAAAAGCTGAACTGAGTATCCTGATCTTTACCACAAAGTGCACTGTGGTAAATGGACTGTATTACCTCTACAATTGCTAGATTCAGCCTTCTTATCCTTTTTTGAGCCAACATAGGATAACCCCCTACTTCCAGTCACAGGAGATGAAGGTAATACACCATAGAGTCTGGAAATACTCTCACACTTCTTCAGTACAATGCTCTCACATCTCTTCAGAAACTCAGCAGTAATATTACAGAACCCTACGGGACTTCCCAGAATTTGACAGTGATCCAGATCTTTCAGATGGTTCAAGGAAGGTGGCTTTACCAGGGACTTCCCGACTCTTCAAATGGAAGAGGGTGATGGACAAATGAAATGATCTTCCCAGTGACACAGCAAATCTTGCAGACTCTAGCTAGTGCTGCTATCTCAATTCTTCAATGAAAAATGTGACACTATCTTCCCTTGCAATGGTTGCAAAGCTGAACAGACACTGCTGAGATCCTGCCTGGTACCAGCCTCTTTTACACGGGCTTCTTACTTCAGCTACCAAGATCCTGTATCTTTCTTACACCACGACTCAATCACATCCCAAAGTTGAACCCATTCAGGCTTTACTTTCGCTCTTGCTTCCAATAAATGTCTTTGAAGACAAATTGTAGCTTCCCTTTTTTACTGAGCACCATCTGCTATGAGCATTTTTTCACTGATCCATGGATGACAACTGAAAGAGAGCAGTCAGCATGGATTACTTGAAATAATGCCACTCTTCCTCAGATGATGGAGGGAGTGAAACTTCAGTCTGTAATGCTCCAGTGGCCATCTACACAGTTCATAGCAGAAAGCTGTGATAGCTTGGCTGTAATTAGTCTGATTCAACCTAAAGGTCTTATTTCAGTGCATTGACTGAGCGTCTTTGATAAAATTAAATCCTTGGCCATTATGATCAAACAGCTTCCAACTCTAGATTGCAACCCGCCCAAATGTTACATAGAGTAGGTAGCAGCTGTCAAATATTTGGGACGCATCACAGACAGTACTAGAGGATATTTGCAAACTCGAATAGCAGCAGCTGCTGCCATGTTTGGGACCCTTCAGTGGTCCCTGTGAGGACATGGTGACAGCAAGCTTGCTAGGAAAATTCAAATCTACACAATTATGCCAACTCTGCAGTAAGGAGGTGAAACACTGGCTCCCATGAAGGCTGAAGATCAGATTGATTATTTCAGTTCTTGTCTCAGTCAGCTGTTCCAAATCAACTGTCTGGACAAGAACAGAAATGAAGTTATTTGCCAAATGCAGCAACTGCCTCTATCTGCACTGGTTTGGTTTTGGCAGCATTTCTAGTCTGGGCATGTTACAAGAATCGAAGATGAACCAATTCCAAAGCACGTATACTAAGAAACACCACTACACAGCATTAGACTCTACTGTTGCAACCAGGTCACTAGTGATCAACAAAGTCATTACACAATCTGACTCTCTTAATCACCTTGCCAGAGATCAGTCTGGGTGATGCTTGATTTTGCAAGGAAGCCATGATTCTTTGGAAATAGCCATTACAAAAATGAGGTTGTATGGCACACACAATCATGGAGACTATCCCAGTTATAGCAGTTGAAGACAACCATGAAAATGAGGTGTTGTTGTGCAGAGCTGATGGGAGTAGGCAAGGAAGAATGACGAGGTGGGTGGCTGTGGGGCTCACCTGTGTGCAATCTTCCAATTCTTTATTTTATCTGAATCCGTTTATGCAGCCCTAATTATAATATAAAAAGGAGATACTCAAGAGAAGGGCAACCAGATGAGGAAATGGAGAACTCTTAGTCCAACAGCTGTTATGTTGGTATATCTTAGGGGCACGTCTAAACTACATACCTCTTTCGAAAGAGGAATGTAAATGAAGCAAATCGAAAGTGCAGATGAAGTACGGATTTAAATATCCCATGCTTCATTTGCACATTCGTGTCTGAGTGCTTTTTTGAAAAAGGGTTTTTTGAAAGTGAAAGCACGGGGTTCTTTCGGAAAAAAAACCCTTTTTCGAAAGAACCCGTACTCCTGAAAAAATGAGGAGTATGGGTTCTTTTGAAAAAGGGTTTTTTTCCAAAAGAACCCCGTCTAGACTGCTCTTTCATTTTCAAAAAAACCCTTTTTCAAAAAAGCACTTGGGACAGGAATATGCAAATGAAGCGTGGGGTATTTAAATCCACGCTTCATTTGCACTTTTGATCTGCCTCATTTACATTCCTCTTTCGAAAGAGGATTGTAGTCTAGACATAGCCTTAGAGAATGTCTCAGTTCAGAGACTCATGAGGTGGAAGAGCAGCAAAGTGGCAATGAGGATTAAAAGGTAGGGAAACATACTTTAGAAAGGCCTTTAATTAATTACTAACTAAAGTAACATATAATTCCAGGTTTATCCATCACCATTTGAGATCCCAGAATTTGTCTTTATCAGAGGTCCTCTATGGCATCCCATGTACTTGTGAAAGAGATATAATGTGCCACAAGCAGCTCTCAAGAATTGAGAAGATGCCATGACTTTTGCATTTGTAAACAGTCTTATCACATTAGTCAATGTAGCTTAGTGATACCGAAGACAGAACTATAATCAAATGCAAAAAATGTTCAAACAGGAGTCTCAAAATGTTACGCTACAATTTCCAAGTACTGTACCTCTTCTCAGCAAAATGAACCATCAAGAGGAAAAAATACTACTTACTTAAAAAAAATCCCATCTTCATATTCAGGTTAGCTGGGAGCTAAAGTGACTTTGAATGACAAAAAACATCATGTTACAGCATATGACTACAGCTGCAAGACCAGATGATGTTAATGTCTGTTTAACATTACTAACTACTTCTGTAAGGAAAGGTCAGAAGAAATTTGAAGAGCATGTAATCACAGACATAAACTGCTGTAAGAGCACACATACATTTGAGAGTTTTCATTTGAATATTTCCAGCTGACACAGCACGGATGAGAATGAGGGTCGGGACATCAATTGCTCTCGGCCCACTTGTCATCTGTAGTAGTATAAACATCCTCTTAGCCACTATGCTGAAACATCACATAGCATAAATGCAGGTATACACTGGTGATCAATACACTGTCACAAGCTAGGGTTCATTGTAGGACCAGAGTGTATCTTCTACAATGAAAATTCATTTTTTTAAAAACAAGTTTAATGTAAGTTCATCTGTTTCTGCCAAAATGTATCAAAAGGTTTGTATAGTAATCTATCCTTACTAATAAGGACATTTTTTTCTAAAACCATAACAATTTGTTGATGTTAGGATAGTAGTATACCACCACCAAATATTTAAGAAATTCCAGAGAGAAATACCAATCTAAATGGTCTTTATTTTCAACTCATTTGTATTCAAGAGTTATTCCAAATAGCAGATATTAAACAACAATAACCAATTCAGATAAGCAATTTTGTTACAGATTGTTTTTTGGGTTCTACTGCAGTACAGTGTATATTTGTCTAGAGAAATAATTTAGTTTTCTTCATTACTGCTATAAACTCCAGACAATTTTTTTCTAGATCTTATCAGTGAGTCTAAACACCAGTATTCTACACGGCTTCCATGCATGGCTCTCCCGGTGATATCTGCAAAAACTGTCCGGATACAGGCAGAGCAGAATATTGGAGGTCAGCGGCACGGTACGGGATTAACAACAGAACTTTGTTTTACTTGAACACAGCAACATATTCCAGACAAAAGCTCCAAACTATGTTGTAAAAGCAGGCTCTTTGCTGGCCAGGCCTCGTGCATATAGCCTCCCTAGGTAAAGGTCACCTCCCCCTCGGCAGAAAATCCCTACACTATGACACATAAAGGTCAGGAACCAAAACTGATATGTAAATTACAACTTTACTGAGCCATACTTTGCAAGGCAAAAAGAGAAAAACAGGAAAACCGCCTCCCGCCTCCCCCCACATTTCGTCACGTATCGGACGGAGTTTCCCCGCCTATCACAAAAAAGAGCACGAAAGCACTGTCTACAAATCAGTTCCCCCGCCCGTACTAAATTGAGGGTTCCCGAACAAAGATTGGAAGGCAGAATACAAGCCAGGTCCAAGGACTAATCACCCGAAGACCCCCTCCTGCTCACCGAACCAAACAAATTCCCCGTAGAGTGTAACGTATGCCAAACATGTTGTTGTTGCTGTTGTGCTTTGTGTGTTTGTTAAATGTAAGTATTGTTATCTAAATTTATTTAGAGGTATTGTTAAGTAGTAGTGTTAATAGTCTTAGATAAATGATTAGCCTCATAAGTAACGTTGACATAAATATAACCATTGATAGTCCTTGGACCCTTGTTAACAACTATTGGGATTTAGAAAAAGCCCAGGGAATCCTTCTTTACTGTATTGCATTTTGCCTATTGTTCATGCTAATAGTTATTTGGCGCCCACGTATGTAAGAAATTGATAAACTGGAAGCATTTCAATAAAGGTTTAAAATGATATCCAGTTAAAGCTTGTCTATTTCTACACCTCTCTGAGACCTGCCACGTTCTCAAACCGACCAACTTCTATTTTAGACAATATATGTTTTGTCTGACCTCCTGAGCACAGAAAATGGTGAGGCAGCCTTACTCCCAGATAACTCAATGTGAAGTCTAGTCTCTCTTTCAGCCATTCTTTACTGATTTTTCAACAAGCCTGTCATGCAAGGCCAGCAATTGGGGCCCAGGGCACAAAGCCAGCAGCATAGCCCTGGACATGGGGGGCAGGAGTCAGGACCCTGGGCACGCAGGGTAGTAGCCAGGACCCTGGGTGCAGAGCCAGCAGCAGAGCCCTTGGAGCACAGGTAGGCAGCCAGGACCCAGGGCATTGCCATATCTCCCACATTCCTAGTTTTATGCATATTGCAGAGAGGTTAATAAAAATTGGCTCTAAAATCAATTAGGGCAAGACTGTGTTCTCACCTGTGTACATGTTGAGTAACTCCAGAAGATACGCTCCACAGAAAGCAGGATCAACATTTGGCCAACTATTTTAGCAATGCCTTCATATTAGGGTTGGGTTTCCTCTTCATTTTGTCACGTGACTGATTTTCGCCCTCAAAACTGTTGGACAGTTCCTTCATCTAACTCATAGTGAGTTCAAGTTGAAGTACTCGCCAAATATTTGTGGCACTGCTTGATCATTATACCGCTTTGTAATAATGGTGTTAATACCATCACTTTACATGGTGCTTTACAAAGTTAAATCCCCAAAATCCTGTCCTGGAGAACTTACTATCAAATTAGAGCAGGAACATCAAGATGACAAACAGGAAAAGGGGCTAGAAAGAAGGTCAAATCACTCAAAATTCATATGTCACAGCAAATGAATCTTATACATTCTAATATTTTAATCTATTTCAGTTACCTATGTGTAGTTAAAGTCACCATTTTGCTTAGGCACTAAATCAACACACACTAGGGTCAGGACAACAATGGTTGCACACGGTGAGCAGAAGTTGCTGTCAATGGTGGAAAACATTTAGAGAAAGAAAGTGCAGTTGTCTGTACCAGGCCTGCCAATGGAGGAGGCAAAGGGGCAGTTGTCTAAGGGCCAGGTGCTTCAAAAAGGCCCACGGCTGCCTGCTGCCACTGCCGCTATCACATGTGTAGTGGTAGCTGGAGCCCTGGGCCCTTTAAATCACTGCCAGAGCACTGGGCAGTGCATTTCAGGTGGCTCTGAGGGCTGGCTGAGGGCCTGCTCGAGGCCCCACCCCTTATGGAAGTGAGAGCTTGTCCCACCACCTTGGCGAGGGGCCCAGCAACTCATCAGTCCCCCTGGCTTGCACAAACATGATGTCTCTTCATGGAGCAGCATGAAAAAAAAATCTGAACTGGAGAGTAAGAGGAGGCAGCAAAAAGGGCAACACTACTAAAAAAAGAGGTACAATGCAGAAGTAAGGCGGTGTAGATATGAAAGAAGGGATGTAGAAAGGAAGAAAGATATCCAGAATTTTTAACATGAGCATGAAGGCTTTGAACTTCACACAGAAAACATCATGGAGGAAGAGAAGACACTGAAAGAGGCTTAGACCGGGGTCAGCACAGTAGCAGAGTATTTTAGCAATTAAATGTTGAATGGGTTGAAGAAGGGAGAGTCTAGAACAGTGGTTCTCAACCTGGGGTGCACGCACCCCTTGGGGGTGCGAGATGCCCTTTCTGGGGGTGCGAGACATGCTAGATTTTTATGATATATCTTAGGTTTAAAGAACTGACCTACTTCAATGATTTTTAGTAAGGGGTGAGAGAACATATTTTGAGAACCAAAGGGGTGCAGGCTGCAGTAAGTTAAGAACCACTGGTCTAGAAGGTAAAAAAGGGAGATCCATTTGTTTCAAGTCCATATGCTAACTGGATTTGCCCACAAAAAAGGTACATGGGTTTGTGATTGTCTCCATTAGCTTACTGACTCAGCTAGGCTACTACTAGACAGCGGGGCTATTTCAGGATACTGGAAGTATCCCAAAATAGCAATTCCACATCTTTAAACGTGCCCATTGTTTCAAAATATATTTTGAAATATTGGGCATGCTATTCTGGCATCCCTGTAGCCCTCATTCCACGAGGGTTAAAGGACTTGTCGGAATAGCGCTTTATTTCGAAATTACCTTGAAATAAGCTACGCAATTTGCATAGCACAAATTGCGTAGCTTATTTTGAGGTAAGGGTGCTTTGTAGATGCATCCCTAGAGACAAGCAGTTCCCACACCCCTTGTCCAGATTATACAGAAAAAAACAAGTAAAAACTCCTACTGAATTTGGCCCCATGTGAATAACAGGAGGACATTAATGAGAGCAGAACAGATATAGTATGTTATAAATAAACAACAAAGGCAATTTGGCAAACCATTGTTAGCTACCTCACTACTCTTCACACAAACTCCAGAGCATATGATACACTGCAGGAGCTTACTGGGTTACACTTTATTCCTTCTTCCAGTGGCCCAG
Source organism: Rafetus swinhoei (assembly GCA_019425775.1). Taxonomy (NCBI): domain Eukaryota; kingdom Metazoa; phylum Chordata; order Testudines; family Trionychidae; genus Rafetus; species Rafetus swinhoei. The sequence goes on from CM033449.1 coordinate 118,928,287, forward strand.
CACCACAGTAAAAAACGTAATACTTCCTGGCAGTATATGACTGCATTAAACACTAAAGGCAAGAAGAAGAAAACACCCTGATTCATAGCCAAATCCTATTATTTGGAAACATAAATTTAAATGCTGAGCGTGTCTTTTTATTCTTATCTCTGTTTTCTTACTTTGCAGCATTAAAAGTAGCTTCAGGGAGCTTTAATATTTAATTCCATTGAGCACCCCAATGCTTACATTTCTAACTCTGAAAGCTTAAAGGAAAAAAAAGAAGAGAAACAGGAATATTTAAGATACTGTTTGTTTATAATTGCTGGTCAGCATTTAAACATATAGGAAAATCAACACTTTAAATGTCCTTGAAATCACGCTCAGTAAAAAGTGAAGACAAAAGAGTCTATCAGCTCACTTAGTTTTTGATGCTAACAGTTACCAATGATAAAAGGATCCACCCCAACTGTATTATAGCATTTTATTTTACAACTATCTTAATTCAACCAACATGGTTATCTGTGCTCCCTGCTGAATTATCAATCAGTAAGAAAAAAAAATTGCTGAATCTTGGAGAAAGGAAGCAACAGATGCCAGTGAGAAACTAGTATACATCTGTGGTGATGAAATGCTGTTCATAGATATCAAGTTAACGTCACTTTTTACAGGGAGAACATTATGAAACTGATGAACATTCCAAAAGCCAGAGTGATGTATTCCCCCATTTAAGTCTGATTCAGATAATTGAAAATAATGGATGTCTTCCAACTGACTAACATTCTCTTCTGAGTCAGATCTATAGTCTGGAAATTTTCAATAAAGCTGCTGAGAATAATGGGAGATTTTTGACTATTTTCTGATCTCTATTACTGTGTGAAAATGGATTTTTTCTGTATTTATCCTGGTGTGAGTGAAATCAAATGGTCCAAAGTATGATACCTTGAAAGGGGAAGAGACAGAGAGTTCATTATACAACTATTATGTCAATCATTTTCAAAATGAGAAAATACAGAACTCTTTTTTAAAGAGTATAGACTCTACATGGGAGTCTACATAAGTCTATTTAAAAGGCTTAAAGTTATCAAGTGAAATAAATTGTGGGTCTCAAACTTTGGCACTGATTTTAAAATCAGGTTTGTGTAATACTATTCTTTCTTCACTATTTACTTTCAATCGGGTGGCATGTCTCTTGTTCCATTTCTCAGGCTTCACAAAAATATCCATCACTGCCGTTAATACACCTGAGTAGTAAGACTTGAAAAATTTTGGGCTCCAAACACCACAACTCTTTTTGAAAACACAACAGTTTGTAAGGGAGAACACAACCCAGTTGCTGAAAAATACTGTTCTAATGCACCTTCTCCCTTAACTCTGCCAACCAAGATAATAGCTACTTGCTAGTTACAGTCTTGGCATATACCAAATATACTTGACCCTTTGAATAAATAACCAGATAAATTGAACTTTGCTTTGAATCAGAGATTAATTCAAATACAGCAAAAGCTGTGTTAAAAACGGTGCTATCCAGCAGTATAACAACCAGAAAGCGTTATTACCAGACATGTTTGATATCTCCCAATACAAATCTGGCTAGGCCTAAGAAAACTACTATATAGAAAACTGCCTGTCTTCTCCTAAGTGCTTCAAGAAACCAGCCATTTTGTAGTGCTACTACTACTGGATTGGTGAGCACTAGGGTTACCCTTGGTGGGTAAAGAACAGGTTAGGAACTATTTAGAAAAGCTAAACGTACACAAATCCATGGGTCCGGACTTAATGCATCCGAGGGTACTGAGGGAGTTGACAAATGTCACTGAGGAGCCTTTGGCCATTATCTTTGAAAAGTCGTGGAGATCGGGAGAAATCCCGGATGATTGGAAAAAGGCAAATGTAGTGCCCATCTTCAAAAAAGGGAAGAAGGACAATCCAGAGAACTATAGGCCGGTCAGTCTTACCTCGGTTAGTGGAAAAATCATGGAAAGGATCCTTAAGGAATCCATTTTGAGGCACTTGGAAGAGAGGAAAGTGATTAGGAATAGTCAGCATAGATTCACGAAGGGAAAGTCCTGCCTAACCAATCTGATTAGCTTCTATGATGAGGTAACTGGCTCTGTGGACGTGGGAAAGTCAGTGGATGTGATATACCTTGACTTTAGCAAGGCTTTTGATACGGTCTCCCACAATATTCTTGCCAGCAAGTTAAGGGAATGTGGATTCGATATATGGACAGTAAGATGGATAGAAAGCTGGCTAGAAGGCCGGGCCCAGCGGGTAGTGATCAACAGCTCGATGTCAGGATGGCGGTTAGTTTCTAGCGGAGTGCCCCAAGGTTCGGTTCTAGGACCGGTTTTCTTCAATATCTTTATTAATGACCTCGATGAGGGGATGGATTGCACCCTCAGCAAGTTTGCGGATGACACTAAGCTAGGGGAAGAGGTAGATACACTTGAGGGCAGAGATAGGGTCCAGAGTGACTTAGACAAATTGGAGGATTGGGCCACAAGAAATTTGATGAGGTTCAACAAGGACAAGTGTAGAGTCCTGCACTTGGGACGGAAGAATCCCAAGCATTGTTACAAGCTGGGGACCAACCAGTTAAGTAGTAGTTCTGCAGAAAAGGATCTGGGGGTTACAGTGGATGAGAAGCTGGATATGAGTCAACCGTGTGCCCTTGTAGCCAAGAAGGCTAATGGCATATTAGGTTGCATTAAGAGGAGCATTGCCAGCAGATCCAGAGATGTCATTATTCCCCTTTATTCGGCTCTGGTGAGGCCACATCTGGAGTATTGTGTCCAGTTCTGGGCCCCACTACAAAAAGGATGTGGACGCATTGGAGAGGGTCCAGCGGAGGGCAACCAAAATGATTAGGGGCTGGAGCATATGACTTGAGGAGAGGCTGAGGAGTTGGGTCTGTTTTAGTCTGCAGAAGCGAAGAGTGAGGGGGGATTTGATAGCAGCCTTCAACTTCCTGAAGGAAGGTTCCAAAGAGGATGGAGAAAGGCTGTTCTCAGTAGTGACAGATGGCAGAACAAGGAGCAATGGTCTCAAGTTGTGGTGGGAGAGGTCCAGGTTGGATATTAGGAAAAACTATTTCACTAGGAGGCTAGTGAAGCACTGGAATGGGTTACCTAGGGAAGTAGTGGAGTCTCCATCCCTAGAGGTGTTTAAGTCTCAGCTTGACAAAGCCCTGGCCGGGTTGATTTAGTTGGGATTGGTCCTGCCTAGAGCAGGGGCCTGGACTTGATGACCTTCTGAGGTCTCTTCCAGCTCTATGGTTCTATGATTCTATGATAGGGTTGCCAGATGGTTGAAACAAAAATACCGAACCACCTCCCTCCCCACCCCCCAAAAAAAAAACACCAGGAAAAAATTCTGTTGAAGGAAAATAAAAGGGGGAAGGGGGGAAGAGACCAAAGTTGTTGAGAAAAAAAAAAGGATTCCAAGACTTAAGCAAAAAAATAATAATAAAATAAAATAAAACAGCATTAAAACAGCACGTCTCCTTTAAGAGTGAGTGCAGGGATAGGAACAGGGGAGAGGTTGAGCACTAAGACCCAGGGGAAGCATTGCTTCCCCTGGTCGGCAGCCATTTTGTGCCGGCAGCCTTGTGGAACCACGTAAGCATGGGGGCTGGGGTCGGGGACTGGGGATGTTGGGAGCTGGGGAAGGGGGACACGAGACGGGGAAAGCTGGGTGCTGAGTGTTTGTAGGGTTGCCAGGTGCCCGGCATTTTTGCCTCCTGGCCGGGGAAAAAAATCAGAAAATACCAGACATTTTAGGTGTCTGGTATTCTCTGAATTGTTTTACCGGACAGGACTTGAAAATACCGGACTGTCTGGGTGAATACTGGACACCTGGCAACCCTAGTGAGCACTTGTATACTATTATTCTTGTATACTTTATTCATTTTATTGTGTTCCAACTATTTGAAAATTGGTATTCCATTGGTAAGTGTAACTCTTCACTAAAAGCATATTAGATTAACTTGCACCCTTGTTCCCCCAACATTACCAGATAACAAAGCTTTTACAGTATGAGACACTGGAGGCCTGATGCTTCTCCAGTGAAACAGTGGGAGTCATGGTCACTCAAGTTGTTTTTCATTCAGGACCCAGTGCAATTAATTGAAGTCAGGAGGAAGTCAAAACACCCTGAGCCCTAGGGTTGCCAGATGGTTTCAAAAAAATACCAGACACACTTGACATTACATCACAATCTACATTACATCTTATTTAGAAAATACCAGACATTTATATTTTCTCAATTTGTTTCCCAAACAGAAAGCTCAAATACTGGACTGTCCGGTTCAAAACCAGAAACCTGGCAACCCTACTGAGCACTCAATGTAGTACATTTTAATCAGTCCCCCATTTGTTCACTGAATGTGGTTTAGGTGGTGGTTGTTTCTTTTTTAAGAGAGAAAAGTGAGTTAAGCAACATTTTTTTTAAATTAGCAAGTGGTTTCCATTTTAAACAACAGGATTAGAAGGCAGGTTACCAGACAATCCTCCTCGAAGAGGGCTGTAGCAGTAGGAATTTAGGAGAACTTCCTGTGACATTTACCAAAGTGTTTGGACTGTTAAACAGAGAGGCACGCCTTTGTTAAATCTTTCTAAGCAAAGGATACATACTTTCGTCTTAAATAAGCAATTCAGTTTAGTTTTAAAATATTGCTCTATTTGTTGTTATAAAAAGTGGATACTGAACATATAGGTCTCACATGAATCTGAAGTCAATCCTGGAGTTATGTTCTCTATATGGCTACCTAGATTGCTCAGGCATTTTTTGAAAATCTCATTAAGTGCCTAACTGCTTTTGCAAATCTGGACTAGAGTCTCTCCATTGACTTCAAAGGGTTTTGGAACATGGCCTTATTATTGCTGTTTCAGTTCCCCTTCTGTAAAGTGGGGATAATACTTATGTGTCTCAGTTGGGCATTGTGAGGCTGAGTTCATTGTTGTCTATGAGGCGCTCAGTGACCTGGTGCATGGAGATTGAACAGATATCTAGAGTTATGGCTAGGCCTAAGAATTTAAGAAACTGTCATCTAGGTGGCCAGACAATCAAAAATGCATAGAGTACAGCAGCTCCTACTGAAAACAGTCAAAACTACTGGGAGCTCAATACTTAATAATCAAGCCATTTATTTAGACACTGATATGTAGATCTGTTACCTCAGTTTGTATGTTTATTGGTTGTGTGGATGGGAAATAGTGAAGTAGTGTGGATATGAGTCTGTACTAGCAGGGTTAGATCGAATTAAGGCCTGATTTAATCAGACTAAGGCAGTTGGTTCGAACCATCTATCCTAGTCCGAACTAAGGAAGTTTGCCAGTTAAAGGTTTCCCACCTTCCCGCCTTTGAGTTGCACACAGTACTAGTGCTTTGCACCCCATTCTAATCTGTTACACTCAGTACCAAATGCTGTGCACTCAGTACCAAATGTTGTGCACACGGCCCAAAATGCTCTGCACTCATCTCAAAATAGCTGCACGTTTCAAAATGTTATGCACCCCACCCGCAAGAGAGTGCACTCAGCACCCTTGGAATTTTCCCGCCTGAGAGCGCTTATATACTCCAGTTGAATGGCAGTTCGGGTTCCCTGTTCTTTTTGGGTTCCTGGTTGCGTTTGGTTCTGTGGAATGTCTCTTTGTAGTAGCATGAATGATAGAGTGAGTGAGAGGGTGTAAGAGTGTGAGTGTAGATAGCATAGTGTCTGCGTGAGTGGAGGGTTCTATTTTTGGGTTTTTGTGCCTGTGGAGTATTCCTGGGTGAAAACCATTTGGATCCCATTGGATTATCCTCGGAGAGCGGAAGGCCTTCGTTCCATAATCCACATCCCATCCATCACCAAACCAGAGGGCTTGATTCCAGGAGTGACATCGAGGGATCTCCTCACTGTTCCTCTGCCACGGCTTGCAACTAGCCACGGCATAGAGGTCATGAGCACCTCAGCTGTTCTGTGCCACGTGAATGTAATGTATAGTCCTATTGTTTAGGGGTCTTTACTATCTACTTTGTCTTTGGGGATAGGGAGGATTATAGAGTTATTGTTATACGCTGTTCTGTATTTTCAAATTTTATAATATATGGTTTGGCCCTAAATTGAGACTCGGAGTTTTTATTTGGTAAACCACGCGCCGGTGATAGATACGGCCACGAGCAATCGGCCTCAGGTGATCCCTTCTTCTGGGACTTGGGATATTTACCATCTTCACTACAAGTCAGGGCGTGTCCAATTAGGTTTTAAATTAATCGTTACTGCGTCCCAGGGTAACAGATCTGGGAGCTGATTTCAGGGTTCCGTTTCTGAAAATCATGACAATAATCTAAAATATGAAGGGAACTGGGTCTGTGCTGTCACTCTACTATTTATATACTAGGACACAGAGTTCTTCATAGACAGAAGGGTGGAGGGTGATGGGCATGCACAGGGAAAGGAAGATACAGTAATAAAGGAGAAAATACCGTGTTAAATTTCAGTACCTGTCCCTTTGCACTTCCTCTTTCAATCTCTTCTTTCCTTTTTCTTCTCACTGTGATCTGTCAGTGTCACATGTATTTTGGGGAACGAAAGCATTGAGAAGATTAGGGTATGATAAGAATGCCAATACCAAAGTGATAAGAACATTCAGCAAGGTTTTAAACATCTTGCAGAGTGGGGAAAATAGTCTAGAAACTGACAGTCTTCTGTATTAATTGTCATGTTTTAAAATAGAACTACAAAACCCTTTCAATTAATCAGGGAATACTGAGCTTGTTAATGGAGAGAGCACCCCTTCTTGATGTAACTGAAGTAAGAAGCATAGTCTTCGGTGGCTTTGGAAGGTAATTGAAAGCTCTGTTGAATTGTGAGTTTAAATGGACTTTGGCCTTTGTTTAGTTTAACACAATAGTGTAGCACAGAGAGACATTCCAGCTATGGAAAGGTTTTATTCTGCAGTGCTCTAAAGCTATGGGTTTGGGGATTAAAGAGATGCCTGTGAGAGATTCTGATGGGCTGGTGGCTGTTGATGTTGAGCCTTCTGGGCTTTCAAGGTTTTTATTATATGTTAGAATCTGCTAGCTCAAAATCCATGCCCAGTTGGATTCCTACCGACTTGACATGGATGCAGGGTCCTTGCTAGTGTAGCCCCTATTGCAAAATTGGTGTCTGAAGGCAGAAATCTTTTAATATTTTGGAAAATAGACATCTTAATAATGAAACCAAAGTGTTCATCTCAAGAGAAAGTAAAAAACACATCCTTTGTTGCTCATTTCATTGACCTTGATTGAATTGTGGCATATTTTGTAATCTATATTGCAGCCAATATGTAAGCTGTCTGCTTTTCACTGGGCATTCCAGAGGAGTTTTTTAAAAGCATATTTGGTTCAAAAAATCTTTCTGAAAAATTAAAATTATTATTGTTTGTAGGTGTTATGTTTTTGGTACACAAGAACAGCTGAAGGCATTTTCTGTAGAGAAAGACTCAAGTCCATTATAACTACACACAAAAAACTGTTCCTTACATCTTACATGAGTCTTACACCCATCCATGTATTATTTCTCTTCCCAGTTGTTATCAACAAACTTAAAAGGTCATATTAAAAACTCTGCAGTGCTATCAAATTGAATTAAATAAATAAAAAGCATTTTTTTAAAGGAAACCTCTTAAGGGGTTGCAATTTCACTTTGTTCATACAGTTATGTTACTATAGACCTTCGCTGGGGGGAAAAAAAGAGAGAAGAGAGAGATTCTATCAATGAATGAAATTTAAGAACACCAGTACAAGTCTCAGCTACAAAAGCCATCAAATTCATTCTTTCAATTCACAAGGGTTCATGTAAACCTTTTATTCATCCGTTGATTTGCATCAGTTCAGACCCACTACGTTTTGCTTTGACTTTCATATTTGAAAAGCAAATAGGGTAGACAACTGTCTAATCCCGAAAACCCAAAAAGACTTGTTCCGCCACGTCATGCCCCTTCTCCAAGACCCTTCTCCCAAAGATTCCATCCTGCCTCCCCTCACCCTCACTCACTTTAGCAAGGTTGCAATAGGAGTTCGGGGGAACAGGAGCGGGTATGGGGTACAGGTCCTGAGAAGGAGTTTGGGTGTGGGAAGGAGGGGAGAGGCTCTAGGCTCGGGCAGGGATTTGGGGTACAGGACAGGATGGGAGGTGGTGCAGGGTCAGGCTCTGGGCTAGGCCATGGAGTTGGGGTGCAGAAGGGATCAAGGTGGGAAGTTTGGGTGCAGGCTCTGGACTGGGGCAGAGGGCTGTGGTGCAGCAGGAACCGAAGGGGGTGGTATTAACCTCTGGAGGGTCCCAAAATGACTAACTCACCCTTCTGGCAGTGACTCTTACATCGGGTGGGATGGGGCGGGGGAGGGGGTCTGCATGCTGCTGTGCACAGGCACTGCCACCCACCGCTCACATTGGCTGAAATTCCTGGCCAATGGGAGGTGCAGAATTGGTGCTTGGGAGGGGGTGAGATGTGTGCAGAGATGCTTCCCCCGACCCAGGAGCTACAGGGATGGTGCTGGCCACTTCCAGGAGTGGCAGAGAGCCAAGGCAGGCAAGGGAACCTGCCTTCGCCCTGCAGCTGTGCTGGACGCTTGGCATCCAAAATCTCACAGTTTGGCTGAAGTAGCTTCCTCATTCTAGGAGACTCATGGCAAAAGTGGGAGAACTGACAATAGTAAAAATGAAGCTTGATTGAAACTGCTGAGTTTCATGCAGTTTGTTAAAAAAGTTGTACATAATTTCATATCCAAGCAGATTTCATGTCAGCCCTATTTTCTGAAACCTGGGATGAATTCAGGGTTTGTGATGATATCCCGAGGTTATTTTCAAGACGTTTGGTGTTTTCTCATATACATTTTATACATTTGTAGCCACATGAGATCTTGCATGCTGAGCCTGACAGTCTTTCCTCATGTTAACATATCTTATTATTGTTTACAAGTTTATTATATGCTCTGACCTAAGGGTGAATATTGATCTGATACAAATTACTGTTGTCTCTCCAGTGAGACTGCCTTATGAGGGACGATAGTGTATAATGCCAAATTGGGATTAATTAATTGTTAGCAGAGCAGACAGAGAATATATCTTTTCTTTCGCCTTTCTAAGATAACTTCAACCTTCCATTTATAAGCCAGGTTGGATGAAAAGTACTGGTAAACGTGTCTGGGAAAACATAGATGGCACTTGTCTGTACTAGATCTGACTCGGTTTCTCATTCACTCAAATGGCTTTGACAGCAGCTACTGAACATGCTCCTTAAACTAACTTCCTCATTGCTTGTCCCACCCTATTGGAGGTGGGGTGGAGAAGTATACAGCCTGACTGCAAATCTGATTTGGAGAAAACATCAGTAAAATGGCTAAAAACTTCATAAATCCTTTCCTGAAGGTACCTCAGTGCTCCCTTGATTATTTTAAAGTATGACTAAGCTAATCCTGCTGCCAGACCTGGTTCAAGCCAGGACTGAGCCAGTGTGCCTGCCCGACAACTTTCAAAGTCCTAAACGCAGAGCCGCTTATCGGTTAATCGTGTAACTGACAAAATATTTGTTGGTTACATGATTACCGAATTACATACTTCCTAACATCCCCATTTACCATAGGAACCAAAGAAATACTGTTACCCCTTTATGACTGAGCTGTTCACTAAAGTTCCAAGCCATGTAGGTTGTTTCCGTTATGAGAAACTGGTCAGTATCTTTCATGTTATCCTGTTTATTTACAAAGTCCTATTTCCTTGAACACAGCAGGAATCAACTTTGTTCACATCTCCAATCCTCTTTTAGCAAGCACCCAGCTCAAAAGGGGCCACACTTCTAGTGCTTCTGTTTTTGCATCTGGTGCTTCCTTGCATCCTAGTCTGCCATTTCTCCAGTTTCTCTCACGGGCACACAAACCTTCACAAAACAATAGCCAGCAAACTCCTCCACCTAAACATGCCCTTGTTTTGGGCTGGCCATGTGTCTAACTTTGGGATGGAAACTTATTGTTTCACAGAAGTTTAATCCAGCCCATAGCAACCTGTACAGATATTTAAAAAAAAAACCCAAAAACAGTCACCTACACGTAGTAGTCTGATTTTCAAAAACAGAAATCATCCAGCTGCTTCAAATAAGTCAAAGCTGCTGGGTGCTCAGTAATTGAAAATATGGCCACTTATTTAGGTGCATAAATATGGATTTAGTGTCTCCTTTTTAAAAATCCTATCCATCGTCATCTACAATAGTGACATTTTCCTGAACAGAAGATTGATTGTACCTTCCCTTTATTTTTTTAAATGAAGACACAGAAAGACAATCATAAGCAGCTCACTCAATGTATTTTTGTTATGACTATACATATGTAAACAGGTGGTTACTTTCCACATATTCAGGAGATACATTAACATTATTATTGGGTTACCAGTTAACACCTCTTTACTTAGTATCTAACACTTAGCTTCCTGCCTGGATATGTGTACTGCAAGGTAAGCAAAATCCAATTTTCACTTTATTTTTAAACCTCCTCACTCTCCACACTGTTTTCACTCAAAAGCTAAAAAACTGCTGCTGCCACAAATGATCACAGATTTAAAAACATCATAATTATTACTGCCCTCATGATAAAACAAAAATAAAAACTTGTGCTCTGGAACTAAATTTGTATATTGTGGTATTAAATATAAATAATATCTCAAGACATCTAAGAAAGTTAATCTAGATGTCTAGTTTAAAAACTGAGCATTAAGTATTAAGTGTTAACCCAAGTAACACTGATACACTGGAATAAGTGTGTTTATTCACACACCACTTTTTGGGTTAAGTGGCATTATTCTCTCCATGTGAACATGTAACGTCTGACAGTCATTATCAACATCTACCTAAGGTGATTTTTCCACAATACACTTCTAATGAATAACAATAAGTTAAAGGAATTAGACACACATCATTTTCAGACGCTTCAGAGGGGTAGCCGAGTTAGTCTTTAACAAGAAAAACTTAAAAATCAACAAATAGTCTGGTAGCACTTTAAAGACTAACAAAACATGTAGATGGTATCATGAGCTTTCGTGGGCACACTGAAGAAGTGGGCTGTGCCCACGAAAGCTCATGATACCATCTACATGTTTTGTTAGTCTTTTAAACTGCTACCAGACTATTTGTTGATTTTTAAGTTTTATCATTTTCAGAGTATTTCTTTCTGATTCCAGCAGCCACAGTTCCCAGCAGCCTCTGAAAGAAGGAGGCAGCATGCAGGAAACTCCATGTAAATCCAGGACCCGCCATCAGTAGAGTTGCCAGGTGTCTGGCATTCAACCGGACAGTCTGTTTTTTGCGCCCCTCTGTCCCGTAAAAAAATTCAGAAAATATGGGACATGTGCAATGTCTGGTATTTTCTGCTTTTCCGGCTGGACTCCTGATGGAAGCCTGGCGGGGACGGGGGGAGTGGCTGGGGAGGTGGGGCCGCCATTGGCGCTCCAATTTTTTAACATCGCTTTAAGCCTAGCTCTCCTGCCTATTATTGTATTCACCTTTTGCTCTATGTGGCAATTTGCCGGGTTTCCCTCAGGTCAGGCTCATTCTGAGATCAAGTAGGCTTAGCACCAGACTTTTCAGCCCTCAGAACAAGCTACTCTGTGATACTGGGTCCCCCTCACAATTCTGTTTATAGTACAGTATAGGGCCTAAGAAACCTGTGTCAAATGTATCCTCATTTGGACACATACAAAGAAAGCAACTGAGGCAGTGACGTTACCTAAACACATGCATATAAAGGAGAGTTAAGAAAAATGTGTGCTCCTTTGTAAGATTGCTTAAATATTGCTAAGCAATAAGTAGCTGCAGAGGCAGAATAATACAAGCATTCAGTAGGGAAATTATTTATTTTATTATGATGAAAAGAATAAGACAAATTTAATTACTAGATTTGAGAGCTCTTAATCTACATAAAATTTAACAATTTCATGGCCTTTAACATTTGGTTTGGAAGTTTCAAGACAACTGCAGCACTTATTTTTCAGCAAACCAGAGAAAACTTTAAAAGCACTTAAAATGGTACAGTATTCTCTAAGGAATCACCAGCTCAAAGTATAATTATGCATAAAAAGAAAGGTGATAAGGTTTTAGCTTATGAACATGAGGGAGAGTTTTAATGTTTACCCCAGCTATAGAAGGAAAAATAATGATCAATATTAATCCAACAACAACTAATGTTATAACTATATATTACAGTGTACGGTTTTCGCTCAGACAGTTCAGTATTTTGGCCTTCTGTCTGGTAAAAAAACCCCAGAGAATACCAGACACCGGACGGATAGCCGGTAGTGTCTGCGAGGGCGGGGGGAGCGAGGAGCGCGGTAATATTTTTTTTTGGTCTCCCTTTTTTTGCTCAACCAATTTTTCCCTGCCCGTTCGGGATTTTTGTGAAGGTATCTGGCAACCCTAGCCATCAGGCTGTTTCTCCTTCTGGATCCCTGACTCTAAGAGATGCGGGTATCTGGGCTGGTGGGGGGCTCACAACTGGACTCTGGACAAAGGGGGCAGAGAAACAATAACTGGGGTGTTGCAGGGAGTTCCTTAACTCTCTACTCTCAGGGGAATTTTCTGTGTCTGTATTGTTATAGACATAGTTGGTGAAACTGATGTGGGTATAAATCAGTGTTTCTCAAAGTGATCCACGGCTCCACTCTGAGAAAGCTGCTAACAGTCCACTCCAGTTTGTTTACTTACTGGCTCTACAACCACAGAACATTGCAGCTCCCATTGGCTGCAGTTTGCTGTTTGCAGCCAAGGCGAACCGGGGGAAGCAGAAATTTAGAACCATTACCAATAGCAAACATTTTATACTGTTCACCTGAAACCACTCCACCTCTGAAAACACAACCACTTCATTCTGCTATGAATAATTTTTAAAGATGTGCTACTGTACTATGGAAAAGTACAATCTCCATGAGAAAAGTATCTAGAAAAGCAAGTATCTGATCAAATATTGTGCTTGGAATAAGTTTAGATTAGAGTTCAGGATTGGAAAAAACCAGTAACAGTTTTATTAACAGAGGACAGCCAAGGTGGAGGGCAGGTCTAGATTATTTCAGCTTTCTTGCACCCATACAAGTCTCCCAGAAGAACAATGAATGGCAACACACTTAAACAATGACATACAAGAATGTATTATATCAGAATCTTAATAATTGGTGATTATACTCTTGAAGTTCTGATATTGTTATCTAGCAATAACTCAAAGTTGATTAACCCTTTCTTGCATCTTGTATCTCATAATTCAATTAAAAACTATTTGGTTTTCAGATTTGTCAATTTTACAACTGTAATCTAATGAAAAAGAATCCGGTGTCCGAGTAGACAGAAGTTAATTGAACTTTCAGCCCTCAACTTGCAATTCAGATAGATAATGTGTCAGTAGTCCCCCTACAAAAACAATGTAATTAGTCTAGAACGATTATCAACCTCGTTTTTCTTTTTCTCCTTTCTTCAACGTATGTACACTAGAAGTTTCCTGTTTCTATCTGTTCCAAAGTTTTTGCCAGTTTGTAATATCTGATGTTTACAAGTAGAACTCATAAAAATGTTCCAGTCAGAAAAAATAACTTTCAAAGTACAACCACTGTGCTTACAAAGTCCGAAACCTGCATACAAATGAACCTGGACACAATGAAAGATCAATAGAATTTTGATGCATCTAAAATGAGCTTTCGGGAAACTGATATGGTCACATTATATCCCAAGACAATATACAACATCAACAGCTCCTTCACTCTTGTTAATCTCGGCAGTAGCTTCAATGATGTTGCACTTGCCAATGCAATAAATGTCGACTACAGAATCCCTGTCTACACTAATTTTATAAAAGATTTCAACATTGGAAACCCTCATGTGGATGGGCTGCCAGAAGCTGCTAGTGTTTTTAGCAACAAGATACATTATCTTGCTCAGGGCTAATCTAACTGAAAGGTTGTTAAAAATACCTGTGGCAGCCAATGGGCCATCTAGACTAGTGATTTCAGTATTGTTAACATTGATGGAGCCGAACAGATGGCAGATTTTTAGAAAATATCCTTAATGCAGAAAAGCACAAGATTTTGGCCAAGTTACCACTGATTGCAATTCAGAGATGTATATGCACTATATGTGGACAAATTTCTGCCCCTCCCCTCCCACCCCACTCCCCGCAACTGAATTTAAATCTTGCAGAGCATTAGTGGGCAACCCACAGTCCACAGGCCAAATGCAGCCCATCAGGGTTCTATGTGTGACCCACAAAACATTTTGTTTACTGCTGCCAGATTCCACTGGTTTCTAGCTGCATAGTTTTCCCCCCACTGGTATTACTAGGGTTGCCAGATGGTTTCAACAAAAATACCATACACACTTGACAATACATCACAATCTACATTACATCTTATTTAGAAAATACCGGACATCTATATTTTCTCATTTATATTTTCTTAATTTGTTTCCCGAACAGAAAGCTCAAATACTGGACTGTCCGGTTCAAAACTGGACAGCTGGCAACCCTAGGTATTACTAAAGTGACTCACTCGTAAAGCAAGGGCACATGATGTGAGGTGCATGTGGATTGCACAGAGTATTGACTGTGAGAGCTATGTGCTCCCTCTGCATCCAATCCAATAACTGCAACATTTCAGTGCGCACAGCCTGCAAATTCTAGGTACACAACCGTAGTTAGTAAAGCTATTCTCTCCCGGGTGATCATCTTGGTTATGACAATCTCGTGGTTCACTGAGATGAAGGAGGGCCATTCATGCGGCCTACTCGCTAGCCTAGGTTTCCCATCACTGCTGCAGAGTGAGGCCACATAATCATTTCCTTAATAGATGTTCCAAAACACAATTACAGTTTGGTTTCTTCTAAAAAATGTGGTAATGTGTTTTGACTGAGATTTCTGCCAGTGACAGCACTAGACATATAAAGGAGCTTTAAATAGAAATATTCACATAATTAATGCTATTCACACATAATCCCTTATGCAAGAAATCTATGTAGGACACTAAAAGATTTACTCGGCATTGCTCGGGTCCTTAACTAATTTTTTAAAATAAAATGAAAACGTGCACCCTTCTTTTAAATCATTGCTCTGGGGTGGGGATAGGAATGACAGGTTGTGACGTAGTGGGGTGTACCTTGCTGGTTGCTATGCTGGGTCGTGGGTTGTGAGTGACCTCCCCTGGCTGCTGTCTGCACCACAGCCCAGCAGGGCAGGGGATGAGTCATTATGCAAAGGGGTCTTCAAACCTGTCTGACCACCTACCCCCAAGGGAGAGAAACAAAGGAAGGTGGAATGCCGCCTGGCTGGGAGCAGAGCTGGAAGAGAGTTGGTTAGTTTCTGTCTGGGAGCATGGAGGAGACAGCCTAGGAAGGAGCTGGGGAGTGGGCTGGGATTGTAGGGCCCAGCCACCCCCCATCTCAAAGGGGGGCACTGAGGCCTCTTAGCTGCAGTTCCTGTAACCAGATGACAGATGCTGTGCTGTCTCCTGGAGAAGCAATAAACTCCCTCTATTCTACTGGCTGGTGGAGTCTGTTCATGCCATTACGGGGGTGCAGGGGACGGGAAAACCCCAACGCACCGTCACACAGGTTCAGTATTCAGGCTGTCCTGGGGAGAGAGGACTACTCCAGCCCTCTCTCACCACAGCATCTTAGTCAGGTGAGAAGCGCCTCTCCATGGCTGCTGCAATTCCAGTAGACAGAGCCAAAAGAAAGGTGCATATCCCCCGACTGGGACAGGTCCAGGTTCATCTGCACACTGCGCTCCCCAAAAATAGTGAGTAATGCAGCAAACGGTACACTTTCCCCTCGCTCCCTGATCAAGGGGAATAGCTATCAGTGTTTCTGTATGAATGGGGGGGGGGGGACTTCAACGCCCTCCCTCCCTAAAGGGCACCTTAGGGTGGGAGACTCGGGACTGGGACAGTCCTAAATGGGGTGGGAACATCCTCAGACAGCCCCTTTCACCTGCTTGGTGATTCTGTCTCTTTTCTGTATGATTTTATGAGAAACAATCCCATTCCAGGCATTTCCCATTTTCCTGACACAACCAAACACTTACCTTGCTTTAAGTTATGATAAGAAGAAGCTACGCACCAAATTTGGTGGTTCTAGGTCTTAGAGGTTAGGAGGAGTTTTTGAAGACAGACAGACAGACAGACAGACTCACTCTCTCAAATATATAGGAGATTATAGCCCTTTTGTAGAGTTCTACAGGAAGGGCCATTAAACCTATGAAGGGGTTGTCATTCTTTATTTGACAGTACAGATTTTTAAAGTAGTTTCTATTAGAACCCTTGTTAAAATAATACATGTGTTCTGTGTCATGTTCCCTCCCTGCTACACACAGGGTTACTGATGAGGTTTGGTTTGCAGTTGTCCGAAAAGAGCTGTCATTCATGCCCACCACACCCCTCTATTTCATGGTGGCGTACTGCCACCTAATCCTGAGAATTCCCTAACATTGGATATCTTCAGCTATCTCATAGGCCTCTTTTCTGGTATATTTGTGCTGCTCCAGGCTTTGTCAGGGGTTAACCTGATGTTGTTCTTTTGAAAGGAACCAATAGCAGGGAAGAGATCCATCTCTGTGAACTAGATTAGGGTTACCACTTGAATTGTTTGAGTGCCTCTGCCAGGGCACAACAATCATCTCTTTTGTGCAGTTCAAATTGTACTACACACCCTTTTTACCAAAGGGTCTGCAAAACTGTGCTGTCTCTTCAAGAAAGGAATGATTCTCTGCAAATTTAAGTTAATGAATCCTTTTGACATTATGGAAAATCAAAATGTTCCTGCTGCCTATTCTTTTAAAGCACACTGAAACTAGTTGGCAATATGGTCAGTAACATGGGGACTTCCTTAAACTTTTTAGTCTTTACTCTTAAATTGACTTTTACATATAGCGGAAAAGTTACGTGCTGTTTACATTTATGTGACTTTTATACATCATTCTCTT
Source organism: Rafetus swinhoei (assembly GCA_019425775.1). Lineage (NCBI taxonomy): Eukaryota > Metazoa > Chordata > Testudines > Trionychidae > Rafetus > Rafetus swinhoei. Next base: position 118,945,237 of record CM033449.1, read on the forward strand.
ACACTGTAAGAGACCTGACCTGAATTGCAAAGCACTCTTGCATGAAGAACAGTTTAGCCAATCCTCTCCTCACTTCATTTTCTGTTCTTCATTCAAGTCCCTTTCCTTCTTGTGGCCTTTTGAGAGTTTACAAGAGAAACAACTCATAATGCTGATTTTCAAATTTCTGAATGCACTGCCTTGTATTTCACTATCATCTGGTCAAACAGTGATTGTCTATTCCTTTTTCCAATATATACTAATTTCCTTGTGCAAGGACAATATCTGCCTGTATGTTCTATTTAGTGGCATACAACATTAACTCCTCAAGCACTGATTTCTTACGCAGGATTTAATAGCCTTAAAAATCTTTCCTTCTACTGCTTCTTATAGGAGAGTCCCTTCATTAGGATTGAGACAAGTGTACTCAGAGAATCTGTAAACTGACAAGTTAGGATAAGACAGGAATAATGTTCATGACAACTACCATTCTCCATTCCTCAGCTGTTTTTTTTTTCCATTTAACTTAAAAATATGCAAATGCTACCATACAGTGGAATAAGCAATGCTCACTCTGTGTATTATTCTAAATTGCCACAGAGCATTGCTAGCATGAACTCACAAGAGATTATCTCTCTCCCTCTCTGTTAATCAGGTAGGACACCAACATTCGGTCTACAAAGAAGACAAAAGCAGGCTTGGACTTAGGTCCTTATTAACAAGTACAACCAGCTTTGCCTTCCAAAATATTTCGGGTTTCAGAGGCAACAAACACAACTTTCAGCTTATTGTTAGAACAGTTAAATACATAACATGGTTGCTGCTTAGCACACTTTCAATACTGAAGAGTTGCAAAGAACATGACACAAAAGTTAATCACATAATCCTCCTATTGTGTATGCTGCTTTTATGGATATTCACAGTCAGCTAAGGGTGGTTTGGTGAAATAGAAATCAGTCATAGGTCTTGACTGTAAGAAGTAGTCAGCTAGAAGTGAATACTCAAGTTAATAAGACTTACAAGCAGTCATTTCCTATGATCATGCACAGGCTGGTTATTTTACATATCAAGAATGAGCTAGCCAGAAGACTATGCTGCATGATTAGTGTTGCTTTTCAACGATAAAGGAGAAGACAGACTCTGTGGAAACCTAGTCCCAGTATTTAACACAGGGAAAAACAAGTGAACAGAAGCCAGTGACTTCATAAACAAAACAGACATTTTGGTTTCCCATGTTTAAACATACTCACATTTACTGTTAAATAAAAAGCTAAAAACAAATTTCAGCTTGTCAGAGTTCAGTAATATTTAGACAATCTTTATTCTCTTGTTATCCACCCATGCTCATGCATTGTATGTCATTCCTAGAGAACATGTACTGTTACTGAAGGCAATATGCTCCCACACTGTACATTTGTGTTTATCGCCAAAAGTTCAGCATTCAGTCATTTAAAAAAAAAAATTATTACCAAATCAAATGGCCAAATCAGTTTGAGGTTTTTTTTGGTCTCTATTTCAAATGTGACATTCATAGTATAGTCCAATAACTTGACACATTCTGGGCCTACTGTAGGCCAGATTCCTCAGTCATTCTCATAATCTTTTAAATTATGAGAATGACTGAGAATGACCTGCCTGAAGGCCCTACCTGGCCCTTCCCTCTCCTGGTGCATGCTCATAACATGGACCTGAGCCTAGCCAACATGCATGACAGGAGCCACTACAGTCACCATTGTGGGGTGAGCCTGGGGAGAGTTCATTCTGCAACTCTTTGTAACCTGCCAGCTGGGGATTTCACCTGGCCTCCTCTGAGTGTAACAAGGCGGCCTTTTTCAGTAGCCATATTGGAAGGCCCAAAGCCTTTGTCTGCAACCAGACTAAGGGCTCGTCTAGACTACGGGGAAGATTCGAAAGAGGATATGCAAATTATGCGGGAATTTGCATATCTTCTTCCGATCTCACTTTTGAAAGCGAAAGTAGTCTAGACGCATTTTTTTCAGCGAACCTCCTCCCCTTTTTGAAAAGCTGCTTTTCCTCAAAAAATGAGGTTTACGCAGCTTTTCGAAAAAGGGGGGGGCTGCCGAAAAAAATGCGTCTAGACTACTTTCACTTTCAAAAGCTCTGCTTTTGAAAGTGAGATTGGAAGAAGATATGCAAATTCCCGTGGAATTTGCATATCCTCTTCCGAATCTTCCCTGTAGTCTAGATATAACCTAAAAGAGCAGCAACCATCAGCTGAAAAGAAGGAAATCACATACTCATATTCCATCTAAACTGTAATAAAGTAGTTATAATACTGGGCTGTTAAGGAGGAGACCCTATTCTAATGGCAACCAATATCACCAGAGAAATAACCAGATCTCAAGATGATTAAAACTTTGAGAGCATTTTGTCTGGCAAGAAGCTACTTATCAGTAGTTGGGGTTGTGAAATCATCATTCTATGATTATGGTGTTTCCTATTGCTTGTCTATAATGATCTCTGTCTGGTTTTTAATTGTTTCAGTCTGCTGTATAATTAATTTAGTGAGATGTAAATCAGTTAAGGTGGTAGGGTATGATTGGTTAGGTAATTCTGTTTTAATATGTTAGGATTGGTTAATAAAACTTGAGGAAATTAATTGGTTATGGTACAGTAAAGCAGGATTCAAGTTTCTCTCTATAAACTAGGGCCCAAAGGAAGTTCTCTAGGAATGAACTCTAGGAAACAGCTCCAAAATCAGAGCTGCCAAATCTCAACCCTGTGCCAATGACACCATGTAGAAACTGGAGTCCCCCAGAGGGACCTGATGCTCACTGGCTATCAAGACAAGTTCGTCAGTCTTACTGAGAGTAGCAAGCTTTGTATGCTTAGCATGTGCACTCGGTTTCTGATTGTTCTTAATAAATAGAGATTAGGTAGGATATTACTGTTTTAGGCTTCAAAGACCCCGCAAACTCTGAGTGTAAAGTTTTGCTGAGCCCCAGGAAAGAGTGAGGGTGAGCTAGCCGTGTTAGTCTAACTTTAAAAATGAGGAGTTGAGTAGTCCTATGGCACCTTAGAGACTAACAAAAATATGTAGTATCATGAGCTTTCATGGGCTCATCATTCAGATGAGCTTGAGTGGAGAAATAAAGGGGACTATCAGAATTTAAGGGAATTTTTTTCCAACCCCTTAAATTCTGATAGTCTTCCTTTTTTCTCTCCGCTCAAGCTCATTTGAAGAAGAGGGTTTGGCCCATGTAAAGCTCATGATACTAGATTTTTTTTTGTTAGTCTCTAAGGTGCTACATAACTACTTATTTTTATACTGAGAAGGTTATACCTGAGCCTTAGGAATGGGAAAGGATGGGTGCCCTTATAGTCTGTGAATGAATTTTGTGCAGGCAACATGAGGGACAGGAACCATCCTGTTTTAGCCACTGGGAATATTGGAAGGTATGCTGCTGATTTTGGCCTTGCAGAAGACAATTCTAGTTCTTTCTTTTAGTTAATTCATTAGTCATCAAACCTCTTATCTATGCTATCAGTTACATTTGTTTGCCATTTTATAGAGCATACGCACACAGTTGACAATTCACAAAGAATGTATCTGATTTTACCAAGATATTTAAACAGCACAAGACATCATGAGAAGGCCATCATGAGAAGTCCATCAATATTCCATTCTTTGTGATTTCTAAAATATGTAGAATCATAGAATCATTCTTGGTTCTGAACTTCCAACACTCCGGTCATGTGAAGAAGTGGACTGTGCCCACAAAAGCTCATGATACCATCTATATGTTTTCTTAGTCTTTAAAGTGCTACCAGACTATTTGTTGTTTTTTAAGTTTTTCCTGTTACAGACTAACTCGGCTTCCCCTCTGAAACCACAGAATCATAGAATCCCAGGTCTGGAAGAGACCTCAGGAGGTCATTGAGTCCAGCCCCCTGCCCAAAGTAGTTCTCTCCATAAGCTTCTCCCCCATTTTAATATGCAAATCCTCTAATAAAATATTATAAACAAAACAATAAAGCACATTAACTCCTCCTCTCTCCCACTATGCCCTCGAGCCATGGCAACCCCTGTCATCTGTTTGTGATTCTTTGTTGTTTCTAGTGATACGTGGACCATACAATATACAGAACAGAGGGAGGGTGACCAAGGGATTCAGTATGCTGCTCTGCCATGAGTTAGGCAGGACTGTGGATAATGTGGGAATGGCTTTTTCGCTGGTGAATCAGGTATAACGCACTGGTGCAGGATGCCGGTTAGATAGTGGACTGTAAATTAACTGTAAATTAACAAGATATTATATGGCTCCATTACCATACTTATACCAACAGCTTATTGTGCAATATCACTGACTTCGCTATGATTACAATTGGATTGCATGACAAGGATGTTAGATAGTGATTAATTGAATAGTTGTATAACTGCACAAAATATGATCGGTTACGTGACTATTCAATAGTCCCCAGGGGCGGAGCCAGCAGCCAGTGTGCTCCTAGCCCCACGCCACTAGAGATGCAAGCGACTAATTGAGTAGTCAACTAGTCGCTTTCCCCCTGCCCCTGCTGCCTTTGTACCAGAGGCAGCGGGGGGGGGGGGGGGAGGGAGAACGAATTGGTGCTGTGGGGAACAGGCTTAAAGGCCAGTTTCCCCCAGCACCATCTCCATGGTGTGGGGGGAGGGGGCAAGGCAGGCAAAGCCACAGCATTCCCAGGGGTGGTGCGAGCCGGGACTGTTCAGTCTCAGCTCACGCTGCCCATGGGAGCTGACCCCGCTGTGGCTCTGCACTTTAAATGTAGTACGAGCTGATACAGCAGTTTAAAAACCAGTTCCCTGAGCAGACCGGCTCCCGCCAACTGCCCTGTGCTGCTGCCTCTAATATACTGAGAAAGGGGTAACAGCGGGGGCGAGGGAGGGAGCTTTAAAGCTGGCTTCCCATGTATACTGGATCCCGCCTGCCCCCCTCACTATCTGAGACAGCAGGGCTGGGGTGAGGGAGGGCAGGTGGCTCCTCCGGTCCAGTGCTCATGGGGAGCTGACTTAAGAGCTGGCTCCCCATGGCATCAGCTCCCACTCCCCATCTTCCTGCCATGCCGTAAATAGTGTACTCAACTAATGGTGTGTGTGTGTGTGTGTGTGTGTGTGAGAGTGAGTGAGAGAGTGAGAGAGAGAGAGAGAGAGAGAAATAAAAATTTTAAAAAGATTATGGTCACATTTTTCCAAACTGAGTGATTGGGCAACAAAATGGCAAATGAAATTTAATGTGGATAAGTGTAAAGTAATGCAAGTTGGAAAAAATAACCCCAACTATACGTACAATATGATGGGGGCTAATTTGGCTACAACAAATCAGGAAAGAGATCTCGGAGTTATCGTGGATAGTTCTCTGAAAACTTCCACACAGTGTGCAGCGGCGGTCAAAAAGGCAAATAGGATGTTAGGAATTATTAAGAAAGGGATAGAAAATAAGACACAGAATATCTTACTGCCCCTGTATAAAACTATGGTATGCCCACATCTTGAATACTGTGTACAGATGTGGTCTCCTCACCTCAAAAAAGATATTTTGGCCTTGGAAAGGGTTCAGAAAAGGGCAACTAAAATGATTAGGGGTTTGGAACCGGTCCCATATTAAGAGAGGCTAAAGCGTTTGGGACTTTTCAGTTTAGAAAAGAGGAGACTGAGGGGGGATATGATAGAGGTATATAAAATCATGAGTGGTGTGGAGAGGGTGAATAAAGAAAAATTATTTATTAGTTCCCGTAATAGAAGAACTAGAGGACACCAAATGAAATTAATGGGTAGCAGGTTTAAAACTAATAAAATAAAGTTCTTCTTCACACAGCGCGTAGTCAACTTGTGGAACTCCTTGCCAGAGGAGGCTCTGAAGGCTAGGACTATAACAGAGTTTAAAGAGAAGCTAGATAATTTCATGGAGGTTAGGTCCATGGCCTCTGTTTGTCGGAGGCTGGAGATGGATGGCACGAGACAAATCGCTTGATCATTGTCTTCGGTCCACCCCCTCTGGGGCACCTGGCGCTGGCCACTGTCGGCAGACAGGCTACTGGGCTAGATGGACCTTTGATCTGACCCAGTACGGCCATTCTTATGTTCTCCTTATATATATCACCACATTTTTAAACAAGCAGCTCCTTGTTCTATGAAGCATTTACATTAAATTGGGCTTTAAGGAAAGGGTTATATATAAAGTATATAAAGAGTATGATGAGCAGCATGGGCCTCAACCAAAGACTTCATATGCACAGCCTTCTGCAAAGTCTGCATATGAGATTTTGTGGCTTAAAACATCATATTTAAACAAACCCTGGGGAATTTTTGAGCCACATCCACATTTTGCAATATGGGCCTTTAAGCATGATAGTTTTGGAAATGTGAAATTACTGTAATGCTAATACATGTATATCACATTTTGAATCCAAAAGAATCTCAAAGAACTTCACAAACAATGGGCCAGATCTACAGCCTAGTGTAAGCCCCCCTTTCTGCAACTGTAGGAGCAACAAAGTGGACTTAAGGCTGTCTAAAAAGGTGCAGTTAAAGATTTCTCCAGCAAGAAGCCCAGAAGATGGGGAAAGTGTCTGCCACTTTGCTCTAGCTCAGTGTTTCCCCAAGTGGTCCATGATCCAGTACTGGTCCTTAGAAAAAAATACCGGTCCTCAGAAAAATTTTCACGCACAATTCTTGGGAGAGAGCCCGCCGCCATGGAGTCTCTGCCGGGCATGCTCCCGGGTGGCGGGGTGAGATCCGGCAGGCGCTAGAACCCAGGGAGAAGGCCGGGCGCCAGGTGCACCGATGCAGAACGCCCAGCGCTGGCCGCAGCCAGGGGAGCCGGCGCTGGCCGATCAAGCGGCCAGGATTGGGGCTGTGCGGGGAAGGGGGGGGGCGGAACAACCCGCCGGACAGGTAGGGCTAGCAACACGCATCGGGGCAGGGTGCGGCCTGCGGTTTCACCCACAAACGCAGGCACGACTGGGGGAGAGGACACAGGGCTACTCACCCGACCTCCAGGGCCCATACAAGCCAAGTCACCCAGTAGGCCTGAGAGGGACCTTCTAACCTTCCTGGTCCCAAGCGGGGGTGAAGTAGATACCTTGAGGTTGGGGTCGGGAAACCGCCCAGGGCAATCAACTGGGCCCGCTCCTCTTGGCACTGGGGGCTTTGGGAGGACCAGAAACAATTTATTTGCATATTCATCATTTGCTTAATGAACATGCAAATATGCAAATAAATGTTACTGGTCCTCCAAAAGCTTGTGAATGGGTTTACTGGTCCCCAGTATCAAAACGATTGGGAACCACTGCTCTAGCTGACCCTAGGCTAGAATTTATATAGTAGATGCCAGCAATGAGCACAAATGAGTATTACTGAGGTCTTTCCAAGCTAGTATCATTAGCATAATATTAGAATAGATCTCAAACCATGGGGCATACCTCCCAAGGGAGGCAATGAGGTGCTAAGTCTGCTGTAAAAAGTGATCTCACTTTTCACATTGCCATCTTCATTTGTGTGCTGCTGGGGGGTGCAGCAGTGCCTTCAGAGGTGGGCACCCAGCCAGCAACTGCTGCTCTTTGCTCTGCCTGGCAGTATATGTACTCCAGAAGGGGGGAGATTACAAGAAGGGAGGTCCTAACAAATAAAATTGGGAACCACTGGAATTGATGAATAGGGTAGGAACGGAAATTATTTCCAACTCAGACAGCACATTGTAATATGTGAACTTTGCACTTTTCCGCAGCCAGCCTGTACCAAATGTTTTTCACATTTTGTTATCCTTTAAGTATTATTGTTTTGTTTATACGCCATATATGGCCGGGAGAAAATCTTAACTACTCTGCTTGGCTATAATTATGAAAACATAACAGCTTACAGGAAGGGTAATAAATATCACAGCTAGACTTTGTTACTCCTGCTAATCTGGGACTGCAATATAAACAATTTCCTAGTAATAACAAAAATGCAAAAACAGCAGCCTAATCACTTTAATAATTTGAAGTAAATTACAAATCTATTACCTTTCACTGGCATTTTACTTTAATTATTAATATTTACATTTGCAATAGCTCCTTCCCTTTTAAAATGTATTGAAATGTGGATCAGAACTTACTCCCATTTGGATTTGTTTATCACAGTAGAAATTTGCATAACACATTTGTCATCAGTAAAACATAAGTAAATAGAGACCACTCTTTCAATGAAAGAATTTTCCAGACTGAAGTTGAGAGACAAGGGAATCACACCAAAGGGTAAAAGCAGATCACCAAAGATATCATGAAAGGATATTTCCCTGAGAAATAGTATGAGACAAATGACAAGTGGCATTATAATTTAGTAATTTTTACCTCCATTGTCCTTACTCATCAGCCATAGACACTGGTAAAGCAAATGCCTGATCCTGGAGCAAATTATGTGTCTAGTCCAGAAGTGGTAAAGAGTTCATAAAAATAAACTAGTTTTGTTAGTTCTATTTACAACAACTAGCTATAGAGAACACCGAGGATTGCACCTCACACTTGGAAAGTAAATTGGAAACATCACAGTGGGTTTTAGGTCCAACAGAACAGTTGGAATAGCAACACTTGAGAAAAACTGTATGAGGAAAATAACAAAAAAGAGAACACTGGGGTAGGCAGCATTGCAAAAGGACACCCAGGAAGTCTGTGGGAGAGCTGACAAAAACAGTTCTCCAAAGTCTCAGTCTTGTGCTTTTACTTCCAAGATCATCCTTCCTCTTTTGTAATAACAAGCAGGATGTAGAAGTGTCACAATCAGACACCACAGTGGCCCTGTCCAACTTGCCTAGAACAGGACCTGATAGGCTGAAATTAAGAACAAGCTGAGCAAATGCCACAAAAAACATTTTTGTTATACTCATCTGAATTTTCAAACCAAGTTCACTTTGACTGTGTGTAACTCCAAAATGTTTCATGCAGGCTAATATTCTAATAATTTATTTTAATCTTAATCAAAACAATGTGTTTTAAGCACCCACTGTATAAACCTGTAATCACAAGAATTTTTACCAGAAACCTGTTTTTATCAATTATGATGACTTAGTTGGGAATAAGAAATGTACACTAGATTTTGATGCTGCAGTGTTCAAGGTGAAATATTGTGCAGTTTTCATTCAGGGAACCTCAAAACTCTTCGAATTCCCCTCTCGTATCCCTCTTTTTGTTTAATGTTCATTCCCTTCCTGAAGCGACAAGGAGTCCTGTGGCACCTTATAGACTAACAGATGTATTGGAGCATAAGCTTTTGTGGGCAAAGACCCACTTCGTCAGATGCATGTAGTGGAAATTTCCAGAGGCAGGTATAAATATGCAGGCCAGATAAGGCTAGAGATAACGAGGTTAATTCAGTCAGGGAGGGTGAGGCCCACTTCTAGCAGCTGATGTGGAGGTGTGAACACCAAGAGAAGAGAAACTGCTTTTGTAGTTGGCTAGCCATTCACAGTCTTTGTTTAATCCTAAACTGATGGTGTCAAATTTGCAGATGAACTGTAGCAAAGCAATTTCTCCTTGAAGTCTGGTCTTGCATCTGACTAACACGGCGGCTACTCTGATACTTGATTCCCTTCCTGATATCTCATATCCATATTCAAGGATCTAGCCACATTCTTTTTACTCCCTGTCTATTTTTCTGCATAGCCCTGGGGCACTATATCAAGTTAAAACAAAAGAACACAATTTTCCACATATTTTTAGACTTCCAGTTTCAGAGATATATTATCCTATGGCTGAAAATGACTACACGGTGGCTGAAAAGACCACTGTCTAGTGTCGCTGTGGAAGACAAAGAGATGACACCAGACACTCTTCATAACAACAGGAAGGAGACTGAAAGATTCATTATTTGTCTGTATTATGGTAGTGCCCAAAGGCTCTAATTAGGATGGAGAACCCATTGTGCTAGGCACTGTGCAAACACAAAAGAATCACAGCCTTCACCCAGAAGGATGAGCTCATCTTGTAACTTAGGAGCGAAGGGAGAGAGAGGGTAAGGGTAACAGTAATAAAGTCTCACCATGATGTAGATTAGCAATGTCAATGCATACAACTTGATGGTTTCAAGACATTTTGAATATATTAATTTACATATGTGAAATAACTCAGCTTTTCCCCAAGTATCAACCAACTTGGTAATCATTAATGAGCTAATAGCTTGTAAGCATCATAGGCAGAAGTTGGCCTCCAGACACTCTTCAGAGTTTTCTTGCGACAATCAGTTTCTATGTGACCACCAGTGCTAAATATATGCTGGTTATTTCCGAAGCAAATACTCAGATTGCTGATGCTCAGTTAGTACCAGCTGAAAGTTTCAGTTGCCTTGAGGGAGTATTACCATTTTAAGAGGAAACAAAAAGAAAATAGTGTACTGATGTGCTACTTGTTTATATTCCCCAAAAAAGGTAGACAGCCAAAGAAAGCGTCTGTTTCAGAGAGGAGTCTGAAATATTAAAGCTTGAGAAATACTCTGCATCTTAGAAAAGTTTTTTAAACATGCAGTGCAAGAAAGTCTCTAAACACTTCCCTCTCCAGATCACTAGTTAAACTTGGAGGATGTAACAGTGAACCACAGAGTATGGTCTTTCAAAAATCCTATTCATAGTAACTTCATCCGGAACACATTTCCCTACTTTTTTATGAGAATGTCATGTGGGATCATATCAAAAGCCTGTCTCAAATGAAAATATCATGTCTACGGCTTTCCTCCTATCTGCCTAGCCAATAACCCTGTAACTAGAAGGAAATTAAGTTAGTTTGCCATGAATTTTCTTGGCAAATCTGTGCTATTATATTTCTGATTTTCAAGGTACTCACAAAGCAATTGTTTAATAATTTGTTCCAGTAACTTTCAAGACATTTGTCTATAATTCCCCAATCCTTTTTGTTCTCATTTTTAACAATAGGTACTATATTTGCCTGTCTGCTGGATCTCACCTGTCCTGCATGATTTCTACAACAAAATTGCTAATGGTTCTGAGATTACAGAACTAGCAGAAACAAAAACCCTTACGTGAATTTCATCAGGCTATGCCTACTTAAACACATCTAAATATTATTTAATGTTTTCTTTCCCTATTTTGGCTTTCATTTCTTCCCCTGCATTGTTAACATTAATTTTGTTGAGTACCTGATCACTATTAATCTTTGTAGTTAACGTTGAAGCAATCCGGCATTAAACACCCCCGTTTACTTAATGTAGTCCATTATTAACTCGTCTTTCCCACTAAGTAGAGAACTTGCACTTTCCTTCTTTTTTTTACGCCTAATGTATTTAAAGAACCACTTTTCATTGCCATTTGTGTCTCCTGTTAGGTGTAACTCATTATGTGTCTTTGAACTTTGGGACAGGATACTATAGTCAGAAAGCAACGCATTATACAACAGATCATGAGGAGCTTAGTATATAACTCTTATCATTGCTGTAATCCTTTTTGTCACTTTGACTTTTCCCCAAAGGCTGTGCACGGAAACAAGCTTTCCTAACACCAAAGTCAAAAATAATTATCAACAAAAAATGTGCTAAGTGTGGAAATTAATGCTTTGCATATCAGCGAAGCATTAATGTAGCATCATAATTTTAAATCGAATTTCAAGAACCTGTCTGATCTCAAGGGGTTTTTTTTTTTTTTTAAGAAATTAAGCAATAATTTTACTTTAAGTGACTATTGCAGAGGGTAAATGACTTTTGCAGTGCAATAAATGAAACAGCAAATTGAGGAGTATATTTTAAAAATAGGAGCAATTTTCCTTCTATAACTAACCTTCACTTTAAATAACATTATTGCTATTTTATTAAGCGAAGTAAATGGAAAATAAATTAGAAGTAATTTTATGGAGTTTAAATACACTTAATATCACAGTAAGATATGTTGATTTAAGTGGCAAGTTGCTAAATTCTTATATTGGCAGTATATAGTACATTTAAAGGAAATAATCAAGCTACATGATGGGACATTCAGTCCTGTTTCCTAAGGCCAAGAACAATAGCAAGGGACTACTCTGCTTTCACTTATGCAACTTCCTTAGAAGCAAAGGATTGCAGTAAAGAGGTGGATAGGGGATCTCCAACTATCCAACATCACCACTAGAATACTCAGGATCTCCTTTCATATTAAAAACATCAGGCACCCAGGCAAGCGTTGCCTGCTCCTGAATCACCCACAGAGGAAAGAGGGGGTTACATGAAGTTGGAGAAAATTTGTCTTCCTTCCTTGGGAGGAGAGAATGCAGAAATAGCTACCAGCTGAAATCTCAGAGAATTGATAGAAAGTATTTTTCCCTTTAATTTTAGATTCCCTAAAGGGAATTTTCACCTAACTGAATTGCAGTTAATGGAGAAGTAACTGCAGAAAGAATTTCCTCCTTACATTACTGGGTTGACAGGGTTGGCATACAGCACCTGATCATGGACATGTGAAACTGTAGTGGAGACTTTAAGAAGAGTTACGGGATCTTAAAAATCAACATTGCTGAGACCCGGCTGGTGCTACAAAAATAACTTGTAGCATGATCTTGTCTGAGCTTGCTCACAACTCTCAATACCATAGTAATGGGACAAAGACAGCAGGAAGGCATCTGTCACAGACTCTGAACTGTGACCTGCCATTGAACAGACCTGGTGACACCTCATATTTTAACAGGTGGTGAATTGGTCTATTTCTAGCATTTCTAAAACTTAGTAAGTGGACTTTGATATTTTGGATATTTGATATTCTGAAGGAACACTCTTGGCTTTTCCTGAACAATCTGATGAGATTTTCTACCAGACAGTTCAGTTCTGGGACTACGGAAGATGATAAAATTCCCTATATCAGTCTGAGAGGGGTAGCTGTTTTAGTTTGCAACTTAAAAAAAACCAAACAGTGAGTGGTCCCGGGGCCGGCCCGAGCCATTTTGGTGCCCTGGGCCCAGGCACGCGGCGCCGCCCCCGGGCGCACGGCACATGCGCGGGTCCATCCCTAGGGCGCACGGCGCATGTGCTGCCCAGCCCGGGCCAACGCTTCTGGCGTGCAGCCCAGGGCAGGCCGCGCCTGGCCGTGCAGGGCCCCACGGCCCTGGGGGGAAGGGCGCTGCTGGCCGGCGCTGTGGGGCTGGTGCTGCGGGAGCCGGGCGCGCGGCGCCTGATGGCAGCTATAAGGGATGCTGCGCACCCCTTACAGCTGCCATCTGGCGCCCCCCCCCATCGGTTGGCGCCCTGGGCAGCTGCCCGGCTCGCCCACCCCTTAGCCCGGCCCTGAGTGGTCCTGTAGCACCTTAGACTAACTATATCCGTAGTATCATGAGTTTTCTTGGGCACCACCCACTTCTTCAGATGAATGGAGCAAAAGGTCTAGTCTCTAAGGTGCTTTGTCTCTCCGGTGCTACAGGACCAATCGTTTCCCGATTTCATACATAAGTAATTATGCTTTCTTGCTGGCTCCTTTAGATGCAAGGAAGCCACCAAACTGGGTCACATGGGTTGAGATGAATGAGCCAGAAGTCTCATGAGTCTAGTGACTCAGTACCAAATGGAGGTGCAAAGCTGATGCCATTAGGAATTCTCTGAGCCCAACTTTTCTCAGCTTTTTAGTTCTGATTATAAATGCTTGCACACAGGGCACTTGTGTGTGCCATTCTCTTCTGCAAAAACTTTTAAGTAGCAGGAGGGAGGATCACTGACTGGCATAGATTTGTTATAGCCCAACTAGTGTTGAATCCTGGGGACTTGGGCATATTTCAGTACTGAAGTAAGAGCTCAAAGAAAACAGAGTTTAAAAAACCACAAATTTCTAAAGTGAATAACAATATAGACTACTATATAAAGGATTTACAATAAAGAACCTTGAGAAAGATTTCTAAATGAGAATATGAAGCATAAATCTCTCGCTGCTAACCATAGATGGTGAGGAGAAACTGAAGGGGGTTAGGGCAGCTTCATTCTCTTTATGCCTTCAGCTAATCGCACAAATGCGCAGAGGGCATATATGCTGCCCCAACAGATATCACTATGGAGAAAAAAAAAACATCTCTAGTTTCAATGGACTAGCAGCTCTTAAATGTTATGAACATGTGCAAGCACTCTAAGAAGAGCTTGTGATTGTCTGCAAAGCCCCCAGTGTGATCTTAGAAATTAAATGCTTATAGTTTTGTTGCCCAAGTAATGTCATGGTCACCTACTACAGATAAATAGGGTTTATTTATATTTTTCACACATCAGTTTGTTCTTATTCGATAATCAACAAAGCACACAATGGCTAATGCTTTCTTTATTTTTAACCTCATTAGTGGAGTCTGGTGCCATGGCAACATATAAAATGTGTAAGCCTTCAATCAAGATCTGAGCACCCACAGTATATATTTTCTAATGGGTTTGTACTGGCAACCCTCAGGGATTTCATAGGTTACTAATGTTGCTGTTGACTGTGGAGCATTTCTGAAATCAGTTGGTGAGATTGTTTGCGGGGCTTGGGCCCTTATGTCTACTACCATGTATGATCAGGCATGGCTCACTTTAAACATTTGAGAATGTTGCGGACCTTGGTGTTGTCTCACGGCACTTTTTTTCTGACATTACATATGCTGCTGCTGCTGCTTTTTGAAGCCACACACACAAATGACTTCTTCAACATGCTCTGAGTGCTTTGGAAGACGTTCTACATTGTAGGTTAAAGATGTCAGTTTGACTAGCAAGTGCCTCTCTGCTTTTATTAGCACTCACTTGTTTGCTGAAGGGCATTTTATGATCCTTATATCTATATCTATATATTAAGCAATTTGTGCGTCTCTCGGTGTGTCTCTCTGCAAATCTGTTCCTTCAAGAACTCTTCCTAATCGGTAAGAGCTAGGACCACCAAATTTGGTATGCAGCTTCCTCTTACTCTAACATAAAGCAAGGTCAGGGTTTGATTGTGCCAGGATAACCAGAAGTGCCAGGAAAGGAACTGTTTTTCATAACATGGAAAGGGAGGGGACGTTTAGAGGGATGCAATACCGAGAGCGTCCACTGGGAGCTGCAGGCCCACAGGGTAGTGCTATCTTGCAGAGTGTCCACTGGGGACAGCTGAACAA
This sequence comes from Rafetus swinhoei, assembly GCA_019425775.1. Classification (NCBI taxonomy): domain Eukaryota; kingdom Metazoa; phylum Chordata; order Testudines; family Trionychidae; genus Rafetus; species Rafetus swinhoei. Next base: position 118,960,264 of record CM033449.1, read on the forward strand.
CCAAGGGAGTAGCCAGCAGGGCTGGGACTCTGCCATCTTGCTTGACAGCACACCAGTAAGTAGTCTCCCCATCCAAAACTTTTCCCCTTCTACCCATTGGCTGCAGTGTGGAGGGAGAGGGGGAGAAAAGGCCCCTGGCAGAGATCCCCTCCCCCAAGGGCTATAAAATTGTTCTTAGTAACTGCTAAGAATTCATGCCGTTACTCAACTATTCAATTACCCAATATCTAACTTCCCTACCGTGGCAGCCAGGTGGGTCTGGGAAGAGAAAATTCCCATTTCAGATGTGACCCCCTGCCCTCAGCCTCGCTTCATCTCCAACCCTCATTCTTGCACCTCCCAGCCCCATCCTACTGTATTGCCCCTCCACATCCCTAAGGCCCTGCCCTCATTCCTGCACCTTCTAGTAGGTAAATATTTGCAACTCAATATACACATAATTAAAATGAATACACAAAGCCATGTTTAAAAATACTGTCACTGTTTTAATACTCCTACCACATTTCCTGTTCCCTCCAAGATAGCCAGTCTGTCAATATGGGACCTAGCCCTACAACAGGATAGATGTGTACAGATGATCCCATGGATCCCTTTAGAAATTCCATAACAGAATCAGGGCCATAGTTTGTGACCCAAAGGGTACTTAAGATCTAATTGTATAAGGTATGTGTTCATAGTTGTTTTCAAGTAATTAGTCCAATCAAGTTTTATTATAAATAAATACCTACAATGATTTCCAGCTTCTCTCAATGGCCAATCCAATCCCTATTCAACTTAATGGAAGATTCTTCACAGAACCTTCTATAATACTTACATATAAAACACTGATCTGCTCCTGAAGCCAGTACCCTGTGCCAGCAACTCCTCTAGCATGGCTGTAACACCTCCAGACCCGACCCCAGGGTTGGGCACCAGCCCCACTGGCAGCTGCTGTCCCTGGTTATGTTAGTTCAGTGGGCAGAGCTGGAACAATACAGCCACACCGGAGGAGATGCCAGCACAGGGCTGGCTCCTGGGACTGGCAGATGTCCAGGCTGCTATTTTTGTGGCTAGGATTCCCATTGGAGCCCAGCAGCTTCGCAGGTACCAATTTGCATCCACAGTTATAAGTTTATATCTGTGCAGGGCTCTATAGATGTTCCAGGTGTTTTCCAGAGCTCACACACTGGCTGAGACCCAGAGGAGCATCTAGATACACCTTTGAACCAGCAAAAGCACACTTTCATTACACTGCCCTTTAAAATACATGACGAGCATCACTAGAAATGAGGAACAAAAATCATATATAGGAGAGTAGGAAACTTGCTATGATTCTGATTAAGTTTCTTTAAGACATACAACAAAGTTACATACAACTTGTAACAAAGTTAATGGTCTACTGAAATTATAGAAATAAAGTGAAGAAACCTGATTCTAAAAGTGCCAGAAGTAAATTTAGGACTAAAATAACTAGAAAGCCTTCCACAATTGAGGAATCTAGGTACTTCTATGTAAATGAAACCAAAGTAGTATGCATCAGAATCCCCATATTTGTACTTGTAAATGACATATTTTGTATGCTGAACAATGGGGCTGACAGCCACTGTGGGCCCCAAGGCAAGGTGTGGACAGCAATCCAAAGGGCCCAAAGCTCCGGCCACTGCCAGAGTAGCTCCGGGTCTCTTTGAATCATTGGGCTCCGGGACAACTGTCCTCTTTGCCCATACCCTGTCGATGGTCCAGAAACTGAAGTAGTGTTAACCATGTCATATGCATTACCTAGTATGACTCATGATTATGGCATAACTACTTAGGGAATGAGGCCTGAACTCTTGGAGAAAAATGGAAGCTTAGAGTATACCAGCAGGTACATAAGTTCTTTTGTCTGGATTCTCTGCTGTACCAGAGGCTCCTAGAGACCAACTTCTGCCTATGATGCTTATAAGCTATTAGCTCATTAATGATTACCAAGTTGGTTGATACTTGGGGAAAAACTGAGTTATTTCACATATGTAAATTAATATATTCAAAATGTCTTGAAACCATCAAGTTGTATGCATTGACATTGCTAATCTACATCATGGTGAGACTTTATTACTGTTACCCTTACCCTCTCTCTCCCTTCGCTCCTATTTTTGGTCTTATTAGAATCTCATTAGAAATAAGTTACAAGATGAGCTCATCCTTCTGGGTGAAGGCTGTGATTCTTTTGTGTTTGCACAGTGCCTAGCACAATGGGTTCTCCATCCTAATTAGAGCCTTTGGGCACTACCATAATACAGACAAATAATGAATCTTTCAGTCTCCTTCCTGTTTGTTTTATTCCTCCTCATTTCTTTCCTGTGTCTTTCGTCTCTCTGAATTAATGCAGTCATGCGGGTACAGAAATCCACATGCTGTTGGGGTTATTTGAATAGCACAGTAGGTGTATTTATCTAAACATATGATAATGAAGAAAAACAGATCAGCACCTTTGTTTTTCATTCTTTCATTTCTCCTGCTTTTTTGCATTCAGAAATAGTTTACTTCAATGTGTCATTATTTGACTCTCCCATCACAATGACAAGTATGTTCCCTCCCTTAATGAAACTAGCAATTCAATACAAAATCCTATACTAATGCAATGTTTGTCCTGTGAATTTAAACACGTGAAAGTTAAGAAACTCAAAATTATGTTTCCTGCAGAAACTAACGTGGTACTGTGCAGCTAATATGTTTGTCCTTCTCTAGAGTGGGCCACATACTGTATGGACCCACAGTTACTATCAATACCATTTTACTTCATAGTCTGGGTTGTCCCCTCACCCCCATGGTCCCAGATATGAGGACAACATGGCCAGGTAACCATAATCAATAACAAAGCCCTATTCTTACTGGGCAGTTCGGAATCAGTGACAATGATTCCCTCAAGACAGTACAGCTTAGCATCCAGAAGTGGTGCTTAGCATCCAGAAAAGGTGTTAGTCACAGAATGGGGATCTGGCTCCCCTCTCTCCATTGGGTTCATGTCTAGGGCTCTGTAGCCTGCCCCCAGCTCAGTGGGGTTCCCACCAAAGTATACTGAGCTCTTCTGGTAAGGCTACCATTCCACATAAAACTCCTCTAGGTCACTTCCTACCCGATTCTCCATATCTCCCTGGCTAGCAATGGCATTCTGGTGTACATGTGTTCCCTCCTCAGGAACTAGCATGTCATTCCCTTCTCCATCAGCAGTCAGCCCAGACAGAGATGCTCTGCAGGCTTTAATCCTGCCCTCCAACTGACCATGCTCAGCAGAGCTGAAGGAGTAGGGCCTCCTTAGCTAAGTGATCTGATTTAACTCTTATAGTACCAGTCTGGGGCTGATATGTCCCAACACATACGGTCACATTATATATTTACAGTAATGTACACAAGGGGCAAAAATTTAACATATACAGCACTGTTATTGAAAAAATTACATAAGCTGTAACAGGCTCAGTTACACGTGCCTTTAACTATGTAAGTATGAATGTCCAGGCAGATACTTATGCATTTAATTTATTGAACTATATCAAGTAACATTAATCAAGTCGATTGCATGGGGGTCTTTTGTGTGTGTGTTCATTTTTTGGTATTCAATAGATAACCATTTCTAGAACTAAAACGAAACTTAGAGGCACACTTGAGACATAGTTTTTCACCTTTACTGAGTGACATGAGAGAGAGTTTTTTCTGTTTGTATGTTTGCCTGTTCAAGAACTCCTCCTAAATAGTAAGAGCTGGGAACACTAAGTTCGGTATACAGCTTCCTCTTAATGCAAGGCAAGGGTTTAGTTGTGCCAGAAAAATGGGATGTGTCTGGAATGGGACTGCTTCTTATAAAGCCAAACAAAAAAGACACACAGTCACCAAATCAAGTCCAATCCTCAAAACTGACATAACTGAGAGAGGGTATGTCTACACTTGCAGCCTATTTCGGAATAGGGCTGCAAATGTAGGCATTCGGAATTGCAAATCAAGCCGGGATTTAAATATCCCGCTTGATTGCATCTTCAACCAGGCGCCATTTTTTGAAATTTACAAGCCGGAATAACTGCCCGCGTCTACACACGGCAGTGAAACGGGCATTCGAAATAAAGTCCTATTTCGAACTACCTGTTAAACTTCATTGCAGGAGGAATAACAGGAAGTTCGAAATAGGGCTCTATTTCGAACGCCCATTTCACTGCCGTGTGTAGACGCGGGCAGTTATTCTGGGCTTGTAAATTTCAAAAATGGCACCCGGCGGAAGATGCAAATCAGCGGGGATATTTAAATCCCGGGCTTGATTTGCAATTCCGAATTCCTACATTTGCAGCCCTATTCCGAAATAGGCTGCAAGTGTAGACATACCCTGAATGTTGAAAGAAGGCTCAGGGAGGGTGCACAGAGTGTCACTTCTGCCCACCAGCCCCAGCACAGAGCAGCACCTCCATTCTGAGCCAGTGGGGGGCTGTGCCTCTCCCCACCCCCCGCTGTGGCAACTCTGTGCTGGGGCCGAGGCTGCATCTGCTCCATGCTAGAGGTAGAGGAGAGGTGCCTCCCCTCTAGCCATGGCACACAACCAGGACCTGCCCCAGAGATACCACTACTGGAGGACAGGTGGTCCTTCTGTGGCCCCCAGCAAGTCTAATCTTGACTTGCCCCAAAGAGGGGACATGCACTTCCCCCAGCTATGCCGGCTAGAGCTGCAGCACCCAAGGAGAGGCCTGGCCCCACGTTGCTGCAGTGACAGAAGGCTGGGTTAATCCTCTCTCTTTGGGGAAGCCTGCATACTGAACCTTTCATCCCCAGCCCCACCACAGAGCAATGATTTAAATGAAGCATGAACATTTAAAAAAAAAATTAAGTTAAGGACTCCAACAACGCCAAGTAAAACTTCTAATAAATAGATAACTTGTACATATTAACAGAAATGCCTCATTGTAAATGAAGTAAAATATCTGTACAGATCTAAATCAGAAGCAAATATAAAAGTGCCCCTTTCTTATATTAAACAAATAATTTCTGAGTAGGATGGAATTTCTTTTGCTATGCAGGATCTGATCTAAGTCAACATTTTAAAGTCTAATTTAAAGTTTAATTTTGTATTTTTCCACACAATTATTTTTAATGTCATACTCCTAGGAGCCAAAAATGTAGGCTATCATTACAGGATGGGAGGTTACACTGGAAACAGTAATTCTGAAAAGGTATTTGGGGTTGAGGAGGATAATTAAAAGAACATGGGCTCCTAGTACAATTCTGTGGCCAAAATGGCTAATGCAATCATTGTATGCATCATCAAGGTAATTTCACATCAGAGTAGGGAGATTATATCATTGCTGCATTTGGCCCTTTTATAACAGCCAGTGGAATATTGTGAGACAAGGTGTAGGAGCTAATATTTTTATTGAACCACCTTCAGTTGGTGAGAGAGTCAGGGTATGTCTAGACTACATGGCTCTGTCATCAGAGCCATGTAGATTAGTTTACTAGACATACCCAAATGAAGCCGCGATTTAAATAATCGCCGCTTCATTTAAATTAAAATGGCTGCCACGCTGTGCCGATCAGCTGTTTGGCGGCACAGCGCTGTAGTCTGGACACTCCACGGTCGACATCAAAGGCATTCGTCGACCTCCCCAGTAAACCTCATCCCACGAGGCATACCGGGGAGGTCGACAAATGCCTTTGATGTCGACCGCGGAGCGTCCAGACTATAGCGCTGTGCCGCCAAACAGCTGATTGGCACAGCGTGGCAGCCATTTTAATTTAAATGAAGCAGCGATTATTTAAATAGCCGCTTCATTTGGGTATGTCTAGTAAGCTAATCTACATGGCTCTGGCGACAGAGCCATGTAGTCTAGACATACCCTCAAACTTTCTGGCTACTCGGGGTGTTCTTCAGGTATGATAACATTCTGGAGAGCTCTGAGTTCCACCTGGTCTCTCAACATAGCCACAACACTGAATAGTGGAATACTGTTTCCAATTTTTTGTGTTCATAGTTCAAGAAGGACGTTTAACCACTAAATCCTCTCCAATTTTTTAAGGACTGGAAAACATGACCTGAGTTAAAGACTCAAAGACTTAATCTATGTACCCAATCAAGAGAAGGTTAAGAAATGACAATAACAGATAAGTATAACATATAGGAAAAAAGCTTGATAGAGCTTCATTCTTATACAAAAGTTTAAGAGACAATGATTGCATGTTGAAGTTAAATAAGTTCAGACTAGAAACACAATTGCAGTTTTTTAACAATGAGCATAGCAGTCAACAAATAAATAGTTGAAGTGGATTCTCTATCATTGGACATTTTCAAAACCAAGATTGGAGTTACTAAATGTGAAGCAGGAATAAATTCAGGGAAGTCAGACAAGAGGACCAACGTGATCCTTTCTGGCCTTAAAATGTCAAATTATTAATTTGGGAGCAACAGCTTAATTAAAGAAAATGAAGAAATTAACCATTATGAAATACTATGTTATTTCATAAGACTCACCCATACTGGATCTTTTGGCATGAAAATACAAACAATTAGCAAGTGAGATGTTTGTATTTCTCAACATACAATATATACAAATTTATACAGAATCCACTTAATTATTTAATCTGAATGCACTTTAAGCTTTGTGACATCCCTGAATGATTTCTATTCAGAGGAAAAACAGCTTAATTAAATTCTGCGAACCCAAGAATACAAATAGACAATGGAGGCCAAAACTAAGATGTGTTGCCTTGACAACACAGGCCAAAAATTGCCTTTGATATCTCCTAGACCTGACACTTGATAATATTAGGCATCATTGGTATAGAATACTGATGCATCTAGCTGCAATTTTAATTTCTAATGAGAAACGAAAATAATGCCTATAAGCAAAGATAAAATCTCATGTTTTAAAAATGTGATGTAATTTTTAGTTTGATTTTTACTTATGCCAATCAAGTAATACTGAATATAACCTCTGGATGTTGCTGTCAGACTCAGTGCAAGATTAGTAAGGAAGTGTTATATCCAAGGGCCCAATACAAATTCTTAACAGTTTGGGGGTTGGTAAACGATGGAAGTTAAGCAAGAATAGAAATCCCTCCAGCTACATAAGTTGGATAGTTTCCTAAAGTGATAAAAGAGGAATAGTCTACCCTATCCAATAGCTACTAATTACTAACAAGATAAGGAGTGGGAGCCTTTGTCATGACATGTGGAGGCTCAATACTGAATCCAGATATTTTGATTTGGGATATAATTTTCATCCAAATGATAGATTCTCCAAAATCCAACAAAAGACACATTTGAATATCATCCTAAACCATCCATTCCCAAATTGTACTAAGATTAAAAAAAAACAATAAGTTGTGCTGACAAACTAAACCAGGTATTGTGTAGATACTAATACAGAAAAAAAAATCTGAAAAACTAAACTAAACTGAAAAACTAAACTAAACTGAAAAACTAAACTGCCTATGGCATTTCAGTGATCCACAACCCCTTGGAGAAAAAAATTAAAGTGAGCTTTAGATGGATAATTCAGTTGTGAAGTAAATTTAACCTCCGTGAAGTTATAAATTTCTAAATGAAAATCCAGAGAAAAGAACATATTACTTTTCTAGTCCTTGCTATTTGCTTTCTCTCTGTGCTTTCCTTTTTGAATCTGATTGCCACTGTTATCTATATAAGTAGATTGATTATTTAGTTGTTGTAATAAAACAGAGTGGATGGATAAAAATGGCCTCTCACAGACTAATGAAAGGTGATTAGAAGATCAAAATGAACTTGACATGAAACAGACAATGAAGAGCGAGTAAACTTGTAACCGTCCAAATTAAGGATAATCCGAATATTTGAAAAATTAATCAAATGCACGGTCATAAACCCAATAACAATTTTAGGACTTCATTTAATTAATGGGAGGGGAAGCACTGAATATTCTCAACTTTTTAAATTATGTGAACTTTTACAGTTTGATGTACAAGAAGACAGAAAACGTTGTGGCTGGATAGAAATACAGAACTATTTAATCTGTTTCTTTAGAGTTGCCTCTTTCTATTTAGCAAGTATACTGTTCCAAAGTGTATTATAGTAGTTAAGTTCCAACTACAGTTCAGAGCTGAATTTCTCTTGAAGGTGACTTGCAAAGGAAAAACAGTTGATCTTGTTCTCTTTCTTGCTTCTTCAGTACCTATGAAAAAGCCTAAATAGCTCTTATTAAGAAAAGGTTTTTTTGCTTGTTTGTTTTTATTGTCATTTGGGTCTTTATATCCAGGAATATTTACAGCAACTCAAGAATTAATAAAAGTGTTCCATCCCAGCACACTGAAACCTGAGCAATTGAGAGGAGAAGCAGAAGCAATTTTTAGTCAGATTATCTGAAATGCTTTTTAAAAATCTCAGAGCGTTAGTTGTGTTCGTCTGCAACTTTAAAAACTAAAACTAAAAATATATAAATAGTGTGTCTCAAGCTGATCTGAAGAAGTGGGTTTTGCCCACAAAAGCTCATGATACTATTTAGATTTTTGTTAGTCTCTAAGGTGCCACAGGACTACTTGCTTTTTTTAGTTTATTTTAGTTTTTGTTAACACCAATTTGCACCAGTTTTCCAAATAACACTTGGAGAGAAAAGAATATTGTTGTTAAAATTCAGCACACTTGACCCCTTAAAAAAGTGTGAAACCTCACAATACACACTCCTTGGGACACCCAAGATACCATCAGACTTTGTAAGGCCAGATTTGATATTCTTGATTTTTATTAATGTTAACACAAGGAAAGAGGGAGAGAGAGTGGTAGAGTATTGGGAGAGGGAAAAAAAGCTTTTCATACATAATAAAAGAATGAGAAAAGGGCACAACCCCATTTTTAAATATCATTTGCAGCTCATCTTTAAACTCATGTATATCATGTACTTCCACAAAACTGTATGACAGACTATTCCATATTGTAAGAACCTTATGAAAAGAAGACTTCTTATAACTAGCCTAAATCTATCTATCGACTGCCTCCAGCTGTGATCATGAATAAAGAGTGTGCTCTTCCATATAAGTAGAAAAGAACAGGTCATGTTTTATATCCTTTTACTGTATATGAAAAAAATAATCAGGTCATTTCTCAGTCTTTTCCCCCCAAAACCTAATTATTTTAACTTTTGAACTTTGCTCCATACAATACCACTGTGATACTTGTATCAGCCTGATTTCCTCTCCTACATACTATTTCTAAAGTCTGGTTAAGTTAGGTTGCAAAAGCATACATAATATTCCTGGTGTGGTCTGAATAAAGCCATTTAAAATATTCCTAAATTTAATTATAGAATGTATACAACTTAGTTCCTTGTTGACTTCAGTGGTACCCAAGTTCGGCCATGAGTGAATATCTGTCTTTCAACACAACTGTCCTATATTATTTAAACACTGTTATTTCTACTCTCAGAACTTTCCCATAATTCCAGACATCCTACATTATAACCTACAATGTGTCAAATATCTGCAAGATCTTTGAACCTTACACAAACATGAATTTCTTGGGATAAATTTGGAGAATAAGCAGCTTAAAAGCCACACATAAGTAAATGCCTCTATTTAGGAGTATAGTTAACACAATTGTGTGCAAGTAAAGTAATTGCCATATGGATGCCTACTACTAACTCCCATATACAGATTCTGTAATGGCAACTGCACATTTAGGCACACAACAAAGGACTCTTTCTGAAAATTAGACAGCATACAACTAATTCCATTTTTCAATCATCTAGGAATCTGATATACCAAGTTTTGTTAGTGTTAGTAATCAAATCTGTTTGACTTAATTGTTACTCCTTTCCAAGAAGGTTTACCGTCATGAAATAGAGCTCTCTGGATCTCGCCTTTAGTTAATATCTCTCCCACTATTTCAGCAGTGATTACTGCATAATTTATCATGTTAAAAAATGGTACAGTAGCATCTTATCAAATGTTTTGTCTATATTCTACTTCTACCTCTAGGAATGCAGGCTGAAACAAAATGTGTAGTGGACCGGTGCTAATGAGTGTCAGAACATCCTATTTCATGTAAGTGACAATGTGACAATTAAATTATTGTTTGTTTTTTTAGTGGATGGATGGCAGGCATATATACAAATATACAACAGATTCATTCAATATATTACTGGTATAAATTCAGTCCTAACTGTCCTAATCACAGAATTCTAAAACTGGAAGGGACCTCAAGAGGTCACCAACTACGGTCCCATACCCTCACAGCCGGACCCAGCACCTTCTAGATAATCCCTGATAGATGTCTGTCTAATCTTAAATTAAATATCTCCAATGATGTAGATTCTACAACCTCCTAAGGCAATTTATTCCACTGTTTAACCACCCCGACAGTTAGGAAGTTTTCCTAATGTCCAACCTAAACCTCCCTTGCTGCAAATTAAGACCATTGCTTCTTGACCCATCATCAGAAGTTAAGAAGAATAATTTTTTTCTCTCTCCTCCTTGTAGTACCCTTTTAGGCACTTGAAAGCTGCTATCATCCCCCCACTCTGTCTTCTCTTTTCCAAACTAAACAAACCTAATTCTTTCAGTCTTCTCTCATAGGTTATGTTTTCTAGACCTTTAATTATTTTTGTTGCTCTTCTCTGGACACTCTCCAGTTTCTATTTCTTGAAATGTGGTGCCCAGAAGTGGATACAATATTCCAGTTGAGACCTAAGCAGCACAGAATAGAAGAAAATAATTACTTCCTGTGCTCACAAATGAATCCCAGTATCATGTTTGCTTTTTTTTTTTGCAACAGTGTCCACTATGACCCGTCGATCCCTTTCTAGATAGCCACTTCCAATTCTGTATGTGTGAAATTGATTGTTCCTCCTAAGTGGAATACTTTGCATTTGTAACTTCATCCTCTTTAACTCAGACCATTTCTCCAGTTTGTCTAGATCATTCTGAATTGTGACCCTATCCTCCAAAGTACTTGCAGCAAGCCCTCCCAACTTGGTATTATCTGCAAACTTTGTGTAACCCTTCTGCCAGGTAGCGCCAGCAGCAGCCAGGGCCGGGGTCAATATCTAAGGGTTCTCTTCATCCATTCAACACAGAAGTGGCTCAAGTCCTCACCCAGTAACCTGGGAAATTCACACAACACCCCTGGACGCCTCTGAGAGGCAATGCTTCCCCACTCACAAGCACAGAGTTTGAGTGTAGAAAAGAAACTTTTAATAAAAGGGGAGGGAAGCAACGTGGCATTAATTTGGGAAAACACCACACACAGAGAGTTCATAACCAACCCATGAGTAAATGTTCCACCCCACGTGGGTTGGGAAATGTCCTTTTCCTCTCAGGTTCTTCAGTCCAGCAATGTAAAGGTCCCCTTCACATGCCCAACCCATCTCTGCACCCCACTCACAGTTACTGCCCTAGTTCAGGAGAGACCCAGAGTTCAGAGGTACATCTGCAGAGTTCACCTTCCATCCTAGTTGGCGGGGAGGTAGGAGGCATCTTACTCACTCCATTGGTCACTCGCCATCTACCTGCTTGCTGCTGTCTGGCGCTGCCTTGCCAGGCATAGGAATTGCCTATCACTGCTGCCACTCTGCTGGCCGCTCCTCACACCTTGCTATCACCACCCTGCTAGCTGCTCATCACGCTGCTCATCACATCTTCCACTGGCTTATGGTAGATTTGGCTCTGGGCCAAACCTAGTGATTTCAACTCTCAGTGATTTCAGCTCTTTGCCCAAAGCACAGTCCAGTCATAAGGGATTCTAGCATCCACTGAAGTAAATTTAAATACTAAAGGGACTCCTTATGGAGCCTTTCTTTACCTCTACTATTGAAACAGTGGAGAGAAACAGGTTGAACCAGTCTTACAGCTCATGCCTGGAGGGCATGCAGCCTCTCAGCTTAATCTAATAGGGCTCTGGAAACCACGCCTCAGTCCATCCAAGTATATTTATACTGACAGGGTGTCTCCTTCTGAACTTAGTTGGATTTTCTGCATTCCACAATAACTAAAAGCACTGGTGATCATCTCTCACAATTCTTGTGTTTAGTATTAACACAATTTGTGACCCCTACAACAGCCAAATTGGCTACAATGGGCAAAACACCACTGTAAAAGCTGAATATCTAGCAGGCCTAAGCAAACTGAGTGAACTGTATTTACATGTATACACCCAGAATCTCGTTCTTTAAATTGAGAGTTTGTGCCAAGTTAACCACAGACTTTCTTCTTTTGTATTCCCCCAATAATTACAGACATTGCAATTAGTATTAACACAATTTGTGACCCAACACCAGCCAAGTTGATTACAATGAGCAAAACACCATCGTATCTAAGCAAAACAGGGGCAAACTGTATTTACATAAACACACCCAGGATTTCTTTCCCATTCCAGCTGGCTGTAATGGAAGCATTGATTCAGACCCTGCTTACATCTGCAAGCATAATCTCTATGCCATTATTAAATCGCTGATGAAGATATTGAACAGAGCTAGTCCCAAAACTCATCCATGCAGAACCCCACTGGTTATGTCCTTCCAGCATATTTATGAACCATTGATAACTACTCTCTGTGAGCAGTTATCTAACCAATTATGCACCTACCTTATATTAGCCCCCATCTGGGTTATATTTCCCTAGTTTATTGATAAGAAGAGCATACAAGGTTCTATCAAATGCTTTACTAATATCTACTATACCACATCTATCTCTTTTCCCCCTTATCCACAAGGCTTGTTATCCTACCAAAGAAAGCTATCAGGTTGCTCTGACATGATTTGTTTTTGACAAATCCATGCTGATTGTTACTTGTCACCTTATTATCTTCCAGATGTTTGCAGATGGATTCTTTAATTATTTGCTCCATTATCTTTCCTGACACAGAAGTTAAGCTGACTGGTCTGTAGTTTCCTGGGTTTTTCATTTCCCTTTTTATAGATGGGCACTATATTTGCCCTTTTCCAGTTTTCTGACATCTCTCCCATCTTCCATGACTTTTCAAAGATGATAGCTAATGGCTCAGATATCTCTTCAATCAGCTCCTTGAATATTCTAGGATGTATTTCATCAGGCCCTCGTGACTTGAATACATCTAACTTTTCTAAGTAATTTTTAACTTGTTCTTTTCCTATTTTAACTTCTGAACCTACCTGATTTTTACTGGCATTCTGGGACAACATATCTAAATGCTGCACAAATCAGTTCGAGCTGCATAGCAAGATCTACAGTGCCCTGTGAGAGTATGTCTTTAACCTTTCTTAGGCTCTAGGAAGCACTGCTCTTTTATATACACACACACACACACACACACACACCACCTCTTTGCGAGGCAGGCAAAGTGAAGGTGTACAAATGAAGGTTATGTACTGTGATACAATTTATTAGATTTCATGTTATTTAACTCTCCTTTGGTAGTTTATCCAACAGACATGACCCCCTGACTGAAAATAATTCATTTTTCATCTCCTTTGAATTCCATCATAGGATGTAGTACTTGCATTGTCCCAGAGAAGCAAAACTTGATGTATCCATGCATAATCATGCCATCACTGATGTTTCTGGTTTCTGATACTGAAAAGGTTTGGATAGTCTGGATCAACACACTGAACTAACTGAAGAAGACGGAAGAAAGATTGGGACAGAGGGGAGAGATACTAAAGAAATTGTATACACCAGAATTTCTGAAAGTGTTCCACGGAATCACTCTCAGAAACACATTAACTGGCCACCCTGGTTTATTTACCGGCGCCGCAGCCACGAAGCCTCGTGGCTCCCATTGGCTCCATTTCATCCTTTGCAGCCAAGGGGAGCTGCGGGAAGCAGTGGACTGGCCCACGCCACTTCCTGCGGCTCCCCTTGGCTGCAAAGGACAAAACGGAGCCAATGGGAGCCACAAGGCTCCGTGGCCGCGGTGCCAGTAAATAAACAAACCAGGGCAGCCAGTTAATGTGTTTCTGAGCGTGATTCCACAGAACACTTAGAAACACTGGTCTACACACTCAGGAACTAGTAAATTGCTTCCTACTTCAGCTTCAAACATAGTAAGTTATAGTAATCATTTCTTAGTTACAGTAATCAATTCTGCACCTACAGCAGATCCAGTTAATCTTTAAAGAGAAGAGGCATCACAAGCCTGCTGCTCAAAGAATTTTGTGACTAGCCAACCTGCTTTGGTTGCTGTCCTCCTGTCCCTCCTATCTAAGCTATGAGCTTCAGTTCCTTAAGGCATCTGCCTGATCTGAGGAAGAAATGAATTTGAAAAAGCACAGTAATCAATCTGTAGAGGGAGTACAAATGAATAGGGGAAAATAATTTTGGAAGCTGGTGCTTGGGAACACTGCCTAGAAAGTTTGAAAATCAGAGGGAAATCATTGGTCTAGATCAGTGTTTCTCAACCAGTGGCACGAGTACTCTTAAGGGTACTCAAGAGAAGTCTGGGGGGTACATCAAAACAACTGAAATTTGGAGAAAACTGAATTTTTTGTTTTAAGTTTTACAGCACTTTATTATTTTTGTACTTTTTACACCCAAAAATTTCATCACCTGCCCCACTACTTGTATGTTATCAATCAGTAAACCTCGGTCAAATCCTTCAATCCGTCAGCTGTATTACGTAGAGTGATATGCGCCTCTGCCTTACAATTCTTTGCCAGAAGACCATTTTACTGTTGTGTTTAGGGCAACACAATTGAGTCCTTTTGTTTACTATATGGCAATATTTGATGGGTGTTTGAATTTTGCAATGTTTAACAGTGTGTCCCTACTCTGCCATCGCCTTGGATAACATTGAAATGTTACACAAAATGTACATAGGTGCAGCCATTTTGCTTCTAATAAACACAGGTTTCTAGGTCAAGTAGGTCCAATAATGGATTCATATGTAATAGAGACGAGGTTAGACAGAGATACGGAATCGGACAAGTGGTATGTTATCAGCAATTGAATATTTTACAAGAAAATGTGAAGATATCAATATATCTAGTGCTGCTATGAAAAAATTATGTTTAGTAAAATAGAAGTTGTCAAAATTAAAAATATCCCACATTTGAATGATACAGTAAGAAAAAGAATTGACGAGATGACAGAAGACATAATAAAACAAATTACTGAAAAAATTATTCAGAAGAAACAGTTCGCTTTACTACTTGACGAATCAAAAGATATTTCCAATTGCACACAATTAATGGTGTTTGTCTGATACATTGATGACAAAGATGAAAAAGGAATAAGTGAGCAAAAATACTGCTGTAAAGAATTCAACACTAAAACAACAGGGGAAGAAATTTTTAACTTGTTAAATGAACAGATTTTGAAACATGGATTATCATGGGAGTGGTGCATATCTGTGTGTACAGATGGAGCAGCAGCAATGGTAGGTTGACATAATGGTCTTATTGCTCACTAAAAACTATAAACTCTTCAATAAAGTCGACTCGTATCATTCACAGAGAAGCATTGGCTTCAAAACAGCTGAATGAAGATTTAAACTCTGTGCTAGAGATTGCAGTGAAGACAGTTAACCTCTTAAAGTCACGGGCTCTAAATTCACGTCTTTTTCAATCGCTATGCTGTGATATGGGATCTGAACATAGTACTGTATTACTTCATTCCAATATTCAATGGTTGTCACATGGAAGATTGTTCAACCATCTGTTTGAGCTAAAGGCTGAAGTTGCAGTTTTTCCCCACAGAAATCAAATCTGAGTTAGTGCAATATTTTCAAGATGAATTATGAATTTGCACATTAGCCTACCTTTTGTCAGATATTTGATAAAATCAATAACTTGAACTTATAGTTACAAGTTTTTAATACAATTATTTTAATCTTGCATGATAAAGTACAAGCATTCAAGAAAAAATTAGCATTCTGGAAAAATAATGCTTTATCTGGAAATTGAGTCATTTCAATATCTTTCAGAATTTTGTGTGGAAAATGAAATTATTTTGGATGAACATGTCAAAACATAAATAAAAGAACATTTGACAAATTTGGACTTAAATTTTGAATGATATTTTCCGAGCTTTGATGAAGCTGAACACAGGCAGAAGCTTTGGATTTTGAATCCGTGTGATGACAATGCTATTGAGAAAGCAGGGATTTCAGAAGAAATAAAGGAACAACTTTTTGAGCATTCTACTGATAGCATACTAAAGACGCAAGGCATGAAATTTGGCAACGTTGCCGTGTTCTGGTAGAAAATGAAAGGTGAATATAAACCACTGAGTAACATGGTTCTCACAGAACTCCCCCTATTTGCATCAACCTATTTACATGAGGCAAGTTTTTCAGCTATAACTGAATTAAAAACTAAATTAAGAAGTCATATGACTCCAGAAAATGATGTAATTGTGGCACTCAGCAGTTTGAAACCTAGGCTTGAAAATCTGATTTCATCCAAATAAGCTCAAATTTCACATTCCATTAATTATAATTTTTCTTGTAATATTATTGATTACTGTTCATTGATGTTTGTATAATAATATACACATGCGTGTATGTATATGTATGAATAAAAATGGACTTATTTTATGTTCATCTAATTCTTTTTATTGATACTTTTTGCACAATGATAAGTACGATGGCAAGTTTATTGCCTATAGGCAATTTCTTCCGACCAACCAGTTACGATTAAGTTGTTTAAACAAATGTGTTGCAATAGTAGAAAAAATTGTGTGTGTCTGAAAATTCTAGGTACTGGGGGGTATTTATAATTTTTATTTATTTTTATTTTTTTTGAAAAAGGGATACTTTATTAAAAAAATGTTGAGAAACACTGGTCTAGATCAGGGGTGGGCAAATTCCAGCCTGAGGGATGGCTCTGATCTGCAGGGTTAGTCCCTGGTGGGCCCCCACCTCTGTGTTTATCTGTGCATATGCAAGTATCGGAGCATGGCAGCTCTGGTTGGCCACAAATCACCATTCGTGGTCAATGTGAGTGGTGTCCCAGTCTGTAGTGCTCTCTGCCGCTTGCACTGGACGCAAACAGTGATTCGCGGCCAACCAGAGCTACACTCCTCTGATACCTGCTGAGGCACAGATAAACATAGTGGTAATGGCCCGCTAGGGACGAACCCTGCAAGCTGTGGTTTTTTTATTGCCCACCCCTGGTCTAGATAGCTAAACAGAGTAGGAGCAGAAATCTATTGCTACTCCAAAATTAGATGTTAATGTGGTGACCCTCATTTGTGGCTTCTGCAATCTCTGTGCAAAACAACTCCTAATGACAGTATGCAGAGCACTTTTGGAAAGAAAAGGTAAAATGAATTGTGTTTCAAACAACAATCTAATTGAAAATTCCATTAACAAAGAATATTGCAGTAGTGGTAGATTACAGATTAATCAAAGGCTATTAAAACTCTCTCCTGTGGTGCTAATGATTCATTGGTCTTTCAGTGGAAAATTCAGCAAGATCTCCAGCTACTTAACTTGTATACAAGTCATTTAAGAAAAGGAACATTTTCAATAGCTTCATCACAACTTGTGTGCAGGAAGAAACATACCAAGAGGGGAGTGAGTTCATAGCTCCCCACAAGCAAAGCTAAGTATGCATGCACACACCAAAAAGGAGGAGAACAGCTGCTGAATTCCCTTACCTATTTCAACAGTGTAGTAGAAATAATGATAATATTGCAACTTAAATGGTTGGGATGTGTCTGTTCAGTTTATGTTTTCTCTATCAGAACTCTAGAGGAAGTGAGCATGGGTATCCATATTTGCATTTTTTAAAATCCCTTCACTCAGTCAATGCACATTTGATTGCGGTAGCTGGCCTTTAATAATCAAAGACATTTAACCAAGTTGCAGCCTAAATATTTTTCTCTAATTAATTTACAGCTCTTCTGGGTACAACTTCCTTACATAAGTAAACAAGAGGACACTGCTGACTACCATGATTTTTTCCTTCTTTTTTTCCAGTCTTCTACTTTTTCACACAGTCTTAAATTATGCAGCCAAGCCAGAAAACATTTTGTGTAACTGTAGATTATGCAATTTGTGGTATATACAAGCGTAATTCCAAAACAGTGATAACGGTAACATGAAGATGATTTTGGCCTCTCATGCATTGCACGAGACGACAACATGGAAACACCATATGCCATCACCAATATCAAGAATGGAGACAGTTGTGTTTATTCATTTTCCTTCCATTTATGAGTGTTTATATTTCCAAATACTATCAACATCATCAATCATCATCATCATCATCCAGAGATAAGAGAACACATGCACAATGCATGATTTACCCCAAAACAGTATAAAGGTAAACACCTAACAAAATTACCATTTTACAGACAAAATAAAACACTCATATTACATAACATTAGTTCTTCACCTCTGGTCAATGTCTGCTTGTCAAAGGCACTGAATTACATGTAGAATGTGAATTGTGGCATGATCTAATGCTCTTATGTGGCTGCCATATTCATCTCAAGTACATTTGCTATGAACATAAGTAAAGAAGGAGGGGCCAGGTTTTACATTTTTGCGTCACGTTTAAAATACTACACATTTTATCTCTGACAAAGGGTGCACCACACATCACTTTCAGTGCCTCCAGCCAATGCCCACTTCGGCAGTTTGCACGCCATCACTCCAACTCTCTGGCGCGCAGACCCTCTGTCTACCTCAGGAACCAGAGTCCTCCCCATGACTCAGAACCTTCAGCTAGGTCACTCACAGTTCCCCCTTGTGGGGTATAGTTCCTTAGAAGTCTTAGGCAGCCTTCCTATTCACTGTGTCAATGTCACTTACCCAGTGGCTGGTAAGGGAATCTGGACCCACCATCTTTTTCGGGTTCCAGCCGAGAGACCATCAGCTCAGCAGTCCAGGTGCTCTCTCGCTCTCTCTCGTCTCACTGCTTTTCCCTGGACTACTTCCTACCACCAGTGCCTCTTCTCTTTCTTGGTCCAATGGTTCCCAAAGGCTCCTCCCTCTTTCCAGGGCATGACTCAGGCAACACACCCTGCAGTCTCCAAACCCTCTGCCTGTACTCTTAGGAGTGTCTGCTCTTTCTCAGAAACATTTTCTGCTTCCCATATATCCTGTCTAGCTCCCAGTCCTGCGCCCAACCCATTGCTCTAATGCTGGGCTTCCATAGACACTCACGGGATTTACTTTTCCACCTGACTCCCCACAGCTGTGGCCTGTCAGATTAGTCAGCCTGCTTGGCCATCATTAGCCACAGTGGCAAATGGAGGTAGGGGACATCCCATCACAATCACAATCTTTTTTTCACTTCAGCAAAAGGAATTATTTGAAGCTCAATGCCAGGCATGCTGGACACAAGAAGAATGAATAAAGGGTAACCAGCCCAGCACAAAAGATAGGCCTGATAACCCTTTTTCCATCTCCAAGTTCGCTGATTCTGTGCTGTGAACCATTCCATTCTAATTGATATTTATTGAACAAAAGGGAGAAAGAGGAGGCATTTTAACTGGGCTGAGCTTAACCTTCAGCAAAGAAAGAAATTGAAAATAACCTACATACGTCTTATACTTAAGAAATAGGAACATAATTAATTTTAACAGAGTTTCTCCATTAGCACTGATTTTCTTTGACACTGTAGTGGCTGCTGTCCTACGTACTGCGGACTAGCGCCAATACAGTAGCTTTCACCTTAACAAAATACTACACTTCCACTTTGTTACTTTCCGTATTAATGGACTGGAAAGGATAAGGAGAGCATATTTACTTTTAATTTCGCCAGTAACTCAGGCATGAAATGCTTATCACAGAAGTATTCAGCTATCTCACAAGATAACATATGCAGTAGGAAAATACTGAGATATGTAGTAATGAAGGCTGGAGTTACTTCCAATCTTCTGCACAACTGCTGATTTATGCACAACAAAGCAATGCAAGATATAGCTGGTCATAATAGTTTCTTTTCACTACAGTGACTTTCCTCTAATCCAGTCACTGGTTAATTTTTCCTTTATTCAAAACCATCAAAAAGGCCCATGAACCAAATTGTTTGTTTTGTTTTTTGGGGGGTTTTTTTTGCACGGTTGATAGCTTTACACTTCATAGCTTTATTTTATTTAAACAAAAATTTCATTTAAATAAAGCTTGATAGCTTTATTTTATTTAAAGCATATCCATCATTTTTCTCTTTGTGCAAATACAAATGTAAAGTGTAAAATTCATATATCAAGAGTCACCTGAAAAAGTAGATGCCTGATGTAATAGAATATAAATACATCCCTTCCATTCCCATCATGAGAAACACTCTAAGCTGGGAATCTCAAACTTCCAGCCCATGGGAGAGTCCCAGCCAGAGTGATTGTGCAATACAACCCAGGACTACTGGCAAGCTGGAGTGGGGAGGAGGGCTTGTCCAATACCGGCCCCCAAACTCCGCTCCTTTCCACTACCTAGGCAACAGGCTCATAGGAAGCAAGTCAGGTTTCTGTTCAAACCCTGTCAGACAGGCAGGCTTTCACTGAAACTTCCTCAGAATAAAACAGTCTCTTGGTAATACTGTAATTTTAACGAACCAGCAAACTGACAAAATAAATGTTTCATGAGAATTTCTTCTCACCAGTTTTAATCCAGAAGCTTCTTTTTAGCAAAACCACCTGCGTCACCACTGAGATGTATGAAGACAGAGGTAGTCTCTCTTTACTACCTCTTTCGGGTCAGACCTAAAGATAAGTGAAGCCAATAGAAAGAGAGTCCTTTAGACTTCAACAGGCTCTGGATCAAGGCTTTAAAAAACAATAATCAAAATCTTACATTATACTGAGGTATAAATAAGAAGCCTATGGCACAAAGCATTAGTATAATATTCTTCTTACAGCCACTGCCACTAAGAAATGAACCAGTATATTTTGCACCAGCGAAGCTTCTGATTGGCTTCAGAGGAAGCACTTTGTAGATCACTTTATTAGATAATTAGAGGATTATCCACTGACTAGAGGATTTAGTCACTTATAAAATGAGGATAGATAACTTTTGGAAAGAGTGGAGAAGGAAGAGTAATTTTAATAAAATCCAATAACCAAAATATGCATTTTTCACACATCCTGGACTGACATTAGAAACACAATCACAGACAATAGCTGGGTGAATAATGAAAAATAATGCAAAGATCTTCTGTTTGAAAAGATTTAGCAAAATTCATACCTCTGGTGAGGTAACTTGTTCATCCTTAAAAGCAATGAATATATAGAATAAAGGTCGTCAAATGGCATTTTTAATTATACATTTAGCTGATTTATTCAATAAGGAAGAAACCCCGACACATTGAGCAAAAATAATATCTGATTGGAGAGATTTACAATAAAAGAAAATCAAAGACGTATTGGAAATGGAGACTCAGTGGTGGCAAAACTACTCATATTCTGCCACAACATCAGAATCAACAACTTTCACCCCCAAGTTTTGGCTACAGACATTGTACTGAAAACAGTAACCTGTTTTACAATCTAGACATGCCCTTATCTCTGTCAGAACAAAGTTTTCTTTTTGTGTGCACATAATATTAAATATGACAATTCATATTCTTTGTAAATTTGTTAACGAATGAAACCTGAATGATTATGTTGGGGCCATGAACCTGCTTTCCACTACATAGTGTCCCCATTTCTATATCAAAGAGGATAACACTGAGCCCTAGTATATCAATTAGAATTTGAGAAAAATAAGCACTGCAACACAGTTGAAAAAAGAAGGTGAATTAAGCTATATGTGCAGCCAGGCTTACAGTATGAGTACAGGAATGGAGCGAAAAGGCAACTGTCATGCAGAGAAAAACTCATTTAAAAGATTGCTAACGTGAATAATTGACAGTAACACCAAAAATGCATGCTGTATGTTTTTCCTAAGTAAATTTAATGAAAAACTGACAAACAGGTTATTCAAGTTTGTAAGAACACAGAATTTGCAAAGCTGATCAGGCTATTAGTCTATCAAATATCATACCTTCAGCAGTGGCTAATGTGAGATGCTTAGGAGGAAGACAAAAAAAACCTCCACAATGCAGCTAGCCAACTGCAAAATTCAGTTCATTGTGGCAAAATAAACAAACATATGGCCTTATTTTATACACTGATGGATGAGTTTTCATTACCTTTTCTTAGCATACAGGATTATAAATGATATTTTGACAAACTTATCATGGGCTTGTTTTAAAGGCAGCACCTGCGGTTGTTGGGGGTTTCTTTTTAAACACAACGTGCTGCAGGAACAATGGGCAGCAAACCCCAAATAATGGAGTATGGCAATTCCTGTTCTTCAATAGTGACCTTCACCTCATGCTTCACAGAAAGGCATAAAATGCCATAATTCACCTTATTATTGTGCACTATTATTCCAGGATGGGAAATTTTATCACATGAGCCCAGTTGGTGATCAACTAATTCTTTGAAATATGAAGACTGAAAGCCTAAGTGCTTATAACACTCCATTTCCACAAAGACATCCCACAACTTAACAGCATACATGCAAGTACAAGGAAAATAACTCAACTTTCTATTTAAAGATACATGGGCCTCCATCAACTGAGTTAGAGAATCTATTTCCAACATATCAGGAAATATGGAACTGAAACCCTGTCTCAGTGTTATAATATGGGGCCCTTCCTTTTACATTATGAATAAGCCAACCAAACGTATTTGTGCCTGTAAAATGTTTGAAATCTGCCCTATACTCTGCCAAGACAAAGCCCGTTGTTCCATTTTTCACCCTACTATTCTTTTGCCACAGGCAATTAGAATTAGGGGAGTTAGCAGGCAAACTGCATGTTCCATCAGGGAAAGAAAATGCCTCATCTCTTACAACTTGAAGCTGCTCCAAATTAAGGTAAGGCTATTTTGGCCCTAAATCAACCCAGAATACATGGCGCAGAAAGGTGGCCTAAAATTATTTTCCTCATCTCTTCTCATCTGTGCCACATATAAACACCTCCTATTCAGAACTCAGTCCACGAGGCCCAGTTCTCAACTACTTTGTATCCTGAATATTCATGTACACCTCTCCAAAGGGAGTGTCAAATCAGAATATTAGCATTTTATACCCACTTAATACAGGTATATATATATATGTAAGTGATGGCACAAGATTTGAAGTAGTGGAGACTCAGGCCTGTGAACTGTGATAGGATATCATGGTTCTGTCTAGCATTGGATATTACATTTTTCTGACCAACTAATTCATTATATGAAATGTAAAAATTGAGTATGAAATACAATGAACTTGGGAGTTCCTGTTTAGTGACTTGGCTGGCGATCAAATTGTCTCCAGTTCTTCCTTAGGCACTTTCAGAGGACATGGGAATTAAAATAATCCACAGCAATCAATGAATGAATAAAATATGCTGGTCTGCAAATTGAAACAAAGTTTCAGTTGTTTTGATAAAAATAGGTGACTTTACATAATTTTGCTATGCTGATTTCAAAAATGGCATCCATTTTGCTCTATCACGCAAGCATTTTTCACAAATCAAAAGGAAAAAAATTGACATTTTTCATGCTTTTTATTCCACCTTATACATTAAAAACTTGGTAAATAGTAAGTTATAGTTCTTTTAGAAGGTCTGTTGTAAGTCCTTGTTTAAAGAACAAAGGAGCAAAGTGTGAAATTTAACAACTGAGTAATTTTAAATGATTAGATACGACTGAATCAGAGCTTTTTTGACAACTTTTTATGCATTTCACCATCAGTCTCTCTTTTCAGGGACCAGCAGTAATCAGCCATCATGTTGACATCCCAGCGTCCTTGATATTTCTTTTCCATCATCTTGATATCCTGATGAAATCTTTCCCTTTGCTCTTCACTGACACTTCCAAGATTTTCAGGAAAATAATTATTTTCAAGAACTTAAAACTATATGCAGCGACTTATTTTCAAGAACTTGCATGCAAAAATACCTCCAATTAATTGAATTTGTCAAAATGAATGCCATCTAGCTTAATTTTGTCGAAGAGGATCGCCAAATTATTATATAATAGGAGTAACAAAACAGAATGGTTTCATTGTTTTATGTTTTGAATGATATTTATGATGGTATTTCCTGCATTTTTTTGTATTTCTTCTGCATTTTTGATGTAATCCCCTAACATGGCATCTCGAGGTGGCCTGAATGATCCAGAGAAGCAAAGACTGAACATAACAGATTTCATTAGAAACGTGTATCACACCTACTTTGGTATAAAACTTGGGGATCAAGGCTTTGGAACAAAACTGCCACAAATGTAACAAAATATGTCTGGATCATTCAGGGAACCTTGAGATGCCATGTTAGGGGATTACCTCAAAAATGCAGAAGAAATGCAAAAAAATGCAGAAAATACAGTAGTAAATATCATTGAAAACATAAAACAATGAAACCATTCTGTTTTGTGACTCCTATAATATATAATATAATAATTTGGCAATCCTCTTCAACAAAATTAAGCTAGATAGCATTCATTCTGACGAATTCAATTAATTGGAGGTATTTTTGCATGCAAGTTCTTGAAAATAAGTCACAGCATATAATGTATAACACATTATAATAGCATTTTTGAAAAAGTAGACTCCAGTTTTCAGAAAATCTGTACATCATGGGCAAAAATTGATATAATTTTTGAACTCAGCACCCCAAAATTAGTTAAGAACAGTTATTTGTTCTCAAACAATGGAACCCATGCAGAAGGGTGTTGGCGTTCCTTATTTTAAGTTACTTTAAACTTCTTGCCTACAAGTCAATCATCACTATGGAGTAGTTTTTAAAAACTGCATCTGAAGTTTTCACTGATTTTTTCTCTATTAGTAAATTTGACATCATCCTCTTAAAATACAGTGAATTTGGCATTCTGAAAGAAGAGCAAGGGAGTTGAAGAGCAGAAATTATTGTTATTTAGCTTCTAATTCTCCACCTCCACTTGAGCAGCATTTTTAGGTTACCAAATCTATGTCAGTACCGGTCACACTGCACCTCATCTGCCTCATTCCAGTATTCTGAGCCCAAGGGTTGCAGAGGGTCCCCTCCCGGCCTGCCAATCAACTGCAGGCTCAGCAGAGGTGCTGCAAAAGGCTCGGCACTACGCTGAGTTTATATTTAGAGAAACAGAAAGATGGCCAGCAAGAGAGCGAGAGAGAATTAATTTAGTACCTCTCATATAGCATCTAATCATGGATCTAAATAGTGACTGCTATGCTCTAGACTGAAAAATGATATGAAGGTTCAGCTCTGTAAAGGAGAAGATTGAAATTTCCTGACCTCTGATCTTTGAAGCCACAAAGAATGATGTGTCCTTTGAATTTCAAGCCAGGTGGCATGAAAGGAAAAATATGTGCTGCTACCATGCTCTAATCATGCACAGTTAGATGCTCTCTAAGCCACCAGCACTTTAGAATACTTGGCTAATGTATGAAGTAGGCAAGCTCTGGAAATGGGTTTTCTTGGCTTATGTCTGGCACCCGTATAACCAGCGGGCATAAATAGTTAGGCTGTTCAAAATCTTATTTCTATTTTTTAAAGAATGATTTATTCATATAACTAGGTTAAAATTGCAACTGTAATTCAGACTGGGATTGAAATGCTGTCTGGCTTCAAGACACTTGGGAGTTATTATCCTGTTAGAACAAGCCCCGTAACCTGATTTACTGACAGTTGTCCGAAATAGGTTCCAGAAACACGATGTTAATTTATTGGCCTTGATTTGGGGAGGGAGAGTGCACAAATTTATTCAGTTCTTGTGACTCTCACTAGCTGGCACTCCCACAAGTCCCTCTCCCCCATCCAATCTTGAGTCTTAAAATCTAACCACCAACAAAAATTATTAAGTATATTTTGGTGCAACAGTGTTTGCCATTTCTAAACCACCTGAAGCATTATGGCTGAGTGAAATAACTTTGTTGCTGCCAAATAAGGTAAAACACTCAAGGCCTCGGACACAACAATCCTGTTTACAAAAATGCACTAAGTATTGCTTTCACAATGGCAAAAGAAAAAAAAGTATATTGTATTAAAGAGAAGGCATTTGCTTCAAGATTTTATACACACAGTCCCCTCTGATGTTCACATCCAGCAAGATGATTGCTCTGAAATCATAATTTGAACACTACATTCCATAACATGACATGCTTCTCTCTGTAGTACACAATCCTGACACCACAGAGCAAACTCTGAAAGTCAAAATCAATGTTTGTGAAAATATGAAGGAGGAACAAATCGCTAGAATTCTTTTCTTTCTCTTATTTAACCTTTTGGGTTTAGTTACTGAGGTAGGATTCCACACTATCTCCCTAGCCTTTTAGGTAAGGAACAAAATCTAAAAGAACTCTATTCTTTTCTAGACAGCACGGCAATTTCTATTCCTCACAGCTACTAATAAAGGATAATGAGCTGGGTTGTGAAATGGGCCATGACAACAGACCTGGGATTTGTTGTAGGAGAGAGATTACAAAAATCAAAGGACAGCCAAATCACTTATCTACCATTAGCTGCCTTCATTGCTTGTCAATTATGTCATCTGAAAAATAGGTGACCAATAGCATCTCCCTCACCCAGTGGTATCAGAGGACCAGTACTGATGTGATTAGAATACATTAGAGAAGTGAGCTAATCAGTTATTTTCAGGTTATTTTCATATTTCATGTTCTGATTTTAAATAGGGCTGTGAACGACTAGTCAACTATCCGATAAACAAATGCTTATCAGATAGGTGACAACAGTCGACTAGTCACTTCCCCCCCCCTTGCTACCTCTATCAGAAAGGGGAGAAGGGGGTGCTTCAAAGCGGCAGCGCAGCACTGCGCTACCGATTCAAAAGTGTCACATGCAGCCCGGGGCCAGCAGTGTTTCAAAGCAGCACTGCCACGTGGAGCCCGGGATCAGCTGTAGATGGATAGCTTCTTCCGTTTGGATGTCTCATGAATATTTAAATAAAATGCACACAGTGGTCAAACTTAAATTATTTAGTTTTGGAAGAGTTTCAAATAGTTGTACTATGGATAGAATCACGGTGGTCTCCTATGATGGGGAGTATCAGCCCTGTACCGGTTCAGCAGGGGTTAACCCTGGCTCTTAGTCAAGGAACCCTGCCTCTTAGTCAAGGAAGCCAGGCCCCCTAACTATGCTGGACTTGCTCCAACTGGAGCCAGGGTACAAAAGGCAGCAGAGTAGCTGAGTCGACTCTTTGGTGAGGACTGCCTGCACTCCAAGATATGAGGCCAGCCAGCCAGCAAGACAGAGCCTGGCTCAGAATGTCATGGAGAATGGAGAGGCCAGAGAGCGCCAGAGATGAACAACTCCAGAGACTTGAGTAGGAAGTGACACAGGGTACCTATTTTTAGGGGTGGTGGGAATGCTTACCCATTTTAGAAACAACCATGGCTAAGAGTGTTCCTACCAGGTGCATCTACATAATAAACACATCTATATATCTCCCTCCCTATATTTTACACCTTTACATATGTATCCACATTTTAAAATATAATTTGTTTATAGGGCTTGTATTTAAATCGTTTCTTCTATTTTAAGTTTCACCAAGAAGAGTCCCAGCATTTCAAAAGCAATTGCTCTGATATTTTGTTGGTTAGAAAACAAACTCATGTATAGACTGCATGAAGGCTGTGATATGAAACACCTAAATGGTATCTGTAAAACACACATACAAGGTAGCACTTCCAGGGACAATAAGATGGGGGCTAGGGGAACAGGAGGGTCATTTGGTCTGGGGCCTCAAGCTCAAAGGGGGCCTCAAATTTAGACACTGGCTAATATTTTGGCATTTAATAAGCTTCGCAACTTGTCTTTATCTGATCAAAATGTGAGACACGCTCTCAGCTGAGAACTGCAAATTTAAGCAAATATGAGATGTGATTTGGTAAACAACATTTTTTTTCTTAACTGATATAGATTTTTATATTAAAAAGTTAAAAGTGTCAATAAAAATAGATCAGTTTTGGTGGTACAAGATTAGACCTTGATGACCATGTCCTCATAGGTCAGCTGATTATATAAACAAACCAGTACTAGTGCTGGTGCTGGATCAGTGTCATCAATTTTTATTTTTATTATTGATGATCTCAAAAGCTGGAAGTGGCCCAGACCTCTCTAGACCTCTGAGAGGGCCTGAGCACTTCACCTTGTTGGCCATAATAGATTTCTTCAATTCCACTGAAATAACTGGATTTTGAATGAGAACAGGGAGGCAGAATCACCACTTAACTGGCTTTCATGAGGTCTTATTTACCATTCAGCAATTTCCCATGTTGTGAATAGCTTTGTTAGCAACACCAATGCCCCTCTTCAGCCCATAACCCTGCAACTATTAAAACACTGTCTTAATTGTAATGTTGTAAAGATAATTATTTTTCCAAGATAGCCTTCAAGTAAAGGCTACATGGATCTTTATTTAATGAGAGAATAAAGAAGAACTAGGGATCTGACAATGAAACACATAAAGCAACATTGTGCAGCATGTTTTCAAAATATCCACCTACTGTGTTTTATACATGAAGTAAGCTAAAGGTTTGTTAACCATTCTTTATTACAACAGCATTAAGATTCTGCTAAATTTATAGGGGATATTTTATTAGGTAAAAAGTCTCTTTGATACATTTTAATGGTCTAAGTCATTATGCTGTGCAGATGTCTCATATACTAGGCTTAGTATAATTAATAATACACTGGAGATACTATGTAGCAGAATTGGTCTGAATCCTAAAGTGAAGATTTTCTGCATAGATGGCCGTTTTTAAAAAGTCTGAGACATGTTAATACTGCTGCTGTTTATTATAACAAAATTAATGTTATTTTCTTTATACCTTGAGATCCAAAAAGAAAATATCTGCAAGCACAATGTCAACTAGCAGTGAATTAAAACAAAAACAGCTCCTTCAAACCCACCCCCCTTTTCTGCGTGTTTCAGTAGTGAGAGATTGATTATTTGGGTGTCATAATTCAAGAAATAGAATTACTATCCATGGTTCAAAAAGATTCACTGACAGTAATTTGCACAACACAAATTAGAAATATACTATTATTAAAGCATTCTCTACTAAGAAGTCACATCTACCTCAGCAGACCATGTATTCACTCCTATTCTCATTCTTATACTATTCCCATTTGTATACATCATATCTTCTTTGCTTTTGGTGTAATTGCATTTTCATACAATCATAAAATCATAGAATAATAGAACTGGAAAGAACCTTGAAAGGTCAATAAATCCAGTCCCCTGCACTCATTGCAGGATCAAGCACCAACTACAGTAGGAGTGGGGAACCTGTTTTGGGGCAGGGGCCGCTGACCCACAGAAAAATTAGTTGGGGCCGCACACAAGTGAGAAGCAAAAAACAAAAAACAAAAACAAGCCTCACTGACGTGGCCCCCAAATGAGAAGGATAAAGACATTCCCCATACTCCCTTCCCACACCAGACCCTATGGCAGCCCAGACTAGTAGATTTTGTGTGCTCCAGCTCTGTGGGGGGATAGTGGTGGGGCTGGAGCACTAGCATAGGCTCCCCAATACTGGGGTGAGAGCTCTGAGCCTCAGGGGTCAAGCTGGAGGCCACATCCAGCTCCGGGGCCTTGTTCCTCCACCCTGACCTACACCATTCCTGACAAGTTTGTTTGACCTACTCTTAAAAATCTCCAATGATGGAGATTTCACAACCTTCCTAAGCAATTTATTCTAGTGCCTAGCCACCCTGACAATAAGAATTTGTTTTTCCTAATGTATACACTGTACCTCTCTTGCTGCAATTTAAGCCTATTGCTTTTTATCCTATCATCAGACGTTCAGGAGAATAATTTTTCTTGTAACAATTTTTCAGACACTTGAAGGCTGTTATGTCTCCTCTCAGTCTTCCCTTTTCTAGACTCAAAAAGCCCAGTTCTTTCAGTCTTCCTTCATAGGTCATGTTTTCTAGACCTTTAATCATTTTTGTTGCTCTTCTCTAGACCTTCTCCAACTTTTCCACATCTTTCCTAAAATGTGGTGCCCAGAACTGGACACAATACTCCAGTTGAGGCCTAATCAGTGCAGAGTAGAGGGGAAGAATTACTTCTTGTGTCTTGCTCACAAGAATCCTCTTAATGCATCACAGAATGATGTTTACTTTCTTTGCAACACTGGTGACTCATATTTAGCATGTGGTCCACTACGACCCCTTCATCCTTTTCTTCAGTACTCCTTCCTAGACAGTCACTTCCCATTTTGTAATGTGTGCAACTGATTGTTTCTTCCTAAGTGGAGTACTTTGCATTTGTCCTATTTCCAAACTAAACAAAACCAATTATTTCAGTAAGTCATGTTTTCTATACCTTTAATCATTGTGTTGCTCTTCTATGGACCCTCTCCAGTTTCTCCACATCTTTCTTGAAATGTGGTGCCCAGAACTGGACACAATACTCCAACTGAGGCCTAATCAGTGCAGAGTAGAGCAGAAGAATGATTTCTCGTGACTAATTCACAACACTCCTGTTAATGCTTCCCAAAATCACGTTTCTTTTTTGTGCAACAGCATCACACTGGCTCATATTTAGTTTGTGGTCAACTATGATCCCTAGATCCCTTTCTGCAGTACTCCTTCCTAGCCAGTCACTTCATATTCTGTATGTCTGAAACTGATTCTTTCGTCCTAAGTGGAGTACTTTGCATTTGTCCTTATTGAATTTCATTCTATTTACCTTAGACCATTTCTCCAGTTTGTCCAGATCATTTTGAACTATAATCCTATCCACCAAAGCATTTGTAACCCCTTCAAGCTTGGTAGCATCCGCAAACTTTATAAGTGTACTCTCTATGCCATTATCTACATAATTGATGAAGATATTTAACAGAAATGATCCCAAAACTTATCCCTGAGGAACCCCACTGGTTACGCCCTTCCAGCATGATTGTGAACTATTGATAACTATTCTCTGGGAATGGTTATCCAACCAGTTATGCACCCACCTTATAGTAGCCCCATCAGCTTGTATTTTCTCTCGTTTATTGATATGACGGTCATGTGAAATTGTAACAAATGTTTTACTAAAATATATGTATTCCATATCTACCACTTACCTCTTATCCGAAGGCTTGCTATCCTATCAAAGAAAGCTATCAGATTGGTTTGACATAATTTGTTCTTTACAAATCCATGCTGACTGTTAATTATTGCCTTATTACATTTCAGATGTTTGCAGATGGATTCCTTAATTATTAGCTCCATTATCTTTCCCGGTACAGAAGTTAAGCTGACTGGTCTGTAGTTTCCCGAGTTATCCTTAATTCTTATAGATGGGCACTATATTTACCCTTGTCCAGGATTCTGAAATCTCTCCCATCTTCCATTACTTTTCAGAGATGGCAAATAATGACTCTTTGAGATGCGTCCTCTATCAGCTCCTTGACTATTCTAGGATGCATTGTGTCAGGCCCTAGTGACTTGAAGATATCTAATTTGTTTATGTAATTGTTAACTTGCTTTTTTCCTATTTTAATCTCTGAATCTACTCCAGTATTCACTATACTTGGCATCCAATCACCACTAACCTTCTTGGTGAAATCCAAAACAAAGAAGTCATGAAGCACTTCTATAATTTCCACATTTTCTGTTATTGTTTTTCCCTCTTCCTATTATAAATTCATTAAATGTATTGGTAAAAGCAAATTTAATTTAAATTAGTTATTTTGAAGTGGTTCAGCTGTGCACATTCTGTCTTTTTCATAGCACACTGTCACACCTAATAGGATCCCTGTTGTTTTCAAATATCAAACAATAATGACATAAGATAAACACTAATTCCTATCCAGTAGACAAGCCATATATTTTCCTACAACATCTATTTTTTATCTTGTTGCTTAAATCTCTGTCGACAAAGAGTTGATTTACTACTGCCTAGCACCTTGTGTGGTCGTTTCCAAATTATGAATATTGGGTGCAAAATATTATAATTCTGATGTGATATTTACATGCAAGTGAATTATTGGTCTCATGAAAAGGCATTCCAGAGATTTGGGTTCAGTCTTGGCTGTGGTGCTAACTTCCTGAGTAGTCTGCATGCCTTTATTACCATGTGTAAAGCAATTACAATGCTTCCCTATTTCACACAGGTGTTGTGAAAATAGTCATCATTGTGAAGCACTTAGATATCCATGATGCCTTACACTGATGAGGGACATAGAATTTGCACAAGTGCAAATGGCCACAATATGCAAGGTAGTAGAAATCCATGTCCCATGTCTTTTCTAAAGAGTGCTCCAAGGAAGCTAGCAGCTAAAGGTCCTATATGCCAAATCTTTTATCAAAATTTAAATCAAATCCAAACCTTTCTGTAAGTTTGAGCTGCAAATTACTTTACTGTTTTGGGGAAGGGGAGCATCTGCTCTATGCTAGACACAGTACTTGAAGAGTGCAAATGTTTTGAAAAGGTCTTCTCTTATAGCATTTCTATTCTACACCAAAGGAGAAACCAGAAATGTCTTCCTCTTCCCTCCCCCATCTTTTTTGTGTGGAAAGGTTTACGTTTCAGTTTTGGCTATTTCAGATTACACAACAATAGGAATACAAACTTTCAGGTGTTGTTCAGAACATCGAGACTTAAATTACTGAGATAAGACCATCTCTAGGACACAAATCAACCAGCTCTATTTGATCATCTTAAAACTTCGCATAATGCAAGTACACTACAATAGCAAAACAACTGAAAAGTAATGCAGGGGAGAAAATAACTTTAGAAAGTAAATTTCTTATTGGTTCATGGGGAAAAAAATTCTACCTCAGTTGTTTGGTTAATGGGGCAATCAGTTATCATGTAAATTGTAATCTACCATGTTTTTGAGGAGTTTGTGCATCTGTGTGTGGACATCCATCCATCTGTGAGTCCATTTGTTCAAAAACTCCTTCTAAACTGTATGAGGTAGGACCACCAAATTTGGTATGCTGCTTCCTCTTACCATAACTTAAAGCAAGGTCAGGATTTGGTTGTCCCAGGATAATGAAATATGCATGGAATGTGACTGTTTCTCATCAAATGGAGAGGAGTGTGATAGCATGATAGTTATAGCCCAGAATGACCACAAGGGAGGGGCAGCTGGTCAGGAGCATGGCCCCTGCCACCTCAGCCACCAGGTCCCCACCACCCCAGGATGGCCTCAGGAAGAAGCCAGTTGGAGGGCCACACAGGCCCCGCCGCCCCAGGATGAAGCTGACAGGTGGGCCATATGGCCCCTGATGCCCTGGGCCAGCCCCAGGGGAGCAAACCCCCAGCCGCCCTCACCCCCTGCCTTGAGCCCATTCCCTCCTCTGAGCCCCTCTCCCCCAGAATGCCCAACCCCCTGCCCTGACTCCTGCACCCTTAACCCCTGCCCTGAACTTTTCTTCACCCCATACCCCTGATTCCTTCAGCCATGCATCCCAGCACCCTGCCCTGTGCCCCTCCTCACTCCCCAATCCTGACTCCTGCATCCCCACCTCCCTAGCCTCCTGCCCTGAGCCCCCCACATCTCCAAGCCCTCTGCCCTGACACCTGCCCCCCTCCGACTCCCAAACCTCTGCCCAGAAGGACCCAAGCGAAGCTGGTAAGTCTTCTAATTCTGCTATAAAGAGCAGTAAGCATTGCAAAAATGGTGAATTTTCTCCATACATTTACATTTCTGAGTTTCAGATTCACAAATATATATGAAATATAAATGGGAATTTGGCCAAAGTCTACAAAAAAGATTTGTCCATTCCAAATGTCATCATGATAACATTCTTGAAATTGTCTATCATCATATTTAGCCATATCATCATACTAACTTGGTTTACAACTATTAATGCAATACTTCTCACAATGTAACTCCATTTAACAGAAAAGGTAACTGAGGACTTAATTGATTTGCCCAAAGATACAGTCAGTGTCAACATCAGTATTAACTGGGATTAGATTTCTAGATTTCCTTGCTTCTAGTCCTGTCTCTTGAAAAGGTTAGATGTGGCAAAGTAAAATAAGACACCATACCATATTTGTTGAGTATCAAATCCTTCAAGACATCAAGCATAATTTTTCTCTTAAATAAATTAACTGGAAGATAAGTAAAATCTTTGTATTTTATGCTAGCTCTGATTTCATTTCTTGCACCGTGCTCTATTAGACTCTGTTGTTTCTCTGCAATTCTTGGATGTCAGATTGCACAGAGCCTGGGCATTAATTTCTTTTTTCTCTGGGACTGAAAAGAAGTTATAAGGAACTTTGGTTTGAACACATATTGAATCAGATGAAGAGGAAAAAGAAGCATTTTCTTACTGACTTTTTTTCATCTATATCAGGAAAGCTACATGCCTAAGGAAAAAAAAACTCGAGTCAAAGATCCCCTGGATACACTGTCCCAAATATTGTGAAGAGTTCTGGCCAATCACATGGAGAACAGTTCACATTAATTCAATAAAAATGTCAAATTGTGGTGGAGTGACGAGAAGGTTACTTTAGTCTGTGATGCTGTGGGGGCTAGAAAAAGTCCCACCTGATGCGAGAATGCTCATTACCAATAACTAAAACAAGCTGTGTACAAAGTGGGTTGTTTTTCCTCTAGTGCACCACAGGAATTGGAGTGTGCTGCAGAAAACTGAGAAAATGCCAGGGGAGGGTTGAGCTACAAAAAAATCTCTCTCTAGTAAAGAAAAACATGAAAAGCTCAAGTTCCACTATTCTGACACACTTTGAAAAATCCCTTTTTACCTGTAAAAAGTAATAAATTGTTATTAAACAATAAAAAGAGCCTTTAACCATTCTGAAGCAGTGTTGTGATTTTGCTTGCATCCTAGTTTAATATACAGAAGTCTACTTTGTCAGCATATTCAACACAGAACCGTTAACATAAAATGTATGATATCTTTAAAAGTTAACAGGCATAACTCAAAAAAAAAAAAAAAAAAAAAAAAGCTGCCAAGTATAAGAGTAGAATAAAAATGAAACTGCAAAACCCAGACCCATCATAGCGATGTGCCTCTGGTTTTCCTGCTCTAAATGTAAGACTGACAGAATATTATTTAGGTAGCACTATTTTAGCTTGTTACTTTTTAGGACCATAACAAGTCTTCATGAAACAATAATAATACAAAATAAATAAATCAATAAAATATATGCAACAGATATAATCCATGAAGGGGTTTCTACTCATGCAGCAAAAATCAGATGAGTCCTAAGAAACTATTCTTAGCACTGCTGTTTGTTGTAAACTAAGCTTGTTATTCAGGACCCATCACTCCTGACATGTATCATCCTTAATTAATGGATGTGCCTAATAAAGAATAAGCCTATCCAAACTTTAATAGGTCCTTGAATGAATGTTTTCTTACTCACTATGTCAAACCCTTCCTTGCTGGATCAGGCCACCAGTTTGTCTATTCCTCCAGCAGTGGCCAATCCAGACAGCTTGAGAAGATGCAAACTACTATCCAATATACCTACTTTACCACACAAAGGCATAAATTATTCCTTTTTTTCTCATGTAGGTGACAAATGCCACAAATCATGAGATTAATGTTATATGGGCTTTCATCACTCCAACACCGAACTGTAATTGGTCTGCCTGTAGTAATATTTAACTCGGTTTCTACTGACATTTATGTAGGTAGGACAAAGTCTACATTGTAATTTTTTTAAAAGGTTATATTTTATAAACAAATAGTAGTTTGAAAAGGCTTTGTAAAATTGCCATGAAAATAGAGTGGATGAGAAGACTAATTGCTTACCCCTAATATGATTATTACAAGGAAGAGAAGAAAGAATATAGAGGACAAAATAAAATGCTGGCCTAAAGAAAGTAACAGTAGAATTGTCTACATCTGGTTTAAAACAGTTGTTGCACTTGTTCAGAGGTATATTTAGCGTACCCGTGAGTGGGGCAATCTCACAAGATTGATATTCGATCCTTCAGCAAAAACAAAAATAAGCCTTTTTCATAGGCCCTCCTACTAAAATGTGCACATTCTTCTGTAAGCAATTCTCCCTCCACTTGCTAGAAAGCAGGAAAGAGAAGGATCATCATTGGATGACCTTGCTTCTCCTTCTGTCTCCACTGCATCTTTTATCAGTCAGGAACCTAAAGTACCTTACTAACTTAAACTTGAATACAATCCCTGAGATCACGTCAGCCATGGTTTACACACATCCTTCTGTGGGCAAAAACAGAACAAGTGTTGAATGGTGCACAGCAACACCCCACAATAATGCAAGACAGAAAATGTAGAACCTTTTCCAGTCATGCCTACATAGGGAATGCAGTATCACATCTACCTTTACAAAATAACCTCAAGGGGTTTAGTTCTTCAATTTAACACTTTCAACCCCATTATTATGGTGATTATTAATTTCAGGAAAGATAGTGGGGGATAGCAGGGTA
This sequence comes from Rafetus swinhoei, assembly GCA_019425775.1. Lineage (NCBI taxonomy): Eukaryota > Metazoa > Chordata > Testudines > Trionychidae > Rafetus > Rafetus swinhoei. The sequence goes on from CM033449.1 coordinate 118,996,514, forward strand.
GGGTAACTCTCAAAAAGAGGGTTATGTGGGGTTGGGCTGTAGGTAGGAACTGGAGTTCTACGAAGTGGGTAAGCCAGAGCAGTACAAGCAGAGCAAGAGTGCATAGAGAAGAGTTGCAGAGGAAACAAAGGTAAAAGGCTGTGGAGACCCAAAGACCTCAGCGCAGTAAGATCCATTCAGCAAGCTGGAGAGCTGAGCTGCATCTGCCTTGAGTGGAGGTATGTGTGCAAGAAGCAGGAGTTGGCACTCTGCAGAACTGAGGATCATTGCATTCTTTCAGTTGAGGACAGTTACTGCTGTGTCACTCTTGTGGCATGCTGGAAAGAAAGAAGTGATCCCTTATTCAAACAATGGCCCCTCTAACAGCACAGTCCTCCCTGATTGCATGTTGTGGCATTGGTTCTGTTCTTTGTCTAAGAGAACAATGCCAATTGCCACACGTATCACTAAGAGAATCCACAGTAGATGTTGCCTTCAGATCTCATTACACCTAATTGTTCATTTTCCCTGTTTATCCCCGTGCAAGGAGGAATGGAACGGATTGTCTCCCAATTTATTCCACTTCACTGTGGGCATGGAAGGGGAATGTATTTGTGGTGGTTTCTTTTCTCCACCCCAGCCTCCACTGGAGAGGAATCTCATAGTGGCTGCTTCTTCACTGAGGGTATGTCAGAAAAAAGGCGTGTGTGGACAGGAAAGAGGGAGTTCTTTCGAAAGAAAAGGAAAGAGGAAAAAGCACAGGTGTCCTGGTGGCCACTCCGTCCATAGTAATCACAGCTGAAAAGCGAGATAGCGTCCATTCAGTGTGGATGCTCTCTTTCGAAAAAGCAGATCACTTTTTCCATGCACTTTGGCAGTGTGTACGCTCTCTTTCGGAAGAAGTTTTTTTTGGAAGATCTCTTCCCAAAAAAGGTTCTTCCAAAATAAGCTTGCCGTCTAGACATAGCCTGAGTGTCTCCATTGGATCTCACTGCAGGCTTGATGTCCTCGGGATGCCCTACACTGCGAGACATAAATGTTTCAGATTGAATGAAAAGCAGAGCAAGTAATGAGCTGATGAGATGAAAGGAAACAGCAGTTCCTTTGGTGTTGGAGTTGTACAAGCCAGGAAGGTGTTATCAGGCACATTCAAACATGTTCTCCTAATCTATAAAAAGCATTGCCTTGGAAGAATGAGGTGATAAAAAGCATCTCGGGTTACATTTAATGATCTCCTAAGTGAGTGAGTTAGGCAGTCAGTCACACAGTATCTTTACCCCTCCAGACTTTGAGTTCAGCTTTTCCACATTGAGTGTTGGGCTCATCTGAAATGTGGGCTATGTTGTTAAAAATTACTGACAACACATGCTTCAGATGAGACATTCTCATTCCCTTCTAAATAACTAAAATAAAGAAGTCCATTTTAGATTCAGTGGAACTCAGGCAAATGAGTTTCAAAGGTATATAAGTGAAGAACAACATTTTGTATTTCTGCACAACTGAACAGTAATATTACAGGTATGAAATCCATTGTGCCGAAGCACACTATTATGATCTGCATGCATCAGCTTGGTAAAACCACCATCATGATAAGAAAAGCAGATCAATCCAAAAGCAAACATTTCCTTGTGACAAACCTGTCACTGCACATTCTGTATCAAAAATAACAGTCCTATGTAATCATTTTTCTCATTCTACTCAGGACCTTCTCAACCCCTGCTCCCTATTAACACATTCAGAGTAAAAATCTTAGGGGAAAAGTGGATTAAGGGACAACTGACATGTAACACATGTAAAAGTAAAATCCAAGTGCCTGGCATATGAATTTAAAGTTTGCTTTTTAGCCCACTTTTTTGGACTTCGGGGAACTGATTGACAGGCTCCCCTGGGATGCTAACATAAAGGGGAAAGGAGTCCAGAAGAATTGGCTGTATTTTAAAGAAGCCTTATTGAAGGCACAGGAACAAACCATCCTGATGTGCAGTAAGAAAAGCAACTATGGGAGGCAACCAGCTTGGTTTAACAGTGCAATATTTGTGGTGAGCTTAAACACAATGGGGCCCTGATCTTCCTCCTTCCATGTTTCCTAAGTACTGTCACTGTACGAACCTTTTCTTTTGCACCCTCTGCGAAGTAGAACAACCTTCTTGTATCTCATCAGTGCTCCATCTTTCATTTGTTTAACTGAGGATATATTTCTCCTTTGCTTATTGCTCTGAAATAATATCTCCCCCCTATTAACTTTATTAATCCCTATTAATATCTCCTCTCCCTATTAACATTATAATGGTACACTATTTAATTCTATCAGGAGTTCAGGAATAGAGTTTATGAGAGATACTAACATAAAACACTGGGATGTACTGGATATGACTAGAATATGATTTTTAACAGTGGTGGAAATAAAATACTTTGGGTAGCTAGCGATGTGTTATGTATGATATTTTAAGGTAAAAACTGAATACCGTGTGGGGAGAAATAACAATAAAAAAATCAGTTCCAATGACATGTATTGTGTGCATACAGATGCAATGTAAAATAACACTTGACCGCTTAAATCAGTTACCATAATGAATATGCCATACCACAATTACCATAATACCACAACTGCAATAATGAATATGCAAATATGCAAATCAATTAATTACTTTATTAAATATGCAAATGGTTCCTTGCCAGTCCACCAAAATTTTTGAATGTGTGCGCCAGTCCATGGCATAAAAATGATTTGGACCCACTGCAGTACAGAGAGGAGGTGGGCAGGCCTCAGTGGAGAAAAACAGGCTAAGAACTATTTATAAAAGCTGGACTTATACAAATCTGTAGGACCAGATCTAATGCATCCAAGGGTATTGAGGGAGTTGGCTGATGTGATTGCAAAGCCATGGGCCATTATCTTTGAAAACTTGTGGTGATCAGGAGAAGTCCTAGGTGACTGAAAAAAAGCAAATGTAGTGCCCATCTTTAAAAAAGGGAAGAAGGAGAATCCAGGGAACTACACATCAGTCAGCCTCACTTCAGTTCCCAGAAAAATCATGGAGGGGATCTTCGAGGAATCCATTTTGAAGCACTTGGAAGAGAGGAAAGTGATCAGGAACAGTCAACATGAATTCACCAAGGACAAGTTAATTCTTTAGACAGCAGAAGAGAAGAGGAGAGGAATTTGATAGCAGCCTTCAACTACCTGAAGGGGAATTCCAAAGAGGATGGAGAGAGGCTGTTCTCAGTGGTGACAGATGACAGAACAGAGGAGCAATGGTCTCGAGTTGTAATGGGGGAGGTCTAGGTTGGATATTAGGAAAAACTATGTCACTAGGATGGTGGTGAAGCGCCAGAATGGTGGATTTTCCATTCGTAGAGGTTTTAAGTCCCAGCTTGGCTGGGATGCTTTAGTTGGGATTGGTCCTGCTTTTAGAAGGGGGTGGACTTGATGACCTCCTGAGGTCACTTCCAAGCCTATGATTCTAACTCTGGGCTCAGGTAGCAAAATTAAATTAAATATTTAAATTAGAGCCAGTGTCCAAAATATGAAATCATCCTAAATCCACAGTTGCCAAATCCTTCACAAACTATTCTCAATAATCAGCATTTTATTATTTCTTTGTAAATTACAGTTAATTAATGATACACTGTTCATAAACCTGCTTTAAATTAAGTTACTTTTCAATTTATAGCAAGTAATATTTCTCTTAGAATAGCTGGTGTATGATTTGTAGAAATGTATTTGCACCGAGCCCTCTTGTCAGACAAAGTGCTGAGTATACTTAGTGGAAAAATAAGCTTCACAACATATGAAGGTGAACATGGACCACATTTGGCCAAACTATTATGTAGGACTCTGCCACTTGCTTTCAAAAGTGCATGTCTAGATTTAAAGTAAGCTCTCTGAAGCAGAGATTTCATTTCATAAGTGTAAAGTGCACTGCACTGCACACAGGGATCTCAATTGATGCTTCCAAAGGCTATTGTATTACAAGTAAGTAAATAGTAGATAAAAACAGTTAGGCACCCTTAAGTCCAGAGTCCTGCCTGACAGATTTTCTGCTGTTTGTTGATGCCCATACAGGAACAGAGAAAGTGTGCTCATTTAATGATGGACAATCCTAAAAGTGCTCCACAATGCAGTGCACTAGTTCATGTGAATGAGTGATGATGTTTTTGGAGTTACTTGCAGGAACATATACACTGTCTCATTACTTAAAGTCATTTTCCCAAGTGTTGTGTGTAATGTTTGGTATTATATTACAAGCATGGGAGTGGTAACAGAGAAGAGATGAAGTTATGTTAATATTGGATTACTGTATCAGTCACTGTATTTGGTGTTTGTACATGCCCAAATTTGAATGTGATTCTTTCAGAAACCTTCACTAACTCAATAAGATCTGACAGTTGATGTGGTTAATCATCTGCTGTGTCTGCTTACTGAACACCTAACAGCCATGAATGGACTGCTATGGTCAGTATTGTAACTTCCTCTTACTTTGTACCCTCCTCCCACACACACACACACACACACACACACACACACACACACACACACACACACACACACACACACACACACACACACACACACACACACACACACACACACACACACACACACACACACACAGGAATGTAAACTAATGCCTTTCATACAGAAGTGCTAGCCCACAACATTAACAGCTGTGCATGACACATAAAACTGAGATGAAAGTCAATTTATTCTCCTTTTCTTACCACAATTTTTTTCCCGAATGAGATACATCTTGTATGCCACAGCAATATAGGCTCTGCTAGGCTTTGATAATAATTTAGCAGAAGATAATACACCACATTACACTAAGTGGTAATACCCTTCTTCTGTTTGTTCTAAAAATCAAAAACAGTAAATAAATAAAATGATACTCATGGGAAGAAACACTGGCTGAAAGGAAAACCTAGTCAGAATAAGTGTGGGATTTAGGGGACATAGGGACCCAAGTCCCATTGACTGTTAGCTTGAACTTTGTAGTCAATAAAGCCTCTGACATTAAAGATGAAATACAAAAATTACAACAAATATTACTTGTTGTATAAATGGACTTTAAACACTGATGTTGCAGAGCTGAGATTTATTAGTGGAATTTTTTTTTTAAATCAGAAGCTTTGGTACACAAATGTCTTTCAAATTTTTTGCTTTAAAGCCAAATACTCTTATAGACTCCTACACTCTACAAATTATGTATGGATAAATGGTGAATAAAGTAGTCCTCAGAGTGCTTTGTTGGCAACTTGCCATTAGCTGAACAGCATCTGGTGATTAATAACCTTTAATGAACAATAATTCATACAGGATTAAGTAGCCTTAAAACTCCATGGTTTAATGCAGTTGAAATTAGTGTGACCTAATTTTTAAGTAAGTCTATTCAACAAAATTGTACCCCTGCCCCATTATAGATTTATAATTTGTTTAATAATGGGGCCGTGGAAGGTGCAAGGACATTTCATTTGATTAGCCATAATACACCCACCTTTTCAGCATGGAGACCCTTATGTCAAATCCATGCCATATGTAAGCAGTTTAAAAATAAAATTAATAGAAAAATCAATCTAATGAAGGGAAAGTTAATAAGTACAATAGGTCTGCAGGCCAACTCATTCAATGTACAGAGTCTATCCATCAACTTCAGTGTCCAAAATATGTCCAAAAATTATCAGTGTGTTCATAATCCCAGCCTTCAATATATAAAACAAAGTAAAAAGAGCAAAGATTATAAAAACATAGACAATTGTATGTGTATAGATAAATGTAAGCAGGATAGCAAGAATGAGCAAAAAATTAACGTGAAAGGGATTAGTTTAACATCAGTGTCCTAGATGTATCATCTTCATATTTAAAATATCATGCCCATTAATTTTAAACATCTTTCAAAATAAAGTTAGATAAAAGAAAAATCAAGGTCAAGATGGGAAGAAAGGCATTTTTGTCTTACTCTCCATTGTAGGGAGATAAGTTTGAATGGCAGGTTAAGATTGAGGTGTGCTGCCAGACTTGGCAGAGGAAATCATTTACAGCATCCCATGAATGTGCACTATATCTACCTTTAAATGAAGATGCAGTGCCTCACTTCATTTAAAGCAGCACCAAAATCCAGCCATAGTTTTAAAAGGAAAAAAGTCAGTGGGTGGTCAAGCCAAATCAGCAAACCCGCAAACATGGTACCTAATTTATCTCTATTTTTGCTGTCATGGTCTGATACAACATTAGCAATACAATTATATGATGAAGATTAATAGGCTTGTTTGGACCAACTTAATTACTTCAATTTGATTAGAGAGTTTTTCTATTGTAGATCACATTTCAGCCTCTTTATAAGGTGGAAGAATTTGCACCTCAAAATCCAATCTTGAAAAATGCAGGGTCTCTTACTTAAGAGACTTCTTTTACTTGGGTCCCTTAAAGTGGTAGTTAGAAAGGGTAGGCTCTATTCCTTCTTCTGCCATCTTCAACAAGTCACTTAAGGTACATCTACCCGACAAGGGTAAGGTCGAATCCAGTATGGTCGATTTCTTACCAGCCAATTTTATGAAGATGTCATGGCTCCAGCATCATGCCCAACTTCTGGTTCTTGGAGATTGACGATTGGCTAGTCATCTTGTCCTCTAACTCCTCCTCCTCCTGCCCCTCCGCCACCATGCTGTCCTTCATGTGGACGCCAGGCCTCTCTTGCCAAAATCCATGACCACACTGTGGAAGTTGGCCACCCCACTCAAAATGGCATTCAGTTCCTCGGAGTGTGGCAAGTGAGTAGTGCTGTACCAGACTGCCTGCTCACCTCCTTCACTTTATGGTGGGACTGCCTCATCTCCTTGATTTTCACTGCACTGCACTGCTGGGTATCCCTTTAGCCACCAGGTAGCTTGTGATGTTGCCATAGATGTCAGCATTCCTCTTGCTGGTTTGGAGCACGAAGAGCATGGTTTCATCTCCCCACACCTCAGTGAGGTCCAAGATCTTCTGGATACTCCATGGTAGTCTTCTGCACCCTTGGGAACTGTAGCCCATGGGAGCAGAAGTACTTGAAGTCGTCTCAGTGTTGGTAGGATTGTTCAAAGTCATTTCCACCTGTGCCACAGTATGCTGCTTGCTCAGAATGTGCTCACAACGTTGACCACACAGGAAAGGCCAATCAACGTTTTCTTTTGCTTTTTGAACTCATCAGGGAAAGTAGTAGAGGCGCAAGTTCTGGCCAGAGCACTCAGGGTGGGAAACTGCGGGAGGCCTCCCTGAGGCCAAAAGCCTTGACTTTCCAGCAATGATGCATCTACACTACCATAAACTTGAACGTGCAAAGTTGGGAATAACATTACTCCTTGTGAAAAGCAGGAGTACTTAAATCGACTTCCACTGCCCTTAGATTGACGCATCAGGCTTGGTAGTGTGGATGCATAACTTAGAAAATTAACAATCTGCAGCTAAAGTCGATGAAAACTCCTAGTGTAAACTAGGCCTTAGGGTAAAACAAAATAAATTTTGCCCTAATTATTTAAGAACCTAAATCTCAGAAATTCAATGAGGCTTAGTTTCTAAGTCATTTTGAAAATGGGATGCAGGCTTACTTTTGGTAATATTAGCCTTAATCTCTACTTTCCACTCTTTCCCTTGAGTGAAGAGAAAGGGTAATATCAGTTTTTAAAATGTTCTTTAAGACCTTCTGATAGATTACTGTAGTGGGGCGGACTGGCCGCCCACTGACCCGGAGGGGGAGGAACCCCTCAGGGAGCCATTTGGGGCCTAGCCTAGCCCCTCCCAGTCACCTGACCAGAAGGCAAGGGGCAGGGCGAGGACTATAAAAAGCCAGGCTGAAAGCTCAGTCGGGAGCCAGCCTTGGTGGGAGACAGAGGCCTGCCCAGAGCTCCCTGCCTTAGAGGCCGAGATCAGGTTCGGGCCTCCAACGGCCTCTGCCCCGGAAGCTTACCCCAAACTCCCAGACTGGGAGACAGAGACCTGGCTAGGCCCGCCAACAGGCCCGTCCCCAGACCCTGAGGGACCTGAGGCCTGCCCAGTGCTCCCAGCTGGGGAGACTGGGGAGTGGACTGGGCCTGCCCAGGCTGACCCGGAGGACCTGATCGACCTGCGGGACCTGCCGGAACCCCGGGGCCAGCCTGCACCCCAGAACCCTGAGAGCCTGCTAGAACAGCCGGACAAGCCGCACCCTGAGGGCCAGCCCAAACACTCCCGCCTGCTGCCGCCAGCCTACCAGTTGGAGCTGGAGGACCTGGAACGGGCTGCGGCCTGGAGCAGGCCACCGAGACTCCTGCCGGAGGAGACCCTACTCGACTCCCCAAGTGACCTGCCTGAGATACAGGTACGGGCTGAGGGGGAGATCGGAAGTGGCCCAGGGAATAGTACGGGCTGCTAAAAGCCCTAGGCCAGCGCTTTACGGGCGGGAGACCCCGCTGAGCCAGCAGCAGCTGTCCTGCTGCATCTAGGGCCCTGGGCCGGGGCGCAGTGGAGTGGGTGGGTCTGCGCCCATCTCTCCCCCCCGCCACCCACCTACTGGGTGGCAATCTCCCCCTCACCACCGCTGCAGGTGCGCTACCTGCCCTCCTCCTGAACAAGGAGCTCGCCACGCCTGTGCATCTACCACCAAGCCCTGAACCAGGGCTTGGCCCCCTCTCTTTGAACTGCTACTGTGTTTACTGTTGCCCCTCCTGGGACCAGGCCTGGGCCTCTAAAACTGTGTTTGTTGCCCCGCCCTGCTCCAGGGCCAGGGCTCACTTACCGTGTTTGGTGCCCCGCCCTGCCTGAGGGCCTGGGCTCATTTACTGGGTTAATTGCCCCCGCCTGTGACAGGACTGGGGCCTCTGAACTGATATACTGCATTTGGCTACTGCCCCGCCTGGAACCAGGACGGGCATCTTAAAGGGGCAGGACTGTTGCTGCTGCCCTGCCCAGAACTGTGGGTCTAGGGACTTGGGATTCTATTGAACTTCTTCCCCAGTGGCCCGGACCTGAAGCAAGGCCGGGCACTTAACTACTTGATTTCCAACCTGCCCTGAAGCAAGGCCAGGTTGTGGACTGGTGGTTGGAGGACTAATTTAAGAAGTTGTGCAGTGGGGCGGACTGGCGGCCCACTGACCCGGAGGCGGAGGACCCCCTCCGGGAGGCCTTACCGGCCTACAATTACATTTAAATGATAGCTGTAATCCAGTAATTCTGGATGCTATGTTCTTTGTTCATGCATATAGTTTATTGGGGGTTTTTTTTTTCATAATATCTCTTTCCAGAGACATCCAAAAAATTTCTGGACAGGCAACATGCACATAGTCCCACAGCTACAATTACTCACGGTTACATGGAACCATATATTCATACTTAGTTTGGAAAAATGAATATACAGTAACAAGGATATTTAAGATACTGCAAGATCTGTGTCAGCATTGCCCTATGAACAATCAAATTATAACACAACTCTGCTGCAGTTAAAATGCCAATTTAAAATACACTGCATTAAATGAATAAAACATGAGACTTTACCATCTTATAATAATAGAGCAAAGGGTGAGAAGTGAATTGGGCAATAAACTTAGGCTTTCTGTTCCAACTCTTTAGATTCAGAGGATTAGTTAGAACATACAGATTTAATACTCGTCCAACTATTGATAGTGTCAAAATTCCATGCAACAGAAAGTAGGTTAATGGAATGAAGTAGACTTGGCAAGAATTTAGCAAACAGATTCTTGCTCTTAAGGAAGTTTGAGAATAATGGACTGATTACAGACTTAAGTGGTAGTACCTATAATCTCCTGCAACTGTTCTATTGAACTTGTTCCCCTTTCCCTTATCACACCCCAGGTCCCCTGTGACATTAAAGATTTCCAGAAATTTAACATACTAAAAATTACACTATTGGGCTCTCCTAAATCTAAATTCAATCAGTGCAGTAACTCAGTTGTGTGATTTGTCTTGCTCTTCTACTTAGATATCTGCTTTACAGTAGCTTTGCCTCTTCCAACTGATTATCACATCGCTGAGGCAGCCCAGCAGTACAGTCCCAATATTCATATTTGGGACAGATGGGAAGGCTGGGCTTGTAGGGACAGAAGATGGCAAGGAGCTACAAAGGAAATGGCAATGCTAGAGAGTAGAACAGCTAGTAATGATTCAGAAAAATAAGAAATGTTAAATAAATATTTCTGTTCTGCATATGGAAAGAAGCAGAATGACGCACTTATCAGGTGAAGATGGTGAAATATTTTCCAGTCCATTGGCACATATGCAGGATATCAAACATTATTAGGGATAAACATATTTAAATCAGCAGGCCCGGATAACTTTCCTTCAAGAGTCCTGAAAGCACTGTCCAAGGAGATCTGTCCTACTAATAACTTTTAATAACTCTTGGAATACTAGGAAAATTTGAGAAGACTGGAAGAGCGCTAATGATGTGCCAATGTTGAAAAAAACTCAAATGGGCTAATTAACCCGTGGGACTATAAACTAGTTAGCATGGCATGAATCCTGGCAAAATAACAGTAATGCTGATAAAGAATTCTAATCTGGTTTGCAGTTCTTAGCAAGAACAGATTCCTCTTCCCACACAGCAATGAGATCCAGGACCTCCTGCACACCCCAAACTGGTGCTTGTCTGTGACCCTGGGAACTCATGGAACTCATGGTCAGGCCAGTGCAATGTTGAGGCCAAAAGTAGTAATGGAAGCCTTGGATGTGTAACTAGGAATAGGGAGTATGAGTAGGAATAGGGAGATGATTTTACATCTGCATATGGCATCAGTGAGACCAATACTGGAATATGGCATACCACATTGGTATTCATATTCAAATTGAAGAAGGTGCAGATAAGAGTCCCTGGAATGATTTGGGAACTAGAGAAAATGGCCTGGTGAAAGACTTAAGGTGAGTGACTGTTTAATTTATTTAAAAAAAACTGAGAGGGACCTGGAGTGCCATGTACAAGTACTTTCACAGAGAGATGATACTGGCTACTCAGGGGTTCTTTAAGCTGTTGGAGACAGGCACAACAAGAACACATGGCTGCAAGCTGAAGCCAGACAAATTCAAATTCAGTGTTAGGCACAAATTTGTAATGATCAGAATGGATTAACCAATGGAACAAGGGAACAACCACCATGGGAAAGTGGTAGATTCTCCACCTCTTTGTATCTTCAGATTGGATGCCTTCTGGAATTTATGCTATAGCCAAACAAGTGGTTTTTTGGGGGGGTTTTTTGGGAGGGGGTGCAGTTCGGGAGTAATTGTTGACAATTAATGGCCTGTTACATACAGGAGATCACATCTGATGATCTAATGGACCCATGGGTCCTGAAACTATCAACCTATAGGCCAAAATCACACTGCCTTTTCTGAATATATTTATAGGGAAGATAGTTGAGTACGGAGTATTTGTTTGCAAGTTTTGGAAAAATTACGTTTTGGGTCTAAGACCACAGTCTGCTGCTAGAACATATTTGGGAGGAGGGAGGAGAAATGCGCGTGTTTAAGAGCCATACCATATTGTGCAAATTGCACTTGATGTGGGCAGGGGATTTTTCAATTCTGGACAAAGTAACCAGCATGGAAAACTCATCAAAAGAGACCAGGCATAAGTAAATGGGAGGGCTCGTAAAAGATTGTGTTCCTTGCTTAGAGAAGCGTTGGCAGGGATCATGACTATTTCTTTATGGAGGAGTTATGTCTCTGTGATAGAGATGGGTGCAACCTCTATATTCCATCCGATCCCTAGCAGCTCTTGCATACAAGAAATCAGCAATAGCTAGAACTTCATTATTTCATCCATGACTGGCCAAAAAGGCCCTTTCCTTTTCTGAAGCAGACGTTATCGACAAGATAGCTAGTTACAGGCCATATTACTGCTGTGTCTTCTGTTTCCAGTGATTCCTGAAGGTTATTTAGAAGTATGATGTCATCAAGTGCAAAATCTGGCAACCCATCAACCCCACCTTACATGTTCTGCACTGACTTTCAGTTCACTTCCAATCGCAAACCAAGGTCTTAGTCATAATCATAATAATGCCATAAAGAGTGTAAAACCCTGTTAAAGCAGAAATATGTTAGATTATGATTTGCGGAGATCAGCTGTGAGTGCTCTTGTCAGTCTATTTGGTTCAACTCCCGGGTATGTACTGATTGTTATTCTTGTAATAAGTACTGCAACTCTGCAATTTGTTCCTTCTCTCTGTCAAAGCCCAACAACATGATATATCTTTTAAAGCAGAGTTTAGTTGATTTCAGGAATTCTGATGGTGGTAGTAGGCAGAAGCCTAAAGTATCTGAAGGTTTTGTTTGTTTGTTTGTTTGTTTGCCTTCCCCTGGAGCATGGATCACCTGCTAGCTTCATCTAGGTGTATGCTAACTAATAATTCCCTACTCTTGCAGGGATCTTTGGCATTGATGGAACCTCAGTCTCTCATTTTCTACCTCTCTCACATCAGTTTAGTCTTCTAAGGACTAAAATATTTTAGTCTAACCCACATTATTGGTCTCACCACTTGGGTAACAGTGTGAAATGTAATGGCCTATGATATACAGAAGGTCATACTAGATAACCTCACTATTCCCTCTAGCCTTAAATTCTAAAACTTTATTTTTATACGTATAGAATTGTACGGTCTACTTCACTTCATGATTTGGTTTTATTTAGGTGAGTAATAGGAATGGTAAATTGAAGTAACAAATTCTCTTCCTGGAGAGAGCGTACTTTGAATGGGCTTTAACATGGCTGGCGAACAGCCTAATAGGAATAAGGCAGACATCTGAAAACTAACTTACTGTTCAATTTTCTGAGGGTGTTTTCGTTTTCCAGAAAATGTTTGGTGTTTCCAAAAATATATTCTGTCTAGAGCAAAGTTTGTCAGATCCAATTACTCTAAATTACTGAGATTTCTGCCAAAGTAATTCCTCTGCCCTTTAAAACTTTAAGACATGTCTGTATGATAAACACTGAGGGTGTAATTACAGTAATGGGCTTGAAGGAACAGATTATTGATGGACCTTAAGGATGGCATAGCACACGCTCTTGTAGAAATAAATATGATATGAGAGTTGTCATGCCTGGTGTCTCTGGGGACTTATTTCAAAGCTGTAAAAAGAAACTTATTATTTCATCATTAGTAGATATCCTGTAGGAATTAAATGAAATATATATAAACATTTAGTATTCTGGGCACCTAGCTCTCTAATCTACTGCTAAGTTATTCAACTGCACTCATCAATTTTCTATTTATATCCATTATCACATATAATTATTGATTAATTAAGCACACAGTTTGAAGAAGCACCCCAAATGTCAAAAGCTCATTTGAACTATCTAAACCAGCCAGAACTTGAATTCTGGGAGGAAATTTAATTCTCATCCTCTCATATTCTATTTTGGTACGTCTATAAATTGGTCCTGTTCAGAACAGATTGGGGAGAGAAACATAATCTTTGGTGAAAGTCAAATGAAACATTAGGATAACCGGTTGTGTTTAGTTACTTCACTAATTTACCTCTAATCTGAAAGTAGCAAATAGAATCTACTGTTTTTTTTCTCTCCATAGCTCCCTTTCCAAACCAATGAGATGCCAACACGCATCACATGTGTAGTACAATTGCGCTGATCCTTATAAGGCAATCCCTCTCCTTGCTTGCATGCAATGATCAACAATGAAATAGTTAACAACACTAGCATTTGAAATTAACATAATTGTGTGTCAAATTCAATACACCACTTATATGAATTAAAGCAATTTACATCTCTCTCAGAGCTATAATTTATGTCTTCTGCAGACACAGGGTATCAGTTTTTACTCAGTTGCCATATTCAATGCTCTCTTTAGAATTATAAGGACTAGGGATTTACACTGAGATTTTCAAAGATGTTCAAGGAATTAAGATGTCCAATCCCTATTTAAAAACAAAAAAAAAATGAAAATTAGTCATCCAAATCCATGGGACAGCTTTTTGCCGGGGGCGGGGGGGGGGGAGGTCTCTTTATTTGAAAGAAAACCTAGATTCTTCAGCACACAATGGCAGCCTCTAGACAAAAAATTACTGGCTCATTAAGTTAACATTACGCCTTATGTTAGCAGTACTTCTTTTGCTCAGAGGTACATATAAACCGCCACCACTTCTGAGCAACGTAAATTAAACCAACATAACTGCCTGTGTGGACAACACTATGTCAGCTAGAGAACTTCTCATACAGAAGTGGTTTTATTATGCTCACAGAAGAGCTCTCTCCGATCAGCACAGAACATCTTCATTAGGTGCAGTGTTCATGTAGAAAAGCTCTAAACCAGATTTTCCAATCCTATCTTTCAAAATAAACTAATTCATTTCAAGGTTTAGTTCCGATTCCATCTAAATTGGTAAGCTGTATGCAGTTCACATTCTAGGAGTAATCTGATATAACATTGTGGGGTTTTTTGGTTTATTTTTGGTACAACTATATCACTAGTCTTGAAATCCTTAGAGACTATATACCAGGGGTAGCCAATGCATTCTGGGCAAAGAGCCAAGATATCAGTGGATCCAGCGTGAAGAGCCAGGGCAAAGTTTTGGTTTTTTTTGCTTGACAAAAGCTCTGCCCCTTTACGAAAACTCATTTAGAGGCTTTTTGGCCACATCAGGCTCCCACTGGCTGATCCCATCTTTAATTCTACATCTTTAATGTCCATGCCAGATGGCTCCCCTGCCCAGGTCAGCACAGGGAGCTGGGAGGAGAGGGCCATTTTTGGGGACGCTGGGGGAGGCTTCACGAGCCACACCCTGGGGAAGGGGGGAGAAGAGCCTTATGTGGCTCACGAACCGCGGGTTGGCACGGCTGCTATATATCTTTATGGAACAGGATGGCATGGACACAATTGGGCAAGCTTACATTGTACTTCTCCATCAGTGTTCCTTTGTCCTGTTCTATTGTCATTATTGTTAGCCATTTGGTGTATACAAATATATAAAAAAGGGGACTGTCTAGCACTAAATATCTTTGATGTATTACAAAAGTCTGAAACTAGCAGCTTAGCCATCAACAGACATAACAAAACAACTTGCAATAGAGCTCCCACAAAACATCACCCACAGACACACACCTCAGCCCCTTCCCCAAAGTGTAAGCAACTAGATACATGTCAGAGCATGTCCTGTACCCAGACTGTTACAGATCAAGGGAAAGAACAATTATCAGAGATTAAGGAACTGTCTCTAAGAGAGAGCATTCTCACTCCGTCTTTGGCTTCATTGCTGACCCCGTCAGCAAGAGTTCCAGCTACAGCTCTACAGAAGGCTCTCTTGGCATGAATAGCCCATAAGTTGGAATTCTCAAAGAGCAAAACGAGATACACCTCACCAGGGGAGCCAACAGTCTCCACGGGTGCCTTGGCAGGGTGTGTGGGGGGAAGAGAGGAAGGCTTGGCTCTGTGCTACCGGAAGGGGTGGGACCACTTGCAGAAGGGATGGGGCTAGAGCAGCCAGCCCTCAGCACTGCCCTCCCCCAGCCCTCTGTGCTGCATGGAGCATCCCACAGCGGTGCTCCAGCAGAGATTTAAAAGTTCCGGGACTCTGGCTGCTACCTCTGGAGCCCTGGTTCCTTTTCAATCACCGGGTCCTGGGCAATTGCCTCCCGTGCCCACTTTGTTTGTGGACCTGTGCCTCACTTGCCTTCTGCAGGACCAGAACAGCCGTGCCCTAGAAGTGCAAGTTAGTCTTGAAATCCTGAGTGATTCCACGCAGCAGGTCCTGGAAGGGCACCTTGCAGATCAGCAACTCAGTAGATATCTGGTTGGGACAGATTTCTTGCAGAGCCACAGTACCGGGATGATAACATGAATGGCATTCATTATTTAGCAGAAACATGTCTTGAAGGATATTTATCCATAAGGGCTAACATATAAGGTATCTACAGAAAGTTTTTAACTTGTCAAAACCCAGTCACTCAGAGTTGTATGTACTGGTAATATTTAAGGAATAACAACTATATAGAAAGCATGCTTTAAATCTGGGATGGGAAACATATGTCCCACAGGCCTGATTCATCTCACACCTTGCCTTGATCCTACCCATGAGGCTCAGGGTTCCCTCCCCCTTCTCAGCGGAACAAGCTGGCGCTGGAGCCCCAGCCATGTGGGTAGCACCAAGGTTAAGCGCTCATCCCCGTGGCTGGAGCTCCAGTGCTGGCTCCTCATTGCTGGTGGGGAGAGCCCCGAGCCTGGTGGGCTGGATCAATGCAAACTGCCAGCTGGATCCAGCCCATGGGATCTGCCTAGCATGGGGAGGAGGCAGCTCTGCACTGGGAAAGCAGCGCAGGGAAGCTCAATCTCCTGCACTAGCTTGCAGGCTCTACCTGCATTGCTCCCATTGGCCAGAAATTCTAACCAATGGGAGTGATGGAGAGCAGTGCTGCCAATGCAGCTGACCTACTTGCCAGCCTCCTCCTGTACCCCCTTGCCCACACCTCCCACTCCCAGCCCACTTATGCACCGCCCAGACCCAACAGCTCCAGCCTCCTCCTACAGCGTCACTCCTGCCCAGACCCCAAAGGAGTGGGCGTGTGATGAAGTTTGTGATGAAACCAAGAGTGATTTGACCCTTCACATAGCTTCAAATAGCTTGGCAAGTTTAACATTTTAAGATCACCAGGTGGCTAAATAAGTGCTGTAATTTTCTGCAAACAAGTTCATGGCTAAACTTTGGACACTTCCAATTCTAGCACTTTCCATTTATATAACTGTTGTTCCAGTATATTGTGATACTTGCCAAAGGGACTTAAAATGGCTTTGGGGCAGAGGGGGTGTCCAACTCTATTTGTAATAGCCACTCGAGTTGACTGATTGTACAAATGGGCTCACCTACAGAATCTCCTTATCTGTGTTATCTCAAGCCATTCTGGTGCAGTCTAATGCATCATGACTTACCAGAATATTTTGATGGCATTCTGACTCGTGCTGAAGGTCCACTAGCTTATTTAAAGCATGTCTTATTGCCCCAAAGGCTCATCTGGTAGGAGTTATTAGTGCTATTTTGTTTGAAATATAACTGCTTATTTTTTTCTTTGACACACAAGGTTTAATAAATCCTTTAAAATGTATTTGTAGACTTGCATTGCTGATAATCAAAGAACTGGATTATATACAGAGACACAAGAAGATATTTCTGAAGGTCTCTAAAATATAGAAACAGCAGAAAAATATTTTTTAAAGTGTTGGTCATCTCTAAGATTTTCCAGGAAACAAAGATGTTAGAAACAAACAACTTTTAATAACAAACTTTACTAAAGTCAACAAATATTACCAAATAATAGATTTTTGCAAAATACTTGGGACTTGAATGTGTCTGACAACCATTTAGGTATCTGCCAACAGAAATTGATGACAAGCTTATGAAATTAGCTCTACTTCCTTAAATTCCTGGAAAACTTTTACAATGAAAACATTACTTGAGTTATATTTCGAAGCTTCTTACCAGCATAAATATAGTTCTAGTCACGTCCTAAAACTGCCTATCATAATTCATGGCTGGAATTTTACATTGAAAATCCAATGTAAAAACAATTCTGTAATATAATTATGCTGACAATAAGTGATACGATAGGAGACAAGAGAATTATTCAGGTGTGTATTAATGTTTCATTAGTTTCTTTTAAGCAATGGATGGCATATCAGCACAAGCCAAAAAGTGTTTTAGAAGCAATACATTTTCAGATAGCTTCTCTGGATGTCTAGGAACTTTTAAAATGCTACTTGTTCAAATGATGAAAGTTATGAAAATATTGGGTGTTAGCATATTACAGGATTGCTATACATCAATACAATGCTGTATACAATCTTTCAAATTCCTACATATACAATTTGTCTCTGAGAAAGGAAGTATTTAATGGACCACAATAAAAAATACAAACAGAAAGATAAGATAGCAGCATTCAAACATCTACTGCCCTATCAGTGAACTAATATGGTAAAGGCCCTAATTCAGGAAAGCCCTTACACATGTTCTCTACTTTAAATGAATGCATGATGCT
The DNA here is from genome assembly GCA_019425775.1 of Rafetus swinhoei. Lineage (NCBI taxonomy): Eukaryota > Metazoa > Chordata > Testudines > Trionychidae > Rafetus > Rafetus swinhoei. The sequence goes on from CM033449.1 coordinate 119,014,495, forward strand.
TACCAAGTACTGGTTAACCAGTACCCTCGAGCTGCCCGCCACAGGTGGAGGGCCTCTCTCCGCAAGACAGTGGGGTCAGGAGCAGAAGCTGGCCACCCCGCATTTGGGGTTGTTGTCTCCTGCTGCCGGTCCCTCTGTGTAGAATATCACTGAATTGGTTAACCAGTTAAGCCTAAGGTTTAACCGGTTAACTGATTAACCAGAATTTCACATCCCTACTTTAAATAAGTGTTTACTTTGATTTACAAAAGCACAATCAATGGGTCATAAGTATATTCTTGGGTGCTTTGGTGAATACAAATGGACTTAAGTGCATTGCTTTGTTGCATAGGTGCCTGAAATTCCATTCTCTACTAAAATTCAAGCCATCAGTGGTGACATTCTACCACTCTAAAGTATATAAGTTTATTAACTGTTCTTGCGCTGTATCAAGTCTATTTAGAACCATAGGAAGGGCTAAGTTCTGTCCTCTGATAGATGACTCCTAACAATGGATGTTGTGCACATAAGTTGAGAATTTGGCAGTGCACCAAGTAGTACCTAATGTCCTAGATACAGTTACAAAAGAAAATAGGATGAAGATGATGATAAAGGAGAGGAAGAAACATTTGGGAAAAAAAAGAAGAGTCAAGTGTTAGTTCTTCTTTTTCCTTGCCTACAGCCATTTTCTTCCTTTTTTCCTCCCTCATTTCATTGTATTTAATTAAAACTACTTAACTTAAAATTTTGAAAACCACTACATTGATCACTGTGTATTAATCTATATTGTTCATTACAACATTTAAACGCTGTGAAACAGAATTGCACATAAATGAAAAGCGCACACAATCATGTAGGTGTTTAAAGTATTTAACTGCTCAGAATAGATACCCTTGCCTGGTGACTAGTAAAGAATTAAATCTTGCTGTGACAGGAAACAGTAAGGTAAAAATTACTTTCTACAGTACCTCAGCCATCCAGTGACATATACAGTACATTGTACCTGACTGTTTGTATGTATTTATATGTATGGTTTATATTTGTAATGCAATATTATCTCAAACAGAGATCAGCATACCTCACACATTTCCTGCTCCAAAGAACAACAGAGAACAGGTGTACAAAAGCAAGCAAATACCTGTGCTACAACCAATGAGAGAGGAAGCAATAAAAACAAACATATCTGAACTTGGTTGTAAGCATGTGCATGTACACATATATTAGTAGCTTCAGGGGGTAGCCGAGTTAGTCTGTACAAGATAAACTTAAAAAAACAAGTAGTCTGGTAGCACTTTAAAGACGAACAAAACATGTAGATGGTATCATGAGCTTTCGTGGGCACAGCCCACATCTTCAGATGAAGATGACTTTCCCCTAAATCAGTGTTTCTCCAAATGGTCTGCGAAATCACTTTGAGAAAGCTGCTAATTGGCTGCTCTGGTGTGTTTATTTACCGGCTCCATGGCCATGGAGTCTCACAGATCCCATTGGCTCTGATTCACCATTTACAGCCAAGAGGAACCGCAGGAAGTGGCAGCCCGGCTCATGCAGCTTCCCACAGCTTCCCTTGGCTGCAAATCGTGAACCAGAGCCAATGGGAGCCACAAGACCCCATGGCTGAAAAGCCAGTAAGTAAACACACCACAGCAGCCAGCTAGCAGCTTTCTCAAAGTGGTTTCGCGGAGCACTTGAGAAATATTGCCCTAACCTGTTGGTAACTGTCACAAAAGTGGTGCCAACTAGCATGTTCTTTGGCCTGTCTATGAATATACATTACTGGTTGGCTGTTGATTGACCGTTATGATATACCTTTGACTTCTGTGCAGAGTGCTTCAAGAAATACACACACCCCTCATCTGGGTGAGGTCCTCATTTATCTAAGGAGGATACCTTGGGGAAACTCATGGAGTGTTGGCTAAATCTCTCTCCTTCTAAATTTATGTTTGCTAAGGTACACAAACATTTTCCAGCATCTATGCTTTAAATATACAGGTTGAACCTCTCTAAGCTGGCACACTCTGGTCTGGCAACATCCGTGGTCCAGCATGATTCTAGTTAGCTGGATGTCAACTTATCATGGGCATGGCCAAGTTTCCCACAGTCCCATAAAGTTTGTTTATAGCCACCAGTCCTGTATTCTGTTGTATTATTTAGCTCTAATTTACCCCTAAATGTCTTCTAAGAGCATAGTAAGCAGTGGAAGTGTTGGTAATGCTGCTAGACCATATTGACCGTTGCAAATTCTCTGGTTTGGCACCAGTAAGGTCCCAAGGGTTTCGGACTAGTGAGGTTCAACCTGTAGTAACATTATTTGAGCATGTCTCAGTTTGCACAGCATTCTTAAAACAATTAGCCATATGTAACAATAAATTCAACAGCTTTATGTAATATGTGAAAATATATCTTGAGCACGTGTGAAGTGTAACGGAGTGGTGAATATCTCAAAGTCACAGTTGATCTGGGTTCAGAAAAGTTTGGTCACTGCAGTACATAAAAGCAAAAGAAGTTGTTTGCATGAGAATCTGTATTTCAAAAGGCACTGAAAGATGCTCTCTGCACTTCAGCTTAGGAGACCATCACAGTTTAAAAAAAATCCTGTTTCCATAACAACATTTGTTTAAGACCATCTTCTAAAACCACTTCTACCGTAGAGGCTAATAGCCTGTTTCATACTGAGGCAGCCATCTCAGAAAGGAGATACTGTCAAGCCAATAAAAATTGCTGCCCTCTATTTGGAGGTGAGATGTGAAGGGGCTGAGGGGCTAGTTTCAAACACTGCCATCAACATTAATGCTCAGCTAAATTTTAGAAATTCAGCACACCGATTTTAAACAAAATCTCTTTGACTATTTCCCAGTTATGAACAATTAAGGAGAAGACTGAATTGCAAAAAAAAAAAAAAAAAAAAAGTAACTGCATAAAGGAAGCTCACAGTTATTGACGTTTGCCTCTCCATGGCTTTAACTTGTTTCCTGGCCTTCTGAGAGACAGAGATAGCTCCTAAGATGAAAGAGTCTCTGGTGTAACTGTAGTATTGGTTCACAAGTTATTGCATGCTCTATGTATCATAGCAAAGAGATGCAATAGTGAATTACATAAACTATTCATTTTGATTGTGGCTGCGCCATGTTAATATCTACACAATGACAACTAAAACCCCCACAGTAATGTTCAGTTATGCACTGAGGACTCTCTTTGATTGGTGAACTGTTTAGAAAGAAGGTTTCAGGGATATGACCTCCAGTAGCATCAACATCCTTCTAACAAGATTTTCAGGACAAGTATGGGATTTATTGAGGGGAGCATCCAGGATTAGTTCCTTTTCCTGGTGCTGAATGAGCATCACCTCAGGAAAAGCACCTTTGATGGAATAGGAGACCCATGAAAATTTTACTTTATGCATCTTTAAAAGGTTATAATAAAATAGCAGCACTGAGATCAGTACAAATAAAAACCTATCACAGAAACTTCCTAAGAGACAGGTTGCAAAATGTAAACCAAGATCATGAAACTGAAACGGGAAGTGAAAAATTTAAAAGCAATTTCTGGTGCTATAATTAAAGAAAATATAACTACTGAGAAAAATGGAAACCAGAAGCAAACACGCTCTCTAAAATCAACGGGTTCAAGGAAATCAGGAGAGAGCTGAAATCTTTACTGGTTTGCAGTGTGCTTCGGGATCCCCAAAACCTGTTCAGGGGAAAGCGATGGTCACCCTACCCAGTGAGCCACAGCTTTACCAACTGTCATGATTTTATTTTAAGCCTCACAATATTTAAGTTTCCTTAAAGCCAGAGCTCTTGGACTCCTCTGATTATGTGAGAATCTCAATTTTAATTTGAGAAGAATATATTTCCAGCTTTCATGGTTGAAGAAAAACACCAACCCCAGAGGCTCAAAAGACATAGAAAAAAGCAATCAGAATATAACAATCTTTGAGGATCTCATGATTTTGGAGGACCTAACTCATGGTTTCTGAATAACTGGAGTTGGCAACACTGTGGCAACGAGTGAAAGACTGGGGGTAGCACCATGGTCACATCTGCTGAAATTTGGGGAGGGGAAGCCGAATTTCTCTTATTATGTCTATGCACATGACATCAGTAATCTAATCTTATAGTTTCTGAAGTACCATTGCAGGCACAGACTTACCAGCAGTTGCAAATATTTCCATTGGCATTTGCCTTTGGAATAAGGTGATTTGTTTTATCAATTCAATTACCTTTTTTCTTCTTAAGATCTTTTTTTTTTTTTTTTAAATACTGCATAGAAAGTGGATTTTTTTCTTCCCTATTAACACAACATTGTGGATTAAAATATTTATTTTTCTGTAGAGTCAAGTGTAACCACCTGGTGAACCTGCACCCATTGGCGCTTAGTATCTTGTTGATAATTTCATCATATTAATATATAACTTGAATTTAAACCCATCCAAGGCTACCAGATACATTCACGAATACTACTTTGTCATTAATTGTTGGCCTGATTCTGCTACCCTCACTCAATAGGTCTAATTATGGAGCAATGAGTTACCTTAATTTGTCTAATGTGTGTAAGAGTGAAGCACTGAGGCCTATGAACGTAGTTGAAATTCAAGGAAGCCTAGTGGAGCTTCTCCACAAATGTCAGCAGGCTCTCTCAGCCTTAAATGGTATTAAACTCTGACAGTATGAGAGAGTGTAAAAAATAAGAGTAAGAGAACATAAGAAAAAGTGAATTTTATCTGGCTGGTTCCTCACACTGTTTACAGTCTGTCCATGATATTTAGTTACAAGTGAGGATCTGGAGGAAATGTTCAGTTTAATAAAAACTGGGAAAACTCTGAACACTCAAACTTCCTTTCGAGCTGAAGCCTCTGGAAGGTTCTCTGAAGGCAGGCATTTTAGGTTTTTTGGTCTGGGTTTTTTTTAATGGCATTAGAGATTCAAAATGACAGAGCTGGAGCTCTGAGTGGTTTGTACTTCACATGTTTTTGAAGAGGGACCTGCTGAACCTGGCTGATCAGAGAGCAAATCAGATGTTAATGGCATTTCAGTGAACACGAATGTGCCTTCAGAACCATGACTGCAGGTATGTATGTGGAAATGGCAGTATGGACATTGAAGAAACTGTGTTGCTAGGGCAATGTTTCTCCAAACCACTTTGAGAAAGCTGCTAACTGGCTACTCTGGTGTGCTTATTTACTGGCTCTGCGGCCACAGAGTCTCAAATGGCTCCAATTCACCACTGGAAGGTAAGAGGAGCTACGGAAAGCAGCATCAGCTGGGCCACCACTTCCCTCGGCTCCCCTTAGCTGCAAACGGTGAATTGGAGCCAATGGAAGCCGCAAGGCTCCATGGCCATGGAGCTGGAAAATAAACACACCAGAGTGGCCAGTTAGCAGCTCTCTCAAAGTGGTTTCGCAGACCACTTTGAGGCTATGTCTAGACTATGGAGTTTTTCTTGGATACCGGAAGTATCCTGGAAAAACTCCACCACATCCAGGGAACGCGTCTGCTCTTCCAACAGCTTCTGTGGAAGAGCAGACATGCTCTTTCGGAAGCCCTGTCTTCCTCATTTCACGAGGAAGAAGGGCTCTTCCGAAAGAGGGGGGGGTTTCCGAAATTTGGCCCAGTGTTGACAGGTCAAATTTTGGAAAAGCCTCTTCCAAAAATACAATCGGAAAAAGGTGCGCAAATTGCGGAGCGCAATTTGCATACCTTTTTCCGACAAAAAGCGGCAGTCTAGACATAGCCTGAGAAATAGTGTGCTAGGGAAAATGAGAAGCACGACTACTCAGCAAATAGAGGAATTCCCTTTCTGTGCAAAAATGTGCAATTTGGGGCATATTTTCAAGCTAAACTGGGACAACACAGTAAACATACTAACATTTTCACAGGAACAACTTCCAAATAATTCTCTTTTAGGAGAATCAACACAGCAGTTCCTAGAGGCCTACCTGGAAAGCTCTAGTCATTTTTATTGTGAAATTGCCAAAAGCCTTCCAGCTTAGCTGCCAGAAAGAGCCTGGCAGCCCAGCCTCCCCCGGCAGCTCTGAGATCTGGAGAAACAGAACACCCTGGGCTCTGTTTCTTGAGCATTTAGAACTGGAAGAGGAGAAAGAACGCAGAGTGCCTGGTCCTTCTGCCTGGAAGAAAGTGAAATTGGCAATGCTTTCCAGGCAGGCAACCATCATTTCAATTTTTCGAATGGAAAAATTGGGCCAGGGGGAGCTCACACTGTCTCACAGAGTATTTTGTTTGTTCAAAAAAGGAATTTGTCAGAAAAAAATTACTCTGGTGACTAAAATTTTAACCAGCTATGTTCTCCAGGCATCTCCACATTTTCTGCAGGTGGGGAAGCTTTGTGGGCAATAATTCCTGAATCTCCTCTGGAATAACAAGGAGGTGACTTCAGCAGTAGAGATGATGCAATTTCCCCTAAGTGGGAATAAGTTCCCCAAATTATGATTCATGGAAAGTATATAAGAGATAAAGGAGAAAGAGAAACTGCTATTGATAACGCCAGTCCCGCTGAAGGGTGTGGGAAAAAGGAGCTGTTGCCCTAGGGCAATTCAAAAGGGCCCAGAGGTCCCGGCCGTTGCTGCTGCTACTGTCATAGCAGCTGGCACCCTGGACCCCTTTAAATTTCTGCCAGAGCGCCATACCCTTGGTGGGGAGGGGGGCAGTGCTGTAATCCAGGTAGTGCAGAGGACTGGCTGCTCTGGCCCCGCCCTATCTACTTGAAACCCTGACACTTCACAGAGCATGGAGCTAGGTCCCCCACACCTTGCCCTTAGGGTTTCCAGATGGTTTTGACAAAAATACCGGACACACTTGATCTCAGATGGGGGGAGGGAACCGGCTGCAGGGGGAGCAAGGCTGGTGAGAGATCGGGGGAACCAGCCAGTGGGGAGCTGGGCTGGTCGGGAGGAGGTCAGGGGAGTGGGGCTGGCCACAGGAAATTGGGGAGGGGGAAACCGGCTGGCGGAGCAGGGCTTGCCAGGAGGAGGTCGCAGGGAGCAGGGCTGGCGGGGGAGATTGGGGGAACCAGACAGGAGGGGAGCAGGGCTGGTTGGGAGGATATTGGGGGAGGGGGCTGGCCGGGAGATAGCAGGGCTGGTCGGGAGGGGAGCGGGGCTGGCTGGGAGAGATCGGGGCTGCCCGGGAGGGGGCCAGGGGGAGCGGGGGGAGCGGGGCTGGCCGGGGAGGAAGAGCGGAGGGGAACCAGCTGGCAGGAAGCAGGGCTAGCCCGGGCACACACAGATCCCGGAGCGCTGCCCGTGAGCAGCGTGAGCATGTCTACCAGCCAGGCAGTATGCAACTACATACTGATACTCATGATAATAATAAAAAACTTACTTAATTAGAAAATACTGGACATTTATATGTCCGGTATTTTCTCAATTTATTTACTGGACAGAAAGCTCAAATACCAGACTGTCTGGTTCAAAACCGGACACCTGACAACACTACTTGCCCAGTGACCTGTGAAAGCTGTTAGCACTCTAGATTAGCCTAATCAGTAAAGGCATGTCTACGCTAGGAAATAATTGTGAAATAACTTATTTCAAAATAACTATTCCTGAAATAACTATTTCAAAATAGCGTGTACACAATACACGGAAGCCTCAAAATTAATTTGAGGCAGACTCCCTTAATGTGGATGTGCTACCTTGACTTTAAAGCCCTGGGAAGCAATGGGGAGTAATTACTTTGAACTATTCTGGGGAGTAGTTATTTCAAAATAGCAGCAGTGGATCATCCACACTATTGCTATTTCGAAATAACTATTTTGAAATAAGCATTATTCCTTGTGGAAAGCAGGAGTTACTATTGCAAAATAACCAGCCCATTATTTTGAAATAATGGGCTTGGTAGTATGGATGCTCTGCTTGTTATTTTGAAATAAGAGGAGTTATTTCGAAATAACTCCCTAGTATATACCAGGGCTAAGCTTGCAAGTGTGGAGGAAGATACTCAATACCAACAGTGGCATCAACAGAACAGTATGATTTTGCACTTATCTCTCTACTGAAAAAACTTAAGAAACAATGAATGGTCCTGCAGCACCTTAGATACTAATAAAAAATGTAGATAGTATCCTAGTATCTCTATTGAAGACACCCCAGCTAAGAACCTACACAAATGTGATGGTCTTGTACATTACACACTTGACTACAACAGTGTTGTTCACTTATGTAGAAAGAAGGGAAGATGGTAGCTTCAGTGCAGCAGCGGCCAACAGGTGCTCTAGACGGTAGCTCTTAGAGTAGTGGTGCCGGGCCGCTGCGGCTGCCAGAGCTTGCACCTGCAGTTCACGGTGGCGGCTCAGCTCTGGTAGCCATGGTGGCTGATTTTTGCACTGGGACTGAGGAGGCAGCAGAGCAGGAGACACCTCCCTCCCTTCCTCCCACCTAGATAAGATGGCTGTTCGGCCAGGGATCCGCACTCCCTACCCCCTGCCTACACAGCCAATTTTGCCTGCGGCAGTGCTGACACTAAGGCAGTGGCAGGAGGCAGGGGAGCAGGAGGGGCCTCCCCCTCTCCTTCCTCCTCTGTAATGGCAGTCTGCCCTGCCTCCTCTATCCATGGGGGCACAAGAAGCACTCAGGGAGGGATGGGGCATGAAAGAGGAGGGAGCGTGCGCATGACCAAGGGCACTTTCTCTGCTTGTGTGGCAGTAACAGCCATGCTCCCTAGGAGGCCACCCTTGCTCTGGGGAGTGCAGGAGGGGAGGGCAAAGGGGTGTTGAGTGAGGGTGTGATGGGATCACGGGGCAAGAGGATGTTGGCATGGTCTGTAGGGATCAGAGGTTAAATGATCAAAAGGCACGGGGCATAGGGGTGGAGGTCAAAGGGTGTTATGCACTGGGGAGCAATGGCTGGGTTGCGGTTAGGTTGACAGGAAACATTTTATGTGCATATTTGCATATTATTATGTAAATAATTAATGTTCCCTGTCCATCAAAAGTTTGTGAATGAGTTTGCCTGTCCATGGTATAAAAAAGGTTGGGACCCACTGCTCTAAAGGAAAAAATCTGGGAACTTTTGAGGGATTTGAGCCCTAAAAAAGGGGGAAAATCAGGGAAAGGGTATTGTGAGCAAGCAAAAGAAAGTTAAAAGCACAGCAGAGATGGATTCCTAAGAGGCAAGAAATGACATTGTTTACTTGTACTTTGAACAAGTGACTAATTCAATGAAAAAATTCAATTTTACAAGTTTTAGAACCTCGTCTGTTTCAGAAAAAATCACTCCCAAGTGTACTTTAGAGCTCAAATACTTTCAAAGTCCTATTGCAAATACAATGAAGGAATATCATGAACTGAAGTTTCTCAGGAAGGGAATCTATTTGACTAACAGCAACCTGGTATCTTAATTCATTAAATCTGACAATGCTTAAAATGTGAGGTTTCCACCACAAGAGGACTAGAGATCCATTCTCTCCTGCTTTATTGTTATAGAGATAATAATAGGTGTGGTACTTTCCTTTATAGCACCACAGCATAAAAGGTCAGATCCATTATTCTGTCAGGCCTCCTCTCATGAACACATGCAACATACTTAAGTAACCATAACCAAGAGAAAATTATTATCTTATAGTTTAGTACTGTCTGTAAAATAGAGATTTTTGCGCCACTTTTATAAAATAAGACAGAGGATAAGACTATACCAATGTTGGGTTTATTAGAACCAAATATCCAGAACATACATTATGACGACACACTTACAGATGTTTAATCAGGCTGCAGTTTGAATAAACATTCTTGTGTTTATAATTCTACATACAGAAACTGAGTCTCACTATGAGAGTATCCACACAGAGATGATAGTGTATCTGAAGGACCTCTCTGCTGGAATTTCCGTCTACACAGAATCATTCCATTCAAATGGATGGAGTCACAAGGCACCACAATATGTCAAAGCATGTTGAAAGAATGACCATTTGGTACAGTACAAAGGTAGAGTGTGAAATAACTAAACTTTGTCTATAATGTGGAAGAAAACAAGTCCTCGCTCTGAGTTTCTAAGCAACAAGTCAGAGGCAGTTTATTCGAGCAATTGCAAGGGAAGACTGCGGTCAGATAGGGGGTCCCCCTTCCTTAGGCAGATCTTCAAAGTACAAGCAGTAAAAGACAAATATACATACTTTCCCGTTATATGAATCAACGGCTAAGAGTTATTTCTTTGTTTCTAGATGCTACCTTATCTCAAGGTTCCTGCTTAAGTCAGCATTCCATCCTTATCTTCTAAAGCGAGGCAGAGACAGCGTCTAGGCAGAGACAGCATCCCTTACAACTATCGCATGGTTAGGTTAGGGTTAGCCTGTCTTTTTGCTCCACTTTTAACAGGCCTAAGACGGTTGCATGCAAATCTCCTTTTTCCTGCTTCCACAATAAGAACGGCCATACTGGGTCAGGCCAAAGGTCCATCTAGCCCAGTATCCTGTCTGCCGACAGTGGCCAATGCCAGATGCCCCAGAGGGAATGAACAGAACAGGTAATCATCAAGTGATCCTTCTCCTGTCATCCATTTCCAGCCTCTGACAAACAGAGACTAGGGACACCATTCCTACCAATCCTGGCCAATAGCCATTGATGGACCTAACCTCCATGAATTTATCTAGTTCTTTTTGAACCCTGTTAAAGTCCTGGTCTTCACAACATCCTCTGGCAAGGAGTTCTATAGGCCGTGTGTGCGTGTGCGAACACTTCATTTTGTTTGTTTTAAACCTGCTACCTATTAATTTAATTTGGTGACCCCTAGTTCCTAAAGCTAGACACAAAACATCTTAGGGCTGATGTGCATTAATTAGAAATATTACATGCTGTTCATCAATGGTTTACAGACATTTAAGAGATATTTGTCAATTTTTTAGTGTCAAGTTATCTTGTTTGTCAGAGCTTTAATCCGATAGTGTTTTATTCCAAGCCCAAAATCTACAATGAGTTTGCTAAGAAGATTCACTATTTAGTGAACTAGTGCCATGTTTTGAGCAAAAGGGGCCAACTGAAGATTATTGTTATGAAAAGCGCTGTAAACATACAGGACAATTTGCAGAATATGAACAGAAAGCTATCAGCCTTGTAATTTTACAGTGTATCTCCAAGAACTCAAAAGTATGTGAAAAATTCTCATTAACCAAAACAAGACAAACTGTAAGGAATTCAGAATAACATTGCTTTGAATTTTAGAGTTCATTTAAAACCAAGAAAGCCAGGGAGCCCAGATCCCCACTCTGCTAGCTAACATTGATGCTAATCTAGTGTAACAGCTAGAATGGAGTCACATTGGTGTAAAACTGGTGGGAAAGATGGAAAAACAAAGGCCATTAACTCCAAACCCCACATGCACCAAAGCCAGAGTTTTTCACAGATCTGCAGTGGTTATTACAAGCTGGATACAGCAGTAGTGTAAACACATCCTCGAGTTAAAAAGGAAAAAAAAGCCACGGAACTTGGAAAAAGTCCATGGAGCTATGTACAACCATCAACCAAAAGCCACCTATTTTTTCCCTCCCCAGTTACCATGACCCAAACCAACAAAATTCAGAGCAGTTTAAGTCCAACAATTACAGATAATTTAGGTTCTGTTAGAAAAATGAACTTTTCTATTTGGCTGTCTCCAATCACAAATTCACAGAAAAAAGGTTTCTGATTAGCAAATCTTTTCTTGTGTGTGATTTCAATGTGATAGACATAATCCAACCCCATGATTACTTTAAGATTATTTCACTTCACAGATCACTTCTGTCAAATCCACTCCATACAGATTTCAAATCTATTGCAGAGACATTTTCCAAGAGTGAAAAACAGAACTGCTATCCAAAAGTGAGCAATTCAGCATCAAACCATAAGTAATTAATTGTTTATTTTGACACACACAACTTTTAGGCATTCATGCTTCATATACAGAGAGAAAGTTTAAGCTCATCAACAGTCACAGAGCTTAAAAAAATATTTGCATGAAATTTCTGTCATCTTGATGTTATGGTTGATGATCTTTATTGTCAGATAGAAATTCAACTAGTTGTATCAAGCCTGAACCTATTACAGCACCGTTTACATGTGACAATGCAACTGTGACCTGGAAAAAAGCTGCATTCCTTACACATTCTGCTGAATTTTGAATGTATCTGCTATTTTCAGTTTTAATTTCTGTGGGGTTTCTTAATCCACACTATTTTCAAAATCTAATAGCTTAGGCTTGTCCAATGCAATATATCCTAATGCTGCTAATTACATGGCTTCTGACTATTCCCTGAAAAACACAGTAAAATGCTGAATTTTAGTGAAGTTGTTGGTGAAAAATCTCACAAATACCAGTAATCATTTATTGACATAATCTTGATTTTCCACAATGAGGTTATTCTCAACACAACTTATGATTTTGGTTGGTGAAAGTATCAATAAGCAGTAGTAAGAAGTAATGAAAGAAGGCCCTTCTGCTTGTATGTACACTGAAAGCATCTAGCACAATTCAAGAGGAGCTACGTTAAGACAGACTGTGACAGACTCCTCTCTACCTTTTCTACAAGAAACCTTGCTAACAAACATTACTCAAAGCAAGATTTACAGTTTTTCATATTCCATATTCCAGAACAAACTGCATCAGTGCTGTTCCTATTCAAAGTGAATTTCCATGCAGTGCTATTGTACAACGTCATTCCTTTCAAACAATAACAGCACTCAACATAGAAATATCAGCATCCCACAAGTTCTGCATAAAGGCCGGTAGTGAACACATGTACAATTGACTATTGAGGTACTTTTTATACAGACTTTTATGTCCACATAGAAACAAAACCAGAAAATAATCTTAAATTTAGAAATCCTACCTTCTTGAACTGCCTGAAATGGGTTATTGCCATCCACAAATGTCACAGAACATGTGATTTTCTCTGTTTGTAAAATTTCATCATTCTGGTTGAGGTCAGCAACTGCCATACGAAACACCTCTTCATCCTTTTTGGCAGATTCATCAAAAATTGCCCCTGGAAAAAAGAAACAAGCATTCCTCTTTCATGCTGACTTGACAAGCTTTACATTTTAAAGGCATCCCTTCACCAATACAATAGTAATAAAGAGTTGCAGGGTTCTAATTTAAGTATTGAACAGTACATATCATCAGAACAAGGTAATTTAAGATAGAAAATAAAGACAGTAACAATGTGATCCAAATATTATCAATTAATGGCTTTTACAAAAATGAACAGGTCTGAATTGCCCGTACAGTCTCTTGCAAAAAAAAAAAAAAAAATCAACCTGAAAATAATAGAATGGTAGGAAGATATCCATTTTTTTAAACCATGTTGAAGGGCAACCTAATACAAGCCCTGGTCCTAGTCCTATTTAAATCAATAGCCCACTTCTTAACAGTTGACTTGTAGAAATTCTATCTTGTTATAAATAAGTCTAGGACAAATGTTTTGTCCAAAATTAAACTCCCCAAACCGTATTTTATTATTTAACTATTTCAGGGGGAGCTGTAAGTGCTCAGCACATTGCAAATCAAGTCACTTAGATAGCTAAATACAGATTTAGGGGTCTAATTTTATGTACACAGGTTTGAATGTTCACCTCATTATGTCACATATGCATCCATACAGAAGGAACAGAAAGTTCCTTGGCTAGTCATTTATTCTCACACTAGATTACACCTTACCAGTATTCTCCCCCGGCCTCCCCTCTTTTTTAAACCAACTATCCGGTGTCCTAATGTAGTGTTTCTCAAAGTTGGCCACCAACAGTTTCTCCTAAATATGTCAATATAGGTTTTTCATAGAATCATAGAACACTAGAACTGGAAGGGACCTCAAGAGGTCATCGAGTCCAGTCCCCTGCCCACATGGCAGGACCCAGTACCATCTGACCATCCCTGATAGATGTCTATTGTCAGGGCTCGACAAATCATGTAATCTACTTGCCCATGGCAAGTAGATTACAAGCCGGCACAGCTGGCGCCGTGCAATCTGCACATGCGCAGCTCGCAGAACCGCGCGGCTGGCGAGCGGGGCTCGCTGCCGCTTGGCGAGCCCTGTCTATTGTTACCTACCAGCCCTGTGCTCTTGGGGAGCCAGGGAGTGACACTCATGGAAAACCATCCCCCTCTTGCAGGCCTCTGCTAGAATCAAAGACAAAGCAATGAAAAAGCCGGGGAAGACACACCTAAACTGCTTCAGACAAGGGAAATAGAATTAAGGAAACACCCCAGCCTCATCTGCATGGAAGATAGCACAGAGAGACATCTCCATTTGCATACAGAATGAAGACCAGCTTTTCCAAAGCAGGAACCGCACTGAACTATGGGATACCGAAAGCAGAGAAGCACTGCCTGATGGGATATCTCTGCTCCAGTTGCTAATGAACCCAGGCCTGCTCACACCCAAATTAGCCATTATCAGATCAATTCTAGTAATGGATCCTATTGACATCCAAAATATTGAAACTGCCTAGTTCCGTGGTCACCAACAGGTCGATCGCGAGGCCTTGACCAGTTGATCGGGAGGCATTCGCCCCCCTCCATTTCCCCCCCCACCCCCGAGAAGCCCCACTACCTACCTCCAGCGACAATGGAGATAGTGCCAGCTTCCCGCGGGGTGGACGGAAGTCCTGCAGCTTCGCGCCACTTCCGGGGGTTCTGGAAGTGCGCTGGCTGCTCCACTCCCACAGGTCTGTGGCATGCCGGGCGCGCTGCGGCAGGGGGCCTCGGCCCCAGAGGAGGAGCGCGGCGGCTTCCCCGCGCCACAGGAGTGGTGAGTCGGCCCCGGGGCAGGTGTGCGCGGGGGTTTCCCTGCGCCACAGGAGGGGGGAGTTGGGCCTGGAGAAGGCACGCGCCGGCTTCCCTGGGGGAGGGGAATCCCGGGGGGGTGCAGGAGACTCCTTGCCCCCACTGGCACCCCGCCCCTCTGGCCCCCCCGGCCTCCTGCCCCCTGCCCTCCCTGTGCCCCGTTCCCTGCCCCCTTTTCCCTCTTCCCTCTTCCCTGCCCCCTGTTCCCACTCGCCAGCCACAGAACTCTGTCCCCACTCCCGTCCCGAGCCACAGAACTCTGTCCCCAGCGGCACCCTGTCCCCAGCTGCAGAAACCTGTCCCCACTGGCACTCTGTTCCCTGCTGCAGATCCCTGTTCCCTCTCCCCTGCCCCAGCCACAGAACTCTGTCCCTACTGGCACCCTGTCCCCTGCCGAAGCACCCACTAGCACCCTTCCCCAGTACTACGTCCCCTGCTCTCACCAACACAGTTGGGGCCACATTAGTGAAGCTTGGGGGGGGTTGGAGGAGGGGTTTTTTGCATCTCACTTGTGTGGCCCCAATTGACTTTTCTGTGGGTCAGTGACCCCCTGACTCAAAACAGGTTCCCTGCCCTTCTCAGAAATAAAGACAATGCAGAAACTTTTTGTGTTTGACACAGTATTTTATTTAAAAATGAAGCCTGGCCAACAAACCCCCAGTTGGGGCCAAGCCTCCATCTGGCCACAGAATCATAACACTCCTGCACTCCCCTTTCCCCCAGACCCTACATCTGAGTCTATCATACACCGGAACCCCCTGCCCTGAGCCCCTCACATACCCCACCCCAAATTCCTGACTCCTCACATCCAGAAATCTGTGGTTGCTTAGTACCCTAACCCTACATCTGACCACAACGCTGCCCGGCCTGGAGCCTCCTCCCCGAGCCAGAGTCCCCTTATCCACCTCCTCCTGCATCCAGATTTCCTCCTAGAGCTTGCACCTCTCACCCCTTCCCACACCCAAATCCCTCATTCCCACCCCAGAGCCTACACATCCTGTCTCAACCCAGCGAGGGTCCGGCTAGACTGCAGGAGTTTTTCAGGATTCCGGAGATATCCCAGAAAAACTCTTCTGCATCCAGGGATGCTTTTATTCTTCTGCTTCTTTTAGTGGAAGAGCAAACATGATCTTTTGGTCACCCCTATATTCCTCTTTCCACAAGGAATAAGGGGGCTTCCAAAAGAAGGGGTTTTTCTGACATTTGGTCCAGTCTAGACAGGCCAAATGTTGGAAAAACCTCTTCCTACAGAAGAATTGGGAAAAAAAGGCAGCAGTATAAGGGTTGGGGACAGCAAATGATGGAGAGGAGGAGAATAGAGAGGGCGGGGCTTCAAAGAAGGGGTGGGGCTTCAAGGAAGGGGCGGGGCGGTAGAACTTGGCTTGTTCTGTCATTTAAAAAGAGCTCTCCAGTGTAAAAAGATTGGAGACCACTGGCCTAGTTGCATTGTGAGCTCATTCAAGGAACATCACCCATAATCAGGTGTGATTAGTCTCTATTGTCTTGCCTCTGTTTACCCATAAACAAATCTAGTGTTCTCTTCAAATTATTGTCCTATCCCTATAAAAACTCCTACCTTTGCCCAAGAAAAACTGTTCTGATACCTGGATTTAAACTGCATCAGTTCCATTGAGACTTTTACATCTCCGGTCTGATCGTGCTGGGGGCTCTACTCTGCTTGTCTCCTGCCCTCTGGACCCCCAGCTTCCATCACCATCTGGAAACCCCGATCAGTGCAAGCTCCACGGAGTGGTGAGGTCGGTCTCTCTCTCTCTCTCTCTCTCTCTCTCTTTTCCTCCCCCACCCCCAAGCATAGCCTCCTGACTCTGCCCTATGTAAACTGTTATTTGTTTAGCTAGCCCTAACATTTGTAATCAGTTTCAATTTAGATTTAATATTGTAACTGTTTTGTGTGTTTGGCTTCCTACATACATACATATATATATATATATTCACTACCCAGAAATAAATAACTTTCATTGTTAAGATGGTTGCTTCTCTCTTTCTTTCTCTTTCATTCACTCTTCCTCAAGGGATGTTATTTTGGCTTCCCCATTCGCTCTGCAACAACGCTTCTTGTACCCAAGCTAAAGATCCCTGTATTGCCCAAAATCTTGTGGGGTTTGCTCATCGTGTGGTTTACCACTGAATGATTGTGGTGTGAAAATGGGGATAGAGGGTGCTGAACCCGGGGGCATATGAGGATGGCAGCTTAAAGTCCTGTTTAATCCAGCCCACTGAGTCCAAAGGCACGAGGGTCCAGTGTGGCATTGCTGTTAAACCCAGCCTGCTGAGTCCAGGGACATATGAGGGGGTCAGCTGGGGAGTGCTGATTACCCAGTCCTCTCACATGTGCTCTGTTAGTGGGTGTGAGTGTCTGTGTGTGTTGCTAAGGTGGTAAGAACCCCATCCGAGGAACCTAGTTTCTGCAGGAGAGCTCCAGTGGGAGGGGGAATTGGCAGCAGGGAGAATTCAGAGCCATATGAGAGCACAAGTAAGCACAAGAAGCACACTGATAAAATTGTTAACCTCCCCCCAGTCCCATAAGAGTAAGCCTAATAAATGAGCATACCCCAGAGTATTGGGCAAATCTGGTAACACTATATAACATGCTCTTAAATATCTCCAGAGATGGAGATTCCACAACCTCCCTAGGCAACTTATTCCAGTGTTTAACCATCCGACAGTTAGGAAGTTTTTCCTAAAGACTGCTTGGGTGTCAGGATATCTGTGTGAAAACAAAGATAGGAATGGTCAGTATGGTAGTGATGACTACAATTCTGACCCCTCTGTTCTGTGGAGCAGAAACATGGCTGTTATAAACTTTTAGGAAAGGAAATCAAACAATACTTGATCTGAGGAAGTGGGTCTGGCCCATGAAAGCTCATC
Organism: Rafetus swinhoei; assembly: GCA_019425775.1. Taxonomy (NCBI): domain Eukaryota; kingdom Metazoa; phylum Chordata; order Testudines; family Trionychidae; genus Rafetus; species Rafetus swinhoei. The sequence goes on from CM033449.1 coordinate 119,032,130, forward strand.
ATCTAATAAACCATCTTGTTAGTCTTTAAAGTGCTACATAGTCCTGTATTTTGCAAACAATACTCAATATAAAAAAACTGTGGCGTACTCTTAACATTCATCAGTTTCGCTATCACAAACAAGAAGATACCTGGACTAGCTCAGCATCTTGCAGGCTTATACCAGTTGAAAGCAAGACATCTGCAATGGCAGAGTCTCTCCAGCGTGCAGGAAAAGGTAGGATTTTAGAGAAGACTGAGGAAGCTGAGCTTGAAGGAAGGAAAGCACAAGGCTGATCATAAAGGAGGTTGGCAGATGCAACTTTGAGGGATTTAAAAAACCTACTGTGATGGGTTCCCCCCCCCACACACTTTATGAAATGGACTTCTGGACATAAATGTACATAACTCGAAGGTGCTTTGAGCAAATGCATGTAACCTTTCAATCGTCATGTCTTAATCTGCTGGATCTGTTTATTTTATTTTGGTGTCTGTATCATTTGTGTGTGTAAAAAATTTAGACATATGGAGTAGGGAACGCTTTATGGGTTTTAAATGTGTGAATGAAAGCGTTTTTGTTCATTTGTTTCAAATTAAGAGGTTTCTCTGCCTAACTGGTGATGTTAATAAGAGATAACAGATGGACTAGAACAGTGGTTCCCAACCTTTTTTATAGCACGGAGTGGCAAACTCATTCAAAAACTTTGGGCAGACTCCCACTGAAGAATTTGCATATTCATTATGGCAATTAATTTATTTGCATATTTGTGTATTTATTATAGTAATTAATTTTAAGTGGTCATGTATTATTTTACATTGCTACTGTATGCATACATATCCAAAAATATGGACAGTGCTTTCTTGTCAAAAACATTAATGACAGCACAGAATGGGGCACTGGGCTCTTAACCCTCATGTCAGCAGCATCCAGCCAGGGAAAAAAAATGAAACTGCGGCATGTAAGCATGCATAAATGAGTGACAGTTTTGCAGATCCTGGGCTGGCGTAGTCATGTGGACTTATCAAAGGAATAAAGATGGTGAATTCTTGAATTGTAATGCCAGTATAATAAGGAGCTCTTCAAATATACAAATGCAGATGTTGGGATAATAAAAATAAATGTATAGTGCATGTTAAAATCAAGGAAGTGACTTTTTGGATTCCTTGAATGCTGATTTCCCTTGATTCCTATACATGGGAAGCCCCCAAGATAGAAAACAGCTTTTTTCTCTCAGAGAAAAACCATTTCCAGGCAATAAAAACAAGAAATTCCAAGTTGCAGCACCAGCAAGACTATTAAAATGTAACTAAAGTCTCACTGACTCTGCTTCTAAAGGGTTTTTTTAAAAAACAATAATCATTTTGTGTAATACCAGCATTTGTTTTCTGGCTTATCAGACTCCCATTTAGTCATGTTGAAATGTGCATTCCTGGCTCTGAGCCAGCAGCTGGGTATTTCTACCCACTGCTTTTGGGGGCACTCAGAGTTTCTGAGCACTCAAGCCCCTGTGATAAACCACCCATCAACACATATAAAGTTCAAATGTCTTGACTGTACCCATCTGTTCCTTGGGCCAGAGCAGCAGAAGGGATGTAGGACAATGGTTAATACAGCACTGACTATAGCCAGCTATTTGTAAGAGCATTTATTAACTTTAAAATAACAAGTATACTTAGAAACGTCTGGGAGGAAGAATTTAGGCCACAGAAATTCTGCCTGGCTGTTGGACCCAAGCGGCAGCCAGGTGCCCTCTGAACAAGCAGATAAAGAGCTATGACTGATTTAGGGCTGCATCCAGCAGAAACCCCCATGAAGCGTAGTGCTTACAGTGATGATTCCCCATTGAAACCCAGGGGCCCTTCTCAGTACCCAGCCCTGCTCCCAGCTGGGAGTTTGCAGACCCGCCCAGAATGATCCCTAGGGAAACAGGGCAGTGTATTGCCAATCTTGGCCAGCCTGCTCTTACTTTGCCCGCGGTCCCCATGCTGGAGCGTGGAAGGCTGGAATGGCTGCTGACGCAAACGCCTCCCACGAGACTCTGGTAACTTTCGCTGGAGGACAAGAGGCAAGTTGCTAGCAGCCAGGCGCAGCCCCGCAGTCAGCCCAGACCAGGGGGCGGCAGAGATCTTTGCTGCTCTAGGTGGGGAGTTGTGGCCGACCTGCATCTTGGGCAGACAAATCCTGCAGCACTTCCCAACCAACCAGGGGCACTTGGGGAAAAATGGACCGCAGCCCGGACCAATCAGCACCTGGCAGTGACCCTCTGGGGAGAGGAAAAAGAGCCAGGAAGAGAGCGTAGTGGGCCACGGGAGCTGGAACCGGGGCCACGGTGAGACTGCCCCAGTAGTGAGAGCCTCACCCTGGCCCAGGCTCCAGCCGCAGCACACACGGCAGCCGGCCGTGCCACTCACCCTGCTGCTGCATGGGGAACCTCAGCAGGCAAGGCTCATTAGAAACTGGGGGTGAGGCCTGGCAGTATGCCATGGCCCGGCAGGCAAGGGTCCGTGGCCCACCACCATTCCACGGACTGGAGTTTGGGAACCACTGGACTAGAGGACAGAGTTAGAAAGAGAAAGCAACTATCAACAAAAGGATGAAAATGACTACACACACATACCCAGTGCTGTCAAAATGTATGAGGTAAACATATTGGAGGGAAAAAAATGAATGTAATTGTTTAACAAGCTATATAGTAGGATTTCGCTCTCAAATGTTCTACATTTTGTCAGTACATAACACAAAGCTCTTTCTTTACATGCAGTCAGATATGTAGGGTATAGAGAAGTTAGATATTGAGTAATAGAATAGTGAAGTAACCACATGAATTCTTATTTATGCTTGGCCCCCCCTAGCCTCACAGACAGGGGCTGCTATCACAAAGAAAGCTCTGCACATGGCGGGTCCAGGCTTGCCAGAGACATAGGCTACTCTATGAGATGCAAAAAAGAAAAGCTTGCTGGTATCTCAAAAAACAAACCAACTATGAAGGCTGTTGCCCACTCTGGCACTCTGAGGCTATGGCTACACTGCTGGTTTTTTGTGGAAGAAGATATGCAAATCGTGCTTGTATTTGCATATCTTCTTCCGAGTCTTTTTGTGGAAGAGGTTTTTAGCCCCGTGTAGAAGGGGCCAAATGTCAGGAAAAAACCCTCTTTCACAAGACCCTGTAAACCTTGATGTCCGAAGAATAAGGGTCTTGCGAAAAAGGGTTTTTTCCCGACATTTGGTCCCATCTACCCGGAGCCAAATATTGGAAAAATCTCTTCCGCAAAAAGAATCGGAAGAAGATACGCAAATGTGAGCGCAATTTGCATATCTTCTTCCAAAAAACCAGCAGTGTAGCCATAGCCTGAGTGCAGAAGGTAGGGGCCTGCTAGTGACCTTAAACAGCTTGCCTCTATAGGTTTCTGCTTACAAAAAATCCCCAAGGTCACAGATTTCCTGCCCCTGGGAGGTAGCTGCTACCATAAAGTGTAAAAATAAAACCTCTTCTGCTGAAACCCTGGAAGAAGCCCTTGTACTTCTTCCAGAGGGGTACTTCCAACCCCCAAGCACTTTTACCACAAGAGAGCTTAAGAAAAACAGAAAACAAATTGTGATCTCTGATCGTTGACCTCTCAGATTAAGGCACACATACAGAGAATCCCTGCTACTTTCCAGGATACAAGAATCAAATCATCGCCTTAAAAAAGGTGATTTTTAATAACAAAACAAAAAGATATACTTAATAAAGAGCACTTGGTTGCTAGGTATTACAGAGCAACTGAGTAAAAACAAAGTAAAACACAGAGAAACATAATATCTCTGGGTGCAGCTTAGATATGGTGAATGGGGGCTAACAAGGAAATGGCAAAATGAATACACCCTTATTCTGTGCCTAATCAGATTATAGTAGGCTTTTAAAGTAAAAAAGCATTCTTTTCCAAAGATGTCATCCTCTTCTGTGATGAATTTTGGCAGCTTTATCCAGCAATCTGCTGGACTTTCACAAAAGAACTAGGTTACCCATATTTAGGTAATTAGAATAGTCAATTAAAAGAAAGATGAAAAGGCTGCAGAATGGAGTGGTTTTCCACCATGCTGCCACATCTAGATCCTGAATCAGCAAGGTAGTTAAGCACAAGTCTAACTCTGAGTATGTGAAGTCCCTGTTAGATCACTTCATCTAATTAATCTCTGACAATCAATTATTGTCCCCTACCATGCATCTTCCTGTGCTTTTGTCCACTTTAATTTTAAGTGTTCCAAGCAAGGAAGTGAAGAGAATTTGCAGGCTTTCCAAGGTGTCAAAATGCTACAAGCAAAGTCTAATATAAAACAAAGTAAAAAGTTCAAGCAAAGTCTCTGTATTCTGCTGCTAATGCCAGGTGAAGTAAAACAATCATATAGCCAAGCCTCTTTCCATAGTCTGTTATTTGTCATAAATGATTTAACTACAAGAAGGTGTTCCAATCTATTACATTTTGTTCTAGAGTCTGCTATCCTGCCTCAGCATTAAAGTGGCTTGACAGATTGACAAAGAAAATAAAGACTCAGCTTGTAACGTTATAAGCTTTCCTGAATGGATTTACATGCAATAAGAGCTGATGCTGCAGGTACTTCATGTCAAACTCATTAATTATAAAGCAATAAAGGATAAATTCCCTGTGAACAGAGACATATGGTTCAACATAGGAGGATGACACTTTGATATCACAGTGAATGTCTTTGTCCTGTCTTTTGAGGAACCTGAGTTTTATTAAGTTTAGAGACTGTAAGGTCAATTCATTGGTCACAATGAGCAGTAGCAATCTGCAGAGCTCTTCAATATTTATAAATTTTACTCTGTCCTTATCATTTGCAATGCTATTAGCCACAAGTGAGTTTTTTCCTTTAATTCTATTACTGCACTGTGTATTCATGCTAGCATCAATGGGAAATTTGCTCACATTTGGAAAGGTGAATAGCCTCTCAAGGTTTCATAGAGGAGATCAACGTTTGATCCTTCCTTTTATTTAGATAAGCATATACACCAACACAAACCTGACCACTTTTCAAGTACATCTAATTCATTTCTAGATGACACAGACAGGAAGTTCTGGTCAACTGCCCTTTGGTTTTTGATTCACTACTTTTTTTCTAACTTGTTTTCAACACAATAAAAGTCACATTCTTCAATTCAGGTTCAGTAAAGAAAGCCAGAATCTGCTAGTCTCTTCTTAGATGAAGGGCTTCGGTGGGGAGAAAGAAAAATAGCCCCACTTAACTTGAAATAATAACCAAATTATCTACACATTTAGAAGGGTAGTTCATTTTAATTTTAATTAAATTTACAAAAAAGGTGCTTCGGGGCAAAAGCTTAATCTATACAGGAAACATCTGATTCTCTACTGCCCTACACCTATGCAGTCATTTACAAGAGCCCAAAATTGTGTAAAATGCTATTAAATTGAAACAGTAGCAATATACATATATGCTGCATTTACTTTGCCCTGGTTTAATTGATTACACAAAGTGCAAAACAACATAAAACTTGGCAATGCAATTCACACAACGTAATACTTATAATAATTACGGCCTGTGAGGTGCCCTGAACATCTGAAGATGCTTTGGGACAATTTTAATTATACATAAACAATACAGTGCATAGGGTATATTCCTTTCACAACATGAAAACCAAGACACAGCGTCAATATTGTTCCATACATTTATTACTCACCTCATTATATTTTACTGTTTCAATGGTGATTAACAGGAGTGGTAATAGTATTTCACACCTTATTTAATAAATAGCCTGTTAAGTGTTAGTAGCCCTTACTTTTTCTATTATGTTCCCAACTATCAAATTGGGACTAAGCTGTTTAAAATGACTGATTTGGTAGATATTATTGCCATATTAATGTCTCATATAGAAAGCTTCTGTAATGATAATAAGCCCGCTGAATGTTATTAATGTTCCTGTAAAGGAACATATTAAAAAGCAGTCTTAGAAGCATTAATAACCTACTTCTAAGATGCTTTGTAATCATGGCTCATCCATGATAGTATTTCATCACCCTTTATTTGCACATACTTTGAGAGCTAGATCATCTCATAGGACAAACATAGAACAGAAGACTCCTAGAAACATAGAATTGGAATGCACTTCAAGAACTCAAGTCCAGCCCTCTTCACTGAGGTAGGACTAAATAAACCTAGATGTCTCCCTGACAGGCATTTTGTCTATCCTATTCTTAAAAAACCTCCAATGACAGGTGCTCCACAAACTTCCTGGAGGACTATTCAAGTGGTTAAGTGTCCTTATAGCTAAAAAGATAACCTAAAATTTCCCTTTCTGCAGAATACATTCATTACTTTGTGTCCTACTTTCAATGGATATGTAGAACAATTGTTCCCGACCTCTTTACAAACAGCACTTAACATATCTGAAGACTATTATGCAGTCCCCTCCTTCCTCTTAGTCTTTTTTTCTCAAGACTAAACATGCATATTCCCAGTTAGTTTGTTTTTTTAACCTCCTAGGGTCAGGTATTCTAAACCTTTGAACATTGTTGTTGTTCTTCTCTGGGCTATTTCCAATTTGTTCACATCTTTCCTAAATTATAGTGTCCAGAATTGGACACAGTGCTCCAGCAGAAGCTTCACAAGTATCCTGCGCTACTCAGCAATGACCTCCCATGTACAGTAAACTTCCGATAATCCGGCACCTTTAGGACCCAGGGGGTGCCGGATTATCAGATATGCCGGACTATCGGAAGGGGGCTATGAGGGTCTAGGTGGTGTGTGGGGAGGGAATGCCACCCCAGACCCCTCATAGCCCCCTTCCGATTGTCGGCTCTGCCCCAGGCGTCGATTCAGCCGCTGCTGGTCAGTTTCAGCAACAGCTGAATCGACGCCTGCGGCAGAGCAGCTGGGTGCTGCCGGGTTGGTCGGTAGCGCCACCCTTGGCGCTGCGAGACCAACCCGGCAGCACCCCAGTTGCTCTTGGGGACGCCTGGGGCAGAGCAGCTGGGGTGCTGCCGGGTTGCTCCGGTAGCGCCGCCCCTTGGTGCTGCGAGACCAACCCGGCAGCACCCCAGTTGCTCTTGGGGACATCTGGGGCAGAGCAGCTGGGGTGCTGCCGGGTTGGTCTGGTAGCGCCGAGGAGCAGCGCTACCAGACCAACCCAGCAGCACCCCAGCTGCTCTGCTCAGCGTCCCCAAAGTCAACACGCCTGCTGAAACTGACCAGGGCTGACTCCGGGAAGCCCGGAGCAGAGCAGCTCTGCCTCGGGCTTCCGGGAGTCAGCTGCTGGTCAGTTTCAGCTGCGGCTGACTTGGGGACAGCTGGGGTGCTGCCGGGTTGGTCCCGCAGTGCCGAGGGGCAGCGCTGTGGGACCTACTGGCAGCAATCCAGCTGCTCTGCCCCCAGCTTCCCCGATTCAGCCGCTGGTCAGTTTCAGCAGCGGCTGAATAGGGGAAGCTGGAGACAGAGCAGCTCCAATGGTCCGGCTGCCCGGAGCACTTCCGGGTTCCTGATGGTGCCGGACCATCAGGAGTGCCGGACCATCAGATGCCGGACGAATGGAGTTTTACTGTACTACATACAACATTCAGGTTAATACACCCCAGCATTATATTAGTTGTGTTTTTTTCACAAATGCATTACACTGATGACTCATTTAATTTGCGATCAATTAAAAGCTTCAAAATCTCTTCATCAGTACTACCACCAAACCAGTTGTTTCCCTTTGTAGTTGTACATTTGATTTTCCTGCTTTCACAGTAACAAGATGGTGAGTTTATGATGTACCTGTGGGACTTTTCATTAGGTCCAGCCAACATTAGGGATGTCAACACGTAGATGATTACATGATTAACTGATAATCCTGGGTTTATCAATAAATCCCATCGACTACACGCATTACTCCCCCACTCCTGGCTGCCTCTGATACAGAGGCAGCAAGGCGGGGGAAGCGGTGCCCACAGGGAGCCAGCTTAAAAGCCAGTTTCCCTCAGCACCAGCTCCACAGTGCTGCCTGCCTATCAGAGGTAGCAACACAGGGTAGAGGTAGAAGTGGCTGTCCCGGGCCCCCCCATGGACAGGGGCTGCTGTTGCCCCACATTGCTGCCTCTGTATCAGAGACAGCAGCGTGGGATCCGGCATCTGCCTGCCACCCCATGCTGCTGCCTCTAATAGAGATGCAGTAGTGGGATGTTGCAGGGGGCTCCCCAGGAGTGAGGCCAGGAACATACTGGCTGCCGGCCACACCCCGGGGACTATCAAATAGTCATGTAACGCTAAAATTTGATGCAGTTACACAACTATTCAACACAACACACACACACACACACACACACACACACACACATTATTTAACATCCCTAGCTAATATACCTCAAACTTATCTGAATCTCTCTTAACCTGTTCTTTCCATATTTTGGCTTGCATTGCTTTCTCTTTTTGTTAATATTAAACATGCTGAATATCTGATAACAATTTTATTGTTTTGTGAAGACTTGAGTAAAATAGTTATTAAACACCTCAGTCTTCTTGATGTCATGTAATTAGCTCTCCTTCTCCACTAAGCAGAGGATAATACAGATAATAGATCCATATCATCTGGTTGGGTTGGAAGGAGGGGAGTTGCTGAATCGTAGTTTTATGACATAGCAACTGCAAGAAAATCTTTCTTCTTTGCCAGCCAAATCTCACTGAGATTACAAATGTTAGACATCTTAATTTTGTTTGTATACACACACACAAGGTATCTCTATGTAACCCAAGTTTGGTAGCATCAGAAAATTATGAGATGAGAGAGGAAAGTCTCATCTTCCAAACAATACATGACCCGATCAACACTCATTAATGGGAAATGGAGTTACGTATGTTCTTTTAAAAATGGGGATGAGATCCAAACAGCAGAATAGATTATTTCTCTTGTTGCTTTGTTTTACTTGCTACTACATCTTAAATTAGTGCAGAGTCTTTAAGTTTCAACTGCTTTAATCCTTTAAAAGTGCCATTGAAATCTGCCTCCCAGTGCTGAAGTACAAGTCTTGATGCTTGAGTACCAAATCATCCAGTTGAAAATGATTTTACAAATGTTTACCAGACTAGTAAGTTATCTCTAAAGTATATATCGCTAGCAGATGTACCCAGCATTACTCAGGTCTGTAACTGAAGGAACTTCTTTTTTGGAAAAAAATAAATAAAAATATGTTATTTGAATGAGTGTATTTTTCAAAAATGAAGGAAAATATGGGTGGGAGTGAAGTTCTGGGATAAGAAGGGGCAGAGTGTAGCTAGCTTAGGGCAGGGGTTTGAGAGATGTGGGGGGGCTCAGGGCAGTTGGAGGAGGTGCTGAAGTCAAGGCAATTGGGAGGTGCAGGACACAGGGCAGGAGGCTTAGGACAGGGGGCTTGGAAGTGGGGGGAGGTTTACTGGGGCCAACCATGGCAGCGAGGGTGGCACTGCTCCAGCAGTGATTCCTCCCAGGGAGCTGGAGCAGTATTCCCCTGTCACCAGTGCCTCCCCCAGTTGCTCTCCCCCACAGCCTGCAGGCTGTCTGGGGTGGGGGCCAGGCTCCGGAGATTGCCACCCCCTCCAGCACCCATTCCAGCTGGTAGGCTGTTGGGGGGGGAAGGGACGAAGGCTCCTGTGGCTGCCGCCACTCCAGCTGCCCCCGCTGTGGCCCGAAGTCTGTCTGGGGGGAGCAAAGCTACAGGGGCTGCTCCCTCCTGCAGTGCTCCTCCCCTACAGTCTGCAGGCTGTTGTGGGGCAAGCCTCCAGGGACTTACCCCCCCCTTGCAGCTGCCCCCCTCTGGCCTGAGGCTGTCTAGGGAGGAGCCAGGCTCTGGGGGCTAGCTCCACCTCATGTGCCCCCCGGTCTTAGGTTCTCCATAGCGGGGTAGGCTCCATGTTTGGGGCGGGGGAGGCTCCTTACCCGTGTGCAGGCAGGCAAGATGGCAGAGCCCCAACCCTGCTGGCCACTCTCTTGGTGCTGCAGCTGTCCCCAGCGGCCACTCTCAGTATTGCATCCCTACTCACTGTGCCCCTCCTTTCTGTGTTCCTCCCTTTCCGCGTTATGGGAAATAGTCCCATTCCCAGAACTTCCTGTTTTCCAGGCACAACCAAACCCTGACCTTGGTTTAAGTTAGGGTAAAAGGAAGCTGCATACCAAATGTGGTGGTCCTAACTCTTACAGATTAGGAGGAGCTCTTGAACAGACAAATAGACACACAGACAGATGCACTCTAAAATATATATTTAGATATTAATGGGCCATTTTTAAATATAAGTAGATTTCACACTATTAAATGAAGTAGAGACCCTCTAATCTGGGGATTATAGAAATGAAAAGTAGAAGCTCAGGTGATTGTGGTGGGGATTTTTTTTTCAAGGATTTTTCTAGCCCTTTTTCTTGCAAAGATAACTTAACAATAACTGGTCCTATGCACAACGGGGTGATCATTATGGACAGGAACCAATTTTGAGGAGCAAGGTAAGATTTGGTGAAAAACTGTTTTTCATGCCTGCCTAAATATGCAAAGGCTGACACTGAAATTAATCCTTTACTTAAAGCGGCTTTTGTTAGAGCAGCTTTTTATTCTGCTGAAAACAGAGGCATTCAAAAACTCAGTACATTCTCCCTATGCTCTGCAAATTCTGAATGGTAAAGTGAGAACCATAGAAATTGTAGCTAATGATCACGTAGTCCATCTTGCCGTTAACATGTAGTCCATCTTGCCGTTTTAGGAGGATTGTCCTGTACAATGTATTTACTGGTCCAGTTTAAAGTTTTGGTTTTCATTTCCAGAAATAAACACTTGCATCAAACCTGCAGCTTCTCTAAGGCTATGTCTACACTGCCCTGTTTTGCACAAGAAATATGCAAATGAGGCAAAACATGGAATATCACCATGCCTCATTTGTATAGTTAATGAGCGGCCAATTTTTGCGCAAGAGGCTTTTGCGCAAAAAAGGAGCTGTCTACATTACTCCTTTTTGCGCAAAAAACCCCTCTTGAACAAGAGCCGTTCTTCCTGAAAAAAAAGCGGAAGAACAGCTCTTACACAAGAGGGGGTTTTGCGCAAAAAGGAGCTGTGTAGACGGCTCCTTTTTGCGCAAAAGCCTGTTGCGCAAAAAGCGGCCACTTAATTACGCAAATGAGGTGCAGCAATATTCCACATGGTATTCCACGCTTGCACGATATTCCACTGTGCAAAACAGCGCAGTGTAGATGTAGCCTAAGAGTTACTGAATATTCAGGAGACTCAAAATTAGAATCCTTGACCCTCTTATTCTCCTCACAATTTACAAATACAGAAATATTTAGTACATACTCTTCTTTAAATGTTAATTCTAAATAAAAATATATGTATTAATCTCTTATGTATTAATTTATCTGTCTCTCTCTCGCGCACGCACACACACACACACACACACACACACACAAGCAATTGATACCCATATTGAATGTATACAGAAAATTAATTAAAAAATAAATTGGTTGGTTTCCCTTCTCCCTCCCTCCCTCCCTCCCTGACATGCATATACAGGTGAAGACTAATTTTCTCAACGGGGAAAATTGGTGAGAACTGTCTAGGTGAATATTTTCTCCAAGCACAAAAAGGGTATTTCCGGGAGTTTTTTTTTTTTTTTTTTAAAGTTGGTTTAAAAAAAATCCAGGATGTTTACATAATTACATAAAAAATACATTGCATGGTATAAGCAAAATCTGAAAATCCCATAAAGTTTAAAATTATAGCCATCAGCCCATTCAAGGAGAATCTCTAGGATATGCATTGCTGGCTTGTTTCCACTAGCGAATTCTATCTTTCAACACTGATGCTGCTGCACTGATATTACTAACCATAACAGTAAACTAAATGTAGCCACTTTCACCAACACACCACGTAATGCTGTGCTAAACACCTGATCCACTACTCACTTAAGTCAATGTGTTTCCATTGATTTCTATACACTTCAGATCAGCCCAGAGTGGCTGGGGAACATGGTGATAAGGATGTAAGCGACTAGTCGACTATCCAATAAGCTATCAGATAGTCGACTAGTCCCTCAACTAGTTGCTTCCCCATCCTGACTGCCTCATTCAGAGGCAGCAAGAGGGGGGCGTAGGAGCCCAGCTTAAAAGCCGATTCACCCCAGCACCATCTCCACTGGCTCTTAATACATTTAAAAATCAGAAGCACAGTGGAGGGGACCCAGTGTGAGCTGGGCCAGATGATTCTGGGCTCATGCCAGGTCTCCCCTGCTGCACTTTAGGCTTTTAAATATATTAAAAGCCCTTAATACATTTAAAAGGCAAAAGTGCAGCAGGGGGGACTTGGTGCAAGATGAGAATCAGCTGGCCTGGCTCACGCCAGGTCCCCTATGGTGAACCATCCTTTTAAATGTATTAAGAGCTGAAAGGATCTTAATACATTTAAAAGGCAGAGTCACAGCGGGGTTAGCTCCTAAGGACAGAGCTAACGTCGCTGCGGTTCCCCCGCTTATCTACTAGTTCATAGAAAATCCATCAACTAGTTGATTAACCTATATTTAACATCCATACACGGTGATGGACTATAAATACAAAAATAGCATATAACCCCACATTCTTTAAAAATCATATTCTGCCCTCTATCTTTAACATTTGTAAAAACTGCAAACACAGAAAAAAGGCCATATTTTCATTCCATCGCTGCCCCTTCTGCCAGTGAAATTACTGAAATACCACCTGCATGGCCCAAATGGCCAACTTTTCAATGTTTTTTTCCACTAATTTTCTCAGAGTTTGCATCCAGGATATGCCACAAGAAACAGCATACAAATTGAACAGATTGCATTTCTTCAATACCATTCACCACAATGTCCCCAATCTGACAAAAAGGCCTTTCTTTGCTGCAGCTCTCCAATGTAATCAGTCTTTACAATTTGTTTTTAAATGACCCTGCAGCTATCCAGAAATTTAAAGCACTTTTAAAATGATAGTGCTGTCATCTGAAGAGTACATTCCTCTACCGCGCATTTCCCAGAGTCTAAGTGCAAGTAAGCGAAATGCAGTCAAGTTCAGCTAAAGAGCAGTTTCCTAGACATAACGTAAAGCAGGTCTGCAATATAAAATCAGTAATTTCAAAAACTGTAGTACAGACAAAGGTGAAAGTAAGCCTGGGCTGAGCGGCCACTGTGCACACACGTTCCAGCCCCAGTGTTCGGGCGGCCGAGCAGTGCAGTCCCTACCACTCCAGGGATTCAGCGGCTGGGCAGCATGGGTCCCGGCTGCCCTGAGGATCTGGCAGTGCAGTCTCCACTGCCCTGGACAGCCCTGGTGCACAATGCATCTTTAGGACTTAACCCCTTCCTCCACAGAGGATGTATCTGAGCCTTTGGCTATCATATTTGAAAAATCATGGGAGACTAGAAAAGGGGAAATATAGTGCCCATCTATAAACAGGGAAATAAGAACAACCCAGGAAACCACAGACCAGTCAGTTTAACTTCTGTGCTAGGAAAGATAATGGAGCAAGTAATTAAGGAATTCATCTGCAAATATCTAGAAGAAAATAAGTTGATAAGTAACAGCCAGCATGGATTTGTAAAGAACAGGTCATGTCAAAGCAATCTGATCACTTTCTTTGATAGGATAATGAGTCTTGTGGATAAGGGAGAAGCGGCGGATATGGTATACCTAGACTTTAGTAAGGCATTTGATATGGTCTCACACGATCATCTTATCAATAAAGTAGGCAAATTCAACTTAGACGGGGCATCTAAGGTGGGTGCATAACTGGCTGGATAACGGTTCTCAGATATTAGTTATTAATGGTTCGCAATCCTGCTGAAAGGGCATAGCAAGTGGAGTTGTGCAGAAGTCTGTTTTGGGACCAGTTCTGTTCAATATCTTCACCAACGATTTAGATATTGGCATAGAGAGTACGCTTATTAATGATGATACAAAGCTGGAAGGGGTTGCAACTGCTTTGGAGGATAGGGTCATAATTCAAAATGATCTGGACAAATTGGAGAAATGGTCTGAGGTAAATAGGATGAAGTTTAAGAAGGACAAATGCAAAGTACTCCACTTAGGAAGGAACAATCCATTTCACACATACAGAATGGGAAGCGACTGTCTAGAAAGGAGTACTGTAGAAAGGGATTTAGGGATAATAATGGACCACAAGCTAAATATGAGTGAAGAGTGTGACGCTGTTGCAAAAAAAGCAGATGTGATTCTGGAATGCATTAACAGAAGTGTTGTGAGCAAGACACGAGAAGTCATTCTTCCGCTCTACTCTGCACTGATCAGGCCTCAATTGGAGTATTGTGTCCAATTCTGGGCACCACATTTCAAGAAAAATGTGGAGAAACTGGAGAAGTTTCAGAAAAGAACAACAAAACTCAGTGTTCTATGGAATTCATCATGCAATGTTCAAAATCTAATGCAGGACTGCTAGTATTTTAAGGATCCAAATTATTTTCTTTACACATCAGAGTATTAGAATCAAATACAGCTACTCCTGTAGTGAAACTGGCCTGAGACAACAGATATCAGATAGAAAGAGCATCAGAAAATTGTAATGCTTTGTTCTCAAGCCAATGTTTGGCAATGAAAAGAACCCTGTGGGGTGTTGTGACACCTATTCTTCTGGACTGAACAAGCAATGTTCCAATTGTAGCTGCTCCTGTTGAAGGATTGGAGGAGGGGGGGAAGCATTTCTTTAGAATAAGATTAGCCTTTGGGAAGAATGGAAATGGCTTCTCCTCTGCCATTCCCAACACACCCAAATGCAAAACCAAATATCAGCAGAAGAAATAATGATACACCTCTGATCATAGGGCTTTAGAATGGTGTCTACCCCAAACCTTAAATTGTCCAAATTCACTACAAAGTCACCCATTTTCCCAAAGAATTTGGAGAACCTATCTTTCAGGTTTCACTTCATGAGGATACATGGCATTTCTACGGAGTCTCATGTAGGTGAGAATTATACCCATTTTGCACAATACAAAGGTTAAATAAGAGAAACAAGTTCAGTGGCTTGCTCAGAAACAATGCAACTCAGTGGCAGAATCAGAATTAAAATGCTTATCTCCTGACTTCTTCTGAATATTTATACTAATGACAGTGTGTTAAAATTTGACAGTCAAGGATAAGAGAAAGCTAGATAACTCACTCTAAATTCCCTGTTTTGGTAATTTGTATATCATATAATAAATGCAATCTTGGGACTCATAATAACAGTAATTACAAGTGCTTTGCCTTTACAGAGCACATTTTGTCTGATGATCTCATATGAAATGCTGCATAGTTTATAAGATGTTTAATAAATGTCAAATGATTCTTTTCTTTCTTTAAAATGCCCCTAACTTTAATGCGTTTGATGTTTACTGAACCTAGCATTTTTAAAAGATGAACTGTAGTAATATTACAAACATGAAAAAACAAAGCGAAAGACATGGGCAATGCAAAAAAAAGAAGGGAACTTTTCCATACTTAAGTTTTCCTATGGTAATATAGGGAATAAATATTGGACAATAAAAAAAAGACGCTGTACATGGTAGTACAGGTTGGACTTACCTGCTCTAGCACGGTCAGGACCTGACCGGTCCCAAATGACAAAATTTGCCAGACCAGGGGAAGTGTCCCCTGCCTCTGGCCCCCTTTTCTGTCTCCCCGCACTGATGCCACTAGCCCTGGCCCTGGGCTGCCTTCAGGGGCTGGGGTTCTCTGGCCCTGGCCCGCATTGCCCTGTCCAGCCAGATTTTCCCAGCCCTATGCAACCGTGCTTCTCCAGCCCCTGACTCTGCACTGCCGCTGGCTGTTGGGGTTCCCCGGCTCTGTGCTGCCTCTGGCTGTTGGGGTTCCCCGGCTCCGCGCTGCCACTGGCTGTTGGGGTTCCCCGGCTCCGCGCTGCCTCTGGCTGTCGGGGTTCCCCGGCTCCATGCTGCTGCGGGCTGCCACAGGCAGCCGGGCTTCTCCGTCCTCCGACCCCATGCTGCCATGGACACCCAGGCTTCTACAACTGCTGGCCCCGTGCTGCTGCAGGCACCTGGGGTTACCCAGCCCCCAGCTCTGCGCTGCTGCCGGCTGCCAGGGTTCTCAAGTCCCTGACTCCAGCACTGCTGTGGGGCCCCTCTGGCCCCACTGTCCCAGCCAGGCTGCTGGCCATCCTGCCATTAGGCTCTGGAGCTCTCTGGTCCAGGAGCATGCATGGTCTGGCCAGACCAGAGAGTACCAGTTTTCAGAGGTGCAACCTGTACTAATTATGGAGCCATCAAATCATTTCCAACATTATAAAAAAGTGAAATTACTGCCATCAGTGATCAGTACAGATATGTGATGGCACTGTGGAAAGCCAGTGAAAGCCTGAACTGATTAGTGGTTCCATCAGCTGTAGTAAGGAGAATTTTCTTAAGCTTTTTTCTTAATTTGCAAAAAGAAAAAAAAACCCACTGCATATGCATAAATCCTACCACCATAAAATAGATTTTTCACTGAAGTGCTAATGTGGACTAAAATGTCCCACAAATGATTACCTTTTTATAACTGACTTTGTAGAAGCAGCTCAGGATTTGTTTTCTTCAGCAGCATGTTATTAATGCATATTTTATTTTCTCTCACATTTGATTAAAACCCAAGTAACGAAGGCACGGGAAAACCCATATGGGTAAGCAAGCTCTCAGATTATTGTTATGTTTTTATTAGTAGTAGTAATTCTCCAAGCTCTCTAACCTAAGGCAAGATTTATATATGACATACACACACACATATATAAATATAGATTATGTGTTAACTTTTGAAATAAAAATAAGTCATCCAGATAGGAAATATGAGTACTAATTGAGACTGCTAACGGGGATTTCAGCATGTACAAGAATACATTCAATTCTATAGCCCAAGATTTGTCCTCTTTTACACCTACACAACATCTGTTGAAGGTTTAGTGCAATTTACGGCACCATCTTGACTCTAAGTGTAAGAAGATAAAATGAGAACTTGTGTGACATTCATTCAGAATCACTCCTAGAAAAAAAAATGATCAAAAGCCTATCCCAGTCAATGCATTTCTTTCCATTCACTTTTATGAGCTCCATAATGTTTCCATGCTGAGATGTTGAGCAATATCCGCTCCCAATGCTGTCTCTAGATGATGAGGGTGGCCAAATCTTGCAGGACTCGGCTCCAAATTCACAAAGTTTATTAGCAACTTCTGAAGTTTTGGATTAAAGGCAACCATTATTACTAACTGATTGTTCATCTACTGTGTATTTGGGAGAGTCTGTCTGTCTGCCTGTTCAAGAACTCCTACTAAACAGTAAGAGCTAGGAGGAATTTGGTATGCAAATTTGGTATGCAGCTTCCTCTTATAACAACTTAAAGCAACACAAGGGTTTGGATGTGCCAGGAAAATGGGATGTGCCTGTAATATGCCAGGCAGGAGAAAGGGGCTGGCTTGGGGCATGCCCCCTCCTCATCCAGGACTGCCCCAGCCCCAAGTCTTCCATACCCTAGGTGCCGTAGATGCTGATTTATATGGGGACATTGCTGGATGTTCTCCTCATCAAGGAGCAAAGGGATTAAGTGCACAAATTGCTACATTCCTCACTCTGGCTGGGGAGTGCAGAGGCCAGATGAACTTGGACCTTCCTCAGCCGGGGGATATGCACCCCTCCCACGGTTGTGCTCCCTGGAGCTGCAGCAGCCATGAAGAGGAGCTTCTGACCTGGTTCAAAGCTGCTGCAGTGAGAGAGGCTGGGGTAGTTCTCTTTCCCCAGGGGCAGCCTGCATAATGAACCCCACATTCCCATCCCCATCCCAGAGCAATGATTTAAACGAAGCGTGCACATTTTCATTTTATTTTCCAAAAAGTGAAAATTGAGTTAAGCGTCCAAGCAATGCCGGGTAAATCTTCTAGCTAGTAATAATTTACATTAATATACGGTAGCCACATTTCTGTGAAAGTATTGCTAGTTATTTCACAACATACAAGTGAGCCTATGAGCAGATAGCTTTCCTTGCTTAAAACTACTCAACCTTACTATCAAAAGTCACAACCCACTCAAGGCTGGCTTTAAGAACAACTAATTCAACATTAAAACAGCTAAGTTCCACTGAAGACTTCTCCCAAAGTTTGGCTGCTCCTAAGATTCCTCCTTTATGACTGGTCAATCCACAACCTATATACTGTATTTTTTCTTTCTGTCATACACAGGGGCTGTCAGGGTGACAGTACTCCAAAGTCTGACTCTTCTCATTTTACTTACACCATCCAGACTTGAGATTGGTGGCAGGTGTCAAGTGGCAGAGGTTCCATTCCTATCTTCAAGACCGATTATTAAATACAGCCTGTGTTGCACTGAAGTCACTGGGAGTTGTACGTGGTCCATGCTTTCTAGGGCATTTTGCTAATATTTCAAATTACTCCACACACATTTCAAGCACAGCCACTTTTGGCTTGGCACACAGAAGCTTATAACAGTGTAGTAGTAGAGCAACCCTGCACAAACAAGTTAAGGCAGGAAGTGAAGAATACTGTAAATATCTCTTTCAAACTGCAAAGGGAATTCCTGTATATGGAATGTAATTACCAGAGCTGGAACCTGGCCAGAGCACGGATTAACATCTTCTATGAAAAAAATATTATAAGATATTAAATGGCCACAAGAGCCAAGAACTTTCCTCTTACAACTGATCTGAACGATAATACCTTCACTCAGACAATGCCCACGCTGTCACACTGGGATGCTGGCTTAATGGAAACAGCAATGGAAGAGTAACACCTAATGAATCAACAAATGCTGCTTGTAGCACCATGCATTTTCCTTGGGAGGGTCTCAAAGCTATGTATTAATGGGTTTAGATTGTAAAATGATGGGACTATTGTACTAGATAGCTGCAGGTCCTGATAAATTCCCTCATTAAAGCATCTCATCTGTCTTTCATTTTCACTGGGACCAAAGGAATATGTATATGTACATTCAATTTTTTAATAATTCTTCTTAGACCAACAAAAAAAGACAAGTTTTGACCTAGAGTGGGAACAGATAAAAATTCGAAAGAGGGAAAAGCTCAGGCAGATGAGGCTGAGAATGCTGGGAAGGTCGAATGATTTTCTTACCTGACCTACTTCCAAACTAGCAGCGTATGTCTTACACATTATTAATATTGAATTATCACCAACAAAGAAGCATTTCCAAAAATAAGATCATAGCCTCTGGCATGCCCCCAAACCATTGATTTCTATATGCCAGTACTTCTGTATTTGTGTCAAATTTTTGCAGCTCCTCACTCCACTCATTGGATTTAGGATGTTTGCTCTGCAGATGGGTATTGGTAGGCAAGGAACATTTAATTTTATCATCAAGACTCCAGGAGGGAAAAAGGACAGATTAGACTGCTTGGGAACTGAAACTAGAACAAACCACTATCTTGCTGGGGTTGTGTGTGTTTCACATACAGGTCGACCTCACTATAAATCCAAGATATGTTCCAAAAAACTTGGACTTATAGCAAAACAACTTATAGCAAAACAAGAGAGGAATTTTTTTTCCTGCGGCTGACTTCCATTTTTGCAAATTGGGGGGGAGGATTGCGTGACTTAAGAGAGGGGAATGGGAGGACTTATAACACATCAGTTCCTATAAGTGTCCACAACTTTACTGAAGAACGGAAGTATACCAGGGCAATTTATAGCGGGGACGCCCGGTGCCATATGCTGGATATAGAACGTGATCACTCCATTCTTGTAAAACTTAACTGGTCCTTTTTAGAAGAACTATTTACTGAGGTGCTGCAACTGCACATACCATGCAGACCATACACATAGAGACTGGCTTCCTGGTGCCTTCTCCAAACACACTCCCATTAGCATCATTTGGCCAAATGACTAGTCTGAGGGCAGGGTGGAAGGGGAATAGAGCTAAGTTATGGACATCATACTTGCAGACAGAGAATTCTATTTGAAGTTCAGGTAAACATAATAAAAGAAAACTGGCAGGACACTAAAGAAGGCATTCCTATTTGAGCAAAATCCAAAATACGCTATCAATAATTTATGCTAATAAACCTCAATAAGACAAATGGTTGAATAAAGAAGTTTTAGGATTAACAAGGAATCCCAGACTTACAACCGCCCCACTCATTTAATATTAGTGATACAGCCAGTAAAGGAAATACAGAATATCTATTTCCTTATATAGAGAAGAAAGTACAGTTCAACCATAAAAGTAAATGGGCTGTTTGTCTCACTTTTGAAAAACTTTGAACTGAAATTCTTTATGCACCATAAACACCATCTGGATTCTGCTTCATCTCTACACAATTAGTTTATCTTCTAAATGGTGTTTTGGTCTGTTCTATTGAGCACATATTAGAAATAGACTGATTGTACTGTATTTGCAATAAACAAAATTATAAATACAAGTTCCATCAACTAAAAGAAAATTATAATTTTCTATTTTTTACTTTACCCTATATAATTTAATAGAATACATTTATTGCACAATGTTTTCCCTAATAGATAATTCTATAAGACAGTTAAAAAAAATCTGTATAAGGGATATCATCTATTCAACTTATCAATTTCTAGAATAATTTTCCCAAAATCCTATTGGTTTCATCCCATTTAATCTGGATGTAAATTTACTGTAACTATAGGATTTTTATTTTCACTTGCAAGGACACAGAAGGGAACCTAATTTTTCTTTTCCATTAATTTTGATAATGTGATTATTTTCACCCATAGTTCCCAGAGTTTCTTAACAAAAGTTTCACCAAGCTCCTGAAATAACTAAGGACCAGAGCCTCAGCTGGTATAAGTCAGTGGAGTTCCATTGACTTCAACAGAATTATACTGTTTTAAGCCATTTGCACCACTGGTGCAAATGAGTATTTCAGGAAGTATCACGAAGGGTATGTCTAGACTACATGCTTCTTTCGAAAGAGATCCTCTAGACAGCCACAACTTTTTTGAAAAAGCAATCCACTTTTTCGAAAGAGAGCACCCAGGCAACCTGGATGCTCTCTTTCGAAAAAGCCCTGAAAGAACGCAGCGGCAGACTAGACGCAGGTGAAGTTTTTTTTTAAAAAAGGCCACTTTTTTCGAAAAAACTCTGTAGTCTAGACATAACCTAAGAGAGCACTATATCAACAAGGACTGATACACATCTAAGCTTAAGCCTCATAGAGCAAGGACTGTGGCTAGGAGCAGAGGCACTAACTTCCCGAGTTCCTGGCAAGCTCATCACCTGCTCTGCTCCAAGCCCCCTATCCCACAGTACCCCAGCTCACCTCTTTCCACACCCTACAGCAGAAGGCACTGGGATGGAAAGGGAGAAGTTGATCCATGGTGCTGCCAGTGGGCACTGAGAATCCATAGGTTTTGGAACCTATGACTGGGACACTTAAAAAGGAAGTCAGTGATATGCCAGAGATGTTTTTGTTTTATTTTAAAAACAGATTCAACTCACAATTAGTCCTGAGGTTAAACAATAACAAAATATGTGGGTTGAAAATGAATTCCTTTTACATTTCTCTTCAAGAGAACTAACAAGCTTATCAGAAGAGTACCTTGCACCTTCCCTGTGGTCGTGACTAAGAACCAGCTAAAGAGATTGTTAAACCTCAGCCACAATAAACAAATTCGAAAGACAATGAAAGGTAAATTGCCAGTGTTTTGTCCTACACAGACTTAAATTGCAACCTACAGGGCATGACTACCAAAGAATTGGGACCCACCACTGCTACCATGTGGAAGGAAAAGTGGAATGTTTGTGTAACTCTGTTTTTAGAAGAGAAATAGCTGGAGGTTAGAGGTTTAATTGCTGGGGTGGAGGAAGTCACATAGCTATTATGGTGAACATATCTGAGATATTATTGTTATTAAGTTTTAAAGGTGCCAGACTGGCAGAATGGATTTGGGCTATTTGTCGTCCGTCCCCCCCAACACACACACACAAAATCTCAGAAGAGAGGTAAGTCTCAAAAGGTAAGAGCCAAGACCTAGCAGGAATTGGTCAATGTCAGGAGAGCCAAATACATGATGTATATAAGTGCAATTTCTACATGCTTATATTAAACCAATTTCCATGCTTTTTTCAAGTTCAGCTGCAATCGGTCTTATGTGCCCTAAAGTTATAGGTGTAAATCAAGCATGTTTAATTTCCACCTCAATTGCTGTGAGAGGGGTTTAGACTTTTAGGAATAAATAAGTCAGAGTATGAGTTCAAGTTCCATTTTATGCCACACTCATTCCCTCTCCCATTAACACTTCATTCTCCTTCATGCTTGTTCCAATACCGCATTGTGTTCTGGAGGAATTAAAACTTGCAAACAACTGTAGGATACAACTAAAAAGACAACCTTAGAGTCTTAAGAAAAGTTTTAAACTATTTAGTAGAGGAATAGAGCCCAAAGATTTTTCTTTATTTAATTATTATATAACAGCATTACATTGCTGCTGTTCAATTTATATAGCCATCCTACAGAAATAGGTCCAGTATCTAGTTATTTCTCAATTTTTTTTTGAAGAATAATTTCTTGTAGAACCCTATTCAGAATCTAGGGAACAATGATCTGGGTGCACCTAAATCTCTAGCTGCCAGAAGCTGGGACTGGACAACAAAGGGTAGATCACTCAAAATTTTCTGTTTCATTCATGCCCTGTGAAGCATCTGACACTGGCCATTGACAGATGGGCTACATGGACCATTGGTCTGACCCAGTATGGCTACCCTTATTGTCTTCTAATTTTATTGGGTTTCTCCACATTCAGTTCCATAAGACTTTTCCATATAAGCACATGCAGAAAATCCCTACAGATCAGGCAACTGGAGCCAACAACAACAAAACAAGATGAGACACTGCAAGTAAGCAAGTGCCATTTTCGTTGAGCATGTCTGGAAGAAGAACATTGTTTGAGTCTTTGGCTATGTCTAAACTGCAAAGAAAAGTCAGAAAAAGTTACACAAATTGCGAATTGCAATTTGCATATCTTTTTCCACTTTTCTTCCAAAAGAAGCTTTTCTGACATTTGGCCCATCTACACAGGGCCAAATGTTGGGGAAAAAACTCTCTTTTGGAGCATCCCTTCTTCCTTGTAGGACAAGGTTTACAGGAATGCTGAAACAACACTTCTGCTTTTCAAAAAGAAAATTTGGAAAAGCAGCTGCATTCCTTGGACACAGCAGAGCTTTTCTGGGATATCTTCAGTGTCCCAGAAAAACACTGTAGTCTAGATGTGCCATAGGGATGGAGGAGGTGGAAGAAAAGTCAGGGGAGAGAGCAATTAAATAATTTGCAATCTCAATATTATGAGTTTAGATCATCATAGCTTTCAGGGTGCTTTTGGATGTATCCCTTCTTCTCAAGTACTCCTGAGCATAAGGGGAAGAATAGCAACACCCAGTGAAAGAGAAACTTTGCATTTGTTAGTGGAGATAAAGGAAGCACAGCTATTGATAAATCCCTTCCCTTCCTTCTACATACAATTCCTGTGTTCTCTGTGGCCTGGCAATCTTCAACTCACATAATTTGTATGTTGCTTTGAAGTACCCAGAAGGAAAGGCACATATACCTACCTTACAGAAAACAGGAAGAAAAACATCATTTTATCGATCTCAAGGTTACTTACCAGGATAATAACTACAGTACTACTTTTTCCAAAAGATATTATTCCACATATTAAAAAAATATATATTGGGTTAAATTTTCACCCCAAATTAACTTTTTTCCTATTGATATTGTATTTGCTGCCCCTTTTACTTTAATGCCCCAGCCCCTCCCCTTCCCCAACCCTCTGCCCCCCTCCTGCACTCCAATCCCCTACCCTAGATCACAATCCCCTCCTGCCTTAGCTCACAACCTAAACCCCTGCACTCCAATCCCCTGCACACCCTCCTGTACCCCAATTCCCTGCCCTAGGTCACAACGCAACAACTTGCACCCCTCTCCAGTGCCCCAGGTCACAACTTCCTCCTTCACCCAAACTCCCTCCCAGACCCCACACTCCCTTCTGTACCGCAGTCTCTTCCCCCCAAACTCCCTTCTGCACTCAACCTCCATCCCAGACCCCGCACCTCCTCCATTAATATCACGGAAGAGTGCAGCCCTCAACCACTTTC
The DNA here is from genome assembly GCA_019425775.1 of Rafetus swinhoei. Classification (NCBI taxonomy): domain Eukaryota; kingdom Metazoa; phylum Chordata; order Testudines; family Trionychidae; genus Rafetus; species Rafetus swinhoei. The sequence continues at coordinate 119,056,193 of CM033449.1, forward strand.
CAAATTCTTGGAGTGGCCCCCATCAAAAATTATTGTCCACCCCTGATTGAGAATCTAATCTCCAGTAGGATGAAGTGAGAGGAAAGACTCAATTAACTTCAGTGGGCTCTGGATGAAGGCCTTGTTGCAGACTGGCCAATGTAGTTTCTCTCTGTGACAGACAAAAAGGGGTTGACATGGAAAAGCACAGTGCACAGATGATGACAAAACTGTTCTTTGTGACAGACTAGTATTTCTCTGCATATATCTCTATCAATGTGAAAAACCAATTGTGCTCCTTAATGGTCATATTAATTGAATAGCTGCTCTGTGCCTTCACTTTGGCTCCATAGCCTCCATATTGAAATAAAAACATATGGGATGTGTCAGGAGAAATCTTGCACTAGCAAAAGAACAATGGAGGGTTGTTAAACCCAGATGACCTTCCATTCCAATGGAAACAGACAAAGAACTGTCTAGAACCCAGGAAAACTGGTTGTCCTAGATAGATTGGTAACCAAGCAATGGATCACCTGGAGATTCGTCATCTGAAAGAGGTTGAGGTTCACCATAGACATCACATGAAACAGAACACTGTAAAAGGAAGAGGTCTGCTGAGAACACCTTTCTTTCACTGAAAGAACAGGAAGGAAACTGACTGCAGGGAGCAGAGAAGCCATGTTCTGAAGAAGCCATCAAGTAAAGGAGTGAGGTCCAGGAGATGAGATTTAAAATTTAAAAAGACACTGATAAAAATTCAAAAGAACATTCAAGACCTGAGAGAAAACTGAGGCAGGGGATGGTGTATAGGCATGTATCTTATGCCTAGACAGGAAGGATATACCTAAGCTTCTAAGGAGTGGTGGGGGAGAAGAATAGCCAGAACTTGTCTGCGGCCTGGTCAGCCCAACTCCAGAATGGAGTGTCACACAAACTCTATGCCCAGAGAGGGAGCCTAGAGGCCAAAGAAAGAATTCTGTATCCTATTCAGAGTTAAGGGAGGCTTAAAAGCACGAGTCCAAGGATGGGCTCTAAATATAGCAGCCCAATAAGGAGTATTTGAGTACAACTATGACATGCTCACAAAACTATCATTGAAGTCTTCCTCCCATCCTGCTTTATTTTTTTGGTCCCCCTCTATAGTTTATCCTTCTGAGAAAAAAATCTTCAGAGAGCAATTGCCAAATAAATTTCAAATACTCTGGACATTTGTTGCTCTCATTAACAGCTTAATCTGTACCTCTCAAAATGTTATCATTCGCTGCTTCTTAGTATTAGCAAGAGGCCATAGTCTGACTATATTTTGCAAAACATTTCAACTATTTGGTGGTTTGTGTGTGTGGGTATCTTTAAATACATCTTTGTAAAATGTTCTCTTATCCTTTGCCTAGGGAATCAAAGAAACAGTCATATGCCTGAGGTTTTACTAACTTCTTGCTTGCAACTCCAGCTGAAAGATAACACTAAAAATTCACCTCTTGTTTTCTTCCTGGAGACTAGCTGCTTCCTACTTGATTGCATTTTTTCCCAATGTGGATAGCCTGTGTTACAAGAATGTCATCTCTATTCTTTTAGGTGCGTATGATTTTGTTAGGAAATAAAACATACTACCGCTAATCTTTAAAAAATGGGAAGGAAGGGGTACAAAGGTAGATGAAATTTCCCCTGGCATGTGACCCTCACAGAAGTACAATGACCCCATGAAGAAGACATCCCTCCTGTTCCCCCTAGCTGTTGCGGGTCTGATCTGGAAAACGAGGCACTAATAATGGGCCATCCTCTCACTGGATGCAAGTGCCACCCCCCTATAAATGTTCTTTTGCTGGTTTTCTCTGCTGAATAGAGTTGAGATTTTTCTTCATGAGCAGCTTATCACCTCTGAGCATTAGATTTTTTTCTTGTAATAAATACAAGATTACCTGTTGTCTAAAGTTTGCATTTTGGGTCCCCCAATGAAAGAAAGACAAATTTGTAAATTTAGCAAGCACAAGCAGCTGGAGCTTGGCTGGAATTTGTGGAGAAAAAACAAAGAATCATATCAAAGTGACATTCCAGCAAAAGTTGCATGTAAATGGCACTAAGCAAACATTAAATTTTCTGTTATGTGCTTCCTGTATCATATAGCACATCACACCCACAAATGTTTTATGTAATACATAAACAATTATAGATCACAAAAGAGTGAGAGTTTTAAGTGAAAGTTGAATATCTTTTAATTTACTCCTGCTTTTATTGGTGTTTCATGGTGTATGTGTGAGGTCACCTCAGACTTCATTCTGTAGGCCATTACTATTTTAATTGGTATGACAATACCACTTAAAAGCTCACTGAGATTGGAGGAGCTAGGGATGTTAGTGTATAGTCATGTAAATGATTAACCAATAAGCCTGGGCTTATCAATTAATCCTAATGACTACACATTACCCCCTACCTCTCTTGCTGCCTCTGTATCAGAGGCATCAGGGGCAGGGGGAGGCAGGAGCCAGTGCCCATGGGAGCCGGCTTTTAAGCTGGCTCCACAAGCACTGGATCCCACAAAACTGCCAGCCCTTCCCCGCCCCCATACTGCTGCCTCTGTATCAGTGTGGAGGGTGAGGGGGCAGGCAGGAGCCAGTACACATGGGAAGCCGGCTTTCATGCCAGCTCCTCATGCATACTGGCTCACGCAGAGCTGCCCGCTTCCCCCGACCCCAGCACAGCTGACACTCTATCAGAGGCAGTAGGAGCGGTGAGTGGGGAGGCAAGAGAGAGCGGATACACCCAGGGAGCTGGCTTTTAAGCCAGTTCTCTCTGTGGGCCAGTTCCGCAGAGCTGCCTCCCCCTTGCTGCCTCCCACGGTGGGGGGAGAGAGGCAGGAGCCGGTGCTCAGAGGGTACTGGCTTTGCAGGGGGGAGGAGGAGGTGGAATGCTGGCACAGCCTCTGTCCATGGGGAGCTAGGGACCCAGTGGACAGGGGCTGCCATCGCAGAGCAAAGCTGCTCTGTAGGATCCTAGTCTAGAGCAACAGCACAAGCCTATCATTTGCATTATGGGAAAGGCTCTTGAGGCTTGCACAAATAACAGACTTTTCACTGAGACAAGGTGGGTGAGGTGGCATCTTTTATTGGACCAATGTGTGTTGGTGAACTACCTAGAGTTTGTCTTCTTTGGATCTGGGAAAGATACTTCTCCCAGACCTCAAGTAGAGCTCTATGTAAGCTTATATGCTTGTCTCATTTACTAACAGAAGCTGGCCCAATAAAAGATATTACCTCACCCACCGTTTCCCCTCTATTATCTTGGAGCCAACACAGCTATATCAACACCGCAGTCTTTACATGGGAATCATAAGAAATTTGTCCTATTGGCAGTGCATTTTAAGTTGAAATATCACAGATGTCAAAGATATCAAGAAACCATGAGTAAGTTTAGCTTTTCTTCATTTTTACTGAAACTGTCATTGTCACACTCACACTGTGGATTTTGATTCTAATTCTCAGCATTCATGGAATTTCATATTCATTGCAGGCTCCTAAGAAAAACCGGAACCGAACACACCTCCACCACAAATATACTTTTACACTTTTTAGTTTGTAGGCTCATCAGCTGTTTCAGAATGAAAGTACATTCATGTTTTTGACTTAAAGAAACACTTCTCATATTTCACCTCACACTGTGGGTGTTTATACTACAGAAGCTGACCTCTGCTGATATCAGGGCCCTATTCCTGCACCATTAAAAGAATTAGTCAAGTCAATGGGTTTTTTTGCCATTGACTTTAACAGGCACTAGGTATCAAACATGGAACTCCTCCTCTGTTATTGAGACTTTCTAGCATTGAAACAATGATGTAAAATATGGCACATTCTGCAGGACCCTAGACATGATACTATTGATGCAGTCAACACTACAGCACAACTGTTGTAAATTATTAAGATGCTAATGAAACTGCAATTCAAGAATAAAAGAAAGTCACATCATTCCTTTGTGCTCAACTCAGAATGATAGGAAATTAGAATTTTAGGAAATTGAGTATGAACAAGGAAATGCACAAACACTCAAACTCCTATCAGGAAAGGGTCAGTTTCAATGGGATTTCTTTTTTTAGAAAAAAAATTCAAAAACAGATGAAGAATTCTGTTAACATTTTCTAAATGAAATTTCATTTTTCTAAAAATGCAAATTAAAAAGGTTTAAACCTAAGCAAAGATTTTTTTTAAATGATCAAAACTAAGCATTGCAACGAACACAATCTGTTTTCAGATTTTTTTCTTTACTTTTTTTGATATTTCAACTTCTTGTCCTGATTTGGGATGGGAAAATTATTTTTTCCGTCCAGCCCTAATGCTGAGTATTGTTGAAAATGAGGTTACCCACCTCGATAGTAACTGACATTCTTTGAGATGACTGTTCCCGTGGGTGTTCCACATTAGGTCGGTGCGCCGCCACTGAGCCTCAGAGCAGAGATTTCATAGCAGTGTCCCTGGGGCCACGCAGGTGCGCACCAGCAGTCACATGCTGTTGGGCTGCAGGCATTGAGCATGCACGACCCTCCCACTCCTCTGTTCTTTCTCTACCCCAAAACCATGGCTTAGGAAGGCTGGGATCCCGCAGTAGAGGGGAGGAAAGAAGGGTTGTGGAGCACCCACGGGGACACTCATATTGAATGACATCTGTTATTATCGAGGTTAGTAACCTCCTCTTCTTCTTCGAGAGATGTCCCTGTGGGTGCTCCACATTAGGAGACTGAAAAGCAGTGGAAAGAACTGCCTTAGCTAGTTTCAAGTTGGAAAGAGGTCCCTGCGTAAGTGTTTAGTGCTTTGCAAATGTGTGGTCGGAAGACCACATGGCAGCTGCACAGATGTCTCTTATGCGTACTTTATGGAGGAAAGCTATTGAGGTAGCCATGTCTCCGGCTGAGTGTGCATAGCAAAGCTTGATGCAATCCAAGATCCAGTGGGAGAGTCTCTGTGATGAGACGGCCTGGCCCCTATTGTCGTTTGCTATTGAAACAAATAGTCTAGGAGATGCTTGGAGTGGTCTCGTTCATTTCAGGTAAAAAGAGAGTGCTCTGAACTGGTCGAGAGCATGCATTTTCATCTCAAACGTGTTGGCGTGTGATTTGGGGAAGAAGGTGGGAAGACGTATTGTCTGGTTGATATGGAAGGATGAGTGTACTTTGGGGAGGAATTTGGGATGGGTACGTTAAATGATCTTGTCTTTAAAAAAGGTGGTATATGGGGGATGTGCCATTAGGGCTGCAATCCCTTCTACCTGTCTGGCCAAGGTAACAGCTACCAGGAAAACCGTTTTAATGGCCAAGCATAATAAGAGGCGGTTGCCACTGGTTTGAATGGAGGCCTAGTTAGAGCATTCAATACTAAATGCAAGTCCCACGGTTGCATTGGTAGATTGATATCTGGATAAAGTGCCTGCAGGCCCTTTAAGAACCTTTTGGTGAGTGGATGAGCAAATATGGATGAGTCATCTATCTTGGAGTGGAACATAGTAATGGCCGCAAGGTGAACTTTAATGGAGCTTATTGTGAGGCCCGCTTGTTTAAGGTACAGAAGATAGTTGAAGATCGTAGGTAAAGGGGATGTTGAAGGAACTAACTGGTGACAAGCACACCACATCGAGAATCTTTTCCATTTCTGAAGGTAAGTCTTGCGAGTGAAGAAAATGGACAGTGGAAGCATGTGACTAAGAGAACCAGGCAGAGGAAAAGATGGGTCAGTGAAGGAAAAATAGAGCTCAAGAACAGGTATGTGGAGTTGGAGAATGAAGAAGGGGTACAGCAGGTAGATAATGAAGATGGAAGGGTAAGGAAGAAGAGAAGAGTGGCTAGTCCCATAGATAAAGGGGAAGAGTTAATGGAGACAATACCAACAATGAGCATCAGGAGGATACAGGATGGGTTAAAGAGGATTACAAGGGAAAACAGGAATGGCAAGGACTTGCAGCCAGAGGAAGCAAGAGATAGACCAGACACTCGCACTGTCACTAGGAAAAGGCAGGTCTACGTGATTGGGGACTCCTTATTGAGAAGAATAGATAGGCCTGTAACCAGAGCTGATCCAGAGAATAGAAGGGTGTGCTGTCTGCCAGGTGCTAAGATACGGGATGTGGAACTGAGATTGAAGAGGATTATTAAGGGAGCAGGAAGGAATCCATTGATCATCCTTCATGTAGGAACAAATGATACGGCTAGATTCTCGCTGGAACGAATTAAGGAGACTATGCTAGGCTGGGAGGACGCTCAAGGAAATTGAGGCTCAGGTGATCTTTAGTGGCATTCTGCCTGTTCCTAGAGAAGGGCAACTAAGATGTGACAGGATTATGATGATCAATAGATGGCTTAGGCAGTGGTGCTATAAGGAGGGCTTTGGGATGTATGGTCACTGGGAGGCATTTATGGACAGAGGACTGTTCTCTCGGGATGGACTTCACCTAAGTAGGGAGGGAAATAGACTTCTAGGATGGAGGCTGGCTCAACTGATTAAGAAAGCTTTAAACTAGGAATTGGGGGGAGACGGTTGGGAGATGTTCAGGTAATCTCTACGCCAGATTTTAACACTGAGAGGGAGGAAAACGAAGTAAGAAAGGATATAGCTGGGGGTAAGAGAATGTACATGGGGAAGGGTAGGGTGGATACTAGTCTAATAGGTCATATTGGAGGTACAACGTCCGTGCCAAATTGGGTAAAGAATGTGAGTGAGGCCAAACAGCAAAAATTAAGATGTTTGTACACCAATGCGAGGAGCCTAGGTAACAAAATGGAGGAACTAGAGCTATTGGTCCAGGAAGTAAAACCAGATATTATAGGAATAACAGAAACATGGTGGAATACTAGGCATGACTGGAGTACAGGTATTGAAGGGTATGTGCTGTTTAGGAAAGACAGAAATAAGGGTAAAGGTGGTGGAGTCGCATTGTATATCAAAGATGAGGTAGATTGTAAAGAAATAAAAAGTGATGGAATGGAGAAGACAGAGTCTGTTTGGGCAAAAATCACATTGGGGAAGAAAACTATCAGATCCTCCTGGGATAGTGCTTGGGGTGTGTTATAGACCACCAGGATCCAATTTGGATATGGATAGAGACCTCTTTAAGTGTTTTTAATGAAGTAAATACTCATGGAAACTGCATAATCATGGGAGATTTCAACTTTCCAGATATAGACTGGAGAACAAGTGCTAGTAATAATAATAGGGCTCAGATTTTCCTAGATGTGATAGCTGATGAATTCCTTCATCAAGTAGTTGCTGAACCAACAAGGGGATGCTATTTTAGATTTGGTTTTGGTGAGTAGCGAGGACCTCATAGATGAAATGGTTGTAGGGGACAATCTTGGCTCAGTGATCATGAGCTAATACAGTTCAAATTAAATGGAAGGATAAACAAAAATAAATCTGAGACTAGGGTTTTTGATTTCAAAAGGGCTAAGTTTAATAAATTAAGGAAATTAGTTAGGGAAGTTGATTGGACTAAAGAAATTATGGATCTTGAGGTGGAGGAGGCTTATTATTTTAAGTTAAAGTTGCAGAAGCTGTCAGAAGCCTGTATCCCAAGAAAAGGGAAAAAATTATAGGCAGGTGTGTTAGACCAAGCTGGATGAGCAAGCATCTCAGAGAGGTGATTAAGAAAAAGCAGAAAGCATATAAGGAGTGGAAGATGGGAGGGATCAGTAAAGAAAGCTACCTTATTGAGGTTAGAGCATGTAGGGACAAAGTGAGAGAGGCTAAAAGCCAGGTAGAGTTGGACCTTGCAAAGGGAATTAAAACCAATAGTAAAAGGTTTTATAGCCATATAAATAGGAAAAAACCAAAAAAAGAAGAAGTGGGACCGCTAATTACTAAGGATGGAGTGGAGGTTAAGGATAATCTAGGAATGGCCCAATATCTAAACAAATACTTTGCTTCAGTCTTTAATGAGGCTAATGAAGAGCTTAGGGATAATGGTAACATAACAAATGGGACTAAGGATATGGAGGTAGATATTACCATATCCGAGGTAAAAGTCAAACTTGAACAGCTTAATGGGAGTAAATCGGGGGGCCCAGATAATCTTCATCCAAGAATATTAAAGGAACTGGCACATGAAATTGCAAGTCCGTTAGCAAAAATTTTTAATAAATCTCTAAACTCAGGGGTTGTACCATTTGACTGGAGAATTGCTAAGATAGTTCCTATTTTTAAGAAAGGAAAAAAGCGAGCCGGGTAACTATAGGCCTGTTAGTTTGACATCTGTAGTATGCAAGATCTTGGAAAAAATTTTGAAGGAGAAAGTAGTTAGAGACATTGAGGCTAATGGCAATTGGGACAAATTACAACATGGTTTTACAAAAGGTAGATCGTGCCAAACCAACCTGATCTCCTTTTTTGAGAAAGTAACAGATTTTTTAGATAAAGGAAATGCAGTGGATCTAATCTACCTTGACTTTAGTAAGGCATTTGATACAGTACCACATGGGGAATTATTGGTTAAATTGGAAAAAATAGGGATCAATATGAAAATTGAGAGATGGATAAGTAACTGGTTAAAGGGGAGACTACAGCGGGTCATATTGAAAGGTGAACTGTCAGGTTGGAGGAAGGTTACTAGCGGAGTTCCTCAGGGATCAGTTTTGGGGCCAATTTTATTTAATCTTTTTATTGCTGACCTTGGCACCAAAAGTGCAAGTGTCCTGATAAAATTTATGGATGACACAAAGTTGGGAGGTATTGCCAATTCAGAAAAGGATCGGGATATCATACAGGAAGATCTGGATGACCTTGTAAATTGGAGTGATAGCAATAGGATGAAATTTAATAGTGAGAAGTGTAAGGTTATGCATTTAGGGATTAATAACAAGAATTTTAGTTATAAGCTGGGGACACATCAGTTGGAAGTAACGGAGGAGGAGAAGGACCTCGGAGTCCTGGTTGATTATAGGATGACTATGAGCCGCCATTGTGACATGGCCGTGAAAAAGGCTAATACGGTCTTGGGATGTATTAGGCGAGGTATTTCCAGTAGGGATAAGGAGGTGTTAGTGCCATTATACAAGGCATTGGTGAGACCCCATTTGGAATACTGTGTGCAGTTCTGGTCTCCCATGTTTAAGAAGGATGAATTCAAACTAGAACAGGTACAAAGAAGGGCCACTAGGATGATCTGAGGAATGGAAAACCTATCTTATGAAAGGAGACTCAAGGAGCTTGGCTTGTTTACCTTAACCAAAAGAAGACTGAGGGGGGACATGATTGCTCTCTTTAAATATATTAGAGGGATAAATACCAGGGAGGGAGAGGGAGAGGAATTATTTAAGCTTAATACCAATGTGGACACAAGAACAAATGGATATAAGCTGGCTAGTAGGAAGTTTAGACTTGAGATTAGACGAAGGTTTCTAACCATTAGAGGAGTGAGGTTCTGGAACGGCCTTCCAAGGGAAGTAGTGGGGGCAAAAGATCTATCTGGCTTCAAGATTAAACTAGATGGGTTTATGAAGGGGATGGTTTGATGAGATAACATGATCTTGTTGACTAATTGACCATTCATTATCAGTGGTAGATAGGTCAATGGAGGGATGATAGGAGTTACTATAAAGAACTTTCTGGGTGTCTGGCTGGTGAGTCTTGCCCACATGCTCAGGGTTTAGCTGATCGCCATATTTGGGGTCGGGAAGGAATTTTCCTCCAGGGTAGATTGGCAGAGGCACTGGAGGTTTTTCGCCTTCCTCTGTAGCATGGGGTACAGATCACAGCTGGAGGATTCTCTGCATCTTGGGGTCTTCAAACTATTTGAGGGCTTCAATATCTGAGATATAGGTGAGAGGATTATTCTAGCAGGGGGTGGGTGAGATTCTGTGGCCTGCATTGTGCAGGGGGTCAGACTAGATGATCATAATGGTCCCTTCTGACCTTAAAGTCTATGAGTCTATGAGTGCTCTGTGCCCTACTGCGTAGAAGAACCATTTGTACTCGCTGTGACCAGACTAACTCTAGGTCAGAGAACCATCCAGGAGCCACGCCTTCAGGTGTAGTGAGTGGAGGTTTGGATGGGCATCATAGGAGCCCGGGTGAAGAAGGAGATCCCTGATGCAAGGTAAGTGGATTGGTGGGGTGCGGGACATCGCCACTAGGAAGGGAAACCATGGCTGCGTGGCCATGCTGGTTCTATAAGTATGAGATGGGCCCTGTCCCTCCTTATCTTGTGAACTACCCTGTTCAATAGGAGAATCAGAGGAAACACAAAGAATAGGTGGGACGTCCATGCGATGAGAAAGGCATCCCGCATTGATCCCTTGCCTATTCCTGCCCTGGAACAGAATAAGGGGCACAGACTGTTGGACTGGGTGGCAAACAGATCTATGGTAGGGTGACCTCATCGGCAGAAGATGTCTGCCAATATGTGCTGGTTTATTTGCCACTCATGCTCAACCAGGAGGGCTCTGCTGAGTGCATCTGCCCTTGTATTCAGGTCGCCTGGAAGATGCACTGCGGTGATAATTGTGTTGTGCTTCAGGCACCAGTTCCAAAATGCTATGGACTCTGTGCAGAGTGCTCGAGATCAGGCTCTGCCCTGACAGCTCTGTCAGAATAGCTGTCTTGTGACTGACAGAGATCAGCAGGAATCGTTGGGGGAGGTGGGAGACTCGCACATGCGTGATGCCTGCAGCCTAACAGCGTGCAACTGCTGGTGCACGTCTGCACGACCCCAGGGACACTGCTATGAAATCTCCGATATGAGGCTCAGCGGTGGTGCATCGACCTAATGTGGAGCACTCACGGAGACATCTCTCAAAGAAGAACCTTCCCTTAATATTATTACATCTCTTATAAAAACAACCATTCATTTAAACATTAGCATAGTCTAAATATTTGGAAGCGTTCACAAGCCCACCACATATTTGGGTCATTAGGTGCCTGGTATAGCTGCCCACACTTTTCCTGCACACTGGAAATTGCTGTTTGAATATCAAATGAACATGTGAAGCCCTATCTATTTCTATATTAAGAGAATATTTATTAATCTGAAAAACTAGAGACACATGATTCATAGTTACATGAAAGCGCTTGATTCTGTTCATGGGTGGCTGATAAACAAGTCAAATAATTAAATTAAAACAAAAGATGAAGGATGATTATATAATTAACGTAAACCATATCTGTGATTTCAGGTACATCTTAATTTAAGAACCATTAATAAATTTGTAAATTTAAAATTCAGAGGTATACTTAAGCCCTCTTCCTCTCATCCCACTACAGAAATCAAACGCCACCTATAGATGCAAGTATGGCTTTGGAAGCATGTGAATTACAATATAAACATGTAACTCAGCGTGTATCTATGTATGCATCTAACATAGTGGTTCAAATTTCATTGCATCACGATCCCCTGCTGAAAACAAGAATTACTTCATGACCCCAGAGGGACCAAAGCCTGAAACCACCAAGACCCCCAGGCCTTGCCACCTCAGGTGGGGAGGCCAAAGACCAATAGCTGGGGGCTTGTAACCTGACCCTATTAAAAAGGGTCATGCTGACCCACTTTGGAATCCAGATCCACAGTTTGAGAACCCCTGCTTTAGTGACTGGACCACACAGAGATGTTCCTGTTTACTTCAAGAAGTACAGGCTGATTCTCTTAGATCCAGGCTTCAGTTGCTGCAAGTGAGCTGGCCAGGAAACACTATTACTGAGAACAGTATGCATATGCATAACAACATATGTACAAACATACTGTATTGAAAGGACACCCTTTACTTTAAAAAGAAGTCACACTGACATCTGAAAGAACTATCTATGACAGTACTATTACAAACACCATCTCAAGATTTCCATAACTTTAAAAGTTTTATTTTTTCTTCAGTGTCTTTACTTTGTGAATTGCACATATGTGTATAGCCCTTTTCAGTTTCTCCTGTAGAGGCAGAAAGTCAGTTTCTCCCTTTCACTTGTGCTTTGTTATAGGGCAACAAAGGAGACAAAAGCATCTGACACTGCATTTTTAAGACTGCAAAAAACTAGCAGAGGTAGGTAGTGAAACCATTCTTAAATCACTCTGAAAGTAACTATATTTTAAGTTGTGTCTCTTTAAACACCAGAGATGAGAAACACCTGTAAGTCCAGGCATGACCAAAGAATTAGATTATAAATTAATGACATGTTGTAACCCTTACAAGAGATATGGTGATATACACAACAGTAACAGGGAAAAGTTATATTTTAAAGGAAAAAAATCAAGACACTGTAGCAGTCAGGTAGTCAACATAAAAAAAGTTTAGCTAAGTACTACAATTTTGCTACTTCCATTATTTCAAATACCAGAGACAGGTCCTGCTATGTCTCATAGTACAGTAGACTTCCGATAATCCGGAACCTATGGGACCTAGGTGGTGCCGGATTATCAAATATGCCGGACTATCAGGAGGTACTATAAACTGGTTTTATATATATACTGTATACATTATATACTGTATATAAAGTGTTCTTAACCCTTTTTATTGTACATACTGTATACAGTATACTGTAATGTTTTAGTTTTTTTAAGCCTTTTTTACCCTTTTTGCTCAGTTCAGCTGCTGCCGCTGTTACCTTGTGACTCATTTTTTGCCGAAGCTCACTCACTAGGCTCTTGTCATTTTGATGCCGGACTATCAGGAGTGCCGGACTATTGGATGCCGGACTATTGGAGTTTTACTGTACAATGTACTTTACTGCAAAACTGTGAAGACCAAGCTACCAGATTATTTAATCCTCAATTCCTATTTTAACAATATAAAAATTTAAAATACAATCAGGCCTGCTTAATCTATGGATGGGTTATCCGGATACAGATATCTCTGTATCTAAAAGGCTTAAATTAATTAATGTGGTCTCTTGGGATGCACTGTTGATGGTTTATTTTTAATCCAGACACAACTGAAGTGTGCAGATTCATTTCAATTATTCAGGCCTGATCATGAACAAATTTTAGAGGACATAAGATCTCTCCAACAATTATAAAAATGCATCAGATGTATTACAAGAAGCAGGAAAAGGTCAGGGAACATCACTCTTCGGATTCAAATGCTGGTACTATTTCCAAAAGGTAACAAAATGTGGAGAACAAACTTGAAATCACCATTTTTATGATTTGCTTTAGATTCTCATTCTCCCCTTTGAGTACATCTTTTAAAAATGCACTCTGTAATTCTCAGCATAAATTTTCAATTCTCTCTACAACTTTTATATATGGGAATTGGACATAATTTCGGAGGAAATAAATGTTCATAAATCACTGTGTACCATGGTTGTATGATCTGATGCTGTTGCAAACACTGCTGAACAACCCATTTTGTGTAATGAACTTAGTGTTTCAGGGACAGTTCACACACAGACAGAACAAGTACAACAATCCTCACAAGCCAGATTCCAGCGCAATAATAAAATGTATGCCTCCTCAGTTTCCTCTCTCCTCTAACATCTCTTAATGAAGCAAAGGGCCTTTTATTTTCCAGTTAACTGGGCTGTTGCAAGATGTCTTTTTTACTAAAGCAGAATGCAGAGAAGAATAAAGCAAACACCTGCCACCTGTCCAACACACCAGAAACTACCAACATATCACTCAGTTAATGTATTCACACAGAATATTAGAGATTGGCAAACCTCAGGCAGGGAGAACAGTGAGTTTCATTCAGATATTCTTAGCACTCAAAAGTTTGGATGTTCACTAAATCCTATATGAAGGTTTACAGTCTGTTGAACTCTGCCGGAAGTTTCATGAGGATAGTGTTCCCTCCCACACCTAGCATTCCCCTCTCTCCCTCCTGCTACTCTCTGCTCCTGCTTTCCTTTCAGCAACAGACTGAAAATGCACACCAATCTCTCTCATGTGTCCCAGGGAGTGCAAGGCATGCCAAAAAAGCAAGAGAAATTATGTTTGCCAAATGCCTTTGACTCTGCCACCAGACACACCTGTCAAAATCAAGTTTGTTTCAGTGAATTGGTGAAGGTTCACTTGATCTCTTATTTTATCAGAAACCACTGACCCAGACCTTAAAAAAAATAAACGTGCAGTTTATCGCTTGATCATGAAATAAGTGTAAAGCTTCATGTAAATCTCTCTCTCATAGAGACAGAAAATGTGAAAGAGAAATGGGTCAGTGCTAGCAACCATGACTCAGTGTGATGCACAATGGTGGGCATAGGATCAATAATGTTGTGCCCTGCCATTTACAGTTGGGTGATAAGCAGACTTCCTTGGGTAAATGCCCCTATCTTTTCTCTACAGTCAGCAAGCCAGTCATCATTTCTGACCTTAACCCCATAGCAGTGGGTGCTCGGTGCAAAAGGCCCAACATAACCCTGAGATGCCACATTTCACTCATTCAGTCTTCAGTGGGACCCATCTAAGGGAGGGCCTTTCTCTCCTCTCGCTTGTTTTTTTCCAAAGCCGCAGAGCAATGCACATCTTTGACAGCAGTCTGCCAGATGGCCCATGTGGCCCTGGGTCAAATGAGCAACCCCACTTTACAACTGTAGCTAACAGTCAAGTGGTCATCTGGTTGAGGGCCTCCACCACTGACGAAAGGATTCCCCTGCAAAGTATAATTTGCTTTCACAGTGAAATAGGATTTTCTGCACCGTCTGCCAGCCCCAAGGTGGGACTTCTGTAGTGGTTGCCAGCCTTCAAAGATCAGAACATGTGGTTCTTGGGTGATTCAAGTGTACATTCGTTCAGGTCAGGTTCAGAACTGCCTGCTTGCTCTAGATTTGGTCTGTTTGTTCAAACTGGTTATTAAATAAAAATCTTTGACCAATCTGAACCTCAAACTACCTGCCTCTTTCGTTTCTGTCAAAAGAAATCTAACATCTAGATAGGAGTTCAGTATAATCAGTATACTCTACAAGTTAAGAATAGCTGGCTCTCCAAACTTGGATGATGTTGGTGTATAGACCTTATTTTGTGGGAAAGCCAGTCATTGCAAATTTTCTCCATAACTAGCTCACCTCCAATAAAAAATAATATGACCTTGCTCCTGCTCTGCGAGAAGTGGATTATGTACACTGATGGTAAATACACAACAACCCTATACTCAGTACTTCAGCTGCAGAGACATAGATGTGTCACTATGGTACAGGCATACTTTAGAACATTTAATATAGTCTCCTTTACAACAAATTACCTTCTAGTTCCTCCTAATGGATTGCTTAAGTGAATTTCCTTAAAGGAGATATGAAAAGGTCAATGGAAATTATTTTGTTTTTGTGTGGGGCTTTTTGTTTACAGGCTCCGTAAAGAGGTCCAATAGCATTTTCTTTTCAGAAATGGGAGGATGGAGAGATTTTACTTGTATTAAAAGCAAATATTAGGAATTCTGATTCTCTAACATGTTTTCCCTAGATGTCTGATTAACTAGAAAACTAACTGGATGATGTCATCCAAAGCAATGAAGGGAATCCTGATTCAGTAAGCTGGAACTTACTTTTATTTAGGCTACTTAAAATATTTTTGTTTCAGTTAACACACATTTAACTTAGACACATGACAGACAGTTGAAAACTCAAACATTAATCACCTCTTCAATTAGAGGCCAAGGAAGCTCTCTCTCTCCCATTTCTGGGTCCTCCAAGGAAAACTCCAGGAAGAAGGAAGACTGTACTTGCCAGGTATGCATCATAAAGAAGCAGAAATAAAATACAGTAGACTTCCAATAATCCGGAACCTATGGGACCTAGGTGGTGCCGGATTATCAGATATGCCGGACTATCAGGAGGTACTATAAGATGGTTATATATATACACTGTATACATTATATACTGTATATAAAGTGTTAACCCTTTTTATTGTACATACTGTATACAGTATACTGTAATGTTTTAGTTTTTTTAAGCCTTTTTTACCCTTTTTGCTCAGTTCAGCTGCTGCCGCTGTTACCTTGTGACTCATTTTTTGCCGAAGCTCACTCACTAGGTTCTTCCCATTTTGATGCCGGACTATCAGGAGTGCCGGACTATTGGAGTTTTACTGTACAAATCCCACAGCCCTCCAATCCATTTCAAATCACCTTTACCTCTTTTCCTTGGTTGTACCCTGCAATTATTTTACCATTTTTGTCATCAGTCTTGGGATTCATGTGAGCCTTAATGCCATGATATCATTACATGGCCTTAAAGACACACAAGTACATAGTACACACTTTTCACTCTTCATTCAAATGAATGGAATTGACCAAAACTGATTTGGCATTAGAGCACATACCTCTACATGCTTCACTCAGTATCTAAGGATGAGATGTGAAAAATAAGTCAGCATTCTTCTATCATGTATATATTTCATGAGGGAATTTAGGATTGTCAGGTATTCAATTAAAAAAAATCAACAGTCAAACAGTATAAAGCAGAACTGAACTTTTTAGCACTTGTATTTTAGGCTCTGCATAGGCCTCTGCAATAACTTAGATTTCACTTACCAACCTTCGTAAATATCTTCTGTTTAATTTAATCTCCATATACTTACATTAAAAAAAAAAAAGATGGTGATAATGAAGCAGCAGGGAATCTCATCTGATTTTTTTTCCAGAACTGTACTTTTATCTACCAGAACCGTCTTTTAAAACTGACAGCTGATTTTAAGATCTTATGAGCGGTGCTAAGCGCTGCCTGCACAATTCATTCCCCAAATGCAACAAAGGCAACCAAAAGACTCCCTAATACTCTGATTTCTTGGGGGGAAACACAGTACTTTAGTGGAACAATAGGTGCACAAATTTCTCAAAGCTTCATATTCATGAGTGTGATATATCACTTTCAAAGTTGCTCTAGAGAGATCTGTTTCCTCCATTTTGACTCCCCCAACATGATTTGGTTTTCTCCTTCCTCTTCCCCTCTATCCTACTTCCACTTCCTGTTGCTGAAGTGATGAGGATGGAACACAGTCATAGGGGTCAGGAAATGTCTATTTCCCAGGGTTGTCTGTACAGAGTCCATTGGAACTCACTTATCCTGGGTTCATCCCGGATTTGTTAAACTGGAATGAAGTGATTCAATTTATAGGCATCCTTTCTATTTGTACACAGTGACTTTCTACTTATAGGACAGATGCCAAGGTCACTAAGTGGGCACTTTTGCTGTATTTTAAATTTTTAAGTTATATTCTCCCATCCCCCAGAGGGCAGCCACACAAACATTCTCTTCCTAATGAGATTTGGCTGAAGTAAGCCAAATAAAGGTTGGAGGGGAGAGAAATTCAAGGAAGTGCTATTATGGCATTTCTTAAATTGATGGTAATGACAAGGTTGCTTAATGCAATGTCAACGGTTACTGTTTTGACTGGTTTGGAACTTTCTGTTGGGTTGTTTTGGCACCATAGTTAAAAATAAATAACCAACAATGAATGACTAAAGAAGAGCTGAGAGGTGTCTCAGTTCCCCTGTCATTCACATTTCCCTCCCCGTTCCTCCACGTGCCCTGAGAACAAGTTTCCTTACCTATCTCCCTTCCCTTGCTACCCATCAACATTTATCCCCCCTTCTCTCCTCATTATTATCTCAAACCTTCCTCCCCCAATCTTCCCTCTTCTTAACCCCCCTTGTCAGGAAGCATTTACATGTCTGACTCCCCCCTTCCCTACAAATTCTTGGGGAGGGGGGCACTGGAAGAGCTAGAGTTACCATTCCTCCATCACATGAGCCCTCAACTTTTGCACTTTCCACCACTGTCCATTGTCCTCCCCATAAGCGCACTTCTTCTTGTTGCAGCTGTGAAACCCTCTTCCCCCCACTCTTGCTCCCTAATACACTCCTGGGAAGTAATCATGTCTAATTCCCACAATATTTTGATTTTATTCCCTGCCCCCAAATTAAAATTGCCAGCCATGAGTCACAAATTGTAATATCCTCCAGTCACTCAATTCAAAGCTCAAAACTCATTTTGTCTTAGCTAGGGACTTGTGATTAATTTTTCTTTAGTTCTGTTAAAGTGTGAGTTAACAGCCATTAAGGCATCTCTGATTCATCTGGTCATTAATACCTCTCACTTTCACAGTGCAAGGTGGAAGAGGAAAAATCAGGAAGCCCTCAGTCACATGTTCAGTTTGGAATAGTAAATCTACCCTGCATTCCTATGATGCAAACCAAATTTTTCAAAACAATCTGATCAAAAAGTTGGATAAGAGTCAGGTTATAAAGCATATAAAATGGTGGGATATGAAATCCTCTAGCTGTTTTTTCTGTATTGGACCATGCTCAATGTAAAAAATATTTTTTTAAACTCTCTGTTTGGACCCACAAAGGTTTAGTGAGTGCCATATCCAACTTGGGATAAAACTTGACAGATTGAGAACATTTTTATCCCCATCATGCCAATAGCTTGATTTGTAGCTCAGGATATATGAAAAAAATCCACTTTAAAAAAAAAAAAAAAAAGGGCTGTTTTTCTGGGATCCATCTCTGGAACTCCCCACTCACATTGCTCAAAATTTGGGTCATGTTGAAAAATACCTGAAGAATCCAAAAGAAGAGAAAAAAACTGACAAGTCTTATCATCACGGGTCCAGACAATGACTTTGTATATTTAAAGAGAGTTTCAGAGCAGTGCTTTTTACATTGTTAAGAAGTGTTAAGAAGTGCCTTCTCTCCTGACAATCTCTAGTCCTTATTAAACATTAAAGTATATATAGTACACATTTCTCTCTTTTAAGCAGCTCAAGCTACCTGGGTTACCATGGGGTGACAACTTGAAAAAACATATAAGATAACCAAGCAATTGTGGATATAAATAAGGAACTAGTTAGTCATGTAGTTTTATTTTAGTGTTGGTTCTTTTAATTTTTTTAATTGCTATAGGCATTTTCTTCTAGCTCATTTCAAGGTACTAGTTTATATTTTTAATCGTGGCATAGTAGCTCAGTAAGAGAGTCAGGCTCTATAAATAAGTTGTTCATCTTTTTATCTATTTCTTCCTACTTTGTGCAGATTACGTTGTTTTATATAGCTACCATAATGTAATTAATTAAAATGTACAAAATACAAAGCACACTACTTTATATTCAAAAAGGGATATGGAGAGATTACTTTTAAACCCTGAATAAAATAGAACACTTTAAATAAAGGTCAGTGAAAACAAATCACTATACCCTCTAATTACAAAAAAAATCCACTCAATTTTATTCCCAGGCTATAGCTGGATAAGGATCAAGGTTGTCACAGATAGTATATAAATAGGAATGTCAGA
This sequence comes from Rafetus swinhoei, assembly GCA_019425775.1. Taxonomy (NCBI): domain Eukaryota; kingdom Metazoa; phylum Chordata; order Testudines; family Trionychidae; genus Rafetus; species Rafetus swinhoei. The sequence continues at coordinate 119,075,353 of CM033449.1, forward strand.
GACTAGAACCTGACAAACGCAGATCTCACACCATGACCACGTGAATCAATCAGCACTGAAACTCAGGTGACCACACAAACAATCCAACTAATTGCAAGGAAAAGACATCTGTAGACTCATAAACAGGTTCTTTAAAGCTTTGTAAGCAGTCTGAATATCTGGCAGAGACAACTGGACAAAAAAAATTCTAAAGGTGGCAAGTGAAAGTGTTTTTTCCCCAGAGGCAAAGTATCTACATATGTCATTGAAAGCAGGAAAATAGCTTTTGGGAAAAGAACATGGTAAAAAACAAACAAACAAAAACAACACAGAAAAACCACCATATCCCGAAAGTAAGGGGAAAAAACAACAGGATTTCATATGTGATGACAATTAACAGCTGTATTTCACTAGAGCAAATGTACAGCTGTCCACAATCTCACTTTTTAACTGTTAAAAATACATGAACAAATTTTAAGCTACTAATCACAATGGTCCAACCTTAAAATTTTAGATTGCTTGGGATTCAAATATCCAAGCAACCAAAGAGTCAAAGAGCTTAAATAAAAGTTACCATAACCTTAGGGTCAGGAGAGTCAGACTGGAGATCTCATGAAAACATATATTATCATTACATTTTACAGCATATTAGTGCTTATGGCTAGGCTAGAAATACAGCCTTTTGTATCTATTTCATAACTGACCAGAACCAAGAATACACAATTTAAAAAAATCAAACTTCTTTCAAGCTTCTATAAAAATGGTTGGTTAAAGGTTTGGGTGAGGGCTAGGTTCAGTTATTTTGTCTGAACAGGTTTGCCTAAACCAATCATTTCTCATGGTATTTTTCAATACCTTCCTGACAAATGTTTTTGGCTTATTAGAAAACAAAAGATAACAGTCCCTCTACTGATCTCAATGGGGCCAGGATTCCAACGTTTGTCTTTAGTTACCTGCTCCTCATCTCTTTCACTCGGTAGTAAAAAGATGCCAATTTTTAGGATTTCTTTTAGCAAGTTTTTAGATCACTCTCTTGTGTACCTTGTGATACTATTGCATCTGAACTAGGCTGATCAAGAGATGTTTCTGCAGGTTAATCTAAGCACAGTACAAATGTCATCCCAATACCACTAAAGGAAAAACAGACTCAGAGGGAATTAAAAATGTATCTTTTCAGTCATACTGTTTAGCCTTGCAGTACTAAGCAGCAAGAATGGAGAGTGCTGCCTTGTCCATTGTTGATCAGTTGAGCTAACCAGCAGGTGACGTTGAAGTAAGAAGTCTGAATCACCTTGATGAGACACTGGCTCACAATTCAGATCCCCCTATTCACACAACACTGCTTCTTGCTCTCTTGGCTGTGTGTGTTGGGGGGAGGGGGAGAGAGAGAAGGGCAGCTCAGGAAGTTAAAATCCCCTACCATGACTCATTGAGCTTTAAGGGCTTTATTTTGATTTTTTTAATTTAAAATTATAAATCTTCAAAATGGATTTGCCAGCAGAGGCTATCTTGAATTCTGCCCTCCAAAGGAAAAACTCCTTATGGTTATTTGGAAGCTTTACAGGTTTATTTCTACTGGAAAATCTATTTAAACAACATTCAAATGCCTCTCTAAGCCCCCCAAGGAGCATTTGCAACTTTTTAAATGGCCACAGGGTGTTCAGCTTCCTGTGGTCAGTCCTCATGCACTGTGACTTCTAGCTGCAGCTTTAAACGCTACTTTATGACTGCAAATCCCACTACACTGGTTCAGTAATGCTCTGCTGGATACCAATAAAAATATCAACAAAAATTTTATAATTTCATTGCATGAATGTGAATATTAATTTAACAATTCTTGTTACCATTGTTTAAAGATAAGGAACAGCAGAGGAAAGTATAAAATTTTATAGCTACCTATAGAGATTGGCAGTACCACAAACCACTCAAGTATTGACCTCATAGTTGACTATGGTGGGATGAACCCAAAGAGTCCATACTGCCTATTTTCTGTCATTTGTATGTGTTGTAACTATGCTCTGTCACTGTAGGCCTCAGCATCTCTCCCTTGTGTGTTGAGGTCTTCAGGGATAAATCAGTCCCATGTTTAATACTTCAAGTTAGTTTATTTAGAATATTTACATTTCCTAATTCCTGATCTGTAAAGTCTGTTTAAAGAAGCCTGCCATTAGAAAACTGCCTCTTCTTATACTGGTTACCAATCACCAGTCACCCTCTGCAAACCACTCTGGACTCACCTATGGTAGAAACCAAGCCTCCCTTTCCAAATATAAACAAACAGAAGATTTCCCTTACAAGGTGAAACAGTTCTCTAGCTAGATTAAGCCTTTTATGCAGACTGCACACAACACTTCTGATGCTTGCTTATCTCTCCTCTTGTCCTTTCTTTCATTGCAAGAGTATTTTAAAGATCACAGTATGCCCTTCATTAGATTCAGAAGTCCACAATTAACCTGAGGTAACCTCTTTCAGTTACTGGAAACAGGGCTTTAACCATTTTAAGACTGAGATGCCTGGCTTCATCCATCCTTCCAGCACCATCTGGTCTGACTTTGTGTCTGTCTGTCTGTCTCACACACACACACACACACACACACACACACACACACACACACAGAGTGTATACACATGTATTTTATATCAGACACAATGTTTATGTTGCACTCTGGCTTCAGGGTTGTATTGGAAGACATTTGGGATGGGTTCATTTATTGGAAAAGTTCACAGTCATTTCCAATAACTAGTACAGAATTTTGTGCCATTCCACACCATAATATACTTTATTTAAACATGGATGGATTGTGGGTCTCCCCACTTTAAGCGAGAAAGTTTGTCACATTTGAAGTAATCCTTCAGGAGGTGGATTAGTGGGCAGACTGTAGATGTAACTTTCAAACACACAAAACTGTTTATCAAAAGACTATTCTCTGACATGCTTATGCACAATGCAACACATTTTCCCTGCTAATGATCAGAACCCACTCATATAGTTTATATCTGTACTTAATCTTATAAGTCCTCACAATTGACATTTAAATCACACATAGATTATCCAAAAATAATATTGGATTCTTTTAAAATGGTTTGTAGATGCTCCTGCCCATATACCGTGTCTCTATCCATTTGGAAAAAGTATTATGTAGCATGTAAAACACTGTCATTTTCACATTTACCTGATATTAATTTGATTGGCCTATAGTTTTCTAGGTTATATTTCTAACTTTTTCCCATAGTATTACAATATTTGTATTATACTGGGAACTTACACTCATTCTTCATTTGCTTTCTGCTGCTAAATCAGGTATGTATTATGGTAATCCTGGAGACTTTGTTAACTTTGAGTTTTCTACCTTACTTATCGCCTCTGCCTTAGTGAACCTTTTGATAGGGTCAGTCACAGAGATACCATTGAGACGGTCAGCTGATGGGCTGATTATACCACTGAGTCTGCTTACCTGCCCTCTGGGGTGCCTCACCACTCAGTCCAGAAGTTCTGGTCTCCCCCAGCCAAAGCACAGAGTTGGGGTCATTACCCACAGCACAGCAACACAGACAGAGCAGCTCAGCTCTAGGAAGGCTCAGTCACAGGGAACTGACACAGCACTCAGGTACACAGCCCCAATGGGACCAAAGCCCCAGATAAATCCGTTTCAATCTGCATAAATATTTTAGAGAGCAAGCTCATAAGTTGCTTGCTCCCTTTATCAAAGGAAGAGAGATCTGCACAGCAGTTCCCTGCGGGGCCAGAGGGGCAACAATTACTTAATTGTGTGTTTAATAATGAATAAAAGTGATTTTATTAAGTATAAAAAGTAGGATTTAAGTGGATGCAAGTGATAATAGACAGATCAAAGTAAGTTACTAAGCTAAATAAAACGAAACATGCCAGCTAAGCTTAATACTTTATAATTTATGCAATTTCTTATCCTACAGTAATTCTAATGGTCTTTTCTCACAAGCTAAGCAGCCTCCTAGGCTGGGCTTGTTCTTTTTCCCTGTTCTTTCCAGCAGCTGCCTCAGTGGTAAGCAAATAGGTTCCCCCTAAGCTGCTCAGGGGCTATTAAGCCCCATGTAGGGGCTCATGGCTGCAGCGGGGAGAGAGATCACTTCCCAAGCTGCCAGGAATGGTAGGGAGAAGCCCCTTTCTGCCAGCCCCAGCACTTTGCTGCCATGGCTGGGGGAAAGGGGTCCTTCCTCACCGTCTCTAGCAGGTAGCCGCCCAGTTAAGGCCAACCCCCAGCTCCTGCCTCCCCTTGAGCCTCCCCAGTCCTGAACACCCTCCTGCACCCCAAAGCCCTCATCCCTAGCCCCACTCCAAAGCACTCACCCCAGCTCAGGGCCTGTATCCTTCCTGTGCTCCAACCACCTGCCCAGAGCCTTTACCCATTCTTGTACTCCTACCCCCAGCTCTCTGAGCCCCTCTCCAAACCTGGAACCTCCTCCTGCACCCCATACTCCTCGGCCCCACCTCAGAGCATACTCTCCCCAACCAGACCGCTTGCATCCCAACCTTCTGTCCCAGCCCTGAATCCCTCAACCCCAGCCCCATCCTAGAGATGTCACACTCCTACCTCAACCCTTTGCCTGAGCTCTGAGCCCCCTCCCACACTCAAGACTCCTTAGCCCCATTTCCGCTACATGAATTTTATTATGTGCACCCGTGAGAAGGTGATGTGTCACACACCTCTAGGAAAAATTAAGACGAAACACTGGTAAGCAGGGAGTGTTTAATATTTTGTAACTTCTAACTCCTCTATTGTTTGGTTCCCTAACTATAAATAGATTTTGCACTTCAACCCTTTCACACCACAATGAAGATCTACTGCCTGCCTTCCAGCACCAGGTGACTTGGCCACATGTCTTGACAGGACTAACCATAGTCCAGGCTTACAGGAAATACAAGGCTATTCATGGATCATTGTTTTGAGTACCAGGCCATTAAGTTCCTTGAGTATTACCTTCATTAGCACATCTAGATATATAAATAGGTTTAGACTTCATATATTTAACCTCAAATGAAGGAATGATATATGCACACAAATAGAACATTGAATTCAGGGGATTTCAGGTTCCTCAATGGTAGGTTACATGCCCCATGTCACATAAAGCATATTTGAGTTAAACATATTCATATTCAAAAACATATTTCCATAAATAATATGAGGTGCAATATCACAATCTTAATTTAGGATACAGGGTCAGGAAGAGTCTCTCTTTTAAATGTTTTTTAGAAATAACCATTTACTGCTTCAGCAATGTTATTATCTTGGGTGACATCATTTCCTTTTGTAATCTAGAACTTGTAATGTCCTCCTTCCCTGACATATTTGGAGATGAGGTAATTGGAGTTACTCATGTATAGGGACTCTTAGATACATGTCTTTTTTGGTTAATTATTTTTAAAATCAATGTTTAATGCTTGTCTAATCTTTTTCTTGATTCTGTTTTTTTTATAAACTGTGTGTAATATTTACTCCCTTTTCAAGCCTTTACTTACTGTTTCCTTTTGAAGATTACATTATTTCCAGAAGATTTTTTTTTCAGGCAATTATTCCCACCCGGGTTAAGCTAACCCAGTATTTGTTTTCAAATTCACTGATTTTTAATAAAAGTAAACATTAAAAAATCTGGTTAAGTTAAAAGACTTTCTGATCCTACTTGAAAATCACTAATTTAAGTGATTAAATTAGGCAGGCTGCATGGTGGCTACCCAGATGCTCCTGGAGCGGGGCAGGGTGGCCCGACCCCAGAAGCAGCTGGGACCATGCTTATGCAGCTCTGATGAGGGAGTGGGCAGGGAAGCCCTGACCCCAGCCCCAATGGCCTAGCAGTCAGTGGTTCACAGTCTGGCAGTGGGCTGTAGACAGGCGGCTAGGAACCACTGCCATAATCAATGAATTGTACTTTCCATTTATCAATAATTCTGCTATGATAAGGAGTGGAAAATCTTTATTAGTATTCCCCTAGAAATACAGCAGTAAGGAGCAAGCCCATCCTAAACCTCATGTCTCTGATTGAGGCTACGGCTTTCTTATCGTTAACCAAGGGCAACATTTAATTGTAATCAAGCTTACTGATAGAATCAAAGAACACTAGAACTGGAAGGGACCTCAAGAGGTCATCAAGTCCAGTGCCCTGCTCTCATGGCAAGACCAAGCACTGTCTAGATCATCCCTGACAGGAGTCTGTCTCATCTGCTCTTAAATATCTCCAATGATGGAGATTCCACAACGTCCCCTAGGCAATTTATTCTAGCGTTTAACCACCCTGACAATTAGGAAGTTTTCCCTAATGCCCAAACTAAACCTCCCTTGCTGCAATTTAAACGATGTACTGGGCCTTTGTCAGAGTATTATAGACAGAAGATCCTAAGTCATCCCCTGCCACTGCAAGATGCACTGCATGATTATAGATTTACTAGTGTTTTATCATTTGGCACTGTGAGCCAATTCAGATTACATTGGGAGTCTGCCTATTCCACTGTCTAAAGGATGCCATATATCACAGGAAATGGCTACTAGCAGAGCACCCCCTATGCCAGGATGCAGCATTGCAGGGGTTACATTACACATGAGCCCCTCCTATTCTTTGCCATTTCGTCTCAGCTACAGCCTGCAGCTTCTGTCCCAGCACTCTGGTCAAGTTCCCTTTCAAGTTCAGTTCCATAAGCAGGAAGGGGCAGAAGGGTGGGATGGGGATACATGTGCATGTGTAATAAAAGTTCAACTAATAGGTCCCAAACCAAACTCATCTAAAAGCAAAAATTGCTTGGAGCCTACTTGGGCTATTCTTCAGCCTGCCTTTCGGGTTCTGTTATCTGGCCCTTCTGGCCTGCCTTTAAGTCTTTACTTCTGTTCCAGAGCACTGGTGCAAGGTGCTTTACCTAGAGTCCCTCACAGTGTACTCTTTGGAGTTCGCTGCTTTTTATCCCTGCTCCCAGGTCTCTACAGAGTTCTTTGTTTTTCCAATTGAGCACTGCCTCCCAGACTTTCTCCACAGAGGCAAGTGCCCTCAGCCTCCCCTCCCTTTGCAGATCCTACCTCAGGGCCTCCAACAAACCTAACTTGCTTCCTGTAGCTAGTCTCCTGAGTTCTCGCAGCACTTTTTTTTCTTCTTTTTTTATGAGGCCAGGTGCTCATGCAGTTACTACCTGACCTTAATTAGACACCACTCCCTCAGGTTGCAAGACAGATTATGGCCCTTAAAGCCCCTTCCTTAATCTGGCCCTGGACACATGGTCAAAGTTTTTCTGGATATTCATCTTATATTTGTGCTTTCTTAATTGCATCCCCTTTATCCTGCCTACACTCTTTATGCTAAAAATAGCATTTTCTATTCCATATATAAGTACAAAGCGGAAGCATTTCATGAACTATCTTCTTTCCCAATTCACTCCAATCCCTAACTTTTTTCGTAAAATATTTCAGGAGGGGATCTGAAAAGTCAGAGCTTGAGGAACACTATGCCAAATAATTTCTCTCCTTCCTTCATATCTAATCCTCTTATGAAAAATGTAATAATGTAATTCCTGAGGAATTCTGCTTTTCATATTAAGTCTAGATGCCAAATTTGGCCCCTTGATAACTCCACTGCAGTCAATGAAACGGTATCACAGATCAGGCACTTTTGTCCATGGCCCTCTTAAATTTTTCAAAGTACAGGTAGACGCTATCTTAAGTTTTAGAATAGCTCACTGTATTTTCAATGTGTACCATATTATATATAATAGTTAAAGCACACTGTTTATTTCAATTTGATTCTGTGTAATAATAAATAATAATAATACCACTTCACTCCCAGGCCTTTGTTTACTCAGGTACAGGATGGATGAAAAGGTTTGGTATAAACAAAAGATAGGCACAACTTCCAAATTCCAGCCAAGGCTGAAACTCTTTCTAAAGGTACATCTACACAGCAGCATTATTTCAGAATAACTGATGCTATTCCAAAACAACATAGTGTGAATCTACACTATAAGCCTTTATTTTGAAATAATTTTGAGCTGGAGGACATCTACAATTGACGTAGCTGAAGTTACGTAGCTTAATTCAACTTTAACCCTGCTGTATAGATGTATCCTAAAAGTCCTGGAAAAAAACTTCTGCAGAAGGGATTATTTTAAACTATTACTTGTGAGTACTTGTAGTTGGTGTGTTATAGTTTGCATAGAAGGGGACACTTTTTTGAAATAAGAGGAACTCAATTCTCTTAACCTCTCGCCACTGAGTGAGGTGTTTTGTGACACTGAGTAAATTCAAATAAAAGATTCAGTTAAAGGACCCAACTGGGAGTTCTGGCACACAGACATTGAAGAAGTCAGTTAAGGTGCTGACAGTGCCTTTTAACTCTGGTGACAAACAGTGTCACCGACTGCAGCGATGAGAGAATATTAGAGATGAGTTAATCCAATGCACTTGGTATATTTTATGTGTCACGGGCCATTGCTTACTTAACATAACAGGGGGATAAGGTTCTTAAGAGCACACGCAGAAAAGCAATTAAATAAGCAAGATGAGAATCTGATCATGCTGTTTACAACCAAGAACACACAGGCAATTACTTTGTATGAATGTGATCTGAAAACATTTGAATTTAAACTCTGTGCCCTTCCAACTAATCTTGGAGTGCTTTAATATTCTAGGAGCCATGCCTCAGGCAAAAAGTATTTGGTCCAGAAAGGAAAATATTTTAAGAATTCTAAAGGGACATAATACTACTGTTTATCTTTTGTGCATATCTGAAACATGGTTTCTTCTCCCCAGGATGAGAATTTTGATCCTGTAATCAGGAAAAAGAAACAATATCATATTATTTATGGAACCGCAACTCACCAGTACAAGGTTTTCAATACTGTGCATCAAAGCCAACTGTTTGCCAGTGTAATAAACATTTAAAGTTGTCAACTATATTAAAGGAAATTGTGACTATAGTGAGGGCTCCAAGGTATTTTCCCATCTTCTAGATTACTCATTATGCATCATACAAGAGAGCTCCTACACAGACAATTTATTTATATATGTATTGCAGGAAGTAATAAAAGGTGCAACACTCGGTAGTTCTTAAGATTCTGAGATCTATTCATTGGTCCCAATCACCCGACATGGGTCAGGGAATGGGATCCTCAATCACGTCAGGCATCAGTACCCTTGATTTAGTGACCTTTGTGACACTGAGTAAATTAAAATACAAGATTCAGTTAAAGAGCTCCACTGAGAAACAAAAGTGTTCCATGAAGCATATGAAAATGTGCAAGGTTTGCAGTGCATATATCTTCCTTGGGAAGGCATATGAAATCTGCCACAGTGATTGATGCTGAGAATCATGCAGTTATCATTGAAATAGGAAACTTCTTCAGGACATGCTGCTTTAAAATCTGCTTTAACTGAGCTTAAGCATACAGCCCAGCTGCCAGATCTTAGATTCTTCAAACATATCATGTACTATGTGGCTCTGCAGATGCCTTTATATTACGTGGGTCAGAGACAACTTCTCCAACCATCTTCAACCATTGTGGGCATAGGTGTGAACCATTATACAGTGAAACCTTTGTTATCCAGCACTCTGTTAACCAGAAAACTTTGTTAACCGGTATTGCTCTCAGCCATAATACTGTCACATCTTCAGGCGCACAGGCCTGGCTTCATTTACCATGATTGGCTTTACAATTTTTTATTTAAGAAGTACTAATCATCTTTAACTCAAAATAGAAATGTGAGACCAACTTCCTCACACTACAAAACTACCAATATTAAAAACTTGAGTTATACTATTATTGTCCATTGGTTTTTCCTAGATTGATGGGACCCTCAGATAACCGGAATTTTTAAATAACTGGAACACCCTAATCCCCGAGTGTGCCGGATAACACAGGTTTTACTGTAATACAATCCACATAGTACCAACATTAGTGCTGATCATCCCAGTATTTTAAAAGGAAAAATTATCTCTCTCAAGGGCCCTAACCTCATAAATCACTCTGCATAGGCAGATTGATGCAACAATCAGTTAGTGTCAATGAGACTTCACGCAGGTACCAGGATCTGCCCATAAAAAACAACTTGCATGACTGTAGCCATGAGTGGTTTGAAACAAGTATTGTCCCATCAACATTTCACCCTTCAATTACCTCGGTCATAACTAAGTTGGAATATTTTTCTAATGACATTGATCCTCTCCCTTCACCCAGGCTATTATCACCTCATGGCAGATTGCATGTCTCTGTTGCTTCCTCAACCTGCTTCTTGTTTGATCATGCCCCACAAATGATTGAAACATGTTTGTATTCCCCTTACGATCCCTATTTTGCCTAGCCAAAGATGCTGTCCAGCCTTACTCACGTGCTTGTCCCCCTTCCCTCAGAAGCACCTTCTTGTTTCTCTTATAAGAACATTTGGGAAACTACCACTGTCAAAAATTGCAAAGCCACTATCATATCCCCTTTAATATCCTTTTAAGGCCTAACTTTGCCTTTTTGCTTTACAAACTACTGTCATCAGTTAATGTAAAAATTTAAAAAAACAACAAATAGTCTGGTAGCACTTTATAGACTAACAAAACATGTAGATGGTATCATGAGCTTTCTTCGTGGGCACAGCCCACTTCTTCAGATGACGTGGGCTGTGCCCACGAAAGCTCATGATACCATCTACAGGTTTTGTTAGTCTTTAAAGTGCTGCCAGATTATTTGTTGTTTTTTTAAATTTTTTCCTATTACAGCCTAACTCGGCTACCCCTCTGAAGCTTTTTTATCAGTTAATGTGTCGACCATCTGTGACTCCTAATTGTTTTAACACCAAGAGTGCTGTGACGACTAACTTGCACACTCACAGCTGTCCTTTATCTTGTCCTTCCTACCCTCATCTTCACATGCATATCATTTTGTGTATTTTCTGATTTAGAGAGAGCATAATACTTAGGGCAAGGTCTGTCTATGTTGCCTGCCTGTACAAGCAAGCTGTAATCTCTGCACAGAGACCTCAGGCAATACTACATCTGTAGAAATAATCACTTGGTGACAAATAAGGTAATACAATGTTAACTGCTGATTCACAAATATAAATATTATACAAGAAAACGGTTCACACTGAAAGCTGTCATCTGCAAACTTGACCACACTAAATAGATATAATCCAAGAAAGCATACTCTCCTCTCTCCATCACATACGGTTGTTTGTAGCACCAGCACGTGTATGCCAGCATTTTCAGTTAGACCTTCCCATCAGAACCACTTTAGTGTATTTCTACAACAGTGGGATGACAGGAGCTAAGGGTCACACTGATTCACTCTGGACAACTGGCACAGCTCTAGCCTGTTCCAGAGCAAGCACCACGGAAACCTCAGCTGCAGTTTCAATCTACATTCCTCTCACCGAGCAACTTCCCTTCTAGAATGATCCCTTCACAAGTACAGAGAATGCACCCTGAGGAGTTGCCATGGTGACTGAGATCACCTCTAGAATGTTTTAATAGTCTTGTCGGAAATCTCGTGTCTCAGTTGACTTGTGAAACAAGTGGCAGTAGTTCCCAGGTCCTTGAGTCACATCCTTTTAATAATTTAAGTCTCCTTTGTGTAGAAGTAGTTATACAATGCCAGTTCAAAAATATTTATAATATTTTAACATAGCTTTAATATTTAATATGTATCACACTACTCCATCCATTCTTGGACTTGGTCAAGGAAAGCCTGACATAAAATACATTCATCCCCAATTTATAATCACAATGTTCATTTTTAGGAGCATAGTAAATAAGGATAAAAGAATGTCACTAATTGTCCACCCTCCAGAAAATCTTCTTTGCCCCTATTCTCCTCAGTCCAAATTACCTCTGATTCTTCTAGATGAAACCAAGTTCGTGTATGCTATGGCAGTTGCAGTATTGTGCTGACCCTTTGAGGTTTGGAATATAAACATAAACATAATTTTGAAAAAATACAAATGTCATATCTCAGAAGCATCCAGAATTACAGTGACTACACTAGCCACAGAGGGCCAGAGGGATTTAGCTGGCAACCATGTGTCAATACCATTTTACAAGTGACTGACACTAATATTGGAACTGCTGGGAGTGACTACGAACTCCTACAATCACAACTGCTGCTATCTTACCCCCACTTTATCTTATCACCTCTATCACTTGCATATTATAGAAAACCTAGCCAAGTCTTTCCCAGATAAATCTTTCTCTGATTTAATAACCCTGTCTTTGCAAGTAGTTTAATTAACTTCAATGGAAAACACAGAAAATTTAAAATGCACAGACTTCAGTATTGTGTGGAAAAGATTTTATTGAGCCTTCATTCTGAAACGACTTTTCTTCATCATGTTCCTGCAGAAACACAAAGTTTATAAACTAAATAGTGACATGTTAAGGCTCCCCATTTCATGACTGTAAACTGCTGCGAGACCCTTGGATGGAAGTTACCACAGAAATGACAAAAAAAAGAAGCTTCAGACAGGTAGCTGAGTTAGTCTGTAACTGGAAAAAAATATGAAAAAAACCCAGAAGAAGTAGTGGGTTGTGTCCACGAAAGCTCATACCATCTATATTTTTTTGTTAGTCTTTAAGGTGCTGCAAGACTATTAATTGTTTTTAAGCTTTTCCAAAAAAGCTCCTCCTACACTCCAAACTCCTCAACCCCAGCCCATGGTCAGCACCTCCTCCCACAAACCAACCCCTGCCGCATCCTGGTGAAAGAGAGAGAGAGAGAGAGTGGGAGAGAGCAAGTGACAGACAGAGTGGGATGGAGTGAGTAGGGGCGGGACAAGGGTGTTTGGGTTTGTGTGATTAGACAGTAGGGAACACTATTTGTAGAAAAGGCTCTTGTAGCAACATCAGCTTTCAAACAATACCTTTAGATCTGTTCAGAGCTCAAATTGGCACTAGAAATACCATCTGTGTGGAATCCCCATGTTACTCTCATCAGTGAAATGTTATCAGTATAAGCAATGGGAACTTTTTAAAGATGACCATAGCATAGACAGGTTTAAATTGGCTTAAGTATCTTCTTCCATCTTAACAGGTACCCAGTGAATGGACTGAGAAACCATCTGCCTGAGCTAGGACTCCTTTCGTAGAAGAGAGAGGTTGTTGCTGTGAGGGCCTTCACTTTAAAGTACGGGGCGGGCAAAGAGCGCTCCGCTGGATCCAGCACACCAAGCCAGTGGATCCGGCCTGCGGCCACCCTGCCACTCCCCAACCCCCAGGTCCATGAGAGCCTGGGGCCGGGGGAGCGCACGGCAGCCAGAGAGACACACCAGCAGTCTTAAAACAGCCGGCTTTTATCTCTAGCTGCTGCGTGCCTTTGGCTGCGGGGGGGAGTAGAGCACGCAAAGTCTCTCGCATCCTTTCCCCCCTTGCCAGAGGCATGCAGCACCTAGAGAGACATGCCAGCTGTTTTAAAACAGCTGGTGTGTCTCTCTAGCTGCAGCAGGGGCGAGGAGACCTCATGCGCTCCCCCGCCACCAGGTCCTGATTGGCTTGGGGGTGAGGGAGCGGTAGGCTGGATAAGGCCTGCAGGGGGACCTTTTGCCCACCCTTGGTGTAGAGACACAGCCAGTGTGTCTCTCTAGCCGCCGCCGCACACTCTTGTGGGGTGAAGAGACTTTGCGTGCTCCCCAGGCCCTGACTGGTGATTTTCTCTAGGAGGTGGGGCGGGGGAAGGAGGGGAAAGACGTCTCCCACCCCAGGCCAATTGGGGGAAGGGGGAAGCAAAAGCATCAGAAATTTCTGAAGTGGCCCCCTTTTACAAATTATTGCCCACCCCTGCTCTAGAATATATTTATTCCCTGTGGTCCAAAAGAAAGTGGATCTAATAACACACTAAGCATGCTGCAAAGCCCCCTTTTCCTCTCAAACACTTGGGGAGGGTATGGGAATAAAAGGTGAATAGATTTGTTAATATGGTATAACCAGAGGATTTTCCCAGCTTTACCTCAGTCCTTAACTGAAATATTTCTTTTGTCTTCCTTCATTTAAATCATTGCTCTGGGGTGCAACTGGACATGAGTGGTTCAGTGTACAGGCTGTCCCAGAGAGGACAACCTTAGCCCGCTGTCAGTACAGCAGCTTGAGGCCAATGAGAAGTGCCTGTCCATGGCTGCTGCAGCTGACACATCTGGGAGAGGGGAGACAGACATACACACACACACACACACACACAAACTCTCTCAAATATATAGTAGATAGCTGGCCCTTTCTTCACTCTTTCCCCCTGCTGCCCCAACGGGGTTATAGCTGTCCTGATCCCCATCTCTGGCCTCTTGGTCCCCCTCCCCCCCTCCCCCCTCATAGTCATTATACACTATAACTGACCCTGCTAGCAGAGCCCTCCCTTTCCATTTTATGAGAAATAGTCACAGTCCAGGCATATCCCATTGTCCTGGCGCAACCAAATCTAAACCTTGCTTTAAGTTATGATAAGAGGAAGCTGCATACCAAATGTGATGGTTCTAGTGGTGGTTCTTACCGTTTAGGAGACATTATTGAATAGACTCACAGACAAATGAATGGACAGACACGCAAACACTTTCAAATATATAGTAGATTAAGTGACGAATTATGGTTCTTTGGAAAGGTGTAGCTGGATTTAACATTACTTGATTACTTGCTCATTCAACATTACTTGATTATTGCTAATCTTAATTCCTGGAAGGGACATGCAGATCTTGGGATGGACACTTCTAGTATTTATGTTTTAGTAATCACAATTGTTTAATTATATACACATCTATGCAAAATTGCAGGCATTTTTGTTATAGTCCTTTTGAAAAAGATGTGGTTAGGAAAAAAACCCACCAGAAAGCTAATTTCTTATAAATTTCTCTGCCTCAATAATGGCTGAAGGGAATTTTGCTCAGATTTAAAAAAAAAAAAAAAAAAAAAAAAACACCAAACATCTACTGGGTAAATTTTATTTCAAATGATGAATGTAATGAAAGACTAGAGAGGTGTAAAAAGTGGGGGTTACAAAGTGAAGTATTTTGCAGTTTTACAGTGGTTGCTATTGGCAACTGCTATATTGTTCTACACTTTGTATTAATTTGGTCTCTTTTAGTTTTAGATATCTCTCTGACTACTAACTTCTACATTAGAATCTTTACTTGCCTTTTAAAAAAAATATTACCCTTAAAAATACTTGATATTAAACCTTCCTCTATCATTGGCACTAGTTCTGCTTTTTGATTTTCTGTATAGCTATTTCAACAGTATAAACCCCAACAAAATAATTTTCAAAGGGATTTCAGTGCAAAGTGTTTTGATCAGACTTTTTCTATCTAAACAACCTCTTATCCAAACCCACTTCAGCATCTCTTCCCCCATCTCAGTTTAACATGCTAACTACTAATCAATGAGGCTCTGAACATTTCGGGCCCTAGTTACCACAAAGACAATCTCTCTTGCTGACACACCACAGCATCTTCTTGCTTCAGAAACAATTCCGATCTGTTCTAAATCAGAAGGTATGAGGGTGATAGTACTCTCAGGCATAGGTCCCATCGCAAATCAGTTCGAGCCAGGACACTTTTTGCATTGTGTAATAAGGAAAGGTCTTAAAAGACATGCCTAACTGCAGGTTATTTGAATAAGCTTAGCTTTTGGCCCTCTAGCTGGCCTGATGGACAAAAAGGATGGGAGGAAGTGATGGAGTATCATATAAGCTCACTGTTCATGAGGTGGGGAGAGAAACATGTGTCATCTATTTTATAAAAATTGCAGATGCATTGGTGCCTCGTTCAACTTACTTCTAAATAAAATCATTTTCTCTGCTTCACTAAGTAAACATGACATTTCTTATGTGCAGTGGCTGGCATGGAAAACAAAATAAAGCCAGGCTACGACTACACTGCAGAGTTTTTGCACAAAAATGGGCATTTTTGCCGCAAAAACTCATGGAGCAGCCACACTACAAGCACGTTTTTGCGCAAGAAAAAGTACAGTAGATCATCAGAAGACAGGGCTTTTTGCACAAGAGTTATTTCTCTTTCTGCGAGGAATAAGACTTTTTGCGCAAGAGCTCTTGTGCAAAAAGGCACATATGGACAGACAACAGGGCTCTCTTGCGCAAGAAACCCCTATCGGAAAAAGCACAGGTGTTCTGATGGCCATTCTGTGAATGGCCATCAGAGCTTTCTTGCCCAAGAGCGTCCATGGCAGTGTGGACACGCTCTTGTGCAAGAACATTTTGCGGAAGAGCTCTTCAGCAAAAAGTTCTTGCGCGCAAGAAGCCTGCAATGTAGACATAGCCCCAGTGTTTATCTTCACATGCTTTGTTCACTGCACCTATCCTACAGGGCTTTTTCTCTGCCAGTCCACCACCCCTTTTTCCCGGGGCTGTTTCCCTCCTTTTCTCCTTCTCCCACAGCTCTATCTCTGTGTATGCCATAGTCACTCGGATCTTATCGTCTGAGTCTTTCCCTTTCACAAAGCCTCACTTAGAAACACAGGGTAAAACAAAAGTAATGGGATGGAAAAGAAAATTAGTCTGTAAAGAAAAAAAAATATTAGGTTTGCATCCTAATATTATGAGTAGAATATTTGTTATTATTTATGTATATAATAAAGACCTGAAAGATTTTTGACAAAATGCTTGTTTTTTTCTTTATATTCCTTTGCTCTTACATTATAAATCTGGATCACATCTATGCTAGAAGATTACAGCAACAGGAGAACTACTTAGAGCATGAATTCACACTAGGTAAGAGACTTAAAAAAGAGGAAGATATTTATAGGTAGACTGAAAACCTCTGTTAAAACATGTTTATCTCCAATGCCTTTTTCCCAATTGTTCATTAGGAAGTCCATATGTCAAATTCAACACTTTAGCCCTTAAATTAAACATTACAGTAGGTCAAAGTAGGCATGTCTACACTGGGGAGTTATTTTGAAATAACAGGGTGAGTGTCCACACTCTCAAGCCCTTTATTTCAAAATAAAGGGCTTGTTATTTCAAAATAACTCCTGCTTGTGAAGAGAAATAGCTTACTTTTAAATAGTTATTTCAGGACTTACTATTTCAAAATAACTCCCTGGTGTAAACATAACCAATGCTCCTCTCTTAAGGTCACAAAGATCTCTTGCCAACATCATTGATGATTCTGATATCTCTAAATCAAGGGGGAAAACCTAGGCTGGGGTGGGGTGAGGTAAGCCCTGTGATTTTTTTTGTTTTGTTTTTTAAATAGTCCTTTCGCAGTCATCTTTATGGAAATAAAGGCTTACACTACAAAAATCAGGAAAAAGTTTCTTATTGTGGGAACAATTAGACTGTGAATAGCTTCTAAACCTAAGGAAGTGATAGAACCCAGTCACTGAATTGGACTGGACAGGTATTGGAGGATGTTGTCTAGAGAACAATTCTGCACTTCAAATGACACAGATGGACTACATGACACTTTTTCCATTTCTAGTTTGTATTAAGAAAGAGCAATGTATACCCCACAGTAGTTTAATGCTTCAGCTAAAACAATAATCTATGAAAGAGACTGATTTAAAAATTAAAAAGGGGATGTCTAAAATTAGATTTCTAAATGTTCAGTTTGGTTGCTAAGTAGGTGACCTAATTTTCAAAAGTGGTCAGCAGCCAAGCCTATGGGACACTATGTATTGGAAGTTAGATTATGTTTTTGGAAGCCTCACCACTAAAATCTTTTTCCTTCCTTATCAATCTGCTTTTGATCCTAGATTAATGAATGGTATTGGTTGCAATTTTTGATCAGGGACATGATGTTTCCCTTTGCCACAAACACTTCTACATCTGCATCAATTACCCTGTCATGCAGGAATAACCTGCTCATTAGAAAGGAGAGGGCTTATATTGACAGGCAAATGTCATACCAATTAGTAATGAGGAAGACACCTTTGTGGTTTAACTACTACAACATGCGAGATGATTAAGAACTTTTTGTTTTCTCTTTTGGTGGAACTGCATAGAGAAATCATAGCCAGATTAGTCCTCGGCTCCCATTTCCCCAAACATGCACACAAACATTTTACAAAACCCCAACTGCAATTCCCCCTCTACCTTCAATACCAAAGAAAGGCATACGCACGCCCCTCCTTTCATGAAGCATCTGCCACCCACCCATTGTATCCTGCTCAGCTGTTGGGTGATTTCTAAATGGATATAGGCTCCCAGTCAACACACCTATCCCATATTGGTATGTGCCTTGGCTCTCAGATCCAGAATCAGCTGGGAGGATTTAAGAGTCTTAAAGCAGGGGTGGGCACTAATTTTTGACAGGGGGCCATTCTAAGATTTTGGAAAGTGGTTGAGGGCCATGCTCTTCGATGATATTAATGGAGGATATGTGGGGTCTGGGATGGAGGTTGGGCGCAGAAAGGAGCTTGGGATAAGGGATTAGGGTTCAGGAGGGAGAATGGAGTCTGGGAGGGAGTTTGGGTGAAGGAGGTATTTGTGACCTAGGGCAGGGGACTGGAGGGCCAGGGTTTGGGGATGTGACCTAGGATAGGAGATGATTGTGATCTGGGGCAGGAAATTGGGGTGCCAGATCTGGGAGGGGGTATGGGTGCAAAAGGGGGGCAGAGGGTTTGGGTATGTTGATTGGGGGGGCAGATGGTTGGGGAAGGGAGGGACTGGATACCAAGAGACAGGCTCTGGCCAGGAGACTTACCAACCAACAGGCAAACCTGCCTGCCTGCCTGCCTGCCAGCAGAGATAAGGCTTGCAGAGCTTAAAATGTTTCCTAGACAGCCAGCCTGCCTGGCCATGTGCTTGTTGTGTGAACAACAGAGCAAAGGAGAGGGGATGTGGTTCTTCTTGGCTGCCTCTTATTCAAAACAGGCAACTCCCATTGGCTAATTTTTGGCCAAAAAAATGGCCAATGGAATTGTGCTGGGGGCGGGGGGAGCTCCTGAAGCTTCCCCTCCCCTCCAGTTTTGAAACAGAAATGGGCAGCCACATTTCTAAGTGGTGTGCAAGGGTTGCAGGGCAAGCAGGGGAGCCTGCCTGGGACTCCCCCACCACCTCTGCAGGCCGGATCCAGTGCTCACCCGATCGGATCCAGCCCACGCACCGTATTTTGCCCAGGTCTTGTCTTAAGGAGTACATGCTGGAACTGAAGAACATTTCTGGCCAAGAAGGAGGGAAAAGAAACACTTCAGTTAAGTAACTATCTCCAATAAGAAGCTGTTGAAAACCTATATTTGAATACAACTTGTTCCCCATTTTAAAAAAATAAAAGCACCTGAAATGAGAACGTGTTCCCTGGTGTAGCCATTTAAACCGTTTGTTTGCTTAGAAAGAACAAAGACAAGTTAGTAATCACTTTAAAAAAAAGCATCACTAGTTATCTGAAAGAGTATTTAATATTATTAAAATCAGAGATTTGAGATTTGTAGTTTTCAATGTTTATTCAATTTGAGAAATTCAAATAAAGTAAATAAAGTCTGACTGATGAAAAACGAATAATCAGCTTCATGCACTAGTACACAGCAATATTCAGATTACCAACATGACAGAAGAATGGCTTAAAAAAATCAGAACAGTTCTATTTGTTTTCTTAAAAAAAAATCATTAAAATGTTTATTGGTTTAAGGCTTTTAAAGAAGCTCTTTACACACACAACTTACATTTTAGGACAAGTTTGACCTGGCAACATCTCTTTAATGGTATTTTCCTACTAATATACTTTATCTAGGTTTGCTTGAGCATTGAATTTGGCTTTTAATTTTCTCTTTTGTGATTCCCCTCTTCCTCCACACTTGCCCTAATCTGTGTAATGGAGACTGAGCAATGGACTGTTGTAAACTAGAAGCTCTTTGGCAGCAAGCTGGGATGATAGCATTTCACCAAGATATTTAACACAAAACCAAAAAGATTAAAAATAGAAGCAATGATATTTCTTTGTTAACTTTTTATTGTTGAATAATGCTAGTTGTCAGGGCTGCTGAGTTGTATAAGTGGCTGAGATAATTTATTGTCATGTAGGAAACAAAATCAGCAATGCACAACATGATTAGAAGATAAGGGTTTTGAATTGCATAGACCATACTGATATAGCCCTGCAAATCCACAGCTATATACTTTAAATCCACAGGTATCCACATCCGTGTATCTGCGGGTTATTTCTGCAGATACGGATGCAGATACAAATTTTGTATCCATGCAGGACTCTACATATTGGTCCAATTCTAATAAGAGACAGCTTTGCATTTACCTTTAATGGGACCAGGGATGTGCCCTCAGTTCCCAACAATGAGTTAAATTCTTATTCAATTTAGAGCCGGATTTAAATCAACGGGCATAGGAGAGGAAAGAATCTGGTCTGAAGACTTCTCATAAACTGCAGTTGAGAGCCACAATCTGTTTTTGGAAACACACACACCATTCCTGCTGATCACCCTTGCACATGTGAAGGTAAAATGTGGTAAAAATGCCTCCTCTATGCATACTGAAACATCTGATTTAAGTGAGTCATTGTTTAATCCATGATACAATAGCAGTAAAACAATATCTAACAATTCCTTTCCCATTTTATTTGTTGCAATGCAGTGTGAAAAATCTGTAACACACCTATATTTCTTCCACATTTTTCCAGAAATATGCATTATTTTTGCATAAATTTGGTTGTATGAGATGAATGCCTATGCCCTATTTATAGAAAGTATTCAGATCCATTATGTGATCTCTTTGTAGATCCATTTATTTTTTAAAAAAAACACCAACTAAGTACCTTAATGCTGACTTCTGACCTCTTTTTATTTGGCCCTTATTAACAGGACCTCCTGACAACCACTACAGTGCGTCTATGAACCAGATTTATATTGGTACAGCTCTGGATCCAGTGTGGTGGTAATTTCCCTCTGCCTCTTATACCTATTAGTGGCCTATATGCAAATCTTGAGAGATTCCTTTCAGAGCTATTCAGAGTTTGTGAGTGAGTAGCAATTGTCTTGTTAACAGTTCAATACCAACTTCCAAGTAACTCCCATACTTGGGAGTGTTAAGGCAACTAGTTAAGGCTCTAAGAAACTGCAAAGGGACAACAGTTTGACATTTCTGTTCACTAATTTATACTATATGGCTCTGCCTGGTGTATTGCAAGCAGATAGGTAGCAAGCCAGGTGTAGATTTTTTAATTGTAATTTTTTTATTTTACTTTCCTTAGAACCAAGAACAGACCAAAGTGGAGTGCAGATGTAATAAGACAGTATTGTGATCCCCTCACTCAGTAAAAGGTTAAATGAGACTCCATCCCAAAATATTTTTGTTGTATTTTTTCAAGTCAATCACTACAAGTAAATATAATCCCCAAAACTGTCCACCCACAGGAAACCACATGATGCCATACACACAATTCAGACCACAAAGCAGAAAGTCAGCTAGCTTTCCAGCAGTGACTAAATAATATGGCATATTTCACCCCTTATCTTGGCAATCAACTTATTCTTAGGAATAAAAACAAAATGGCCTCTAACAACATTGGGAATCCATAGAGAAGGATAGTCATGGTTCTCTGCTTTTCAGGTAAGAAGGCCAGTCAGTGATGAACAATGTAGTACAATTTCTATCCTCATCTTGAAAGGTTCATTCAACAACTCAGTGTGTTTATGAGTCTGGAAGGACCACAGATGTTCCAGGACCAGAGAATCTCAGTGGAGAGCTAGTGCCTGGGAGCCCTGCAGGCTGGCAAGGAAGCGGGAGCCTGACATGCGACAGCAGGACTTCCCAGCAGAGGGCAGTAGGAGCTCCAGGCACAGCAGTGGGGATGCCCAGTAGGGCAGGGGGAGCCTAGCACACAGAGGCAGCAGGGCTGACCATCGCTGCAGCAGGACCCAGGTGCTGCAACAGGAGCCCGATGTGGCAGGAGGAGCCCAGCACGCAGAGACAGTGGAGGCTGACATGGCAGCAGGGGCCAGTGTAAGAGGGAAAGCGACAGGGAGGTTAGTAGTTGGGTCAGGGCTAGAGGGGGCTGGTGGCAGGGGGACCAGAAATGACCTCTCCTGGTCTGGCAAAATCCCTCATCTGGGACCAGTCCAGTCCCAAAGGTGCTAGACCAGGGAGGTCCAACCTGTATTTGATCTTCTGATAGCTGCTTCATTTCTAGCTCTTCTGCAAAAATCCCCAAACCCACTTTCACCTCCATGAGCACTAAGATGAGTAACTTCCTTCTCCTAAGTTACCACAAGTCCCAGCTCTCAAGATGGCAGCACATACAGAATATTTCTGCCAACCTTTACTAGGGATGTTAGATATCAAGTGACTGA
The DNA here is from genome assembly GCA_019425775.1 of Rafetus swinhoei. Classification (NCBI taxonomy): domain Eukaryota; kingdom Metazoa; phylum Chordata; order Testudines; family Trionychidae; genus Rafetus; species Rafetus swinhoei. The sequence goes on from CM033449.1 coordinate 119,097,559, forward strand.
ATGATCATATGATCGCATTAAATCTTTGCAGTTACATGACTATTGGATAGCCCCAGGGAGAGGGGCTGCAGTGCGAGGCGGTAGGGGGACCCAGGCTATGAGAGGAGCCAGTTTAAAAACCAGCTCCCCACACAGACTGGCTTCCTGCTGACCCTGTGCCTCTGCCTCTGATACAGAGGCAGCAGCATGGGATGGCAGTAGCCCCTCTCTGGGTGGGGGGGTCCCAGCTCCACACAGACAGGGCTGCTGCTGCAAAGCAGCCTTTGCCCGTGGTGGGCCCAGGCTTACCATGGACAAAGGCTGCTCCATGGGATGCTGGATTAAGAGGGGGCAGGCAGCACCGTGGAGCCAGTGCTGGGGGGAACCGGGTCATGCTCTCCCACCTTACTGCCACTGATACTGAAGCAGCAAAGGGGGTGGGGGGAATGCATGTAGTCAAGAAGATTAACCAATAAGACTAGGCTTATCAGTTAATTGTATAGTCAACTACACATTGACATCCCTAACCTTTACGTCAAGGCACAATATAACTACATCACTGTTCTTCTTAAAGACTATTGTGGGCTCTCCATTTAGTTCTCATTTAAGTTTAAAACTGTCCTCCTGGCTTTTAGAGACTTATTCCAGACTCGATTTCTCACAGCCATTCCTCCCTTGTCTAACATGGGTCACCTTTCTGTCATGCCACATAATCACCACTGTGTACAGTGTGCAGCTGCAGAGGAGCAGCATTCAACAACAGAGGGAAGCACTCAGCTGCAGAAGAGTAGCATCAAGGTATTAGAAAAGGTCAGCCAGGCAAGACTGCCCTGTGTTGTCTCTCCATTGATTGGTCCCCTTCTGCACAGAGAAAGATGTCAACATCTAGGCCTAAAAATAAAGGGGCACTTGTATTCTCGGTCAATTTGGCCCCACTCTAGTTTCCAGGGTTTTATGTTCTCACAGCAAAGGCTCCACTTAGCAGCCAGACTTTCCACACATACAATATTCCCTATAAGACGAGGAGTTGAATGAGTCATTTCATTGGGCTCACATTACTTGATTGCTTCTAAGTTTCCTAATGATCTGTGCGCTGAAGGGAGAATCCAGACATCGTGAGGGGAATGGCAATGACATTGTCTCATGAGGCTATTCAAAAAGTCTCTCTGATTTATGTAGCTCAAAAGCTCCAAAGTCTTTGAAATTAGCTATACTGACTGCTGCTATCTTTGTAATATCTGGGGGTTCCCCTACAGCAATGCTTCTTCACTTTAATTAATCAATTAGCACCAGCTATATTTAAGACAGGGAACATTGGCCTGGTTGTTTTTCTGTATAATTTGGGACGCTGGATGACAGTGTTTAAAGGTAAAGTTTTTATACCCACCCTCACCCTTGTAAGGATTGAGACTTCATCATGAGTCAAGAACCTACCTTGGAGCTATATCAAAGAAGAAAATTTACTTTTTCCTCTTTGAATGTGAGGGAGTTTCTAGCCAATAAAATGTGTCATCTGAATGGACACTTGGATCTTAGCCAGCATGACTGAGTTAAAAGACTCATCTGTGGTTACTTAGGTTTTGTTTTAGCTCTTTCTCTGAAGCCACCAAAAAACCTCACACACACACATATTATATATACACACACACACACATATATATATATATATACACACACACACACACACACACACACACAGTTATACCCTTTATCAGCAAGTGGAAGGAGTGCACTTTTCCTTTAAAACCAAAATAATCATACAAGCTAGAAATGTAAAGGCTTTATTGGTCTAGCTATTTTTGGCAAAGGCATGCTTCATACTAAACTTTTACTTTTTTTTTTTTTTTTTTTTGTAAGAAAAGAAACCCAACAAAACAGATTTGCTTTAGTACTTCACAGGCAGAATACATTAGGGCCTGAAAAAAATGCATTCTCTTGGAAACGAATATAACGGGCAATTAAACAGAAGAAAAATTTCCTCCTGACTAGATGTATAGGCCTTGGAAGATCTGTGAACGTTTTTACTTGTTTCACTGGAAACAGGAAGAGTCAGAGACTTAGAGGTAAGTAGGAGGAGAAAAGAAATGATCATTTGGATGAGCCAGGCTAACCCCATGCATTTTGAAGATCTACTTTTGAACATCATTAGACATTAGTGCCTAATCTAATTTGTTCTTATCTCAGCATGTAGAAGATTGGCATATTAAAGAAAATTATCCTGACTAAACGAAAAAAGGCATCAGCAAAAATCTAACTTGTAATATAAATGTCTTCTGTCAATCCTTTCACCAAAACATTGCAGGTAAGAATCAGAAGAATGCATTAATGAATTACTGGACAACACTGCACAAATGGATGAAGTGCATGTGCTAGGACACTGTCATTCATAATCATTAGCTATATCTACAATTTTGGACAGTTTCAAGGCCTTAGCCCTTTTTGAAGGAAAATATACATACAAGTTTCCTCTACGTTGTAACAGCATATCCTGACTCGGGTATACAGGCTGAGCCTCTCTCATCTGGCACTCTTAGGACCTGACCAGTGCTGAACCAGAGAATTTGCTGAACCACGGGAGATCAGTATTGTCTAGCAGCATTACCAACACTTCCACCACTTCCTGGGCTCCTAGAAGACATCTAGAGATAAAATAGAACTAAATAACAGCACATAACACTGAGGATCAGGACTGGTGGCTGTAAACAAACTCTATGGGACCATGGAAAACTTGTCCGCACCCATGATAAGTGGACATCCAGCTAACTAAAATCATGCCAGACCACGGATGTTGCCAGACCAGAGAGGTTCAACCTGTATTTGTAATGCTGGTAAGTGTTTTAAAGTGATGCAGTGAACTGCTTTCTACCTAGAGATGACTCTCAGTCAAAACAGTAATAAAATACAACTAAAAAAGCTACTGTTCTCATTCTCACTGGAAGCCAATGAGTTTTAGTAATTGTACAATAGCACAAAGTTTCACTCAGGTATAAAAGGATTCCTTTCATGTAAATGAAACTACAAGTGAAGTGACACACCAAAATATCTCACCAGGCGCTTCTGTAGCAGGCTGCAGGATCAAACTCATTCCTTTTGCAGAATTAGATACTCAGGTTAATAACTAAATTAAAAAGACAGCCATTGAAGATAACTAAGATGTGTACAATCAAACAGAACCATCTATTAACATTAATCTAATGGGCCACCCTGTTTATTTGCTATAGGCTGGCAGAGAGGTGCTCATGAATTACCTCCCTTACATTATCTAGCCACAGCTCTCTTAAGTTAGCTGGAGCCACATCACTAAAAATAAAGTACTAGGCATAACACTGCCTACCTGTTTTTCAGGGCAACTTAGTCTGTTCAAGTGTTTTGTCCCAGCTTTTCAATGGTGGCAGTAGAGCAAGAAAAATGTATTCGGAAAACAACAACTGTGGAGTGTAGGAGAGAGAGAGAGAGCCTGAAGCATAGGCCTGGTGCTTGAACCAAAGTAAGCAAAAGTTATACTATGAGTAATAGACAAGCCGTGTCAAAAGCTGTTTGCCTGCAAGTCAGTATCTTTCAGCAGTAGAACTGCGAGCACTACTAAAAGCACATGAAGTATGTAAACACATTCCACCAGGACAGTACAGGGATACCCAGCTGAGTACATGATAAAATAGTTTGAAACAATAAGAGTGAAAGCATAAAAACGGGTAATGAATGTTCTGGAGGAAAATACAAGAGGAAGCACCAAACATGTCATTAATGCAGAAGATGATACGTACCATGTGTATAGCACATTGATCATTTCTGTTTATAAATATTGGGGTACCTCACAACTTTTTGTCCAGCCTAGGGGGCAATAGTGAAATCCATACTATTGACTGAGCCCCATCCATTGTCCCCGGTACAAATATGTAGGGCACGGGTGGGCCAAAGGGCTTCCGCGGGCTGAATCCGGCCTGCCAAGCATGTGCATCCAGCCCGCAGAGGCCCTGCTTCTCCCCCGCCCCCAGGCCAATTAAGGCCTGGGGTTGGGGAGAGCGCAAAGCCTCCTCCCAGCCTGCCAGGAGCATATGGCACTTTGAAGCACTGCACACTGCTCGCAGGGCAGGGGGGAGAGTGGAGGAGGCTTTGTGCACTCCCCCGCCCCCAGGCCAATCAGGGCCTGGGGGTGGGAGAGCTGCGTGAAGCTTCCTTTTCCCTGCCCCAGCCCTGCGAGGAGCCTGCGGCTCTTCAAAGTGCCACGTGCGCCTTGCAGGGTGAGAGGAGGCTTCCTGTGCTCCCCCGCCCTCAGGCCCTGATTGGCCTGGGTGTGGGAGAGTGTGCCAAGCCTCTTCCAGGGCATGGGTGCCTAGTGGGAAAGGGGGCAAAGGGGCTCCCCAACCCCCAGACCAATCAGGGTCTGGGGGTGGGGAAGCCCGCCCCTTCCCATTTAGGCCCCACTCTTTCCGGGGTGGCCTGGGGCTACTTCATTTTTTAAGTGGCCCACGGGCAAAAATTATTGCCCACCCCTGATGTAGGGGCTCAGAGGCCATCAGGCTACTGACAACTATTAATGTACTTCGTTCGACAATAAACCTGACTCAGGTGCCTTTGTATCTTACCTGAGCGTGTGGTCTTTGGGGGCTCTCATGAAGTCTATTATTCTAGCTACCTGCTCAGAGCTGGCATGATATACTGAGGAAGCATATAAAAACACACGTAGCCGAATCTCTATCATCACTGATGGACCAGGAGACCTTTCAGGATGCCACACCAGTGAATCCTGAATTTACTGTATTACTGTCCTGAACTACTACAAGGTAAACTGAACTTTACTTTGCAGAGTTGCTGTAGCCAGGCTGGGCCCAGGATATTGGAGAGATAAGGTAAGATCTTTCATTGGTGAAAGAGACAAGCTTTTGAATTACACAGATCTTTTCATAGTTCAAAAAAGCTTGTCATCTCTTTCACCAACAAAAGATGGTCTGATAAAATGTATTGCGTCACCTGCTTTGCCTCTCTGCACTGAATTCAAGTTTAACTTTTTCTTTAAAAAAATGTTTGGTTAACAGCTTTTATCCACACCACATTTTTTCCATATTTCTCACACCACTACAATCCTAGCAAGGACTAGATGTATCAACACAAAAGAGATATTCTTACTATATGGGTGGTCTTGTAAGAGGGCATGCTCTGTACCTATTCTATCCTGTCCACAGAAATCTCTCCAATTCTGCCCAACCAGTGGAAATTCCCTGTGACTTAATTATATTCCCATTATCACCTCCAAAACAGTCTCACTCAGCATTATTATAATAGTGGCTTCTATATAGTGGTACTTCTATATATTCACCTTTGCATGCAATCTTGGCACCAAGAGACATGACACACAATAGCAATCTTTTGCATGCAAATTATCGGGTTAATTACTGCTAAAAGTGAATGCAGTGAGTCAGATAAAATATTGATGTCTAACAATCTTTTAACTGTACTTCTAGCTCCCATAGTAGCTAATCAGCTCAAGTGTCAAGTTCTCTTATCGCCCAGACGACATGCTCTTCTGGCTTCTAGATCCAAGTTTGTGTAGGCTTTGACAATTACGACAATCCCCCTACATGTGTCGGTCAGAGGATCATCTGACAGCACATTTACAAATGAACATCTCTGTCCCAGATGAGCTATATACAGGGGAAATCTCATCTCAGCCTCTAGTCTGGAACCACAGACACAGCAAATCAACTCTATTGGTACACCACTTCCTGGGAAGCTAGAGCAGCATGAATAGGTGGATTTCCCACTTGCTCTGAGGATACTCTCCATACACTGATTTCCCACGGCTTTAACATTTTATGAAGTCATCTGCCCTGGTCCAAATGGTGTGAAGTGAGTGTAAAATGCTACCACAGCAGAAAGGTACTGTTTTATACCCTCTTTGCAAAGATACAAATGATTACACAGGGAGCAAGGCAATAAAGAATTAGGCAACCTGACTTACTGAAACAGAACCTCTCCCTGAGGTTTGAGTCCATGGGTAACTCAGATTGCAGAAGCCAAAGTGTAAGCTTCATTTCCAAGTTTAACTGTTCTAACCATGTCCCAATAGAGACTTTGCTGTTCTAGACCCCAGATTGCTATGTTCTAGATACTACCCTCCACCTTCCTTGTATCCAACATAGGTTAACAAGCTGGATAGACCATAGTGAGTCAGGCAGGAGTCAACCAGTAATCAGCATTCCCTGTAGGGTTGACTCAGGTAACAGTAGTTACTGAATTCAGTGAACACGTATAAGATAGATGTGCGCCTAGACCAGTGATACCCAGACCTCAACAGTTCAGAAGCCATATTAGCAATGAACATTACCAAGAAGAGCCACCGTAGTAAGTGTTGACCGTTCCACTTACTTACTATTTATATATAGTTATTCTCACAGCAAAAAGTATTTTATCTACTCCAGTTGGTTAATAACAAAATAAAAGTATCCTGATTGGTTAATTAAATTGCACAGTGTTTTAATTAAATGTGTTATAAAAAGAGCCACAGGAGATACATTAAAGAGCCACTTGTGGCTCTCAAGCTTCAGTCTGAGTATCACTGGTCTAGATTGTTTTATTGTTCTAATATTCTTTTTCTCTTATGCTTTGCTGTACTCCTACTGTTAGGATTTAATGATACATGTTTTAAGAAAGCTGTCCGGTCACCAGTGCTCATCACTGGTCACAGCTCAGGGAGGCTGACTGCTGCTGAAGCCATTCAGGCCTTCTGAGCAATCCTTGTTAGTAAAAAGGGTCTGTAGCCTGCTGGTCTCATGAAAGAATGGCACAACTGCAGGATTCCTCCCCAGAGAAGCTGAAGGCATGAAGCCTACCACCTGTAAGGGTGCACTTAGGGAGGATTTAAAAGGTGCTGCTACAGGCACCCAGTCTGTATACCTGTGAATTTCCTGAAGGTACAGTTCAGTCTGGTATTTCTCCTGGAGTGAAGGGTTCTGCGTTGATCTTTACCATTGCCTGTGCCTAAATATAATGATGTAGCCTTAAGTGAGTGAACATGACACAAAGCTAATACATCATAAGCCTGTCATTATTTGGACTATTTTAGGATAAATTAGATCTGAACGTAGTTACAGTGAATATATATATATTGGTGTTAAATGGTAACAATACCTCACAATAAACTCTATTCCTACTGGAAGCAGGAAAAGCATTCTATTTGGATTCTTGAGTGAGTGTAAATAAACTTAAAAAACAAGTCCAAGCTAGGAATGCAAATGCAGGCAACCGAAATTGCTAATGAAGCGGGGATTTAAATATCCTGCGCTTCATTAGCATAATCTCGGCCGCGCGTTACTCCCTCAACAGCTGATTCGAAAGTGAAAGTGCACTCCGGGACGCGGTAGTTCGAACCAAGCCCCTTGGTTCGAACTAACGTTATTCCTCAAAAAATGATGGGCTCCCCGCAGGTTACACGTGGGCTCCCTGGGAACAGGGCCAGTAGCAGCCAACTGCAGAGCCCACAGTGAAGCCTCCCCAAGAGTGGAGCTGGCAGCCCCTGCTAGTCCCGCTTCCGAGGAAGTGGCTTCTCTGTGGCAAAGCTGGCAGCCATTCTCCTGCCTCAGGGAAGCCATCTCCCCCGGGAGCCAGGACCCTGCTTCCGGAGAGGTTTCACTGCGGGCTCTGCATCATAAAGCTTATTTAAGCCTTATAATGCAGAGCCTGCCGCACATGTAACTGCTAAGATTTTCAGCAGTTACACGGTTACCTTTTTTAACCGACTTTTTACATCCCTCTTCCTTTCTCATTCACTGGTTTGTTTTATAACCAACCTCAAGGTCAGTACAGTACCCACAGCTCCAGCCCATAAGAGTGACACATCAAGATAGTTATTTATCACAATGGATCGTTAATATGAAAATATGAAGTAAGCTTAAATAAGGAGAAACTCAAGGCAGTTTTACTACCCAATTTGTTTTAATATCTTGGATGCTGGTTATTGTTCAGAAAATCACCCAACACTTCTGGGGCAAAACCAACATTAGGACTAGGAAAGGTGGGGCAGGAAGGGAAGGAGGCAAAAATAATACCATATCCATTTTATGTATTTCAGTGAAACAATACAAAACTGCCACAAGCAGTCCAATCAGTAGCTGTTAACATCTCAAATTAACTTGCTGCATAGACATAGCATGAAATCACACTCTATGCATTTTGCTGCCAGCACCACTCAAATGCATTTTTGCGTACCTCACTGTATGTGGCTGTCATTCCTTCAAGTACTTTACAAACCACCAGGACTTAATGTCCTAAATTGATTGTTCTTAGAAAACAGTTCAGTATAAAAAGTGACAAGAGCAGGCAATTTAGCTGTCTTCTATCAACAATCCCAAAACAAACAAAGTACTCTTTTTTTTCTTTAATAGATTCAGTCGGGGGAAGTGGAGGTGGGAAAGGGACAAGGAGACGTAGTGTGCCACTGTGTTAAGTGTGCATTTGTATGAGTCACAAATCTTTATTCATGGCCAACCATACATTGTAAAGATACAGTAATCCATTTGGTATTCAGGTTCTGCACATAAACTGCATCGTTTTAACTATACCAATATTGAAGTCAATGAAGTGCAAGCAACACAGGCAATTTTTAAAAAGAAATATTAATCTAGTGGTTCTTAGCAGTCATGACTCCCTGTTCTTTACTGGAGGAACTAACATTAACAAAAATAAATGATGCAGCAATTTATATAGTTACACCTACAAGAAACTAGCCATCAATAGGAAGCTTTGCAGGTAAACTGGGAATAGTCTATACACATCTTGATTAGTCACTGCCTTGACCACTTTTTCTGTCCTCTCATTTTTTTTATAAGATCATGTAAGCTCCTCACGAAAGATACTTTATTTTGTTTATACAGAGCCTAGTATTAGGGTGACCAGGCATCCTATTTTTAAAGGGACATCCTATAGTTAAGCCCTCCTGCAGGTGTCCTGGCTTATTCTTTTAAACGAGCAAACTGTCACATATTTTCTGTCCCTCCCCCATTAGTACTGGTGGTTCTTGCTGCTGGCCAGATCCCTGCTCTCCAGCTGTCTTTTCACCAGCCATGAATGGGGGTAGGGTGTAATAGGGAGTGGCCAGTAATGGAGGTGGGTGTGTAAGACTGGTGGAGGGTTAAAAATACAGTGTGCAAGGCCGACAGATCCCCTGCTCATGCATCTGCATAGCCCTCACTATATGCTAGCTGTTGGCCAGCAGGGCCCCACCCCCTCGTCCTGTTTCTGGCTGGCTCCGGAGTGTGCTGCAAGCTGCGCTGGCTGGTGAGTGTGGGCAGCTGCCAGGCAGAGGCTGGTCATCCTACCTCTGTTACCCACCCATCAGCCTTTGCACACTCTCCCTCTTGCTGTCCTCTTCCTGCTTTGCCCCTTCACCATTCTCCAACCCTACTGTTCCTCTTTAACTAGGCATGTCCCACTCCCAGTGCTGTGCAGAGATCCAGTCCCTGATCAGAGTGTTGAACTCACCAACAGCCTAGCCAGCAGGCTCCTTCCTTCCTACACTTCCTTTGGTTGGGCTGATGCCCCAGGAAAGCCCAAGACCATCTAGACCAGAGCACTGGCCAGGAGGAGCCGAACCCTGCATATGCCAAATCCCTACACAGCGCTGGCATGGGGGAAGTCTTTCCACCCTCACTGCAGAGGCAATGGTCAGGGAGTGAATTCCAGCCTGTTCACATCCCAAACCTGCAGACTCCACAGACTCTATGATTGGGGCTTTTGGGGTACTATGTCCTGATGATACTTAGTGCCGGGATTTTAGTGCTGGTAAAATGAAGAGCAATAAAGCCCCACTTTCTATTCTCAAATGGTTTGAATCAGACCCATCACTGCCAACTCAGATCGCCTCAGTGCAGAGGAGAACAGGGAGGTTGCTGGAAAACGGTTTTAAGGATGAAGTCCCCTGATGAGCTCACCCACCTGTCTTCAGAGAGAACAAGGCTGATCCATTCTTTAAGGCACCCTCCTCTGGGTTGGGTTCACTGAAGCCCCTGACGTCAGGTTCCCTTAGTCCTGGTGAACACTTATACCACAGGCCCCAAATAGATGTCAGACCAACTGCATACAAGCACTTTTTCCTCTATGAGTACCATGGTGTTCCTTGACAATGCTAATAAAATAATCTAGTAGACTGTAGCTCAAGGTAAACATTTCAATATTTTAAATTGGACAAACTACACAAATTCATTTTCCCACAGTATTTGCGTGAGATTAATTTTCTATCCTCTTATATTATAATTTTCTTTCCATTCCTGTAATGTTACTCATTAAAAATTATTTATTTAATGCAACATGAAGTAAGTTTCAGAACTATTAGTTGGGGCAATCTGGATACCTTGGACAAAGAAATGGAACAGCTCCAACCTGCTGCTTTTCTAGGTCATCAGTTCAGAGTTAAGAGCACAGAGCAAGTTATGCATTTCCTGACAAAAACAGTGCTAGAGAAGGAGAGCTGCTGAGAGTTATTATGACACAGGGGTGGGCAGAATAATTTCCGAAATCCTAGCTAAGGTTGCAGTTAGCATCTGAATTTTTTGGAAGCTTTGCTAATCTGACCAAAAACCTTTTTAGAAGTGATTCCAAATTTCAAGTAATACCTTTAGACACGAGTTAAATGTGAAAACTTTGGATTCAGATAAACGTGTGTATTCAGAAGTGACATTTTGTTCAGCCATTTATGTGCGTAACTGGTCTCCAAGTCTTACATTTTGGATATATCAATGTATCTGAATGTACTTATACAAGTTTAGGCTATGTGCAACTTTCAGAATACCTAAAACAAGCCAAGTGAAATGAGAAATGTATAAAATGATGGCCCCTTTACTCACCTCTACACAACATTACATGGGACTTTGGCTTCTTTTAGGGTCCTTACCACTGATGGGACTAGATTAGGCATAATTAACATTTGTGCCAGTATTGTTACTGGAATACCTATTTCCCAGCATTAACAACAGCATTCAATTCATGAATTACTCATACAATCCACCTTAACCATATCACCCTCAGGCTCTTTATGTGCTGCCCATCCTACCATAATGTCTTCCTGTTGTTGACAATATTATGTTTTCTTTTCTACACAGGGTGTTTCTAAATATATTCACTTGGAAAAGAACACTGATTGACCAACAGGCTCAGAGAACATCTTGTCACAGTGAAGAGTAGCGATGGCTCTCAACCTATTGTTTTCTATTCCATTTGTAATAATCAAAGCTTCTAGCACATTCCTGTGTATGTAAAATGACATGCCAGGCAGTTCATAGAAAAAGCATAACAGTTTAAAAGTCAGACTTAATATTTGACTAGATTGTCTATTCCCCACTCCATTAAACAGTAAGCTTTATATTCTCACCACACAGTAGCTCACTTAAGAGCTTTCAGATCCTTTATTCTATTCATTTATTTTTCTATTCCTCTGTTTTATTTTAGCTCACTGTATTTTCCATTTAATTCCCTACAGTCTCTCTGCTCAGCTGAAAACTATTACCACCTCTCTTCTCCACTTCTAATTCTCTCCAGAGCCCATTCAAATTATCACCTTGTAATTTCTGATCTTGGCATCTTATCTTTTTTATGCTCTAATTGGCTCTTTATCCTATGATCCCTTTTCATCTTCTCAGCACACAAACCTATTCGCCATCTAACGTCCCTGCACATTCTGCAAACTCTTGTTTTCACCTTATGACAAATTGGCTGCAGCATTCCTGTGGTTTTGCTTTATAAACATTCTAAGATTTATACTTTCAAGTTCTTATACAAATATGATCATATTCCCAGAAAGTTATTCATTAAAAGGAAAATCCTGGTGCAGGCTCCATTATGGAGCTGCTGTCAGTTCTTCTGTTATTCTATTTGAAACGTTTGACTTTATAGAAGAGGAAAGATTCTCAGAAAAGATATGAGAGCTACTGCCACACTTACAAACAGAATCTGCTCTCCTGAAATGATAATCATGGACAATTCTTAGAAGCTGCACCAGATAATGGCCATGTAATAATAATGGCTGGCCTCAATCATCAGCTCAAACAAACAAACAAACAAAAATGGTTGTTGCAAACTATTCTCAATCTAAAGAAGAATATTTGTCAACAACTGTTTACAAAAGCAAAAATCAACCAAGTTTCTCCCTGTTATAGTATAGCTCTGGTAGCTCAACAACATTATCTGAAAAGTTTCTCCTAGATAGTTTCTTGAGAAAAGTTTCCTAACAGCCCAAATTGTTCTTGCATCTTTTCTGTGTGGGTTTATTCCTAGGTTCATTAGATCTTGTGGGTCATGTCCTTGAAGGGAGATTGGGAGATTCCCATTGCTTCTGGGGGTGCTGTACTCTATACTTTACATAGGTTCCAAAGGCTGTAGACCACTTGAAAAAATCTAATGGCAGATGGGGCATGTCAGACAGCTAGCCAGTTCTTTGAAGCTCTTCCCTCTTTTTACTAGCAATATCAGGTTCTAGTTTACCCTGATCACCCAGACTCCTCACAGTCTAACCCTCTGAGTATCTTAAAAGAAGAAACTTGAACATAGCACAACTGCCACAAGCATATTTCTCTTGCAGGCAAGTTTCCTAAGAATATAAGAACTACCATATTGGTTCAGATTGGTCATATGCTTCAGAAGGAGTTAATGGAAGAGGTCAATATATCAAATGAACCATCCTGTTGTCTAATCCCAGCTTCTGGCAGTCAGAGGTTTAGAGACAGCTAGAACACATGGGCACATCTTTGATCATCTTGGTATCTATTTTTTTAGTTAATTTATAATTTTAGTCTTTACATCACTTGCCAATGAGTTCCATTGTGTGTTGTGTGAAAAAGTATTTCCTTATGTTTCTTTAAAACCCGCCACCTACTAATTTCATGAAGTGACCCTGGTTCACATATTAAAGTGAAGGGGTAACTAACATCTACTTATTCCACAACTTTCATAATGTTCCAGAGCTCTGTCATATCCCTCTTAGTTGTCTCTTTTCTACAATGGCCAGTATGTCATTTAATCTCTCCTTATGGAAGTTGCTTTTGTTGTCCTCCTACTTTTTCCAATTCTATTATTTTGTTTTTCAGAGGGGACAACCAGAACTGCATGCAGTATTCAAGGTGTGGACATACCAGTGATTTATATAGTGGCATTATATTTTGCCTCATTATCTCTATCTCTTTCCTAATGGTTCCTAACATCATTAGCTTCGAATGCCACTGCACATTGAGCAGATGTTTCAGAGAAATAGCTACAATGACTCCAAGATCTTTCTTGAGTGGTAACAGCTAATATAGATTCCACGCTGGAAAACATAATCAGAACTCCAAATACCAGGTGCATTACTTTGCACTTAACACTGAATTTCATCTGCCATTTTGTGGCCTAGTTACCCAGTTTTGAAAGGTCCATTTTAGGTTTAACTACTTTGACTAATTTTGTTGTCTGCAAATTGCCCATCTCACTGTTTACCCTCTTTTCCGGATCCATTTATGATTACATTGAATAGCAGTGGTTCAGTACTATCAGATCTTTAGAGTATCCTGCTATTTTCCTCTTTCCATTGTGAAAACTAACCATTTATTTTCTATCTTTTAACCAGTTATTGTCCATGAGAGGACTTTCCCTCTTAACCCTCGACTGCTTACACTGCCTAAGAGTCTCTGATGAAGGACCTTGTCAAAGTCTTTTAGAAAGTTCAACTACACTATGTCCACTGGATCACCCTTATACATGGTTGTTGATCCTCCCACAGAATTCTAATAAAACTGGTGAGGTATGATTTCCCTTTATGAAAGTTGAGCTGACCCTTGCAACATATTTTATTCAACTGCACGTCTAATAATGCTGTTCTTTACTATCATTTTAACCAATTTGCATGGTACTGAAATTAGACTTATTGGCTTGCAATTTACAGGATTGTCTCTGGAGCCTTTAAAGAAAATAATAAATTGGTGTTACCTTAGCCATCCGCCAGTCATCTGGTACAGAGACTAATAAAAGTGATAATTTACGTGCTGTCATTAGTCATGCAATTTTGTATTTGAGTTCCTTCAGAACTCTTGGGTGAATATAATTTGGTCCAGGTGACCTATTACTGTTAATTTATAAGTGTATTCCAAAGTCTCCTCTATTGACACCTCAATGTGGGTGAACTTCTTAGATTTATAATCTAAAAGGAATGGCTCAGATATGTGAATATCCTTCACATCATATCCTCTACTGTGAAGTCTCCTGCGAACAACTCATTTAGCTTCTCCACAACACCCTGTCTTCCTCAAGTCCTTCCTTTAGCACCTCACTTAGCCAGTGGCCCTACTGATTGGTGGGAATATTTCCTACTTCTGATCAATTTAGGAAAACTTCTGTTAGTTTGTGTGTCTTTTGCTACTTGCTCTTCAAATTCTTCCTTGCCTGTGTCGTTATACTTTTGTGTATTAATTGCCAGAGTTAGTTCCTTTCAGTTTACCTCAATAGGATTTTACTCCCAATTTTTAAAGCATACCTTTTTTAGTCTCTGCCTCTGTTAACCTACAAATGGTGGCATTCTCGTACTCTTACTGTTGTGCTTTTTGTTTGGGGGTTTTCTTTCTTCTTTTTTTTAAGTTTGTATATGTAGTTTGAGCTTCTATTATGGTGTTTTTAAAGACGTTTCTAGGGAGCTTGCGGGCATTTCATTCTTAGGACTGTTCTATTTAATTTCTGTTTTAATTAGCCTCCTACTTTTCTGTAGTACTCCCACTCCCCCCCCCCCTTTTTTTTTTTTTTTTAAGTGAAAAGCTATAGTGATGGGTTTCCTTGGCGTTCTTCCTTCCTCCCCCCACCAAGGATGTTTAAATTTAATTGAATTGGGTCTTTATCACTGAGCAGATCAGTTATATAACCTTTTGGACCTGATCCTGAGAGACTCCTTGTGGGTACTAAGACTAGTTGCTTCAAGAAGTAGTCAATCATATCTAGAACTTTTATCTCTGCATCCCACCCTGGGTTAATATGGACCTTGTCGATATGGGGATAGTTGAAATATCCCATTATTTTTGTGTTTTGTTTTTTCTTTTATAGTTTCTCTCTAATTCCCCTGAGCATTTCATAATAACCATGACCACTCAGGCCACATGGTTGGTAATATAATTCCTACTGCTATACTCTCATTCAAATGGAATTTCTATAAAATACCATGGTACCGTTTTAAGATTTTTGTTAAAACCACATTTGACTTTCACATAAAACAGAAAACATGGAAATGGCTAAATGACTGCTTTTTTTTTTTTTTCCAGTTTTCACCAAAAAGGCTGGAGGTGTCTGGATGTCTTACATAGTGAATGCTAGTGGTAATGAGGTAGTTGCAGAAGTTAAAATAGGAAAAGAACCAGTTAAAATTATTTTTAAAAGTTAGATGTTTAAAAGTCACCTGGGCCTGATGAAATGAATCCTAGAAGACTCAAGGAGCTGATAGAGGAGGTATCTGATAATAATAATCTTTGAAAAGTCATGGAACTCAGGAGAGATTCCAAAAGAATGAAAAAGGGCAAATGTAGTGCCCATCTATAAAAAAGGGAAATAAGGACAAGCCAGGAAACTACAGACCAGTCAGCTTAACTTCTATGCCAGGAATGATAAAGGAGCAAATAATTAAGGAATTCATCTGCAAACATCTGGAAGAAAATAAGGTGATAAATAACAGTCAGCATGGATTTGTAAAGAACAATCATGCCAAACCAATCTAATAGCTTCCTTTGATAGGATAGCAAGCCTTGTAGATAAGGGGGAAGTGGGAGATATGGTATACCTAGACTTTAGTAAAGCATTGGATACAGTTTTGCATGACAGTCTTATCAATAAACTAGGGAAATAAACCTAGATGGGGCTACTGTAAGGTGGGTGCATATCTGGTTGAATATCCATTCTCAGAGAGTAGTTATTAATGGTTCACAGTCATGCTGGAAGGACATAAAAAGTAGAGTTCCGTAGGGATGAGTTTTGGGACCGGTTCTTTTCAGTATCTTCATCAACAATTTAGATATTGGCCACAGAGAGTACACTTATAAAGTTTGCAGATGATCCCAAGCTGGGAGAGGTTGCAAGTGCTTTGGAAGATAGGGTCATAATTCAAAATGATCTGGACAAACTGGAGAAATGGTCTGAGGTAACTAGGATGAAGTTTAATAAGGAGAAATGCAAAGTGCTCCACTTAGGAAGGAACAATCAGTTTCACACATACAGGAAGAGTACTGCAGAAAGGGATCTGTGACACTGTTGCACAAAAAGGAAACATGATTCTGGGATGCATTTACAGGAGTGTTGTGAGTAAGTCTGAGAAGTAATTCTTCTGCTCTACTCTGCACTGATTAGGCCTCAGTTGGAGTATTGTGTCCAGTTCTGGACACCATATTTCAAGAAAGATATGGAGAAATTGGAGAGGGTCCAGAGTAGACCAACAAAATGATTAAAGGTCTAGAAAACGTGACCTACAAGGGAAGACTGAAAGAACTGGTTTTGTTTAGTTTGGAAAAGAGAAGACAGAGGGACATGAGAGCAGCTTTTAAGTACCTAAAAAGGTGTCACAAGGTGGAGGGAAAAAATTATTCTCCTTAACCTCTGATGATAGGACAAGAAGCAATGGGCTTAAATTGCAGCAAGAGAGGTTTAGTTTGGAGATTAGGAAAAATTTCCAAACTATCAGGGTGGAATAAGCTGCCTAGGGAGATTGTGAAATCTCCCTCATTGATGATATTTAAGAACAGATTAGATAAACATCTATCAGTAATGATCTAAATGGTGCGTGGTCCTGCCATGAAGGCAGGGGACTGGACTTGACGACCTCTTGAGGTCCCTTCCAGTTCTAATATTCTATGATTCTATGTGATTTAACTGAATGGGACTTATTCATTTGATTGTTTGTTTGGTTCTTACCTGTATTTACCAACTTCTAGTCCCTCCTCTTTAAGAAGAGATTATCCTTTTAATAAATCCATCTTTAAAGGATGTGTCTGTGCAGATACTGTACTCCTCCATACATATCTGATTTCCCCAGCCCTTAGATTATAAACTCCTTGGCAATTCCCAGACTAAAGGCATGCTGGCATTGTCTTTCCTCCAGTCAGGAAGCACTACTTATGGCAATCACTGGATTAGTTTCTACCTCAAATCACATCTTACTATAAAACAGGGCTACTCAACTTTGGAAGTCCTGGGGGCCACAATGATATTCACAGCACATGCTGAGGGCCACACCTTAAGTGTGGTTGCATATACACGCAAATATATATGCAAATAGCTTCTTTCACACTGATGGCATGAATACAAAGATTAAGGCAAGACTACACAACGCACAGGCCCCATTTAAGTCAGTTCTTCTGCATTTTATTAATATCAATATTTACCCGATTTCCACCCATATTACAGCACTTTTAATGAGCAGTGACAGTCCAGGTATTTAACTATTAAAACGCATATCAACAGAAGACTATTGTATGGACTACTTTTTTGATTTGGTTCCCACACGCAGGCCACATGTTGAGCCCTGTGTAAACCCAAACCGGTTGCGAGCCGCAAACAGATGGGCTATGGGCCACATGTTGAGTAGCCCTGCTATAAAATTTTCTTTTTGTAAATCTCAGATTCCTCCCCATACTCAGTATCTCTCTGTCTGTAGCATGAGCTCAGTAGGTTACATAAAAGATAAAAGGATAAAAGATACTACTGTGTTCAGATTTGCAGTAAGATGTAGCCATGTTGGTCCCAGTATGTTAGATTCAAAAGGTAGGTGAAGTAATATCTTCCACTATCACATCTATTGCTGAAAGAGACAAGCTTTCAAGTGATGGACTTATTCTAGTCTTTTTTTTCTTTAGTATTATGAATACCTTAACACGTCACCCAAGTGGAAAAGATGTTGCCACTGAAGAAATATTTCCCTCTGCACTTTTCTATTCCAATGTGGAAATATTTCAATTCAATTCAATTCATAAATATATGCAGTATAATCATATTCTAATATTGCATATGTTTGCCAGTGTGATACTTTTTTGGGGGGATATCTGAATAAGCAAATATTTGTGCAGTTTTTAATCAATCTTTTTCTGATTAGTAGGAATGTAACACTTGGAGCACAACCAAATGATACAGCAAGAGTTATTTCTACTTTGCCATTCAATGACATGTGGGGGCCTGTAAACAATTCGCCAGCTTTCAAAACTGTAACGTTCATTGTAGTGAACTGTATCTCTATCAGCAAACTGGGAAATTACATCCATCTTACTAACGTGAAATTGGTGGGATTGTCACAGTATCAAAAAATGACCAAAAGATAAATTTCACAGTAGATGCTATTAGTTTCTTTAGATTCACATAAATAAAGACATTGATTCTTGACATGTATATGTGTGGCATAATGTTAAAAGTAAGTATAGGTCATGAAATGGAAAGGACTTCAGATATAAATGTATATAGATTCCTAACATTGTAGGCAGACTTTCTAATGGCTACATAAAGAAATTGCAAATTAGAGATATTACAATAGAATTAAGACAATGTGCAGGTCAGCTAAGTTCTGTGTTTCAGTTTACTGATATGCAAAATAGTGGTAAATATTTGATCTTTTGAGGATTCAGGGGAATTAATTTTTTCATAAACCTCACTACAATCCTCAGATAAACAGTGTTATGCAGTATATATGCAATGTATTATTTGTATATATGTGTTGGTGACTCAAAAGACACATTGACAGAATTGCTGAGTTATTTCTATCAGTTCACTGAATGTGCATATTAATGTTGGTTACCAGAAAAATCATGAATGGAAAATTCTGTTTCACTGA
This sequence comes from Rafetus swinhoei, assembly GCA_019425775.1. Taxonomy (NCBI): domain Eukaryota; kingdom Metazoa; phylum Chordata; order Testudines; family Trionychidae; genus Rafetus; species Rafetus swinhoei. Next base: position 119,116,343 of record CM033449.1, read on the forward strand.
TCCACTGACTTGGACAATAAGACTAAATTTGAAGTCAGTATTTGCTGCTTTTTAGTGAGGCAAAATAAGTAGATTCATAGGAGACTGTAGTATTGCACTTCTGTTGGCAAAAATATTGCATTAATATGCAGCAATCAGCAGGTAAACGATAAAAACTATACAGTATTGTGGCATTATTTTGCCACCCACTGGTTCACAACATCACCTTAATGTTACATTATTATGTAATGAAGCTAAAATCAGTGTGCACAGCCAAGAATCTAACAGTCACAACATTCAGGCAATATTTCACCAGATGGTTGTTCAATTACTGCATGTTTGGCTGCAATTGGTGGAACCAACCAACCTTGGAGGACGCAGCTTTGTTCACGCTTACACATGATTCAGTTTAGAGGACCCAGATTTTAAAGGAAAAAAGTGCTCATCTAACTAGTTTTTAGCCAATTTTATGCAAGGAAGAGTCACAAAAAATTTACTTTGATGTGATGCAAAAGAAAGTAATTTGCACCTTGCATGTCAGAAAATGCTTATGCTAAAGAGTGTTTTGAAGTAGTATCTAGTAAAAAAGAGAAATAAGAGTCTTCCATATTTTGATTAGTTTTGTATTAAAAATTACATTGGAATAATTGCATCATAACCCCCAACACAGATCTCATAAAATTAAATGGTTCTCATTAGGAAGAAACAGAATACTGGGCTGGTCTCCAGTGATGGGGAAAAGTCCAGCAGGTGAAAAGGAAAAACATTTTGCAAACCAATATTTCAGTGAAACACAATCTTCATGTGCTATTTAGCTCAATACAATAAATCTTTGTAATGAATACATTTTAAACTGACTACCTCAGAATGCTGCATAACTCAGCATTACCACAGTATATTAATAATTAAGTAAATAATGCACCCCTGTGTAAAGTTGCCTTTAATTTTGTGTTTTGCAACCTCTAATTTCCTTTTTATTTATTCCTAATTAATTCTGATCATCCTCCCACTCTAACACACAGTCCAATGTATCTTTAAATCCTTGAATAAATGGAAGCTACACGCAGATTGAATAATGTTCTACATACCATGCCCATTATCAGTATTATTTGGGTACAGCCTGTCGTTGTAATTAACATGGCATTATTCTTCTGCTATCTATTAATACAAAAACCATAAAGGGCAGAAATCTTCCCTCCAACATTATCTTGCCCTGGACATTCAAGAGCTGCAGGGACAACTGAAACAGCATTGTCCAGGGGGGTTAATTCTCTTGTTTTAATGAATTGTACCTTACATTTCAGTATTGGATCCTTAAGTGCTCTGTTGCTATATGAGGCATAGGAATGGATTTCCGAAATCCCCCAGTAAAGCTGTGAATTGATTATTGCTTCTAGATTGCAAAAGGAATTTTCTTTATACATTTTCCTTACATTGCCCTGCTGCCATTCTTGGCAAAAAATTATGCTATTAAATTGACACTCTACATGGAAAATATAACAATACCCAGTTTTCAATGGATATTGGGAATGGGGGCAAAGATGAGCTATTATTTACCTGGTATCTTGTGGGAGAAAGCCAATTGTTAAACAAGACTTCAAAGCAGAGTGCTGATGGTAGAATCTAAAATGTACTAACGGACCCACAGCTTTTCAAAGGTTCTGAATGCATGAATGTTTATTTACATGATGCCATAAACTGACAAAGTAAACCAGCAGGTGCAATAACAAAACCTTAATGTCTATGGTACAGACCTATCACAAAAACTTACTAAGTACGCAAACAACAAAACAAGCCTAGGTTGGGCTCTAGTCTAGCTCTATGACTACTAGTGCTGACAACTCTCATAAATTTGAGAAATCTTAAGCTATTTATTGTTTTTTTAAAGGCCTTGCCCCTAAAAATAAGTGACAGAATCATGCTCCTAATTCTCATGGTGATAAAAAGGGGGAAATGGGAAAAATGTGAACCAAGTGTTCATGAGGCTCAAAAAAACCAAAAGGCAAGTAGGAAGAACCCCCAAAATTTATTATTTTTAAGCCAAGTGTATGATTTTTAAATTAGATATTGACTAATGTATTTGAATCTTTAGGCCTAGCATTTCCCATCTCTATCAGGAAGCTATGTTACCGTATTTGCTGCCTTGCTTCTGTGATCCTGACTAGGCTTTCTACTCCCTCCCTCTGCACACGTACTTCATTAATCCAACATCTTTGCCTGTGGAGGGTGCAAAACATATGTGGTTATTTTAATTCTGTGGAAATTTCAACATTTCAGGGGAAGGAAATTATTTCTGAAACAGATTGGACAAACAAACATTAGAAATTTCCCATGGCAGGGTTTAGGGCTATTGAACTTTCTCTTTGAAAATGTCAATGGAGAGAGACCTGTAGTCATTCGTGTTCTCTTTTGATGGCCCCTTTTTTTGGTTATTGTCTCAATATTTAATTTGCTTCCTCAGGCCTCAGCCCTTAACTTACAAACATTTTTGTTTGTACATGCACAAAAAAAAAAAAAAAAAAAATCGCACTCAAGTCAATTGCACTGTGAATGTATGGGAAGCTTAGCACAAGTTGAAGCATTTATGGAATAAGAGCCTGCCTTGAACACATATGACTTTACTTTCATCTGAAGTCTCAAAAGGTTAAGATCCTGCCATAAACCAAATACAGAAAACCTCCAAAACTACAGTGGGTATTTCAGGGTTTTGTAGGTGTACCTCCCCACCTTCCCTTACAACCATATATGTCTCCTTCCCTTGAGGTATATGGAAGGGAGTATAATGGAAGAAAGTTGAACTGAGTAAACACATGGAGGCTAATGTCTATTCATAGTTTTGCAGGACCAGCCAGATGGAAGAAGAAATCAAAGAGCACTTCATTATGTGCCACAGGGTTTACAGAGCTCATCTATAAAAATTATTTCTTAAAAAGGGATTCATTTGTGATTTAGTTAGTTATTTTGGCAAAGAAAAAGATTACTCCCACCAAGCCCAATTTACAGCATTCTTTTATCAGTTTGCACAGCTGTCAATACACAAAACGTCTTAGGAGGTTTGATTTGTTTAGGGGTTAGGGATCTCCGGAAAGATTTTTAATTTGTTATTAATCTCAGGGCACAATTCACCACGGCAGTGGCGTGAACAGCAGTGCTCTCCAATGGAGGGGCCCACTGCAACATTTTGAAATATATTTGAAGCAGTCGGTCATAGGCCAGATGTGTTACCAGGATATACCTGGAACATGCAGCAAAATCAGTCATGTCTTTAATGGATGTTCTGTGGTGCAGAAGAGAGAACAGAGTCCTGAGTTTTGGCTAAAATAACAGATTATGGATGAAGGGCAAAGACACATTTGGCATGCTCATATCACACACCAGTCAGAATATGAAAGCCCCACAAAATGTTGAAAGCACAGTTTACTTGACAGTAGAAAGCAATTCCTGCTTATAAAGAATTCCTCCAAGAGTTCTGCATCATCCCAGACTACCCCCTTTACCATAGGGTAAAAGTAAACAATCTGAAGCTGAATATTGTAAAAGATATTTAACATGTCAGTGAAATGCTGGGTCTGATAACATATCTTGCCAGCAAATACTGCGCTAAATAACAAGTGCATTTGTTTTCTTCTCCTCTTTGCCACAGCGGATGGGAAAGGTGATTTTCTGTCAGTAAGCACAGCACATGACATCACTCACACCCAGTCAGAATGCTTTGTTGTATTGGTACCCACTGAGATAATCCCATAGCACTGCCAACAGACATCTGAGTGCATGATCAGCTACCAGGATGGAGGCTGAAGTGCTTATCAGCATGACTGCGGGGATATTCATGGTCAAGGAACTCTCTCTTAAGAAGGAGTAGTTATCACAGTTATTTACATGTCTGTTCATTAACAGACAACAATAGATATACTGAGTAAAGGGAATAATCCCAAACCAAAATATTTCCTGTATTTTTTCTTAAGGATTGAAATAGTATGATCTGTTATTCACCATTAGGTACAAACACTACCAAGCTAACATGTAAGCTCCTTTTCTCCTTATCTCCCCTAGTTCTCATTTTCAGACAAAAAAAATCCTTATTGCTCTAATTACAGCCACTACTTCTATTTTTTCCAAGTAGATATGGAAACATTCTCAGGCATAGAGACTAGAGTGACTGAAACATGCTAGTTATTTCAGCAAAGGAAAGGGAGCGCACAGTGCAGGAAGTTGTTAACAATTTTCAATAGCTGTTTTGAAGTTGGTGTGGAAGGCTTTGTTAATGACTTGACATTATATACACCCTTAACATAGAACTACATTTAAAGGGCTAGATTGCCACAGTTGAGCAGCTATAATGCTTCAGTGTGGACACTACCTATGCCAATGGGAGGGATTTTCCTGTCAGCATAGATAACCCACCTCTCTGAGAGGCAGTAGCTAATTTGCCAGAAGAATAAATTCTGTAGCATGCAAGCACTATCTATATGGGGATTTAGATAGAGTATATGTACACTACTCAGAGCTGTGGATTCTTCACATCTGGGGTGTAATAATTATTCCTACTTGATTTTCTAATACAGACCAGGCCTTATTTGAAAGTTGAAAGGCCTGGAACAACCAGTAGTAAGTTCTATTGGGGGGAGGGGGGGAAGAGGAATGAGTATCCATTTTGAGCACCAGTCAGATCCAGCATAGCCCTGCACAGAGAAGATAGAGCAACCAGCAGTAACTCAGACTGAAACTGTAGGCTGGATCTCAATAAAATTGCCTGTAAATTTTACAGATGTCAATGGTATTGAGACTGAAAAAACACCACAAAGGAGGGATCATCAATAAAGATGCTGAAACAACTGGCTGTATAGTACAAAAATATCTTATCCAATTGTCAATATAGTATATAGGATCACGCTGCATGAAAGCAGAAGATTTCCAGTTATCAGGAGTCCCAGTCACTCTATTTATTTTTTAAGGAGTGCGTGTATATAAAATACAAGTAACTCCCCTCTTAACGTTGTCCCCACGGCCAGCCTAAGGGCTGGGCAATCTGGGACCAGGCCCAGGGTGCCGCAGCCAGGGGGCACTGCAAAGGACTCGGACCCAACCACGCTGTCACCCCATCCCTCCCCTTTGGCTCCTTTTTTTCTGCCTTCCCCTCCACTCTGGCCAGCTGAGAGGGCTTCAGTTCCACCCAGCCCCTCCCTCCTGGGGAGCCTAGAGCTGCGAGAGTGTCCTCTGCTAGCAGCAAAAATTTGCAGCATGTGAGTGAGCCAGGTGGGGGCTGTGCAAGGCTGGGGAAGGGGGAGCAGAACTCAGGGAGAAGAGCCAGGCACGGGACTTCAGCATGTGTGTCTGTGGGAGGGGAACCAGGCTGGGGACGGCTGTGACAGGTGAGGGGCTGGGCAGGGCAAGGAGGAGGGGCATTGTCTGGCTCAGTGAGCTAGAAGTGACTGTGCTAGAGCCACCTGGGAAGCAGTCTGGTTCCCCAGGGGAAAGCAGCTGTTCCGACCTGCCCCTCTCTCCTCTTCTGTCCGCATGCCTTGCCCCTGCCCTGCCCTGCCCTGCCCTGCCCTACCCTACCCTACCCACAACTTCCTGCAATCTCTCTAATCTCCCTTTCACTCTGTCTCCCTGTGTTCTGAAATGTTAGTCCAGATGCCAAGGATCCCTTCTCCTCCCTTCCCCAGCAGGAATCAGCAGCGGACTTACACACACAGCCTGGCTACAGAGGAAGGAAAGTTAAAAAAATAAAAGATGACTGTTCCTGCCCGTGATTAGCAATGTGTCTGTGTTAATAAGAAAGTGACACTAAAACAAAAGGAGGGTTTGTGTACAAGGAGCAGAAAAGCAGCAATCAGGGCTGCAGAATGCAAGGGAGGGAGCAACTTGTTATCAATCTAGCCAAGAAGATGGGTTTGCTTTAGAAAACTTTTATTTAGGTAAGAAAGACATTTCTTTTTCTTGTGGATGGTACCTGAGTAGAATTCCATTTCTGGCTAAACTGCACATTCCAAGCACCATTTTGAATTTCAGTCTGAGGGGGAAGTGAAAAGACCATTTGGGAGGTGATGGCCCAGAGTCCAGGCAGGCAAGGGCCGGGATGAGGGCTGGACTCAGTCATTAGTATTAGCTATTGCTTTTCTGTCATTCACATGGATTTTGGGTGATGACTGGTACCTCAACCATCATGTAAAATGCTTCCCTTTGGCCTTTTGCCAGAGGAATCTCACAGCCAAGTCCCAATCCTAGGAGAGGGGCGTGTGTGTATTTGAGTGTGTGCGCCTCAGTGTTATTTCTCACCTTCATGCAGCCAGTGGCCTATGCTGGTCACTCCCATGCTGGAGCCTCCAAATTTACTTGACAATAAAATTTGCAGAATTTTAAAATATTATGTACAGAACATTTAATTTTTTGATACCAAATGCCCTCAAGAACATAGGGTGCTGGGCAGTGTTGGGCATCTGTGGGTGAGAAGGCACCAGGCATAGAGATTTGTGGTGATCTCTTGGTGAGGGGCTACTGGGAATGGGGTGTTACTGGGCAAAAGGTTTTGGGTGATACTGGACAGGGAGGCATTGTGGCAACTCAGGGCTGGGGTGGAGGTGCAGATGGGAGGGAAGTACAGAGGTTGGGGTGAAGGCTGCAAAATATTAGGGTTAGGGCACAGTGTAGGAGTTGGGGAAAGAGGTTAATGGCAAAGGGGACACGGGATGAGGGTTGAGCGGTGGGAAGCCCATGGCAGCCAAGGGAAATGTGGGGGCACCATGCCCGGGGAAGTGCCAAAATACAAGTTCGCCCTGGGCGCTATTTTCCCTGAGGCTAGCCCTGGTTGTCCCGCTTACCATGGTTTCATTCTTACTTTGCTTATCTATTAAAGCAGACATGCACTTACAGTTGTGCAATGCTCCTTTATAATGTTGTTCAGCGATCTGCTTTGTCCACTACTTTACAGGATTCTCTGGAAAAGCAGCCTCTCTTCATGTGGGTTTGGAACCATGGTGGGCTGGTAGCCTCCAACAGCTCCCCCTAAGTTCCCTGTAAGGTATGCAGCTGTGCAGTTCAGCTCCCCCACCCCCCCACTGACTTGCTGCTCCTGCCCTCTGCCTTGGAGTAATCCCAGGTCTTCTCCTGACTGTGCAAGGAGGGGGGAAAACAGGTGGAGGGGGAAGGAGGAGACCGCTGCTGATGTCAGGATATCTTTCCCTCCACGCCCCATCAAGCCCCCCCAGCCATCTGTTCTCCATCTCCACAAAACAGGATATCACGGCTACAGAATCTTGTGTCTGGACTTCCTGGTCTAGCTCAATTTCATGGCAACAAAACATAATGTGTCACACCATTTCTCATACAATATTTATATAAAAAAGATCTCGCCCTTACATTTGCATTCTTACACCATACATAGCAAGCATTGTATATAAGTAAGCAATGCTAAAAGAATGCTAAGGTTGCAAAGTCAAATACTCAAGTTAGGAAATGTCAGAACTAAGGTTATCTGTGCAATCTTAGTTCAGCTCCCTTGTGTATATGCATAATGATACAGTATATATAATATAATATTTTCTCAGAAATGTTCATGGTATTATTATTGTAGTGTTTAAGTATTTCTGCCAATCCTTTCTTTTGGGTACGTCTAAACAGCAGCATTAACATAGGGCGCATCTACGCTACAAGATTTCGAAATAACGTCGAGCTAGAGGATTTCTTATTCCAACTCTTGTAACCCTCATTTCACAAGGAGTAAGGGAAGTCAAAAGAAGAGTGCTCTTGCTCGGACTTCCTACTGTGTAGACAGCACCAAAAGCCGAAATAAGCTATTTCGACTTAAGCTATGCAATTGACGTAGCTCACGTTGTGTAGCTTATTTCAGCTTTAGCCCTGCTATGTAGATGTGTCCTTTGAAAATAGTTATTTTGGGAGTTATTATTTCAAAATAAGTTATTTCAAAATAATTTCTTAGTGTTCATTCAGGTTGTATTCAGGATGTATAACAAATACATTACTTACAAAATGCATTAGAAGTATTGTATTGAAACATCACTTTCTCATGTTCCACGTTAGAGTTTAGTCTAACAGCAACCAAGAGATACACATTTAACATGAGTCACTTTTCTGTATCTAATCATCTATAAGTGTAGTTATAAAAAAATACCTAATATTACTATATCTAAATTAAGAACACAACAACAAAAGTACTCTTTTGTGTTTATTTTATCTACTTGACAGCATTGTATGTATAGTCACTTTTTCTCCTCTTTGATGGAAGATCCTTTATAGTTGTCAATAGGAGAACAAAATAATCCTTATAAAATAACTGCATTTAAATGTAAATATTCTCAAGGCTTCAGGGTAAACTGTTGAAAGGGGGCTTTATAAGAAAGTTTATTTTTGTCTTTAACAGATTTCAGAAAGCTATCAACATTTTTCTCACAACCTTTGTTTGCTCTGCTTTAGAATCCTGCAGCTGAAAATGCCTTATCCAGCACTGAAAATCAATTATTCAGAATTTAATACATTACAAGAAGTATAATTTTTTGTGCTTGTGGAACTGAGAATTCTTTGTTGGAGAAATGAAGGATTGAGAGGGTTAGGACTAGGAAGATGCACATTTTCCCTCACAACTAACTGTGGAAATGTACCCCAGAAACTTACTGGACTCTGAGGTTGTATCACTTCTCAGAGAGCCTGCTCCACAAGGGGATTCCAGAGGAATGGCTGCCAGGGCCGGTAAAAGAATACAAATTTACACAACACCCGAGTTAAAAATCAACAGAACTAATATCAGAAATTGTAGAGGAAAGAAAATAAACTACCAAATTGCTTTTTGTTGATATATTGACCAGTAGTTACTTTGACAGAAAAATTAAAATCAAGTATTTTCCTTGTGCCTTTGAGGAAACTTATTTTACTGCTCCCCATCATTTTCTATCTGTAGTTCCTTTAACAAAGACTTCCCTGTAAACTTCACTGAAGATGAAACAGGAACTGTTAACTGCTCAAGAAGGAGGTTTGAACAGCTGATTCAGGGTCTTTTCACTAACCTGAAAATTGTCACAAAGTAAACTGTAATGGTATTCTTTTCTATGTGGTTCAGTATGTTACCCTCTGTCAACGAGTCCATTTCACTTGAGAACAGTTTCACAGTTTGTTGATTTTTTTATGAAGTCTTAAAATTTTAAAACACTCTAAGTAGAGTAGCCAGAACTTTGAATTCAGATTTTCCACAATAATTTGAACACTTGACGTATTGGTATTGTACAAACAAATAGATGGGATATTTTAGCAAATATGGGAGAGATTTAGTTTAGCTCTAGCTGTGTGTGTTAAGATTATTCTAGTTATGCTCTATTATCATGTTAAAGAATGAAAAATGAGATTAAAAATAGTTATGTCATTCAACTACTGCTGTAAATGTCTATGAATGGTCTGTAATTATTTAAAATCTGTCCTTGCTTTATTAACCAACCTTTATATTAACGTAACAGTAAACTGTGACCTATCATTATTGTATGATAGCAGTAAAATGAGCAGTTCTATCTCATGTTCATCCTTCCCCCATTTGTCTCATCCCTTCTTGCATATCATCCTAACCTGTATCATGAGTTCTTTAGGCCAGGGTCTGTCACTCTACTGTGGGTCTGAAATGTCTGGGAGTGGTCTTGACTAAGCCTAGACTATGGTCTTTAAGCAGTAATTTATGATACAGACCATGACAAAGTGAAATTAAAGATTTTTACACACTAATACTTATATCACTTACATGCTAATATTGTGGGATATATTTTTTATTTTTTCCCTCGTAAGGATCTCTACATCTATGGTTGCTTACATTTTGCACCTTTGACCTGCTCACCTCTGGTCTGACCACAATGTGGCTCAGAATTTAGCAGATAACTTTCTTTTAGGGTCTTATATTTTATAGCATAATATGCACATGCGCACACAAACCACATTTACAATTGCTACATGGTATAGTCCACTAATATAAATCATAAAGAGCAAAGAAAAATAGTTAAGCCATTTAGTATCTCAATTCTCCTCTCTAGTCATCAGTTCCTCTTCTGAACCTTTACCTCCTTTCACCATCTGTAGCCTTTAAAACTTTATTTTTATCCCGAATAAAAAAAATAGGCCTTCTTCAGCTCTTAGCATGCTTATTTGTGACTTACACTGAAATCTGCAAATTTGTGTATACAGTGGTTGTATATTAGACTCAGACTTTAAGATCACAAGGGACCAGCATGATCTAATCTGCCCTCTTGCACATCCAGGGCTGTAAAACCTCCCCCTCCTCTCTTTGTAGTAGACTCAGAACCATCATGTCAACTCTTCCATAAACTTATGAAGCTGAGTCTTGAAATGTTAGGATTTTGTCACTACTGCTTCCCTTGTAAGGCTGTTCCAGAATTCCACTTCTCCGTTGGTTAACCTTTGTCGAATGTCAATCCTCCACTCGTTGATGGCCAGTTTAAAGCCATTTTTTCTTGTGTCCACGCTGGCATTTAGCTTAAATAACTCCTCTGCCTCCCTGTTATTTATTCCTCTCCTGTATTTATAGACAGCAATCATATCTGCCCCTCAATCTTTGTTTGGTTAGGCTAAACAAACCCAGCTCTGAGTCTCCTCTCTTAAAGTAGGTTTTCTAATCCTGGGACCGTCCAAGCAGCCCTTCTCTGCACCTGTTCCAGCTTCAATTCCTCTTCCTTAAGCATGGGATAACAGAACTCCACACAATATTCAAAATGAGGTCTCACCAATGCCTTCTATGATGGCAATGACAGTTGCCTATCTTTATTGGAAATACCTTGCCTGATGCAGCAAAGCAACGCATTTGTCTTTGTTTACACCCAAGAGTTCAATCTACACATTGATTGCCGAGAAGGAATAGGATTATCAGTGCTGTGCTGGGAGGTTCAGAATGGGAACTGATGCCTGAAGCAGAGATAAGATAAATTATTTAACTTCCTATTTCCTTGTAGTTTGAGAAGATGGGAGATTCATTCTAACAATTTTACCTCAACATTTAACTTTTGAGTGGGAAATATGAAAGAATTGAAGATGTTTTAGAAGTACAGGAAACCCTTGCCATAGTGATTCCGCGAATTGCAAGATCTCCTGAAACTGCGCAGCTCAGAGGGAACTATGGTTATGGTTATTTAAAATTCAGTGGCTACGCACAAAAAAATTTAGCCCCCCCTCACCTCATTTGCAGAGGTGCACAGCGGCACTCACCACTCACTTTCCTGCTGGAAGATGAGTGGTGGTGGTAGGTTCTGGCGGGCTGCTGCCCCATTGTGCTCGGGCTGCAGTCAGGCATGGGGAGGCTGTCCGTGCTGGGGCAGCCTTTCTGCAGCCCTGGTTCCCTCTCTTGCAAATTGCTACAGGGGCCATGTGACGTGTGGCTTCCCCGGCTTTCTGCAGCTGGAGCTGGGGTGCAGTAGGGCTGCCCCTAGTGGGGCAGCCTCACCGTGGCCCTGTTTCCTGCGCCAGCGGAATGCCACATGGCCCTGGCTGGCAGGGGCCAAGTGGCAGGTGGCTGCTGCAGTGTTCTCCAGCAGAAAGGCTTGCAGAAAGCCTAAAGGTGGTGGAAGCTGCGCTTTTTCTAATGGATCAGAAAGTATAATATGGAAGTGGGACCCAGCTCTTCTGTGAGCAATGCAAATGCTGTGCAGGCAGTGGAAGAAGGCAAGTTTGTGCGTCTCCCCCAAACAGGGCAAAGCCTGAAACAATGCACAACACAGGATCACATGGCACAAACCTCATATTACAAGAGGCCAACAGCCATATACATTGGTCCTCTCATATTTTACAGTAGCCAACTGCATTAAAAGGTCCTGGCTCAAATATAGTGGCAGAGGGTTGTTTCCCTGGCCTCAGTGTGGTTCAGCATAAGTGACCAAAGAAAGGGTTTTTTTTTCCTTCACATGGACTTCTCTCCAGTATACAGGACTGGGCTGACAGCAACAGTGCAATAAATAGGCCCATTGGCTTTTATCACAAAATCTAGAGAGAGAGTTTGGCCACATTGTCCTATCATTTTAAAAGCAAAGCCGTCCATTAAAATCAATGCTGAGATCTATTTAAAAGTTCATGGCAAGATATAGCCCTAATGTAACTCAAAAGAATCAAACCCTTGTTCACATAAATCAGAAATGGAAAGCAAAATCAAGGAGTTCAAGCAGTGCTGAGGAGCGACTTTCAACACAACTTCAGAAATGGGACATAATCCTTGACTGTTGAGAAAATATTCGGTTTCTGCATCAGATAAAGGAAGGACAGACCACTTTTCCAGAAGAGACTCTATATACACTTGTGCATATAAAAAGACACCACATGGCTACTGAAAATTTTGCAGTATTAATTTTATTTATTTGATTTTATATTAAAGTCATGCACCTTGTTAATTATCGCTTGTTTTAGTATTCTTTCTTCCATAACATTTAAAAAATATATAAAAGATATGTTAGGTAACTGGGGGGTAGCACAGTGGCACACATCCGAAGAAGCGCACATGACCTCAATATTGGTGCACAAGACAAAACTCACTCCACACTCAGATGGAAAATCTTAGAGGGAACATTCCCCGTAACCAACATTTTTGACTGACAAAAGATTACTTGGTGAATTATCAGTTATACATGTATGGAAATAACCTAGCACACCAACTTAAGTTTACTAACCAGATTCAGATTACATCCCTATAACAGAGGGTATAAGAAAACCTTTTAATCTGAAATGTTTCCTTAGATACAATGGAGATTATTTATAAGTATTCTAATTTTATAATGTTTTTTCATATCAGTATTTTAATTACTGTAGTAAACTTGAACTTTTCTGTGAGCTACCTTTCTGACAGCATAAGCCTGAATATCAGTTTAATGCCAAGAGAAAGAGAAAAAGTCAATTCAGAGACAAAGAAAAATATTATTTTTTATTTCTTCTACTAACACTGGGATTAAGAAAGCACCCATGCTGTAAAAAAAGGGATGAAGAGCAAATAAAAGTATTGTGAAATGGATTAAAACAAATAAACAACATTAACAGTTCAATATCCTGTACAACTGCATGTATAAGCATCTACTATGGGGAAGGGATTTTAGCTAGTATACATCTCTATTTTTTTTTAAAAGCACAGGATCCAATTGTTTGAATTTGAAACACAAACACATTCAGACAAAAAAAATGTGCCATATTTTTAAACAGTGAGGGTAGTTAACCATTTTAACACAGAACTCATGGATGTGATGAACTCATCATTTGGTGTTAACTCAAGACTAGATACCCTTTTAAATTATATACTGTAGCACAAATAGACATATGCTTGAAGGTTTTTCCCTGTTTGTTATTAAGGAAGTAAGGCTATATATGACCACACTGGTCCATTCTGACCATAAAAAAAAAAAAAAATCTATGAAAAAGAGTGATTGATGGATTAACATACAAGTTTGATTTAATGTACTTTGAATAGAGCTCAGCAAAAAAAAAAAAAAAAAAAAAAATTATTTTCTGAAAAATGCAGTTTTGGTCAATCTCAATAGTCAGCAAATGCATCCAGTTCACTAAAAGTTTGACTGAACTGAATGAAATATTTTTTTTCCAGAATTGAAACTAAATGTCTTACGTTGACAATCTCATTCAATTTTATTTTTCTTTTACACTTAAGACATTAGAGCTCCCAGCAAACCCTTTATTCACCCAGCTCTAATTTTGAGCACAGGATTTAGACTTAAATGGATCAATACCCTCAGAATTAATGTTCTACAAAGAATGATTGTTTAGAAAGAATAGTGCACCTTTTTTAAAGTCATTTTACTTTAAAAAGTCACTTTACAGTCATTTTACAATCCTGATGTCCAAAGTTAGAATCTGGATTCATATAACCCATTTTGTTTGCGGATGATTAGATCTTATGGTTAAGTCCATCTAAAATTTTACACTGTGAAATTTGAACTGGAGTAGAGGCAACAGATATTCTCCATAACTTGCAAGTTTCTTTCTACTGTATCTGAGGCCCAACCCTGAAGTCTTAGAGTTCACAAAGTGAAAATTGAGTAAATAAATGTCATCTTAGACTTTAACAGAAGCTTTACTTGAATAAAAACCAAATTTCAGTCCACTAAAGCTTCTTTTTGGGGGGATAGCATGTATGAAGGCAGGAAAGGATTTAAGCATAAATATCAATCTGATCAGAATGCAGAAGGACATCATTTTGGTGAATCTGTAAGCTCACTTGCTTTTCCAAGGACCCAATACTAATACATGTTGAACACCTCCTATAAGGTGTTTAGTGACACAGGAAGGGTTTTTGTGGAGAGGAAAGGGGCAGCTCAGCTACATGCTGCACTCTATAGGAGGCACTCAAATTTGCAGGATTGAGCCCTAATGTCAGTAAAGAATATCATGAACCCAAGGGGCACAATACTGGACATAATGTCTTTCAAATGGTATAAAACAGTCTGACCATTTTTTATTAGCTTCAGAGGGGTAGCTGAGATAGTCTGTAAGTAGAAAAACTTTAAAAAAACCGAAGTCTAGCAGAATCTTAAAGACTAACAAAACTTGTAGAAGAAGTGGGTTGTACTCACGAAAGCTCATGATACCATCTACATGTTTCGTTAGTCTTTAAGGTGCTGCTATACTATTTGTTGTTTTTTAAGTTTTTCCATTTTTGATTAAATAAAGATCCTATGACTTTTTTTTGGTATGGTGAAAAAATTCCATCTGTGGTCTTATCTTTATTTCCCTAACTTTCCTCTGAAGTTTCAACCGAAGACTGAATAAGTTATTTGTCATTTTTCCTTCTAAAACCACTTGTATGGTATCATTGGCACTGTAGATACCACATTTCCTGCAAGAAATGGATAGCTTTCTGTTGCAAAGTGAAGGGAACACTCTACAAATCAATACCTTAAAATTACTTTGGGATTGATTGTTCAGAACAAAAAGGTGCAATATATATATCCATGTCCTTGTGATTTATGAATTTATGATTTATTATTTTAATGAATATTATGAATTTTATAATTTATTATTTTAATTCATTGTCTTGTTTTATAGTTTTACATTTTCTTCCTTTGCTTATGTTTTCCAATTCCTGATTAATGTCAAGCAATGAAATTGTCTATTTTGCAGTTTTAATTGCATATTTGAAAATCAAGATATATATGCAAATACGTTAAAAGCTTCATGCATTGGCACAAAGCGATAGTAAATTGGGCTGACCTCTATATTAACATTTTCCATTATATTTTCTATGGGCACCTAATTTAGAATAATGACAAAGTAGAAAGACATGTCAAACACAAATACAATGCTTTGTGAATTGCATACAAACATTTAATGAGTTAGCTAAGCAATGTTTCTTTTTAAGATTGAATTAGACTAATGCTAATGATAGAAATACAAATTCTGTAATACTAGCTTTTGTGGAATTATGTAAACAGGACACTGAAATTATATGCTTAGCTCACAGGAGAACAAATCACTAAACATGGGGCTTCTGAATCTCTCTCAAATTATCATCTTCCTATTCAAGTATTAGTAGGATGGTGACAATTTGAAATATGTTCAGAAGCCCCTGATTTAGTAAGGGCCTTTTCTGGATCTAGAATACCCAACAGAATTTAAAAACACTCCAATTGATCTAGATGTTGGTGTTACATAAGGGAAGCGGAGTAATGGCTCTGATCTCAAGCCCAAAGAAACTGAAAGAGTTTTTCCACTGCCAACGGGCTTAGGAGTAGGCTCAGAAGTTAGAATCACCCAAGTTATTCATCCACGTGCCTTCTCTGTGGTGCTTTTAGACTCATATCAAGTACCTTTGGAAGATTAATTCCTCAATCCTTGCTGCATCTAACTGAAGCTATCCTTATGGCAAGATCTTGATACTCACGACAATGGGGGACTGGCCTCTCCTTGTTTCAGTAGGAAATGTACCATTTTAAATAGCTGTTCAGATTTGTATATATGAGATGTAATGGGAACAATCAGATGTCTTTATGGTCAGAATGGACAAATGTGGTCATATAGCCTTACATTCTTAATAACAAACAGGGGGGAACCCTCAAGCCAATCAGCATTAGAGTGAATCACTTTTGCCTTTGGCATAGTAGTTTGCACAGTTACAAGAAGCAAACCTGGTTTTCAGCTGGCAGGTTACTCCTGAGATTCCTTACCCTTTCCACTGTCAACAACCAAGAGGTTTTGACAGCTTTGTCTCAGAAACATGCTTAACCCAGCTTGCAGCAGTTTGCTTTTATCAGGCAGTCAATCCAAAATATTGATCTTTCCTTCCATATGAGAACCTAGCTCCAAACACATAGTTATATTACACTCCAGTGGCTTGCAACCTATATGATGGAAAATCTGGTCTGCTACTTAAGTACCTCCAAAAAAGGGAGAGTCCCTACAAAATGAGAACCCAAGTTGAGTCTACCCAATGTATTTTGGGGGTTGTGCTGGTACAAGTTGAGCTGGGCAATGTTACAGCTAGGCACTGAGCATTTTCCTCACTTCAGCAACATTACTTTATGCTGTAAATTATAACAGTATATCGCTATTTACTGACCTTCCCAGAGAGAACAGGGAAGTCTATTTGCTTTGAACATATAAGGGTCTAGCCTGAAGCACCAAAGGAGCACAGAATGTTTGGAGTCATCTTTATTGCTTCCCCAGTTCCCAATAGTTATACTTATGTTGCCATATATTTTTTAAAAAATGGGTTTTCCATCTGCATGGGGACAACAAATATCAAAGAGTAAAAAAAATTCCTAACTTGGAACACAAACACAAGACTGCTACCGGTAATGGACTGAGGTTGCTGGCTTTATAAATACGCAAAGGCTGGTGAGTCAATATGAACTTCGTTTTAATGGACATACAGACTCCTTGCCAACTCAGCACTACAAAAATACTGCCCTCTAAATCAAACAAAAAGTCTTTACACACGAAGATTTAAAAGCAATGGCTATTGTCCACTAAGCCCTGAGGCCTCTAAATTAGTTCTTAACCTCAGAATCCATTTAAACCATAATCCTTTAAGCACCTTTTTAAAAATACTCCTTCTGTGTTGATTTAAAAGTGCCATGTAATGTGAAAGAGGAACAACCTAGATCAAAAGTACAAGCAAGCAATTACAATCTGTGATCAACAAAGAAAATCAGGAGTGAAAACCTTTGTAAGTAAGATGTGCTCTCTCAGCAAAGAGCAGCACTCTTTTTCTGGGTAAGTGACACTGTTCCATCTATAGAGTCTCCTACATGTTAGCGGTAAGTAAGTGTGTGATCATCAGTGCCTCTAGGATGATATGGCCACTTATATGGAAGACTTAGATCCTTCTCTCTTACTGAACATCCACTCAATTCAGTTTTCCCTTCACTTACTATTTTTTCTTTCACAGATGACAAATGTAGCTAACTTTCTTTCAAAGTATCCTTCTTTCCTCCCCTCAGAATAACTGCTTGCTGACTATTCCATACCTTGAAGCAAGGCTAACTACCAGAATTAGGTTTAACCCATTTCTGAGGGTGTATTGAGATTAACTTTGCTTCCACTGTAAACTACAAGCAAGACTTCCTATAATAGTACAAAAATCCACTTGATTGTATTTCACAAGGCAAGTCAATTGTTGTGACATTTACTAAAGGTTACAGCCAAGCGGGCGTCACAGAATGCCTTTTCAACAAAATAAAACTCAAAAGAGAGAAGAATAAGAGCAAGTATAATTCTCATTAGGTTTTCAAGTGAGAACTCCAAAGCCACTCTTGATGGCTTTGCCTATCCATGTATTGGAGCAAGTTATGGCAAAGACCCACTTCATCAGATGCATCTGACGAAGTGGGCCTTTGCCCACAAAAGCTTATGCTCCAATACATCTGTTAGTCTATAAGGTGCTACAGGACTCCTTGTCGCTTTTGCAGATCCAGACTAACACGGCTACCCCTCTGATACTTGCCTATCTGTGTCATTTTGTAATAGCTTCTAGGCTTCTACCGTATTTTTGTCCCTTGTTTAAAACTTGCCTTCTATTAGTTGGGACACTGACTTTTCTGGTGGTGACCAAATCTTGGAAATCTTTTCTAGCCTTGAAAGATCAAGAAATCAACAAATTCCACACATCTTCAAGGATCTTTGCAAATGACTGGCAACATAGACTGAGGGTCTAGAAATTATGGATCACATGTGAATTCAGCTCAGAAAGGACATTACTGAGTGTGATGGAGGGAAAAAAAAATGAAGGAAGTTCAATTTCCTGGTCACACCAAGCTTTCCAGAAAGCTTGAAAGGGGTGATAATATCCTGAACTGTAGCCTGGCCAGCACAAAAAAAAATCCTATAATCAGAACTCTAAGTAGGGTTAAGGTCAAGAGGAGCTTGAGGGCATTGAGATTTGCATCTCATCCATCTATCATCCACAGACTAAGGTCTGTTCATTGCTTTCTGATATACCATCAGGACAGCTGGCTCCCTCTGTAGACTTAGCAGCAACATTAAGAACATAAGAACATTAGTTTGGCCAATACTCAAAGTGTTCATTGAGGCGTGTGATAGCTCGTTTCTTCCTTGGACATGGCTTTGTCCAGGCTTTGCCTCACTTCACTCCAAGTAACATGGTTCTGATCTGCTGCTCAGATTCCTGACTTCTAACTCCAGCTCCAATTCCTTGCTGTGATCTCTGGCCCTGGTTTGGATCTTCGATTTCTATTCCTGGCCAGACTTCTGCCCCAACCACAACTGTCCACATTCTGGTCTCCAACAGAGCAGCCAAAGCACAGACAATAATGCTTTGTCTACACTGCAGAGTTTTTGCGCAAGAAGCCTTTTGCGCAAGAGTTCTTGTGCAAAAACTTCTTGCGCAAAAGTGAGTCCACACTTCAAAGCGCATTGCAAAAGCGCAAGAGAGCATCCACACTACATGGACACTCTTGCGCAAGAAAGCTCTGATGGCCATTCACAGAATGGTCATCAGAGCACCTGTGCTTTTTCTGATAGGCTCTTCTTGTGCAAGAAACCCCCTGTTGAGCATCCACACATGCCTTTTTGCACAAGGAGTTATGCCTTGTAGAAGGAGGTATACCTACACTGCAAAAAGCCCTCTGTTCTGTCGATTGACTCTAGATTTTCTTGTGCAAAAATGCACTTGAGGTGTGGACGCCCCGCGGTTTTTTGCGCAAAAACACCTGGTTTTGCGCAAAAACCTTGTAGTGTAGACATAGCCTAAGCGAACTAGAGCTGATATGGCAAACACAAAGGTCAATATTACTTTGACTGAGATGGTGAAAACTCAACAGGCCTTGCAGGTATAGGTTGTCTTACTGCAGGAGCAGAATGCCACCCTGCAAGCTCAAGCCATCCACCTTCTGGCTCTGACCCCCCCACTGTCCTCAAGCTCCTCTTGCTTGCGCCATGCCCCTCCTTTGGGTTTCCACCAGGGAAGCAAAGCTTTAGAACAGTTTAAGAGACTTGTTTGTGGAAGCTGCCCAAGGACCTGCTAAATCATTTCATGCCCAGGACATCTTGGTCATATTCCTTCTTCAACCAGCACTATCAGCTTGGTGGACTGAGTAGATACAGCTGTCTCTTCAGAATTTGGAGCACTCAATAGATAAAGTTGCTGAGATCTCCTCAAACTGGCCTTCCTGCCCTGGGGATCTCAGAGCCCAGGTTTCTTTGGATGAAAGGTGGTAGTGTATGGAACTTGTAAATCACTTAAGATTAAAATAACTATAGAAACTGTAAGCAGTATCATCATCGCTTTATACTGTAACAAGTAGCAAACAATTCGTATTCACTTTGAAATATAATGTACTGGCTTTAATGGTGATAATTCCTTCAGCATTAATGTGGATGGGAATGGAACAAGAGAATAAGAATTCCAAGGCAATTTTATATTAATAAACATTCATTCATAAAACTGTTACACACATACACAAAAGAGTATTGGAAGTCTCTTGTTAATTACCAGCTTATAAAACTTTAATGGCTTGTAAACTGATGGAGAGTTCTCAGTGGAACAGACATAATTTATTCCCTGGGAAGAACAAACAAACCACATTTTAAAAAATACACACACATATCATTGCAAAAGGATGAGGGTGTTTTTTTTTTTTTTTTTTTCAAACTCCTTTCTCCCACACCTTTAAAAAAAAATGTGGAAATTAAAAGTCTAGATGTATAACATTTTGAAATAGTAGAGGTAGTTGAAAATTTCACTTTTAAAAATATCAGCCATAACATCATATTTAGATGCCTCCTCAGGGAAAACCATTATGCTTTAAATTTAGGAGGACTCCCTTTTGGTTTGGTTTTGCTTCTTTCCCCTCCCCCCAAACAGTTTGCTGCACTACCCATTACTTTGCATATTAGCCATGTAATAGCTCCTTTCTCCCTCCTCCTTCATCCAGGTGAGAAATCAGTTTTCTCCGAACCACATAGAGTGATCAGGAACAGATGCTGACTGAATGTGGCCATAAACCTAGGCCCTATACTGCAATGCTTTGTGATACAATGATGCCAGACCACTTACTGGTGGTTTGGCATGAGAAGGTGTCCTACCACGGAGGACAGCATAAAGCTGGCCTCCCCAAAATCCTTGGGAGAAGAATCAAAGAGTTCCTATCTGAGAGCTTCATGGAGATGTGCTGAAAGGATTCCCACTCCATCTCCACACACTTTAACAAGCTTTTCCGGGCCCGCGTGCTGAGTAGGCAAAGAGCACACCACATGTCACACCAAAGTGCCTTGTAGTAAGAAAACAAGGGTGAACTTTCCTGAAGTGCCCTCTCCGGGGTTGGTGCTCAACTGGGAGGCATCCTGGGAGAAGGGGAGTTGCTCCAAGGTTGTGAAAAGTTCTTGGCTCTCACCAACTGGTCATTCTCCTCCTTCTTATCCCTCTCTGCAACCACAGTGTACTCCACATTGATGCTAGGAGTGCCTTGACAGGATTCTACAGTCAGGCTTGTGAAACTAGTCAGGTACCACCTCCACAGAATCACATCCAGCTACTCATAGAACCGGTACATGGCTGGTGGTGCACCAGACTGTTCATTTGCCTCCTTTGCCTAGTAGTAGAACTGCCTCAGCTCCTTTATTTTGACTTGGCACTGCTGAGCATCCCTTGAGTATCCTTTAGCCCTCAGGCAGCTTGCAATCTTTGTTTAAATGTCCGCATTTCGTTTACTGTTTTGGAGCTCTAAGAGAATGGATTTCTCTCCCCACACCTTGATGACACTCCAGACTGGCACTTTTTTGCGCCCCTGGGAACTGGCGCCCATGGGACTTGAAGTGTTTGAAATCATTGAAATATTTAGATGTATTAGAAGCCATGGCCATGTGTGCTGCGATGTGAGATGTGAGTATGATCTCTCCTGGTTTTCCTTTGGGTACAAGCTTTGTTCTCCCTTTCTTCTACACATCCTCTATGCTGATGTCATGTGTCATGAAGCACTAGACTTAGTCATAATGCAGGACATGCATATAATTTACTAATTGTGAAAAAGCTCATGTGCTTCTGGCATCAAGTCACATTTTTAGAAGTGCACATTTAACACTTTGATTAGGGATGTGAAGGACTAGTCGCTTCCCCCTCTTGCTGCCTCTATATAATAGAGGCAGCAAGTGGGCGGGGGAAAACAGGGGGCATTAAAAGCAGCAGCACAGCGTCGAGCACGACATCAGCAGGGGACTCTCCAGCTGACCCTGGGCTCCATGTGGCACTGCTGCTTTGAAATGCTGTGGGAAGCCCAGTGTCAGGCTCCTCGCAATGTTTCAAAGTGGCAGCGCTGCACAGAGCCCAGGGTCAGCAAGTCCCCAGCTGACCCCAGGCTCCACATGGCACTTTCAACCTTTGAAATGTATCAACAGCTCTAGGGCTGTTGCTACACTTGAAAGGTGGAGCCACCCTATTGACAAATCGAATAGTCAATGCAAAATGCATCAACTATTCCATTAGTCAATTACCCGATACTTAACATCCTTAACTTTGATTAAAGATTGTTTTTTCACATGCAGTACAGAGAGCAATGCACGCACAAATATGCATAGTGACCAGCATGGTACTTAGTTTTGGCAAACTGAGGTCATCTTGTTACTGCTGGGAATTAGCATTTGGGACTCCTGGATTCTACTCCCTGCTCTGGTACAGATATGCTTTACGACCAGAATTCAGGTGGCTATACTTCAGTATGCATAAGCGTATTCCAGTTTTTTATGTTTACATTTACTGTATAGAGGTGCTGAGGGCTTTAAAAATTATTTTAAGAGTGCTTTGAGATCTTTGGATGAAAGGCAACCATATTCAGCACCTGCAAAACATTACTATTAAGATGTGATAGTGGAAACTAATTAGTGACTCAGCTTGTGTAAATCACATAGCCCAGAGACAATGCCCTTGTGATTTACATCAGCTGAGGATTTGGCCCTAAATCAACTATAAATATAGGCTAACCCATCTCTCTCAATTTATCCTTCCCCTTAAAGTTTTATTATGCTGTGCATCCAGAGAGCTGTTTAATTACCAGCCTACAATGATGAATTAATCTTGCCATAAACCCAGTTACAGTATCCTCAAAGAAAAGAAAGCATGTTAGGATGCACAATGTAGTTACCAGAAATACAGGGCAATTCATAATATTTTGGAGATAAAGACAGTGTGGATTATTTAGTCCTGAAGCTACTAAGACAGTGTAGACACAGACACTCTCTGTTAGAGAGCCAGAGAGAGGTTAGCATTTTGTGTTAGAGATGCACAAAGGAGAGTTCTTATAACAGTCCGCTATGGATTTGATGCCAGAGTGCAAGCACCCATCAGGAAGGGGGAGCATAATCACAAAATGTCACAGGGTGAGGGCGCACTCTGTTAGCTATAGTTCGTGATTTATACACTGGTACAGGGAAGCCATAAAATAGTGCAACTTCACCAAAATTGCTACTTAATCAAAGGCTGTCACAGAGCACTCCCACATTTACAAATTCCCAACTTAGAAATATAGTCTAAGAAAGGTATTTCATTTAAGCTGTATCATCTTCTGTCATTTTTGTTTATTTAAAAGAGAGGTAATAAGAAAAAATAAATTTGCTATCATAATCATGGTAGAATACCATTCATTCTCACAGAGTAAGAAAGTTACCCTAAGGTGGAAACTTCAAATTTATCACATTTATGCCATACATGAGAGCCTCAGTGTTCTGATATGCAAGACAGAGGAGCTCATAATACAGTAATTACTCGCTTAACATGTGCCCGCTTAACACGTTTTTGTGATAGCATGATTTTTTTTGGGAACATTTTTTGAACAACACAACCGTCCCTGAAATAATACCATTTCCCCAGCTGGCCAGTCACCGGCAGCTGCGCAGGGCTTCCCCCACCTCCCTTCAAAGTGGCGGAGGGTTCGCTTCTTGCCGCGCCGTTCCCCGGAAACTCCCTCTCGCCGGATGCCTTGCTCCCTCTCCTCCGCCTCCGCTTGCAGGCCGGCGGCTGGGTTTCCCCATTCCCCACTGCTTGAAACGCAACCACCACCTTTTCCATTATTTGCAATGGGAAAATTGACCCCGCATAACACGTTTTCACTTAACACGGTCATTTTCTGAAATGTATCTACCATGTTAAATGAGGAATTACTGTATCAGCAATAGGATGTGTTTACGATCCTGTTAACATTTATGCACATTCTTAAGCACATACTTAAATTTCTGCAGAATCAGAGCTCTAGGGCAGGGGTTTTCAATGCAAAATTTTTGGTGGACACAGAAGGCAGCCAGCACCCATTGCTGGCAGCCACTCTGACAATTTTCCTAAAAATAATTAGGAAAAAACAAATGAATGAGCACATGCTACATCCAAAACATTGTATTTTATTTGTGTGGTTTTGAGGGGGTTGGGGTTTGTTTGTTTTTTTGTTTTTGCAGACGCAATAAAAATAATGTTCCACCGTCTCTGTTCTTTACTGGACCTAGTAGAATAGACACACAAAACCCCAGGAAGCTGGAGTACAAATTAAGTCTGGGATGGGGAGGCAGGTCAGAGGTGATGGTGGGCTAGCAGAGGCAGCGTGGGCCATGAGCAATGTGAGAGAGTGAGCCGAGGGCCGGACACCAAATCCCTTTAGTTGGGGGCTGGAGCCTGCTGCCACATGGCCATAGCCTGCTGCCCACCACCCCAGTGTGGAAGTTCAAGTCTCATGACCCCCAGGAAAGTGGAGAACTCATACTTGTCACCTACTTCTATGGTGTTTGTGGCTCCAGAAAGGGGCAAGGACCAACCCCTGCTGGAGGCCCTTAGAAGAGCTGCTGCTTTGCCCCCCTCCACAATCACCCACAGTGGCCACATTTGAGAAATGCTACTCTAGAGCAAGCTCCTCATCAGTAAGGCCGCTTGCAGGGGAAGGGGCTGGCAACTCAAAGGGGGCTGGGGCTCCCAGAGCACCGCACACTATGTGCGGCTCCCAGAGCTGGGGGCATGCTACTTACACCTGTTTCCCCCCCCCGTTCCGGGATCTTGGAGCTGGCCCCCAAATTGCCCAGGGGCCCTCAGAGTCCTAGCTCCTCTGATCATCTGATATAAGCCATCATACCTCAATTGTTGGCCTCTAGGTTTTACATAATCTATTGAATGTGTAACTGCATGTTTATACCCATATTTAAATATACATGAATCCTTACAGATCTATTTTGAGATCTTTAAAAAATGTAGGATGATCTCAGCAAGGACTTAGCAACATGGAGACCTCCTTAAACCAGGTGGACACCTATATGTACAAGAGCGTGTGCTTGGTGTATCATCTACATGTTGTGAATATGAGCTTATCTGGAATTTGTTTTCTACTGAAAACAATAAAAACTCATCTCTGAAAGAAGATGCCCAAATACCAAGGATAGTTTTGAGTCACCACTTGGTCAGAAGGCCAACACAACAACTAGACAAAGACAGGAACAACAAATATTTTTGTTGTGTGCAATTTAAATGGTCCATGCAGCTTAGTAGGCAAAATTCTGAGAACAGCATCCATTACTTGATTCAAAAAGAAAAAAAAAAAAGTTGAAGATCCAGGGATGAGGAGTCCAGGCCTTTCAGCTCGTTTCCCATCAAACTCTTCTCCATAAATGCACACCATATGCCCCAACTCATCTGGAAAAAGTTTGCCTATAAAAGCATTATAACATCCATGAATGGCTTCCTTTTATTTATTTTAAGTGAGAAATCTTTCTTTCTTTCATTATGTCTCCCTTCTCTATTGACACAGTGTCTGTGGTTCCATAAAGCAAACCTATTTGGGAGCTGGAGTTAAGTGATGAGGTGCTAGGATGGCTTAATGTAAACGAGTTTTGTAAGACACCACACTCCATAGTGCATTTAAAGATAATATATTATTTTAACTGCTACTGCGAGGGTGTCTGCAATTGCACTTAACTATAATGTAACACTTATCCCACACATTAAACCAAGGGACATGTGAAAAAAGCAAAAATGAATACACAGTGCACTATAATGTGCATATATATCAGACACAAAAGACAAAGCAAAACTGAATGCTCTGTAGAACCAGTATGGTTTATTTAAAGCTCCTCATTATTTCATGAGGTTCATGGATCTACTCTTTGAAATTCTGTCCCACTCTAGCTACAAATAGCAATGTTACTGATTAGTAACAAACAGTCATGATCCTAAGACTAAATTCAAATGAAATTTTATAGGTTGTGTATATATATATATATATATATATATATATATAAAAGATATCTAGCTATATATCTAGATCTCTATATTTATATATCTGATCTCTCTCTCTCTCTCTCTCTCTCTCTCTCTCACACACACACACACACGCGCGCGCGCGCGCGCCAAAATTGTGAAAACAGCAAAAATCATTTTGTAGCTTTGGCAGACTCATGAAAACAATTAATCAATAATCTGACTGATTTTGGCATCCAATTTTTGTTAGCCAGGAAGAGTGAGTCTAGGGCAAAGCACTTTTTAGGTTATGTATTTGCAGCCATACGCAGCACATATAAAACACTGTCCATAAAACCAGCCAGAGTTTTCTTGGTACTGTAATCCTTTCTAAAGTCATGCTGCCCTTTGCACAGGAGATCATGTACAAACATAATTAAATGGAATCAGCACTAATCTTACCAAAAAATGGTAACTCAAATTGGTCAAAATAGCTATGGGCCTGTCTTTACTGGATTTTATTACATGTACTGCATCTGTTTGAGAATGAACTTTGGAACTAATTAATAGTAACCAGGAGAGTGAGGTAATGTTATGGCTGAACTTATCTGGAACAATTAGTAATGGTTCCTAGCTATGTAGGTCAAGATACTTTCAATATCCAAATATTCAAAAATTTATGATGGGGGGGCTTATTTGTGTTTTGAGGGGCTCAAGTGCACAATTACAAACTATCAATCTACATGTACAAATAGTAACTCTATTTTCTTTAATTAGACAAAAACTCTGCCTCCCTTATTCCCATCAAGTCATCCCTTATTCAAATGATTGCACTTAGATTACCTGCAGAGTAATGGATTATTCAGCATAAATAAGGGTGTCAGAATTCACATGATCTTTAGGCTAATAGTGGCAATCTAAGATGACTATAAGGGAGCAGATGAATAAAACAAGTCACTTATAACATTTGATGTTCACTAAAGATCAGCCAGCCATGATTTAAATTAATTTTACTGATGATATTTCCAACAATTCCAAGAATTCCTTTAAATTACCTAAATGAGAAGATATCTGTACAGCAAGTTTAGATTTGCAATTCATAGCCAATAGTTCACATCTATTCTTACTTTTCTTTAAAAAAAAAAAAAAAAAAAAAAAAAAAAAACCTAAGTCCCTTACATAATAGATAATTTTGTACTGCAACCATTCATAAGGTTAGATTCCCAGCTGAAATTAGACTAGCTCTCTGGAAAAAAATAATTTAAACTGAAAAATATTCTCTTTATATCTCCATGGACTTAAAAAAGGAATTATTTTTCAACACAGAAAATTATTTTTTGAGCTGAATGTTGTTTCTTAATGGATCTATGCCAATTTACACCAGGAAGGCCCTAGCCCTCTGTTCTTTCTGTAAACAAATCTAACAGTTCACATGAAATCTCTTTTACAAAACATCTACCTAACTCTTCATTTCTAGAGCATAGTCATCTCAAATCTCTCTATATTATTTTGTGGATAAAGCTTGCGTAAATGCTGCAAAAGCAGAGTTCTAAAACTCATTTCAATTACAATAGAATGCATCCCAGGTGATATTTTAACTATATTGGATGATCAGTTACCTTCCTTTAAATCAAGTCATTTATTTTCCAGACTGGCATTCAGGCAGTTTAAATTAAGATCATCCTCTCATTGAGATGCATGATTTCTAGGGTCAAAACAAAATATGTTCCCAAAAACTAAAACCAGAAGATATGTACCATAAAGCAAACTATATCACTAATATATAACATTTATCCTGCTATGTCAAAGAACTACTGTTGTTGTTTTAATGAGTTCCCTATGGAAAGATATAGATTGTATAAAGACTGATCCAACGCAGAGAGCAGAGGGCAGGAGAAGTTAGGAAAGGGGGAAAGTCTATATTACACACCCATGCAAAAGCACAATTAGTGAACTGGAGCTCCCAAACAACTATGAGGGACAGCAACTGCATGCTCCTGGCATGATTTAGGGGATGTATTTGGGCAACATGAGGACCAAGTCATATAGAGCAAGGCTAAACAAATACTGGTTTGGACTGCCGAACAGAATGTAGCAATCCATACAGTCAGCATGCTCTTCTAGAACCAGTGACTGCAATGCTACTGCTCATATGGGTCAACACCGTTTAACTTTAACATGTACAAGTGATCAAAAATCTGGCTTTGAATTAGCCAGAACTTCCAAGAACTACTCCACACTCTATTCCAGTGGTTTTCAAACTATGGGTTGCGACCCAATGCTGGGTGGCAGAATGTCAGGCACTGGTTCTCATTACAGCAGGAGGATCAGGTGACCAGTGGGGGTCCTAAGGCAGACTACCTGCCTGTCCTGGCACCACAGACTGTGCTGGGCCCCAGAAGTAGCCAGCAACAGGCCCAGTTCCTATGTAGTTGGGAAGAGAGTGCAGAAGGCTCTGCGCACAGCCCCTGCCCCCAAGCCCTAGCTCCGCACTTCCATTGGTTGGGAACCTGCTACTGGCTGCTTCTGGGGCACAGCATGGTCTGTGGTGCCAGGAGAGCAGGAAGCCTGTCTTAGCATCCCTGCTGCACTGCTGACCAGGAGTTGCTCATGCCCCAGCTCATGCCCCTGCTCTCCCCTAAAAGCTGGAGCTGCCCACTACACCCCAAAACTCTCACCTTCAGCCCCACCCCAGAGCCCACACTCTAATCAAAGTATGTTGGGTTGCAGGCATCAACAATTTTCTTCAACCGGGTCATAAAAAAAAGTTTGAAAACCACTGCTCTATTCAGGATATTTCTCCCCCTCTCCCCCGATAATAGGGTGAGATTTATAATAAACATTTAATAAGACAATGGAAAAATATACCTAGTATGCCAAAAATTCCCAAGTTTCAATAATCATGATATTTCGTTAGTAGGCTGGAGGCAAAGCAGTCAGCATTGATTTTTCTAAGACACTGCTCATCTTGCTGTCTACAGTACTGATACAGTAAGCAGATAGAGGGATCCATCATCAAGGCGTCAGCTTGCAGGACAGAGGCCTACATTCTAGAATAGTGTATTATGAATGGATGTAACTTAGTGCTTTCAGTGATGCAACAGTGAACTTTATTCTACTGAATATTTTACCACATTATAATTATATAGTATGGCATTTTCCCCTAAATACATTAATTTGATCTAGCTCTTAATATCGAAGTTAATATTTTAATTGCATGTATTTATAAGTAAACAATTATTCACCAGATGTCCTTTTTCTTGCAAAGTTTAATGAGTCACCTCTTGCTGAAGTTTATATTTATATATAGGAAAATTATATGTCTCCATCTGAATTAGAAATACAAAAGAAAGGAAAATCTGCTCAGTTTAGCTGAGGTTCTTCATGGTCCACATTAAATCAAGTGCATATATATATATATGCACACACACACACACACACACACACACAGTCTTATATAATATTTTATGCATTATACCACTATCATTATATATCACTATTATAAATTAAGTGTGAGGTTCCTTACAATGGGCTGCACATGCACATCAAAGTAACATAGAACAGCAGCACTTTTTTATGGTAGCCATAAATACCTCAGTTATAATCCATCATCCAATCTGCCCCATATTCACCCATGGCTGCATACCAAATTAGAGTAACACTACCTACCTGCAATGGTTATTATGAGAATTAGTTACATTACTCATTAGGGCTAGATTGTGACATGCTGGATCAGCCTGGAGCTGAACTTCAGGGAAAGCATGGAGACATTCTTAGAGCAACAGAATGCATCCACACCACCATTTACACACACACACACACACACACACACACACCCATCCCTGTACACCCAGTATACTCCTCACTCACTCTACTCTGGACAGATGGCTTAAAGGCTCCACACATCCTGCTACCTTTCACCCTTTCTCACCCACTTTGGGAGGACCAAGGAGCAGCTAACGCTTGCTTTGAGCACAGAGAGTGCCAATCTGCCTAGTCCTTACTCTAATTTTTCCAAGTCAGGAGAGAGAACAGTAGCTATATCCCTTTTCCCACTGTACACCCCTTACTAAAGGCTAAGCAGAATCTACCCCTTAATATGTGTACAGCTTTTTCACTATGTGAAAAAACAGAGATAATAATCTGCTATCTATTTGAGAGCTTGTCTGTGAGTAAGCTAGTCTGTCTGTCTGTACATCTATATTTTCAAGAACTCCTAAATGGTAAGAGCTACATAGACCAAATTTGGTATGCAACTTCTTCTTACCATAACTTAAAGCAAGGCAAGGGTTTGGTTGTGCAGGGGTGAGGAGCTGCAGCTGAAGCTCTCTCCCACCCCAATTCACACAGGGACACATGAACCCATACAGAAAAGAGACAATTACCAGGCAGGGGGCCACATCAAGGCAGGACTGCCCCAAACCCGAGCCTCCCATCCTCTAGGCATCATTTAGGGGAGGGCAGCTGCAGCTTCTCTCCATTCATACAGGAACATTACCGGCTGTTCTGCTCCCTCCCTGATGGAGGGGAAAGTGCATCGTTTTCTCCATTTCCTGGGTTGGGGAGCACAAGGGCAAAAGAACCAGGACCTACCCCAGCTGGGGGACATGCATTCCTCCCTTAGCTGTGCCCACTGGAGCTGCATTGGCCATGGAGAGGCACTTCTCACCTGGCCCCAACCTGCTGCAGTGAGAGAGGGCTCTGGCTGTTCTCTCTCCCTGGGGAATCCTGCATACTGAACCCCTCATCCCCACCCCCATCCCAAAGCAATTATTTAAATTAAGAAAAACAAAAAAAATAAACAAATTAAGAACCTGAGCAACACTGGGTAAATCTTCTATAAATATTTATTTATTATTATTTTGATAACGTTGTAACCTTAAGTGTAAATCTTGAGCTTCACTTAGTGTTGTACTCAGGGATGTTAACATTACTTTGAATAAAAGTAATTATTTTGGATTAACAAAGTATCAATTATATATGACTGGCAGTTGCTTGTAAACTGGACAGATCAAATAACTTGTGTATGTTCAGATCTTTTTGGAAGTGAGGTTTTCACAATACGAGTAGAGTTTTCATGTTTTTAAAAAAGCATGTTTCTTCTT
Source organism: Rafetus swinhoei (assembly GCA_019425775.1). Taxonomy (NCBI): domain Eukaryota; kingdom Metazoa; phylum Chordata; order Testudines; family Trionychidae; genus Rafetus; species Rafetus swinhoei. The sequence continues at coordinate 119,147,078 of CM033449.1, forward strand.
TACAGATATCTCCTTCATTGATAATCCAGCCTTAGTGGAAACTGGCTTTGGTCAGATAGCAACAAAGGAAAGATGTGAGTTATGACAGTGTCGTTTAAACTTCCAAGTATAGCTATGTACATAAGCAACACCTGTCCACAAGTACAGCTCAACTAAATCTGAATTAAAGACAATGGGCCTGAGTTTGCGGTCACTTGCACTACTGTAAATTAGGATTAACTCCACTGAAGTCAATGCAGTTACACTAAGGTAATACTACTGTATGCATGTATGTATGCTTAATGAATGTCACAACTCCTGATGACTTCAGATGGAACCTCACATGTGCCTGAAGAAAAAAAATTCTACCCATTGTCAGTGTTGGAATTCATGATAATATTATGAGTTTTGCTACATTTCATGTTTATTTTAATGCCCCAGGTCTTGGATTCACGTGAATATAGAATCACATGAGCTATTTGTGGAGAAAGTAGAGTAGACTTTCCAGAATCCAAAAATATTGTGGGAGAGAGGCTGGAGATCATAAAAGCAAGGTATGGCTTGGTTATTAATATTGTGTATCTAAATAAATTAAATCTATAAATAAAAAGATCTTTAGCTTGTATTTGATTATTTCTAAGCTTAATTTATGCCACTTAAGAGTTACTCATCTAACACAGGTTGCTAGATGTTAACAATAAGCCAGTATGTAAGCAAGCATCACAACAAAAATGTCCGTTAAAAAAAAGGGGGAAGAAATCCCTCAAGCCATTTCAAAGACGCTGGACAAAACCTGGAGTAGGTTTTAATTCTGCAAAAACTTCCTTCTTGTTTTGTTTTGTCAAATCAAACTCCAAATTATGAATAGTCCCTATTTGACCTGAATAGTTACATTCAGAGAGGGTTCAGAAATATTCTAGTTTGTCCATCTCTAACTAATCCAACAGACAGACAATCACACATCAACAGCTAAGAGAAACAGTTGGACTATGTAACAACACTAAGGAGTTAAGCTTTGTGTCCCTAGTAGTGCAAGGCACACAGAAAGCATTCATTCATTGGCACTCTTGGCATGTATAATCAGAGAGTTAGGGAAACAGGAGAAAAAATTCCTTCCAGATTCCCCACAGCTATTGCCATTCTGATATTCTATTCCTCTCACATGCTGGTAATGGGCCTTCCATACACACAGAAGAAGTTGAATACCAGAGTCAAGAGTCCCTGTTTGGATTTGAGAATTTTGCTGAGTTCCAGCTTTAGCTGTCAATTCCCTTTAACATGTGTGATAGTCACAACATAGAGGAGTCTCATCAGTTTTTAGACATAAGTGAGTACACCAGGGTTTTAGAGAGTCAGCACACCTAGCAGAAATCCATTTCAACAGGTCACTTACTGCAATAAAACCTCACAGTACTGAGTCTCAGACCCCAGGTCAAATCAGCTTAACTTTGAAGGCTAAAAATTGCAGCACACGTGCTTAGGCTTCAGTTGGAGCTCTGAAATCCATTCCCTTTGCAGGATTTTAGAGCCTTCAGATTAGGCTTGAATGTCTACAATGCATTTTTTAGCATCACCGCCTAACCCAGCTGATCCAGACATGTTGTGTGCCTCTTATTGCAGTGTAGACATATCTCAAAGTAGCATGTCATCTTCCCTGCTTTCCAGTAGTACAGCATCCCATGATGGCAAAGATAGGAGCGGAACAGTTCTCTGAGCTATTTTGCATGATTCTGCTCTGCTTGAAATTCTGAATTTGGCCCTCCAAATTGAGGGTTCTCTCTCTGCTCTAATTCCCTATATGTCTACACTTGTACCCTAGTTCGAACTAGGGATGCAAATGTAGGCATTCGAAATAGTAAATGAAGCCAGGATTTAAATATCCCACGCTTCATTAGCATAATCTCAGCCCCACGCTGTTTCGAAACCCAGCTGTTTCGAAAGTGAAAGTGCGCTCCAGGCCGCGTTAGTTCGAATCAAACCCCTTGGTTTGAACTAATGTTACTCCTCATTTTTTGAGGAGTAAAGTTAATTCAAATCAAACCCCTTGGTTCGAACTAACACAGCCTGGAGCGCACTTTCACTTTCGAAACAGCTGGGTTTCGAAACAGCGTGCGGCTGAGATTATGCTAATGAAGCGTGGGATATTTAAATCCCGGCTTCATTTACTATTTCAAATGCCTACATTTGCATCCCTAGTTCGAACTAGGGTGCAAGTGTAGATGTACCCTATGGGTGTATGCACCTGTGCTTAGCTCCCCAATTGTAAACATTCAGGCTCATCTTTGTAAGGACTGTGCCAAACCTTCTGAAATTTTAAACTTTTCAAACACTAGGGAAGTAAACTTCTGTAATATTTCTGACAATTCATGGAGCAAATGAAATGGATTCTTACTTAAATGTATATGGTGCCACTGCAGACTACATCTCTCTTCTGACATGGTGCAAAGTAAGCTTTCCAAGAAATGGGATTCTCCACTACTTTCGTTCTTATGGGTTGATAAGGCAAAGCCATCTGGTCCACAATCAAAAGTAAGGGCAAGGAACAATGGTAAGAGAAGACTGGCCAAAATGACTGACAGTTTAACTCTTATGACTCTATTCCTGTTAAAAAGAAAGATAGACTTCATGGACTATGGAAGGTTTTAGTTTCTTTTTCTCTAGATAAGAGCAGATTTTCAAAGATATTGTGGTTGTTTTTAGATGTTTTATCTGTACTTCATTGTTCAATATATTTAATGTCTAATTAGGTCATTGATCTCAATCGTGCATGAAAAGGGGAAATAGGAAGATATTAGTGTGCCTAACAAAGTGGTATAAAGAAAGACACTAGATAAATTATTTGCTTTAAAAATGTTTAACTTCTAGGCTATTAATGTGATTTGTTTGTATTCTGCAAGAGTTGGTACAGCACCTATTAGCCCATCCTCTCCATCTTAAAATATTGTATAGCAGTGGTTTACAAGTTTAGAACAGATTTTAAAGTTAACCAATGGTTTTCACTGGTGATGGATATGACCAGGGGAAACAGCTGATATGATGGGCTATTTCCTTATCATGTCTTGCCCACATTTTAAGTTTTTATTTATGTTGGTACAGCTGTTACTAAAAATAGAGGTGGAGGAAGTACCTTCCTAACAGTGATTTCTTATCAAAAAGGGATTTCTTCTCTCTGGGTACGTCTACACTTGCTCCCTAGTTCGAGCTAGGGATGCAAATGTAGCCGACCAAAATTGCTAATGAAGCGGGGATTTAAATATCCCACGCTTCATTAGCATAATCTCACCCACGCGTTATTCCGCTCGCCAGCTGATTTGAACCAGGACGTGCGCTCCGGGCCGCGTTAGTTTGAATCAAACCCCTTGGTTCGAACTAATGTTACTCCTCAAAAAATGAGGAGTAACGTTAGAATCAAACCTCTTGGTTCGAACTAACTAATGCATCCCGGAGCGCACTTCCTCGTTCGAATCAGCTGGCAAGCGGAATAACGGGTGGGTGAGATTATGCTACTGAAGCGCAGGATATTTAAATCCCCAATTCATTAGCAATTTCGGTCGGCTACATTTGCATCCCTAGCTCGAACTAGGGAACAAGCGTAGACGTACCCTCTGAGTCTACAAAGAAAAAAGAAAGCTGAGATCAGAACAAAGCTAGCCAAGAATATATAAATGTTTATGGTCCCTATTCTGCAGAATATTAGGCTAGATTACATTATAAATTGAACTACGCAGATACACCAATTTAGCACCCTGTGCTGACACTATGTTGATCGGAGAGCATCTCCTGATCAACAAAGCTACTGCCCCTTATAGGGGTGAAGTACCTATGCCTGTGGGAGAAGCCTGCCCATCAGCATAGGCTTCATCATTAGGGATGTTAAATTTAGATTAATTAAGTAATCAGATCGTGAATGGGATTTCCATCAACTATTCGATTAATCTATAAGGGCGCCTCCGCCTTTGAACTGTAGCAAGAGTCCTACTGCTCTTGCTACAGTTCAAAAGTGGAAGCCACACAGGGAGCATGGGACCTGCAGCACCTCGGCCTTTGAAATGTACAGAGCCTTAGGGATCTTTTACATTTCAAAAGCAGAAGTGAGTACGGGGTTAGCAGGGGACTCCCTCACTAGCTCCGGACTCCCTGCAACACCTGAGCCTTTGAAATGTACAAGAGCCCTGGTGGGGGCTCTTGTACATTTCAAAAGCAGAATCAGCACAAGCGGAGACTGCTTCAGTCCCCGCTTCGCCCTGTTTCCTCTGTGCCGCTACTTCACCTGCCGAGACGGTGCTGGGAAGAACCAGCTTTTAAGACGGCTCCCCTCAGCACCAGGTCCTGCTCTCCCGCCCCGCCCCACCCCACCCCCCCGCTCTCTGATAGAAGCAGCAAGGGGGGAGGGAAGCGACTAGTCACATCACTAGTCGACTATCCAATAAGCCTCTACTGATCGGATAGTCAACTAGTCTCTTACAGCCCTATTCATCATCACTGAAGTGCTACAGCTGCCCCAGTGCTGAAGTGTCAACCTGCACTTACATGTGCACATCATGTGACATACGTGATCTATTCTTGTGCACGCAACTATTGCGCCAAGAGCTAAGTGGATTGCAAATGTGTTGGGAAGCTACTTGAAACATCAGGGAGACAAGGCCCTGGCTCAAAAGCAGAGGAATGAACCAAACAAGAATCTGACAGTATTGCTTTGCAATGTGGTAGGATTCTGCATAAATTAGGGACAGGACAGGGGGACCTGAAGGGCAATATTTTTCCTGCAGTGGACAAGTACAAATATGAATAAAAATGGGACATCACTTCCAACCAGAACAATTCACCTATGAAGTATGCTAGGGGATAACTGAGTCTGGATACAGCAATTAATCACCATATTATTTATAGTACTTCAGGAGCAGCTCACACTACATTAATCAGGGATAACTTCTGCTTAATTAACAAGGCTGCCAAAAATGTCAAACAAGCCCATAAAAAAAAAACAGAATTGAGGAATAAAGAATTAACAGGGGATTGATAATCATGAACTATACAAAGTTCAATTCATCAAGGTCTTTCTCCCAGTTTAACTTCCCACAGTGTTTCTGACTGGTAAATGTTATCTAGGTAAGACCCACTCCATAGCATGCCAGAACAACAGGAATAGAACAACTTACATAATAGTCAGTCAACCACACTATGGTTTTGTAGGTTTCACCTGGAATTTTTTTAATGCCATCCACACTTTACAACTTATTTTTTAAGTTTAAAGTAAGAGCAGAAAAGTGTCTGGCTTTTAATTAGCATGGCCACTTGGATAAGAGGGTTATGGTTCATGTATTCCACTTAGTATACAGCCTCTAACTTTGTGTGGACTGTCTCTTCAAGATAGCAAATGGAGCTGTGGAGCATTTACTGTTAAAGTGCATGTTAACCTCACATCTAATTATAGAACCTTGAGACTGATTCAAAGAAAGTCCATTGTTTGTTTTGTAATGGCTCATAAAATACAACTGTTTGTCATATATGAAAGACAGTGTAACTCTTACACTTATATTACTTGAAAGGAAGTTTAGTAATTAAAACTAAGTGAAACATTAGTGAGATCTGTGGAATATTTCTAATTTGCATGTTAGGCATATGCAAATTAGAAAACAAGATCTAGTTTAAAGGAAGATAAAATTTCACAAAATTACATGGCTATTAAAGCAGCTTATATGCTAAGAAGTATTCTGATTTACATAAGCAAATTTATTTCAATTAGTACATGCAAATGGTAATTATATCAAGTCAAAACAAATTTTTATTGAGAGCACATACAATTATAGAAAACATTAATGAATCTTTCAAGTTTAAGACTTCAGTTGGAAGGGATGCTGAATAAAATATAGGAAAAGCACTTCTATTATTCAGAGCAGAGTCTTGAAAGTTTAAGTTGAACCATGATGCAACTGTAATTAGCTTTCAATCAGTCTGTTAGCATGTGCTCTGCAGACCTCCAAAAGAATTAACACTTCAAATAGAAATGTCAAAAGAGTGTCTTATGCTTCTTTACCATGTCAAAAGACAACAAAACAGAAGAGAAAGCTGTCTAAATGTGATATGATGAAACACCTAACTTGATCAAAAAGAGTCTGTCCGTCTATTTTATAGATGTGGATAAGGTGAGATTTTCCAAAACACTCATCATTAGCCTAACTCCTCTTGTTTAAATCAAAGAGAGTCTTTCAACTGGCACCAGATATATGTTTGTGTACATATGTACATACACATACTTCTGATGCCAACTGAAAGGCATATATTATACAGGAGACCCCTGACTTAATATCCCCCGCATTTACAACCATTTTTTTCCATGCAAGGTAACTCCTAAAAACCCCCAATTTACGTCCGCAGCTCATATTTACGATGACGTACAACACAGACTCCACACATCATCCCAAAACAGAAAATGCACAAGGTCAGTCAGACTCACCAGTCTGCAGCTGCTGCTTGACCTGCGCGCATCTCTACCACATCCGTCTTCACTTTTTAGTTATTTTTGTGCATTATTTGAACTATTTAGTTTTGTTTTTCTCCATTTCTGTAGTCAATTTTGGTATTTTTAGGGTATGAAAAGGGTTTCCCAAGAATGGAACTGCCATTTATAACATTGTGCCTATGGGAAATAATGGTTCAACTTGCGACAGCTTGACTTATAATGGTTCTCCAAGAACCAATTAGGTCGTAATGTGGGGGTCATCTGTATTATACTATTAAATGAAATGCAAACATCTACATTTCATGATTCTTTAACAAAGAATTTACTTGAATCAGGTTAAAAAAAAAAACCCAGGGTATTTGAGGGTAGCTTTTCTAGGTAAAAGAGAGAAGAGACAGAATGGAAGAGATGTCAGAATACTGCAAGGATGAGCTTACAAAAGATACAGGGATCTAGAAAAGCATAATACGAAGCTCTGGCTTTCACACTTGACAAAGCTGCCTCTCTGGTACAAAAATCAGTAGAACAGGCACCGTTACTATTACCAGTTTATATGCTTGTTTGATATAGTTTCTTTAAATGGCACATTTTGTACACAGCAAGTCTGTTTATCTTACTGACTTATGAAGCACACTTGTTCCACTCATTCTATTGGGCTCTAAAGACTGCCAAGAGATCATTCAAAACACACTTAAAGTAAGACTATGAACGATCCTGTTGCCTGAATAATGGTGTGGTCTCTAGCCTTGTTTTAAAGCCATTAGGGAAAATAATAGCCCTACTGCTACTTCAGTTCTGATTCTGAGCCATCTCCTGACAACTCAAATATATTAGCAGACTGCATTTTACATCAATGGGCCCTGAAGAAGGAATCCTACATTGTAAGGTACTGAAAAGATTAAGAAATATGGGTTTCACTGTTTCATTACAATCCCTTAAAATGAAAATATCAATCAAGAAGCTTTTCTATTATTCAATTTCTCTGTAGGATTTTTTTTATATTTTGTTAGTGTTCATCAAATGAAGGATGACAATGTTTGAGCTTGTACATTATCATTTCTTGTTATACATACAAAGCAGTAAAATATTAGGATAAGAAGTTGTGGAAACTCTGAGGTAAGTCTTCTAAAAGTGTGAAGAGCTAAAATACAGCTCCATATCTACCCAACAGTAGTTATCCACGATGAATTGCTTAAGACTTCTTTGGGCAGGATCTTTCATTTCTAATGCATTCAAAACTCCCATTAAAACCAATATGAGTTCCAAATACCCAAGGAATGAAAAAATATCAGTCTGTTTTAGTCACTTTGCTTTCGGTTCTACTTTCAGTTTCTGAAATAATAATATGACTTGGTTCTGCCATGTAGTGAACTACCTGACAATGATCATGTCATCAACTTTTAACTAAAGGCACAATCCTACTCTAAATGAAGTCAACAACATTGATTTATTTCAGCAGGAGCTGATCAGACGATAAATTTGTGTATAGAAATTAAGTGCAAAATAAAAGTACAGGGTTTCCTAATTCCTGAAAATATATGTTGAGTGTAAAATCCTTCCTGCACTCATCTCCAGTTGCTGTCCTGTTTTTATCATGGCAAACTACTCCTAGAACCTTACATCAGAGGTTAAACCGTTCAAACAGAATTAGAAGAGAGACAATTTACTGGTGAATAATGGAGAACAAACTTTAGCAACCTTATGGAAAACATCTAACATTTTCATCAGCAAATGTTGAAAGCCATTTATTCTGCCTAAGACAGACAAAAAAATGGACAAAAACAGTTTAGACCCCAAGAAAACAACAATATACATTCAGAAATGAATCAACAAGAAAACCCAATCAAGTAACGGGCTAAAATCCAGAACCCAGAACAAAACAGAACCCACCAAATTATGCCACCAATTTAAAAATGTAGAACAAAGTGATAATAAAAAAGCAGAACTGCAAACATTCACTTTGATGAAATAACTATCAGCCAGCACAACCTCTCTTATGTGCCACATGACACTATTAAGTTATCAGCAAAGCAGAAGAATAGCCTTAGCTTCCATTAACTTCCACAGAGACACAAAATTAGAAACAAGGTCCTCCTGAAACTTCTAGTACAGGGTGCACCTCTCTAGTCCAGCTCCCACAGGAACTGACCGGTGCCAAACCAGAGAATTTGCCAAACCACTGAAGGTCAATATTGTTCAGCAACACTTCCACTGCTTACTGGGCTCTTAGCAGACGCTTAGGGGTAAATTAGAGCTAAATAACAGCACAGAACACTGACAGCCAGGACTGTTGGCTCTAAACAAACTTTATTATGGGACTGCAGAAAACTTGGCCACACGCATGATAAATGAACATCCAACTAAATAAATCATGCCAGACCACAGATGTTGCCAGACCAGAGAGTGCCACACTTGAGAGATTCAACCTGTACATCAGTGTTTCTTAAACTGTGTTCTGTGGCACACTGGTGTGCCACGAGGCAGTCGGAGGTGTGCTACAGAGAACAACAGAATTAAAAAAATGGCCACCCTTAAAGGGGCAGGTGACTTTTTTTTCCTCAACTTTCCCCCTGACCCTCTTTCCCCCCAGACCCCCTTTTTTTTTTTTTTTGCGCTCAACAAAAAAATCCTTGGTGTTCCTCATAAAAATAAATTATTGTTTGGTGTTCCTCGGTCTTAAAAAGTTTAAGAAACACTGGTGTACATGTAAGCTGGGTCTACCCAGGCCAGTTAGCAGGCACACACTGATGTTCAGCTGTGACCATGAAGATAAGCCCTAGAATCCAATCAGATGCTTCTTACAGCGAGTCAGCTCCCTTTAAGATATATCACTTTGTACATCTCTCACTCAAATTTTGAGATACCAGCTTCCCCCCACCCCTTTTTTAATATTAAAAAAACACTTCTTGAAACTTAAATTTCCTGTGGGGAACCATCAAGACAGATGGGGAGAAAAACAGCCTCCTGACACTTGTCCAGTAATGAAGAACCCGGTATTTGTTTTTTTCTAAGCAGTTCTTGCTGCAGCAGGACAAACTAAGGGACTACACAGTATATGTAATTCACTTTTCACAAAACAGTAAACTGGAAAAATGTATAGGAATCCAAAAACAATTTTCAAAAGAGCCAAATGTTGAAACTAGTTCATTTTTAAGCTTAAAATACTTAAACATGCTTAACATTAAAATCTTACTGAAAGACAGGAGTGTGTATGGGGGGGGGGGGAGGAGGTAGCATATGCAGAATGAATGCAGTGTGATAATATTGTGGGCCTCTGAGAATTGCTTTTCTACTGGGCAATTTCTACTTTGTGCGAAAGCAACTGTTATGCTGTCTCATGGAGGCATTTACGAGGTCCAAAAGGAACACATATTTGGAAGCAATTCTATGAAGCATTATTCAGTGTTATATGTGGCAATTAAGAAAAGAACATTAAATAGGCAAAACATGCTTTTCCTCATGTCCTCCTGAAGGAGAAAAGTAACAGACAATTTGGCTTTAGAAATGAAAATCATTTAAAAACTATTACAATATTAAACCAAACTAATTTACCTTTAAGAATATTATTCCATTCAACTGGTCCTGTATTTCAACCCAAGGGAAAACTATTGCTAGCCTCAATGCTGACTGCCTTTACAGAGCATGTACGCTGCATAATAAACTCTTTGGGATGTATATATCATTCATTTGGGAAGAGCTTTAAAGAACATCAGACATTTGGAACTCCAATAGAAAAATCAAATTTCCTTCCATTTGTTTGACTGCTGGGAAACACTTTACATCTTTAGTAAAGTCAGCAAACCCTATACCATCAACAGACTAAGCAGATGTACATTTCCCTCAAAGAAATAATAATAAAGAATAAGAAAAGAAGTGTGCCATTTTCCTTAATCGAATTCTGCGACAAGAGCAAAAGGGAAACCACAATGTGCACTTTGCTGATTATTAGGCTTGTGGATTATTTTAATCCTTTAACGTGAATTTAAATGAGTACCTACTGATTTAAAATACTCTCATACTAATTCTGATGCATCTCAGCAGAGTTCAATTTTCAAACTTACCCTTTTCTCTTATAAATACCCAAGGCTAAAACTCCATCTTGATAACCTCATAGGCTTTTAATACTTAATCCATTGAAAATACACTAAATCAACACTGCAGGTATGCTAACAGTATCTAATCTATACTGTTTTAGTGTGCATCAAGAGTAATAGGTTTTGATACTTAACCCAACATAGTAATTGTAAATTGCACTGTACTATTAGATATTTTTACATTTATACATATGTACACATATCCAAAAACTGCCCAAAATTTAAATAATTTTAACATTGCAAAGCCAAGCACTTAAAAGTTAGGAAAAGCCAGATTTAAGGTTGCTAATGCAACTTTAATTCCATCCCGTGTGTATACTTTATGATATAATTGTTAATTATATGATCACATACTATTTCTTCCACAGGAAGCCTGCCTCATTCCAAGTACAGAATGCCTGTGCTATCTTCTGGATATTTCTTTTAATCTTCATAATTCAGTGTGTAGCCCCATGCATTATTTACTGACCACCATGAAAACTCCACACTGAGTACAGGATTATTAATTGCATCATTAGCATTTTATAGCCATTCATATTTTTACAGCAGAGCTCTCATTGACTGAAGTCACAGTTGTGAATCCTAAGCACTTCTTCTAATCCGATTCCATGCGTCTCAAGTTGACTATCCAGAAATGGAGGAATAAAATGGTCACTTGTGAAAATTCTGGATTATGTGACTTGCTCAGCATCATGCAGGTACTCTGCGCGGCAGGAACAGAATCCTTCTGTCTTGTGCAGAGAATGAAGTATGGGTTTATGGGGGGGGGGGGCGGAGGGAAAGAGATCAGTTGGTCATTGTGTAACTGGAGACCATACCATAATGCGCATGTACGGAATAGATTAATTAAGTTTCCACAGGCAACCTTCAATCTGGAATTTTCTACTTTTTGGGAAAAGGAGGCTATTGACCTAGGGCAGTAGCTGGAGCTCCAGGCCCTTTTAAACTGCTGCCGGAGCCCCTGACTGTGAAGTCTGTGCAGAGCAGAAGGACTAACAGGGAAAAGCTAACCCCCAGGCTGCCACCCTCTGTTCAAGTTCCCACCCCATCCAGGAGGGTCTGGGGCTAGCCCTCCCCCACCTTACACAGGGGCCTGGCATTTCTGTCCTCAGCCCAGGCGGTAGAGGCTATAAACTATTCTCCCTCCCTCTGTGCTCCAGCTTGTCCCCAGCTCCCTCTCCTCCTATTCACCAGCCACCATACTCCATTGCCATCCACCCCCACTTGCCATGTATGTCCCAGTTCCTGGCCCCTTGTCCCTCTACGCTGCCTCCACCTCCTGCCCCCTTCATTTTTGTAGCTATTTCTCTCACTGCTCCCTGTCCACTCTTCTGCTCTTGTCCCTCTCTCTCCTGCAAACCCCTCCTCCCCATACTCTTGTTCCTCACACTCCACTCTCTTACATTCAAATAAGACAGCTGAACAGCTTCCTGCTTCTTATTCCAGCATGGGTGCCAACACAGAGAAAACAAGAGAGATTCTTGCAGTTCTCAGTTCCTGTCCTGACCACCACAGTTACCTCTGACTGTCAGAACAGGCAATTACAGGAAAACTCCAGCTCATTCCCTGCACATGTGAGATGGAGTATCCTCAGTTCGAGGCACATAGGAGATGAGAGAGGCTGAAGTATGGTCAGTGCAGATGTAATCTTCTAGACAAAATTTAGCCGCCAATTACAAAATATTTATTGTGTATGCTGAAGCTATTTCAGATGTTCATAACTTATCAGAGGCTGGGCAAAAGGCACCACAACAAATGCCCTTATCAAATTTCAAGTCCCTGCTCTATGACATGGAGGAGCAAGACCATCTCAATGGATTATTTTTTGAAGTTTTTTCTTCACTCAGGAACAGGGAAATTTTAATCTCATCTTCTCCAAAATGGTTTAACTGATTTAGCTGAAATTTTCCAAAAAGAATCAGCCAGAGGCCAATCTCAAGCATGGAAAATGTCAGCTCAAATAGTTACCATTTGCCAAAGTTTTGTAACAAAAAACAGAATCTTAATGCTATGTATTGGGCATCTTTTACTAAAATCAGTGCTACCAGCTCTGACATTAGCAGTTCTACTGAGAGATATATGTACTCAATCTAGAAATGTTTTAAATTATGTATTTTTCTAACATGTTTTCCTAAAGGATTTTGAAAAGTATTCATCTCAGCACAAAGTTAAATATCTCATTTTGCATTTATTTTAAACCTATATTTTAGCTTGTTACTGGAGACAAGAGTACCCTCACATCTGAATTTTTAAACAGCCACGTTCTGATATCTTAGAATTGCTGGAGTCATACCTTGGAATGTATTGGAGAACCTACAGTGAATTTCATTTTGATTGTAATAAAAGCAAAGCCCTCAGTATCGATGAAGTGAATGAGTTTCCAATAAATGTAGTAAAGACAAAATCCAATTCAGAACTCTGAAAAGAACTGCGGTGATGCAGGCACACTTGCTTTAATTTTATATAGGCCAAAGGCATAGAGTATACAATTTTTATCAGATTGGACTTCCCTGGACCAGCACCTTTGAGACCGGAGAGAGGGCAATTCCAGCTATCAAGGGATGTGAAGAGTAAAAAGAAAGGTTTCTACAGGCATGTTAGCTATTAGAGGGTGATCAGGGTCCCACACCTTCCCTTACTGAATGAGGGAGGTAACCTAGGGTACATCTAAACTACATCCCTCTTTCGAAAGAGGGATGTAAATTAGACATATCGAAATTACAAATGAAGCCAGGATTTGAATTTCCTGCACTTCATTTACATAATCACATCACGGCCTTTTTTTTTTTTTTTTAAAAACACTATTTCGAAAGTGAAACCACAGTCTCAATGTGGTTCTTTCAAAAATAAAAGCCTTTTTTGAAAGATCCTGTATTCCTCAAAAATTGAGGTTTACAGGATCTTACAAAAAAGGCTTTTCTTTTCTAAAGAACTGCGTCTACACCACAGTTTGACTTTCAAAATAGTGTTTTTGGAAAAAACGCTATGACGCAATTACGCAAATGAAGCATGGGAAATTCAAATCCCGGCTTCATTTGCAATTTTGATATGTCTAATTTACATCCCTCTTTCGAAAGAGGGATGTAGTCTAGACATAGCCCTAGTGATAGATGTGGGGAAAGCTGAAGTACTCTTTTTTTTTTGCCTCTGTCTTCACAGACAGGGTCAGCTCCATTTGTGTGATTTCACAAATATTTTTTGTCCTTGGTCAACCTTTATAACCTTTAGCAAAAGTTCTGTCGTATGATTTACAATGGCACCAGAATGTGTTACATACATATATATATATAAACACACACACACACACACACACACACACAAAGCTACTTGGCTTGCAGTCACACACACATTTCCTGCCTAGCCAGACAGCTCTTTCTATGTGTTGGACATGCAATAAAGAAATCATTTTTTTTTTAAATCTGTTATTTCAAAATAAAATTTCACACTGGCTTGAGATGTCTCTCCTATTTCCCTTCTTCCTCCTTCCATCCCCCATCTCTACTGTTACCATGAAGACACTGCTGGCATGCATGCTCTCCCATGAGGCTCCCTTTACTAGTGTACTCTGCTGTTTCCATGGATATGCCCATCTGTACATTTTGTATCCCTTTTGAAAAGGAAAAACACCTTCACCTGTCTCAGGAGACAATGTGATGTCCCTGACTCACAGCAGTCATTTAACAAACAGGAAAGAAGTGAGCTCCAAAGTCTCCATTCCCCATTCTAGCCTAGTTTAACTACTAAAGGTGCTGTAAAATGTCATCTCTGCTAATATACTCAATAACCCTTTCAAATTATCTGAATGCAATGTTCACCTGCATGTAAATACCATGGAAAGGCAAGGATGTAGAAAGATGCTGTCCAGAAAGTGACAGGGAACCTTAATACATAGGACTGCATTCCTTAGTGAGCAAATCTGATCCTGAGTTTTCTTCCCCTCGCACAAAACATCTGATTGTCAAAGGGGGGAAAAAAAAGATGGCTAGCATGCCAAAAGTAGTGGTCCATCCGTAGAACTATGCAGGGCTAGTGGTACAGTCTATTATATGACCATTTTCAGTTGGTCATATTTAGAACTCAGGGGGCAGGGAGAGAAAACTATTCAAAAATTTTGTTCAAAAATTTTGTAAATAAATTTCTATATAAAATTAGGATTAAAAGTTAAAAACCTTCAAATTCCACAAACTGAAAGTTCAAGTCAAGTTGGCAGTCACCCTCTGGGGGGGGGGGGGAGGGTAGAGACTGAGCAAGACAACAGGGTGAGAAGCTTCAACAGTGGAGGTTGGGGGCAAGGAGAATGGATGGAGACAAGGAGTCAACACGAAAGAGGGTCAGAGTTGAAGTAAATGGGATGAAGTTACTGGGTAAACAAGAGTGCACTCCCCCTTCAGAGCCTGGAATCCTGAAGTTTTACTAATATTCAATAATATTTATGAAGCACTCAGATACCATAAAAACGAGTAGTCCTTGTAGTACCTTAGAGTCTACAAGGTGTCACAGGACTACTCGTTTCTAAAGTTACAGACTAATTCTGAGATTTCAGATACCACAGTAATCAATTCAACACTACAGATGAGCCCATTTGGAAATTAATAATTCTGTAAATTCAGTACAGGAGGGCCACACAATGCCGCACAGGCTACACAGTGAAGAGAAAGCAAGATATTGGATAACTGTTCACTAATTAAGCACAATCCATCCTATGCCACAGAATGAGAAAAAAATAGTACAGGTTGGACCTCCCTGGTCTGGCACCCTGGGGACCTAACTAGTACCAGATGAAGGATTTTTCTGACCAGGAGAGGTCATTTCAGGCCCCCTGTTGCCTGTCCCCCACCGTCATCCCCTCCACCAGGCTTCCTGGCTCCCCAGGGCCGTCCTTAGGATTTATGGTGCCCTAGGTGGGATTATTAAACTGGTGCCCCTATGCCTGACTTGCTCTTAACAACACAAACATAAGCTTATAGTATTGGTGCCCCAGAAATACTGGTGCCCTAGGCAACTGCCTAGTCTGCCTATGGCTAAGGATGGCCCTGTGGCTCCCCCTGCAGCCCAGCTGACTTGCACACCAGCTCCTGGCCCCTCCCCAGTCCAGCTGAGCCCCCTGACAGCTCCTGGTGCACCCCCCCCCCTCCACAGCCAGCTGAGCTGCATGCCGGCTCCCTAAGCCATTATCCCCCGCCCCCCCAATACACCCATACACAAACACACTCCCCTGCAGCATGCCAGGACTCTCTGATCCTGGAACATCATCCGTGGTCCGGTATGACCTCAGATGTTCCAGGACCAGAGAATCCCAGATTTTAGAGGTGCAATCTGTATATGATCAACACTATGGAAGACTATATCATAATACATAACACACAGTGAGCTAAATTAAGCTTCCACGTGTGCAACCTTAATTATAAAGTTACCTACATTTTGATGCTTGACTTTGCTACCTCAATACTGTTTAAAACAGGTTATTTGTATGTGCGCACGCTTGCACTTGTTTATACAGAGCTAGCCATGACCTGCATTCCAGTAACCTTGACTTTCCTCACCACATAATCACACACTAAAATTCAAAAGCTTTGCTATGGACCTGCCCCTGCAATGGTAGGTCTGACTGACCTCAGGAGATGCAAGATCAGGCTTCTAGCACTTAACTTTAAATAATGTTATTGGTCCTCATTCAAGGGCTGAAATGTTGGGGAGGCGGAGGAAATAAATAAGGCCTTTGAATATTACAATTTTGGTTTTAGCAATTTACTTCAATATTTAATTCTTTCTCGCATTTCTCTAACAGTTAGATTAAGTAATCAGGGCCAGGATCATGCCACCTCCTCCCCATTGGGACTGCTCACATTCATAAAGCTACTCATATGCTGAAATGCAGAACTACGACCTAGGTAATTTTCAATTTTCTTTGTGGCCAATTTTGTAAATACCCTTTACACTCTAGTTTTCATGTGTTGGTTTTCCCAACACTGGAGAATCTTAAACTTTAATTTAAAAAAAATTCAACAGAAAACAAAACCCCCACATTTTTGCATTCAAAACGAGACTTCCATTTACAGGGAAGGGCTACATGAAAGTGTAAGGACTACCAAAATATTTGGTCCAATATTTTTAAAGATGATTAATTATTTTGGCTCCCCAGCTTGAGTATCAAAGGTGGTAAGCATTCAGTGATTTCTGAAAATCAGCTCCCTTTAATCAGGTTACCCAGAAGTATAGTTGCACTTGCAAATCTTTTCTCTAGACATTAACTACTCTATCTGTGGGCAGTTTGAGCCCACAAGATGCTTAATACTTTGTGCTGCTACTCCACTGTTCTTACTGGGATAGGCCATAAAGATGTGCAAATCTTGCATTGCTGATATAATTGAATCAAAGACAGTTTAGATCCTAATAACGATCAGCACTTTTTCAAGCTACAGGCAAGACCTATTAGTTTTAAACATTATTAGGTAATATTTTACCTGTCTGCAAGACTGCTTACTACAAATGTTACTGTAAAAGCAATATGTCTGAGATTATTTGTTTGGCACTGGAAGATCTGTAGTTATACACTGGGGACAATTTGGAGAATTTAAGCCTGAGGTAATTAAGGGCATTGAACAAGTACTGTTATATAGAACACTGAAAGCAGATGTAAGGGAGAGGCCGTCTTCCAGCCATTTCCAAAAACAGATCTTCTGCCAAAGAGAAAATTTAAATTTAAGCTTTTGTCCAAAATTTAAAGGCCTACAGTACCCTGACAAATCACCACATCGGTTCATATGTTTTCCTGTAAGGTCAGAAGGATAAAAAATTATGAAATCTTCAAGGGGTAGCAGAGTTAGTCTGTAACTGGAAAAAACTTTAAAAACAACTAATAGTATAGCAGCACCTTAAAGACTAACAAAACATGTAGATGATATCATGAGCTTTCCTGAGCATGACAGACTGGAGTATTAAAAGTCCATATCCAAGAATAAATAAGGGAAGGCAGGAGGAGAAAGAAAAAAAAATAAGAGAAAAAATAGTTAATTAAATTGTTCAAGTTAAAAGAGGCTGATATGCACAATTTGCACCTCTATAAGCAGGGCTTGACAAACCGCGGCGAGAGCTACTCGCCAGCCCCGCACCGCGCATGTGCCAGACCGGCACTGCGCATGCACGCAGTGCCGGTGAATGGGGCGCACAGAGCGACCGGCTGAAACCTACTCACCACGGGCGAGTAGAATCAGCAGTTTGTCGAGCCCTGTCTATAAGTACCCCATTGGTTGGTTAAGTCATTAAGATGACTTACATCAAGATAACATCACCATCCCCACCTTCCCTTATTTATTCTTGGATCTGGACTTTTAATACTCCAGTCATCTGAAGAAGTGGGTTGTGCAAACAAAAGTTCACGATACCATCTACATGTTTTGTTAGGCTTTAAAGTGCAGCTAGACTATTTGTTTTTAAAGTTTTTTCAAATAAGTGAACCAGTCCAATAAATATCTGGCTGAAATCCTTACCAAATAATTTTTGAAATTCTGAAACTTTGGGGTTGATTTGGTTTGGTTGTCCTCCCATCCTCTTTTCCACTGTATTACTATTACTACACGTTGAACCTCTCTAGTCCAGCACACTCTGGTCTGGCAACATCCATGGTCTGGCATGATTTTAGTTAGCCAATGTCCACTTATGGGTGTGGCCAAGTTTCCCAGGATCCCATAAAGTTTGTTTAGGGCCACCAGTCCTGGCTCTGAGTGTTCTGTGCTGTTATTTAGCTCTAATTTACCCCTCAATGTTTTTAAGAGCCAGTAAACAAACTAAGTGTTGGTAATGCTGCTAGACAATATTGACCTCCGATAATTTGGCAAATTCTCTGGTTCAGCATTGGTCAGGTTCCCAGGGTGCTGTACTAGAGAGGTTCAACCTGTATTTATTTGTGCTGACGTAGCACCTAAAAGCCACAGTTATGTAACAAGCCTTAATTGTGTTTTACAACTCAGAACAAGGAAAAAAATCCCTGCCCTAGACTGTTTTCAGTCTAAATAAATACATCTAGAAGTAAAAGCGCAATGAAAATCTCTTCTTGAGAGTCTGTCTGAACAATTTTGGGGGGTTCAAATAGTACCTCCCAGCAAGGCCACCTTCACTGCCCCAACACTCCCTGTCATTTCAAGGTTCCTTATCGTCAATCTTCTGCTTTACAAAGCAAAACAAACAAAACCCACAATTCAAGTCACTTGCTCCAATATCATCTCTGTGATGTATACTTCTTGTATCTATTAAGAGCTCTAAAGGGAGTGAAATCAACCCCCTTGTTTCAGAAAAGGTTCTGCCATTGTGAGTTGAGAAGCATCATGCTGTGTTCTCTCTCGGGGAGTTCTGACTTCAGTTCTTTGTTTTCTTTCTTTCCTCTTCAAGTTAAAAGGTAATTTTGACTGAAAATATACGGTTGATGTTTGTATAGGAAAAAACGCCAGTCTACTGTAAAAAAAAAAATGTTTTCCTTTAAGATATAAGCTAGTCTACATCAGACATCAGCTTGGTTGATATAAGCAATCACACCACAAAACCATGTATATTGTGTGGTTTCTAGTACAGGCATTATCCAAGAACCTCCCCCCTCCTCTGGTTTCATTCATTTAGCCTGACTTTTTTTTTTTTTTAAAGGAGAAGGGAAAAGAACATGCAAATGAAATTCAGTATTATTCTACCAAGTTTCTTCTCTCTGTTCTGGGGGCCCAACCTTTACCAATGTAAGGAGAGAGCAGACTACAGTTTGTTGCACAAGTTTAAGAAGACAGAGTAAAATTGGGTCACCAAGTGACTTGCCATAAAAGTATTTCACTAATGGATCTGTATTTGATAGATTAAGATACAAATACTGATGTTCCATCATGAAGAGTGAAACTAGAGCCTCAAGCAAAGGAGATTCTAGGTTTCTCAGCTAGAACAGCAAGGAAGAAAACAGTCAGAAGAAAGTGATTTTACCCTATGAACCACACGTTACATGCATTCTGTCTTAACAGATACATGCCACAATAAGCGATTATTAGCAACAGATTATCATTTGCATCTCCATAAACCCGCGTGTAGATTCACTCATCTTCCCTTTTCTACTGAGATGTCTGCATCTCACCTTAGCTACATGTTGCATATTAAGCTAATCTTCAGCCTACAGTTTCTGCACATTCTTGCCTACAATTCTGCTCTCCTCTCTTTTGCTCTACCCACACTGCAAATGCATCTGCTCCCTTTGTATCCTTTCCCCACTTTCATCTCATATTTGCAAATTGCTTTGTATCATGGTGCACCTCATCTCTTTCAAATTCCTCCTCAGAAAACATTCCATTTACCACTTACATAGCCATTTTCCACTTCAAAGCAGTTTACACACACTACCTAATTGATCTTCATAAAACTCTTTTGAGGAAAGTAAGCACTATACCTCATCAGCACATACAAAGAAAATGAAGCCGTTTTAAGGATCCAATACGAATATCAGGGATATTACCAAGATTAGAATTTGTGTGTCGGACTCCTATACCTTGCTCAGATCACATCTCTATGCTGTAATATATTTGTTTAGTAAGAAAAGAAAGCTGTGAATTACAGTAGTTACTATTAAAAAGTTAGATTCACAGCTATTAGTGTTACTTCCTATCCATCTGTGGGGGGAAATTAATGTCAGATATCACTGTTTATAACTGCTGCTGGCCTGTCTCAAGGAGAACATTGGTTTAAAAGTAAAGTTTCAGTAATTTGACTGTGAAGGACATGCCTGTTCCAGTCATGGTGTTTATGTGCTTCTGTCAAAATAATCTCTTCCTTTATTATTTGATACTGACACACTGGAAAATACGATTTAAAAAAAGAGACTAGTGAGATGGATTTTGGTGGGTGGGCTTTTCTGACAAAGTGTTTTGCTAAGTTTCTCTAAAAGAGCACAGTGACCTTCCAAAACATAGAGCCAGGAGTGTAATTCGAGATTTAGTACCATTGTAAAACTGTATTTAATTGGAAAGCACTGATAGATGGACAAATAGGACCTAACAAAATATACACTGTACATTGGAGGCAAACTCACTGACAGCAATTCCCAACCCCAGGGCGGAAATCAATGAGGCCCCTGCCTCCCTCCCTCATGCCCAGAAAAGTCCCAAGTATCCCTCCCTTCCAGAGCAGACCTTCATTGGTCCAACCTTCCCCCCCATACACACAACTGCTGGGATAAGCCCCAGGGCACCTGCATCACACCTTTCCTCCTTTCCCCACGCCCAGCCTGCCTGCTCTGGGGAAAGCCGCAGCAGTATCTCTTGATGAAAAAGATGCATTTGATATGCCCCATGCAGGTTGTGAGGCTGAATAACCCACCCCAGAACCTGCATGAGGCACATCAAAGGTGTTTTTCAATCAAGAAACACTTTTTGGCAGAGCTACAGCAGCAGTGACCAGGGCACCTAGACCCTTTTAAACTGACAAGTCCCTGAGCAACTGCCCCCTTTCCTTTGCCCCTGCCTGTCAGCAGGCCTGATTGGAGGGTAAGAAAACTATTAGCTTGAAGATAACCTACATTAAGAGTCCAATCTTGCATTCCTCATGTATCCGTCACGTAGGTCAGTGGGAAAGTAGGTGCAATTCCTCTCACTTCGCTGGCGTCCAGTTTTGTTTTCAACAAGAGAGAGAAGAATCAGGTCTACTGTACATAAATCAGTGTGATATTGTCTGATTTGCTGCATACAGACAAAAATACACAATAGCAACACTTATACACACACAAAATGATTTATTCATGCTGTCCCATGTGTCATCAGTAGATGACCATCTAGGTGAAATAAACGGTCACAATTTAGGCCCACACTGTTTCATTCTTTCCGCAAGATGAAAAGTTCATCTCCCAGTGTCTCTTGCTAATGAGAACTGGTGAATGGAATGAACCGAAATTTTCAGAAGTTCATTTCTTATCTAGTACATATAAATGATCCTTATTTAAAAGTTCTCATTACAGTGACTGCAGAAAACCTAATTATGTGAACAAGAACACCTAACCTGTAAGCACTACTTTAATATAGAGACTTTAATTGACTCTGTTATGATTAAGAAACCGTAGGACTACAGAGGTGTTCATGGTCCGCTCTACCTTGAGTAGTTCCTGTCATCATGAAGTACTTATTAGGGATGTAAAATCCTGTTTAATTAGTTAACCCATTAAACATTATGTTTAACCAGTTAATCGATTAAACGGGGTGGGTGGGCTTAAGCAGGGAGCACTCCTGCCTGTGGTGCGCCTGGCTGGGCCTGCTGCAGGAGGGAGCTGCTCCAGCCAGCCTGGAGCGCCCCCGATTAGGGCGCTCCCGGCAGGCTGCCGTGCTGCTGCATCCCCAGCAGCCCAGTCTGCTGCATCCTCGGCCCTGGTACTGGAGTTGCTGCAGCTACAGCTGCCGCATCTCTGGCTCTGCCTCTTCTACCGGGGCTGCCATGGTTGCTGCAGCTGCACCTCCCCGGCCCTGCCTCCTCCCAGGCAGGACTCCCTGGTCCAGGAACACCCATGGTCCTGCCAGACCATTTTTGGAGGGCCAACCTGTACATCTGAAAGAGCTTGCAAAGTTGAAATTACAGACTCCTACAGTAAGCATCTGGTACTAATCAACATCTCCAAGACAACTTCATCAATTGTTTTGCCAGTTGACCAGTTGGTTTTTTTTTTTAAAGGACCAGCAAAGATGCATGCTAACCTTTATCTTGGCATTCACAGTAAAAATCTCTCATAAATTGTTAATTTTTCTTTTGTAAATTATCATTAGTCTTTATTGAAGCTGCACCAACAGCTGCTCAAGTCAGTAGATCCTGACTCTCCAGCCATCTGAAGTAGTTATCTATTCTAACACTGATCCTTGTCAGACGATTGATTTAAACTCCGTATTCCTTCATTTAAATGAATATGAAGGGAATATTCGATGACTAAGGACCACAGTGAGAAGTGCTGTCAGAGACTGCGACTGACCAATACAATCTATCTTAAGTCAAAGTGTTTCTTCAGGAGCATCTAAGCTTTTGATATCAAGAATGGTGCCTATAACTGCATGCGTCCGCCCTTCTCTCTGAGCCAAGTCCCAGAAAGGAGTTAAGGTTGAGCAATGAAAGCTACCTACTAAAACATCAGTACTGCTTCCAGTGACCATATTTTCTGAACCACAAATAGGGACACATTAGCCATCCCCCCTGACACCGCTAGCCATGCCCTGACCCTTTAGGCACGCCCACCTGCCACAGTAAGTCTCACCTCTGGGGATAGTACTTCCGGGATCCAGATGGACACATGACTGGAACTCTAAGAACTCCTCCACCATCCTCTATCAATAGGGATGGGTTTGGGCACTGTAAGAGCCCCCCATGCAACTATACCTCGCGTCCCATGACACTGCAGCACTAGGGGTTCAACCTAGATTCAAGATGAGATCCAGGATCCAAGACCTATTACTTTGCAGTGTAGATGCAGCCCCATTTGACTCAGAGCTTGGGAATCATCCAGAACTCTCTCACAATTTCATGGGACAGTTTCCTTAGTCCTCTTAATGGATGATGCTTACCGGTTCCAATTAACTGGTAATTAGAGGGGGTGGGAGCAGCTCCCCACCTGCTGCAGGAAGGGGGCTGCTCCAGCCCCGCAGAGGGCCCGCTGCAGACAGGGGTTGCTCTTGTCCAGAGCAGCCCATTTGTGAGGAACCCAGGGAACCCCGCAGGCATGGATTGCATCAGTGTCCAAAGCAGCCTCTCTCCGTGGGGAGTCCAGCTTGCTGCGGACAGCGGCTGCTCTGGGGTGGTGGGCTGGGAACCGGTGGCAGCCCCGGTGTGACTTCACATTAACTGTTTAACTGATGAATGGGAATATACATCCCTAAGGAGATGTACTGCAACTGCATTTTTTGAAGTTACTGCAAAACTATGAAGTGCCCTCCGTTTCCACAAGCCAGAATGACAATATTGAACTAACTGTTACATAACTACTGACCATTACAAGGTGGAGAAGACCATGTTACTAACCCTCACCACCACTGCTTGAAAGATAAATTTCCAATGGACATCAATGGGGCTGGGCTATTTTATATGTAAAGCTACTGATGATATCAATACCATGATGGCAATGCCTATATTATGTAAATAATACCCAATAATAATTGCCAAATGAGACTACTTCCAAACCTGCTTACAAAGGGCCTGATCCAATTTAAACTTTAAGCTAAGATTGGGCCCAATAAGGAGCCCGCACTGGTGCTACAGCCTCCCACAAAAATGGAACTAGCTCAGGCTTCCTGTAGCATGGGGGAGAAGTCCCATGGCTCCGTGCCAGATCTGGCTTCTCAGGACTTCCCCCCCCATGCCACAGGAAGGAAGGAAGGAAGCATGGGGAAGGAAAGGAAGAACAAGAGAATGCGTGCTCCTCCCCTGCCCACAACAGCATGAGTGTGTTTAAGAAACACATGCTCCAGGGAGGCGGGGAGGGGTTAAGATGGCGGCGCAGGATCCAAAGCAGCTGGATTTCTTAAAGAAGCCACACATGCGCTTCTTCCAGCATTGGCTGGAGATCCTGGGACAGAGATCCTCGTCCCTGGAGACCCCTAGATATCAGCTGAGCTGCCCTTGCCCCTGGCCAGATGCACACCAGCACCCTGCTCCTGCCCCCTTCCTCCTGGCCAGACACCTACCACAGCTTGCTCCTGTACCCTACTTTTCTCCCAGATTCTGCACCCCCATCCCTATCCCACTCACTGGCAGCCCTGTCCCACACACTGGATCCCTCATTTTTGGCCCCACCTCAGAGCGTAGAGGGGCCCACAAAATCCACTAACCCTGGAACCCCAGAAGAGTTAATCTGGCCTGAGGCCTTGAACCTCCATCCTACCTACTCTCCCCCCACCATGAGCCTGGAGTGCCAGGGGAGTGAGGCCCTGTCCTTCCTGTCTCTTCCTCTCACCTTGTGGAGGCTGTAGTTACAGAATAGTAAGGGATCTCGGGGGCCACATCCATGAGGAGTATTTTTGCTTCTCACTTATGTGGTCCCCAACTGACTCTTCTGTGGGTCAGTGACCCCTGACCCAAAAAAGTTCCCCACCCCTTCCATAAATAAAGAAAACATTGAAACCTTTTGTGCTGGACATAATATTTTACTTTATTTAAAATGAAGTTTGATCAACTTGCATTAGAAAGTTAAAATGCTTAATTTGTTTAATAGTAAATTAAACCATTCTCCCCATCTGCAGCACTAGCAAAATGGCTCGGGCGTAATTATGTATTTAACAGTGATTTCCATTAGCAACTGGTAGCCTGTGGAAAGGTCTGCATTGACCCAGGTAGTCCATGGGGTGCGCGCATAGGCGCTGCGCAGCACATTTCATTAGGGTGTGCACCCGAAGAATTTTTTTAAAATGTACTTTGACCCCCCATTAGCCATGCCCCTGACCCCCATTGGCCACACCCCGACTCCCATTGGCCACACCTCTAGAGGTAACACTCTCAGGGCAAGATGGACACGTGACACCCCACTCCCAAGGACTTTTCCCACTATCCTCCTACCAATAGGAATTAGTTTGGCCCCCACCAAACCCCCCTTATGCAACTATCCTGCAGTTGCATTGACTCAATGTGTGTGACATTAACTCGGGCAGAGAGGCTGGGGGAAGTGTTCCCTCTAAGAGTTTCCTCCCATGAGCAGAATGAATTTTGTGTTGTGCACCACTACTGAGTTCATGTGGCTTGTTTGGATGTGCTACTGTTATTAATAAATATCTTATAAACCGCTACCTTTTCCTTCTGCTGCCAAATCTCCCCTTGCTCCATCAGCTCCCCTCGTGCCTGCTGCCACCCAACACCTCACCCTCCTCTGCTCTCCTGACTCCTGCCCTTCTCACTGTCCTCAGACTTCCTGAGACCTGCCCCCCTCCACCAGCCCTTCTCTCCCCCCAGTGCCCACTCCTCCAGTAGCCCCACTCTGATCATGTGAGCTACCCCTCCTCATCCCCTCTCCTAACACCTTCCTCTACACACCTGCCCTGCCTCTCTCCTCTGGTGCTGGTCCCTCTCCTGCAGGTGTCTGCCCTTCTGCTTCAGCCCCAGAATCCCCTGGCACCTGCAACTTCCCTTAGCCCTGCACCCTCCTGGTGCTCCTCCTTCCCTCACTGCCTCTTCCCCCTTTGCCCTCTTTTTCCCCTCATGCCCCTGTGCCCTCACACGTCTTGCTCCATCTCTGCCTTCCTCATGCCCACCCCTTCTTTCAAGCCTTCTCCCAGCACCTCCCCCTCAAACCCGCAATGCCCTTCTCCTCCCCCCTCCTCTCCCAGCATCACCCTGTCCCCCCTCCCACTGACACCTCCCCTCCTGCCCTTTTCCTCATGGTCTCCACTTGGCCCCCTGGCATTTGTCTCTCCTCCACCCTGTTCCTTGGTGCTTTCCCCTTTCTTCTCCTGACCTACCCCCTCCTCAGCACAGGCCTCTTCCTCTCCCACCCCTGCCTATTTTCCCCCTCTCCCTTTCCCTTTCCTTAGGCTAAGCCGGCTTCTGCCTTCCAGCTTGCTGGGCTGGAGTCAGAGCCAGCCCAAGCTACAGGCCGGCCGGGCCCTAGCCTGGGGTGCCTCACTTTAAAGGGCACCATGCGGTGCTGCCGCCGGGCCGGGCGGGGCCAAGGACGAGGCCCCGGGTGTAGAAGGGGCGCTGTGCGGTGCGGCCAGGCGGGGGCACCCCCAGGCGCAGAAGGGGCGCCGCACAGTGCTGCCGGGATGGGTGGGGCCAGGGCCGGGGCCGCGGCCCCAGGGGCAGAAGGGGCGCTGCGCGTTGCTGCCGGGCTGGGGCTGGGGCCGGGGCCGAGGCTGAGGACGGAGCCAGGGCTGGGGCCCCAGGGGCACCACGCGGTGCTGCCGGGCCAGGGCCGAGGCTGTGGCTGGAACCCCGGCCCCGGGCACAGAAGGGGCGCCATGTGGTGCTGCCGGGATGGGAGGGGCCGAGGACGGGGCCGGGACCCCGGGTGCAGAAGGGGTGCTGCGCCATGCTGCCGGGCCGGGCAGGGGCGCCCCCAGCAGCAGAACGGACCGGCAGCACCGCGTGGCACCCTGGCAGGCTTGGTGCAAAAAAATCGCTTGGGCTGGCGTCTTTGGTCCAGCCCCAGCTGCTTCCGCCGTGCATGCACACTCTCTACCCCAAAGTGCCCCGTAGATGGCCGCGGGGAAAGTGATGGGCTGTGGTACCCAGTCTCAAATCCCCCTCCTCCTCCAGCAGCTGCTAGCCAACCCGAGACATTAGGGTGTGCCTGGGCACACCCTGTGCGCACACCTATGGGTGCGCGGTGGAGAGAGTCCCCCCTGGGAGAGTGTTACGGCCCAGGACAGGAGGGTTAAATCTTGACACACCACTTCGGAAAGGTTTCTGGCCCCTGGTGTAGAACCAGTAGAGTGGGTGTGTTATTGCACCCCATTATTCTTGACCTCACTTTATTGGTGTGGCCAAGGGCATACTTGGAACACTTCCACGATGCACCTATTCCTAGCTGCCCAGACTGCACTTAAGAGCCATGAGCACACAGGTACAGGGAGAAGGAGTGCAGGAGGGTGCTGCAGCACCCCCAAGTTTCACAACCTTCTTCCTCACATCTAAGGGCCAGCCCTGCTCTGCTCCACATGCTTTGCCAATCCCATGGACTCCACTGGCCCACTGGGGTCCCGTGGCCTGCTGCCCTCAGGGTCCTGCTGTCACAAGCTCCTCAGCCTGCTAGTCCCACCAGCTCCAGGGTCCCATCCCCAGTCCAGGGCTCTGCAGCTGCCCCCATCTGTGGCGGTGAGGGTTGCCAACTCTCCTGGACTGAACGCCATTTGCAGCAATGGAGTCCAGTCCGGGAGAGCTAGCAACCCAATTTCAACAGATCTATAGGGTGGCAGGGGTACAGCTCAGCACCTCCATCGGAAAAATAGTTCCAGCACCACTGCATGAGCATACAGGTATAAAAATTATCCCAAGGATTTGATTAGTTTCTAGCTAGCCCCAGAATCCAGGGCCACAAAGGCAGTATATCATCCTCCCTAAACTATGCTGATACACCTTAGACATTAGACCTCAAATTAGCACAAGCAGAGTGGTAAGAAATCCTGATACAGTACTTGTAGAACGAATTAATAAAACAAACCTCTAGTCAATCTAATGTGATTGTGTAATTAACTCCTTCTTTGTTATGATGGAACTATATAGCTGGTAGTTTGTATGCGCTGCTTAAATCATATGTATCTTTGAAGGGGCAGAAGTGAAGCCAGCTGGTGTGGCTGCTTCAGTAGGGGGAGGGGAGGCCATTATCCATTCTTACCTTTCAAGGATTTGTTAATGAACATGCATATCAAGTTGGGTCTTATACAACCTTCAACTGCTTCCTCTGCTCCAACTGATTATTGACATGCAACACCTGGATTGCACCACATTGTGAACTGTGTAAGCAACAAGTTTCAGAAGAAACAGTTTGAAAATGTACACCTTAAGTAGGGGGGAAACTCAAGGTTTTCTGACTTAAGATTTTATTCATTTATGTTTCTTTCAACTTTAATTAATCTAAATCAGCACCTTAGCATGCAAAGAAAAAAGTAAGGGCCAAATTCTCTCTCTCAAGGTACATTATGAGACTGTAGAACAAAAACAAGAACCTTTTTCCATAAAGGAAAGAAAAAAAATCCTCTGAAGTAGTAAAACCCACAACTCTTCATTAGTTTTTAACTGCAAAGACAGAATAATTTTTAATTTATATACTTTAGAACAAAGTGTCACAACAGAGCATCAAAAATGCAGGCTTGCTGACTGAAAATGAAGTCTCTTAATTTATTCTATGCTCCTTGCATACTGTGCATTTTGTAAATTCCTGTGTAAATGTGACGGTTTAATGCTAAAGAAGTTTTCCCTACTTCAATCAGTTCAATTTATAACACTTACTGTATACCTAAAACCAGTGTGTACATTTTAATGATTATGCCAATAAAAATGCGCAAATTTTTTTAAACAACTTTTATATAAAGATTAAACTTATTCCAGATGATTTACCTTCAGGCAAATTTGAATATCAACTTGGGTGTCTTGGGAACTCTGATGATTTGCCAAGTTTGTTCTGCATTGGTATTCCTGACTCAGCTTGTGCCCCAATCAGTAAGGCTAAACATCAAGGAGAGATAAATCTGATATGAAAACATATTTTCATAAATATTGTCCAATGTTCTATAACACAGGACTTGACACTCAAGACATGTTTCCATGACAGGACCCAGGTTCAGAAATGGAGCTCAGCAGCATTTTCTGAAAGATTTTGGCAAATGCCCAGTTTCTAGAGCCAAGCACTTGGGGGAACGTAACCTCCCTAAGTGGCGGCTTTTTTTTGAGAGGGCAAGAGAGAGGGAGACTGACTCTAACTTAACTGCATCAGTCCTGGAAGAGTCTTCAGAAGAAGAGCACCAAGTGATGAAAGTTACATTTTTAAGGGAGGAAAATTATATGCTCGGTATCATGACAGATTTGTGAATAACATTATTTTTATCCAGACTCCATTGAAGTTATGAACATGTATTTGCTACTAAAACGTAAGTTAACCAAACAAAAGAAAACCTGATTCTTTAAAGCATGTTCACTTCCTATTGGGTAAACCAAATCAATTTTGCCTGAATCATTAATTAAAGTTTCATGCATTTTTATGTTACTGTGACAAGAGAAGAATTTTTTATCTGTCCATGACTATAAATTACTTGGTTATAATCCTTGTCCTTCAGTCAGATCAGCTGCATGGGTAAATCAACCACCCAATCCTCTCTCACTACCCAGGTAAAAACTTCCAGAGCTTAATGTAATGAAACATGAACATTGCATTATGTCTCTTCTCCTCTAAGGCCTAATGGCCAAGAAGGTTGCAAGGTCAGCAAAGGAGTAAACATGGAAAACAGTCTGGAAGTATAGATGTGTCAAATTCTGAACACCAGTTTGGTGGGTATGAAACAGGTGAAACGAAGATGCTAAAAAGAGAATGCCACCACTGGAATAAATACAGTACTGCACCTTCTATAGCTCCCTGCATTCCAGAATCTCAACACACACAATCCACAGTACACAGCTCCGAAGTGCAAGTAGTGTTGTGCACTTAGGTTACAGATGACTAAACTGATACAAAGAGACATTAAATAAACTGCCTCAGGCAGTGCCAATGCTAGCCCATTGGAGACTTTAAGCATGAATATTTTACAGGCCCCTTCCCCACATCACATACTAATAATTAGTAGGGGGCACCATTAAGCTGCTCAGGGTCCCAAGCAATTGTTTAGTCTGCTCACGCCTAGTGCCAGCTCTGCCTCAGGTTACATAATTGGTCAGTAGTCAAGTCAGGAATTCAACTCAGGAATTTTAGTAAAGCTGTCTTAAAACGGGGGATGAATCAGCGAAAAAAATTTCGCTTTTGTCAATTTTTGTAGTCAACTGCTTGGCAGAAATATGAATACCGAAACACTTCATTCAAAACTGAAATACTTTGTTTTTTCAAACACCCAATCCCAGAAAAAACAGAAGTATTCCACAAAATTTAGGCAGCTTTCCTGATGATTTATTTTTATGGTTTTGACAGAAATTGCCAAGCGATCCTAATTCTTACTTCCTAGTATCTTGTTCATAACTACCACTGCCACTAAGCACTTTCAAAGGACATTCATCCATTTCATCACAACATCCTGCCCAAGTGAGTTTTGTTGGGGTTTTTTAGGACAAGAAAGTTTATTGGACCACATACGTTACTGGTGTAATTGAAGCTGCATGCCCTCATGCCAAATTCAGATGTGTCCCAAATGTGTTTTAAAGACAAATAAGTGGACAGAATTAAATTATTCAGACAGACAGTCATGCAGATGACAACCATCTTCCACCACCACCACCACATTGCTACTATACACCTCTGCCAAACAAAACTGAGAAAGCAGGGAGACTAAGATTAATTGCAGATTTCAAGTTACTATTGGGATATGAAAAGAGTTCAGTGTCTTCACCCTGCATGGAAGTTCTTCATATTTATTCATCTGCACAAAGATGTGTACGAAAACCTGCATGTAACTGTAGCCTGTTAATGAATCTATGGCTTTTTCCCCCATTGCAGAGCTATCTTTTGAAAGATACCATGCAATAAATTACTTGCTAACACACAGAAGCAAGAGAGTTTGAAAGGAATCCAAGAGGAGTAACAAAAATTCTGCTGGAAAACAAAAACAGAACTGGCATTGGACAAACTGCTATGCTAAGCCACAGGAAGTCAGCTGGCCAAGGAGCTTGAATGAGATTCTCTGAAAGCCAAATTTTCACCCACAATCCCCTGTGATTAGCTGCAATTGGACTACCAGAAAGTGGAGGAAAGCACCCCAATAGTGTAGCACTTATGCATAAACAGAATTGCACTGATAAATATGTAAATACTTATGACAGACAGACTGCACTGCATTTAAGCACCACGCTTTTTTTCTCCAAATTATTTGATTTATGTGTAACAAATGTGGAACCATATGTTGCATCAAACAGTTCCTCACATTGTACTTTTCCCCTTTTGCTTAAAAGCACATATTTCATACTCCCTTCTCTCGGCACTTTGATAATCACAATACTAATCAGAATCATTTGATGAACTGTTTGTATGAACACTAAGCACTAAAAATGTACTGAAAGTAAGTGTCTGAATCTCTAAAGGCCCCAAATGCTTAAGAGTTTTTTCAGTTACTACAGATCTAAGAGAACGCAGCAAAGTATCACCTAATGGCTCCTCAACTATGTTGACTAGTTCATCAGCCATGCAACAGAAATGTATGTTTCTCTCTCCCTTTTTCACATTGCTAATGGCTAAAATGTAAAACTCCCCACCCTTCACTCCCACAAAGCACTTTCCAAATGGTTGAACCATTTGCAGTATATTTCCAAAATTGTCTAAGATGTGCCAAAGAATCAACTCATCCTCCTCTTAGACATTGGTTTGATTCCTTTTCTGTGGAGTGAATGAAGGGCAGAGAAAATGGTTCCTTCCAGTAACTACATATCAGGCAATGTATTTTTTTCCATGTTAACATAGATAATGGGCATGGCTGACAATGTTTTTTAGAAAATGGTTAAGACCTATGGTGGTATAGAGACCACATTACATGCCCCTATAAAGCCAGCTGTTACATTAGGTCAATTTGTAGGCTATCAGTGAAATATTGTTATAGTCTCCTCCCATGGACCCTTAATGCAATTTGGACTTTTATTTTATGAAAGCCCATTTAATGAGTTATGGTGACACTAAACTTGTTGGGTTGATATATACTGCTTGGAGCTAACGGCTGATATCTATTCTATTCATGTTTTAAGGCTGCTTATAACTTTAGACCTCTTCCTTCTCTCCTAAGTTGTTCTTTCTAATATTTATGAACAGTAAATAGATAAAAGGTGAGAAGAAAACTGCAAGACAAATTAATTCCTTATGCTACTATAAAACACTGTTGGATGAGCATACACAAATATACATGGGATTATGCCTATAAAAGATGTAATATGAACATTAAAACATAAAAGGAAAAGCTTTGTACACAAAGGAAAAAACAATCAAAAGTAACTTAGTAACCAGAAAGAATTATTCATCTTTAGCAACATCTGTTACCTTAAAATTGTAAGTAATGTGGTTAATGCTTGTAGAATGAAAGTACCAAAATCCCAATCTGGATTGGGGTCTCATTATAGTGGGTGCTGTAATCATTTTCCAAAAACAGTTATCCAGAATAATACTCACTTTTTTCTGCACAATCATCCTCACAGAGTTATTGGCATAGCCGTGCCATACTAGTCAATTTTCCCACGAGCACAAGTCCTAAGGTTGTTTAGGAAGCCTTGAATTTTTCACAATCACTCCAACTATTAATCAGCATGCCAGCTCACACAACATAAGCTTAAAAAAAAAAAAAAAAAAACCCCACAAACCTTTTCCTCCCAATTCCAGGCAGCCAGTTGGAGAAATTAAACTTGGGAGCAGGTTAAAAAACTCCCTGGTACTGATGCATGGATTTTAACTCCATGTATAGCTGTGTGCTATTATGTATACATCACCTCAGAGTCTACAGTAAAGAGATTTCTATATCAAACTGTACAACAGCAACATAGGAACTACAAAACTGGATCAGACGGGTGGTCCTTCTAGACCACTATCCTTTAGCAATGTTGTATTCAGTTACTGATTAGGCCCTAGCAAGATAACTTGATTTCATGTTTGTTTATTGCTACCATCACATTTGCTTTCATACTTAATAATGCTAGTCGTCCAACTTTCAAGCTCACATTAACCTCTGGCAACTTTAAAACCACAGATATTACCTCACCTTGTCTTAAAAAAAATAGCATGTATTATTGTTGTAAGAAGAGCATCTGAAATATAATATTTCACAGGCCTAGGGTGTGAGGCCTGAGGCCAGGGTGAAAGCAGTCAATGCTTTGCTAATATAAGGCAAAGTTGAGCTGCGAACAAAAGGCAGGCCCTGCTCACAGAATCTGTCAAAACAGGGCTCATATTGCAGAAACACACCTAAGGGGTACTAGGAACAAGCCACATAAATACATTCCAGGATAGTACCAGAACATCCTGAGACCAGCTCACTCCCCATAGATAAACATATTGACCTATCCTCAGGGTAAGGTCAGAATGACAGCATAATAGATAGGGATGTTCTGCTCAAACCAACACATATAAAGTAATGGGTGGCATCCAGGTATGTCAGAGGGAGACACCCTGATACATCAGGAGTGATGTGTAACTTGCTTGTATCTATATAAAGATAAAGACAACCCCTCTGAGATATGTCTGGCCTAGAGGGCAGTGGAAAATTCTATCACTGACTGACCTGGTCCATTGCACATATTCTTAGTAATCCGGTAGAATCTGTGGGATGCTATTACTGTGCTTCATGTGGCAATTAACCTGGGTGCATTCATCCCTTAATCTGATTTTGTGATCATTGGTGGGTCTCGGGGTCTGCTGTGCCATCTATCTGCGCAGAGCTGGGGCAGAACGCCAAGAGAGCACACATGCATAGCCAAACGGTTATCAATATTCAACAGTGCAAGATACCTGTCAGGACATTGTATCGGTGATATCTGGCAACAATTATTAATGCTCATGGCTACATACTACTCAAATCCATAGGAAAGATTTCAAAATAAATACCATAAGCAGAACACATTTCCTGTTCCCAATATTCTACCAATGGGGGTGGGTGGAAAGAAAACATCTTTTCAGGACACACTGATAGGAAGTTGGCTAGCCATCACAATGTTACTTAGCAGACTTGCCTTCAAATGGCAATTATAATTAAGGTACCATTGTAAGTATAAATAGATGCTGAACTACACATTTTCTGAATTGCAGATTTGAATCCAACTCCAGCACAGCTTCCTCTAGAGTTTGCTAATCTCCAACACTTTGGAACTTGCCTGAAATCCCAAGATAGCACTCCCCCCAAGGCATGTTCCTAGGGCTGGCATAGAGATAGTTAAATGCACCTGATAGAATGTTGTGTTCCATCAGAGTACCACAAAGTACTGACCCTGACTTTTATATTTAAAAAAAAAAAAAAGTCACCATAATCTAATAGACCAAAATACTACTGTAACACTACGGGAATAAAATAAATAAATAAATAAATAAATAAAACCTTGTGAATCCCCCAACTCTTTCAAAGACAAATAGTTCAAACAAATAGAAACATTTCATCCTCTTCAAATGGTAGCCTCATAGATACATGGGGACAAAGCCTAAACTTAGTTGTATTATCACATCATTAGTACTGCCCTGAATGCTTAGAGAGCCTTACAGAAATTGGGACACCATTGTGCTAACTAGACACTATATACATGCGTAACAGTTCTTAGCCCAAAGAACTTATAAACAAGACAAACACAGGAAATATTAAGTATCAGAGGGGTAGCCGTGTTAGGAAAAGTAGGAGGAGTGTTGTGGCACTTATATTAATCTGTTGCAGTTGGCAGAAGACTCCACTTCACAGATGCATGTCATCTGACGAAGTGGGTCTTTGCCCACGAAAGCTTATGCTCCAACACTTCGGTTAGTCTATAAGGTGCCACAGGACTCCTCGCCGCTTTTACAGGAAATATTGTTGTCTGTGCTTATAATTTGTTGAACCCAGGCACTGACCAGTGGAGCAGTTTGCCCAAGGTCACATGCCAGAAAGAACAACTCTTGACCTTCTAGGTACCAGTCCAGTGCTTTAATCACAGGACCGTTCTTCCCCACCAAATACATCACTATATAGTCTATGCAACTGATATCAGAATCAGACTCCTCAAACCTGCATTTCTGATTATTTATTTTGAGAAGAATGTCCAATTATAACAAGAACCCAACTGAGTCTTCCTCAAACTTGAGTCCCAGATTTAAAAATAATATATGCCTTTACATTTTCTAATTTTATACCAAACACTAAGAAGTTTCTGATGGCTGAGCAAGATGAATGGACACCATTATATTAAGATACAGGGAAATCTGAATTTCACCCAGCTCTAGTTCACCATAAAAAAAAACAAAAAAAACACACACACCTGTTGACAGTAGAAGTGGGAGAAAGAACCACACCAGACTCACACAAGACCTATTTGTGAATTTGCATTGAATGAGTTTTAAATCTTTCAATCTAAACATTTGCCTATTTTTTCTGAAAACTTTTTTTAAACTTTGATTCAAATTGACTTTTCATTTTGAAGTTTTCTTAATTTATATTTTGTGCTAAAAATGCTGTTTTTTAAAAATGAAAACATTTCTTTCAAATCACATCCAACATTTTATTCAACCCAAAAACGAGATTTTTTCCTGACTTTTCACAATAGCCAGCAAACCAAAACCATCATTTATGTGTACAGCTGTAACCTGATGGCACATCCAGTCTTAAACTTCAAACAAACATTTAACATTTAATGGTGACTTAAGGTCCCCATACTACAAGCTTTAGTATACAATGAGACCACACAAAGTATATTTCAGGAGTGAAGGTCGAGTGAGCTCCTCCTGAGTGAATGGAGAACTGCTCTCCTCCTGGTGAAGATGGGGACTCCTCAGAAGCTATTTACAAGCAGAGCATAGAGTAGGCAGCAGGACAAGGGGCTTGTTTCAGTGTTCTCTGTAAGCTGAGTGCTTGCCCACAGTCTTCCACAGCTGGCAGCATGTGTTTCTATTGATAGTGCTCATCTGTACATGCATGAGTGCACGTAAAATTTATTCTGCACATGGATGGAAAAAAAAAATAGGAGGGAACATCGTTTGCTGCCAGGAACAAAACAGGGCAAGTGATCAGCAGACCCACACCATGAAAATGTAGAGACCAGGAACAGAACTCACTGCTGTTTTGTAGTCAAGAATCTGGGCTGTGACCACTTATCACCGTACTTCACCTAGTGGAAAAAAGATTATAGTTCCTTCTTGGAAAAAATACAGCCCAAATTCAAAAAGGTGTGAAGCATCCACTGCTCCCATTTATCTCACTGGGAACTACAATTGCTCAGCACCTCTGAACAATCAGACCTATACATCTAATCTAGAGTTAAGTATCGTGTAATTGACTAATCAAATAGTTGATGCATTTTTGTATCGACTATTTGATTAGTTGATAGGGGCAGTGCTGCCCCTTTGAAATGCCTCTGCAGTGTTTCAAAGCGGCAGTGCTACACGGAGCCCAGGGTCAGTGGGGGGTAGCCCCCCACTTACCCCAGGCTCCAAGCAGCGCTGCCACTTTGAAGTACTCTTCTCCCCATCCCCTCGCTGACAGGGGCAGCAAGGGGGGGGGGGAGAAGGGGGAGTGACTAGTCAACTATCCTGTTGACTTTCTTATAAGCATTTGCTTATAAGATAGGGATGTTAAGGACTAGTTGACTATTTAAAATATAACCAGAATGTCAAGAACAGCCACATATACTTGTACAGTCACTACATATGCATTTGACCAGTCACCACATTACAAAACCACTTTCCAGGTTATGAGAGAACCTGCTATATGGCTTATCCAAAGGTAAAAGTCCTAATGAGAATATGGAGATGGAATGCTTTAAAACAATATTGGGTAATTTAGGAAATAATTTTCAATTTCAAGTGAGCATAAGACATGCAGGCCAACTAACTAACATTTTTATTAAGCATCCCAGTAAGTTCAGCATGAGCACCTCACTGCGTATTTGGATACAGATACAAGCCCGGTGTTAGAAACTCTCAACAGAGGAAAGAAATTCCTGAAAACAACAGCAAGCCTGAAAGGAACAGCAGATACAATCATGTAAAATGATGTTAGGTCTTGAAAAGAAACAGATTAGATAGAACATTACATTTGCAATGCCATAGTGAAGGTTGCGTCAGGGCCAGCCTTTTAATTCCCACAACTTCATTGTTTCAGTAAAAACTACACATTTGAAATGACATGTGGCTGCAGTGTTCTAAGGAACAGAGTCTTCACTCCAAGGCATTCATCCTTCTAGCAGATCTGAGTAAATAGCTTTGAAAAAAAATTAACCTCCTCCGATTTTGCCACTCACAAACAACACTTACAATTATACAGCCTTTTTCTTCTCTCTCAATTTGCCTTGCTGGAACTACATAGCCCATTGTAATCACATATTCTCTTAGCAGTAGAGCAGCCGCTCTCACCCCCGCTGACGTTGGAATTTCATTGTGTTGGCTTTACCTATACACAGCAAGAAAGCTTACAGCCAGCCCTCAATAGCTTACAGTCTAAATCAGGGGTAGATAAAGACATGGCCTGAGTGCCGAATCCAGCCCGCCAAGTCACTTGATCAGGCCCGCAGCCCACCCTGCCGCTTCCCTGCCCCCAGGGAGACCCAGGGGAGGAGTGCACAAAATCATTCACTGTTCAAAGTGGCTGGTGGCTCCTTCCCTGACAGGGGCGTGCAACACCTAGAGGAAGTCGCCAGCCGTTTTGAACAGCAAATGGCTTCGTACGTTCACTCCCTTTTCCCAGGTCTCAATTGGCTTGGGGGCAGGGGAACACATGAAGTCTCCTCCCTCTCCCCCCCAGAGGCATGTGGCACCTGGAGGGAACCACCGCTTCTACCCGAGGCCCAGCACCTTCCAGGGGCTGGAGATGGTCCACAACCATGAATCAACATTTGTGAAGTGGCTCCAGTGCAAAAATTATCGCCCACCCCTGGTCTAAATAGACAAGACTGGCAATGGTGATGCTTCAGTTGCCTTTGTGCTACCACAGGGCTTCAGAATCAAAAGAGACCACAAAGTGTGGACTACAAACTGCAGCAGCTGTGAAAACTTCCTAGTTCCTGCCAGGCATTATGCTCTGCCCGCCCAGCAGGAAGGTTTGGAACCAAAGGTGGAAGAATGAGACATGCAGAAAAGTGACTGCTGGACTGTAATAGTCTTCTAGGTTTCTGTAGAAAATAAAACCTGATTTGTAGCTGTTTGTCTGAGTTGGTCTGGTCTGAGATAAATACAGACTGGCACACAATGCAGAGCATACCAGGCTATTTCAAGCCCAGTCCCCAAAGTTGTATAAAAAAGCCACATGGCAGGTTTATCCTGTCTTGAAGCACCTCATACTGGAATGGTGAAATGGAGCAGGGCTTATATATACATAACTATCACCAGCGAGAACTGAGGCACGGTGAAACAAAGACCCCAGTTCATCAAAACACTTAGACGTGCCTAACTGTAAGCACAAGTAGTCCCATTGATTTAAATGAGACTCCTCATGTATTTAAGTACCTGGCTGAACTGGTACTTAGATAAACTTAAAAAACAACAAATAGTCTTGTAGCACGTTATAGACTAACAAAACATGTACATGGTATCATGAGCTTTCGTGGGCACAGCTCATGATACCATCTACTTATTTTGTTAGTCTATAAAGTGCTACCAGACTATTTGTTGTTTTTTAAGTTTATCCTGTACAGACTAACTCGGCTACCCCCTGAAGCTGCTGGTACTTGGCTGACTTTCCAAAGGTCATGCATCAAAGCCAGGAATTGAATCCATAGCTCCCATGCCGCAGTCCAGTTGCTTACCCATAATACCAACCTTCCTTTCTAGGATCATTAATGAACACAAGCACTTAATTGCCACAGTGAAGACACAGGATCTATTAGATCAATAGAAAGTGTCATGGATAGACACTTACTGTCATGGACAGACTCAGTATAGCGCAAAGTTCCATCTAGTCTGGTGTCCTTTCTTTAGCAGCTTTCAGTGACATATGTCAGGGAAACATTCACATAGGTAAAGTTAAATAACTACTGGGTCAACGTTTTCACTCTTAAAATGCAAACTGCAGCAGGCTGTGAAAACTTCCTGATTCCTGCTGGCAAGTATGCTTTGCCCTCCCAGCAGGAAGGTTTAAAATAGGGGTGGGGAACATTTTTTGATTGGGGGCCACTGACCCACAGTAAAATCAGTCAGGGGCCGTACACAAGTGAGAAGCAAACCAAAACCAAAACCAAACCAAACCACCCACCCACCCTCACTGACATGGTCCCAATTGAGAAGGTGAAAGACTGCCCACATTCCCCTCCCACACCAGAGCCTAGGGAGCCTAGCCTAGAAGATTTTGTGTTCCAGCCCTGTGATGAGACAGCGGGGGG
This sequence comes from Rafetus swinhoei, assembly GCA_019425775.1. Classification (NCBI taxonomy): domain Eukaryota; kingdom Metazoa; phylum Chordata; order Testudines; family Trionychidae; genus Rafetus; species Rafetus swinhoei. The sequence continues at coordinate 119,186,246 of CM033449.1, forward strand.
GGAGGGGGGCTGGGTTACCCAATGCTGGAGCAGGACCCGAGCCTTGGGAGCTGGATCCAGGCAAGCCAGGGGCCGCATCCGGCCCCAAGACCTGAGGTTCCCCACACCCCTGGTTTACAATCCAAGATGGAAGCATGAGACATCCAGGAAAAATGCTTGAGTTTTTACAAAAAAGCTTAGTAATTTCTCTCCTCACATTTACAGCTGTAAATATAAAAGCATCCCATTGGTTTTCTCCCAGTCATATGCACATTACTGAAGGGCTGCGTTTGAATATTAGACTGCAGAAAATTATTTTAATCCAAAAAAGAGCACACATATGATCTAATCCAAAATCAATGAGAAGACTTCTCAATTAAGTTTGAATCTGGCCCCCCAAAATATCAACTTGGCAATCGCATAGGAGTGATGGATGTAAAAGGAAGTATATAACATTTTGAGCACACCAAATTGGAGAGAGAGAGATCTTTTTTAAAGGCCAAAATTTTTAGTAAAAATAAAAATTGTAAGAGGAAGAACACCTGATTTTAGAGCTATTCCATTTTGTTTTCTTTTAACTGATGCTAGGCACTCTCTCTATTCTGTATAGCATAAACAGAAAATCTCTTCCAACATTTCTGAGAAACATACTGTCTGAACTATCCTTAGACACTAACCATTACTGAATTGTGCCAGTGGCCAAATACCTTCATTTCACTTGATTAAACCCTTTTAGAGATTGTGACACAATGTGAACTGTGCATCACCCACTGTGTGTCAGCCCATCATTAAACACCATTTATCCTTTCCCCCAACTACTCTGATGAAGTGATCTGTTTCCTTAACCAAATTTACATACCTTGCAATGGCCCTGCAAAGCAAAACTCCATTAGCTCCCCTCCGCCCCCCCATTACTCTTCTCTTTTCCAGGCCAAGTAAAGGAAAAGGCACTGAACAAGGAAGTGGCCTATCTCTATTCAGGAGTAAGAGCCACAGGGCAGCAGGAAGCTGGAAGGAAGCCCCACCTACAGCTCTGTCCATAGCTCCTGAGATAAGCTGTGATTGCCAGATAATACCTCCGAGTGGGACTTATGTAGGCGGCAAAAGCTGGGCAGGGAGTCAGTGTCTCTTATTGGAGCCCTGTGCACTGAATGAACGTGGCTTGGAAGGGTGCAAATGCTTATTTGCAAAAACAGAAACTGGGCTAGTGAAAGCATTACTGCTCATTTGAACTGTAATGTTGAAGCCTGTATACCAAGGTTATTTGTAAGCTTTCCCTTTCCTGACAGCCCTAGTAAAATACCTTTTCATTTAGCTGAGTGTCTGGGTAGTTACTGGACACAGCACAGCTAGCACCAGTAAGATGTAGATGCTAATGCATACACACAGTGCTGACTACTGGGCTGCAGTACACCTGACATGCTACCACCACTTAATGATTTGGTGTCCTGAGCAGCATAGGAGCCAACTCTGTGGGTGCTCTGGGGCTGGAGCATCCACTGGGAAACATCAGCTCTGCACCACCACCACCACCCCCAACCTTCCCATTTTGCCCCCCACAAGCGGCTCCTACCAGGAAATAGTTTTGTGGCATTCATAGGCTGCAGGAGGAGGAGCAGGGACATGGTGCGGTTGAGGGAGGGGCAGAAAGAAAGGGGTAGGAATAACAGCTTGAGGGGAGGATGTAGTGGGGACAAGGAGAGCTGAGCACCCCCCAGCTAGAGCAGAACTCAGAGTCAGTGCTTGACAGTCACAATAATTACAAAGCAAAGAGACAAGAAGAAAGGTACTGCACTGCATCCTGGTGACATATCCAAACCAAGATTTGTCTTTTCATTCCCAAGACACAGTTTGCGCTTATGCCTTGCAAAGGGACTAACCAGCCAATGGGTTATAGGTCACTATCCTCACACTCCAGTGTCTCGGTTGCACAAGATATCAGAGTAGATTATCTTTTTGATCATAGAATTTTAAGATCATAGTTAAGTGTACAAGTCATCCCATTGCAAGATCAGAGCCATTGTCCTGACAATCTGCACCTGAAACCCAGATATATCTTTCCATATGGTACAAAGGCACCAGTGTGCAAAATCTCCTTGGCTATACAAGGGATGGTTTTATATGGGAGAACTGCTAACTGATTTGCACTTAATATACTTTTATATAGAATTTAAGACAGTTCAAGTTGAACAAGAGACCAGTAAATGATTATTTAACAAAGAGCAACCACATAAATAAGCCATTTAACTATATTCTCTTTTTAAATGTTTTGGCTCAAGATTCAGATTGTGCTAAGAAAATGAAATATGACAGCACGAATGTCAAGAATAAAAGGAGACAAAATAAGACTCCATACAATGGAAGTATTTCCATTAGCACGTATTTATTATACAATTTTAATTAACTACAAACCACTCTATTTAAAACATTCCCCTGCACTGAAGGAAACTTTAAGATAAGGCAAATGACAGTCTTGCCTAGCAGCTACAGCTGAGCTAGTGTCCACAAGTCAAGGACAGCCCAGGAGGTGACAGTCAGCAAAGCAAGGATTAATCTCTATCATCGATAAGTGAGAATAAAGCCAGGGACAGAGATCAGAGACTGGGGGATCAGAAATCAAGATGAGCCATAGAGAGACAGAAAGCCATAAGCCACCTTCCTGGGGCTCTCTCCAAAGTTAAATAGGGACTACAGGCCAATCAGAAGGCCACAGAGTGCTGTCACTCTGGACCCATTGGGCAATACTTCCTGCAATGCATAATCTCCAGAGCACTCCTAAGATATGGCTCTGCAGCATCCTGTTTGGGAACACCAACTATCCCAAACTCTTCAGACAAGGGTACTAGGCCTGTGGATCCTCAGAAACATCAGGGATCCCAGTTGCCCCAGGGATGGAGGTTTTGGGTTCAAGCCCCATCCACCCTGTGTGCGACTTGACTGACAACACCAGTTGCCCCAGGGACAGAGCTGGCTCCTGCATTAGGAAAGCAGGATAAGGGATCAGCTGAAGGTAGGGAGGTGGGGTGGGCTCTAAAGTGGAGGCTCAAGGTGTTGTACTGGTGCATGTAGTGCCTATGGAGGTGATTGATCTATGCCAATTTATTCTGGATAGCTTTTTTTTTTAAATCTAACACTTAACACTAGTAGCACAAGTAAGGATTCTAACTAATTAAAACCGTGTAAACGTTTTCCTACAAATAGTTGTTTGTCCCAAAACTGCATTTGTTGTGAAATAAAAACAGTTTGCCAATTTGCAAAATAGCTGCAGCTGAAAGAGTGTTTGAAAGTTAAAACATTTTGTTTTAATACTTTCAAAACAAAAAAATATTTTGACTTTTTGTTTTGAGGTTATGAACATGCCCTGCTATTTGCACCTCAGAGATGTGAACAGCTAAATGTAACAAAGAGCTGCCCTTTAACTCCCCATGTCGATGTTGTGGGTAAAAACTAAAAGGACCCTATTTTGCATTAATATTGTTCTCTTGAGGAGGACTATATTAAGGCAGACTAGGCATCTTTTGGTTTACATCTGTAGTATCCACATGGTAGAGTTACAGTGTAGCTCTTCAGTATGCCTGGCTGCTCAAACCCCATAATCTGTACTGAGGGTCATGTAGACATGCCTTATATTCATTTTGAAATTCTGATTGAAAAAATAGCAAAAAAAAAAAACCCCACCAAAATCATTAAACTCAAAAACTGTTTTGAATCAAATGAAACATTCCATCTAGAATCCAATTAAACATTTAGTTGAACCCTGAACAAAAATGTTAGAACATTGATTGTTTTGACAAGAAAAAAATTGAAAGACTTTGTTTTAGCTTGACCTGAAACAGAATTTGAGCTAGGGGTTTAAAGTTCACTCCTCCTATACTGCACATCTGAGCCATTTTAGACAGAGCTACAATTTTGCCCACAGACATTAAATGATACTATATAATTATTGGTATTACTTGTAGGAACTAGAGGCCCTAGTCATAGCCAAGACTCTGCTGTGCTATGTGCTGTACAAATGCAGAACAAGGCATTACATGCTCCAAGGTTTTCTTACTACAATCACTGAAAGCAACAGGAACTTTACCTTTCTTTCAACCAGCAGGGGCTGAAGCAACTTGGGCAATGTCTATACTGCACTGTTTTGCGCGCGCAAGAAATATGCAAATGAGGCGAAGCATGGAATATTGCGGTGCCTCATTTGCATAATTAACGAGAGGCCGCTTTTTGCGCAAAAACCCCCACTTGAGCAAGAGCCATTCTTCTGCTTTTTTTCAGGAAGAATGGCTCTTGCACAAGAGGGGGGTTTTTGCACAAGAAGGAGCCATGTCGACAGCTCCTTTTTGCGCAAAAGCCTCTTGCACAAAAAGCGGCTGCTCATTGATTATGCAAATGAGGCACAGCTCATTTGCATATTTCTTGCACTAAACAGCGCAGTACAGATGTAGCCATAACATTTAACCAGTTAACTAATTAAATGGGATTTTACATCCCTAATCACCTCCGGGATTTTTTGTGTGTGCTTGATGCTAGTGAGGGACAGTGATACCAATGCTCCAAATACATTTGGAATTCCAAATTATTTTTAATTTCATGGCATTTAACATTAATCTTAATGAGGATGTTCAGGCCTCAAAGCAATTAAAAAACAAACAAACAAGAAACCCTACAAACTCACTTGGTCTGACTTTTACTGCTGTATTTGTTTTAAAAAAATCCTAGTGCATTCCCATGCTCCAGTGCATTGCTGTTGCAGACCAATAAATAAATAGCATTATAAAAAAGCTTTTAAAATTTTCAGCAGAGGATTAGGGATGATACAGCAAGTCAGGAATGAGTGAATACCTGAAGTCCAGGTTAATTAGACAATTCTAAGAACTTGAACAATGTCAGGGAAACATAGCATTGAAAGACTTCACTAGCAAATATCATTGCCTCAAATTGTAGTGTATATTTAGAAGCAATCTCATTAAAGTGGAAAAAGATGTGGCTTTTTAACCTTTACTGTCCTATACAAATACTGCTGATCTGCGTTCAAACATTTGTTTAGTGACCTTTGATCAATTATAAATGTGTTGTGCTAGTTCAGTTGATTAAAGTTACATTAATAGCTCAGTTATGGAGGACAGAACTACTGTTAAAAACACACTCATTAGTAAATTGATGCCAATATACAGATCTGCCAAAAACGTAACAAGCTTTCAGCTAAACTACAATAACCTCAAGTGATTTGTTTTCCATTCTATAATTATTTCTCACTGAGCATAATTCTTTCAAGGATGTAACTGATTTAGGGATGGACTAAAAATCTTGAGATCTATGGCAAAGGATAAACCAATCAAATGCACACTCAGTATATGTGTATATAGAGGACTGAAAATGTCCTCCATAACCTACAGTTCACAGAATGCATTATGGCACTTGCCACAATATTGCAAAACAAAATAGGAACACCTGCTATAAAAAGTGATCCAAAAACCTATGAGCCGTCAGAAATTAGAACATTAAAAAATAAGTGACAATTAGGATTCTGCATCAAGAAGTTAGAAATCACTGATATTTTATGAATTATGTGGTTAACCCATGTAAAATTAAAATCTAATTTTCACCCTAAATCCCACAAGAATCTTCCTCAGTGTAAGCACCCAATATTCAATGCATAATACATTGCAGATTAGATGGCTCAAGGAGACCAGCAGTGAGACACCTTCAGTTGTGCAGAAATAACTGGTTCACATTTAGCCAAGTTCATTCCAAATTCAAAGATCATTTCTTTTTTATAATCATTTGGTATTTTGTGTGATGAGAGTTGGGGCTCTCAGTCCAGTTTCTACCAGCCAGATGTCCTCATCAACATCTCCATGAAAAATGCTGAAGCACAGAGACCAAGTTGTTTTCAGGTCATGGGTAGGAAAGATGATCTTGTGGGAGATGTAGGTTCAGTGTGTGCCTCTGTCACATGCTTCCTATGGCATTGGGTAAGTACTTCTCCAATCTATGCTTGTATTCTGTTCTACCAAACAAGGATAATAACTTCTGTCTCCTCTCCTCATTTTATGTGTTGTCTCTTTAGACTGCAAGATCTTCATGGCATATCTCTTCCGACTCTCACATATAAGACACGGGAGACTAGGTCTGAGTCAGGACTCTACATGCTACTGCAAGGCAAATACACAATAACAGTAACAGTTCAAGTACATCGGGGGGACTTCAAATGATTTTCTGGTGGGGGGGGAGGGAGGTTGTGGTTAAATTATGAACTTCAGCGATGGTTGGCACCCAAAAGGGCTGGGCTGGCTGACTGGCATATACCTCTCCTCTTGCCCACTTGTCTTGGAAAAAATAATCCCAACTACACATACAATATGATGATGACTAATTTAGCTACAACTACTCAAGAGAGAGATCTTGGAGTCATTGTGGATAGTTCTCCGAAAACCTTTAGTGCAAAGTAGAGTCAGAGACTCATCTTCCTTACAGCACCACCTAAACAAAGAAGAGAGGGACTGTGTTTTCTCTGGTGTGCTGCTGAAGAGCAGAGAAAGGAGAAACATTCACCACAGAGCAGTTTTGTTTGCTTAAAGAAATAAAGTAAAGGGGATTTAACAGATCTCATTAGCCCCTCTAACCAAATGCCTCCTATAGTTTAATTTCCATGGCTGTTTATGTTCCATTTGCCAGCACCAAAATGGACAAAAATAAAAAAGATACTTAAAATATATAAATAAGAATAAGCAGTGGTATATGTAGCCTGGAAGGATTATGGACAAATCCTATTCCCTCCTACATTCTCACTGCAGACACTTGGGGTAAAGAGGAGAGAAACTGAATGCTAGTTCCAAAGGTCAAATTAGGCAAAATAAAAGGGTGGGATTGAATTTTACAAAGTTCAAAGGGGGGGGGGGGTGTGTGTGTGTGTGTGTGTGTGTGTGTGTGTGTGTGTGTGTGTGTGTGTGTGTGTGTGTGTGTGTGTGTGTGTGTGTGTGTGTGTGTGTGTGTGTGTGTGTGTGTGTGTGTGTGTAACACTCCCAGCATATCATTCACATGACTTTGAATTTCTTTTCCCTTTCTTATTTTGGATAGGAGAATTTAAACCTATTTCCTAAAACAGCTGTAATCTTCACCTGACAACAAACAGCCAGTTAATTCTAGCCTTAGGGACATTCAACTGCCTTTCACAAAACACAGAAAGTAATAAACTAGTACATTAATGAACAGATTTTTTTTCACTCCCAGATCCTTCAGAACTCGCTACTCAGCACTGTTTCCAAATGATGTCATTACCTTACTTCCCTTCAGGGAAGACTTACCTCCTCCTACTGTATCTCATGCAACCTAGTAACAGGAGATTACTGATCACACTTCTGAAGACCTATTACACACCTACAAGATCTTTATCAGGCATTCTTAAAACAAATATCCACCTGGGGAATTGAGGAAACACATTGACCGAGATAAACAAGTACCCAGAAGTCAACTACTTCAAAACAGACCCAACAAGGAAAATAACAGAACACCACAGGTCATCACCTATAGGCCATAACTTAAACCCCATCCATTGCATCATTGCCAATCTACAACCCTATCTTGGAAAATGATCCCTCACTTTCACACAGACCAGTCCTCAGCTATAGGCAGCTGCCCAACCTTAAGCAAATACTTACCAGCAGCCACACACCACACCACAGATACACTCACCCAGGAACCTATCCCTGCAACAAACCCCATTGCCAACTCTGACCACATATCTGTACACGTAACTCCCTTATAGTACCTAACCACACAAGCCACAACATCAGGGGTTCATACAACTGCACATCCTCTAATGTGATATATGCCATCAAGTGCCAGCAATGCCCCTCTACATGTATATTGGCCAAACTGGACAGTCTCTACGACAAAGGATTAATGGACACAGATCAGACATCAGGAATGGTAACACACATAAGCCTGTAGATGAACATTTTAACCTCCCTGGACATTCAATAATGGATTTAAAAGTGGCCATCCTTCTACAAAAGATTTGTATCGCCCAATTACAGAGGAAGACTGCTGAACTGGAAATCATGTACACATTCAACACTATCAGCCTGGGCTTGAATAAAGATATTAACTGGTTAACACACCAAAGGCAATTTCCCCTCCCTTTGATATTCTCATTTACACATCAAAAGCTATGAATGGGACATATCCAGCCTGATTCAATTTGTATAATTAACAATGGTTCTACAATTGACAGGTAACTGTTTTTGCTATTATATATACTCTGGATTCTGTAATTTCTACTTCAGGTCATCTGATGAAGTGGGTTTTACCCACAAAAGCTCACGATATCTTTGTCTCTAAGCCCTGGTCTACACTAGGGAGTTATTTCAAAATAACCCCCCTTATTTCGAAATAATAAGCGGAGTGTCCACACTATCACACCCACTATTTCGAAATATGGGGCTGGTTATTTTGAAATAACAACTCCTGCTTTCCATGAGGAATAACACTTATTTCAAAATAGTTATTTTGGGAGTTATTATTTCAAAATAATATCCTAGTGTAGACATGCCCTAAAGTGCCACAGGACTGCTTGTTCTCAAATTCCTGTATAAGGCCCACACAAGTCAATGGAAGCCCATTAGCATCAAGTGACCGTTGGATAACACCCATATTGACAGAAAAATTCATTAAGGACTAAGGTCCTAGTCCAGCAAAACACGTAAGTACATGCTAAATGTAAAGCATGCAAATAATCTCACTGACTTCAGACATGTACTTTAAAACACCACAATGTCAGGGTCTACATTTTGACAAACTATGCAACCATTAAAAAACAAAAAAACAAAAAAAACAAAAAAAAACCCACAGAGTTAAGGATCTGTCTCCCCTTTACACATTTCCAATTATGGTCTTCATGTTGAAATGGTCAATTAATATTAAGTTGTTCAATATAATGGTAAAGTACATCCAACTTAGTTTTTGGGTTCAAGCCTCTACGGCAGTTACAAGAAATTTTAGTAGCAGAGCACTATGTGAAACTATGAATGATAATCCAAGCTTTATTTAAAAAGGAAAATTAGGTAAGGAAACTGGCGTGCAACCACACCACTTGGATAATACAACAAGTATGCATACACTTAAAGATGAAATATTGTTTGGATAGGTGATCAGTCCAAAGTAAGTACAGCCTTATGATCCTAGAATCTAAATGGAGCCTTTGATGTTAATAGGAGCTCTTCTGCAATTTAGCAATGCTACTCCTTTAATGATAATTATTGTAATTGATTATAAAATAATCCTTTACCATAACTGTATTTCTGCCACCTCCTTATTGGCTCTTTAAGTTACACATTATTTAACTTAACATCTGCATCAACGTCCTTCCCATACTATCAACAGACAGCATTTTAATAAAAATGTTCCAAAATTCTCAAAGCCCTTATTGAAAACATTGCTCAGATGAGTTGTATCCAAAAATCTAGCAGAAGCATAACCCTAGGTCATGTCCTTGAAAACTTTGAATTTCCCATCTTACTCTCTCTCTAAGGTTTTCCCCACTAGCAATTCCAATTTCCAATAATCCTTTACACATAGGCTAACTTAGACCCTAAATCTAATTCTATTTATTTCTTATTCTAAACCATCCTATGGGCTAGAGAGCAGACACTGGGTCCAAGCATAGAGGCATAAGTGGGGCTATGGAAAGGAGTGGAGAAAAATAAATTATTTCATTATGCAGCACAAAACCAATGTGGGGAAATCTATGGCCACAAAAAGTCAAGGGCCAAAAAGAGTTCAAAAAGGGTTTCCAGCCACACTTGCTAGATTAAAAGTTATTGATAGAGTAAAAGCCTAAGTTAATGTTTGGATCTCAGATCAACTTCAAAAATTCCTCAAGCTTTGTGGCAGGGAGGTTTCAGATGTAGTCAGCCAGTTTGGTAACAAAAAATGCTACAGTCTGCCTCAAATTTTATGGCATAAACTATTCATACCTGCAGTGTTCAAGACGGAATTTTCAGAACATCTCAAAACTGCAGACTATCAATCACATATAAAGAGTTTGCTAATCACTTGGTATGGCTTCACCTTATTTCAAGCAGCTCAACTGCAGTAAAAGTATGCAATATCCATTTCCATGGAAGCACTTGCTGTGGTTGCCACATGGTTGTTATACTTTTAACAGCAGAATGGGAGGTGGCCATGTGATCACATTCTTATCCTGTTCACAACCTCTGTATCAGAATCTAGCCAAGAGTACTGAAGATTCTCCAAATGCACTGCACAACTACAGTTACATTAGGGTTTCACCTTTTCCTAAATCACCAGATAAAAACTTTTGCTAGAGGCAGGTCATCTGACTAGCTAACCCAAAGGTCTGTTCCAATATGAAACCACCCAAGACTATTTTGCAGGGTCTGATGTTCAAACGTTGCATCTCATGATTCTATTAACTACAAAATTTTACCTTAGAAGAGATCAAAATATCCTAAATAGCATTTTGCTTTTTAATGCATTTAAATTTATGTTAGCAAGTATGATAGTCTCAATATGAACAGCTCTAGAGACAGAAGTGTTCATACCAGAAAAAAGACTGGTAAGTGGCATTACAAAGTTCCCCACTGTGCCACATGCCAGTGCACATCCTAATGTAAATCTGGTTTGAAGCATGTAGTGTAAAATGTAATTTAGTCTCCATCCCTATTCAGACTTTCCTATCAAGGCAAGGGTGGCAATCAAAGGCAATTTTTTGGAGTTACATGGACATTTGTCTTGTAGGAAGCTGATTAAGACCAACGAACAGCCATTAAAAACAGAGCTGCATTCTGGTAATTGACTTAAAAGTGAAATATACTGTATTCCAGTCTAAAGATATTTCCTCCCACTTCACTTGCCATTACAGGAAAAAAAAAAAAATCAAATAATGAACTTTCAACCATTACCCTGCTTCTTAAAGCAAATATGTGATGGATTTCACATGGGATGAAGCCATCTGAAAATAGGGTACCAGTGAGTGACCCCTAATCCTTTGTACCCATCAGCCCAGGCTCCTTCTCACATTGTACTGCTATGACAAGCTGCAGACCTATTACCAGTCCTACACTTCTGCACAACTTTCACACAGATAGGGACATACCCAGGTACAGTTACATGCAGGCTTTGTTATCAGCCCTCACATGAACCAACCGCAGAAAAGCTACAGCCAGGGCAACTCCCTGATCTTCAGACATGCACCCCTCGTGGAACATAAACCCAAAATTATACTGTCTTGTGCTGCACAGGAAACTGTATATCATAAGCTCATAAAGATCACCCACATTCCAAATGTGGAGAGTAAATACAACACACCACCTTGAGATGAGATTTCGAAAAACGTCACTCCAAATTTACTGATTTACATTAAAACATAGAACAAGTTTAGCTACAAAATATAGATTTTAAATTGTAAGGGACAACAAATAAACACCAACTAACATTAATATAGGAGATAGATAGGACATGAATTAGCAGGTTCTCACCCTGACACCAGATAGAAGCAGGCTACAGATTCTTAAGGGACAAATGCACTTACATTACAGCTTCGAATCCCAAGGTCATACACAGGCTAAAAATCCCTTTAGAAATCCTGCCAACTTCACAAATTGCACCAATTCTACTTCCACTGTACACAGTTGAATGCTGGGGTGCAATTCCCTTGGTTCAGTCTTTATTTGTCAGGTCTTTCCAGGAGTGTTCTTGTTTAGGGAGTGAATTACAGAGGATGCCTTATATAACTTTTACATAGGTGGGAAACCTTTGTATCAAAACTTGGTTCTCAGGCCAACTTATGGGAAAGTACAAATGTCTCAAGATGGAGCCCAGAATCGCACGGCCCAGACATATATCCTCATAGAGCCATAGCAGCCATTGCTTGCAGGCTGTCTGGAATGCTCTCCGGAAGGCTCACGGGTGGCAGACAAGCTTCTCCTAAGGCCTATTGTTTTCCCTAATTGCCCATTATTATGAATAGGCTCTTCCTGACCAGCTATGTTGACAAAAAGCATTTTGTCTTGTGTCCATTACCCAGGTAAAATGCATTTGAAGTACCAATACATAGTCAGTATTTATAACTTTGAATGCAAAAGGGATTAATGCATGCAGATAGCATAATATATATGGAAAATCATGACTTTTCCAATGACCCATCTTGCCTTTAAATACATCATAATTATGGTGCAATCATATCGTAATATCACTATGAAGAATGTGGGATTCATTGACAGAAAGTGTGTGACCATGCAACTCAATGTCCATTTTTAAAGGTGGTCACTACAGACCTGATCCAAAGCTCACGGAAGTTCATGAGCATCCCTTTCATTGACCTTAATAAGAGTCGGATTAGGTACTATACATAGCATTACATTTTGACATCTGTATCCTTATTGGATTTGCCAGGGACCAGCAGTGGTACAACTTGTCCTCGTCAGCCTCAAGCTAGATTTTCTGCAACAAACAATGACACATTCAACATTTATGAAGGCAGCCCAAGAAAGTTTAGTTTAGATTAAAATACAAATGTAATGAAACTGGCATCTCTCTCTACAAGTAAATAAAGAGGCAGATATTTCCAAAAAATATTTAAGTGAGTTAGGCTCCTAAGCCCTGTTGAATATAAACAGGACTTAAATTCCTAATTAACCTCAATGGTTTTACTTTTACCTGTCACCACCAATGAGCACCAAGTGTATATCCAGATGAAGAACAACATCTAGAGAAGGCATTGAGAAAAATACCTTTGGAGTCCAACTTACAAAAAATTAAAAAAAAAAAAAACTAAAAAAACAATAGTCTTGCAGCACCTGAGAGACTAAAAAAAAACATGTAAATGATATCATGAGCTTTCATGGGCACAACAAAACGGTGTTGCAAGACTATTTTTTGTTTAAGTTTTTCCAGTTACAGACTAACTTGGCTACCCCTCTGAAGCCAAAAAAATCTAAGCCCATACTGCACAAATCTCTGTCCCTGAGAAAGAAGTTAAGCTGTAGAGGATATAGCACAATAATAAAATAGAACATCACTTCTCACCACAAAGCCCTTTTCAAAAGGAGTGTTATCCTCATTTTATAGAGTAGAGGAAAGGGAGGCACAGAGACCACAGGACTAGAACTGAGGTCTGATCCATATCCATGACTATTCACAGGCATGTGCTGCTTCCAATCAAAGGAAGTGAAAAATATTACTATTCACAGCTCCATACTTGTGCAGATTGGTTCTGGTTAATCAAGAGAGACATTACAATGAAATCTCCACCTCCATTTGAGTCTACATGGAAGATCTGATGGGGGGGGAAAAGAAAGAGCAGCAAAACAAAAAAAGGTTCTGCAAAACAACCAATTATTGCTTGGTATATTGAGTGTTAGCCTTAGCAATCTAACTTATTAAAACAGTTAACGATTTAAAAGTAATGAAGAAATAAAAAAGAGATTGAATTCTTTAAATCTGCATGAAAGAGTCCAAGAGGAATTATCTAATGATTTTCACTGCATATTTTATAAGATACGTGATATTTTATTCATGGGTAAAGCAAATATAACAATTAGGAATAATTAGCATTTTGCACAGAGTGTTATCTAATAAGTTAAAATACACATACAATTCTTCATTTAAATTTTGTGCCTTTGCAATTTTCCCCCTCTGAGTTAGAGCTTTTCCCATTAAACCCGACTGCTGCAAGATTTCTGCACGAAAAAAAGCTTGCAGTATACTTGCGGGTTCTCAACTTTGATATTTTATTTCTTCCCCGCCTTTCATTTTTCAACTATCTTCCTTTTCAATTTCTTCTTGAGCATCCCTTGTCAGATAAGCCTACAATAAACTTTCAAGAAAGTTCTGCCTCTCACCTTTTTCCATCATATTTCCTTGCCACGCCAAAACTATTTTGCGCATGAAAAGCTATTTAAAATCTAAGCTGTCTCCTGAAAATCTTATTGCAATCAGTTTACAATTACCTAATCTTACAGTATTTACTTTTATACAGGAAGACTTTGGTATAGTTTCATTATATATACACACACACTGTAGTTATTACGCTATCATTTTTTTCCCCCGATTGCTCACCACTTCTCCTATAATTCACACTGTACTTTCTATGTCCTGCCAGCTTCTGACCCAAAGCAAGTAGGAGGCTCAAGAAACCAATGTTACACAGAAACACAAAATATCCCCCTTTCAGCCTCACAAAATGACACACTGCCACAGTACCAAGTCCTATTTCTTACCTGACTTAATATTCAGTTTCTGAATTATTTTCTCTGTCATTATCAGCCTAAGATGCTATTCTGGTCATCTGTGACATTTAAATAGAAAACTCGTAATTGTCCAAGTCATATGAACTGTTATTACTTGGGATCTTTTTCTGAACTATACCAATCTTCCCCTTTCACTATCTTCTTCTCTTCAACTATACTGGTCTACAGTGACCAGATATACCAAGTAAACACCTGAGAAAATACCACGGGGGGTAGTTTTGGTGATATGTATGAAAGGGAGCATTTTGAAAGCTGAGAAGGGGGATGACAACATAGGCCTTTTCTTCTCTCCGGGTATGTCTACACTAGCCCCCTAGTTCGATCTAGGGAAGCTAATGAGGACGACCGAAATTGCAAATGAAGCACGGGATTTAAATATCCCGCGCTTCATTAGCATGTTCCCGGCCAGTCGCCATATTAGAAATTGACTAGCCCGAAGTAACTGCCCGGCGTCTGCGCGGCGGTGAAACGAGATTCTGAATTAAAGCCTAAATCGAATTAGCTGTTAAACCTCATTCCAGGAGGAATAACAGCTAATACAATTAAGGCTTTAATTAGGAATCGTTCACTGCGGCGTGTGAGCGAGTTACTCGGGCTAGTCAACTAAAATAACAACGGCGGGGAACATGCTAATGGCGTGATATTTAAATCAGCGCTTCATTGCAATTTCGACGCCCTCATTAGCCTCCCTAGATCGAACTAGGGAGCTAGTTTAGACATACCCTCCCTCTTCATCTATATTATCCCTTTTCTCCTCTTTCAGATTAATGACCATTACATCTTTACACAGGCAGGATGGGAAACAACTGTATTTTCTTATCTGCACTCTCTAGGTCACTCTACTTGGGATACTAAAAGCGGATTAACAATTTTCATAATTCATGGATTCCTTCAGTTTTACCTCAGCTGGTGTTGACAATGGCTTGGCTTGACTACTAGCATATTTTAATTGTTTCAACATTTGTCAGAGAAGATTTGTTGCTAGACTTTCCAAATCATGCTTTCTCCAACACTGCTCAGTAACAATTTGAATCAATCTAGGTCAGTGTTTCTCCAAGTGGCCCGCGAAACCACTTTCAGATAGGGTTGCCAGATGGTTTAACCAAAAATACCAAACACCCCCCCCCCCCCCCCCCCCCCCCCCCCAAAAAAAACAACACCGGGAAAAAAATTCTATTGAGAAAAAAACCGGGGGGAGACCAAAGTTGAGCCAAAAAAAAAAAAAAAAAAGTTATTAAGCAAAATAAATAAAATAAAATAAAATTAGTATGGCCCCTTTAAGAAGAGGCTTTTTTGCTGACGGCCATCTTGGTTTTTTTACTCCAGCCACAAGACAAGTCCCTGCAGAACCAGGTAAGCGGGGGAAGGGGGAGGGGAGGGAGGCCGAGGGCTGGGCCTAGTTGTCGTAGGGTTGCCAGGTGTCCGGTATTTTCGCCTCCTGGCCGGGGGATGGGGGAAAAAAAAAAATCAGGAAATACCGGACATTTTAGGTATCCGGTATTTTCTGAATTTTTTTAACCGGACAGGAGGCGAAAATACCAGACCTTACTGGTCAATACCGGACACTTGGCAACCCTACTTTCAGAAACCTGCTAACTGGCCGTTCTGGTATGTTTACTTACCGGCTCCATGGCCATAGAGCCTCACAGCTCCCATTGGATCTGGTTTGCTGTTTGCATGTATTTTGGGAATGACAGAAGAGCCATAGGTTGCCAACCCCATTTCTAGGTTTTCCAGAGCAAAAAAGGTAACGACCATTACAGTGGCTGAGGGCATCTGGCATATGAACTTTTCCATGTATCTTAGCAACATTAGGTAAAATTAATTTTCTTGGGCTAGACTTTTTCTGATTTTTATCAATAAAAACTATTCTATTTAATATAAAAAGTTGGTCCCTCTTTAGCTCCAAATTAAGCTGGAATGTTTTAGACATTGCCCCTCCCTCTGATAATTATAAACTAAAACTCCAGAAATGTATGTTATCAAATTTTAGTATTTTGTATTTTAAATAAGTTGTAGTTTAGCAAATTTTAATATAAAACCAAAACCCCTTGTTGTAACCCAAAGCAAGCTTTATTTCTTCTATCTTAAAATGTATTACTTTGTCAATGCCATCATTAAAAAACTATTTTTAAGGTTGCTAAAATAATATAAAGCAATACAATGATCAGCAGTACAAACAGCCTGAAAAGGCTAAAGCCGTAAAGACATTTTTAAAAGCCCCTAATAAATTCTACAAGCTGTCACAGCGGATTATAGGTAACTATATATATGATGAAAGAGCATGATGTAAATTCAAGTCTTTATCTGGGGAGTAACCCAATGGCTTACAAAAGTCACCTCTTACCAGTTCCACATGCTTTAGAAGGTGAAGGAGAGGAAGAGATCCATAGTTAATACCTTTGTTCATTAAGTTAAACAGATTTAATGTTTAACTTAATGAACAAGTTGGTATATTTATACGGGAACAGTCTCAGCCTAAAGATTCCACCCACCCACACACATATATGAATATATATATTCATTCAGAGATGGCACCATGGGAATAAAGACTGTGCATCTATAACTAGTCATTTGAAAGCAAATACATAGTATCCACAATTAATGTCACACATTTGTTAAAATGCTATTTGAAATAGGAAGCTTATTCGTTTAGCTTATGAAGTATAAAGACCTTGAAGTAATTTTTAAGACGCCACTAAGACACTCAAAGCAGCCATTTAAATCTTTTGAGCATGTAAAACTTTGTCAGCTGTGGGCCTGATCCAAAGCCTACTGGAGTCAAAGCCTCCTGTGATTTCAGTAGGCTTTGGATCAAACCCTACAGGACTACAAAGGAACACACTTCAGAAAGCAGTGACACCTAATGGCAAATGTATCCTTGGAAGACAACAATCCATAATCTATACCAGGGAAAATATTTCCTTATTAGAAGTAATGTAATTAATGCTAAAAATATATTATAGGGACCCAAAATAATGTAATAGTGCTAAACTCTTGGAAGAGAATTTCAACAATAATTCATATAAATAAAGTATGTTGTATACAATATATTTTGGGGACTCATAGCTATTAATAAAATATACTAGCTACTAAACATATGCTATGCGCTTCATGTCTTTATAACATTCTTTAAAAAAAACTATCCTGATAAATTCTAGCAAAGTGTGGAACAGAAAACGGAAGGCTTTTTTTGTCTACTGAAATAGTAATTTTCTTCTATTTATGTGCATGCTTATTTCCTATATCATATGAAACCGATTTCCATAAATATAACACCTTTATGGGACCACAATGTGAGGGGTTTTGATGTACCACTTATCATTGTTAGCAATATGACCATAGTACACAAGCTCCTTGTGGTGCCACACATTTTTATATTAAGCAAATCCTGAGATGTGAATGTGTATAATCATACTAGTTTTCTCACTTCTCCTGCCCCCACCTTTTGGGGAGGGGGTATTTGAAGGTTATCACAAGATCTTAACAGAAAAAAGCCACATCTCCACTGAATATAATTTGTCTCTCTATTATTAAACATTTATCTTACATTAGTGTCTCCATTGGCTGAACCACTGTGCACTTGACTTCCCTGTTGATAGTCCCTGCTGCAAAGATCTTGCAGTATAAGAGCTCTGGTTCATTTTTGTTTTTATACATTTCTGTTACTTAAGAATTGTGTGTCTTGCAAGGGTTTTTTAAACTTGCTGCTCGATACGGAGAAAGTTAGGAGCAGCACACTACTGGGTCTTATTGGGTGATGAGAGCGATACAGTATAAGGTAACCTTGACTTCATTTGCATACTATAATCTTACTGGTTAAAGTACTGCTACAGCTGTACTGCATTTTTCTTTAAAATGATTATGATATTTTACACCTGTGCTCTTACATGATAAAGATATGCTACTTGACCTAGAGAGCTTTGCTTTATCTGATACAGCTACAGGCACAACTTTGTGTATGCACGAAGAAAATAAACATACATGTGCATATTCACGTTACTGATGCACAAATTACAAATGTAAGACTTTTGGCAGAAGATATGAACCTTCCACAAACCGTGCTGTTGACTAGAAATGCCACCTAATCCCTGCTTAATTAAAGGCACTGTTCTAAACTCCTGTTGTGTTTAGGGAGTAAAGAGTGTGGGACGACTGATGTATGAAGAAAATAGCAGGCAGCGTGGCTAATCTCAAAGACTTTGGAGCTTTCCAGCTACATAAATCAGAGCGACTTTTTGAATAGCCTCATAAAACACAAGATCATTGCCATTCCACTCACGGATTTCCAGTGCTTCCTACAGCATACAGATCATTAGGAAACTTCTAAGCAATCAAGTAATGTGAGCCTGATGAAATTATTCAATCAATGCATGGGCTCAGAGAAGCAACATAATACAGAACTGCATAATTTTGACATGTCATATCCCCTTCTTTCTCATATAGAATATGGTTAATTACAATGAAGGTGAGCCTTTTCCACATTTTCACAAGAATGTTTAAGTTTTTCTGAAGTGCCAGCTCCTAATTATGATACTGATCCAGCAGAAACATTGACTATGGGCAGCCCTCTCAATAGTCAGAGAAACATATTTTGGAAAATACACTGATTCGCCCTAAAATAGTCAGAAAATACAACAGGAATAATTTAAAAAGTGTTAGTTTGGAAGAGAAAAATGAATCGGTATTCCATAATGCAAAGCTTTCCCTACACCACCCCTACTCATTAATCACAGCTTGTTAATTCCAGGTATCCATTCTTGTTGTGGCAGTCTACTAAGCTGTCTGATAGGATAGTTAAACAATCAGGAATACAACCTGTTCATGGTAAATTAATCAAATATTTCAACATACAGTCAAGTGAGGCAGTTAGTGCACTATAATAAGGAGAAAATACTATTATAAACACATGGGTAAAGGATTAATATGTTAGTTCTGTGTTGCTTTTTCTGTAGAACGTAAACATTTCCTTTTATTTGGCTTTGAAAATCCCATCCACAAGTATTAGAATAATTTGTTGGTTCTGTCCCCCCTCCTTTATTGTTATTTAAAATATCAGAACTAAAAACATGGCATCTCAAATTGACAAAATGGCTTTTTATTATCCTTGCTTAGATCCATTACATGTATCTTAATATTCTCTATACACAGGAAAAAAATCAAATTAAGGTTTTACAAAACTTAAAAGCCAAAATGTAAGGGTCATTTGGAGGGGTATTATTATGGTTTTCAGCTCAGAGTTCCACAGAATTGCCTATTTTAGTTGCTGACCTTTTACATATTAAACTTATTCGTAGGTCATTTATTTTCAATTTTAAACTATAAGCCATTTAGAGCTATGCGCAACAATTATAAATTTGCCAGTATCATGCAACATAAAGCAGTCTATAAAAAGCTAATTCCCTTGTCAAATGTACTAATTGTCTTTCAGGTCAAATTAATTGCATGAGAAGCAACCACTTTACGCCTCTCCCCCCTCCACCCACAAGATTTACTGTGTTGATGCATCTAACAACCAATGGCATTTGGGAAGCAGTAAATACCTGTGTTGTATGTGCCAGATAAAATAAATATTTTTAAGCGGTAACAAATAGAAACAACAATTAAGAGAGAAGAAAGGAGATAATTTCCTTACTATACCCAAGAACTACAATACGTGCCACAGATCATTTAGTAAAAAGGACTGGATATCGGGCATTTAGTTTTCTCTCATCAGGTGGATTATTACAGGATGAAGATTTCACCCCCAAATCCTAAGATTTGCACCGTGAGTGATGAGCCCGAAAAACAAAAGCACTAGGAACAGTGCCTGTTATAGTTTACAACTGCAAATAAATTAATACATCTTTCTCTTCTTTAAAGGAGGGCACAATGCTCGGCCCACGGTATAATATTGGAAGCGCCAGTCAAGGACAGCTATTCAGACTGACCCCTGTAAAGTTCTGTGCCTGTGGGCGCCTGGCGCTCTTAAATGAAGGGTTGAACGGCTGCCCTAAGGCCAGTGGCACTGACATAAAAAGCTGTAAGTGCAGGGCTGCAACTCAGTTCGGGTCTGAGCACAGCCAGGCACTGCTGCTGTCAGAGATGGGCACAGACATGTTTACAAAGGCAGCCTGGGTGTGAAGGGCCTGGCCCTGGAAGCCAAGGGAGGGCCAGAGACAGAGCACTCGCACTGAAAGGACACTGAGGCTCAGCACGGCGCACACCTGAGACAAGCTTCTCTCCCTCGCCCAGACCCCAGCAAGGGGACAGGGCTTCTGTGTGGTTGCCCGTCTTGCAGGCGGGCACCCAGTTAGGAAGCGCTTGTCCCGCCTGTTTGCCTTGCAGATCACTCAGCGATAGGGGTGAGAGTCCCGCCCCCCGGAGAACAGGGGAATCCGCTTCCCCTTGCCCCCGACAGGGAGAAAAATGCCCTTTAAGAACAGGCACCCATTTCTGTCAGGGGCGTGCGCGCAGAAGAGCGGCTGGGAGGAAGGGAGGCAGGGAGGAGACTGTTCCCTGGCATGCTGGGCCGTCACATGGAGGGGGATCCAGCTGTCTCCCGTCCCCTCTGCCCCTCTCTGGATAGAAATGTGGGTTACAGCTTGAGCTTGCTGCGGACAGCGCTGTGAATAATAATCACACACACACCGCCTCCCTCCCTCCCTCCAGCTCTCTGCCTCCCCGTGTGGCCATCATGCTGCCAAGAGGTGGGGCCACGACCAGCTCCGAGGCTGGCTCCTTAACCCCTTCCAGAGCCGCCCCTCTCCCTCCTAACTCCGTAACCGCGCTGGCAGAAGGACCCCCCCCCCGGCCCTGCTGCCCTAAAGCGGGGGGGGGGGGAATTGCGCCGCCCCGGGGCCCCCTCCTGCATCGGGCGAAGCAGCGGGGCGGCGTGCGCCGGGGGCCCGAGTCTGGCCTGCACAGCAGCTGGCTCGGGACCCTTCCGGGAGAGGCTTGCGCGGGAGAGGCTGTGGCTCCCGCTGGGGCAGCGGCGGCGCCTGGCACGGGCGGCGAGGAAGCTGGAGGGGGGGGGGGCTCAACTGATCCCCCCCGGCGCACAGAGCGGCTGCTTAGCGGACCCAGCCGCTCACGTTGCCCAACCACCTGTTCCGCCGGGGCGCGGGGATGGTCACAGCCCAGCCGGGGGGCGCCGCTGTCCCCCCCACGGGGCACCTCAGCGAGCGGCGCGGGGCGTTGGGGCCGAGCGCGCCTTAACTCTCCCGCTGCCCCTCCCCCCGGCGCCGAGCCACCGGAGACAAGCCCCGGGTTGCGCTCGGCCGCCGAGGGCCACGGATAAGGAGCAAGTGTAACCCCACCGGGGCGGGGTGGAGGGGAGCAAGGCAGCAATGCCGGGGGGGGGCACGAGGGACAGGAGGCCACAAGAGCGGGTCGCACAGGCGAGCTAGGAAAGTCAGCAGCCCCCTTACCTATGTGTATGATTGAATCCGCAATCGCCGCGTCCCAGGTTCGAGTCCAACAGACGGACACAAGCAAGAGGAGGGAGAAAACTTCCATGTCCTCCCGGGGGTTAGTTTTTTTTCTGAACAGCGGCGGCTCGCTTCCTCCCAGGCGGAGAGTGACAACGCAGCGCAGCGAGCCCAGGAGTTGGAGGTGCCAGGACAGGGTTTAAATCCCGATTGCCTGCGTGCCGCTGCTGATAGGTGAGGGCGAAAGCCCAGGGTCTGGGGCGTCCCTCTCCTTTGCAAGAGCCCCGCGTCACTCCGGGGGGCTTCCGGGCATAACGACCGGTGCTGCTGTTGGCTCGGGCAGCCAATCCATCCAGCCCGATCGCTTCTCTGGGCAGCAGGCGCCTCCGTATGTCAGACCGTCTCCATCCTTCCGCAGGGTCCAGGGATCCGCTCAGTCCCGGCTCCTGCACAACAACTTCCAACCCACCACACACACCGCGCGCACGCACCCAGACACACACACACACACACACACACCCCGCTTGGCCACAGAGCCCCAAACGGCGGGAGCCCGCAGCAAAAAAAAAAAAACACCTCGCCTTCAGTAAGGAAGGAGACGCGGGGAATCAAGCACAGAGGAGATCCCGGTTCTACAAGCCAGATTCCTGCAGGAAAAGCACCCCCCTAGGCCAAAAACAAAGTGAACTTCAAGGTAATGCAGATAGTAATGCAGAGATTTTCCCCAACCCCCTGCTTAAAAATTGCTTCCCACAACTGGTGGAGAAATCTGCAAATCAAGCCCAGCGTGCTGTGCTGTCGCGCAAGGTAGCGGTTGGACAGGACAGGAGACAGAAGCGGTGCCTGGAGCAAAGCAGAGGAAAGCAGCTGATGGTCCGCAGGATGCTTTAGAGATTGCTTTGCTGGTGGGATGCAGACAGAGCTGGCAGCTCCAGCACCAGCCAGCACGTTGCCTAGAAATGGATCACCTAGGAGGAGGAGAGCGAGCGAGAGATAAGTGTTATCAGCTAGAAAGAGGGAGAAACAGCGAAGGGGGGCTCCCCTTTAATAACCACCTCCTCCCCCTATCTGCAATACAAGGGAGAAGCAAAACATTGCTCGCATCTTCCTTCAAATCTTCAGGTGGGACTGAGAAAAAGACAGGCATTAGAAAAGGAAAATCCACCTCATTTGTTTAACCTTGTAACTCCACTGCAGGTATCAGGTTCAAAGCTAGATGGACACTTCTGCTTTCCCACTATTTCACAACTGAGTCAGGGACAAGCTCGAAAGGAAAGGAAAAAAAAAAAATCAGGGTCACCTGGTCACAAAGGGATTAAAAAGACCTAGAAAGCTATTTATATGATTTTAATTATCTACAATTTTGATTGTACTTGAAAACTGAATTGCTCTTTCCCCCCGGGACAGTGTAAAAGCCATGGGAAAACTGCAGTTACATAGCATTTTTCTTTCTCAAGGCATTATAAAAATCCTTAACTGTTTATTCTAACATCTACCCTTTGAGGTCAGTATGTATATTAAACCCCATTGCACTGTTGGAAAACTGGCAGAGAGATCAAAACTTCTCCTGTGGGCATATTATTTCCCCACATGCCTGCTTCAGGGTTTCTTGCACTTTCCTCTGAATCCTGCTTACTGGCCCCTGTTGGAAACAGGGTAGAGGACTAGATGGATAATTGCTCCGCTCCCAGAGGATAAATTTTATGTTCATCATAAGCAACTGATAGTACACAATGTGGAACCTGTTGTGTAAGCTTTACTCCCACATACAGCACAGCTCTATAAACATCCAGTGTCATTCATAGATCGCTTCTTAGCAGACACTTTTATAACAGATTGATATTTTTGGCAGGAGCTAGCTGAACATCACCAAATTTACTCCTATATCTGTTCTGTTCTCTAATGGAGAACAGTTACTGCTTTAAATTATGAGCTCACCTTCTCTGCATCCTATATGCTTACTTATAAAAAACAACAAATGATTTAGCATGGGACCAAAAAATTAAGTTCTTGACCAAAAAATAAAGCCTTATTTAATCTGCTAAGGAGTGAGATCACTTAAAATATGCATGCAACTTACGCTTCACTTAGATTCATACTTCCTGTTCACAAGATTTAGGGTAGATCCAAAGTGCATCTGAGTCAATGGCATTTGTTCCATTAACTTAAACATGCTTGGATTGGGCCCTTAAAACTTGGCAATCGAATCAATTTAAGATTCAAATGCAAATAGAAAGTATGGCACTTAAAGAGAAACAAGTTACTCAGCAAAAGTGAGCAAACTACCTCACAGAATACCATGTGCATGTTACATGCACTCCAACCCCAATTTAGGGGCTCGTGAAATAGACCTGTTTTGTCAACAATGGCAGAAAAGCTAGCAGTTATACACATCATAAGCAAATGTAATGGGCATTGACTTCACTGCTAATAAAATGAGAGAAACTTTAGAATCTACTTTACTCATTATTACTTCTCCACAAAAGAACAAAGTTCATAAGAAGTGTTAATTTGCTTCAAAGGGGCACATAAGACCAGTACTCTTTAATTAGGTACTGCGCACAGCAGGCAAAGTATGAAATGTAATGAAAATCTTTGGAAAATATAGCTTTTTAATTTATACTTTAGGTAATGCTAAGAATTCTGGGGCCTTATCTAATAGTCAGCCATCCTCACTGACTATTTAAAAGACCTGGTAAATCTGTCCTAGATTAACCGCACTACTTTCATTCAAGGTTTTGGTCATGATTTCATAGGGCAGGAGGCATAGCTGAAAGATAATAGATCAAAGACTCATTAGATTATTGGCAATATGACTCATTTTATAAAATTGTAATAAAAGTTTTTTTTAATCTTAGTGTGATAAAGTCTCTTGAAAATTTGAGAGGAAGGAATTGTAGGTTATGTTTATTCAAATTGACTTTTGAACCACTGTTAGTGAATTAAATAACATAACTACTGAATTAAAATTAAAGTAAGTTCAAAAAGTTTTATCACTGATTCTAAGAAACACTATGCCCTACCAAAACAGATTGGAATAGATTGTACAGGAGGATTGTTTACTATATTTTTATTAGAGGACAATGCACATAAAACCTATTTTCCATAAATACATACTATCAATTCCTTGTGAAGCAGGAGACTCTAATCTTGTGACAATTTAATTTTTGAAAGACTACTGAATTTTAAGTGCAAATTGTTTAAATAGATGTAAGCATTTTGTTTTTATGGATGCTGGTTCTGTTATGTCAAAATTGCTCATTGAAATGTTACTAATTTGCATCACTTCAGATTGAATCAGGGTCTAATCCAAGCCCAACAAAGTCAGTGGGCATCTGTTGAGTCGAATTTTAACCAGGCATAGAGATACACCTACGTGGGACGATGCATACTGTTTCTTCATTATACTTTTTGCCCCTATATTTCCCATTGTTGCGACTACTATTCCTGCTCCATTATTAGCATTGATGGGGGAGCACTACCACACACCAATGACAGCATTAAAACAAAACCACCATGTTATTCTGTCCTACTCAGAACGGATCTAGACCACACCACAGTTAATACCTTGGCAGCTGCCAATGGCTTGGCTACTTCATGCTCCCAACTATTGCTATTGCTGTAGGAACAAAGAGGGGATTAAGAATGTTTTGTCAAATCTAATGTAGACAAAGCATCAGAGGCAAACTTCATAAATTTTTCCAACAATATCCCTTAAGCCAGTAAGTGACTTGCTTTTGATTTGTTTTGGGTTTTTTTTAAATGTAAAACCTTCCAGAAATCTAGAGCTGAAGTCTGGTAAATTGCTTTAGGCATCTAGACCCCTATGCCTGCATGAGAACCCACTGAAGTCAATGGGGCCCCATGTAAGCACAAGGATCTAACTGTAGTTAGACAAGTAGGATCTAGCTGACTACCATGCACTTACTGTTTGGTGTAATATTTGCTTAATTGTGAGCTCTTGCAGGTTCTGTAGTGACTGAAGAACTAAACATAGCACCTCTGTTGGCTCTCATGTTAGGTCATTAGAATACTACAACATTACAATGAAAGTTCTGAATTACATTGTAAACATTAACATTTGCATAAATGAGGACTAATGTAAACATGTTATTTCTGAAGCAGATTTTATATTTCATATTGTTTGTTAATATACTGCATACAACTAGAACATAGGATTCAGCGCCTTGGTCCATTTTCTCTTACATACACCTTCTGGCAGTGTCCAGGACATAATGCTTTGGAGGAAGGCAAAAATATAATGCGCCTAGCCAACTGTAGCTGTGCTGTATTCAGCGGCAGAGGGAAGCAGGAGATATATCTTCCTGACCTGAACAAGTCATCAGCTTGATATTCAGTTAGCCTTTAAAAAAAATAGCTTGCATAGTTACAAATCTTAACAGTTATGAAGTTATCCTTTAAAAACTGATGACTGTATTTAATTCAGTTACCTTCTGTAACAATGAATCTCAGCATTCCACTGGCTTTGAAAAATACCCTTTCCTTTACATCAAAATTCAGAATTTACTCCTGTTTCTTTCAAAGAATGGTGCAATTGTCTCGCATTATGGAGCAGGATTGATAAGATCTGGTCAATGCTGAAAGGGAACTATCAGTCACAAATGCATTACAGTCATATCCAAATGGTTATTGATGCCATCGGAACATTGGACAATTGCCAGAAGGACCCACCAATGACTGTTAAAGATTGGCTTCTGTTTCTAGACTTTCAATATCATTTGTTTCTGTTTTTCACTACAGCTTCTTCTTTTTGGACTCCTAGAAAATCTTTTAAATTGATATACCTGACAGGGAAAATTAACAAGTAATTTTGAAAGTCTTCATATTTCTTTGACTACACAGGGAAATGAGCCTGTTTTCCTTTTCGTCCAACATTGTAACAGATTTGTCACAATACAGTAATGTTAGGTTACAGGCCTCACATACAATAGGTAAAAAAATCTGCAATTGGGTAGACATAAGCAATTCAATGGAGCATTTCAATGGAGCTCCAGGCAAGTGCAGGATTCTGCCTATGCAGATCCCATTTTGGGATTGAATCCTAACTCCTAATTTAAATGACAGGCGCTAGAGAGTAATTCCTCTGAAATATACTACTTAGTTGGTACAATATTTAAACATAATTCATAAGTGGATTTAAGAGGTCAAATAATTTGAAATCCTGTTGAACTGAAGACTATCCAGCCAAACTTTTCTTGACAGTAAAATTAAATATGAAAAGCTTCAAGTTACTGCAATATAATTAACTGAACAGTGTATTAATCTTCACACCATAGAATTTTCCAAGTCTTACAGGCTTTACATCAGGATTGATCGGAAAGTCCCCTCATTTCCCCTTGTTTAAGATTTCTATAGTGCTTACAAAAGATTTTGATTGACAGTGCTGGAAATGAAGTTCTCCATCCATAGAATATAATGCCACAATCACACATTTCTCTGCCAATGTCTCTGCACCCTGCCTTAAAGGAAAAACTGCTAAATCTGAGATTAGTTTACTTTTCATATCAGTCCATTAGTCTTTGGTCTATGTGGTAATGCTTCAAACAAGGGCTCCAACTGGGAGGGTTTTAGTTAAGGAAACATTTGTTCATTAACCAATAGATTTTAGAGACCGCTAAACTTTTTTAAAATTATGAACTTCAATCCAGAACTGACTTCAAGGCAACAGGCCTTGTGTGAGAGAAGTTAGGGTTAATAGCTAAAGGAATAGGAGGTAGGAGTTTCTGCACTCTAACAGTGACTCAGACACTGACTATGTCTTTCAACAAAACAAGTAACTTCTCTGTGCCTCTGTCATCTACCTGTACAAATGGACTATTTGCTTTTCCTCAGACAGAGTTTCCCAACCTTTTTCTTTCTGAGCCCCACCACCCCAACATGTTATAAAAACTCCACAATGCACCTGTGACCACAATAACTGATTTTCTGCATATAAAAGTCAGGGCCAGCCTGAGGGGGCAGCAAGCAGGGAAACTGCCTGGGGCCGTATGCTACAAGGGCTCCTGTGAAGCTACACTGCTCAGGCTTCAACTGTCGGTGGCCGGGCTCGGGGCCAAGGGCTTCAGCCCCATGCGGCAGGGATTCAGCTTTCTATCCGGGGCCCCCCAGTGAGTCTAATGCTGGTCTGCTTGGCAGCCCCCTGAAACCTGCTCGCAGCCCCCGAGGGGGCTCCACCATCTGGTTGAGAATCACTGTCTTAAGAGATATGAGGACAAATTAATTCATTTGTAAAATGCACTGAGAATAGAAAATACTAAGTATTATATCCCATTGTCAATCTCCCAAGTCATCCTGCCCCCCAGTAACCCAGAAGTGTGAATGTGTATGAATGAGTAGAGATTTCCTTTGATGTTTATGCAAGTGAATACAAAATGGAGATTAAATGTTTTACTAAGTTTCATTCAGAATATATATATGGTTACCTCTAACAACTTATCATAAACATACTAGGTCATATTATTTTACCTTGTATTCTGTGAAAAGAAGTGGCAGAGACAAAGCAAAAAAATTGCAAAGCATTTTGCTTTTTCAAATGCATTCTTATTGAGTTTACTTGAGAGCTTATGCCTCATCCTTTAGCCTCAGTGAACTTGGAAAGTGATTATGGAATAAAATCAACCCTTAAAGCAACCAGTGTTATCAGAGTGAATTAGTGGGCCTGCTGCTGAAGTAGATTTATTTTGTTTCCCTTTAAGCTCCAGTGTCATAGATCTCCAAGTTGCCTGAACCATCCATGTATACACTGCACTTATCAACTTGTGAGCTACTGAAGAGTACTGCCAGAGTCTGCTGCCAGCAAGAGCTCCCTGGGCCGGATCAGAACAGAAAAATCCCAGCAGTGAGGTCTGTTGTTGAATTGTGTATTTTGCTGGCAGAGGGGACATTTAGGGTAAGCAACTTGCTCCGAGGGAGCAGTGTACTTTCATCACGCCACACTTTAGAGACCCTGGGGCCGCTTGGGTAAGATAGAAGGATATGAAAGCAAATATATGGGGCTAAATATCTTTATCATCTGAGTCAAGTAAGGAGTGGTACTACCTCAGGAGCAGTCTAGAGAATGTATTGTGATTCTTACTCCTCCTTTCTCTGGATGTGGGTTGAGTATGTTACCTCCCTGTTTTCTATAGAGCAGCTTGTTATTTGATATACACTCAGCCAGTGAGTGGGGTGAGGCAGAACCAAAGCTTATGCTGCCTCCCACTTCCCTTGCATCCTTCCTTACCACCTAGACTCTTCCTCCCCTCACTTTACCCCCCTCTGGAACGTCTCCATCTCTGACACTCCCTTAGTGTTAGAGATTAGCTTCTTCTCCTTTCAAATTTTCCTTAATGGTCCATTGTACAAAGGTCACCTTTCCCCACCATTGCTTCCACATGGTTCACTCCTCTCCCTCCCTGTCTCTGAGCTGCAGATTTTTAAAAGGTATTTTAGTCATTGCACTGCTCAGCATTTCAATACTTAACTGACTTAGGAACTTCAGAGGGGTAGCTGTAACTGAAAAAACTAAAAAAAAAACAACTAATAGTCTAGCAGCACCTTAAAGACAGGTGCTGCTAGACTATTTGTTGACTTAGGAGCCTGTGTCACATTGACTTTCAGTGAAACGTAGGTGCTCCAGGACCATTGTTGTTTTTTAAGTTTTTTTTTTAAGTTGCAGACTAACACAGCTGCCTCCCTGAGGCTTTTAGGCTCCTAAATTATGCATTGTTATGCTGAATGAAGCAACACCAGAAGTATCTTCACAGGTCTTTAGGTCAAAATGCCTGTAGGCAACAGAGAGGCAGCATTCCCCTTTGCCTCCTCATAACAATAGCCTTGAAAGGCCATCTTCCATGTATATGGAGGATCCAGGATTGTTGCCTTCTAGTTAGGCAAGAACTAAGGTCTTGTCCTAGCCCCTTTTACAAAGCCATGACCTTTTATGTTGACGCAATAATGGAACTTTCCTACCAGTGATCGGTGAAGGGCATGTGTGTTCCACACTTCGGAGAAAGGCAAGTGAAGTGGACCCTGTTTACCAGCTGGTGAAGGAGGGAAAATGTAAAATGGCCCAGGAGAAGATGCTGAAGCAATGGGAACATAAAAGGTTACAGCATAGCGGATTCAGGGTACTACATCCTGTTCTGAGCTGTTCTTGATGTGGCCCTTTAGCGGCACATAACTGAAGAGACAAATGTGGGGAGGGGAAGAAGGTTTGAAGTGAGAGGGAATGGGCAAGGGGAAGCATACTTTTCTCAATCATTTTTCTAACCTGATGCTGCCTCCCTTATAGTTGCTGAGAAAAGAGAAAGACAGGGAGCAGTTACAGTATCAGTCAGGACTGTGAAGATTAGAGGGGGGGAGGGGGAAGAAATCAGAAAAGTCAGTCAGAAGGAATTAAGCCAGAAACTCCACACCCTGATCAATTGAAAAATCGAAGAAACAGAATGAATTCTTTTTACTTCTTCCACTGTCTGCCATAGTTATCAGACTGGCTCAGGGGAGCCAAACCAAACAAACAAAAACAACAAAAAACTACTAAGCATATGGCTAACTGATTTTAAAAAAGAAAAATAGTTTTTCCCCAATCCTCAACTGCATAATTTATTTTTGCTCTTGGAGAAGTGGCATATAATAAGGAAGAGTGTTATTTTCTTATAGAATAAACTCAAATATGAGAATTTGATGTTTCTCAAAGAAAAGTCTAGTAGCATCTGCAGGAGTTGTACAAGTTTTCCCACCACTACTAGTTGTGTAGTATTAGAGTAGCACATAGCAGTCTCAAATGTTAGAACTGTGCTAGGTACCATACGAAATACACGGTAAAACAATCCCTAGTACAGTCTAAATAAACAAGACAAACAAAGGGTGAGAAGGGAAAGACACAAAGTGAAGTAACTTGCCCAAGGTGACACGTGAGGGGTAAATCCAGAAAAAGAACCAACATCTCCTAAATTAATTCCATTCTACTGACTACCCACAAAACTTTGCCCTTCCTAATGGACTTGTATGAGCACTCTACACCACCCTACTTTCGCAGCTGCAAAGCTACAGAACCAAGAAAGAATGTGAGCCAATTAATTTTCATCTGTGAGGATAAAAGTTTAACACCAGAACTCCCAGGCTTAGTCTATACTAGATCAGGAAGGTCGGCTTATGGTATGCAACTCCAGCTACACAAATTGTGTAGCGGGAGTCAACTTACCTTAAACCAAGCCATGGCAGCATCCACATAGCCAGAGGCCAATGGCAGCAAATGCTCCCATTGGCTTCCCTTACTGCTCGCAGGAGGAGTACCAGAAGCTGGAGTGTGCTGCCCTTAGCTTTTGATTTATGGGTCTATAGACCTGCTAAATCAAACACTATAGGATCGACCTCTGGAGTGTCGATCTTCTGGTACGTATAGACAAGCCCCCAAAGTGTTTATGCAGCAGTTTTAATAAAGTTTTAAAACATAAGTCTGAAGCCTGTGCCCTTTCTGTATTTCTTTGCAATATGGTATAGCATTGCTCATATTCTCCCTACTTACTGTGGTGTTATAGTGATCTCTAGAGGGTTCTTTCAGCCACCTGGAAATCCAGAATCAAAGAAATTAGGATCAGAATAAGGCATATGAGGGAAAAGGAAACTGATAAATGCAGCTGCTTCTCATATATAGGGTTTTTATACTGTGACCTCTGTTGCTCTGTTCATAAAAAAGGAAAAAATAATTCTCTTTTCTGGCATTGGTTGATTGGTTATTACAAGTATCACTAAAAGTTAGAAAATGAGAAAGCGTTTTCCCACTTAAATGAAAGAAACAATGTGCTTTTAAAACATATTGTCTATAATCAGTTCTTTATTATTGCATATTTTAAAATCTGTGGGGTTTTTTAGTAATGAGAACCCCCTCACTGTTCCCCCTGAAAAATAGTTTATGACTATAGCTAGGGTAACCTACTTGAAATTTGCTGCTTTGATGCATTAAACATAATTTCTCCCTCACTGTTTTCCATCATGACAAACAGCATCATTATAGTTGACATTTACCTTATTCCACAGTATTTCTGTCATAAATTAAGTAAGAACCATTAGATCAGATAACATGACAGGGAAGAAGGCATCTAACTCGCATGATAAATTATTTGTAGTGGTTAAGATAATTCAATTTTGCCTGTAAAGTACCTGAAATTAAAATAGAGAACCTATTTTTGTCAGCTAAAGCTGGATTTCAGTGCTACTTTTCCACTTACCATTTACCCTGTACAGTCACTTCAAAAGGCCTGTAAAGGCCACAGAATTCTGAAACTTTTCTATTTTGTATAAAAACCAGATAAACTTTTTGATATCAAAGATTCACTACACAACAAGCAATTTTAACAAAAAAATTTACCCACATCCCCCCCCCTCCAATTATTTTCTGATTATGACCTACTTTTCCTTCATGTCTTCTTATTGTTTTGAAATTAAAGTTTTTGAAAAGAAAAATACTGTATTTTCTGTTTTGAATAGGTTAACGCTTACTCCACAGTGACAAAAATGAAGCTGATAATATAATTATTTTTATTTGTGTAACTGTAAAATCTGTATTAATTAATTCTAGAATTTGCATCTATGGATGAATTTGTACCATCCCTAGAATATAAAAACAGAATAATCCAAACAGGCTTCCAAGTTGCATGATTGTTATTGCTACCTATATCCTTTAAACTCAGTCTGCTCAGACTTTTTAAATCTTTCGGTCTCTATAAAATTAACTGGCCCATGTACTTCAAATGTGAGTAATGGGATATAAAATCTTTCCTAACAGTTGCACTCTAAGGTTACATCTAGACTGCATTGCTATTTCGGGATACCAGAAGTATCCCGAAATAGCAATGCCGTGTCCAAGGAATGTGTCCACTATTTAGAATTTTTTCTCGAAACAACAGATGCACTCTTTTGCCATCCCTGTAAACCTCATTCTACGAGGAATAAGGGATGGCTTTAAAGAGCACTTTATTTTGATATTTGGCACTGTGTAGACGCGCCAAATTTTGAAATAGCCTCTTTCGAAATCAAATCGAAAAAAGATACACAATTTGCGTAGCGCAACTTGCGTATCTTTTTCATTTTTAGAGTGCAGTCTAGACATAGCCTAAGTGGAACATGGGGAATGATCTTAACATAAGGGACTGTAGCATATTATCCCAATATATTGTTCTTCCTATTTCAGCCTCATGGTTGAGTTTCATAATCAAGTTGTAGCTATAATTAAACTCTTTAACTTTACCAAGTGGTGAAAGGACTAAATCAACTTTTTAAATATATATTCTAGCAATTAATAAGAACATAACTGCAAAGCATCATTCAATTCAATATCACTTTAAAATTTATGAAAGCAAAAAGCTATTGTCAATGAACTTTGTGGGTGACAAAAATTCTGTACAATTGCAACACATTTATCTGCAAAATAAACTGCACCTCTCATTACTGTACACCACTTACACTAGTCATTTGGCAGTGGAAAAAGGGGACTCACTAAGTAAGCAAAAATGCATGCCAGTGCATGTATCACACTGCAATAAAAGCAAAACTTGAAAGCTTTGTTAGACCGTAGGACAAAGGCCAAGTGCTTCTAAGTACCTGCAAAATACTCATTATGCTAGTTCAAGAACTTTTAAACAAAGTATAAGATATTGTCACAGTCATAAGAAGTTGCCAGCACATTATTCTTGTGATTAAGCATTGTGTGAACATGAAAAGGTGTTTTAATCCCAATGAACATATTTCAGGGGCACAGTTCAGGAACCTCTTGAAATTTTTAATCCATTTGGCCCCAAATATTTTTGGCTCATGTTTTGTGTTATAACAATGCTTTTCTAGAGCATCTTTCATCTGAGCATCAGAAAGTACTCCAAGAACCCAGAGATATGCTTCACTACACCTACATGAGTACCAAGTTATTCACCATCCCCTCCATTTTGTATGCAAGCACATTGAAGCACATGTAGGTGAAGAGATGGATTCTGATACCATTAAATACATAATGTAACACTTCACTCAGGTAATCACAGTAAAATAAACAGGAGTTCTTGAGATTCTAGCTACTGCTGAAGGCAATAAGATATCAGAATATGGTCCTAAATCGTTACGAGTTAGTATTGACCCATACTCAGAGGTCCCAGTCTCTCTCAAAAACATTCCACCCCTAACTACAACAGAACTCTAGGGTTGCCAGATGGGTTAACTAAAAATACCAAACCCCCCCCCCCACCCCCAAAAAAACAACACCAGGGAAAAAATTCTGTTGAGGGGAAAAAAAAGGACCCCGAGAGTTATTAAGCAATAAATACATAAATAAATAAAAATAAAACAGCATGGCCCCTTTAAGAAAAGCCTTTGAAGCTTTTTGCCAGCAGCCATCTTGTTTTCCTCATCAAGCCAGAAGACAGCTTCCCTGCGGAACTAGGTAAGCGGGGAGGTCCGGGTGGCTCGGGGGAGCCTAGGGGACTGGGCCCGGTAGCTGAGTGTGTATAGGGTTGCCAGGTGTCTGGTATTTTCGCCTCCTAGCAGGGGGGGGGAAAAAAAAATCAGAAGATACCAGACATTTTAGATGTCCAGTATTTTCTGAAATTTTTTACCGGACAGGAGGTGAAAATCCTGGACACCCGGAAACCCTAAACTCCCTAAGAAAAAAATTACTGTATTAAATCTCATTAAAAACATTTTCTCATCCAGGCAATGTCTTGGATACAGTTGTAAAGCATCAAATTACTGAAGGATTTTGTCAGGATTTTAAACATACAAAAAATGCCCCCCAAACAATGTAAGCACTAAATGTCTGCAGGATTAGGGCCTACCACAGGTACTTATGGAAAATTGCTCATTGGGAGTAAGTTAGGCATGTTAATATATCTTTGGATGATTTGGCCTAATATACTATCTGAGCGATTTATACTGCAGCCCATCTATAGCATTCAGTATTTCTATT
Source organism: Rafetus swinhoei (assembly GCA_019425775.1). Taxonomy (NCBI): domain Eukaryota; kingdom Metazoa; phylum Chordata; order Testudines; family Trionychidae; genus Rafetus; species Rafetus swinhoei. The sequence goes on from CM033449.1 coordinate 119,220,856, forward strand.
GATTTTATATGAAGTTCCTGCTGGGATTTCATTGAGTTTTTCTCTTTTCAAGGTCAACACTCTGACTGGGGTAAGATTTTTTTGGAAGGAGGAGGGTGTCTTTTTGGTTAGGAGGGGCTTAAGACTTATAACAGGGTATCAGTGCTGTGAGTAACTAGTTTGGAACTTCACAAAACATGGTGGAAAAATATACAAGATCTTTATCAACTCTAGGCAAAACTCTAAGGCTCAGTTTAGTATTATGCCAACCAACAAGAGTCTGGTTTCAAGTTATCTGGGAAAGGAGGCTGGCAGCTGTGCATTCACAAAATAGGGTGACCCTTATAAAAGGCTACCAAATTTGGATACAAAAACTTTGGTCAGCTAATCAAAAGTGTTACACATGTGGGGAAACAAAAATCAAGCTGCAGGCAAAAATGAATTAAAAAACCAATTAAGGAATTAAACAGCAAATCTAATCAAGTTTCTTCTTTTATCAAGGCATGTGTAAAATGAGAACTGTCACAGTATCAAGATCAACATTTTAATAGAATGGACACGAGAATTGGAATTATCCCATCCCTACCAGATTTGTATGGACCAGAGGACCCTTATTTCACTCATCAGAGGATGGGACTTTTTTTAAAGTGGGATCTGGAAGCAGCAAGAGACAGAAATGAATGGTTTCACACCTGGACTGCAAATTTCAGCATATTTGACTTAAAGAAAAAAATACCCCAGGAACAGAAAGACTTTAAAATACAAATTGGACCTCCCTGGTCCACAACTCTCAGGACCTGACTAGTCCCAGATGAGGGATTTTTCTGGACCAGGAGATTTCATTTCAGGCCCCCTGCTGCTGGTCCCACCACTGGGCTTTCTGGCTCCCTTTGCAGCCCAGGTGAGCCGCACACCGGCTCCTGGCCCCCCTCGCAGCCCAACTGAGACACGTGCCAGCTACTGGCTCCCCCCTCGAAGCCCAATTGAGCTGCACACCAGCTTCTGGACCTGGAGGTTGCCAGACCAGAGAATCTTAGAAGTGCAACCTGTATAATTTTATTTCTCTCCTCCTCCTTTTGGGACCAAGCACACAAGAATAAAGAATGGAGGTGTTCCCTATTTCATAACAGATTGCTATTCAGAACAATTAGTCAGTGCCTCTATTTTAACCAGCAAAAGTCACAATCCATTATACTGTATACAGTATCTGTTCTGGGTTGTAAGTTTAAAGCCTCTGTTAGATGAGAGTCACCAAGAAACAAAAGTCATCTAACAGGCAACGTGTAAACTCAATTTCTGTTTCAGTAAAAGTAAGCGTTTAATTAAATGCCACTGTACAGCCATAAAAAGCTTTGTGGATCTATGTTGATTGGGGTACTGACAATTTATCTTTCACCAAAAAATATACACAACATGCTAAGAAGCGTGAGCCTCTCTCTAAGCCACAGTCTTGCAACCTCACCTCCATGGGTGGACTCTAATATCTGCACAATACCCCACTGACAAGTTATGGTGCCTCCTTGTGCGTGGCTAGGTGCTTCTACCCACATAGATTAGATTTTAAGATTTGGGCCTTAGGGTACACTGTACCAGTATTTCGAAATAAGACGAGTGTCTACAGTGTCATTCTGTTATTTCAAAATAATTTTGAAATAACGGATGACTTATTAAAAAATCTGTAAGCCTCATTCTAAGAGGAATAATGCCTATTTCTAAATAAGGCATGGGTAGATGCTCCACTCCTGCTATTTTGAAATAGCCCCTCACCAGGGCCATTATTCCTTCCCAGTGCCTCCTAGGGCTCTAAATCAAGATAGCACGTCTACATTAGGGAAGCCTGCCTCAGACTAATGTTGAGACTTCCCTGCAGTGTAGACGTATTATTACGAAATAAGCTATTTCAGAATAACTACTCCAGAATAGCTTATTTCAAAATAAGTGTGCAGTATAGATGTACCCTTAGGCTGCTATAAACTCCAGAGGAAGGCAATCTTCTCTGTCATGTAAGCACTAAAAGGCTTAATAAGCCAACTATATCCAACCAGTTTATTCAGATGTGTTTCTTGCTGTTTGCCTAACATGAACTATGAATAGGAATTCTGCAAATGAGCACTCCATCTCTAAATAGTTCTGTCAACTAGAGAGAAATGTTTAGAGCGCTCGTTTATTACAGGGATCAGTTTAACTATCATGCAGGTACCACTGTATCTTATAATCATGTCAGTTTTTTGTACATAAATGGATAAAAAAAAATATTGATTAAGCCATGGCCTAACAAAACAAAACGACAATAGTAGCCTGACACATTTAGAAGCATTAGGCTGAGACAGTAATCTGTAGCCTTGGAACGACTAACAATGAACTAACTCTAAAGGACAGATCTTGAGATGGTGTAAATCCAACTGATGAATGGACCTATGTTAGTTATGTTCCTGGTGTGGTAGCAGTTACTGTCTTGTGAACTTCTCAAGCTTGTTTATGACGGATTGTGGTGTAAATCCTGGGTAAAATAAGTAACAAACCTGTACTCTGAAAGAACAGGAATGTTCTGAATGAGGGAGAGAGTGTGCCCTCTCAATCAGAATCCATTACATTTTTAAAAATAGAGAACAGAGGGGAGGAAGGAGAAAAATAAGTCTAGGGAGAAAGACTCTCTTTTCTGTGAAATCAGGTAGGCTACATTGGCCAAATAATTCTAGAGGTCAGTTTACCCCAACAGGAATGTTGCTCCTCTGACACTTCTAAGAATCCACTTTCTACTGCTAATCCAATGTCCTGGAGACATTTTAACAACTTGTCTGGATGAATCAAGTCATTTCCACAATGTTTTGTTCATTTTCAGTCAGTCAATCTAATTTCTCTCCATTAGCTTTTCATTAATTTAAACTAGTATGTACCTTGGACTCACATTCTTAAGATTTTATCCTGGCACTTTTAAAACCTGGTTGAAAACTCTACCCTGTACATAATGCACATTGGAAAAAATAACCCCAACTATACGTACAGTATGGTGGGGGCTAATTTGGCTACGACAAATCAAGAAAGAGATCTTGGAGTTATCGTGGATAGTTCTCTGAAAACTTCCACACAGTGTGCAGTGGCGGTCAAAAAGGCAAATAGGATGTTAGGAATTATTAAGAAAGGGATAGAAAATAAGACACAGAATATCTTACTGCCCCTATATAAAACTATGGTACGCCCACATCTTGAATACTGTGTACAGATGCGGTCTTCTCACCTCAAAAAAGATATTTTGGCCTTAGAAAGGGTTCAGAAAAGGGCAACTAAAATGATCAGGGGTTTGGAACAGGTCCCATATGAAGAGAGGTTAAAGCGACTGGGACTTTTCAGTTTAGAAAAGAAGAGACTTAGGGGGGATATGATAGAGGTATATAAAATCATGAGTGGTGTGGAGAAGGTGAATAAAGAAAAGTTATTTATTAGTTCCCATAATGAAGAACTAGAGGACACCAAATGAAGTTAATAGGTAGCAGGTTTAAAACTAATAAAAGAAAGTTCTTCTTCACACAGCACGTAGTCAACCTGTGGAACTCCTTGCCAGAGGAGGCTGTGAAGGCTAGGTCTCCGAATTGAAGAGAGGGTTGGGAGACACAAAACAACAGAAATATGCACTTGAGTAACAGAACTAAAAACTTTATTGCAATAGAACAGTCACTCACGGTAACTTTTCCAGATGCATCCTTAACATGCCAGAGCAGAGAGTTCCACAGTCACATGAACAAATTTGGCCATGCACTGAAATCCTTGATTTTTTTCCTGTAAGTTTTCAGTATTTTCTGAAGCTTGTCCATCTAGAGCAGGCGTGGAGAATCTCAGGCCCGGGGGCCGGATCCAGCCCCTGAGGCTCAGGCCAGTACTGGCACTCCAGCCCCCAACTGCCCTACTGCAAAGCTGGAGCACGCACGATCTACTAAGTCGGGCTCTGCTAGGCTATGGCATGTGAGGGGAATGTGGGAGTGTTTTTCTCCTCGCTTGGGGGCCACATCAGTGAGGTTTTCTTCCTTACTTCTCACTTGTGTGCAGCCCCCAACTGATTCTTCTGAGAGTCAGTGGCCCCCCCAAGCCAAAAAAGGTTCCCCACCTCAGACCTAGGGTCAGTTCTCTGTGAATTAGTGATGGAGAAAAACAATGGTTACTTCTATTGTACTGGACTGTGTATTCTATTCCAGATGACGATGATATCAGGGTAAAAATGCAGATTATATATTCTCTACCCCCCTCCTAAACCTGCACACTAAACAAATGTAGTAGTCTCATCTTTGAGACCCTCTTATCTATATTTTTCATTCAATCCATGATAAGGATGTCAAATGAACTGTACTTAAGAAGTCACAAAATACATGCAAATCTTATACTCTTTCTTTCCGTGACTGTCAGTCTTCAAATGATATTTCTTTCTGCATTAAAAAAAGATATCCCTCTCCATTATTCCAATGGTTCAAAATACACATAGCTTTTTAAAAGAACCTTGCTGATCGGTATGTTTTTTGAAGAAGAAATTAAAAAAAGATTTATCCACTGCATTTATCAAAACTATTGGTCAGATTATACCAGTTCAAAATAGCTCAGGATATGACTATGGTATTGTCAGTAGTTTATAGTTATTTTTCAATAGCTGGGAACATAAGAAACATGTTTTTATGACACTGTACAAGTCTTCTAGAGAATAAAGGACAAAGTAACATAACATCCTTTCCAGACTGATGATCAGACCTTTGAAACAATCAAAGAAAAAAAGCCTAATTTTCTCCTTTCAGTCCAAGGCGTGTGGGAACAAGACAGTGGAAGATTATCCAGTGCTGTAGGAATGTTCATGCAGTACGCACAACCATTACCGCAGTACGTACTTGATCAATAAAACTCCATAGTTATGGACCTCCCTGTTGTGCATCTTGATGTAAGAAGCCTCCTAGCAGTCAGGAACATTTACAGATACAGGCGGGAGTTACATTTCCATCACGGTACAAAGTTTTTTAGCCCTACTTGAATTAGGGTTGAGAGGAGAGATGTTAAGTCAACATTTAAGTCCATAAATGCTGGGTTATGCGCTACTGTATTACTTCAGTCAAGAAAACATCTTTTGAGATTTTACTTGAATCCATCGAAATCACAGAAAATTTTTTTTTTTGGGGGGGGGGGGGGGGAGATAAGGTAAAAATTGTAATTACAGCTTTGAGCTTTTATGGTAGTGACTTTAGCTCAAGGAAATTTCAGGCCTTATGGGCTGATCTACCTATTACAGATCATTCTACCAGCTATCAGAGCCTGATCTTAAATGCTGTGGTTCTTCTTGAAAAAGTCACTTCATAAAAAAAAAAGCATTGTGGGCCGCAGTATCTATTGTGCTTCCACATGAAATATTTATAGTTTTTTTTGTTTTGTTTTGTTTTTTTAAGAGAGATTTTCTAACTGACAGCTGTATAAGCTCTCCCTGATTTCTGACAATTCAAGTGACTTTCTTTCCATGGGATACTTATTACAAATTATACAAAGTCTGCAGACTGAATTATGCAATTAGCTTCACTTGTACAAGGTATTGCTGAGGCCTTTAGAGTATGACCTCAGCAATACCTATACACCCTTCATTAGCCTTAAGTAGGCTTGTGCAGGAATCGGAGAGGAAATAATTTGAAGACAATAGAGTTGCACAGCTGAAGTGAAGGGTATCAACGGGCCTACAGATCTTCTATAACTAGTAGCGATATGTCTAAGGCCAGGACAGAGATAGAAGCAAGCCTTTTTTACTATTTACAAATTGAGCATATTTGCTACTGAAAGAAATTATTTGATAGATAACGAATACAGAACCCCACTATGCAACCTATACCTTTTTAAGCTAGTAGTAAACGTTAAAAAGTCATCTTGCTAATGCTCTTTTCAGACCTGTGAGAGCATCCTGGCAAGTCCTCACACCATAAACCTGACACAACAATGTTATTAGGTTTTGATTTAGAGTGAAACGAAGATCTGCAGTACTCTATCAACATTTTCCATCAACAATAGAACAATGGACCTCTGTCAGGGGGGTACATCACTCACCACTGGTCTGGGGCTTCCTGCCATTGTGGAGATTAGCACTTGAGCCAGACATTCCTGTACATAGTCTGCAGGCTGCCACTCTGACTCAGCTCAGCAGATATTTTTGCTCCTGGACCTGCTGCATCCTCTTTGAAAAAGCCATTTGACTAGGTCACTCAGTAGTTCTAGGCAGCAGGGCTGGATTAATTATTCTGGGGGCCCAGTGCTATTATATTTTGTGGGGCCCCCTAGGCTCTGGGGAAGGGCCAAAATGAGGGTGCAGGAGGGAGCTGCTGCAGTTTGAGGCAGAAAGGTAAGCGCAAGAGAGGGTGAGGGCACTGACTGGGGACACAGGTTGGAGTGAGATGCTTGGGGTCTAGGAGGAGGCTCCAGACTAGGGCCAAGAGGGTTTGGAGTGCAGGAGTAGTTTCAGGGAAGGAAGCTGGGATGGAGTGCAGAGTGGTAGTTCAGGATTGGGGTGTGAGGTCTAGGAGGGAGCTAGGTTGCTGGAGCAGGCTGTGGGTTGAAATGCAGGGTCTGAGAAGGAGTTAGGGACTCAGAGGATTGGGGTGCAGGGTGTGGTTTAGAGCTAGAAGTTTAGATGCTTACCTCAAGCAGCTCCCCTTTTTGGGGCAGGGGGGGGGGAGAGGACAAATGGCTTCATGTTGCTCTCTCAGCAGCAGTCTGTCTAAAGCGCCTCTGTGTGTAACCTAATTAGCTAATTGAGCTCACCTGACCTAACTCAGTTCTTGCAGGGCTGGTGTGGGGAGCTCATGCCCATCACAGTCTGCATGTCCAAATACTTTTTTTCTTAGGCTCTAGCACAGTTTATGAAAACAAATTTGAACATAGCTTTGTGCCAGACATGTTGGTGAACAGAACTTTCTTAAAAGAGTTTAGAGAGGAGCCACGTTTGCAGTGAGGTAAAACTATTTTCAAACACAGTTCTCACTAGTCCTGACAAAAGATGAGATTTATAGTGGGGCTTGTGTTCTGAATCACTTCAGGGCTTTTTTGAAAATCCCACACAGAGCATTATTAATGAAATCTATGGTCCAGACTGAGAGAGATGGAGAAAGTGATCAAGCAAAGCAGTTTAAGGGGATTAGAATGTAACTTGAGGGGCTCTGTTACCAAACTTGCACCAATGTGTGTACCATCAACACTGAATATCAACACCCAGCTAAGATATGGGGCTCTAACTTGTTGCAGTCTTTCTTGGCTGCCTTCATGTCAGAATTAAAAACAGCATCAGAGGCGGTTTGGGAAGCTTTTAGGTGCTCACTCTGATCTGACAGCTCACAACAACAACTGGGCACAGATCTCATAGTTAAACCAGTCCTGAGGCACTCAGTGTCAAAACAAACAGAATTCATGTCTAGCTACAAGGGATATTTTACAACTGCATTTTGAAGCATATCTTCAAGCCACAGTGCTGCTTGCTCTGACTTTGAGAAGGGAAAGCAAAAATACACAGATCATCCAAAAATAAGTAGAAAATGTTAGCAAATTAATTTAGATGAGCCAATGGTTATCAAGGTACTGCCACACTGTACCCAGAACATTTAGTAACTACACATTTAAAAAAATATTAAAGGCTGAATTCTTCTCAGGCAATGAAGAGACAGCAAAACCACAGCTCTGACACATCAATAGGTGCAGTCAGCGTAGCCTCAGAGTGATAAGAAAGGAACTGACACCAATAGGGAGCACTGGGGTTCCTCAGTAGGTGTGGCCTGAGGTACCCAAGTGAAGACAGTTACTATAGAACTCAAAGGTATAGAAACTCTTGCCAGTCAGTCAATGTCATGCTAGATATGTGGTCACCATTCACTATTGTAACTAGTGAATTTGTGTTTACTGAATCTGTTCTTTATCATGACTTGTCAAATTGATTTTTTTTTTTTTTTGTCCTTTCAGCAGTTCACAGGACATGCTGGGATACTTGTTGAGTATGAAAGTTGGAACATAGGAGGTTGGGACTATTATCACAGCAGTGTAATGTTTTTTGTTGGAATGGATTCAAGAGGGATGGGATAAAAGGTCAGACCCTGACTTCCATCAGAGCTGGCTTAGGCTGGTTTATATATTCTCTCATTTCCATTGTTAAAACAAAATTAACATTCAAACACTAATGACTCACCTTTTGTCACTAGCTTATTTTAAAGGTTTGGAACGTGAATCGGGTAGAGAGACTATTGTATTATAACATAAGCTATATTTACTTTTGAAAAAACTCACCCGACTTGTCAAGCTGTGACAAAACTTCCATTCAAATCAGATGAAACCAGTATTAAAAATCTTGTCATGCATTTTAAAGGTTGGTAGCTCATGTTACTTGAATAACAATTACTTGTGGAAGACTCTACTGGAGTTCTATTAATTATTATACACAAAAATCTAAATTAAAATAATGCTATTAATGATGTCAAGTCAAGCATGCAAAAGTTAGGAAAGGCCAAAATTAAGGTTGCATTATTTATATTTACTATAGTCTTCAGTTATATCATGACATACTATATTTTTTCCACAGAACTATTTCCTTCAGTGCAGAGGATGGATGGTACTTACTTAATAAACAGTTGTTCAGCATTTGGTTTTCTCCTCATTCAATGTGTGACCTTATTTACTGCATAATTCAAGCTCTGCTCTGAAGACAGATTTGTTAATTTCCTTGTGGTTTGTTATGACATTCATCACTACAATGTCCGAGTGCTTTACAAACGCAAGTGAATTTATTTTCATAGCACAGTGTTACACCCATTTTACAGATATATTGAGGTCAAAAGTTTTTGGTGCCCAATTTGAGACAACTGGAGCCTGATTTTTCTGTAGATTTTTCAAAATTCTATATTTTGAATGGGAGAAATTATGTCTTGGCTGGTGGTGGTTACAAGTGGGGACTCGTCTGGGTTCTCAACTGGGTCTCTCACTTGTAAAGCTGCTTCCTGCAGCTCCCCTTGGCTGCAAACAGCAAACCGCAGCAAATGGGAGCCGTGAGGCTCCGTGGCTGTGGAGCTGGTAAGTAAAAAAAACAGAGTGGCCCAGCCCACTTTGAGAAACACTGCTATATCAGCTGCTGTCTTGCCATAGTGTGCAGCATAATCAAAACTGCAAAGTCTTAGGCAGCCATAGATTTTTACCAGTATTTTATATATATTAAAAATACTACCTATAGTAAAATTTGTTAAATGAAGCTCAGAAATTCTGTATTTTGGGTGGGAAAAATTAAGTCTTGGCTGGTTTGAAAAAACACACACCTGTTTTTTCTTACTTGGCCATCATTTTGAAAATAACATTCAAGTTTTTTGATTCATATGTCATTATAAGAGCATTACTCAACCAAGAATCAGAAAAAGTCCAGGCTGGCATTCCCTGTTTTATAAGAGCCAAAACAATGCTGCAAATGAAAGTATGTAACTTTGAAGTATAAATGAAAATGTGAAATGTACATCTCAATCAAACCCTGAAAAAAATTATCCTCTTTTAACTTAACTAATTAGCTGCACATTCCCAAGTCCTTCTTTAGCAATTTCTTTAAACTTCAATGTCACCCTTTCATGATGACACAGCCAATCATGTACAAACCTATTATCAGAAGTAGATCCATGTTTCAATGATTAATACCAAGAAAGAAAGGAAACAACAAACATGAGCATTAGTGCGACAGGTATAACAGATGAGAAATGTCTTCAAGGGAAATTATGTACATGATGGAACAGTACTAAAATGTTTATGTTTAAGGACTTAGGATGTAATCAATTCTAATCTTTCATTATTTGGTTCATGAAAGGAAGAAGTATCCAGATGCACATATTATTACTCCTTCAGTTGAGAGAGTGAATTAAATTAGATTCATACTTTTGCACTCCCCATTGGTCAGTATTTTAGTTGAAATAGTATTAAAAGTTCTTGTGACCTATAAATTTTACACCTTACCCTCATACATATTCAATACTGAGAGACACGTTTGCAATATTCATTGTGATATAATTACTGAAAAGCATCATCAGAAAGTAACTACTTAGTCTGCATTTACAGTTCTCTTTCAGAATAAGTTACATTATGTGAATAAGTACTTTATAAATACATCAGAGGATAGTAAGGGTACGTGTGTTTTTGAAAATAACTAGAGTCAGGTGAAAAATTTATATGTAGCAATTTGTTTTGTGAATGTAGCATCTTTTTATGTTCACCCACTGGCCACAAATAGATTGTGATTTTACTTTTTGCTATAATCTGTTCACTATGACTCTTTTTCAACTGTTTGATATTTGTGATATAACATTGAAGCTGTGTGATTGATTACCCTAATATCATGATATTATTTCTGATCACAGATAAAGATGACCTAACCTACATAAAATGATTTTTCCTCTTGAAAAAAAACCTCACTTAATCATTACCTGAATTCCTTTTGGGGCTGGATTGCAACTTTACAGTCTACTCCGAATCTGAGATGGGCACTGTACTTCATCAGATGCATGAAGTGGAAGCTTCAGTTGGCAGGGAATTCATATGCAATGATTTAATATGAAATTCATATGCAAACGTGACCATCAGAATGGGTCTGAATAGGAACTGGCTCATTACAGTAAGATATTTAGACATTTTCATCTTCTTATCACTGATGGAAGTGGACCACATCCACCCAGTTTGAATTAGCTCATTAGCACTAATGTAACTCTCCCATCTCTGTACGTATGTATAAATTCCTGCCAACTGAAGCTTCCACTTCATGCATCTGATGAAGTAGGCTGCAGCCCAGGAAAGCTTAGGCCCATAATTCTTGCCAGCAAGTTAAGGAAGTATGGATTGGAAAATGGACTGTAAGGTGGATAGAAAGCTGGCTAGATTGTCAGGCTCAACGGGTAGTGATCAACGGCTCAATGTCTGGCTGGCAGTCAGTTTCAAGCAGAGTGCACCAAAGATCAGTTCCAGGGACGGTTTAGTTCAACATCTTTATTAATGACCTGGATGGACTGCACCCTCAGCAAGTTTGTGGATGACATGAAGCTAGGGGAGAGGTAGATATGCTGGAGAGTAGAGATAGGGTCCAGGGTGACCTGGACAGATTAGAGGATTGGGCCAAAAGAAATCTGATGAGGTTCAACAGGTACAAGTGCAAAGTCCTGCACTTGGGACGGAAGAATCCCAAGTACTGTTACAGGCTGGGGGACTGACTGGCTAAGCAACAGTTTGGCAGAAAAGTACCTGGGGATTACAGTGGTTGAGAAGCTGGATATGAGTCAACAGTGTGCCCTTATAGCCAAGAAGGCTAATGGCATATTAGGGTGCATTAGGAGGAGCATTTCCTGCAGATCTAAAGAAGTGATTATTCCTCTTTATTCAGCACTGGTGAGGCTGCATCTGGAGTATTGCATCCAGTTCTGGGTCCCTGTAGCCAGACATGAACCCCATCTTGTTTCCCCTTCCCCCCCAGAGAGCAAGAGAAAGGCAGTCAGCCTTTGATGCCCTGGGAACGCAGGTGTGCTGCCTGTCCCTGACTCTACCATAAACAGAAACCAGACAGTAAATGGGCTGGCTGACGACCGGGGCCTCCCGCCGCCCTGATGGCTAGTACCAGTAATTGACACGCCTGCACTGTCCCAGGAGAGGAATCTTCGCCCATCACATACTAGAAGTGCCCATTGTCTGCATTTTCCCAGGTGTGAATTATGCTTTGCACCCTTTGTGGGAAACTTGGCATTCAAAGCCATTTTTCCTAATTGGCCACTTGAGACCAGGAAGAAGCCTCGTGACCCAGGGGTATAAAGAGGGGTTTAGTAGCCCACCCCATTTGAGCTCAATCATCTACACCTGCTGGCAGGTATTGATTGTCTCCCGAGGTCTGTGGGACGCCCAACCTCGCCCTACTTCTTCCCGAGGGATTGAGAGAAAGACGCTGGCCACGCCAAGTCTGGAATGCAGGGGTGAGAATATATACCTGCTAGGTGTCTATTTTGCATGCATTTAATAAGAGCTCAGAGAACCAAAAGGGTTTCATGGTACCTGTAAGTGACTTATTAGTTTAATTTCTGTCCTGTCCTTTGTAGTGGCTGTGTTGTCTGTAACACAGTAGTAGCATTTAACAGCTAAGTTTACCCTGTAACAATAAAATAGTAACTGTTTAAGCTTTAACCTGACTCCTTCAGTTGCTGTAACAGAACCAAGCACAATTTAAAAGAACTCCAGCCAGTCATAAGGGACAGGTATAGGGAGAGCTTGGGCGTTTTGGATCGTGTCACTCCCAGGTGACAGATCCGCTGGGGCATCTCTCAGTCTTCCCTAGACTGCCCGCTGCGAAGGGATCCTGTATCTTAGCAGCTGAAATCTGAGATGTAATAAGCTCTCCCTGTAAACTTCTTGGGGTGCCCGTCAAACTTCTCCAGGTTGCCCGCTGTGAAGGGACCCCGGTCTCAGCAGTTGAAGTCTTGGGTGTATAACACACACACACACCACTCACTGCCCTGACCATCGGCTGACAGTCCCCCATTACCATAAGGATGTGGATGCATTGGAGAGGGTCCAGTGAAAGGCAACCAAAATGATTAGGGGGCTGGAGCACATGACCTATGCAAAGAGGCTAAGTGATTTGGGCTTGTTTAGTCTGCAGAAGAGAAGAGTGAGGGGGGATTTGATAGCAGCCTTTAACGACCTAAAGGGAGATTCCAAAGAGGATGGAGAGAGGCTGTTTTCAGTAGTGACAAATGGTAGAATGAGGAGCAATGATCTCAAGTTGCAGTAGGGGAGATCTAGGTTGGATATTAGGAAAAACTATTTCACTAGGAGGGTGGTGAAGTACTGGAATAGATTACCTAGGGAGGTGATAGAATCTCCACCCCTAGAGGTTTTTAAGTCTCGGCTTGACAAAGCCCTAGCTGGGATGATTTAGTTGGGGTTGGTCCTGCTTTGGGCAGGGGGCTAGACTCAATGACCTCCTGAGGTCTCTTCCAGCCCTATGATTCTATACATTTGTTGGTCTTTAAGGTGACACAGTTACCTCATTGTTTTTCCAGTTACCAATGTTGTCCTAAAAAAAGGGGGGGAGGGGTTAATGAGATTTTTATTCATCATAAGTAATCAGGGCTTCAGTTTTATATCTCAGTTGAAAGACAACATCATCTCACCATAAAGGAAATATTGCAACTGCTTAACTCAGTTATATCATTTCATAAATACGTCTTTAATCATTCTCATATAAGTATTACCCAGGCTTGACTTTACTTAGTTTATGGGGTCTGGCCAGATCACAATACAATGTTTTTTCTCTGCAAGCTGCCTATTATATAAGCCCCAACTCAGCAATATATTTAAGCACATGCTTTAAATACCTTGCTGAATAAGGGCCCAAAAGGGATTGGCTAAATACTATTTAAATAAAGAAAACCATATAGCGTACATTAGAAACTTGGTTTTAAGCAAGAAGAAAGGTTTAATTGCAACTGGCAGCTCCTCCACACCAGGAACAGTGATTTAAATTAAAGTGTAGATCCACAAAACAGGGCATGTTTCGGATTCTGATAAAGTCAAAAGACAAAATTCCCTGACTTTTGATAACACCAAAACTAGCATCTGGGCTGGCAAGTCTCACACCCCATGAGATATACAGATGTGGCAGCCTTAACATCCCTGACTGTTTCCTCGGGGAAAGAGTAAACAAAATGGGGAGGGCAGAATAAGAAGGACAGAATAGAGGAAGAAGAGCAATATACATGGGCCTGAAGCCAATAGCCCTTAGAAAATTGCAAAAAGTACAGAAAGCTGCAACATGTTTCCAAATCTGCTCTCTACATTCTATGCTGACTTCTCATAGAATACTGAGTCAGGTACTTGGTCCTTATCTTCAAAGTGCTTAGCAGCCTGGATTCAAGATAGCTACAAGATTACTTACAGCTCAAGGATGAGAGCCATGCTCAGCAACTTCCCTCCCAAGGCACAATAGGCATTTCTACCACATCGGGAGAGGCAGCAATCCTCCAGACTTCCCTTCCACTGACCCACATCTGCATGCAGGCAGGGAACCACTAGACATTTAAAGGTGCAATATGCAGAATATAGGGTGTGTCTACGCAGCGAAGTTATTTCATAATAATGGCCATTATTCCAAAATAACTATGCAAGTGTCTACAAAGCAATTCCATTATTTCAAAATATTATTCTACAAAGAATAATGCCTATTCCAAAATAGCTATTTCAAAATAAGGCGTGTGTAGATGCTCCACTTCTGCTATTTCGAAATAGCCCGTCACCAGGGCCATTCTAAGTTATTCCTATTAGGGCTCTAAATCGAGATAGCACATCTACATTAGGGAATCCTGCCTCGGACTAATTTTGAGGCTTCCCTGCAGTGTAGACGTGCTATTTCAAAATAAGCTATTTTGGAATAATTATTCTGGAATAGTTTATTCCAAACTAACTGTGCAGTGTAGCTGTAGCCATAGACTCATAACTTCCCTACATTTACAAAATTACACATACGACTAGAAGCAAATTGCAAAGAAACACAGAGAAACTGAGAGTGGGCTGCAGTCTACAAAGTATGATTCAATAGAATAAAAATTGCATGCCTAGGGAAAAGGAACAACACACGCTTGGAGACTACTTCATGGAAATGAGTGAGTCTGAGAGAGACCTATGGGGAAGACTGACCAGATCTACTTTCAATATGATAACAGTGAATAAATATATTTATAGTTATACAATGAAAAATAATGTACTTGTGCTTTAGGTGCATTTATTTATCAAAAATGCAATCATACCAGTACAAAAAAAGTAGATCAAACAGTCTCCCTAAAAGTACCAAAAATAAACAAAAGGTCACCTTATTCACACGTTAGTTCTTAGAATAAAATTTGAACCCTTTCCTCCCCAAAAGCCTGCATCCTATAGAAGAATAGATCTAGGCTATTTCAAACCAAGAAGATATTGAATTGTGAGGAAGCCCTTTTGGAAAATACCCGGCCAACAATTTCTTCTTTTTTAAACCAAAGGGTCTCCACCCCTCTGCTGACCGAAGCTGTGGCACTATAGGCATGGGAGAGCGGCACACTCTCAAAAAGGCAAGCTTCGTGCTGTTTAAGGGTTTGTAAATCAAAGCAACTCCAATGAGCAGGCGGTGCAGACCTCTCTGACATATAGCCTGAAACAAAACACCACTTGGACTGAGACAGATTAAAAAAACCCAAAAACATACAAACAAAAAAACGAGCTTTTCCATCAAAGGAGCAATACGGGTTTTTTTAGACAACTGGGGATCCATCTGTAGTCACAGACTACCAACTTCTGCAACAAACAATGAACAGACACCATAACTTAAAGGGGGAATATATTATCCAACCAGAGTAATTTCCATCTTACTTGGATTGAGCTTCAGTCAGCCAACTCTCATCTATGTCTCAGTTTCTACCAAATGTTGGATGAATTATGTAACAGCCCTGACTAGTGTAGATGAGATAAAGATAACGCACATTTACAGTATGACGATTATACCATTGACCATAACTTGGCACTAACCCTCCTAACAGTCCAGGATACGCACCGAACAAGAAAAAGGACAAGGTGGAATCTCATAGATCCCAACTTAATAGACTTTTTAGGACATGTCAAAGGGCAAGTGCACCTTGTCCATATTTGGGGTGGAGCAAGGGTGTAGGGTATGAGGCCAAGGGAGAGGGTACAGGATCAGGCTGGTGGTAGGGTATTGCAGCCGGAGAGAAGAGGCTGGTAAGAGTGGTGGCCAGAGGGAGGGGGTTTGCAAGGGTACTGGCAAGAGAGGTGAGTGTAGCAGCCAGGGTGGGGGTTGGCATGAGTTGCAACCAGAGGGGGAGTGGTGAGCATGGCGGCCAGAAGCAGGGCGTTGGCAATTGCAGCGACCAGAGGAGGATTGGAGAGGGTACCACCAAGAGGGGAGTTTGATGAGCATAGTGGCCAGGGAGGGGGGGAGGGGTTGGGAGTTGGCATCCATAATGGCCAGAGAGAGGGGGTAAATCTGGGTAAAGATGGCAAAGTGTTATCCATGAAATAGGTTTACTCAAAATGTAATTGTTATTTATAATGTTTTAAGAATAAAAAGAAAAAAATATGCTAATATGGTGCTCTAATGGTTGAAATATTTATTCATTTTAAATAGGACCAATACATAAAATAATTCTGTCTGGTCCCAGAAAAAAAATAAAATTTGTGAGCATAAATACAATTGGTGAGGACATGGATTTTCTTAACTAATTTAAAATGTGTTAATGGGCAATGTCTGAAACAGATGCCTATAGAAAATATGAAAAATTCAATAGAAAATATGTCTGGCTCACAAAGGCCTCAATCCTGCAAACACCAAAACTGTGCTTATCTTCATTCACACCAGGAGCCACACTGACTTCAGCATGACCTGAGCAAAATTAAGCATTTAAATAAATATTTACAGAATTTGGGTATGATTGGTTTCTTTCCTTAAGTGTAGGAAACGTCTCAGGTACAGCTCCTACTCAATTCTAAAACAGGGCACTCACATTTTTTCTAATCAAAGGATACCTTGGCAATTTGCCACAGCGCAAAAGGCCTAGTTCTGCTCAGTGTTTTTCAATGTATCCTGAAGTCTTTAAAAAAAAGAGAGAGAGAGAGAATGTTTATTTGTTTCCCTCATTTTTCAGAATACTTTTTATTAGTGGCATAACGCAGGTTCACATACAGCTATAGGTTCACATACACTGAACCCCTCATTTTTGGCCCATAAAATCCACTAACCCTGGAACTCCAGAAAAGTTAATCTGGCCTGAGGCCTTGAACCTCAGTCCTTCCTCCCCCGCCACCAAGGGGCTGGGGCACCAGAGGAGTGAAGTGTTTCAGTTGGGGAGCCACATCAGTGAGGGTTGGGGGGTTTTGGAAGGGCTTTTTTTCCATTCTCACTTGTGTGGTCCCCAGCTGATTTTTCTGGGGGTCAGTGGCTCCCGATCAAAAATAGGTACCTGACCCCTGCCATAAATAAAGACAACATTGAAACCCTTTTTGTTGGACACAATATTTTACTTTACTTAAAACGAAGCTTGGCTAACAGGGCCCCAATTGGAGCCCAACCTCCATCTGTCCTGGTCCTGGGGCAGGCCCTGTGGTCCAGCCCCCCATCTGGCTGCAGAAATGGCTGGTGGCAGCCCACCTCCTGTTGTGGGGAGGCCACAATCTGGCTGCGGCAGACGGGGGGGGGGATGGTGAATATAGCAAGCAGGGGGCACAGCCGCCTAGTAATAATAAAACAGATCTTGGATGGTTACTAGGACATCAGGTTCGCTATGGCCTGAGGAAGGAAGGGGAGAGGGAATTCTTCAGTGCTGATGTAACCCATGTACCCCCCCCCCAAAAAAAAACACTTGAGAAAAAAAAAGGGGAGACCAAAGTTGTTGAGCCAAAAAAAAAAAAAAAAAAAAAAAAACCCAGCATGGCCCCTTTAAGACCTTTGGGGCTTTTTTTTGCTGGCAGCCATCTTGTTTTCTTACTCTGGGCTGGAAGAGAGCTCCCCTGCAGACCAGGTAAGCAGGGGGGCGGGGGCTGGGCCAGTTGCTGAGTATGTATAGTGTTGCCAGGTGTCTGGTATTTTTGCCTCCTGGCAGGGAAAAAAATCAGAAAATACCAGACATTTTAGGTGTCCGGTGATTTTAGGTGATTTTTTTTTTACCGGACAGGAGGCAAAAATACCAGACCGTCAGGGTCAATACCGGACACCTGGCAACCCTAGTACCTAACAGGGAGCTATCTCTTTAAGGACTCCGGGGGGCGGGGGCAGGGGCAGGGAGGTAGTAGTGAGTAGTATCTGGGTCATTGTTGCTAGGCAGATGTAGGAATCCACACCCAGAAGCCTCTGGACTTGGATGTGGTAGTTTTGGGGTCTGCTCCAGTAGGGTCTGTCTCTGGTGCTGGGGTCAGACTCTATGAGCAAGCAGACAGGGCAGCTGCTTTTCTAAGGTTGTGTGTGCTGGGAGAAGCTGAGCCAGGAGTAGGAAGCAGGCTGCTGTCCCTCACTCTGAAGCAGATAGTGATGACGTTAACCCTCTACCAGGGCACATGGGCAACGTTAGTTATAGCAAGGGGAAAGTGGGTGGGAAAATAACTTCTTTTAGTTTAGTTGTGTGATTTGAAGGCTTTTTTGATTTTAGCCAAACTGTTCTAGTTCACTTGCTCAGCCAGTGTGATTCTTCAGCTCTTCTTTAAATGTAGCAATGGGGAAAGAGTCATTGCTTGTTTGTTTTTCTCATTTTTTGTATTTTCTTGTAACAGGTTTTTCTTTAAGTCTGTTCACTTGTAACTTGATTGACTGGTTAATCACTTAGCTGACTGGCTAAACATGATCCACACCAGAGAAAGAGGCTGCCTGGAATCCAGCTAAGGTTCCTTACAAGCAAGTGGAGAGATGGTTCAGACTCAGCACATTGTGCTGATTTGGTGATCAGAGAAACTCAGTGAGACTTAGGGGAACTAATCCTAAACTTTTGGGTCTTGCAGTTTCTTCTTACTGAGTTTTGTGTGAATTGAACTGTTCAAATTTTACTTTGGCTTTCTCTTGATTTATGTTTGTTGTAACTGTGAAGATAACATCTGTAGGTTATAAAATAGCTATTGTATGTTGTAAAAATTAGATTTGTTCATCATATGATTTTATAAGCTTGTTTAACTAAATACATTTCTTTAGTTCCTTTTGAGACTTGAATGTGGGGAGGCAGACACTGTGCAAATCCTTGCCAAAAATCCTTAGAGACTGATCTTTGGGTCTCCAGCTACTTTTAAATTTTTTTTTGAAGGACTAGAGATGGGCAGTGAAGTCTAGCCTACTTGAGTTTACTCTGAGACATTGCAAGCTTCCAGACACAGCCTTCTGGTAGTGACACAGTTACAGAACTGAAGATTATTCTACCTCATTCTCCCAAAGGCCGATGGGAAAAATTTATAATGATAGTGATATAATGGGGAAGGGACTGAGTGGTGTCTGAGAAATCAATTCTGAAGCAGTTCTGGAGCTTATGCCAATCTCAGGCCGATGAAAAAGGCAGCTGGATAGATACCCATGGGTAAGAACTGAAACGTAGTGTTTCTGTAGTTGGTAAATGTGTATTAGAAAAAATGATCCACCATCAGTTGGAGACTAGAAAGAAGTAAAGGTTCCCCTGTGCCCAATTGTAGCGGATGCTGCACCCAACCTTTCTTGGAGTCCAATTGACTGTTCTGATCTAGGGCCTGGAATTGCTGCCAGCGGTGGAGTGTATCTATAGCTTGGAGCCAGGTCTGAAATAAGGGAGGTACAAGTTGGCTCATCTCCTTGTCCACATTTTTTTTTTTACCCATTCCTGTGAGAAATATACTCCACAGTTTGCCCTACAAGGCCATCATGTTGTTATACCTAGGTGGTGATAGTCACGCCCAAAAAGGTTAGCTAGCAAACTAAAAAACAGAATTATGAAGGTTGGCTCCAGCAAAAACGTGTCCAAAATTACAACCCTGTCCCCCTAAGCTAGGCCTGGGCAAAATATGGCCTGCGGGCTGGATCCGGCCCATGGAGGCAGCAGGGAGCCCCAGGCAGGCTCCTCTGCTTTCCCACAGCCCCACATGCTGTGCAGAAACTTGGCGGCAGGGCTCCATTTCTGTTTTGAAACTGGAGGGGAGGGGGAAAGTTTAGGAGCCGCCCTGCCCCCAACACATTCCCATTGGCCAGTTTCTGGCAGAAACCAACCAATGGGAGCTGCTTGTTAGAATAACAGGCAGCTAAGAAAAATCACGCCTCCTATCCTGGGCTCAAATATTCATGAAGCTCATGGCCAGGCAAGTATGTTGGGAAACATTTTAAGCTCGGCAGGCAGGCTGGCTAGTTTGGCAGCTGACAAGTAAGTCTTATGGCCACAGCCTGCTTCTGGCACCCCAGCCCTTTTTCTGCCCCCCCCCCCAACCTACCCAAACCCTGTATCCCCCCTCTTATACCCATATCTCCTCCCAGATCTGGCACCTCAATCTCCTGCCCCAGATCACAATCCCCTCCTACTCTAGGTCATATCCCAAACCTCTGCACTCCAGTCCTCTGCCCTAGGTCACAACCAGCTGCTTCATCTCAACTCCCCTCCCAGACTCCAGTCTCCCTTCTGCACCTTAGTCCCTTACCCCAAGCTCCTTTCTGCACCCAACCTTCATTCCAGACCCTGCATGTCCGTTGGGATCATGGAAGAGTGTGGCCCTTGACCCCTTTCCACAATCTTGGAGTGGCCCCCCATCACAAATTATTGCCCACCCCTGCCCTAAGCTTTTAATCTATGGATATATAAATTAAGGATTGGAGAGGGGCCAATTAACCCTTAGTCTGCCTTATTTGATTTGACCTTATTAAATGACTGAACCAAATTTGTATCTTTGACTCACCTTTACATTTTCTGCACGAGCTTGCTCCTCCCTCTACCCATTAAATGTGGTATAAACTACATCAAATATTTTAGTTGTAAGTGCAGAAAGGCAGCTGTAGCAAAAATGCATATTTTAGTATTGGCTATAAAATAATCATGCATAATGATTTGATGTATAATGACTCGTTTATGAGTTCTTTATGTTCTATTTCATCCTCTCTCATTATAAGAGATGTTTACTGTAAGGTCTTGATTCCTGTTAGCTTTACAAATTAAGTTGTACCTCTACGTGTTAAAAAAAAAAAGTTGTGTCTTCTGTATAATCCTTATCTGGAATGCTCTGTCAATTGTTTGGTGTGAGCAGAGATGTGTGTGAGTGTGAAAGCCATCACAGATGCCCAGGTGGTCAAGAAGAAGTGGGGATCTTGAAGATAACCAGAAAACATCCATTGTGTCTGAGGCTGAATTTAATTAGCAGCATTGACAAACCCTGGAGATAGTCAAACACCCCCAAGAGTGAGACACAGACAAGAGATAGAGATGGGAAACCTGATTAACTATCAAAGAATAACATGGAAAAACCTGGCATTAACACCATTTAAGGATGAATGATTGCAGCATGACAGTGCAGTACCCATAGACTCAAATGGGAACTTACAAGTATGAGAAGGGGAGCTCTTGCCATTAAACTTTGGGTTCAGTCCTGCAAGATGGACTTGAACTACAACAGACTGGTAACTATACACTGTCAGCAGGGTGTGGGTGTGTGCGCACGCACTTGTCTTTATGAAGCATATGCTGGCTGCTTTGATATTGTATTCTTAATAAATGGGATGTCTTGCCTTTTCCCTTAAAAAAGGTTGTGTGCTTTTTATAATCGTAACACAGCTAATAAGAGTTCAAATTAACAGCTGCTATACTAGCATCCAACTCCATTGTGATGCGCAGGCCAGCCAATTTGGGCTAGAGAAAGACCGACCCAAACATTTTGAACAACAAAATCTCAGCTAGACAAACTATGTAAAGCCCAAAAGGAAACAATTACAGAGGAGGAGATGTCATGTTGAAATGGATGTGGGAAACTCTGAAGGACAACAGGAAGCAAAATGAAGATAAGAGGACAACTGGTGAGGAGATGACAGGAGAAGCAGACCGGATGGTATCTTGAGAAAAAAAGCATAAAAGAAATTTACTTGAAATTGTGCTAGAGTTGGGAATCAGAAAGAAAGATTGTTTTTGTTGTTGGCTACCTTCTGTGATATCAATATTATGCATATATGGTCCCAAACAACTTTCATGAGTGAAATTTGCAAGTGTATTTCTCTGGAATATAGCTTTACCCTAAACACAGTATTACACTATCTTTACCATAAAGTTAAAAAGTCTGTTTCACTGTTCATTTCCAATCTTGCCCGCTGCCCTATCATTTACTAAGGGTGATATTTGAAAAAGCATTGTGTTACCCTAGCACTGCTCCCAATCAGTTAGGCTAGTACAGAGCAGTCTTGAAAATCCCATCCTAACCCTCTAATAAAGATTTCAAAAAGAACACAATTCTAGGCTAAATAGTTTGTCAATTTTACACACTTCCTTAGTGTTGTATCTTGGTGAAAAGGAAGATTTTAGAGAGTGTTTGATCTATGTTATATTAATATATATATGGATGATATAGCCCCCAAAGTCAAAGGCATTAACCTAGCCCTGAAACTATCCGACATTAAACAATATTCAGGCTGCTTACTACCATGACCAACCCCATGAAAGTCCCTTTAATCTTTTATCCAGACAGAGAAAACACAGGGAAAACAAAGCACATGAAAAAGTAGTTTTAAGTAAGGCTTCTATTCTAACAACACCCCTTCTTCCCTTTCATTTTATCTGGAGAGAATCTTTAGTTAGAAAAACAAGACCTCTTAAATGGTATTAAAGATGAGAGTAACTGTTCTTTGAGGGCAAAGAGAAAAAGTTAATTCAGATGAACTGGAGCTGTTGTTAAAGTCTGAGCCTGCTGCTTCCTTTAATACAAAGCAGGATGAACACAAACAAAAGGGGGTTGGGGAGTACAGCAAATAGGGTTGTCAGATGTCTGGTTTTGAACTGGATAGTCCAGTATTTGAGTTTTCTGTTTGGGATATAAATGAGAAAATATAAATGTCCAGTATTTTCTAAATAAGATGTAATGTAGATTGTGATGTAATGTCAAGTGTGTCCGGTATTTTTGTTGAAACAATCTGGCAACCCTAGCAGCAAAGATAGACAGAAGCTGCATTTTCTATTTGATTCTTACTTTCAAACTTGCTGCTGGAAAAAAAAACAAAAAAACCCAGGCACTGTATACAGTCTCACCAACCACTGAGACCTAGCAAACTTGTGCCAGCATCAGGCTTCTTATGGCATTGCTTTTAGCTGCCTACTTTCTAGTCACAGATCTCTCTCACTCACACAATTTTTAGGGTTTAGCCACAGGAAGTAGAGGTGGTAATGTCCTCTGGGATTTAGCCACAAGTGATGGTGAGATCATCTTGATCCCTCTCTTTGGTCAGTACAGAGGGGTAGCCACCATGCTGAAGCTCATTCTTTCCCCTTGTGTCAGTCAGCCAGTGTCATCTTAGCCAGCTATGCTCCCAAAAATCTCTACTACTACTAAGAATAATAATTAATAATTAATAATAAAAGGACCTAAAAAGAAAGCAATGGATGGAAAAATCCCAGTCTCTTCTTACATTGTCTACTAATTAGGTCTAATTTCCAACACAGCAAGTTTAGTTAATCGAGTTCCAGTCTTACAAGGTTCTTCTTTACCAAATATGATCTTACCAATGTCCTTCAGTTATATCAGGGAGTCCTTTTTTGTTTGGACTCTGCCACTTTTTCCACCTTTTCCCATCAAGGTAAAGTTGGGAGGGAAGGAGTTGGAAGAACCAAATATACTGTAGGTTCTCGATAGAAGGGGAAAGTACAAGCATGGTGTAGCAATATCTCTATCTCTCCCTCTCCCCCTCCATGCCTCTTCCTCCATTTCCTTTTGGGTATACACACACAATTAAGCGTATCTCTGCTAAACTTACCCCCAGCTGTGAGTAGTGACTCAAATGTTAGAGCAAGATAACAGGCAGGCTTCTGCAAATCCTGCTCAAAATAGACCAACTTACTGTTTTTCAGCAACCTGTAGAGAGGCTGAGCAAATATAATCTGTCCCCTGGCATTTGCAGAAGAGAGAGCATTTTATTCAGTGGAAAAGGACTTGATATTTGGATTGGTATAGACAAAGATTACATTTAGCTCTTGAAGTCTCATTAGAACATGCCACTCATCACAGAATTCACAAACATATTTAAGAGATTACATTAGTTGGCTTCCCAAAGAGCTTCCAGGAAATGTCTCACAGGAACATCTGTACTTCACAATAGCATCTTCAAGCACCCTTGCAAAGCTTTAACTTCATTGGTCATACGCTCAGATTTCTGTGATTGGGGAACATGATGCAGGAACAGGTGAAACGTCACAAAAAATCAACCTTAGCATCTGCCCAAACTTTAAACTAAATATCGCAAGAACATTTTCTCCATTACCACACAGAAGAAATACTCAATGTCTTGTGAGAAAACTTGAGTTCACTCAAATTTTCACATGTAATTTTGGAGACACAAAGGCTTCAACAGGCTGCTGGATTAGATAAGCATTTATATATTTGAACTCCTTTGGACTATTTCTCTGAAGCGCTCCTTCAGAAATAGAAGCGTCTCCTGTATCCTATTGCCAGCTCCCATTGGCTAGAGTAGCAAGAGACCAAACTAGAATTCAGATAACTTTAAACTATTGCTTTTCGAATCTGCAGTATCTATCTCTGACAGACCCTGACAAGCTTCATTTGCAGTAAATGGGAAATACCTCATTTTGAGCACACTTAACACAGGTGCAGAAGTTTGACTGAAATTTAAATCTCATTGCAGTATGAAAAAATGAAGTACAGAACAAAAAGGCAAATAAAAAAAAATAGGGTGAAAGATGAAAGATGCAGATTGAGTCCATGGCAAAGGGAAGTTTGAGCTGAAAATAGAAATCGGGAATTTGCATTCATGTTTTGCTTTGACACATATTTAGAAAAATCTATCAGGGTGGAGTTGATTTAAATCAATTTGATTTAAATAATTTAAATCACTAGTCAGGAAGACTCAATTTAATCCTGGTTTTCTACATAAAAATGCATTCAAGTGAGAGAATGGTATAGTAGATCTCAAATCAGTGAAGGGTACCCTCAGACCTCAAGACTTCTGGAATATGCTGCTCAGTTTCACTTTTGTTTCTACTGCCTGTCCCTCCCTTCTCAAATTTATCTCAAGAATTCTTCTCCTTGCTCAGACCTATTCTGTCCCCAACAATCTTCTGTTTATTGAACTTTCTGAAACTTTGCACTTTTAGAGAAAGGTAAGGGATTGACTCTGTATAAACAAATTTGCAGAGGGGCAATAGGGGTGAGGCCTGTTATTTTTCACCTCTATTTATTTTATTTTATTTTATTTTAAAACATTTTTGCTGTTAACAAGCGTGTTATCTCTAGAGACACAAATCCACAGTTTGAGAACTGCAAAACTAAGCATCTCTGATGGTATCTTCTAGACTGAGCACTAAGTGCTATCGGGTAGATAAAAAAGATTAACCCATATAATTTATACAGAAGCCTCTGAATCCCCATAATATTGGGTCCTTCATCCATGAATTATCAGAACTCATTTACAATTTTTTTCTTAAACATTATATGGATATACTGTGTCATGCTATAGAATAAGAATTTATAATCCCTATTCCATGATGTCTTTGAGCTATGATGTATCTTAATTAAAACAATCTTTAGAGAGGTTTTTTTCCTCAAAAAGCATTTTATCAAAAAAATCCAATTTACATTTAAAAACTCTGATTTTTAATTGTTTTTAAATCGTTGATTTTTATCTACCCTGAAATATATAGAATACAAATTTGCACCCACTTGAAATAAATAGGATTAGATGATCTCTAAGATAGCTGCTGTCTCCTGAGTACTGCTTCAGGGCCAGAGGTGGAGATGTAATACCCTTTCTCAGTTTCCCTTTTGGACTCAAAAACTCCACACTGCTGCCCCACAGTAGTTAAAGCACGCCCTCTTGCAGTCTAATGTCTTTAGTCCTTGCACACAGAGGTCTTCTAGGCCCACCCACTATTTCTCTCCATGAAGAGGAGGCCTCCTTCGCAGAGATAGACTCAGTTATGTGTCTCTCTTTGAATCAGAAGTTCATCCCTCCAGGCCTCAACCCCATTTTAGTGTCTTTCTCCCAGTTTTACTCAGGAGACTCCAGCTCTCCTCACCAGGGTCCGGCTCAGTACAGTTCAGTGATTTCTTTTGCTGTCCTCTTCTCTTCCCTTGGTCATTACCCCTTAGCCTTCCTTTCTGGAGCTAGGTTTAGTTCAACTCCTCTATTACTCTCCCACCTTAGTCAGGAGTTCTCTCCCTACCCTTCTTCCTAGAACTGGGGATGGTTCATTTTCTTTCTACAACAAACAAGAACCTGTCACAGCTTCCTAGAAGTGCTTCCATTTCCCCATGGACTCTTTGTAGAGACAGCCACACACTCCTAGCCCCCATCCAGGCTGTTAATGGATTAGACTAGCTCCCTCTTGAAGCACTCAGTCCACCCTTTGTTTTAAATCAGGGGTTCTTAGGAACAAAGAGGGGCCAGATTTGATATCTATGGGTTCTTCTAAGATTTACAAAACAAAACTGGCTCAAGTCCATTCATGGGAACCTTTACAACCAGAATACCTCCTCTGGGCAGCCTTAATTTCCCCTTTTGCATGCCAAGTGTGTGTATAACACAATAACAAAAGAGAACACAGCATGAGTGTGGGAAAACACAGCAAGGGGTATTCAGATGATGCAAATAATAATTAAAATGTCCACGTCACAGTACCAGGGCAGTTGTTCTCAGTTTCTTGCCTGCTGCTGTGAAAGTCCACTGGACAAATGTCCTACTGCAAGGGCCACTGCATTGGGAAGAAAAGAGTTATACAGGATGTACCCAATGCCATCCCTCCCTCCAGCACCCAGAACTATGCATGGACATATATAGGGAAGCACTAGGATACACTGGGTATTTCCCCTTCCTCCTCTACCACATAGCTTTGGGAGGAAAAAAACTGAAGAGAAGCCAGCCAGAGACTTCAGCCAGCTAGAGACTTTGGCCAGTAGCCAAAACAAAAATCTTTGGGTCTCTGGAGATTCCTGTCAACATTTTAGAATGTTCTGGCTTTCTTTGCCCTTTGCTGATGGGCTGTGTATTCCAACCCTCCCTCTCCCTCTCCTGCTCTTCAATTCACCTTCACTCTGTAAAAGCTCTATTACCTACTTTTCTCCCCTGCCTTAACTCCCTCTCCTCTTCCTTTCCCATTTAGCTAACCCCCTCCTAACTATCCCCTATATAGAAAGAAAGAAATGGTGCAACCAGCATGACATTAGCTGCCATCACATTGCTCATTCTGCTTGCATATTGCACACTTACATTTACATATGACTGTGTCATTGCTTCCTAATGTTTGTCTGTATCCACCTCCCTTATCTTTTGCCTTTTAATTAGATTGTAAGCTTTTTAGGACCTGGTTTGTCTTCATATCCTGCATTTCTGTGGTGCCTTGCACACTGGGTCCTGGTCCATGTCTACGGCTCCTAGACACTACCATAATATACATTGTAGACAAGAATTGCAGTGACATTTTAAATTGTGTCACCCTTTGAAAATGCATCTTAAATTACTGGGGAAAGTGGTAAATGAATTTTGCTTTGTTTTTGGAGCCCAGAAATAATGAGACACCTTCATAGAAATCTCAAATACCATTTTTTTCTTTTCTACTGTCAATTATTTTTGTCATAGATGATTAATACACAAATAAAAGTCTGGTTTAAAGAAGCACTCCGAAGTATGGATATTTTTCTGAAGCATATCCAAACTTACACATACCTTAGGCTATAAAATAATAAATATTAATAAATACTTAGAAGTTATATGTATTTCATATCTTCAGATGTCTTCACAAACACTGGGCTTGATGTTGCATTCTTTCTACGCCCAACACTTTCATGGACTTCATCAAAGGCCAGCTTGTAGATAACCCTTACAGTAGTTTACAAGGACTCCTGGAGAAAGTCTGCCCCCCTTTTTTGGTTCTTGAAGTTTCCAATCAAAATTGCTGCTTCTACCCTTTTCTGGATGCAAGGAGAGCTTCCCGCTTTGTGAGTATTTGCCAGTCTGAATGGCACTGCTAAGTATGCTGCTCCCCTGGACAGCAATGCAGGCTGAATGACTGTACAAGCTGGACATCTCTGGTCCGGCACCCTGGGGACCTGACCAGTCCCAAACGAGGGAATTTGCCAGATCAGGGGAAGTTCCTAGCTCCTGGCTCCCCAGCCCACCAGCCCTCCCTGATGCTGTCCCCAGACCTCCTCCCCCCAGGCTGGACTGCCGTGCTGCTGCACCCCTGGTCCTGCTACCAGGGCTGTTGCATCCCCAGCCCTGCTACCGGGGCTGCCACAGCTGCCATGTCCCTGGACCCTGCCGCACTACTCAGGGTACTGCATCTTGGCCCCGGCTGCTGCCCCGCTACCAGGGCTGCCATACCATGGATGTTGCCAGACCAGAGAATCCCAGTTTTTGTCCAACCTGTTAAGGGGGTCTCATAGGGGTAGCTGTGTTAAAAAACGAGTGGTCCTGTAGCAACTTTGAGACTAATAAAAATTATAGATGGTATCATGAGCTTTCGTGGGCACAGCCCACTTCTTCAGATGACAAATATGGAGCAAGAGGCACAGAGAGACAATTATAAAACAGAAAAAGAGGGCAGAGAGGGAGGAGGGAGAAAAACTCTGTCAATTAAAGTGTCAGTGCTAAATGAGGCTAATAGAGTGGGCTGTAAATGTCTGATACTTGGCTTTTGATGTCATTTGGGTGTTGAATATAACAGCCCATCCAAGAAATGTCTTTGTTCAGTCCCTAGCTAAATGTGTCAAATTTGCATAGGAAGGCCAGTTCCGCAGTTTCTCTCTCTCTAGTTGGTTCCTGAAATTATACTGTAAGAGAATGGCCACTTTTAGCTCCATTAGTGAGTGTCCCATAACATGTTCCCCAACAGGTTTCTGTGCATTACCATTTCGAATACCTGATTTGTGTCCATTAATCCTCTGTCATAGAGACTGTCCAGTTTGGCCAATATACGAAGCAGAGGGACATTGCTGGCACTTGATGGCATATATCACATTGGTGGATGTGCAGTTGTGTGAGCCTCTGATGTAGTTTGATGACTTATGTGGTTATGACCTGTGATGATGTCTGTGCAGTATCCTGCTAACAGGTACTGCAACTGCATACGTCATGCACTCTCATTGGGATAATGTATAAAGCTCTGTAACATCTTGCCTGTAACTGGCAAGCACAGTCCCACCTTTTGTGTTTTGAGTGGAGAAGGAATGCAGGATTAGCTTCCCTCAGGCTATGTCTAGACGGCAGTGCTTTTTGCCAGGATAGGTATCCCGGAAAAGCAATGCCGCATCCAAAGAATGCGTCCACTTTTTTGGAAAAATTTTTGAAAAAGCAGATGCGCTCTTTGGCCATCCCTGTAAACCTCATTTTGTGAGGAAGAAGGGATGTGTTGAAAGAATACTTTTTTCCCAAAATTTGGCACCATGTAGACGTGCCAAATTTCAGAAAAGCCAGTAAAACAGAAAAAGATATGCAATTTGTATAGCGCAAATTGTGTATCTTTTTTCCGATTTAACTCTGCAGTCTAGACATAGCCTAATTCATTAATCCTCACACCACCATTCTGAAATAGGTGGTAGCCACATTTTGCACTTGGGAAAACTAAAACAAAAGACAGGACTATGCAGCGCTTTAAAGACTAACAGGATGGTTTATTAGGTGATGAGCTTTCGTGGGCCAGACCCACTTCCTCAGATCAAATTGTGGAAGAAAATTGGCATAACCATATATACCAAAGGGATACAATCAAAAAAAGTGAACACATATAAAATTGACAAATCAGATTTTAGAACAGAGGGGGGGGTGAGGAGGGGAGGTTAGTGTCTATGAGATAATGATATTAGGGGTGATAATTGGGGAAGCTATCTTTGTAATGGGTAAGATAATTAGCATCTTTGTTAAGGCCCATTCGTAAAGTGTCAAATTTAAGCATGAATGACAGTTCTGAGGCTTCTCTTTGTAGTCTAGTGTTAAAGTCTCTTTGAAGCAGGATGCATGTAGTTAGGTCATTTAGACAATGCCCAGTCTGGTTGAAATGGCAAGAAACTGTTTTTTCTTTGTGAAACTGTCTGATGTCTGTTTTGTGTGCATTGATTCTTTGGCAAAGTGTCTGAGAAGTTTGTCCAATATACATAGCAGACGGACACTGTTGGCACATGATGGCATAAATTATATTTCTGGATGAACAGGAATATGTGTTCTTGATCTTGTAACTGACATGGTTAGGTCCAAAGATGGTGTAAGAAGAGTAAATATGTAGACAAAGCTGGCAACGGGGTTTGTTGCAAGGGAAAGTTCCAGGGTTGGTATTAGTGTGGTATGTCCTGTGGTTGTTGGTAAGAATCATCCTGAGGTTAGGTGGTTGTCTCTTACCCATTACAAAGATAGCTTCCCCAATTATCACCCCTAATATCATTATCTCATAGACACTAACCTCTCCCCCCCCGGCCCCCCCTCTGTTCTAAAATCTGATTTGTCAATTTTATATGTGTTCACTTTTTTTTGATTGTATCCCTTTGGTATATATGGTTATGCCAATTTTCTTCCACAATTTGATCTGAGGAAGTGGGTCTGGCCCACGTAAGCTCATCACCTAATAAACCATCCTGTTAGTCTTTAAAGTGCTGCATAGTCCTGTCTTTTGTTTCAGCAAGACCAGACTAACACGGCTACATCTCTATTACTATTGGGAAAACTAAGACACTTATTACATGACATGCTCAAAGTCACCCAATAAGTTGATGGGAGAGCCTTCCCTACAGATATATAAAGCCAGAGACAGCCACCAAATTATATTATGGGTGTTTAGGTATAAAAACACTTTTATTTCACCTACTTCTGCTACTTTTTTATTTTGGATAGCTAGTACAATTACCCACTCTTGAATACCTAGCATGTGAAAAAAAGGCACATCCTTAAAGTAAATGTGGGAAATTTCAATAGGATAGCAACAATTATCATAAACTACATCTAAAATAAATGTGTATCTACAGAAAGGTAGAAAAAACTCACTTCAATTTATGCTTTCCTAAGGCAGACATAAGAACTAGACTGGACTGAGAAAACAACAGTTTGAAAAAAGTGTATCAGATGATTGAATCTGTAGAGGATACAGCAAGCCTTTTGCTTGCTGCTTTTTGTTTGTGTGCGCACTGGAAGGACATTAACAATATCTAAGGGAATTAGGTATCCCATAAAGAAGAATTAATACCCTGAGGAAAACAATTACCTGCATTATAGTAATTGGTGATTTTATCAGTTAGTAGCTTGCATTTGGTAGAGGCAATAAGCAAAATGGTAATTTTGGTAACCTGCAATTCATTACTGAGCACATAAAGAAAAAACCCTCACTTCTCAGTCAGGTAGAATAGAAACTATCTGACCTCAGAGATTGTCAGGAAAATACTGTGGCCTGAAAAGACCTATCTAACCATGATGTGCTTATCTGGGTATGTGAATGGCCTATCCTATTAATTATGGTACTGTCTCAGAACTAAACAAGAATGGAGACCCACTGTGCGGACTCTGCAGGACTGAACTTCACAAAGAGGCTGGCACTTCTCATTTTATCACAAGACAGATTCCAAAATCCTAGCACGCCTGCTAAATCATGGAAGTTGGCAATACTGTAGGACCCACGAGGAGAGTGAATAATGGCAGCAAACAGCATGATCATTTCATATTGTCTGCGGGGTGGGAGAGTTCGCTAGGAGCAAATAAGCTAAATGGAAAGAAAAGTGAATAAAGAGAGGACATTGAAGAGAAAGGGGATCAGGGGAGAGGCCAGGTGAGAAGGGTGCGTGTGGAGTGGAACAGGGAAGAGACTGAGGGAGGAAGAAGGAGGGGATTGGACAGCCAGTCAGCACAGAAAGGTGCCTGAATGGGTCAAGGTGCCTGGGTTGGCTGCTTCTGTTGCTACCAGTCAGCTCCTCTGGTGTTGCTATCTCAGTATTCCCCTAAGGAAGGGGTGGGGAACCTAAGGCCAGGAAGCCGGATGCGGCCCCCAGCTTGCCTGGATCCTGTCCCCAAGGCTCAGGGCTCCCCCCTTGCAATGGGGAGCCCACGTTGACACTCCAGCCCCCTGCTGCCTCCCTGTGGGGCTGGGGCACACAAAATCTACTAGCTTGGGGGCACCAGTAGGCTCTGGTGTGTGAGGGGAGTGTCGTTCTCCTTTTCAGTCGGGGGCCACATCAGTGAGGAATTGTGGGTTTGTTTTCTTTCTTCTTTTTTTTTGCTTCTCACTTGTGTACCACTCAGATTGATTTTTCTGTGGGTCAGTGGCTCCCAACCCCAAAAATGTTCCCCACCCATTCCTGAAGACCACATGGCAGGGGGAGGGGCAGCACCAGTGGGTACCAGTTTCACTAGATATGTGGGAGGGACAGTCTTCCCTGTGTAACTCTGGGTCCAGCCATGCTGGGGAGGGGGATGGCTGGCCACTATTTTACCTTCTGTCCCCTAGAGCAGCAGTCCCTACTTTATCTGAGTGTGCAGTTGCTTCTACCTTACCTATCTAGGGACTTCTATGGGTTCATCTCTGTAATGCCTGAGGACCTCTCAGTATAAATGTATCCCTCACCATATCCTTGTGAAACAGGAAACCGTTATATACTTTTGGTTCTCAATTGTTAATCATAACAGCACCCAGGAGTTACAACTGTGAAGTAAATTGATAATATCGATCTGGACACTGAATCAGAGAAGATGAAAAAACTTATCCAAGCCCACAGTGATGAGGGTAGTACTACATTTAGGATGAAGGTGTTCTCAGGTCCTTGCTCAGTCAGTTAGATCATTCAGCCGCCTAACTCACTACTCATTCTGCTCTCCTTCATTTTGCTGTCCAACAGGAGGGACAGACATTGCCACCCTTCTTCATATTGAGCAGTGTAAACGTCTCAGGCCCCGGGGGTCACCCCCCCCGTGCTTTTATGCGGGTCCCACCACCTTCATCCACTCGGTGGACACGAGAGTCTGGCCTGCCGTAAGTCCTGGTTCCTGCTGCGACCGCCTCGCTGCTCGCGCTAGGCCGGTTGCAAGTGCAGGGTAGAGGGGGGTCTGGGCCCTCCCTCTCTCACGGATCCCAGCCCAGGGCCCTAAGGACGCGGACTCAGCGTGGTCCGGTCCGGCTGGCGGGGCATCCCGCCGTAACACGCCAGCCCACGGGCTATTTAGGGAACCCTGCCCTGGGCTGCTTCCTCTCCCCTTACCTGGTCCTCTTCTCCCCCGGTGCCCCAGACGCTCGCCATGCCTCCGCATGGGCCTGCCGGGCGGCCAAGACCGCACTCCATCCCCTCCCCCTGCCCTGAAGGTCTGCGACCCTTTTTAAGTTTGGGCGCTGGGGTGTTACGTCACACCCCAAGCGCCGTGCGTCTCCGGCTCCTCCCCACCCCCTCACTGCCTGGGAGCACGCTGCACATGCTCCCTTGCGGCTTCCCCGCAGCCCACCCTCAGCCCACGCCAGGGGGTAAGGGAAGCGGGGACGCTCTGCTCCGCCCCCCCCGGGGGGGGCCGACTCACCGCACCGGCTCCTTTCCCACCGGGCCACGCCCCATACAGGGCCACTGCCGGGGGCTCCTGGGTGCAGGGCATCTGTGCCCCGTCACAAGCAGTAACACTCCAAAAAGACAACTTGCAGAAAAGTAAGTTATTGTTCAGCATGAACAAGGATATTATAATCAGGACTTTAGATTATAAACTTCTTGGATCAGGGACTGGCTTTTCCTGATGTGTGTTTGCAGTGTCTCCCACAATCCTTGACTGCAGCTTTCAGGCACTATCACAATACAAATATTAAATGATACAAAGTATAAACTCAGTGTAAGTCAGCTGAAAATCAGGCTTTCAGTATTCAGTGATGGGTTCTGGTTTTGACAAGCATAAACAAACAAACAAACGAATAAATACATAAAATCTCCCTTTATTTTATGTGGCTTTAGCTGGTTTAAGTCTTTCCTGGGGAGCTGGCTTCACAGTTGAAGCAAACAGTGGTCCAGTCATAGTTCTGAATGGGCTTCGAGTGCTGAGAAAGATGTTAAATATTGTGAACATTTTATCAGCCAGAATGCCAATCAAACAGCTTTCACCAGTTCAGCAACATGAATTTTATTAAAACAGAATTTGGTGAGCTGCATTATACAGTACATTAGATTTAATGTTGAATAATATGACATTGCATATTAAATTTATAGTGCAACTTACAGGTGAACTTTAAAGAGCAAAACAATGGCACTGTAAAATAAAAAAAAAACCCTTTTATTACCGTTTGTTCCTTAAGAAAATGACCTATAGTAACATTGAGCCAAGTATGATTCAAACTACAAAACAGACTTAATTGCAGAAGTTCCATATCTCAGTAGCTGGCGTTGAGATCATGGAGCAGAAAAGGGGTGTTATCAGTGAATTTTTCGACATGCCCAAATGAAGGTAGACAAATACTGCGTGTTTTCAAAAGTAAGTTACTGCTGTGTGTCACCAGTTTTAGTCAGATACCCTTAATTACATTACATATGGGAATGCATTCCAGTAGGATTTTTTTAATAGCAATTAATTCTGTTGCAGGACCTGAGCACAGAGTGTAATATCTCTCTTCCTCCACCAATACCTACCAGTATTACAGAGCAGTAGTAGACATTCATTGTTAAAGTTACAACTGAATTTATATTATTCATCCACTTTTATCTTTTCTGTAACACACATAAATACTTCTAACCTCAACATTGGTAGTCTTTGTCCAAAAAAGCAGAATTTTTCTATTAATTTTGAAGTCAGAGAAGTGCTTCCTATGCATTCCAGAGACAGAACAAAATGTATTTTTGCCACTGTGCAACAAAATATAAGTAAAAAAGGGAAAGCCTTGCTCACACAAAGTTGACAGGACCAAATATAGTTGGATTTTTTTTTTAATTAAGTAACATTTTAAATAGGAAGACATCTATGGATTTTCAACACTGAAAAAGCACATAGCACCTTGCAATGCCCTTTCACTCTGAGGGTAAATCTAACACTTTATCCTTTTCCAGAGATAATGTTGGCACCTCTGCACTGGCAGCTGAAGTAATTCCTAGGAAATGACAGTTTTATGATAACTATGTGGCCCACTGCTGGTACATTCCAAAAACATTTCCAATCAGTAAATACTACAGGCACCATGTGGCTTTTAATGTAAGCTATATTTACCATATAGATTATCTTAGGAATGAAGCTGAGCGTCTTGAAAATGTGTGTATTTAGCAGCATGTTGTATGGATGTGAGACATGGGTGATAACGAAAGATTCGAAGAGAAGGATATTGGCATTCAAGAGGAGTTGTTATAGCAAGATCCTGAGAATAGGATGGTTGCAGAAGGTCACCAATGAGAAATTATATAGGAAGATACAGCCGAAAGAGACCCTACTGCAGAAGGTTATACAATGGATGTTACAG
Source organism: Rafetus swinhoei (assembly GCA_019425775.1). Lineage (NCBI taxonomy): Eukaryota > Metazoa > Chordata > Testudines > Trionychidae > Rafetus > Rafetus swinhoei. The sequence continues at coordinate 119,255,955 of CM033449.1, forward strand.
CTATTCGGGCATATCTGCAGAATGAACGACGAGCGAAAAGTTAAGACCCTGGTATTCGTCCGAATAGGAGAGGCAGACCCCACAGAGAATGGGTAGATGATAATAGATTGGTGCGGAGCTAGTCTACAGAAACTAATCCACTCCGCACTGGACAGGGAAAGATGGAAGGAAATAGTGAGGGGAGGCATCGGACACCAACGGGTGTTGAGCCCATGGTTGTTGATGATGATGATGATGATGATGAATGCAGACTGGCTGCACAGCAGTGGTAGTCTGTAGAGGAATTCTGACTCAATCACTCAGAATTCCTTGAGGAGTTCTGAGGAACACACTTGGAGAAAGATGCAGAGTGTTTTCCTCTACCGCACTGGTTAATGAAGAACAAAGTGAAGCTTTACCATCTCCCTGCCTTATTTAGGGTATCTATTGGCCACAGAGATTATTTTTTTGTCCTCCTTGCTTTTATTGTGGGCACTTCTACCATTCATGGGGGCTGAATCTGTGGGTGCTCTGGGGCTCAGCACCACATGCCACCAGTAGGTGGCAGGAGTACATACAAGGTGCACAATGAAACCAGAAAGCGCCCACTGGCCAATGCAAAAGTCTATGCTATCAGTAGTCTGAAAGTGGGATGGCTCCTTGTATACCCTCCTCTTTTTGATTACCCCTATAAAACCAGACACAATCTCTCCGTGTGCTTTGTTTAAGCGATAAAAGAGCCCAAAGTCACGAGGTGATAATAAAAACTTCACCTCCCATTTCAGTGAACATTAGGCCATGTTTATATAACAAGCAGGGGGTGCATATACATACTTGCACTGGCTTGATAAGAGTTCACATGAGTATAAACAGTAGCATAACAGATGGTGCCAGCAGCAGCAGCATGCTGAGTACATGCCCACCGATTTCAGGAAGGTTTGTTCTTGGCAAGGCTAAGCCATGCCACTGCTACCTCTGCTTGTGCTCCTGTGCCTATTCATATTCAGTGAGAACTCATGTGAGTATGCATACATGAGCTGGGAATCACACCAGTAGCTCACAGTGCAAACATAGCCATAGCATGCACACAGCACTGCCAATTGCCTGGGGTTCCTTCAACCCAAAGCTCATGGTAACATGACTGTGCATGGTGATGTCAGGAAATAAATCAAGGAAGAAAATTGCTGTGCGACTGATAGATGGTTGGCACAAACAGGACAACACAAAAGTACTTTCACTTAAGCTAAACGTTACTTAGCAAGCACTTTACATGCACTTGCACATGTCTGCAACAGGTTAGTAACACACTCCCAACCTTCAATAATTACCAAAGTTGGGTGTGGCTCTCTTGGCTTGACAAAGCCCTGGCTGGGTTGATTTAGTTGGGATTTGTCCTGCCTTGGGCAGGAGGCTGGACTTGATGACCTCCTGAGGTCTCTTCCAGCTCTATGATTCTATGATAAGTGGCACAGTGTCAGTCTTCAGATTGCCAATCTTCCATCTGCTGGTGCGGACTACATGATGTGTCCAGAGGTCAAACTTTTCTTCCCTATTTATCCATTTGTTTTACAATAATTTTTTTTTTCAGAATATGTATGCCTTGAGGCCCTGACAACCTGAGGAAACAAAAGCTATGTCTAAACTCTGTCGCGTCCAGGGAACAGTTTCCGAAAAAGTGGGCACGTTCTTTCGGCATTCCTGTATTCCTCTCGGTGAGAGGAATAAGGGATGTGCTGAAAGAGGAGGGTTTTCCAAAATTTGGCCTCATGTATTCTGGCCAAATTTTGGAAAAGCCTCTTCTGAAAAAAAAAGCGAAAAAAGATACTCAAATTGCAGTTCACAATTTGCATATCTTTTCCCAAAAAGCCCCCGCAGTCTAGACGTAGCCATAGTCAAGCTTCCTGTTTTCTAAATGCATAACTCAGTAATTTTGATACAGATTTCATCCTCATGAAGATGTCAGGTCAAACTGCCTTCTCTGTGGCACCTAAATCCCCTGACCTCCTGACTTGCTCATGCTGAGACTTCTACATAGACCCATTGCCTGCTTTTAGCAATAATCAGTAGTGGCCCAGGCACTTGGCTGGTTTGCCAAAATCTCCCCTCACACTACCAGGATCAGTACCAAGCCAAAACCATGTATCCTGGTAGGATATTACTCTGAATGGCACACACGTAGAAAAATATTTTCTTTAGTTTCTAGCATTATTGTCCGCCTTTGAATCGTAAAAACAGATGTAGCTGTGTCCTAGCATAATTTCAATTATGAGTTCTTTAGGGCAGGAAGCATCCTTTTATTCATAAAACACCCAGCACTGTGTTTGGATCCTGGTCCATGACTAAGAAACTAACACTGTACAATTATTATTATAAATAAAGACAGTAAAATAATAGGTGAAATACATTCTGGAAACATTTTATTGCTGGTATAAAATTGCCTTACTAGGGAAAAGTATCTTTATGTCATTAAGGGTCTGGCTACACTGTGGGGTTTTTTCGAAGAAGGTAAGCAAATTGCGCTCGCATTTTCATATCTTCTTCCAGGTTTTTTTCTGGAAGAGGATTTTCCGATATTTGGCCCGTCCTCACAAGGCCAAATGTTGGAAAAAACCCCTCTTTTGGAAGCCCCCTGTACACCTCATTTTACAAGGAATAAAGGGGCTTCCGAAAGAGAGATTTTGTTCCAACATTTGGCCCCATGTAGACAGGCCAAATATTGGAAAATCCTCTTCCAGAAAAAAAATGGAAGAAGATATAGAAATGTGAGTGCAATTTGCATACCTTCTTCGAACCCCCCTTACCCCACCGGTGTAGCCGTACCCTAAGAGAAAATGTAATAATGTAGTTAAGGTTACATTTTAGCATTTATTTCACAAACTTTAATGTAACAATATAGGTTAGTAATAATATAAAAATGCAAAGATTTGCTAAGATAACATGATTATAGATGCACTTTTTGCAACAACTTGAATGTGATTCTTGTGTTGATTTGGTTAGGATTCTCTTGCCAACTTAATTAAATTGAAGTTTTAAAATATGTATGAAATTCATAACAAATTATAGGGTTTTATTTTAATTCCCCCATTTCACAAGATTAGAATAAAACCTCTGATGCCTTTAAAATAGATTTATTCCGTCTCTTTTCCTTTGTAAAATTAACGTCACAGTAAGACCTATATTGGGTACAAAGTCTTATCCTTTAATGTTATCTCATCATTGTAATGAGCACTAGTGACACAATAGTTAAGGGTTTGCTAGCATTTTCATTATAAACTTTATATTCAACAGTTTATACCTTGGATGAAATAAGGACTTCTGAACTGAATCATAACAAACGGAGTCCATGGTCAGTTTTCAGCCAGACTCCTTAGTTTAGCTGGAAAATGTTTAAGTGCTTCCCCCTTTTTTACTCATGTGAGTTTTGCATGTATAAAACAGATCTACTTGCCTGTCTTGCAGCATAAACAAACTAGCTAAAAATTTGACCAATGATGTCAATCTGAAAACATGTTTTTTCAATAATTAAAATTAAATCCCTCCCTTCATCTGGCTGTTTTAAAGATAGCAAAAATATTTTCTTTAGTTTCTAGCATTATTGTCCACCTTGGAATCCTAAAAACAGATTTACTTTCTGATATCAATTTTTAAGTCATTAAATTAGACTATCACAGTTTCTCAAAACCAGAACAAAATGTAGGGTGTTAGGTTTCAAGGTTTTCATACAGGTTTTTTGCTCTGCATTCAATATTATGGATCCATAGGGACAGGTTCAGTTGCCATTCCACCCTCAGTCCTCTCACTGATGTCAGTTTTGCACACAGGGCCCCAGTCTAGTTTCCACTGTAGTCAATAAGAGTCTTTTCATAGATTTTAACAGGAATTGGAGGGACCCAAAGGATACATTCCTACTCCCTTGGGTGGCTGGTATGCTAGGCAGGGGAAGGCATTGCTTTCCCAGACCCCAGCCTGGCCCCGCCCACACTCCACCCCCCCCACAGCACCTACTGTAGGCATTCTGGGGGCAGAGTGTTGCTGCCCCTGAGCGCCCGCCCTCCTAGTGCTCCATGGCCAGGGAGGCTGGGGCCATGCGCCATCCTTCCTCCCTGGTGCTCCATGCGCAGAGCTGGCGAGGTGGCACCATGGAGCTGGTGTGTGTGGGGGGCGGACACTAGCTTTTAAGCTGGGTCCCCCCCAGCACCAATGTGCAATGGCAATCTAAAAAGCTAACAATATTGGGAACCATTAGGAAAGTAATAGATAATAAGACAGAAAATATATTGCCTCTGTATAAAGTTATGGTATGCCCACATCTTGAATATTGCATGCAGGTCATGTCGCTCCACCTGGTTCGGCTTTAGGAAGTGCAGGGCCCAATTCGAACAGTTTTGGCGGGGCTCCACCACCCAGAATTTTTTGTTGAGCAAAAAAAAAAAAAAAAAAAACAGCACAAACACAACCACCCACGCCCCCACAACCACACACAAATATCACATCAGAAGTAGATATGATCAAAATGTATATCAATATAGTTGAACATTTTCAAAAGAAATGCCATCCTTTAAGCAAAATTTTACACAAAATTAAATCAGTTGCCTTAAGTGCAGGTCAAATATTTTCAATTGCAAACTATCCAATCTTTTCAATAAAGTTTAAAGTTTGATTTTTAAAAAGTTACCAGAGAGCGTTGCAGTTTTCTGTTACATTGATTTACTTTTTAAATAGTAAAAATGGAGTCTTTGTTAAGAAAGTGTGAGTTCTGTGGTCAAATTCCAGGCCTTAGTGATTTCAGCACCAATGATTTCACTAGGTAATATGGTACCTCCCCACCATTGCCTCCTTTGCACTGCCCTTCAACACATTGACAAATTTGTCAATTTCACATGCGTTCTTTTTTTTGATTGTATCACGTTGGTATATATGGTTGTGCCAATTTTCTTCCACATATTGATCTGAGGAAGTGGGTCTGGCCCACGAAAGCTCATCACCTAATAAACCATCTTGTTAGTCTTTAAAGTGCTACATAGTTCTGTCTTTTGTTTCATCTACACCAGACTAACACGGCTGCATCTCTATCACTATCCTCTGCTTAGTGTTCAAGTTATGGTAGACCCTAAACCAGGTCATATTAAGTTCAAGTCTTTTACCTTTTAATCATACAATATGGATAACAACATTTCATTCTCCCAGCTCCAAGTCTTAAGTGAATTTCAACCCAAAAGAGCCAAAATTGATCACCTTGACACAGCAAGTGTGTCTACTGATCTCTGTGGCAAAGTAGGTATGTCTATATAAATAAGGTCTGCTCGTGAAGCCTTTTCCTACAGTTGATTAACAGATGGCAGTAGATAGCTTATTCAGACCACTGGCTGATAATAGTTAGTCACCCTGACCAGTCATTAACCATAGTCATGGACTCACCCTACTCTCCATTGTCTCTATGATTCTCTGATGACCTGTGACAAAAAAGGAGGGTGGAAAGGGAAACTGAAGGGAGAGACCTCTCTAAATTCACCAATCAAAGAGCAGTATTGCCAACCCAAAAATCACAAGGAACACCTACACAAAGTTATGAGAATGGTCTACAAATCATAAGATTTTTTTAAAATAAAACATGTTGGATTTTTATTGGCCTTTTGTTTCTTGAGTATTTAGGGTTCATGTTTTAAAGCTTTCCTCCTTAGCTGTAAGTCCCAGAAGTATAGAGAACTTTTTTTAAATTAAAGCTGAGATTCCTACATAATCAATTGACTCCAGGCCTTTAGAAAAACACCAAGGCTACGTCTAGATTGCATCCCTTTTTCGGAAAAGGGATGCAAATTAGACGTATCGCAATTGCTAATGAAGCGGGGATTTCAATCTCCCCCGCTTCATTAGCATAAAAATAATGCCGCTTTTTTGCGCGGGCTTTGCCGAGAAAGCGCCAGTCTAGGCGCTGATCTTGCGGAAAATAAAGCCTTTTCCGAAAGATCCCTTATCCTCTATGAAATAAGGGATAAGGGATCTTTCGGAAAAGGCTTTATTTTCCGCAAGCTCAGCGTCTAGACTGGCGCTTTCTCGGCAAAGCTCGATGCCAAAAAAGCGGCAGCCATTTTTATGCTAATGAAGCGCGGGAGATTTAAATCCCCGCTGCATTAGCAATTGCGATATGTCTAATTTACATCCCTTTTACGAAAAAGGGATGTAGTCTAGACATAGCCCAAATGTTTTGAGACTCATGGTAAAACAATGGAGGAATTCTTGTGAGCCCATGCTTTGCCCACAGTATAAATAAAAAAAACAAACAATATCTTCTCCACTAAACATCCTAATGAGATACTGCAAATGATGAACTGAATTCAACAGCTCCTGATATGAACAGGTATCAACCTAGTTTTTCATATTTGAGATGGGTTACCAGGAATCATACATGACAATATGAAATCTTTCCACTCTCAAGTCAGCATATTCACAAAGCACCTAAAATTTTGATCCATGCATTTATTGGATAGTGAAAGAGAAAGGAGGGGAATTAGTGTAGATAAATGTTCAAATTAAAAAAAAAAAAAAGCCTGAAGGAATTAGGACTGGGCTCCTACATCTCACGTTCAGAACTGACTAGGACACTTATGACCGTATTTTCAAAGGTGTGTAAAGATCAGATAGATATCTTTGAAGATCCGAGTTGGCAACTGTCTCTTTAGGAGCTTAATTACCTTTGAAAAATCTGAGCTTAGATTTCCAAGTCCAACTTTCAAAAGTGACTTTAGTCACTCAAGTGCTTTTGAAAATTTTAACTGGGAGCCTAAAGGGACAAAAATAGACAAAAGGCAGGAGATATGGTATTCCTTCTAAAAACGTGTGACATCTATTTTAAACTAAATTTCTTCCCTTCCCCCGCTTTGCAATGGGGCTGTAGACTCTGAGGGAGAGGGGTGGAGGCAGGCAGAGGTGTCTCCCTGCAGCAGATGTAGACACATCCCTGTATTAATCATTCTCTCATTGAAGTTTTTAGCTTTGTAGTGAGTCCTTTTACATGGAAACTTTGTATTAAGTCTTGGTAGAATAGTCCCTAGGACAAGTGAGGCAGAGACTGTCTCTGTGGGGTGAATGAGGCACAGAGACAGTGCCTCCTGCAAGGAGGTTTACAGGATCTGTCGAAAAAGCCTTTCTTTCTCGACAGATCCCTCTCTAGACTGCTGCTTTTTGCCAACAAAGTGCTGAGTCGGTAAAATGTGGCGGCCATTTTTATGCAAATTAGGCGTGGGATATTTAAATCCCTGCCTCATTTGCAATGTCGACCTGCCTAATCTGCATCCCTTTGCCGACAGAGGGATGCAGTCTAGACATACCCTCAGAACCTGCAAGTGGTGTAAGAAACTCTCAGCAAAGCAATGATGTTGAGATAATTACAGTGGCTACTGTTAGGGGAGCAGGGATGTCAATATATAGGCAACTACATGATTAATTGATAAGCCTGGGTTTATCAGGTATTCTTGTTGACTACTCGTATTCCCCACCCTTGCTGCCTCTGTATCAGAGGCAGCAAGGGGCGAGCAAACAGGAGCTGGTGTCCATGAGGAGCTGGCTTAAAACCCGGCTCACCACAAGCACCAGATCTGCCCCCTACCATGTTGCCTCTGATAGAAAGGCAGCAGTGTGGAAGGTGAGGGGGGCAGATGGGAGCTGATATGCACGGGGTCCTGTCTAACATCCCTACAGGGGAGCTGACAGCCTCTCTGGGCCCCTGGACAAGATGGGGGCTGCAGCTCCGCACTCCCAGAAGGGGCATGGCCTCAGGCAGAAAGGGCAGCAAAGGGTGGAGGGAAGCAGGAGCCAGTGCTGGGGGGAGCCAGCTTAAAAGCCAGTTCCCCCTGGCACTGTCTCCGCAGTGCGGGGGGAGGCAGAGGTGCAGCTCGCACCAGACTTGTGCTGGGTCCCGGACCTACCCCTGCTCTTACCCTGCCAGGCGGCTCTTACTACATTTAAAAGGCAGAGCCTCAGCGCCTCCCCTTATCGACTAATCGTGTAGTCGATACAAATTGTATTGACTACACGATTAGCCAAATACCCACTCCTTAACATCCTTAGCCCTGGGACAGTTGTGCCTTTTGTTCCCCCAAGCCCAGTCAGCAGGCCTGGCTGCTGTCATTGGGAGCCTATATCCCTGGCCTTAGGGTAGGCAGGCTGGACCTTTGCTTGTGGATTAATTGAGTCATGGTTTGTTGAAGTGGGGGGTCTCAGGTAATCAGTTTGAGGGATGGCTCATCAAACTCAGCAGCACTTATCAGGCGGAGGCAGTACTCATTGGGCTCAGAGAAGACTCACTACATTGACACACCTTGCTCAGATTTCAAGTGCTCTGGCTCCTTGCATCCCTCAACTGATGGGTGGAAAAATGGTTTTCAGGTTCTATTTCTCAAAGCCCCTGGTCTTTTGTTTCAAGCGCCAGAGAAGTCTCCATTCCCTGTCATGACTGTTGCGTGGTCATCTCCCCCACTCGCTAGTTTGATGGCTTTATCTTCTCTGTAAATATGCTTACATTGCTTCTGACCTTCTCTTGCTCAATTTAGATTGGAGACACGGTCAAGAAGATGAAACATTTCTTTGTCTAGGATACGGATGTCAATGTGTAGTCGACTATATGATTAACTGATAAGCCTAGGCAGCAAGAGAAGGGGAGCAGGAGCCGACGAGGAGCTGGTAGAGAGGCAGCAGCATAGAGGGTGGGAGGGTAGGCTGGAGCTGATATGTGGGAGAAACTGGCTTTCAAACCAGCCAACCCCCTGCACATATCGGCTCTGCTGACCTGTCTGTCCCTCACTGCCGCTTTGTACAGAGGCAGAGGAGGGGAGGCAGGAGCCAGTGCTGAGGGGAAGCTGAGTTAAAAGCCGGTTTCCCCCCAGCATCAGCTCCACAGTGTTGCGTGCCCCTCCCGCTACTGCCTCTATCACAGGCAGTAGCGTGAGGGGTGGGTGGGTGGGCAGGGGAGGCTGCCCTGAAGCAGCCCTTGTCCATGGCGGGGGGGAGATTCCAAGCTCCCCGAGGACAGAGGCTGCTCCGCATCCCATGGAGCAGCCTCTGTCCATGTGGTGATCGGATCCCCCCACGCACAGGGACTGCTGCCAGCTGCACTGCTGCCTCTGTATTAGAGGCAGCAAGGTGGGGTGGCAGGTCTGCAATGGGAGCTGTTTTTTTAAACTGGCAGCCCTCACGGACCAGCTCTGCCTGCCACCCCATGCTGCTGCCTCTGATCTGCAGGCAGCATTGCAAGGTGGCAGGGGGCTCCCCGGGAGCTATTGAATAGTTGTGTAACCACTAAGATTTCATGCAGTTACATGATTATTCTACTGCACAATAGCTAACATCCCTAGTTGAGGACAGGCTGGACTTATGCACTGCTTTCGAAGCATCTTTTAAGATATTTCTAGCACATCTACAATTCTTATAAACCACCAATACATGCACCATGCAGTAATATTACTAATAAGGTTTTTATCGGTCCGTATATGACACTTTACATGACATATTTTAGATTCAGATTTTAGCAGCAAGTTGGGGCAAAGAGCATGATGGGTCCAAGTTGAGTAATGGCATGGTAAGCCTTTTGCCAGTTGGCAGGGAGTGGCTCCTGTCTTACATTCTCTCACATTTCTTTTTTGTCTTCCTTGCTTGTTGTATCTGTGCATTCCTTTCTTTCTGCCTAATTCAGAACAAAACTCAACCCTGCACTGAAAGCTCAGACATATAATCAAGTCTGGGTTTCTATTTTAATTCAGTTCTGAATAAGAACACAAGCAATCCCTTTTTGTTTGTGGCTCTATGCCTTTAAATGGTCTTCTGGGAGGGAGGCATTGAAGTGTGTTCTGGAAATTCAGAATTAACAAAGCAAAGCTAAAGACACTTTGGTCTGCATCATAAGTTAGGGCTATTGTCTGGAGAAAGGTCTAATTTCTTTCTCGGGCTATCTAATTTTATAACATTTCAGATTTCTCTTGTTGATAAACCCAAGAAGCCTCTGTAATTATCTATAGTTTCCACTAGGCTAAGCTGCAAATACAGAAAATAAACAGACGCCATGGCTGAGTTAAATGGATGTTATAATTTTACCATTCTGACTCAAGATTGGTAGGTGAGTTTGCATTAAATATTGCAATAAGAAGGCAGTCAGTCAAAGGTCAAATACATATATGACAGGCTCTACAGTTTTAATTATTACATCATTTCAACAAGTTCTAAAGCATGAATGTCTGGATATTTAAAAATGAACGATAGAGTTTTATTTTACTTAATTTTTGAATTTCCACTTGAAGCAAGACTGTTTGATGTATATTCTATTTTTGTTGTAATGTACCTAAAAATCACATTGACAGGTATACAGAAACCTCATATAGTTTGTTTCTGGTATGCCTCACTTCACTCTGAATATATTCTACATTATTGATTGGCTGTAAGAGGGATGGTTGTACATCTCTTAAAACAGCGGCTTGGGACACTAATTCTCATTTACAAGAAGTATATTTCATTTAGTCGGCACTTCATTTTGCCTTTATAGGAAAGATCCTGCATTGCTTCAAGATGTCTCTTGAATGCTACATCTTTGCTTATCTCTGTGATCTGTTGATTTACACCCCTGCTCTTATGAAGGAAAACTATTGTGAGTCACTTCAAAGAGAATAAAATATTTGTTATGTAGAAGAAGTATATAAACAGACTTACATTCTGTCTTCCACTTCAGGAAGGAAAAATAAAGACATTTTTATTTGCATTGTGATGCTGTAATATTTATCGAATGCTCCTGAATTATTTGTCATTTGAATTTATAGTTACGTGTGACACACACTGTTATGGAAGACAGCATTGTCTGCTTCTTGGAGCAGCAGACTGGAAACAAGGACTCTAGGGCTACCTTCTGTTCCCAACCTTGCTGATTTTCACTGATTTGTTTATGTGGCCTTGGGGAAGCAAGTTAGGGTGGTTTATAGCCAGTCCAGGTGTGATAGGAGAAAAGGGGCAAGGAGCTTCCATGCAGGGGCCATTCATATTCTTGCTAAAGAATTCAGGCTTTAAAAAATGACTGCAGAAAAACTTTACTTTAACTAAAGCTTTGCAAATATTGCATACGCTTTTTTATTAATCATTTGAATTTTTAAATGTATTTGCTTTGACCATGCTTACACCTTTTTATGTTCACTTGTCTTCAGTATTTTAGCCAAGGAGTTGATTGGCAGGAATGCTTGCCAGAAGCAAGTGAATTTTATGCAAATGTTGCAGAATATTTGTACAAAGACAATTTTGAATTTGTATTGTTTTTAAACTGGAACCTGCAGTCTTGGACTGCTTTTGCAACACAATATTAGAAAACCATTTGTTTTCAGTTCCTTAGCAGTTTATTTGCATTTTGGGGCTCCACTAGAGCAGTAGACTCAATCTGGGCACAAGAACTAATTGAACCACTATTTCGACATTTGATCGTTTTATGAAGGACATGTAATGGAGACAATTCATGATAGATTTTTAAGATGCTAAAAAAGAACAGAACAGACTTGTGTCAGGGTAACAAAGGGACCTTTCAATTACTGGCCCTTTTATTAATGACATAGTGAATTACTGAGATGCAAATGACTTGCGGTACGTCTAGACTGCATGCTTATTTCGGAAGAAATACTCCAAAACAGCTTATTTTGAAATAGCACATCTACACTACAGGGAAGCCTCAAAATTAATCTGAGACAGGCTTCCCCAGTGTGGCTATGCTACCTCACTTTAGAGCCCCAGGAAGCACTGAGGAGTAATTACTTTGAATGGCCCTGGGGAGGAGCTATTTCAAAATAGCAGCAGTAGAGCGTCCACACTACTGCTATTCCAAAATAGCTATTTCGGAATAAGCATTATTCCTTGTGGAATAAAGTTTACAGTTTTTGAGATAAACAGTCCTTTTTTAAAAAATTATTTTGAAATTACAGAATTGCTGTGTAGACACTCACATTGTCACAATAACTCACATTATTTCAAAATAACTGTGCTGTGTAGACACATCCTTGGATAATCTGAAAGAGAAGAACAAGCACATAAGGTAAAGTAATAGTGCAAAAATGAGGCAGCATAAATCAGGGATTACATGCTGTCTTGTTTTTAAACTATCGATATAACTTTTATAGTCAGCTAATCCTATTTTGCTAATTTCCCTCCAAGTAGTTCATTTACCCCAACATGGTGAGTAAATAATTCAATTTCTCTTAATTATTTTATTCTGGTCTGGAGTCCTTTTAAAAATCATTTCTATAGGCAATAACAGGAAACATATGTACATATGAAGCTCTCCTTCTGCTGTGCTTCTCCTTTCTCATACACTCCTTGGGTAGTCAAAAGGAGGTATACTGCAAGAAATACACTACAGAGCAAAGGCTTACAGAGACACATCTAAAGGACAAGATCAAGCCGTCTTAATATCATGTGACATCAGAAGAACACAAAGCTTCAGCTTTTACCAACTGGAATCAGATATATTGATTGAAAACACAATGGCATCACAGCCAATCATTATAACATCACATTGTGTGAATTGCTCAAAGGAGAAAAGGAAGTCATTGAAAATCCTATTCCTGGTCTCACTAATACGTTGGAGTAAACTACTACAGATGGTGAGCATTACGGCCCCATGGGAGACCTCTGTACTAGCTAAACAAATGACTGCATCATACTTGCACTTTTGGATTACCTGATCTGAAAATTTCAGAGCTGTGTGATTGCTGCATTTTACCAGGTGTCCTTCTTATCTCTGGAACATAATGGAAGAATGGTTAATGGTCGATGCACTGGACTGTGTTCAGTTCCTGGCTCTACCGCAGACTTCCTGTGGAAACTTGGATAAATCACTTCATCCATATATGCTTCAAGTTCTTTTTAGATTGTATGCTGTTAGGGGCAGAGACTCTTATACTGTATGTATTCAGTGCTTAGCATAATAGGGTACCAATCTAAGTGCCCTATTGTGTCTACTGAGGTGTCACAGGGTGCATCTACACTGCACCTAGAGCTCAAAATAAGCTACGCAATTTGAGCTATGCAAATTGCATAGCTTATTTTGAGTTAATTTTGAATAGCTTATTTCAAAATTTGGCACTGTCTACACAGCACTTATTTCAAAATAAAGTGCTATTCTGAAAAGTCCCTTACTCGTGAAATGAGGCTCACAGGGATGTTGGAATAGCAAGCCCATTATATTTTGAAATAACGTGTGTGCTCAAAAGACGTGGAATAGCTATTTTGGGATGCCTCTGGTATTCTGAAATAGTGCTGCAGTGTAGACATAGCCTAAGTGCTATAGCATCGAGGTACTAGGCAATAATAGTATCCAATCTAGATAATAGTATCTTTGAAAATAATTTTGATGTATGTTTAGTGCAGAGTGCCAAGCAGCATGCAGTAAGCATGCCTGTAAACTAACTGGCTTCAGCTGTAAGGAGATAGGAAGGGCAGAGTTATCTGTCTGCACTCAACACAGAGTTTTGTTGGTGCCACAAGAGCATGGCACACTGATTTATAAGTTTGAATCAGAATGCCTTTCCCCTTTGGTAAGGAGTCATTAAGGTACTCAGTACTTAAAATGGGGCTTCTTGTTTAGACAGTTTTAATTTTGAATATCCAGGAGTGATTATAAATCCTGGCCTGCTTCACAGGGACCGTTCTTACATCTCTATTACAGCAGATGAGCGTCCAGCTTATCATTCTGAACCTCTTTCTTTGTCTCTCAACAAACATACAAGCCTAATCGGCTTTCACAGTAATCATATGTTTTAATTTCTTTAAGCTGAAAACTTCCTTTAGCATGAACATTACTCGGATACAATCTCAATTAGATTAACCAGCACAGTCCTTTGTTCCATTAATTTCATTATTTTCAAGAACATTGACTTGTACTTTTTAATAGTGTTTCTAATTGTTTTACATCCATCAGTGTTTATAAATATTCTTAGATATTTCAGAAAAATAGAATAGCATTTCTTTTTGCTCCATTTTATTCATCTAAGAGTGCTTAAGAAGCTAAGTATTTCTACTACGGTAACCATTACCCAGATTGCAAGCATTTATGATTCATAATTTCTTAAGGACAGATTCTGCAAATACTTAGGGTATGTCTACACTAGCCCCCTAGTTCGAACTAGGGAGGCTAATGAGGGCGACTGAAATTGCAAATGAAGCGCGGGATTTAAATATCCCGTGCTTCATTAGCACGTTTTTGGGCGGTCGCCATTTTGGAAATTGACTAGCCGGAATAACTGCCCGCTCACACGCGTAGGGAAACGGAGTTGAAGTAAACCCTAATCTTGAATTAGCTGTTACTCCTCGTGGAATGAGGTTTAACAGCTAATTCGAGTTAAGGGGTTTACTTCAAACTCCCGTTTCACTGCCACATGTAGACACGGGCAGTTATTCCGGGCTAGTCAGTTTCCAAAATGGCGACCACCTGGGAGCATGCTAATGAAGCACAGGATATTTAAACCCCGCGCTTCATTTGCAATTTCGGTCGCCCTCATTAGCCTCCCTAGTTTGAACTAGGGGGCTAGTGTAGACGTACACTCACATCTTGGTACAGAGTATCAAAGGTGATCATGTCAGTGTCTGGTAAACAGAGTCCCAGTTACAATGCAGTTAACCTCTGTGGGACAGATGCTCAAATCAACAGTTACGCCCTCACCTTTGGGAGAACCATTGCCACAAAAACTTTTTATTTACCTTTCTAAACTAAAGTCATTTTCTCTCACCAGTTCTAGAATTGTCCGGATTCTCAGTGATTAAGCATAAAAATGCTCTGCAATAGTTATTATTTTAATGTCAGCCTCCACTAAATCACTTGCTTATACTAAGGCATTTAAGAAATATCAGTTAAATTGCGAATAGTGCTGAAGCTATTGTGTAGACCAGCTCCTCAATATTTTGAATATACCTTGCTAAAAAGCCAAGGTCTTGTCTCTTTCCCATGGGAAAAGTGTTACTTCATATTGTGCACTTGAATTTATAGAAGCAATAAGTCAAGTGAGCCAATGTTTCAATTAAAGTGCGTCATATGAGTATCAAAGCACTTCTTTCCCATCTCACAGCTATCAAGGTTTCAGTCTCAATGGATCTGTGACTTGCTCTACATTACACTTCCTTTCCTCACATTATAAGTTATATTCTTCAAAGTCAAAGTTCTGTGTGAGCAAAGTATTTCTAGGTCACAGAAATAACTGGCATAAGACACGTGTGGTACAGGACAGTTTTATTTGACATAATCGGTCCAAGTGAGGGAAGCCAACAGTATCTGTACAAAAGGAGATTTATTCACTTATGTTCCTAGAGTTGATGAGGTGACCTGGACCTAATCAATCTTCATGTCAGTGTCTTTCCATCACAGTAATGAAACATTAAAATAATATACTACCAGTTACTGCATATGACTCCTATGACTCCTAACCCTTGCTTTTCTTGCCAGGATCAAATTCTAATCATCATTATCCTCTTCCTTATCTTTAAGCCTCCTGCTTGGAAGAACTCCCCAAGTCCTTCCTTCCTTCTGCTTCCTAATAGTCTTCAAATCTGTTCTATAGAAAGAACAAATTAATCTCTACTCCATATGCTGGAGCTAGATCTGTTGTGTGTTTCAGGATTTGGCCATTATTTTAAAATTAGATTTCTTTTTTAAAGGCAGTTACAGTTAGGTAAAAACAAAGATGAAAAAACAGGATAAAGCAGTGTAAATTCACCCTGCCCAGTGTCCATTTCATCTTTCCAGTTATGAGTAAAACCAATTTAATAGTTGTGACACAATTTCTCAGAGCATGTAAATCAGCACCGCTCTGTTGACTTCACTAAAGAATTGCTGTATTACATTAGGGCTGTGTCTAGACTGGCAAGTTTTTCCGCAAAATCAGCCGCTTTTCCGGAAAAACTTGCCAGCTGTCGCAAAAGCACTGACTTCCTACTGTAAGAAATCAGTGCTTTTGGAAATACTATGCTTCTCCCGTTCGGGCAAAAGTCCCTTTGCGCAAAGGGCCAGTGTAGACAGCTGAGATTTGTTTTCCGCAAAAAAAGCCCGATCGCGAAAATGGCAATCCTTTTTTTATGAAATCTAGATTGGCACGACGCTTTTCCGCAAAAAGTGCTTTGCGGAAAAGCGCCCGTATAATCTAGACGCTCTTTTCCGAAAATGCTTTTAACAGAAAACTTTTCCGTTAAAAGCATTTCCGGAAAATCATGCCAGTGTAGACACAGCCTAGGTGTGGATCTGTTCTTGTGTTTTGGTTTGGTGCCCTATCCTTTTTTCTGTAATCCAAAGTAAATTGTGCTTTATTTCACAACTATGCCTGTAAAAATGTGACATGAAAGATAAAAAACAACGAAGTTGTCCACAACCTCTTTTGAGCAATGGTACTATTCTCCAGACTCGGGCCATGTCTTCACTATACATAAGATCAATGCTGCTGTGGTCAACTTTCCAGGGTTCAATTTAGTAGGTCTAGTAAAGACCTGCTAAATCGAACTCAGAGGGCACCCTTTCGGTACAGGTACTCCTGCTCCTCACAAGAAGTAAGGGAAGCTTATGGGAGCGTTTGCGCCTGTCGACCTCCTGCTGTATGAACGGTGCGGAAACTCAAGTTAAGATACATTGACTCCAGCTACGTAATTAATGTAGCTGAAGTTGCATATCTTAATTCGACCTTCCGCTGCAGTGTAGACCATGCCTCAGAGTCCAGTTTTCCTGATCACTCTTCCCTCTCATTCAGCTGTGTGAGAACACTAAATTTTGAAGCAGCTACTGCTAAATAGGAGGAGGCAATGGTGATTTGCTGAGACTTCAATAAAGAAAGTTAACAAGCTACGAGGAAAAGTTGGTCACAAAACCAAAAACAGGTATTGCTTTATATACCACTGTGATAATAGTCCTTTGTCTTCAGGTTAAGTGCGAAGTTAATACTGATCACATTTCTGATTGCAGTCAAGTACTGCTCACCAGTTTTCTATCTCAGAGACTACCTACCTTAGAAAGATATTTCTGAGTTTGTTAAGAAATAGTCCCATCCGTACTGATCTGTCTTCTGTATGTCACTCAATGTGATATATGACAAGAGATATGTCTTGACTGTAAAGCAAAAAGATATTTTTGGAAATCACAGATGATTTTGCTGTTCTCTGGTAATGCTGAGTTTTCTTTTGTTCCAGTCCATTCTCTGGAAGCTGTTCTGATGGAACAAAAAAAGGACTTTTGTAATTCTTTTCTTTAGATTCTGATCTTTAATCTATCTCAAGTGCATTGTATAGCTCTCATTTTGGGACAACAGCTTACAATCTAAATCATATCACTCTGTGCTGCTAGTTTACCACACTCATTAATCAAATATCCTGCTTGATTGGGTTTTCAAAACTATCGCTTGTGGATGAATACTATTTAGCAGAATATAATTTAAAGATGGTATGAAGCAGACACAGAAGAAGGTGCTTTGATGGTAAAAATGTGCTTTTTTTCTTAGGGTGTGTCTAGACTACAGGGTTTTGTTGACAAAAGTCCACTTTTGTCGACAAAACTATACCTGCGTCTATACTACCGCCGTGTTCTGTTGACAGTAAGTTGACAGAACGCGGCAGTTTTGTCGACGGCGGTAAGCCTCATTCTACAAGGAATAACGCCTTTTGTCAACAGAGTTCTGTCGACAAAAGGTGCTATTGCATCCACACTGTGCTTTTTCAAAAGAGAGCATCTAGACTCTCTGTTAAAAAAGCGCTTGCTTTGTCGACAAAAGCCTGTAGTCTAGACATACCCTTAGTGTGTTTCTAAATCTGGTTATATCAATGGATTTTGCCAAATAAGAGAGCAAAAAGAGCTCAGATGGGAGTCTCTGCAACTGACTAACTCTATTGGATAACTGTGGTACTGAAAAAATCAGAGAGCCAGCAATGATAGCTCCTACTAGAGTTCACCCTGACAAACTACAATTGAGGTCAAATTAAAAATTGTCCTGTCTTCATTAGGATTTTACAGTGTATTACCTATTGTGAGCTAGCTACTTTGTTATAAAAAGGCACCCACATCTGTGTAGACATGAGCCAGTCGTGAGAAAGGTATGGTATCTTTCCCCAAGCCTCCTTTATGACCTTTTTGGAGTAGAAAAATTGTCATTTAGTTTTGCCACAGTTGTATTCCACACAGGCCCTTGCTTTTCCTCCCACTTTTTTGTAATAAAAGACAAAAAGATGAGCATAGAACGTTCTCTAAAATAGCCCCTGACCTTTAGAATGCTCTTCTGCCAACATCCAAAAGCCTTTTTTTTTTTATCACCTGGATACACCACAGAACCCATCTCTTTCAGCAGGCATTGGCAGATGGCTGAGGGCAGGATCTGTATCTAATGAGAAAGTGTGGTGCCCATCTTGAAGATGGCCAGATCAGATCACTGGGGGAATAGGAGGAAGAGCTGCTGCTGCCCATTTTGACTTTGTGTCTTCTCTATTGTTGTGTTTTTCAGTATATTTCAAGGGTAGCAAAAAATTTGGTTGTGTGCCATTTGGTGAGGAGTTTGTCTAAGAATGAAATCTAAGATTAATAAATAATATTCTAGAACTGATAGGTGTTATGACTGCATTTATCTGATCATGTACCTTTTGCTAGTCCCTGTTTCCCTCTTTTTTCTCTTTAGCATATTGATTTCCTTTCAGCGTGCATTAATTCTTTATTTCTGATGCAGCAAAGGGGGATGTATCTCTACGATACACTCTTGCAGAGTTTCAAGATGACATGCTGTTTTGTCTGTAAAATATAATCTGCCTCTATTACATTTTACATCAATATCCTGCCATACATCTTCCAACCAACTTTAACATTTCAGTTCTGAAGTAGTTATAACCCTGCTGTTATTTCCTGATTTCTTCCATTTTCTAATGTTAATATATAAGACCATATCCTCAGTAGGTGTAAACTGGCATAGGTTCACTGAAGTTAAGGGAGTAATGCTAATTTACATAAGTGAAAGATGTAGCACATAAACTGTGCTTTTTTGCCATTGCATACACATATTTGATCTCTTTCTCTGATGCAGTGAAAAGTTTCATCGATCGTTTGTTTTTATCTCATCCATTTGATTTATTAAATATCTAGTATGCTGTCTAATTTTCCTGATACTACTACTGTTCTGTTTTTAACAAAAAAAATACACAAAAATCCTAAACCAAAATTGGTGTGATTTACCATTTTGCTGGGGTTGATTAACACTTTGCTGGTTCACAACATTCAGGTCAGGTGGAAAATAGTAACAAAATCTGTAAAATGATTTCGTCAGCCACTTTTTGGCCTATATAAATTACATCTTATTTAAATATCTAGGAATTTAGGGTGGGATTTTCAAAAGTGCTAAAACCCCCATTGACTTCAGTGGGACCACAGTTAAGCAATTGCTGAGCAATTTTGAAAGTTCCTTTCTTACATCCTTGAGGTGCTTATGTGAAATTGGCCCTTCAACGGGGTGTTCTAATAATAACAAATTCTTGACCAGTGCATATGGGTAGACTACTAATATCAATTCCTTACTTAATCTGAAGAAATATCAACAAAACTTATTTTATTTTTCTTTTTTGCAACCAAATATTTTTAAACTACTTTTGAGCAAGGGATGTTCCCATGCAGGCTTCTGGGGCTTCTATAAATAGCAATAGTAAGATGAAGTGATTCTAATACTAGTAAACACTGTAGCTTAGGCTGGGATTTTCAAATGTGACAAAACACAATAATTCAACATACTACCACCTTTTCCTCCTCAAAAATATAGGTTTCTTCTGGGTTTTGTTCAAAATGCAAGGATTGGGCTACATTTGTTGAAAGACTCATTAATGCTCATGAACCTTTTGTTCAAATAAAAAACATGAAAAATTTATATTTTCCACAGTTTCAGTGTGTAACCAGATAAAATTAGGAGCTTCAGGGGGTAGCCAAGTTAGTCTGTTAGGGTATGTCTACACTTGCCCCCTAGTTCGAAGTAGGGAGGCAAATGAAGCATTCCGAAGTTGCAAATCAAGCACGGGATTTAAATATCCCGCGCTTGATTAGCATATTCACTGCCGGTCACCATTTTAAAATGCCGGTCGCCCGATGTAACTTGCTGCGTACAGACGCGGTAGTCTGATATAAAACCCTTCCCTCTAATTAACTGTTACTCCTCATTACTCCCAATTCGAGGAAAGGGTTTTAAATCAGACTACCGTGTCTACACACGGCAAGTTACAGCAGGCGACCGGCATTTTAAAACGGCGACTGGCCGCGAATATGCTAATCAAGCACGGGATATTTAAATCCCGCGCTTGATTTGCAACTTCGGTATGCTTCATTTGCCTCCCTAGTTCGAACTAGGGGCAAGTGTAGACATACCTTACAGAAAAAAAACAGCAAGCAAATGGTCTGGTAGCACTTTATAGACTAACAAAACATGTAGATGGTATCATGAGCTTTCGTGGGGCACAGCCCACTTCTTCAGATGACCGGATAAAATCAGATGACTCCAGATAAAATTAAGCTGTGTTGACTGAGTTTCATTTCAAGATTTTTGTTTGTTTTAATCCAAAACTCAAAGCAAAATTCAGGTGGTGTGAACAATTTACATGGGTTGGAGAAGGATTATAAGCTGCTACAAAAGTAAAACCACAAAGGTCTTACAACAACAACAACAACAACAACAACAACAACAAACCCACTGAAACACCCACAGAGAAATTTGCCAATAAATCCTGCTTGTTTGTTTAAAGTTAACATCATAGGGTGTGTCAAGACTACATGGCTCCGTCAACGGAGCCATGTGTACGAGTGTACTTGGCAAAGGGAAATGAAGCGGCGATTTAAATAATTGCCGCTTCATTTACATCAAAATGGCCGCCCGCTGTGCCGATCAGCTGATTGTCGGCACAGCGCGGTAGTCTAGATGAGAGCAGCCGACCCCAGAACCTTTGTCGCCAGATCCTGTAACCTCGTTTCACGAGGCATAAAGGATCTGATGACAAAGGGTTCTGGGGTCGGCTGATCCCCATCTAGACTACCGCGCTTTGCCGACAATCAGCTGATAAGCACAGCGCGGTGGCCATTTTGATGTAAATGAAGCAGCGATTATTTAAATCGCCGCCTCATTTCCCTTTGCCGAGTACACTCATCTACATGACTCTGTTGATGGACCCATGTAGTCTAGACACACCCATAATTAGAAATAAAAAATAAATCCTGTATTTATCCAGAGATCCTCTGTAGGCTATATAAGTTAGAAATGCAACAAAGAAAGAAAGCAAAATAGCTTTGCAATATCATCTCTTCCCTTCACCCAAATATTACATGTTAACATTTTGAAATAACTGTTCAGAATCATACCATTCTTTTCATTTATGCAACAGCCATGCTGGAATTTATTTACAGCTCTATATAAAAATCTACCAATGGTCAGTCAGGCCAATGATCTGTTAGACTCAACTTCATTCGTACTTAAAAATGAATTACATACAGTTTTCTAGGGAGAATATAATAGGCCTAATTCTTTGTTTCACCATTTTGCTATTTCCATGTCCACTCTCTGGATTTCATGTCTCTGTTTTTTTTAAGACCATCACAAAATTCTCCAGTCTCATTTTCTAACACCATTTGAAGTAGCCTGGGCTAGTCATAAACTGCAGACTTTTAGCTGTACTTTTGAGACCGTGAACCAAAGAGGAACAGAACTATTTAGATATCTTAAATATTAATGAACTATACTCAGATAGCGATCCAAAATCCATTGAAATCTACTTGTGAAGTGAAGCACAGGCTTAAATGCTTTTGCACTATTGGTCCAAAGTATATTTCTATTTTTCATCCCTTTCTTCTAGCCATCTTTTGCTACTTCTATCCACAATACTCAGTCTACTAACTTTTAGCAATGACTGCCTCCTTATGTAATTCACATACTTTATATTGCCGCGTTTGATTTTGTTTCTCTGGGGGAAAGGCTAGGAGGCAGCAGGGAGATCTAGATCTTAGATGGATGCTCTGTGTCTTTGCACACATGCAAAGATCAGAGTAAAACAACTTAGTTTGAAAGACACAGAAACTTCTAGAACAGGATGTGGCAGTTACCACATACTCACTAGCTGTTCTGAAGCTATATAGAAAGTTTTTATTTTAGGGAACCCAGCAGGTAATACTCTGAGATAAGCCAGTCAAAGGTCTGGGAAAGAAGGTGATAACTAAAAACAGCCCTTGGAATTTAGTGGCAGGTTGACAAAAAAACAAGAATTGCATTTGGTTTGAGAGCTGGGTCTAATGCCTATACTATGTTGGATATTTTTGAGTTCAATTCCAGGTTTATTTATTAGGGAAGCCCTCTATTAGGATAGTGTTTGGTTCACTGTGGAGTGTTTTTTTGGATCTAGAGCAGAGTCGGTAACCTTTTCAAACTAAAGATCCAAACTACATCAACATTCAGAACAAGTGGTCAACAAAGAGCCAGTATATAAGAATACTCATTTGCATGGCTGAAAATATACAACTTAATATTATTGATAATTGACATGAGAATTAATAATAGCATAAATGAAACATTGTACTCACTGACTTTATTTAACAGGACTTCTGCTACTGCTGGGGGGCTCAGTTTGTGGATGTGGGGGTGCAGGAGTCAGGGGTGCATGAGGGGACTCAAGGCAGGGGGTTGGGGTGTGTGGGAGCTGCAGGAGGCAGAGCAGGGTGCTGTGGGTGAGAAGCAAAATTTGGGAAGGGGCCCTGTGGCTGGATTATTTTACCTGGCTGGGGGGTGGGCTGCTGCACCCAAGGCAGCAATAGCTGGATGAGGGTCAGGCCAGGATCACCACAGTGATTGTGGCCTCCCCTCCTAATCATGTTGCAGCAGGAGGAGTCTGCTGCCGCCAGCCCTTCCTGTGGCCAGTTCGGGGCCAGACTGCAGGGCCTGTCCCAGGATCAGGGCCAGGGCCAGAATGCTGCAGCCAGATGGGGGCTGGGTACTATTACTTTCTCGTGTTAGTTTACCAAACTTCATTTTAAATAAAGTAAAATACTATGTCCAACACAAAAGGTTTCAACATTGTCTTTATTTATGGCAGTGGTGGGGTACCTTTTTTGGGTCAGGGGCCACTATCCCACAGAAGAATCAGTCGGGGACCACACAAGTGAGGAGCAAAAAAACAACCTCTCCAAAAAACCCCAACCCTCACTGATGTGGCCCCCAACTGACACACCTCACTCCCCTGGTGCTCCAGCCCCATGCGGGAGGAGGGACAGGGTGGACTGAGGTTCAAGGCCTCTGGCCAGACTAAATTTTCTGGGGTTCCAGGGTTAGTGGATTTAGTGGCCTCCCTTGGCTCTGGGGTGGGACAGAGCTGCCAGTGAGTGGGACAGGGATGGGGGTGCAGGAGCAGGCTGGGAGTAGGGTGTCTGGCCAGGGGGGTAGGTGCAGGAGCAGGGTGCAGGTACGTGTCTGGCCGGGGGGAGGAGGCAGGAGCAGACTGGGGGTGCAGGGTCTCGGCATGGGCGGGGGAGGCAGGGTGCAGGGTCTGCTTTTGCACCCTGTGCTGCTCTCAGGCTCCCTGTCCCAGGAGTGGCTTCCTACTGCTCCATTGGCTGGATCTGGCAAATGGAGCACTGGGAAAAGCTTCCAGGCAGCACATCTGTGCACTGCTGTCCCCAGCTAGGGGAAGCACATTTATGGCTCCGCTTCTTCCCTGACCATGCAGCAAGACTTGGGGCTTTCTTCACACACACCCTTCCTGCAGGAAGCCAGTGCTGGCTCCAGTCTTGCATGGGGTGTGAGGCTGGTGCGCCCGTGTGGCTTCTCTGTTGCGGGGGGTGGGGGTGGGGAGAGAAGAGGGGGCTGAGCTTGAGCTGCGAGCCATATTTGGCTTTCAAGCCATAGATTGCTAACCCCTGACCTAGAGAGAGAGCTGGGGTGGGTCAGAAGTAATTGTTGCCCCTAGAGGCTATAGAGCCTGGAACCTAGAATTCTGCATCAAAGAGAGAGAGAATGAGGCAGCACTTGCCACTCAGCGAGGTGAGGATTTGTGAATTCTTCTCTGACTTTGCTGGGCTTAAGGGCAAAGATGGTGCCCCAAAGAGTATGTGTTTTTACAGCCATCTGAGGAACAGATATTTTATACACTGAACCCCAAACCTCCACTGCTATGGATATAGGCTACAGATTTCTGTATCACCGGCAAACAGAGAACCTCAGTCAGCTCTTAACCCAATGTCTGGAGTGCTGTTGGCTGTGAAATTCCCAAATTATTTGTTTGCTGATGGGGTTCTGTAGTGTTTGAAAGGACTTTGCTGCCACTTCTCAAGCTCTGTAGGTGACACATGCCTGATACTGTGGTCACATTATAGAGCCTGAGAATTCATCTGGGAAATGTGTTTTGATGTGTATGCTGAATACAGAAAATGTTGAAACCTTATATTCGAATATGTGTAACAGAAACAAAAGGGGGAAGTCAGTACAAGGAACCCTAGTAGATTTATTTTCTAAGGGTCCATCTATACAGCAGTGATTCTGAATAATGTCAGTTATTCTGAAATAACATTGTTCGCGTCTACACTACAGGCAATTTCAACATAATGTCAAAATAATGTCAAGCTGGAGGACTTCTTACTCTTACTCCTTTCACCCTCATTTTATGAGGAGTAAGGGAAGTTGGAGGAAGAGTTCTCTTTCTCGGACTTCCAGCTGTGTAGACAGAGCCAAAAGCCAAAATAAGCTATTTCGAATTAAGCTACTCAATAGATGTAACTCAAATTGTGTAGCTTATTTTGGCTTTAGCCCTGATGTGTAGATGTGCCCTAATAATTGTTAAAGTTATTCATAATATTCCAAATATTATTTACAAGGTTTAATATATTCTGTTTTGTGTGCATTAAATATTTGTTTGGCTATGACCATAAAATTAACTGTTTAAAATTCACTGAACTATTAACATCCATTTATCAGGGTTTTACTTACAAAAGTCCTCAAGTTTAACTTTCTTCAATGATTTCTAAAGAGCCCTAACAAAAAAAAACCCCCTGAAAACCACTGGACTGCACTTCAGAAAAGAGTTAAGATGAGGTGCAGGAAACAGGGAAGTGTAAAATTTACACAGATCAGTGCCTGGGCCTCTGCTGCCTCCATTATACTGAGAGTAACTATTGATATATTCAGCTAAAAGTGATACTTTGAACTTGAGTAGCATTTTTAATCCAAAGTTCTCAATGTGCCTGGGGGTGAACTACTTCAAAAAAAATTCACCAAACTACTGAGAACCTCACATTTCTTTTCAATCTGCATTTAGATTCTGATAATTTAGAAAATATCTAATTAAAAAGAACAGAAAACCAATATTTCCCCACCTCTGGAAAGCTGTGGCTCCTATTAAATCATGATATAGCCATGTTGTTCTTGATGTTTCAGACCTTAAATCTTCATGCATGTGAAAGATTTTCAGATAGATGTTTGTTGCTTATAATATGTTTGGGTAACTCAATTGCACTGTTATATGTGAGTCTATTATGCAACTAAGGGGATAATTTAGACTGATTACCACAACAAACTTCCTGATGTAATTCTATTAAACTATTGAACAGTTTCAATAGGTAGGTGGAGAAATACCATCACTTGGGACATTTTAAACTAGGATAAAATACTAGGAAACATTCCATTATAAATCTCTAATTGCCATGCTTCTATATGGTGATCCACCATAAGGGGGCGCTATGAGGTAATTTGCTCTCCCCCATCCAGATGATGAGAGGGACTTGACAAAGCATTATATTTGTACTAGATTAAGAATTTAGGATTGGCGTGCAACACCTTTACCCATGATGAACAGTAGTTTACTCTATGAGTAGGCTAATTGTGTTTAATAGAACTATTCACAGGCTATTACTACTTAATTGGAGTAAGGGTGGCAGAACTTGCACTGCATTTTAATAACCCTTCCCAGGTTATTAAATCACATATGATTTAAGTGAGTTAATTGTAATTCGGCATCTGAATGCTCTACGAACAGTGATAAAGCATTCCTTACTCACTCTGGCTGAGGACTGTCCTTCTGCTATCTGATCTGTTTCGGTTGTACATTGCCCCTGTTCGTTAACTTCAGGGGGACTCCATGTGGCTGTAACGATCCACTCACATGAATCAGATTGCATATCAGGGACAGGGGGCTGGATAGGCAAAAGATGGCCCTCCAAGCAATAAACTTCATTGTGCAGTCCCAAAGGAAACACCCATTGACACTCAATGGACACTGCCTGTGATGAGAAAGCAGGGTCAAACTCTGAAATGAAGAGTAAGTGGATTTTATACTGTATGCTTCATTTGTCATACTACAATTTAGAAGTATTCTTTGAAAAATGAACAATAAAGCCAACTTTTCCCCCTGCACCTCTGATTTTACTTTCTTTTATTTGCAAAAGTAGATTTAATAGAATAGCTATCAATAGTTACTTATATAACACCTTAATGAGGTTGCAGCATTAACTTTTGCTGGACAGAGTTATATCACGAAACTAGTGCACGTTAATTGAAAAATTACTTATAATCACATTCTGTAACAAATAGAACAGATTTCTTGATAAGGGCTTAATGAAATCCCATGAAACCTGCTGAGTGCCCTCCAATGAACCTTATGCTCTTTATTGAATCATGAATTGTTCAGCAGATCAGATTGAACGTGGTTTGAAGATCACATTTTCAAAGACGCGTGTTTTCAAGAGTGTGGTCAGGAAAGAACACTTGCAGAGAGGCGATGGGTAACTGAATGTAAACACAGTGATAATAGCAGAAGAATGAATACAATGAAAACTTTCAATAGCTGTTCTTATGTGGAAATAATTGCCAGGAGGTTTATTTTAAATAAGTGGCAGAACAAGGTAGTCCAGAGTTCTGTTTTCTTACAGTACTTAAATTCTACATCAAGAAATATTCATATGTATCAAGTTATATAGGTGCATACCTGTTTGTAGGATTACGGATGTGTCTGACTATAGGAGGAACATATATTTAGGTTCCCTAATACAGAGCGTCCCTGCTATTCGTCCAAGATACGTTCCAAAAAAATGAATGTATAGCGAAAGGATGTAAAGCAGGGAATTTTTTCCCGTAGCTGACTTCCATTTGCACAAATTGGTCTTTTTTTTTTCACGATGGAAGAGCAGTGAATGGGAGGACTTAAAACGGAACAGTTCCCACAAGCGTCAATGATGTGGTGTGGAACAAACATATACTGGGGCAATTTATAGCGGAGACGCTCTGTATTTTCCAATATAAGAGATTCTTGTTACCTTTTCTTGAGAAGCTCTAACACCTTTATTCTTTGCAATGTGACTTGGGAATTCAACAGAGGGAAAGCCCTTGGACTAGCGAAGTTCCTTATCTTTGTCCCATGAAATTCCATTCAGTTTTCCTGAGATATAAATTGTTGAAAATCATCATAGTAGGGCAACCATGATGTGAACTTGATGATAATGTCTCTGCAACTCCAGCTATAGCAATAAGGAATGATGATCCTGCATTTCCATGCTGCAATGTTACATTCTTTACATATAGAGTGGACTCCACTTAATTAGTCTCTGATAAATGTCACACCCCCTAATTAAAATTACAACACGAGAACAGACTCACTGCAGTATATTGGAATCACTCTAAGAAATGGGAAATTGTGACAGATCCTTAATTATAGCCTTGCTGGTGGGGAGCACAGAAAGATTATAATTGTTTACAAGAAAGAAAGAAAGAAAGAAAGAAAGAAAGAAAGAAAGAAAGAAAGAAATTGGCAATAGATCTGCTTTCATTTATACGATGGATCTGCTTTCATTTTCCTTGATTCACAATGTGCAGGTAAAGCAATTTATAAAAGTGAATGAAGAGTACCTGTTAAATCACTATTATTATTCATCAGTGCTGCTAATTAAGTTGCCAAAAGAAACTATTTTCATTTCACATTTTCTGTGGCTATACTGTGTCTAACACAACTGCAAGACTACAAACAAATGGATTACACACTGCATTTTCTTCATCTAAACGGAGGAAGTTCTAGTCTTTGCTCCCATTTTCTATGATCTTAGAATAATTGGCAATAGAGACAAAGGCAAAATGAAAAGAGAATAAAATCAAAAGGAAAGAACATGAATGTTTTATGCAGGCAAACATTTTGCTATTGGTTCAAAATAATGCTTGCAGAGAACAAGCAGTGTGAAGGCACAAAGTTAACTAGCTAAAACTAGATTTTGTTTTTTCACTATATTTGAACACTGGCAAATTTATGTGTGTTCCAAAGAACCAAAAGTCCATAGGAATAGCAAGGATTCAGAAAACATAGCAGAAAATAATTAGACACAGAGAAAATAATCCCAGAACACTGACATCACTTTTTATTCTCTGAGAAGATCTAATGAATTAAAAATGATTGCAGCATCATAATTCAACTAGTTTGATATTTCCCATACATCACCAATAAAGGGAGCTAAGCAAACAATTCATCAACGTATTTGTTATAAATGTTGCTCTTACAGACTGCAACAGTGACAACAGCAGCTTGAAAACATGAATGATTTTAAAAAGCAAACAAACAGCAATAACTGTGTGTAAGGAAAGGTATAGGAAAAGGCAATCAGTTCCCAATATGCATAATAACCAATTGTATTAGGATTTTTCACCTCTGAATAGTTCAGACAGTGAGAAACTGCTGTCTCTACTGAGAAAGTGTGTCTTGCTGTCCTTCCTGAGCATGAATAAGGTTTAAACAACCAGAAACAATAAATAGGGTAGTTCAAGCATGTAACTAATCCGTATATATGCAGCTAAGAACTAAAAAGTAAACAGATGTTCAGTGTGTCCAGCATCAGTGTAATTTTCAAATACAAACTGATACAAACTGTCATTACAATACATTTTGGTAGAAACTGCATGATTTTAAAGGACACGTGACTAGAACTGGGTGCAAGGGTTTCTTCTTTTCTTTGCCTTCATCTTGTCCTGTCCAACAAAGTTGGCAGCTCTTGTTCTTTGTCTCTGTCATGAGGTAAATAAAGTCCATCATGGAGGGTCAGGATGGCATCAAGGTAGCTACCATCGTGTGCAGGGCAGTGTGACCTAATGCCCAGAACCAATAGGGGTAGCCAGTGCTAACAGGGCTGCCTTTCAGTGCAGAGCCATGTGGCATAGGGGCCTGAGTCAATAGGGCTGTTCTGTGGTGTGGGACAGTACGACCTTGAGGCCAGAGTCAATAACGGGGTGGGCATTAATTTTTGACCAGGGGCCACTTCAGAAATTTTTAATGTGGCTCCAGGCCACCCAGGAAGGGGTGGGGCCAAGACACTTCCGGGCTTCCCCACCCACAGACCCTGATTGGCCTGGGGATGGGGGAGTGTGCAAAGTGTTTGCCCCCTCCCAGAGAGAACTGCCAGCTGTCTGAACAGCTGGCGGTTCCCTCTAGGTACCTATGCCCCTGGCAATGGGAAAAGACTTTGCATGCTCCCCCCTGGTTCCCCCAAGTTAATCAGGGCTGGGGAGGGGGAGCATGTGATGTCTCTGGCTCCCTGCGCCCACCCTGCAAGGTAGTGCTGCGCTTAGAGTCAACCACCTGAGCAGCAGCTGGTGGTTGACTTTAAGTGCTGAGCCCCTTGCAGGGCGAGAGGAGACTTCATGCGCTCTCCCTGCCCCCAAGCCCTGATTGACTGGGGCCGGGGAATGCGCAAAGTATCCTCCCACCCTGCCAGGAGCTCGTGATGCTTCTAAGCACCGCAAACTCCTTGCAGGGTGGAGAGCAGGACGTGAGGAGACTTTGCGTGCTTCCCCCAACCCCCAAATCCTGATTGGCCGGAGGGTGGGGGAAGCGTGCAAAGTCTCCTCACACCCTGCCCAGGCTC
The DNA here is from genome assembly GCA_019425775.1 of Rafetus swinhoei. Taxonomy (NCBI): domain Eukaryota; kingdom Metazoa; phylum Chordata; order Testudines; family Trionychidae; genus Rafetus; species Rafetus swinhoei. Next base: position 119,285,806 of record CM033449.1, read on the forward strand.
ATGCCAGTGTTCAGTGGGCCTGCCACCACGTCAGTTGGGCTCCGTAACGTGCTAATTCTGTTCCTTGTACCACAACTGGGACACTTCCACCTGATCAGCCCAGACTGAACTTGGCTACCATTTGTTATAGCCTGCCTACTGTTTTAGCATACCCAGCAAGGGTGAGGGGACATGACCTCCTCAGCCCACAGGGTTTGGCTAACCCCTGCCTGGCCTGTCTCCAAGCAGTCTTGTCAAATGCATCTTCCAAGATGACAACCATCTTCCTGTGCCCCTTCAGCACCTCAAACTACCTTTTTCTAGGTATTTCTTATGGCCTCTGTCCCATGACTGCTAGCTTCTTTATTCTCTGGCCAATGCATCCCACCATCTCACATGACAGCCATCTCAGTCTATACTTTCTCTATATACCGTGGCTAACCGAATCTCGATCTTAAACACTTTTCTCTTTAATTGACTTGGTATATTCATATTGCAACCCCATCCCCATACATCTAGCACTCCTTATGCAGCTCCTAATACCAGCATTCCCATCATGGCTCAACTCTGAAACAGGGTATTTAAATTGTTGCACTGATTTTAACTCTATACTATCTATTTTTGTTGGCTTCACATTCCTCTCAATGAAGCATTGGGTATATTCCTTCTTCTGTTGGCTGAGTGATAAACCATTTTCTTCTAATGCAGTCCTCCATTGTTCTAGGTCTGTTTTCAGTGCATTTTTATCTTCAGGATATTATAATGTCAACAGCAAAAAGCATGCTTCATGGAGTCTCTTTTTTAATTTACTTTGTAAAGGTGTCCTTTATAATCGCAAATAGGAGAGGCTGATCCTTTAAATAGCCAAACCCCATAGTGAAAGACTCGCTATATCCACTATTGCTTCTCACTAATGTTTTACTACTACTGTCCATGATAGTCTAACCATGTCTCCAACAGATTATGCAACCACCGCCACTACCATAAAAATTCTCTAGGAACTTTGTTATAAGCTTTCTCTAAATCCACAAAGACTAAGTGCAATTCCTTGCATTTCACCCTGTACTTCCTCTGCAATAGGTAAGCTACAAATACTGTATCCATTGTTGACCTTCCTGGCAGAAGACCAAATTGGTTGTCAATTGCTTGATGCTTCAGCTTGTCCTGAAGTCTTTTCTCAATAATTCTTTCCATCCATTTCATCATGTAATTCATTAACTTGATGGGTCAGTAATTACTATGTTCTTGGATATCTCCTTTATGCTCAGAGAGAGGCAGCAAGGCACCAGACACTGCTTTTCACACACCCAGTTCAGTTAAAAGAACTCTGCCACAAAAAGGCAAGTGGTAGGATTTTAGTTGTCAGAGGATACATGTTACCCAGCCTTGAGGCATTTTCCAGGAAGTGACAATTTGTCCTCAAGCCCACTTTGACCAATCCAAGCTCTTTAGGAATTTTTCTGACAATAGTTTATTTCCTGAAAAATGCAGCGTTAGGTCACAAACTGTTCACAAATTCATGTCGAGTTCATGAAATAACTTTGGCTCAAAATCAGTGGAGGCATGTGACATTATCCAGGGTACAATCTGAACTGATCAACTCCTCTCCTTACTTCTCCAACCCATAGTGACTTTTACATTGCTTCACTTTGACAGCAACCACTCCTGGTCTGTTTACATGTTCCAGCATGTAAATTAATTACAGTTATCCTGTATGAGTGCTATAGCCAGCCACTCATGAATTACATTGCAGGGCAACACCAGCAAACTCCCGCTCTCAGGGTGCACCAAAAAATGTGCATCTTGTATGACCCAGCACCTTCCTGGATAACACAAGCTCATACAAAGTCTGTCATTTCATTAATTAACCAGACATGCATGCTCTGGTTATCACAAGTGAAATTTCCCCAAACACTTCAATCCAAACATACTAAAAGAAGTCATAACTATACAAAGAGAAAATTTAAGTAATTATAAGTAATGAGGCATAAAAGTTAGGATTGGTGACAAAGAAATAAAAGGTAAAATGCAACTAATACCTAACTTAACAAGCTAAGTGAATCCAAAGCAAAGCTCTCTCTCCCACATGTTCCTACAGTCCTACTGGCTGAATCTATCAGTCAGGATTCCTCTCTTGCTCCAGAGTGCTCTTCTTTTCTTCTGCAGGGGTTGTTGATGCTGTTGGTAAAGAAAAAGGGAGAGCTGATTTGGGGCATTTTCTCTTCTTAATCATTTCTCTTGTGCAAGAATCATCTCAAGCCGCTTCTTTGTCAATATGTAGAATTTTCTTTTTTTGCCCACACCCTCTCTCAAGCAGACGAGTGGCCAATTAATCAACTGATGGTCCATTTGATCTTGTTGACACCTGGCTCAATATCTATACCTGCTAAATAATACAGGTTGAACCTCTTTAGTCCAGGACTGTCTGGTCCAGCAACACCTGTGTTCCGGCATGATTTTAGTTAGCTGGATGTTCACCTAAATGGATGTTGCCAAGTTTCCCGAGGTCTGTCTCTCAGTGCTCTATGCTGTTAGTTAGCTCCAATTTACCCCTAAATGTCTTCTAAGAGCCCAGTAAGCAGTGGAAGTGTTAGTAATGTTGATAGACAATATGGTCCAGCAAATTCTATGGTTTGGCACCGGTCAGGTCCCAAGGGTGGCAGACTAGAGAGGTTCAACTTGTATTATCAGAAGAGAAGACTCATACTCATCTTTAACCATTAGCCTATTTTTACAGTAAAACTAAAACAATGATTTATATTAAGTTGTTAGAATTATCATGAAAATACAAAGAAAGTTATTTTAAAGAGCAATACTATTCTGAAAAATCAAGTACAATTATGCCTTTTTTCTCAGATATATTTCTTTCGTGTAATCAACCTCATATTTGCTGACTTTAGTGACAAAACCAAGGTGACTTTGTGCGTGTATGTTTTCTTCCTCTTAGCCCTGCAGTGCCAACATAGATAAGATTGAGTGAGCTGAATTCTGTTCCATCCCACTGTCAACAGCAATGCCACTAAATTCTAAGCAATTACATTTTGCAAACCCATTCAAGACTGCACAGAAATAAATAAGGCCCTAATTTGGCTTGGCACATCTTTATGACCTGTGATAATGCTCAAGTTGGAAAGAACTAAGCATGACTGTGCACAGGCTGAATTTACAGTGTAGGTAGTTAGCAAAACATTGTACTTGTAACCAGAGCACAGTTGATCTGGAAATTATTTCAGACACAGACATGAAAACCTGTGTTTTTTGGGGTTTTTTATATATAACATGAGTCAACTTTCAAAATAAAATGACACTTTAACCTTTCCAGTGGCAGTGGTTAAAGATGATATCTTTTGGAGACCCTGATTTCGTAAAGTGCTGTACATCGAGGAACTGTTAACTTCAGAGGGGTTATAGGTGCTAAGCACCTCACAAGTTCAAGCCCTTAATCTCATTTTGTGTGCTAACATATTGCTTGACATACCTACCTGCCTACCTGTGTTTATATGTTTCCAAATCCTTCTGGTTTGTATCTATTGTTAGCTTCCTTGCATTTATTAATTTTCTGTCTACTTTGGAAAATAAATTTAAATATATCGATATCTCTGATGGGCAGGACTATCCCTTCTGCAAGTGGAAAGGAACTTAGACCTCTCAAACTCATTGCGGGGGTGGGGGGAGGGATTGTTGGCTCAGTTTAATCATTTCAGACAGGGATCCCACAGAGCTCAGGATCCACATGGTTGAATAGATGAGTCTGTAGTGAAGTAAGAGACCAGCTGCTCTCCATGGCAACATCGCCTGCTGATGTCAAAGATCTCCTAATAGATATCAAAGGGGGAATTAATAATGCTAAAAGCACCATTAATTCATATTGAGTCCTCCTTTGGTTGCTAATGTCAGCCAGAGGGAATTCAGCCAATGGCAACACAGCTCCGGAAGGTGCTGAGCTGCTGCAGAGGGGATCATTAGAGTATAATAAAGAGCCAGGCACTTCTCCCCTTGGCTATCTTTTGCCACTGTGGAGTGTATCTCCTTAAGTCATCCCCAAAGACTTCCCACCAGAGGAGACAATGTATTGGAAAATCGGCCGTGCTAATCTGGTAGTTTCATTCTACACTCTTCCCGGGGAATCTTCCTTGGAAGAGAATGAGCTAAATTTAAATTTGGAACCTATAATTGAATTAGATTGGGAGGAAAGATTGGATTAGTCTTATACATTCTAAGGTTACTGAGCAGCCATGGAGTTCTTTTTCTCAGCGGTACTGAGAAAGCAGCATTTTTCATATTTCATAGCTATGATTTACTTCTCCTGAGGAAGGGGTCAATGTCTGAAATCAGTTGGATCTGCAATCTCAAACTTATTGCAGCTATAAAACACTTACATATGCAAATGCTCCATCCTCATTAGAAATTCTTTTCCAAACTTTCTCCCTCCCAAATGAGGTTTTTATATATCTTGGTTCCTCACAGCTACATGAAACTCTTGATCATTGACCCTGATTTAAATAAGGAGAAGACAGGCATTTAATATAGAATCATGCCCCCGACCAGTGCACAGGTGTGATATATGGGCTACTTACACTAATAATCATCCACAGGAAGGGCTAGGAGCCAACTCACATATTGAATGATACTTGCTCCTGGGCAGAAGGTTTCATACTGGGCAGACTATATAGTCTTCTAAAATGTATCTCTTGTATACAGGCTACCACCTGTGCCAGAACTGTCAGATTGGTGCCACATGCTTCTTTATAGATCCCATGTGTTCACCCATGTGTGCCAAGAAAAGAGTACCTGAACTTTAGAGGAAAGGAAGGCACAAGACTGAGAGATAGCTCTCGCTGCCAAGAAGACAGGTTGTATTGCAGCAGCATCTGAGAAAGCCTTGATGACCACTTGTGGTGTTAAATTATGCATCAACAGGAGATCGTTGCCTGCAGGTATCCTGAGTGGAAGCAAGATCGTGGCGAATAATGGTTCAAGAGGAACAAACTTAATTACAAAGATGAGACTAAATCTCGCTACTGCTCAGGAGAAAGGTACAATACCACAGTTAGAGTGTTACACTCCTGGAAATTGAAAAAGTATTTATATGCTCAGAAACTACTTTGCTAATTATCTATCTCCTGTCTAGTGTGCTAGAGGTGTGATAAAAGTTGCATCACTAGAGGAAGAATGACTAAGAGCTTGTGTATGTCTTTTACAAAAGCAAGCGCTAAAAAGATCCTATATATAAAACTCTGTGTGGTCAATTTTAACTAGCTTCATTTATATAACCTCTAATTATTTTAGCAGTGGGTGAATACCTATAGCTGTAGCCACTAGAGGCAGTAGATACTGACCTTGGTCTTGCAACAGGAGTATAAGCATTATAATTCTGAACTATATGTGTTAATGGGGGGCAAGGAAATAAGATTCAGTGTTTTAAGAACCCTGCATGTGACACCTGTCTAAAATGCCACTGATAATATATTAGCAGGATTATATAGGCTATAGGAAATAGGTTATAAGGGAGGAATTTTATTCCTGTTATAGCTGTTCTGAGGCCCACTCCAGCAATCCCTAGCATAGGAGGCATGCTGGGAGGAGATTTGTTTCCTGTACTACTGCAAGCACTGTGAAGGGATGCACCAACTCTGCACTGAGCCACCCACGATGGAGCAATCATTGTGAGTCCAGGAGGTCACGTCCCCTCTTCCCTGTTGAGCATGTTCCAGATGGCGAACACAGATAAAAGGTGGCTGCCCAGCTCAGTTAGGGGAGGTGCTGGTGGAAGAAGAATGTACCCTGATCGTCTCAGCAACACTCCTGATGGAGCCCGAGGACCTATGCTCCAGGTGACTTGCCAGAAAGGCAGACTGTGAGGGAAGCTGAGCTGCTCCAGGGCCATTGGACTGCTTGTTTGCTGTGCCTCCGCCTGGTGGCTGAAGGCTCACAGTGTTTGACCCACCCAAAGGCCTTATACTGATAAGCTGCCCTGCCTAGAGGGCTAATTACCCAGTCCAATTGACCGTCCTCCAGGTTTCAGAGTCAGAGTCCTGTGGGATTGGTTTGTTGTCCCAGCTAGGAGGCTGTGAGGTCACAGAGTGCATGACTGTTTGGCCCACAAAGCCCCTGGATTATGGGTCCCACACTGGACTGACAGGGATGCCCCCGCTTGACTCCAAGGCCCCGTGCCTCAGGCACTTTCCATGACAATGCTGCCCACGGTGCAGATTGCAACAACTACCTCAGGTCTGATTCTGGATTTAGGAATGAATTCAATTATTACATAAATCACGGTAAACTCGGACACATTTGGTTTTACATCGACAAGAACACTATGGCATCTATTGTTAAGCATATTGAACGGCTTTGAAGTACAGCAATGTGAGCAATTAAAACTACCCTCAAAGAAAGACTCATCTTCACATAACATGGCATACATTCTATTTCCCAAGTATACAGCTTTGAGCAACAATACACACACCTGAACAGACAAGGTTGGAGTCATTGCATAGTTTACATCATGTGCAGTCAGCAGAGGGCAGTGGAAGTGATTTTTTTAAGTGTCGTTTTCATTTGTTTCTGAACTAGTGGGCTCTGATCACTCACTGGTTTTACAGCACAAAGTAAAATTACTCTGAATTAGCCCAGGTCCCCTGTGTACATCTGTTAGCTCTTTTCTGTTTCTGATGTGTATATCATAATCTTGAAAACAGTGTTTAAACTGAAAAAGAAGTTGAGGGTATGATTTATCTTACTTGTGGCACCTGCAAAGTTGCAGTTCCTTTTTGCACCTGCGTACGAGATAGAATCTAAATGAGACATCCTTCTTCACATCAGGGTCACCGATGTAATAGTTTAGGTGGCACTGATGTGGTGTCCCAACAGGTCTCTTGCTCTGTGGAGGGTGATAACCATTTGGCTGCATGCATGTTTGTGTGCTCCCTCTCTATGTTGCCCTGGCTTTGCACAAGTAGCCAGCGAAGTAGACTCCAAGAGAGCCCCCAAGGACCACAGAATCAGATAAGATAAGAAGGCACCTGAGTCAGGTTTATTGTAAACAAAGCACATTCCTAGCCTCCCTGGATCAGATGTTTACAGTTAGGCTAACACAGGTATGCTTGTTATAATGGACAAAGCTCAGTCACTAGTGTGGAATTCACTACTGCCCCCTAGGCTAGACAAAAAGTTAAGTCATGATACCCCAACATTTAAATACTGAAACAATTAACTTGTGATACACACCTTACGTATTATCTTACACGTTTATGACGTGTCTGTTACCTCCCCTTGTACTTTCCTCCTAATATTTCAAACAAAGAATTTCTATTCACCACCTGTTACTGTGCCTTCACTTTTGGCATTTCAGACAGATATCAAACTATTTTATTGTGCGCTAGGTTGGGGTGTCCTTGTATTGTCTTGGTGGAATGTTCCAGGGGTGCTAGCAATACTAGTGCCAAGTTCTTGTCCGGGACACTGACTTGCAGGCAAACATTTGTTTTTGACAGGGCCTGTCTGTTACTCATAAAATATAACTCTTGATCACTTTGGTTCAGGCCTTACACCAGGTCCATGCTTCAGGCTCTTTCTTCCTCGTACACCCACTACAGACCCACCAACAGGGAGGGGCCAAAAGGGGCAGTTACCTCAGAGCCTGGTGATTCAAAAAGTCCCAGGGCTCCCAGCTGCCACCACTGCTTCCACAGGAGCAGTGGTGGCTAGAGTCCCAGGCCCTTTAAATTGCTTCTGAAGTGCAATGTACTCTGGGCAGCAATCGGGGTTGCTATGTGGATGGAGCAGCCAGCACAGCATGCTTCGGACAGCGCTGAGGTCTGGCTGCCCTAGCCTGACCCCCTTCAACCTAAAGCCCTTCCTCTTCCAGGATCATGGAGCCAGGCCTTCCTCACCTTGCCCAGGGACCCAGCAAGTCTGTTGGCAGGGTAGCAAAGGTAAGAGTTCCAGAGTAAACAGGCTGCACAACATGTTGTCTGGATTTGCTCTGAGCTACTGTCTTTTTTCTATGCCTTGCTGCATCATTCCCATTGAAGTGGGCTGACTCGTCCCATATGGAGAACTACAGGGGGCTGTGCTTAAAAATAGACACTTTAGATGTTTTGTCAGAGTATCTCCTGCTCCAGAGTGCAAAATTCTGGAACAAAAATCACCATTGCGTGCAGGATATTAGGACATTAGGACTTGCACACCAGATATTAGACAATGAAACCATTTATATGGATATGATAGAGAAATAATAAACAAGTGACAAATTAAACTATTGCTGCACAGATCTTTCATCTGACCCATGACCTCTCATTTCTGATACATCATGATGTTGTACGAAATCAGATATCTTCCTTATATACAGCTATTATTTGACTTTGCTTCCTTTTTACTATTTGACCATTAACTAAGAATAATAATTTTATAGTTGTAAATTTTCAAACAGAAAGAGGGAAAGTGACACCCATTGCTTTGAAAAGTTACAAATATAGACCAATAGCATTAAGGAAACATTTGATTTAATAAAAGTCAAAATAAGATGGAAAAACTCTAGAGACTATCCCACAAAAGCCATAATACAAGTTATGTTCCACAGGATCCACAGGAAATAGAACTGAAGTCTTAATTATCTGCAGGACACCATTCATAGTTTTCACACCAATTTACTACATAATTATTTCAGTTAACATTTTATTTTTGCATCCTCCATGTGTGTAAAATGCTGATTTTCATAAGGGTGAAACCAGAGTAATTGCATAGCTCCAGGTACAGTTTTCACTCCATTTCATCCATACTTTGTATCTCTCAGACACGTGATTCCTCCTCTTTACAGGTGTTATCTTTAATTAGACTTAGTCACAGACTATCATCCATATTTTAAAAGTCAGAAAATTAGCATCTATATTCATTGTGTATAATTATAAGGTAACCTCAAAATTTAACCTCTAGTGTTTTGTTCTGAAGAAAGTTGCAGAAAGTGCATCATTAGGATTTCCAAGGTTTCCTCAGGCTTCTAAAACTCATCATTAAAGTTATTATGTGTACTATTTCTACAGGCCCTTAAGGAGGTAAGAACATTTGACCACATAAATTCTGATTAAACTTTTCTTAAAACTAAAAATGTTCAGATTAAAATCATTATTTTCAGTTTCCTTAACCTGTTACTCCAAGTTTTTAAAAATATAATTTACTCCTCAACATTAAAGGCACAGTCCTACAAACAAAGTCTACAGAGCGTAGGCAATTACAGTTTTGTTTAGAGCCAGTTTCACTTTCTAGGCTCAAGTGAACTGGCATAAGGCTGCAGTGTTAGGGTTTCATATATCTGAGAGGACATTTTATATTCAAACATGTTCTTTTACAGTAATAGAATGTAAACTAAAGGTTGATAGAATATTGTTGTTTAATTTTAGATTTTGTAAACCTCTGATTTTAGAAAACCTAACACTACTGGTGGAGTCTAATCTATGCTCCCTGAAGTCAGCAGAAAGACTTTGATTTCAGCAGGCTTTGGATCAGGCTCATTATGCATGCCCCTTTGATAACAAATAACTGGTTACACTTTTCAGGTTCTTTTTTTGTCTACTGCAGCCACTCCACCCACTGCATTTAACAACACTATCTATTAAATCATAGAACAGGAAGGAACCTTGAAAGCTCATCTAGTCTAGCCCTGCCCTCATGGCAGGACCAAGCATCATCTAGATCATCCCAGATAGATGTCTGTCTAACGTGCTCTTAAATATCTCCAATGATGGAGATTCCATAATCTCCCTAGGCAATTTATTTCAGTGTTTAACCACCCTGACAGTTAGGAATTTTTTCCTAATGTCCAACCTAAACCTCCCTTGCTGCAATTTAAGCCCATTGCTTCATGTCCTTTCATCGGAGGTTGAGAAGAATAATTTATCTCCCTTTACCTTGTAACATACTTTTAGGTATTGAAAGTTGCTATCATGTGCCCTCAGAGTCTTGTCTTTTCCAGATTAAACAAACCCAATTCCTTCAATCTTCCCTCATAGGTCATGTTTTCTAGGCCTTTAATCATTTTGTTGCTGTTCTCTGTGTTTTTTCTAATTTGTCCACATCTTTCCTGAAATGTGGTGTCCAGAACTGGACACAATAATTCAGTTAAGGCCTAATCAGTGCAGAACAGAGCGGAAGACTGACTTCTCATGGCTTGCTTACAACACTCCTGTTAATACATCCCAGAATAATGTTCTTTTGCACAAGAGTCACACTGTTAACTCATACTTAGTTTGTGGTGTATTGTGAACCCTTTGAACCCTTTCTGAAGTACTCCTTCCTAGGCTGCATTTCCCATTTTGTAATGTGTGCAACTGAATTTTCCTTCCTAAGTGGAGTATTTTACATTTGTCCTTAATGAATTTCATTCTATTTACCTCAGACCATTTTTCCAGTTTGTCTAGATCATTTTGAATTTTCATCCGATTCTCCAAAGCACTTGTGACACCTCCTAGCTTGGTACCTTCTAAAAATTTTATAAGTGTACTATCTATGCCATTATCTAAATCGCTGATGAAGATATTGAACAGAACTGGTTCCAAAACTGATCCTTGTGGAGCCCCACTTATTATGCCCTTTCAGTATGCCTATGAACCATTGATAACTACTATGGGATTGGTTATCCAACCAATTATGCACCCATCATTCTTCATCTAGGAAGGTTTTATTTCTCTAGTTTGTTAATGAGATCATGCAAGACTATATCACATACTAGCTATCAGGTTAGTTTGACAACTAAATGAACATGGAAGAGACTACTGAATTTCACTGTGAACTGTTGAGTGTTCAGCACTTTTGAAGAAACAGGCAACATATCTGACAAATGAAATGTGGATTTAGGAGCTTAAATTCAAGCACCCATTCCTTGATAAACTTTAGCTATGGTGTCATCTGATTTCAATTAACTCATAAATTGGGGAGGCGGGCATTAATTTCATTACTCAGAAGCTAGCATTTGGCTAACATAGCATACAAGACAACCTAGTCCTAGAGCAACTCAGCATGACACAATTGTTTCTCTTTCACTTCTTTATAAGCTTTGCTTTTGTTGTGGTTGGTCACAGAATACTTCCATTAATCTGAGCCTTTAAAGACAGGATATTCTAAAAGGACTTCAGTGGCTAGCATTCCCTGCCTTTCTTATTGACTAATTTCCCATAGCCCCCTTTTGAAAATTACAGTCTTCAGGCAGATAAGATTTTCAAGTCAGCAGGTTGTTTTTCCTTTAATTAGGACCCTGGGTTTATTTTTAGATGTTTTGGCAATTGCTGCATTTGCCTTTGAACATCTGCTCAATGCTGTGAAGAAAGGTAATATAGTTGCCTCACTCAGTACTCTACTGTTGAATAACTGTTTCAGAGAGTTCTGTAATTTGATTAACTGGCTCTAATTTACATGACAAACATTTTCCTTTGACAACTTTCCATTATAGTGTATGGTACTATTTGAGATAACATGTATCTTGTACACGTCAGAATAGTTAAGAGGAAGATATTCTTGCTTATGTGTCTAGAGCTCTAGAACTGAAGTTGTGGGCTTTACTTTGTAAAACCAGGTTTTTCATTCTACTGCCTACATGTTTTTGCCTAATATTTATTTGTAATGCTTAGGCCAGTGCCCTGTGTGAGGCATCTGTCCAGCTATTTACATCATGCCCATTATGGTATCCATATCCAAGTGACTCTGATGTAATAAACAAGTTTTTCACTCGTGCTGCTGCTTGCAGTCATCTAGGATGCGCCAGGTACTTCCCTATTCTTAAAGGTTTGCCACTCTGCCACTGCTATAGTCACAGGGTTAATGATGGTGACTAGCACTACCCCTACTTTCTGTGTTGCTTTTTTTGATTTGAGTTCTCTCTGTTTCTGTACCAAACTCTACCTACATCCCCTTTCAACTCCAAGGCTTTATCTACACTGCAGGGTTTTTGCGCAAGAAGCCTTTTGTGGAAGAATTCTCCCGCAAAAACATCTTGCGCAAAAGCGTGTCCAGACCTCCAAGTGCATCACGAAAGCGATGTGCTTCTGAGCAAGAGAGTGTCCACACTGCATGGACGCTCTTGCACAAGAAAGCTCTGATGGCCATTCACAGAATGGCCATCAGAGCACCGGTGCTTTTTCGGATAGGCTCTTTTTGCGCAAGAAATCCCTGCGGAGCGTCCACTCATGCCTTTTTGCACAAGAACTGGAGTTATGCCTCGTAGAAGGAGGTATACCTACACTGCAAAAAGCCCTCTGTTCTGTCAATTGATTGTAGATTTTCTAGTGCAAAAATGCGCTTGAGGTGTGGACGCTCCGCACAGCCATTTTTGTGCAAAAACCTTGTAGTGTAGACATAGCCCAAATGTAAAGAGATTTGTGTTTGCACAAATACTTTGCATGCCAATTCCCATGTGATTATTTACATGCACATCCCTGGCACCAACTTTTTGCAAACATTCTTGAGAATAGTTTTTCTGAATCCAGGACAGTGAATCAGAGGGATTGTCAAATTATTAAGTAGTTCAGGATCTAGAGCACACTCCTGCATGACACCACTTGGTAGTGAACAACTTATAATCTTTTTTGAAATAGTCTTTCAATTTGTTCTGTGTTTTGTAATTTCTTTTAGTTCACTTACGAGAGCGGCTTTTGGCAGAATCCTACATAAAGTATTAAGAAGTGTAAAAACCACATGGTGACTGCTCCTGAAAGCTTGTACTCTGGCTATCTTAGTATGTAATACTGAAACTAATTTACTATAGAATCTGAAGCGCAGATCTTCCAAGGTATTTAGGCACTTAAGTGGGAGTTAGTCCCTTAAATTCCTTGCAGGATCTGGGTCTGAGTGCCTTACACATCATCCATAATGGCAGGGTCCCTAGTGAATTGCACGAAGTCTCTGGCTCTTTTCCTTTTCAATCGAAATAGAAGCATTTTAAAAATCAGGGTTTTAATGAAGTGAGAACTGAGTTCATCCAATTTCATAACTACCACAAGAAGATGGAGATTATTTTTTTGTGCATGCTACATTGGGTTTTTTATTGACTTGTTTATACTTGGATTAAAATCTCAAAAACCCTACTTTATTTCAAGAACATTAAGGAATATCAAAATGCTGTCTGCAATATTTTTGGAGTGTTCTACAGCTTTTGTGGGATGGATGGGTACCTGCAGAAAATTGCCATTTGTGTCAGAACAGCATGAAGAATGTTTTATGAACAAAGATCTAGGAGAATATCAATAATTGACAAGTAAACAGAGCCTACTAAGTCTAATCTTCATTGTGATAAGTCTCAGTGGTGATGATTTTCTCCTGAGAAACACTGCAGAAAATCCAAAATCCATTCATCTGGAAATTATGTGAACCAATGGTGATAATTTAAGAAAATTAAAAATGTAAAGACCAAGACTATACTGTTTCCTTTGTAGTTATTCACTGTTTCTCCCTGTAACTGATATTTGTCATTTGGAAGAAGCCCAGGGCCTAGAGGAAGAGTGGGAATTTTAAAGTGTTTTGCTCTACTTTTAAAAGCTGCAAAGTAAAGAATTTCTAAGGATGGGAAAGGCTGTTCTTAAGCAGAACTGGGTGTGAAATAGGCCTTTCACACTTTCAGAACTTCCACAATCATGAAGGATTATGGGCAAGATTTATCACACTTAGGGCATATCTACACTACAGAGTTATTTCGAAATAACTCACATTATTTCAAAATAATAAGGTGGGCGTCAACACAGCAAGTGCGCTATTTTGAAATTATTTTGAAATAAGGGGCTTGCTATAGTGAAATAATAACCCCTCATTCTACAAGGGACAACACCTATTTCGAAATTGCTATTTCAAAACAGATGATTGTGGACACTCAGCTGTGCTTATTTTAACATAATTGGCCTCCAGGACTGCTGTTCTGGTGGCCACTCTGTCTACACCCCTCAAAATTCTATAGCTTCCCTTCTTCTGCAGGGTTTAAAGCTGTAGGTAGAAGGGGAAGGGCTTGTGGTACAACACGAGCCCTGCTAGCACCGTACCACACAGGAACGCTCTGCTTTTCCTGCTGCCATGGCAGACCCCAGAGCTCCCTCTGAGCCCCCGTGGCTTCAAACACACAGGAAGCCACCTCTGAAGCCCCTGGCCTGGGGCAAAAGAGGAGGGCACCCTCCTGGATTGGTGCAGAGATACTGGATCTCATGGAGGTGTGGGGCGAGGAGTCTAACCTCCAGGAGCTCTGCACCAGGTGCAGGAATGCGGACATCTATGGCGGATGGCCCAAGCCTGGCCTAGTAGGGGCACACATGCACGTTGGACCAGGTGCACATGAAAATCAAAGAACTGTGGCAGGCCAACACCCAGGCTGGGGAACAAAGTTCCTGCTCTGTAGCAGCACCCCAGACCTACCAGCAGCTGGATGGCATCCTGGGAGAGAGTGGCCAGTTGGCCCCCTCTTGTCATGAACTCCAGCCTGGACACACCCGTTGTCAGCCTCCAGGAGTGTAGGGCTGTGAACCAGGACAACAAGGACAATGAAAAGAAGGAGGAGGCCAGCATGACACCATGCTTGCCAGCTAGAAGATAGTCATCTCCCTGGAGCCAGTTCCCCCCTCCCAGGAAGTCTCCCAGGGCTCAGATGAGTCTGGAGAAGTCATTTTGGGTAAGTTCCATAACTTTTCCTATTTACATGTGAGGGAGAGGCGATGGGCTGTGAGGGGCAGCACCCTCCTTGCTCGGCCTTTTCGGCCTGGGGCTCTCACAACAGCCTGTGCACGTGGATGTACATAGAGCGCAAGTCTGGAGCACCCAGCCCCATGAGGCTGTCATACAGGAACCCGTCACTCCTTCTCACAAGTTTCCTGGAGAGGCCTGCCTTATTCCTGACTCCATGGTGGGACATCTTCCCACGAAAAGCCACCACTAAGGAGGCTGGAGTCACAGAAACACACAGCCGTGCTGCAAACAGCACAGGGTCATGTCTGCACTCTCTCGGTCAAGCGTGGCAAGGTGGAGGACATTGATACCCTGCATGGGAGCCTGCTGGGGAGGGAGGAAGCGGAGGGGTCCCCAGTACCACACTCCCTGGCAAGTGGCATCTACTACTCACACACACCTCCTCCAACACACTCCCCACTCTCCTCCAGCAGGCTGGGATAGACGTTCTTTCTCTGGGTGTCCCCAGGCCGTGTGGGTAGTGAGGCTCCCATGGGATGTCCGTGCCCCTGCAGGAAAGTGCCCGCTGTGTAGGCAAGAGATGGCCTAGTTCAAAGCTCCTTGTCATCATCTGAACTGAGACCTTCGGTGTCGGCTCAGAGATTAGAGCTGGGCTCCATGCACACTGTCTCCTGGGATGACTGCCCTTGTCACTTTTCTTCACCATTGGGCCAGATGCGAGCATGGCACCTCCAACACTTTCCTCCGAACCCAGAGACAATCAGTGCCTGCATGCCCTCCAATGCAGTTTTGAGCAGGAGCACCATCTGGGAGCAGCTGTCCTGGCAGCACAAGACCATGTGCATGCCATTCACCACCACCATCAAGCACCTGGTCACTGCCATTGAGTGGTCCAGCAGCCAACCCTCCTGTATTCGCTTCTCCCCCAACTCCCACACCTGCTCCCCCCCAACTCCCATTCCCCCAAATCCCTCCAGCACTTACACCCACCCCTGCTCCTGGCCCCTCCCCCCATTTCTCCATCTAGCATCCCCCCTCAGGGTCACCGAAATGTACCCCTTGATGAAGTCCAAGGCACTGTGGTCGGGGGCTAGGTTGGGGATATGGGTGATGTCAATGTCCCCCCTCGCAGTTGGGGAAGCCCATGGTGGCAAAGCCAGTGATGATGGGGCCCACGTTGCCCAGGATGATGACCCTGTACAGCAGGATGGTGTTGATGTTCTTCACCACCTATAGAATCACAGAAACACAGAATCACAAGGTTGCCAGAGCCCTTGGTATTTCCTCAAGTCCAAGCCCCTTCCCAAAGAAGAAGCAACCCCAACTACCCCATCCCTGACAGGGCTTTGTGAAGCCAGGACTGAAAAACCTCTAGATACAGAGATTCTGCTGCCATTTCTAGGGAACCCATTCCAGTAGTTCACTATCCTCCTAGGACAATGGTAAGAGAATCAAACCTGCATGAGCCCCGATGGTTGATCTCCCCTCACCGAACTGGTTCCTGAGGAAGCTGTAGCTGTCCGGCGTGGTGAGCTTCCAAAGTGCAATGGCAACATGCTTCTGGAGGAGCGTGGCACATTGCATGCACATGTCCTGTCACCGGAGTGCCTGGGCGAGCCACTCATAGAGCTCCAGGAAGATGTCCTTCCGCATGAGGAAGTTCTGGAGCCACTGCTGGCTGTCCCACCATTCCATGACAATGTAGTCCCACCATTTGGAACTGGTCTCCCAGTGACAGAAGCAGCAGTGCACAGTGTGCAGGGGAGGATGGAAGGGACTGTGGGGCATGAGGAGTGCCTGGGCCAGGGTGAGGAGGTGCCCCATTCTGAGCTGATAGATGTAGTCCAGCAGTGCCACAAGGGCAGCCTGCATAAATTGCTCCAAGAGTTGCAGCAGGAGATCTAAGAGCTGGTGACTACTTTGCAGCAAATCCAACTCCATGGTGAAAGTACTGTGGCATCTGCATGGGCAATCAGAGCATGCGGTGTGAAATTGCTGTCCCTCAAGGAGGAAGGCAATGGAGAAGAGTCTGAGACACGGCTGCAGAGGGGAACCCTTTAAGCACATGCCTCCCATAGCCTCAGGTAACAGCTCCAGGAAGTGACTGCTGTTCTGATGCCCTGCCCAGAGTGCTTCCGGGGGGGCTTTAAATGTGATTCAGTTTCCTATCAGTGCGGACGCTCTATTTCGATATAAATCTGCACTATTTCGATGGGGATTTATAGTGAGGATGCGCTATTGTCAAATAGTTATTTCAGGAGTTATTATTTCAAAATAAGCATGTAGTGTAGACATAGCCTTAGAAACCATAGTGTCAAAGCTTGACACACATATTTGTCACTTCCTGGCTTCAGGGGAAATTTCGGTGCAATGACATTCCAAAAAATTGGCATTAGATGGGTTGTTTTTTGCTACATAGTTGGAGCGAAATGATATTTTTGTTTGATTAGCAGAGCTTAGTGTGCCAAGAACTCACCAAAATCCATTTACTTTTATTTTCCAGCATGAGTGGGACCCTAGTCCCCACCCTCAATCCCTGTATCAGTGACATTTGGCAGTTCTATTTTGAGGCCATTTTTCAGGCACCTATTTAAGGCACGTCTGTCACTGAGCCATGTACAAACCTAGCCTCCGTTCCCTATTAGCCAGGGTTAATCTCTTAATGTGCAGGGCCTCCACAGAGTCACCCTGGGACTGGTGTCAGTATTTAAAAGCATTCTAAATAATCACAGACTCTACCTTGGAGGGAGCAATTAGGATTTAGTGTACACAGAGCAGCAGAATGGAATGTCACTGTGAGGATTTTTGCCCTTCAGCTATTATTTGTCTGCTGTGGCCAAGCCATGAAGCTCTGGCCAGCTTTTCACCTTGTACCATGAAAAAGCCACATGACCCATAGACAGTAATGAAATAATCCAGTGCTTCTTGGATCCAGACCTGTATCTGCTTTGCACCCCTAACTTCCAGGCTCTTCCTAGAGAATAGTGCATTCAAAAAAATTCTAGGATTGGGCTCTTTCTTTGGTGCTTTTTAAAAAAAGTGCCTACATAAACATACCTCGCTAGCATATATTATGCATAAGCACACGCACTTTCATAGCCACAACATACAACTCTTAAATATTAAAGACTATTTGGTATCGTCTCCTTCTAGCGTTCTTGGTTTGGCTCTTCTTTTGCCCTTGTGTGCTCTCTGCTTTTAAATCCAAGCCAGCAGCTGTGGCCACACATTTGGCATGGAATGTGCTGTGCACCCAGATGCCAAACTCTTGAACAGATTTTTTTTTCCCAGGAACAGATTCAGGGTCTGTGACTGCTGCCCCCTGACTGGTTTCTTGGCAGGTTTTCTGGCTAATTTGATTGTTGGCAGGATGGATGCATTGTTGATTCTTGATAATCTCAGAACTCCCTCGAGGGTGACAAAGGTTAGCTTAACAGCATGTTTTGAGTATCCTTTACATATGAGGAGATGTGCCCTGTTACATAGCAAAGATTAAGATTTTCCTAAGATCTAAGGTTTCACTTAAAAGACCTAGTTTCCTGGTAAATAGTCATGCATGCTGCTAGCACAGATGTCTACATGTGTTCAGTGAACCCTACTGGTAAAGTTAGCTTGGCAGCTGATATCAGACTGACTGTATTCCATGCCCAACCCCATACTGATTTCCTTCCCCTGAAGATCCTGTGGGACAGTGGCTCTCAATCTTATGGGCTCAATACCCCTTTGTAAATACTGATGGTCTGTTGAAACCCAGAGATCCCCAAGATACCATCAGACCCAATGACTGCCTCCAAAAGGTTCTGTCCATAGGGTGGGAAGGCTAAAAGATTAGACTCCAGATGTTCCAGCAAGATGTGAACAGCCAGGGAATCTATCCAACAGCAACTCAGAGAAGGGATGGTGAGCCAAGGCCCCCCAACAATATATAGTCCTTCTATCAGAGGGTAAGAGTTGGGCAGGGATGTAAGGTCCTGGAAGTAAAGTAAGGAGAGCAAAGAATCTAGGGATGTAGTGAGGAAGGAATTGGAGGTTCAGTGGGGGCTGGAGAAGGAATTGGGGGAAGAGGATTCTAATGCTGAAGCGGGGAGGAGGGGAGCTGAGGAAAAAATATAGTGCAGATAAGTTTGGGGGATGAGTAGCAAGCCACCGCCTCCCAAAAACCACACAGTCCCAAACATAGCTCTTGGGGAGCAGAGGCTAAAAGAGAGGCTAGGATAGCTCTTATGACAGAAGGGGAATTGCCCCCGCTGTTGAGTAGAAGTACATCACAGACCCAACCTAGAGGGCCAAGACAGTGGTGTGGTGTTACTGGTCCATAGGAACAGTGGTCCATTGGGTAGCCTGTACTTACTGGAGAACATGATGACAACTTTGAACCTGCACTGTGACCTCTGGAGTTGTGTTCTGGCATGCGGAGTTGCATCACCATTCATTCAAATTTAGACCATCTGGCTCCTCATCTTCATGATATACAGATGTGCCAGCCAAACTTGAGTGAGGCTATGACTCCAGACACCAAGTTATACCACCCTCTGAGGGGAGCTGAGCCCTGAGGTCCCTCTGTTCCAGTTCTTAATCACACTCCATGGGTTGAGAAACACTGCCACCGCACATCCTGCAAGAGAGTGTGCAGCATAAAATCATAGGATTGGAAGGGGTCTTAAGATGTTCCCCCATGAATGACAAAGTTTTGCTGTGGCAAGTGAAAATGAGAATGCTGCTGTCTCAGAAAGAGTGCCCTGCTGTGGACAAAACAAAGTCCCCTCATTGGGGATGGAAGTATTTTGTTGATAAAAGTGCCAACAAAGAACATTCACACAAGCTGTCTTTTTACGATAAGGCTGTGTCAACACAATCTTGTCTCTAAAAGGAACATAGTGAAGACATACCCTTTGTCACTTGACCTCACTTGGTCCAGGCTATGAAAGAGATAAGGTAGATGAAGTGAGATCTTATACCGGACAGTTTCAGAATGGGACCAGAAAAGCAGCTCTGTGTAGCTTGAAAGCTTGTCTCTTTCATCAACATTAGTTGGTCCAATAAAAGGTATTGCCTCATCCACTTTATCACTTCCAAGAGAGTAGGCAGTCGCAAGCAAGCCAATCCAATATTAGATGACACTGTAAAATTGTGACCCAAGTCAGAAGCTGCTAAAATACCTGCTTAAAGTAACTCTAGAAAAAGGAGAGGATTCTGAGACAGGGTTTTTATTACCAGATCAGACCTTTCCTTTCAAGAATGGACATGAGACTACTCTGAAGTAATATTTTTAATAAATATGGTAGTGAGAACAATCAGAAAATGGACTTTAATTAGATAATAATACTGTACTTTCTTATCTCACAGTGGACAGGAGAGATTATATACATTCATGTTTTAAAGTATTTTGAGATTTTTGGATAGAAGCTACTAAAGTGCCAAATATTACTAATATTAGTGCATTCTGGAACAGCTGTCAGTTGTTGACAATTTTTTTGAAAGAGAATTGATGGTAGCCAATTTTAAAGAAACTGTCTGGCATATGGGTAGACCAAGCATGAAACATTCTCTCTATGGAGTCAAATCTGGCTGTGGATGTGCTGAACATATAGTTGGATGAAGCTGAAAACCCACTATAGTTATGCATGTAGAAGATGGAAATTAGACTAATTTTTGCAAGTAAATGTTTCTTGCAAGGATTCTGAACACACACACACATACACACTCATTTTAATAGTCACATGTTTTCCATTTATTCAGGCAGCATTCAAAGGTGTAGAATGTTATGTGGTGTATTTTTCTTTATGGAAAAGATTTCTCAGTCTGAAAGCAGTTCCACACTTTGCTGGAGCTTGACTTGAAAACAATTCATACAACACATTTGAATTGAATCAGTTTCTACTCTGCTACAAAGTTTCACCTGCTTAATAGCCACCTAAGTTGTTAAAATCAGAGGGATCAATTTTCAGAGCATAGTGCCAAAATTGTGCTTTAGTGGTTTTGAAATACCTAGATCATAAATAGGGCCCTACCAAATTCCCAGTCCATTTTGGTCAATTTCACAGTCATAAGATTTTGGAAATGGTAAACTTCATTATTTGAGATACATGAATCTGAAAATTCACAGTGTTGTAATTGTAGTGGTCCTGACCCTAAAAGAAGTTTTGTCAGGGCCGCATAGTTATTTATAGGGCTAGCAGCACTGCTATCCTTACTTCTGTGTTGCACTTGGTGGCACCGCTGCCTTCAGAGCTGGGCAACTAGAAAGTGGTGAGTGCTGGCTAGGGGCACAGCTTTGAAGGCAGAGTTACCACCAGCAACAGCACAGAAGTAAATATGGTAGGGTACATCTAGACTACATCTGTTTGTCAGAAAAAGCTACACAAAATGCACTCCGTCTAGACTGGGCCAAATGTTGGGAAAAAAAACCCTCTTTCAAAAGCCTCCTTCTTCCTCGAAGAACGAGGAATACAGGGGCTTCCAAAAGAGTGCATTCGATCTTCTGAAAAAAAAAAAAAAGTATTCCCTGGATCTGGCGGAGTTTTTTTGGGATACCTCTGGTTTCTGGAAACACCCCCCCCCCCACAGTCTAGCCATACCCGTATGGAATTGCCATCCTTATTTCTGTTTGGCTGCATCCACAGCGGGGACCTCAGTAAGAAGCTGCCACTCTCTGGACAGAAGTTACTGGAGTGATTTTTATAGTGTTGCCCACTAAATATTTAAAGTAATGAGCGCCCAGATGACGGACGTTGTGTTAGATCAAATTTAATTACTGCATATACTCTAAATCAGCTGCAGCAACTAGATGGGTACCTGAAAGAAACAAAGTAAAAGAGAGAGAAAGTGAGAAGTCACTAAGGAAACATCTACACAGCCTGGTTAAAGTCGAATTAAGCTACGCAATTTCAGCTACGTCAATTGAGTAGCTGAAGTCAAAATAGCTTAATTCAGCTTTTGGCGCTGTCTACACAGCAGGAAACCGAAGGAAAAACACTCTTCCTTCAAATTCCCTTACTCCTTGTAAAATGAGGGTTACAGGAGTTAGAGTAAGAAGTCCTCTAGCTTGACATTATTTCAAAATAAAGGCTTGTAGTGTAGATGCACACTAAGATATTTTGGAATAACGTCAGTAATTCTGAAATAATGCTGCTGTGTAGACATACCCCTAAAAGAGTTATTGAGAGAGGGTGAGAATGAAAGAGGGTGAAAGTGAAATTAGGAAGAACAAATGGAAGGGGAGAGAGATTGTGAAATCAGATAAAAGCTGACTAAGAACTAAAACAGAGAGAACTTTTTCTAGTTTCTTTGGCCCCCTCACTTATTCATGACGAAGAGAAAAAAATAGAGAGAGAAAAAGAGGTAGTGTAAGAGAGCATGAAAGGAGAAAGGAGATGGTTATTGAAAGTGGGAAGACAGAGACAGAAAGCTTGTGAGAAGCATTGGGAGGGATTTCACACATGGTACTGTGCACCATTCTCTTCAGGGACTAGAGCCCTTTATATGGGACAAGAAGCCCCTTAGCCTTACTAATGCTGATACCTTTTCTTTAACCATCCCTGTCTCTGCCACTGCGACCACGTTAAGATGAATAAAACTATAGAGTTTTAGCAAGACAGTCCCATAGTTAAGGCATCCTGCAGGTGTCCTGACTTTTTCCTTAAAAATAAGAAAGTTGTCCTGTATGTTCTTCTTCCGCTCATCAGTACCAGCAAGTCCTATTGCTGGCTGGATTCCTGCTTGCTGCCTGCCTGCCCACCAGCAGTGAGTGTGTGGGGGGGATCCAATGGCCAACAATGGGGGTGGGTGCGCAAGGCTGGTGGTAGGGCCAGGATTTTCTCCCTGCCATTCTGTCAGTGCAGACCTGGCTGTATGACTGCTCTGGAGTGTGTGTGGGGAAGCAATCTCCAGCATGTTGCCACTGGACCCTGCAGGCTCCACAGCAGCATCCCAGCCAGGACTTAGCTTTCCCTTCCACTGCTCCTTCCCCCATACCTTGGGTGGTGCCCATAGGAAGAGTGGGTTGCTATGTTCCCTAGGCACCCTCTACTGAGCCACCTCTGGTGGAGTTCCCTAGGGCCTTGTGCACAATGGAGCCTTAGGACTTAACCCCTTCCTGCCGGCATTGTAGCTGGAGGGCAGGTGGCAGTTGGCTTATGTCAGTGGCCAGGGGCAGCCTGGAGCTGTTATCTGCCTTTTGACTGTGTGGGCAGTAAGGGTCAAGCTGCTTCCAGCCTGCACTGTGCCAAAAGGCTGATGTACTATACAAAAGACATCACTGAGACAAATGAAACGTGCATAAGAATCCAAAGAAATAGACTTTGTTACAAAGAACAAAACAGTTGTGACATCCTTCGTAACCCAGCAGAAAACTTTCCTGAAATATTCTCTGCAGAATACCCTATGAGAATTCTGAGGCTGTGTGCATTAGAGAAATCAAGGCAGTATTCCATGCAAAAATAAACCACCACATGGCAGTTAGCACAGAAGTCCAGTCATCTCCCAGGTAGGAACCTCTGCCTTATATCCACAAGTTATTGAATAAACACAGGTGCAATAAAATGAGGCAACAGAGGAAGACAAACATTTAAATTGGAAACAAATGAAGCTTTATGCATGTGCACGACAAGGAATATATTGAGCAAAACTAATTTTATGTGTGCGCAAGAATGGCTATCTTGCATGTGGAATATGAAGAAGAGAATACAACGAGCAGCAGGAAAGTACCACATAACTATAGATTCTAAAAAAAAAAAAAAACCCCACGAAAATAAAGAGGAATATATACCCCCAAACTGTGTTTAGTAAAGAAAAATAATTAAAAATATTAATGAAATCAATAGAAACAGTGAAGCACTAAAAAAACAGTGAGAAAAATGGTGTGCCTATAAAATCATAATCTGGAATTTATTGTGCTTGCTTATACTGATACCAGTAAAGGAATACAACAATAAAACAGACATGACTGATGAAAATGGATCTTCTCGCACCAATAAATTTTACTGTAGATGCCCAATATCACCTCAGAACATCCTGATACATACTGAAAGGAAACTGATATCTAAACTGCACAGCACTGCCTGGAACATGCAGTGTGAAAGCAATGAGCAAACCCTAATCATATCCCTTCTAATTGAGAGTTAGGGAAACTAAACAACTTCATAAAGGTGTAAGTAGAATTGTGTCTTAGACAAATATCATCTGGAATATGGCATTCTTGTGCACAGAAAATCCTAGTCAAGTACTTCCTACCAAGAGAAATGGCAATGTTTCTGAGAATCTGAGATCACTTCCACTGAAAAGCAAACCAGATTTATAACATATTTGGAAATTAAGGAAATAACTGAGAGCATGCAGAAGGATTTGTTTTATTACCTTTTAATTTCAAATCACTTCATCTCTTCAAAAAAGCCTTTTAAACAAATAGACTCTGAACAGTATTTAGATTGTTTGTCCTCTGGTCTGAGCAAACTTTCTCTAGAAATCTGGTCCATAGTAAATTCAGTTGTCCAGTGGCTAACACAAAGAAATTGCAGTCAGCAGTCATACCTGGCTTCTTTACCTGGCTTTTCCTGACTTGCTGTGTGACCTTGGTTCATCATTCAACCTTTTTGTGCCTGAGCGCCGGCATCTGGAAAATGTGGGAATTGATACTTACCTACATTACAGAGCTGATGTGAGGCTGAGTTAATGTATGTAAAGTGCTTTCAGATACTCCAAGGAAAGATGATGTATAGTGAAAAGTTTCCAAAAACACATTTGTGTGTGTAAGTGGGTATAGTTTGGATGTGTCCCATGTTCAATGCCTTTAAGCACATGTTTTATCCACAAATCATATGCAGAAAAAAAAATCTTATTTGTGTATTTAGTCACAAGAGTGACTAACCCAAAGTGGCCACTTGGTTTTGAAAAATTGCCCCCAAAATTCCAAGTAAAGTTGTATGGGAAAGTAATCTCACATAGACTATGGCTGAGAAGAACTGTGCTATTGTAACTTTTGCTAGAATTGCTAGGCAATATAGTTTTTGTAATCCGGATGGAGTCCTATCCTGCACAGGAATATTATATGTAGTAAAATAAATTGGATGCGGATACCTGCGGACAGTGCTTTTTTTGTAAGAAAAAAGGTGCAGGTACTCCGGGGAGAAAGTTGTTAAGCAAAAAAAAAAAAATAAAAAAATCCCATGCTGGGGGCCGAAATGCCATCACGGCCCCTTTAAGAGCTGTGTATCCCAAGCGTGCTTCTGTCGGGATCCCAGCCGCCCCAGGAAAACAGGTCCTGGTACGCCCGAGGGGAATGCAATTTATTTAAGTTATGCAGGGAAAATAGGTGCCTGTACGGCATCCCGGGGTGTAACGTCACAAAAAAATCACTGCCTGCGGATATAAAGCAGATAATCACAGACTTGCTGGGCTCTACCTATCTCCAAATAGCTACCATGAGCAGCCAAAGAGGTCAGAAGTAATGAAGAACAAATAGTCACAGTTCAAGGATTCTCTGTCCCACCCAAGATCACAGCTGTCCTTGGGCTGTTCTAACTTATGCTGTTTGACGGTAGTCATGGAGCAAGACATAAGAACCAGGTACTCCGGTTGTACGCTCACAGACTATTTCCATACATTGGGAGCATCCCTAATGAGAATTTCAGGATAGTTTTTGCTATTGTTGCTATGTTAATGGAGTGGAGCAGGATAAAAATAATTTCTCTCTGTGTCTTTCTATTATGGTCACTATACCTTTCTAGATGTTTGGCACTGAGGCTGAAAACTGTTTACACCCTGGGATCCATCCATCCACGCCAATACACAGGTTAAACTGCAAAGAAAAACATTAATTACAGCGATGTTCTTCTACTCCTGATTATCACTCACACCAGAAACTATGGAGAATTACATGTTGCAAGAAGACAAGTAACAGCTGGCAATCTGCATTTGTTGGATATTAAATACAATGTATTGCTGAATAATATTAAATAACAAAAATTGTAGTGTCTGTAGACTCAATATTGTAAAATTCTGCATGTTGATTCCCACTCTCTTCAATGGCAGTTAAATGAATTCAGCATTTCACAAGAGCATGTACTCAGATTAGAGGTTTTTTTTAACCTGGTGTTTATTTCTGAAGGTTTTGGATCTTTAATAAGTCCAGCTGGTTACTTATGTGCTAACTATGTTTGAAAACACATTAGAGGTTAAAATCTAATTTTCTAATTTTAATTATATGTGCAAATGGTTTTGTTGCTGCCAAAAATATGTAATGGACCATAACATCCAGTAACCTTCTCAGTTTTTTCAGTGCACGTGCATATTATACTGGATATAACCACTACAATGAGCTTTCTGAAATGTATGCTCAAATAAATACTGAACATAAAAATAGATGGCATGAAATTCAGAAAGGATTACACAATCATCCACTTTGTTTCCTATTTGTTTTATCAATTACCTTGCCAAAAGAGCTTTATACTGTACCAGAACACAAATTAAGAAGAATGAATACTTCTCAGTCAGCTTCTGATGCTTTACGCTCCTTCAGTACTAATTTAACTCCATGAGTAATCCTAGCAACTAGCTGCAGAGTAAGATGTTACTGAATTAGACTAAAAGTATCAGGGGTTATGTCTACACTACGGGACAAGGTCAAATTAAGATGCGCAACTTCAGTTATGTTAATTGTGTAGCTGAAGTCAAAGTACCTCAACTCGACTTTTGGCACTGCCCACACTGCAGGAAGTCGAAGGGAGAACATTCTCCCTTTGACTTCCCTTACTCCTAGTGGAAGGAAGACTACCGGCATCGTCCGGAGTGTCCCTCTCACTTCAAATTAGCGTGTCTTCACTAGATCCGCTAATTCAAAGCCTGGAAGAGTGACAGTAGCAGGTTCGATCTTCTCTGTAGTGTAGATATATCCAGGATCTGACCACCTTTGACTAAAGGAAACAATCTTTCCAAAATAAAAGATAGAAGATAAAAGATCTATGTGGGGAACTGAATATTTCCTATTTTTTCTTTTGCTTTGTTGTGGTGCAGTTATTCTGTGGTATTATTGCTTGTATTGCATTCTATTGCCTAGGATAGGTAATTTTATTTTCAAGTTAAGTAATGTAAATTTGTGTTTTTATCATTATGTAATCAAATTAAGCAGCAGAAAAATGCAGTTATTGATGCTGTTTTTGTTAAGTGTTTTAAAGATTTCCATGAAATAGTCACATTTCCATTCTGGAGTAATATTACAGATTTGCTGAAAGGCTTGTTATAAAAAATTGGAAGAGAACTCCCGTCCATTTGTGAGTTTTAAGAACATAGGTTCTTGGGTTGCATTCTTCTGTAGAACAACCTCGTTTATAAATTCTCTATCTCACACACACATAACAAATACACTTTATTTATTTAGCTAAATCACTATTTTGTAGTTCGGGGAGAGATTTTGAACTTGAAATTAAATCATGGTATTATACAAAGATAATCACTCTGTTCCTTTTGATGGCAAACAGGGCAAACAGGGGCTGGGATTACAAAATAGGGACAAGAGAAATCAACCTTCATAGGGTCATGTTTAAACGTAGAAAATATTCTGATAGGCTTCATGTGCTTATGGTTCCTGTAAGAAATGCCAGTGTTTCAAGATATGTGAATTTTTGTTTCTTTGGTTTCATCAAGAATCACCACAGCACAATCCATGTGATGGTTGTTCATCTAGGCCACCCTCATCATCGGACAATAGTACTGTAGGAATTAAGAACTGGCAACTGTTTCTCAGATTGTATGGCCTTTACTCATGGGAGTAGTTTCATGGAAGTACTACTCAGGCCTAGTCTGTGTTAGGAGTTTAGTTCAAACTTAACTATATTAAGTTGATTTTCTAAACATTGAGTCCACACAACCAAGCCCATTCCACTGACTATAAAATCCATTAAAGTACATTTTGGTACTCCTGCTTTTCAGATGGAGTAACACTAAATTCAACTTTGTATGGTCAACTTTAGGGCAGTGAAACGCAGCACTTGCATTCTTGCCCTCCAAGAGGTGTCCCACAGTGCTCCAATGTGACTTCTCTGGCCAGCACTTTAACTCTGCTGCTCTGCAGGTGCACAGGAAAGAGTCTGGGAAAAATTGAATTTCATTTCCTGTTTGGCCAGTGTGGCAAGCAGACCTCAGAGCAGGCATCACACCTCAGCAGCAAATCCTGATCATGAATGCCCACACTTACAAATGAGCACCAGCCTGGAGAGTGCAGGAAGTAATGGA
Organism: Rafetus swinhoei; assembly: GCA_019425775.1. NCBI lineage: Eukaryota > Metazoa > Chordata > Testudines > Trionychidae > Rafetus > Rafetus swinhoei. The sequence continues at coordinate 119,313,664 of CM033449.1, forward strand.
CCTCATTGCTGTGTGGGGAGAGGGATCTGTTCAGGCAGATCTATGAAGCAGCAAAAGAAATGCTGACATCTGTGGCAAGATAACAGGGCATGGTGGAAAAAAGGATAAACCAAGGACATCCAATAGTGCCATGTGGAAATAAAGAACCTCAGGCAGGTCTAGCAGGGGAGAAAGGAGGCAAATGGATGGTCAGGATTGTTGCCTGGGTATAGAATTGATATACAAAATGGAGTCAGGGAGGTTCCTCACCCTTTTCCCGCCAATTACAGCAAGAAGAAGGTTGTGCACTCAGCTCTACCCCTGTGCACTCCGCACTAATTTGTGCACACAGCCCTAATTGTTTGCGCATTCAACCTTTTGCACCAGACACTTAGATGTTATGCACTCAGCCCTCAAGGTTTGCACCTCCCTCTCTTAAGGTTTCCCGCCAAAAAGGGTTTATAAACTCCTGTCAAGGAACATTCGTGTTCCTTGTTCTTCCTCACGCCTTGTCTATGCGCTGCCTCTGAGTCAACTTCCTGTCCGCTGCCTTCGCCTGTCCCGAGGAGAACAGGTTCCAGCCTGCGTTCTGACGAGACTGCCCAGAGTCCAGTGCCATTAAGGAATGAGGGAAGCCTTTTCCTGTCACCACTGAAAGACTATGGGATTATGAACTGTCTTGCTTAAATGGACACGATCCGGTATTTCCCAGAGGCGCCAACTCGCAGGAGGCGAGGTCCGGACATCGAGGGACCGCTCCGTTGTCCTCCCTCAAGGCTTTCCACTAGCCACGAGGTAGTAGGTCACGGACATCAACCCCAATCGCCAAAGTCTATGTAATGTATTTCCTCATGTGTATGGGATCTGTCTATCTTCTTCTTTTCCAGGGATAGGGTGGGACGTTGCTGTTTGGGTACTGTTTGCTGATATTTGCTCTTTATTTCTAAAATATATGGTTTGGCCCTAAATTCTTGTCGTTTGGTATTTTTCAAAGCGTTTCCCTGGTGATAGATACAGGATACCAGGCCGAATCTGGCTTCTGTGGGAGGGCACCTTAGGCTTTAATTAAATTGCCCAGCACAGCAATTGATTACCTCTGCTCTCCGGGTAACAGGATCAGTGCCATAAATATGCCACTTCTATAAGAAGCTGCATGAAATTCTGCGGGGAGACATGACCACTGTCCCACCCAGTCCATGGATTCCTTTCAAGATATTCTTCAAGCAATAGCCTCGGTAACAGCAAGGAGGACATTATGGTTAAGGAAGAGGAGGAGAATGGTCATCAAGTGAGTGGAGTAGCCGTTCTCACCAACAGATATACCGTAACTTTCATTTGAAAACTTAGGGCTGGTCTACACTGGAAATTTACAGTCAAACTCAACATGCCCAAGAAATGTAGCTATGTTGGCCAAACCCCTAGTGTAGACAGCACTAGGTCAAACGGAGTAATTCTTCCATTGACCTAACTACTACCTGTCAGGGAGACAGATTACCTATGCTGATGGGAGAATTCTTCTCTTTGGCACAGGTAGTGTTAACACAGAAGTGCAACTGCACTGCCACTATCATGATTTAGGTATAGACATAATCCTATTGAGTTTCTTAATGTGACATAAAAGAAGAAACATTGAGGGTGACTCAAGGAGATGTAAACAGAAACAATGGGGTGCAAGTCAGGGGAAATTTAGACTCAGTATCAGAAAATACACCAACAGTGGCACCCTATTTGACTGCGGAATGGGTTCTGGATAGAAACAGTTGAAGCCCAATGATCTGAGTTTTATAAAGAGGATGTAAACAAAAGAAAAGAGAACATACTGTAGGGGCCAAGAAGTGAAATGGACAAGGTCATGGGGCAACTTGTGCTCTCATTATCACAGACAGCAAACACTAAGGGCTAAAGCATGGTGCCCTTACTCACACAGGTGAACAGCTACTAACATAAAAAGTCCTTTGATGTTAGTGGACTACCTACATGAACACTTTTTTTGGATGGGGAAGTAGGGAGAAAAATCTTTGCTTAAGAAGGGAAAAATTTTGCTTTCCCCATAGGGGCCAGTCATGATGTCAGCCTACCAGACTGGGGAAGGTTGTCTTTAGAAGAGGAAAATTGAGCCAGTTGCCACTCATGCTTAGGAGGCTCTTCCTGTAACCAACCACAAATCAACTTTGTTATCCTTCTTCAAAACCTTCCTAAAACTTTTCTTTCTCATGATACCTACAAAAAACCTGACAATGGCTGAGCTGCTGATGTGTTGAGACCACAGACTATCATGCTGACCAATGCTGACTCTTTGTTTCATTGTCCTACTCCATCCATACAGGCGACCCCCACACATACGACCTAGTTGGTTCCTGGAGAACTGTCGTAAGTCGAGCCGTCATAAGTCGAACCCTTATTTCCCATAGGTGCAATGTTATAAATGGGGGTTCCATTCCTGGCCCACTTTGCCTCCTGGGAGTTGTAGTCCCCAGCGCACTGGACTTGAGAGGCCATGCTGGGCTGGAGCAGGGCGGTTGCTAGGGACAGGCCATGCAAATGTCCCAGGCTTGAGAGGCCACGCTGGGCTGGAGCAGGCGGTCACTAGGGACAGGCTATGCAAATGTCCCAGGCCCACAGTGGTGCTGATCAGGGCCCAGGGCAATGCCCTAGCCTGGCGGAGCGCCAGTTCAAATGCCGGCCACTTTGCCTCCTGTGAGTTGTAGTCCCCAGTGCACTGGGCTTGAGAGGCCACACTGGGCTGGAGCAGGGTGGTCATAAATGTAGCGAGTTGTAAGTCGGGCAGTCGTAAGTCGGGGGTTGCCTGTATTCATATATTCTCTCTTGGCTTAGACTTAGATTGTAAAGTCTTTGAAGCTGGGACCATCTTTTTGTACTGTGATTGACAGCACATTGCACAATGCATCTGATGAAGTGGCCTCCAGACCACGAATGCTTATGCCCAAATAAATTTGTTAGTCTTTAAGGTGCCACAGGACACCTTGTTGTTTGTGCTGAAACAGACGAACACGGCTACCTCTCTGAAACTTGTCACCTAGCCCAATAGGATCCTAGTCCATGACCCAGGCTCCTAGGCACCACACTAACGTAAGTAATAAGTAAGAGGTAACAGTGGCCATGGAGAGGAATTTTTCACTCTAATACATCCATTTATGCAAACAGAAATTAGTTCAGATAGGTTTTCACTTTCTTAGTAAATCTTGGAGAACCTCACAGTGTTCTAACATGTTATCACAGTGTCCTAGACACACAACAAAACAGATGAATCATCTCACCATTTTAAAACATTTTCTAATTCAGGGCATAGATACATGAATGCTCAGCTCCCTAAAACAGATACATGAAAGCTAAAAATACTCTTTTTTTGTAGAATAATTAAAATTGAAGAAGGAAAAGACATACTAGACCCAATCCTACTTATTAAACAGTCTAAATATTGAGCTAATCGCCATACACTTGTTTAATAAAGGAATAACAGAGTAGAATTTAGCCACCGGAACTGAAAATAATTCCCCTTTTCCCCCGCCCCCAGGACAGCTCTTCAACTTTTGCAAACTGGTATCAATGGAGCTGTGAGGATTCATGCCAGCTGGGGATCTGCCCTGAGTGTGGGAGTAGCATATTACAGTTGGTAACTTGTGAAAGATGAACTCTTGAAAGTAGATGACTGCCGAGAAGAGAAACAACCTCTTACTAGCGTTCTGTTCCAAGATAACCTCACAGTTGAAAACCTCACTGTACTTTAAAATGAGGGCTAATATAAAAGCTGCCCAGAAGGTTTTAAATAGCTTGAAAATCTGGCTGAGATAAATGTCAGTGGGAGGACAAAAATATGCCATAAGGGGCTATAGCAAAACCAGAACCAGAGTAGCTTTCAAGATCAATCAGAAGCTGAAACTGTTTCAGAGCTTGTGCCAAAAGTAATGCCTGTTCAAGCACATGTTACTCAACAGCCATTTTAATGAACCCACTTAGAAGTGACAGAGCAGAGATGATGATGGCCTAGAACGACAGTGAGAAATCTAAAGCTGTATGCTTATAATCTAATCATTTAGCACAAAGTTCAGCCGTGGATAAAACAGGACAAGCAACTGAAGAATGATTAAGTTTTACACAGCAATTGAACTAATCTCTTACTAAATGGCTATTTAATAAGCTAACAAAAACAATACCATATATTGACAGTATTTTGAAAGGGAAGGAAGGAATTGCTCAACTGCCTCAGAATTCCTTTGAGTTTTGTGTAAAGTGTTCAAGACACAGTAAAAGTTGTAGTCATTCCCTACTGTACCTCAGAGAAATCAAATTATTTGGTATTCATTTATCTTTTTCTTCCTCCTGCCCTCGCTCTCCTTATCTGGTTTCCAATTTCTACATAGCACTTTGGGATCAGTGCACAGTGACAGCTTTCCAAGCAATTCTGGATAGCTGTGCTTTGCCAAAGCCAGTTATAATTTTATAGCCAGTGAACCTACTCAAATAGTACTAAGGCATTCCCCACTTCAGTCTTTTCTGCTCCCTACACAGCAGAAATGTCCTTGCCATTTCTGGAATTCTAAACACAACATCGCAGAGACAGAATTAAAAGTTACACTTGACTAGAAGTCTTTTGCACAACTTGGATTCATAACATGGATATTTCACCTTCTAATACAGTAAATTTTATATTTTGGTATTCTGATACCCACACTGCATAAGGATCCTGAGAGGTACTAAACATTCTCAACTCTCACAGCCCCAATGAGATCTGGCAGACTTCTGAGAGTGGATTGAAACAATAGGGCTATGTCTACACTCGTGGCTTCTTGCTCGAGTAATATGCAAATGAGGCTAAGTGTGGAATATCGCCGAGCCTCATTTGCATACCTAATGAGACACCATTTTTTTCAGACGAGGCTCTTGCACAAGAAGGAGCGTCTACACTGCCCCTTCTTGCACAAGAAAAACCCTCTTGCGCAATGCCGTTACACCTATTACTTTTCAGGAAGAACGGCATTGCGCAAGAGGGTTTTTCTTGCAAGAAGGGCAGTGTAGACGCCCTTCTTGCGCAAGAGCCTCTTCTGAAAAAAATGGTGGCTCATTAGGTATGCAAATGAGGCTCGGCGATATTCCACGCTTAGCCTCATTTGCATATTACTCGCGCAAGAAGCCGTGAGTGTAGACATAGCCTAGGTGTAAAACAGCCTGTCCACACTAGCCAAGGTATGTCACTTGTATTGATCTCTGGCTAGTGCTTTAATCAGCATGGCATTCTGCACCGGTCAGAATGCCTTCTCTATGCTCGACTTGCAATGGATCTGCGTCAGTGGGAACAATAATGAGTGGAAAAATTGAAAGGGGAAAATGTCAGTTATAAATAAAGACATAAAATGCTGGTTTGTTAACCTTTTGGTGAAAAAGAACTATGGCTGATTTTCTCAATCCTGCTTCATGGAAGTCCACAGACTTTTGGCTCTCCTTTCATTGCATCACAGAGGGAATCCATGTCAGAAATTGGACTAGGGCTCATGGTTCCCAGTTTAAAAAACTTGTCTGGCCACTGAGCCACACACCTCTCATGGTAGGAAGTTACATTTTTTAATACAGCACCCTAGAGATGGCAATTGGTATAGTCTTGCCACACAAAAAAATAAATAAAAAAAAATTCAGAGGTGCATAATTAGACTTTCTTGTTTTTGTCAAGTGACATTGCCAGTTTTAGGCCCTCTGCTTAAAGCATTTTCGTATTACCTGATTCATATAAAAACAAAATATTTCTATTTTGTTCATTTAAAAATTCTCTTTGAATATAGGACACTGACCTAGCACAACATTGTGCTAAAGTATGAGCATAAGGAATTTAAGTTAGATGGTTTGGTTGCATTGTCCAAGCTGATTTTTATGTCTACTTTCACATTTTTTTAAAGAAGAAAAATACATTGGGATCTTAGCATCCTTTTACTTTCAATAATCAAAAGTTAATATTAACAATACATTTTTCATATGATTTATCTTGGGGGCATCCCTTTAAATTTGCATCTGCATTTGAATCAAGCCTGTTCTTGAACAATAAGGAATTATAATAATGGATCTGTGAGGTGATTCAAGAACTGATGAACATAGAAGGGATGAATGAATTTGGAACAGCTGTTCAGCAACTCGGCCAAACATAACACGTTTGGTCAGAATACAAGAATATGCTCAGTTAGTGTAGGCATTAAGAATCCATAAGAATAAATACAGGGAGATGCTCTTGGTGGGAGATTTTAATACTCTAGGGAATGTCTAGACTACACCACTTTGCCGTCAAAGGGATGCAGATTAGGCTGGGCGAAATTGCTAATGAAGTGGGGATTTAAATCTCCTGCGTTTCATTAGCATAAAAATGGCCGCCGCATCGAGTTTGCCGAGAAAGCGGCAGTCTAGAGGTTGATCTATCGCTAAAGAAAACCTTCCGATAGATCCCTTATGCCTCGTGAAACGAGGTATACAGGATCTATCGGAAAAGGCTTTCTTTAGCGATAGATCAGCCTCTAGACTGCCGCTTTTCTCCGACAAAGCTCCGTCCCGAAAAAAAGCGGCGGCCATTTTTATGCTAATGAAACGCAGGAGATTTAAATCCCCACTTCATTAGCAATTTCGCCCAGCCTAATCTGCATCCCTCTGCCGGCAGAGGGGTGCAGTCTAGACATACCCCTTGGCTGTATGTGCCAAGCACAAGTGTCATGCATAATAGAGACCATCAGAACCAACTGTTAAATAGGAAATGGAGGATCAAGTATAGTCTGCCAATGCAAGAAGCACAAAGAAGAAAACATCATAGGGAAAGTATTTTTTGTGGACAAAACAGACACACTCAGCTAGAAATGGCTTAATCCAGATTAGTTAGAATGCCCTAACTCAAGTTGAACCAAGGCTTATTCAAAGTTTAAAATTTTTTGACCGATTTGTTTTCTCATGCCAACTTGCCACTTATTTTTGCATAGCTTGATTTCTACTTGCTTCAGGGGGTAGCCGAGTAAGTCTGTACAGGATAAACTTAAAAAACAACAAATAGTCTGGTAGCACTTTAAAGAGTAACAAAACATGAAGATGGTATCATGAGCTTTCATGGGCACAGCCCACTTCTTCAGATGACCAGAGTGTTGAATGTCCAGAACCAAAACCAGTTGGACATCCAACACTCTGGTCATCTAAAGAAGTGGGCTGTGCCCACGAAAGCTAATGATACCATCTTCATGTTTTGTTAGTCTTTAAAGTGCTACCAGACTATTTGTTGTTGTTTTTTTATTTCTACTGGAACTCTTCTTCAGTCATGAGGAGAAAGAATATATCAACAATCCAGATTGCACAAGCAGTTTAGGGTCAGGTTTCCATTCATAAGCCATTCAGAGAAGTTCACATAAGCTTCTGATAAGACTTTTAGATGCTTTTCTAAACCAAAATCAATTAATTTATTTATGCTCATTCTTCAACACTTCAATATTTCTTTTTAAAGAATTGATCAGGAACACCACAACATTTGTGAGAGGAGAGATGGATCTGATCTATGAAATGCAGTTCCTAACTTCTCCAGGGTTCAGGTTTGTATGGCTATTAGCTTATCTTATTATAGAATTAGAAGCCAAACTCGAAGGTCGGATTCAAAAGTGAGAGGTGTCCTGCTTTGGGGTTTTGGTTTGGCCCATTAGAAATAATAAAGATGGGAGATCAGAAAACTGTACTAGCTCGGGAGGAATAGGCCAGAATTCTATGGCACTGCTGTGCCATGCCAACTGCTTTCAGATAATGTCCTTTGCTAAGATCTCTCCCCTTTTTCATTGAAATCAATCCTAATCATTTAGTTTGCAAAAGTTGATTACTATGAAAAATCCCATCACAGTACATAAAGACAAGCTGGCATTCTACCTATGGAAGGGCAAAACCTTGGGAGGTGGTAGTTTCTGGCCAGATTAGTTATTAAGCTTATTAGGTTAATAATGAGTTATTAAGCAGCTATGGGTACACAACTGCAGTGTAGACATTCATGCGTAATCTGGAGCCCACTCTTGGGCCCAAGCCTGAGTATCTACACTGCAGTTTTTAGCTCCACATCCAAAATCCCACAAGCCTGTGTCAGCTGATCCAGAGCAGCAGTGGGTCTTGTATTGCAATGTAAATGCGCCTCATAAATGACAATATGGTCTGATGCACGCTCAGCATCTGTGAAAATCACAGCATCAATTAATTGCCTACATACAGCTTTCAATCACTCCTGAGGGCCCTCAAATTGGAACATTTCAACTTAATCATTAAGATTTCACAGGTAACTGTTCAGAAAGTAAAAATACATACATACATACATAAACCATTCTAAAACACAGGAGGGAAACGTTCTGCTCTATTTTCTGTGGATATTTCTCTTCATTTGCCAGATATTTCTAAACCTTGTTAATGTTGTTAATAAAATAAATGTTGGCTAGATATGTTCAACATATAGGTAAAGAGTTTTTAACATTTCTTTTGGTACACTGAAGGACTTAAGCCATACAACAAAAAGGGATAGCAGGATATTCTTAACTGCAAGCTGCATTTCTTTTTGGACTGTTTCTCCATGGTACTGTATAAATATATTGTTAGATTTTCAGAACTGCTAAGTATTCACAGAACCCACTAGTAGAAATATCAACTGTAGGTGCTTAATATCTTTGAAAATCAGCGTTGTAACATTTTCCCCGAATTAAGACTGGAAAAAAATCTTGGAGGTCAAAAATCTTGCATGAAGTTAAATTCCCTATCATCCTGGCTGCATGAAGGATCCCCGCTTTATAATTAGAAGGAAAATGGTTTGAATGTCAGACATGAGGACATGAGTTTCTCTCAGTGTCTGATGAGCTTTCTCTCGTTCATTGATTTGTAAGCTAGTACAAAAATGAAGCACTTGTGGGAGAATACATGGTAATAATATAGCTAGTTTGGGCCCTCAGCCCCTTCTGGAAGGCCAGAGAGTGAAGGTTTGCTATGATAATCAACTCAGAAAAGGCAGAAGTGGAAGGCAAGTGATGCGCAGATCGTATGTTGACTCTGCACCTGGGTAAAATTCACTTCAAATGCTTCTAGTTTGTCCAAGCCTAACGAATGGTGATCACATCGAGGTGTGAGGGCTTCAATGCCTAGTGGTCAGGGCTGAGGCTCTTTGACATTCAATGAGGTGTGGAGTTGGTAGGGGAGCCAAGACATTCCATTGGTTTAGAGACTATCAAAGGACTGACAATCGGGAGCACCATAAGACTTCTCTTCTGGGCCACTTCTTACCACCCTCCCAATTGTCCAATGTTTGCAGACGGCGGCAAGAAAGTATAAAGGGATAAGTTCACCACTGAGCACCTCTTCGTCGCAATGCTTGGCATGACAGGGCTTTCTCACAACAGCAGCTGACTCCTCTTGTCACTGTAACCTCCACCAGGTTAGTTCCCACTCTCTTCCCTCTTCACATAATCCATGAACAGCACAAAGGGCAATTAACACCAACTGAGTTAATATGGAGAGGCAGGAATGCCTCCCTCACAGGGTCCATATGAAGCAAAACCCACTGACTCCTACAGTTACCTACATGCCTCCAGCTCCCACCCAGGACACACCATACAATCCATCGTCTATAGCCAAGCCCTTAGATACAATCGCATCTGCTCTAATCCCACTGACAGAGACCAGAAACTTCAGGATCTCTACCAAGCATTTTTAAACCTCAATTACCCACCTGGAGAAATAAAAACAAATTGAAAGAGCCAGACGAATACCCAGAAACCATCTACTTCAAGACAGACCCAGGAAAACCAACAATAGAACACCACTTGTCATCACCTATAGCCCCCAACTTAAACCCGTTCAACGCATTATCAATAAACTACAACCTATACTGGAACAGGATATTACACTGCGAGAGGCTCTGGGAGACAGACCCATAGTCTCCTATAGACAACCACCTAACCTCAGGATGATTCTTACCAACAACCGCAGGACATATCACACTAATACCAACCCTGGAACTTTCCCTTGTCCACATATTTACTCTGCTGACACCATTATTGGACCTAACCATGCCAGTTACAAGATCAAGAACACATATTCCTGTTCATCCAGAAATATAATTTATGCCATCATGTGCCTAAAGTGTCCGTCTGCTATGTACATTGGACAGACGTCTCAGACACTTCGCCAAAGAATCAATGCACACAAAACAGACATAGGACTCTCTCGCAGAGAGAAAGCTGTTGCTTGCCATTTCAGCCAGACGGATTATTCCCTCAATGACCTTAAAACATGCATATTGCTTCAAAGAGACTTTAACTCCAGACTTCAACGGGAAGCTTCAGAATTGTCATTCATGCTTAAATTTAACACTTTATGTATGGGTTTAAACAAAGACTCTAATTATCTCACCCATTACAAAGATAGCTTCCCCAATTATCACCCCTAATGTCATTACCTCACAGAAACTTTCCCCTATTATCACCCCTATGTCATTACCTCACAGAAACTAACCTTCCCCCCTCACCCCTACTCTGTTCTAAAATTTGATTTGTCAATTTCACATGCGTTCATTTTTTTGATTGTATCACTTTGGTATATATGATTGTGCCGATTTTCTTCCACATATTGATCTGAGGAAGTGGGTCTGGCCCACGAAAGCTCATCACCTAATAAACCATCTTGTTAGTCTTTAAAGTGCTACATAGTTCTGTCTTTTGTTTCCCATAGGGAGGCACTGTCAGGCCATTGTTGTTGGAGAGATCCTGCCTTCCCTGAGGAACTGCAGGTCGTTCTCTTCCCTAGTTTGCCACCAAGGGCACTAAGAAATTATTTATTTCAAAATAATAACTCCCAAAATAACTATTTTGAAATAGCATGTCCACACTGCAGGGAAGCCTCTAAATGAGTCTGAGGCAGGTTCCCTTAATGTGGACGCTCTACCTCAATTTAGAGCCCCACGAAGCACTGAGGAGTAATTACTCTGAATGACTCTGGGGAATAGTCATTTTGAAATAGCAGCAATGGAGCGTCCGCACTACCGCTATTTCCAAATAACTATTTCAAAATAAGCATTGTTCCTTGTGGAAAGCAGGAGTTATTATTTCAACACAACCAGCCTCTTATTTCGAAATAATGGGCTGGGTAGTGTGGACGCTCCTCTTGTTATTTCGAAATAACTCCCTATTGTGGACTAGGACCAAGAGAGCATTTCTGCTTCTTTACAACTCCTCCTCCAGTCCGTGTATATCTTGCATGTGTGTCAGGGCAGGGCTGGTGGAGTAAAGAGCAGTTCCCTCTCCCCTTGTTGCCCTCTAGGGGGTTTTTATACGCCATCAAAGGAGGCAGTTATAGTTATCATTTGAAAACAAATGGTGTTCAAGGCTGTCCACGTGGTTTTGTCAATGATCCTAGGCTTCTAATTATTTGGTAAAGTTTACCCTATAGTTGTTACTCATTTTTTTTTTCTGAATGTGGCCTATACTGTTATGTCTGGAAATGCCATCTTCAGATGCCTACCACAGGAACTTTGTAACACTTCCTGGAGGTTTTAAATGCAATTTGGTTGTGACTTTGGCATCCTTTTCTCATGCAGTGCTTCCAGTTTGTATTGATAACTTTCAGTAGCTGAAAAGGGAGGATAAACTTGCTGAATTTATCTTTTGATGATGGGGCAAACACAAGGCTGTCATCTTTGCCTAAGCAGCATATAACCCCTGAAGTTCACTCTCTGCCTCAAAAGAAAGTTTGGTTTGCATCCCATTTGCTGTGTGTGTTAGAGATACAGCAGTTTCCTACATATCCTTGGGAGACCTTGTTGAAATAAGATAAAGTATTTTTGGGGTCTGTTGCATTAAACTAATTGTATATGTATTACTATGTAACTTCTCTAGGTGGAAGACATAACAGATGTGAGGCTTGGGAGATCAAAGGATGATATTGATGTGCCAGACATTAATGGACTTCGGGGAGAATCCCCCATATGGGGAAGTTAATGCAAATTCCCCACCTCTGGTTATGCAAAATCCCAGCTTTTGAAGTGATGTCCTGAGGAGAGGATGATTGTCTACTGATTATGTTTCCCAGAGACAGGAAATTAAAGGCCCCAGCCATATAAAGAAGTAGCTCAACTGCTGCTCTGAGCGGTGAGTCTGAACCTATAACTAGTTGTGGGTTTTGAAGGACTGAGACTTACCAGAGCCTGAGTTTGGAGATGGGTGATCTCTGTTAAGCTTTTAACCCTGAGACTGCATCTAGCCTGCAGGCTTCTTTGGGAAGAGAGAAGAGATTTTCCAAAAAAACTTCTTCCGAAAGACAGCGTACACACTGCAAAAGCGCATTGAAAAAGCGATGTGCTTTTTCGAAAGATAGCGTCCACACTGAATGGCTGTGATTACTATGTTAGCTGTGATGGCTATGGACGGAGTGTCCACCAGGGCACCTGTGCTTTTTCCTCTTTCCTCTTCTTTCGAAAGAACTCCCTCTTCCCCGTCCACACACACCTTTTTCTGAAAAACAAAAGACAGGACTATGCAGCACTTTAAAGACTAACAAGATGGTTTATTAGGTGATGAGCTGCATAGTCTTGTCTTTTGTTTCAGCAAGACCAGACTAACATGGCTACATCTTTATTACTTTTTCTGAAAGAGCTCTTTCGAAAAAAGGCTTCTTCCTTGTAGAAAGAGGTTTACCAATGTCGGAAAACCCCCTCTGTTCTTTTGATTTTTTTTTCAAAAGAACACGATTGCAGTGTGGACGCAAGTAAAGTTTTTTTCAGAAAAATGGCCATTTTTCTGAAAAAACTCTGAAGCGTAGACATAGCCTGAGTGTGCATGCGTGTGTGCATGTGTAGGTGGGTGGGTCGGGGGATCCGAGAGGGAGGGAACTAGTGTTTTAGTATGTTTTTTTCCTGTAATGCTTTCACCTTAGTCAATGTATTTGGTTTTTTTCACCCTTAGGAAGAGCTACATAGTGACTCATAACTGCAGGCAATTGCACTGTTCACAGCTCTCAGGGGAAAATGCAAAGCACAGAGCTGCCCTGATCAGGCCATCTGGCTTGTTGGGAATATCACAAGTGGAATTAAGGAACTGTGCAGCCTGGAAAAACCATACTCGGGAGGGAGGAGGTCTCATGTTTGCAGATGAGAGGTGATGGCTGGAAACTTGTAAATGGGTGCCCCTGAGGGACCATTCCACGAGGAGTAACAGTTAATTCGAACTAAGGGGTTTATCTCGGAATCCCGCTTCTCTGCCGCGTATAGACGCGGGCAGTTACTTTGGGCTAGTCAGTTTCCAAAATGGCAACCGGCTGGGATTATGCTAATCAAGCGCAGGATATTTAAATCCCGCGCTTCATTAGCAACTTCGGCCGCCCTCATTAGCCTCCCTAGTTCGAACTAGGGGGCTAGTGTAGACGTATCCTGAGTAGCCTTTTAAAAGCCTGCATCTTCACTAATAAGGAAAAATTATTTGTCAAAGATAACAGTATCCCCAGCCAGTAGTTCTATGCACAGCACTCTGGCCTGTGCACATGACTCTTCTGCCTTTGCTATAAAGCAGTAATTAATTTTATTTTGTATTTTTGAGGTTGACATGAAAAAAAAAAAGAGGGTCAAGATGAAACAGCACCAGATGTGCTGAGCAGCACACCAAACAGAGTAGCCAGAACCAATTTGAGCAAGACTGATGCCATGACTGAGCATGGTTTCATTAGAACACTTGTTCCCAGTTGCATTCTCTTGTGATCCTTCCTGGTCCTTCTTTGTAGGAAGAACAGAGTTCCACTCACTGTTAGGTTCCATAATAAAGTGAGTCTAAACAGAAGACTGCTTCTGGCCTTAGACAATCATGGATAGATTTTAAGGCTGGCAGATGGCAACATCTGACCAATCCCTCCCCCAGCTCCCCAACCCTGCCTTATTCTTGCTGGGTTGTTTGCGCTCTGCAAGAATCTTCATTAAAAAAAAACTGTAGTATAGTAATTTCTTGTTTACATTTACCTTCATTTTTTATTTCCAGATTAATCTAAATATTTAAAAAACCCTTTCTTTCAACTTCTTTTTGTTAGTCAGTATCCTACCTGGAAAGAACCATTTTCTTTTCTGAAGGAAGCAGGAGGATGGCTGTTTATTTTTCTGACTCCTTTTCACTATCATTCCATGCATTCGTGTTTATGGCATCATACATCATCTGTGGCTACAAATACAAATCCTGGTGGATACCAGCTGCTGCTAAAGCTTTGTGACAACTTACGACTTGCCTAGAAGGTGTTACAAACACAAGTTATATTTTTTCGACTATTTCAGGATTAACATTTATCCAGAATGACCTACAGAGCAACAAAGCTTTGTAAAGATGCCACATAATTCTAAAAAGGACTAAGGAAAACTCTGGAGTCCATAGATGAGGAAATCAAGGCTTCCTTTGTCTGTTAAATATGATTTATATTGTGAAAGAATAAAAATAAAAGAGAAATAATAAATGCGGATGATTTAAGCCACTTTCAATAGCATTAGGAAAAAATCCCAGAAGCTGTTTTATGAGCAAAAATGGGTTGTAAATTTTGTATCTGAAATTTCAAAATCAAGTGATTCATCTCATGGCACATTCCTCATCAAGACATCTCTAATGCATGATCAATAAAGTTAGTTAAAAAAACCTTACTTAAAACAGATGGTGTTGAAGGGCAACAAGATGTAAAGAGAAAAGCCATTCATATAATAAAATAAGGGTCTGGCCTTCAAAGCAAACTGGGGATGAATACATATCATGTTCCCTTTAGGTTTTTAAGATGATTTAAATCTAAGTTTAATTTTAATAGGTCCAGATTCTGCCCTCACAGAAGCTGATGAGAATTAGTCAATGGAGTTACCTAGACATGAAATCAGATTGAAGTCCCATTTTCTTTTCCAAATCCATGTGAATTAACATATTTATTAGACTGTGCAATACTGCTCCAAAAGAAGTTGGTGAAACATTGAAAACTGGCCTGTGCAACGTGGCAAAAATACACAATAAGGAAGAGTACTACATTGGCAAGGAGATGGACTACGTGATCTGATAGGCTTTTTTTCCGGTTATTTTATATGATTCTATCACTAGATGGGGAACAAGCCAATAACTTTCTGCATCTGAGATTAGTATAGATCACACCTCTTTAAAATTATTGATCCTCAGGCAGTTTGAAGATTTAGTCTAATTTAAACCTGAGCAAATAGCTTTTAAGCTTAAAAATCATAGCCTACAATGTCTGCACCAGTTTGAGAATCTATCAAGTCTCACTTCTTGCCATCCTTTTTCTACTCTCTCAAATGTTTTATTTTGCCAATTCTTAAACACCTCTGATGTTGATGCCTAGTGTTAAAAAGATAATTTCACTGCAAAATTGCCTTCATTGTTAAGATTATTAAGACTAAGCACGTTAGTAGTCCCCAGATATTAATTCTTCCCCTATTGTTTAAGGCACTGCAAACAGCCCCTCCTTTCTTTGGTTTTACAGTTCGAACTTTTGTTGAGAATCATTTCTTCCACATTTTGTGAAGATGACATGAGTGAAAACCCCAAAACTCCCTTTCATTTAAATTTTCACCCAAAATATGTTTATACAGTTGAAGAAGTGTGTGACAATAGACAAGGGAACCAGAACTGCTAAGTAACTTTTTAGCTGGATGATTTAGCTGGAATACAAATGTGCTTTCTAAATTATCACACATTAAGTTCCTGTTATCCAGAATTAAGACCCCTAATACAGTTATAAAATGCATGTTTTATACTTCAAGTCCGGGATATTCAGTGCAGTTTTAGATGTCATTATACTGCCAACCTGAGATTTGCCTTGAGATAGCTTTTTTACTTAAGAATGGCCATGTTGCAACAGGCCAGTGGTCTATCTAGGCCAGTATCCTGTTTTCTCACAGTAGACAATGACAGATTCTTCAAAAGATAATGAACAAAATGGAGTAATTATTAAATAGTGCATCATCTGTCATGCAGGCTCAGTTTCTGACTGTTGGAAATATAGGGATTCCCACAGGACAAGACTGCCTCCCTGATTAAGAGCCATTGATGGTCCAGTCCTCCAGTTACTTCTTTTTTGAACCCAGTTATATACTATTGGCCTTCACAACATCCCCTGGCAATGAATCCCACAGGTTAACTGCAGTGTGTGAAGTACTTTAAAAAAACCTGCTGCCTAATAATTTCATTGGATGACCCCTGGCTCTTGTGTTATATAAACAGGTAAATAATACTTCATTATTACCATGTCCACGCCATTCATGGCTTAATAAGCTGTGTCCTATCCTTGTTTAGTCACCTGTTTTCTATGAATATGCCAAGTCTTTTTATTTTCTCCTCACCAGCAAATGTTCCCAACACATGATCATGTGTGTTGCCTATCTCTGCACCTTTTCCAGTTCTAATCCATCTTTTCTGAAATGGGGCAAGAAGGACTTCATGTAGCTTTCAAGGTGAGGCATACCATGCATTTATATAATGGCATTATGGTATTTCCTATCTTGTGATCTATCCCTTTCCTAATGGTTCCAAATAGAGTTAGCCTTTTCTGCTTTTTTGTTGTACATTGAGTGGATGTTTTCAGAGAACTATCCACAAGGACTCTAGCATACCTTTCTTTAATTCAGATTTCATAATTTTGTATGTATACTTGAAATTATATTTTCCAGTGTGCATTATTTTGCATTTACCAACACTGAATTTCATCTCCTATGCTGTCACCCACTTTTGTGAGATCCCTTTGTAATTCTTCACAGTTTGGACTTAATTAACTTGAGTAGTTTTGTATTGTCTGCAAACTGTGCCACCTCACTGTTGTTTTTTTCAAGATCATTTATGAATATGTCGAACAACACTGATCTGAGTACATATTCTTGAGAGTTCTCACTATTCACATCTCCCCACTGTGAAAATTGATGCTTTATTTCTACCTCCCCCTGCTATCTTTTTAACTAGTTATTGATCCATGAAAGGACCTTCTCTCTTATCCCATAACTGCTTACTTCGCTTACTTAGTGCCTTTGGCGATGAACCTGGTTAAAATCTTTCTGAAATTATATCCACTGGATCAGCTTTGTCCACATATTCATTGGTCCCCTCCAAGAATTCTATTGGTGAGGCAGAGTTTTCCTTTACAAAAGTGTTCAGCTGTGTGCCTGATAAGTCTTGTCTATACTGTACTTTCAACCATTTTGCTTGTACTGAAGTTAGGCTTACGGGGCTGTAATTGCCAGGATCACTAACTGAGGCATTTAAAAAAATTAGCATTACAGTAGTTACATTATCTGGAAAAACAGTTAATTTAAGCAATTAATTTTATACCTCAGGTAACAGTTCTACCATTTCAAATTTGGGGTCCCTGAGAACTCATGAGTGAATACCATCTAGTCCTGGTGATTTTTGCCAAGATGATGAGAATATACTGTTACAAGACAGGTTATACGATGCTGAAGCTGCAGGGTGTTGCTGCTGTTGTGTTCTTTTTAGTGTTCTGATGAAGGAGTCTGAAGTCAGTGCTTGAGAAGATGATTCTTTATTGAAGTTAACACCAAGCCTGTTCTAGCATGTAAGAGCTCCTAAAATCAAAACTGAAAGCTCTGTGGGTAAAATGTATCAACTCATTAGAGCTGCTAAGGGAGGAGGTACAGAGAGAGAGCTGGATCACAGCCTAGCTTTTAAAGAGACCTAATCCTCACAACTGCAGCCCTTCTTTTAAGATAATAGAAGTAATAGTCAGTTTTCAAATTAAAGCAAAGGCCACTCAATAATTTGAATTAATGGTACTTAATTATGTGCATAGAAAGGCTCTGCAGGCCAGGTATTGTTTGGGTAAGGGAAAGTGTGCATATGTGAGAGAGAATATGCTCACGCAAAAAAAAAAAAAAAAAAAAAAAAAAAAAAAAAAAAAGAAACAAAACGTGAGAAGTAGAAAGGAGGCATGGTGAAAAAGAGGATGCCATCAACAAAGCCTGGACAAAAGACAGTGTCTGGGTCTGATAGAAGCCTACAGAAAAAGATATGCATCTGGTGCTGGCTAAATGAAGTTTGGGCTATTAGCAAGAAAGAGGCTTTGTACGGTCAGTGTAAAAAACCTGGAATAAGGTGCAAGACTAGTTGTTTTGACTAGCTGCTCAGGCTAAAGAGAGCAAAAATATTGCTACCTGTTCGAAGCCATACTTTTCAATAGCTAAACTGAAGATGCAGCTAAAATTTTAAAAGACTTGTCACTATATAATGGACCTCTAGCCTCACATAGGCAGAATGAGAATTTATCACATTAAATTACCATATAAGCAAAGTATATAGTTCATATAAGTAATTAAAAAGGGAAAATATGCATTGACAGAGCAGGGATTAACAGTGTATCTGTTGTGTGTCCCCAACCCCCATTGTTCTTTACCCTGTTTTAGCGCTAATTTTGCTATCCCTTTCTCACGTACATGTGTAAGGGAGTAAGAGCTATGGGATCATGCTCTTAATTAGTTGTTTATATTCATTAGCTTTCTTTTTTACTTGGGAAATGATTGCTGTACATACTTCATTGCTTCCTTACAAAATTAATATTAATTACATTAAGATGACAAGGATTTCATACAAGAAAACAGATGGTTATTTAACATTACTTTCAAATTTTAGACTTTTGTGGTAAACAAACATGTTTAGTATTGTTGATCATTATAAACCTGATGCTAATTAATGCATACTTTGTTCCTATATTACTAAGCTTTATTACTTATAATTGTGATGGGATTAGATTTCTACAGATGGTTTGTATTTTGTATGAAGAGTATAAATTTTAGAAATTATACATCTATCAGCTTTTCCCAATAAAGTTACAACATTCCTTTTTTACACTTTTCCAAAGGGGAATCTGTTCCAATACATTGCATTAAAAAAAATCAAATAAAAATAAAAAAGGGCAATTCAACCACAAGCTTGTGGACGTGATTCCCTTCTCATAAAGAGTGCCTGGTCCAAAGCCTACTGAAATTCAGAGACTCAAACGACAGAAGAGGCCTCTGATAATCTATTCTGACCTCTTGTATGCCACAGGCCATAGACCTACCCTCAAATAATTCTTGTTTGAAATGAAAATACATAGAATCATAGAATCATAGGGCTGAAAGAGACCTCAGGAGGTCATCAAGTCCAGCCCCCTGCCCAAAGCAGAACCAAGCCCAACTAAATCATCCTAGCCAGGGCTTTGTCATGCCGAGACTTAAAAACCTCTAGGGATGGAGATTCCACCACCTCCCTAGGTAACCCATTCCAGTGCTTCACCACCCTCCTAGTGAAATAGTTTTTCTAATATCCAACCTAGACCTCCCCCACTGCAACTTGAGACCATTGCTCCTTGTTCTGCCATCCATCACTACTGAGAACAGCCTCTCTTCATTCTCTTTGGAACCTCCCTTCAGGAAGTTGAAAGCTGCTATCAAATCCCCTCTCACTCTTCTCTTCTGCAGACTGAACAAGCCCAAATCCCTCAGCCTCTCCTCATAGGTCATGTGCTCCAGCTCCCTAATCATTTTGGATGCCCTCCACTGGTCCTGCTCCAATGCGTCCACATTTTCTATAGTGGGGGGCCCAGAACTGGAATGCAATACTCCAGATGTGTCCTCACCAGAGCCGAATAAAGGGGAATAATCACTTCTCTAGATCTGCTGGCAATGCTCCTCCTAATGCAACCTAATATGCCATTCGCCTTCTTGGCTACAAGGGACACTGTTGACTCATATCCAGCTTCTCATCCACTGTAATCCCCAGGTCCTTTTCTGCAGAACTGCCTCTTAGCCAGTCGGTCCCCAACCTGTAACAATGCTTGGGATTCTTCCATCCCAAGTGCAGGACTCTGCACTTGTCGTTGTTGAACCTCATCAGATTTCTTTTGGCCCAATCTTCTAATCTGTCCAGGTCACTCTGGACACTATCCCTGCCCTCCAGCATATCTACCTCTCCCTCAACTTAGTGTCATCTGCAAACTTGCTGAGGGTGCAATCCATCTCCTCATCCAGGTCATTAATAAAGATGTTGAACAAAACTGGCCCTAGAACCGATCCTTGGGGCACTCTGCTAGAAACCGACCACCAACCTGACATCGAGCCGTTAATCTCTACCCGTTGGGCCTGACAGTCTAGCCAGCTTTCTAGCCATCTTGCAGTCCATTTATCCAATCCATACTTCCTTAACTGGCTGGCAAGAATATTGTGGGAGACCGTATCAAAAGCTTATCTAAAGTCAAGGTACAGTAAAACTCCAATAGTCCGGCATCCAATAATCCGGCACTCCTGACAGTCCGGCATCAAAATGGCAAGAGCCTAGTAAGTGAGCTTCGGCAAAAAATGAGTCACAAGGTAACAGCGGCAGCAGCTGAACTGAGCAAAAAGGGTAAAAAAGGCTTAAAAAAACTAAAACTGTATACAGTATGTACAATAAAAAGGGTTAAGAACACTTTATATACAGTATATAATGTATACAGTATATATATAACCTGCTTATAGTACCTCCTGATAGTCCGGCATATCTGATAATCCGGCACCACCTAAATCCCATAAATTCCGGATTATCGGAAGTCTACTGTATATCACCTCCACCGACTTTCCCATATTCACAGAGCCAGTTACTCATCATAGAAGCTAATCAGATTGGTCAGGCATGACTTGCCCTTGGTGAATACATGTTGACTATTCCTGATCACTTTCCCCTCTTCCAAGTGCTTCAAAATGGATTCCTTGAGGATCCCCTCCATGATTTTTCCGGGGACTGAGGTAAGGCTGACTGGTCTGTAGTTCCCTGGATTGTCCTTCTTCCCTTTTTTAAAGGTGGGCACTATATTTGCCTTTTCCCAGTCATCCGGGATCTCTCTCAATCTCCACGAGTTTTCAAAGATAATGGCCAAAGGCTCTGCAATGATGTTTGCCAACTCCCTCAGTACCCTCGGATGCATTAAATCCAGACCCATGGATGTGTGTATGTTTAGCTTTTCTAAATAGTTCCTAACTTGTTCCTTCCCCACCAAGGGCTGTCCATCTCCTTCCCAAACTGCATTGTCTAGTGCATTTGTCTGGGAGCTGATCTTGTCCGTGAAGACAGAGGCAAAGAAAGCATTGAGTACTTCAGCTTTTCCCACATCATCTGTCACTAGGGATATGTCTAGACTACATGGCTCCATCGTCGGAGCCACGTAGATGAGTTTACTAGACATAGGAAAATGAAGCAGCGATTTAAATAATCGCTGCTTCATTTACATCAAAATGGCCGCCACGGTGTGCCGATCAGCTGTTTGGCGGCACAGTGGGGCAGTCTGGATGCGCCGCGGTCGACAAGGGAAGCCTTTGTCGACCGCTCCGCTAAACCTCATTTCATGAGGCATACCCAAGTGGTCAACAAAGGCTTCCCTTGTCGACTGCGGCACATCCAGACTGCCCCGCTGTGCCGCCAAACAGCTGATCGGCACAGCGTGGCGGCCATTTTGATGTAAATGAAGCAGCGATTATTTAAATCGATGCTTCATTTTCCTATGTCTAGTAAACTCATCTACATGGCTCCGTCGACGGAGCCATGTAGTCTAGACATACCCTAGGTTACCTTCCTCATCCAGTAAGGGCCCCATATCCTCTCTGATCACCCTCTTATTGCTAACATAACATTTTAGAAGACATTCAATCTTGATTTTAAAATTGCCATAGACAGAGCATCCACCACAACCTGATAATATTTTTCCATGTTGAAGGGAACCCATTTCTTACACTTTAATGGGCTTTGGATCAGGCCCTAAATGAGGAGGCATTGGAAACAATGTATTTTGCCTGCGTAAAACTGGTTTAAACAAGAAGCATTGGGTCCAGGTTATCTTTTTTAAAAGAAGGTGCTAGAAATAGGTTAGTTGTTCATTTAAAAGACATAGAGCTTAGTTGGCCCCAATCATACAAGCACTTACACATGCCAGTATTTTTACTGTGAGTTCTTCAACACCCATGCTTGCAGTATCATTTCCCCACTTCAGAGCTCACATGGGCACATTCTAGAATGCTTTGCTCTTGGGTACATTCCCTCAGATTTTGTTCTGGGTAATATGATCTTTTTAACTGCTAACTCTTTGCTAGCAGGGAGTGTTTATAGACAGCACATCTTTATACAGATGAACTCTTCTCTCTTCCTGCTCGCCCACTTGGTTTACTTTACCATATGAAATGTTTTTAGTCAGATGTGATAAACCCAAGCTAATCCTCACACTCCCACAAAAATCTCTTGGGTTCATGAGCCTGCAAATTTACATATACTGAGGGATGATAAAAGATGAAGGAGAAGGCAATGTGCAGCTTCAACACCTGTTACTTATGGCCTGATGACATCCTTTTTCTCAGGTCAAGAAAAGATTTGGGAGACTTACTGCTTGAGATCAGGTGCTGGAATTACACTAGCTGCACTTTAGGGCTATAGCTGATCCATGCCTGTGAACGTTTTACAAATCTTAGATACTACAGGAAGCATTTTAGTATGGTGTAGTGTCCTGCTGGCTATATTATATATAAATGTTCAGAGTATGTGGTTTTTAAACTGGTTGGCAAGGCATAACAAAAATCTTGCCTGATACCAAAAGCTCTAGGAATAGTTTTCTTTGCAAGTGTCTTTTTTAGAACAGCCCTGTAGTCATTTGTAGACTGGCTAAGGGGAAAGCTAGAAAAGCATTCTCTCGTGTCATTTTATACCATTTTCCATGTGGGAGATAAAAATAATTCTTCAGCCTCCCAAATGTGTGTCATCATTGCCATTTTAAAGATTGGAACTTGGAGGTACAGGAGGTTAAGAGGCTGATCAAATCATCCGGCTCTCATTCCTGAGCCATAATCCCAAAGGTGTCCTTCCCACAATATTATATTGGCTATAGTTGGCGAGTTCTCGTTTTGGGCCAATATTTGTGCTATTTAAATATTTGACACCCATAATCTTATATTGTTGTTCTGCTTAATTCAGCAACACATCGCTGCATAGAAGAAATGATCCAGCTTTTGGCAGACATGGCAAAATAAGTCAGTTTATCAACACGGGAAAGATATGTATGTCCCTATTAATGTCCCAAGAGCAACCATCAGAGTAGACAGACACTAGAAGTAAGTCATTTTACCTATGATGATAAATTGTATAGCTTGACTACACTTTTAGTTTGCTATGAAAGAAATAACCAATATGACTCAGGTTTATTGCTAAGAGCTCACGCTATAGTAAAGGGAAAGATTCAGTATGATACCAGACTGTGGGAAACTGTCACATGTAGCATCATTACCTTCACCTCACCAAAAAGCATATTGTGAATATTAATAGGATGATTTTATAAACTATACATAATTAATATTCAACCTATTGGTTTCCCTTGTTATTTAACTCGTTCTGCTCTTTTCCTTACTTTTGTTTTCGATACTAGCACTGAAGGTACTGGCTCATGCAGACATCTCTTTAGCTTGTACTATGGGCTTGTCTAGAATCCAAGTGCCACAACTGTGCTGCAGCAGCACTTCCATGTAGACACTGCCTTCACTGACAGGAAGGGTTCTCCCATCTGTGGTAAAAGGTGGTAGATAAGTTGACCGAATAATTCTTCCATTCATCTAATGTGGTACATACAGCAAATTAGGTCAGTTTCATGCCACTTTGGGGTGTGGATTTTTTCCACCAACGTAGCTAAACCAAACTAATTTTCTAGACTAGGCATCAGACATGCCAACGTATCTTTATTTTCACAATTTTTCTACCTGCTTAAGCCAAATGCTGAGTTGTACTATTGCAGTGTATTGTGGAATGTAACTTAGCATGAGTGAACAGAACTCTGGGAAAAAACAGGCAAATTCAGCTCTTGCAGCTGCCAGACATTTGTATAATGGGGTATATAGTAACTTAATGTGTTGGCTCTCAGGCCCTGCTTGTGACTGGTTATTATATCAGAGCAACAACTCTGCTGAATTCATATTCGAAGCAAAGATAAGAGCATTCATATGAGACTTGTACTATTTTAGCAAGCTATGTAAGCAACCATACGTAATTCATATGATTAACTTTTTGTAATGTAAGTGAAGCTTTAAATGAAACTTCTACCCAAGTGTGGTGAATTATTTTGAAGAGTGGATTCAATTTGAGAAACTGGAATAAGTATTATTATTTTCTGACCATAGCGCTATGTAAATAAGGAGCAAACCAGGAATTTGGAGCAATTAATTTTCAAAGTAAAATCTTTATAAATTGTTTTGTAACTACTTACCACACTTACTCATACTATAGGTTATTCTTACTGCTAGTAGCCACACACCAGAGTTGTGATATTAACATCACCACATTGGCACGTCTCAATTTCCTTAATAGATCAACAAGCTGCATGCAGTATCCCTTAGATTAGCATTGTTAAGTGATACACCAGTTGTTGAGGTAGATCTACACTTTTCTGTAGATGCCATCTGCCAGATAACCTACTGAATATACAGTACCTACATTATCAAATGTTGCTTTGCCAGAATTGGTAGAAATATCATGGAAGATATATATATAATGAATTTAGCTACATGACTTGAAGTGTCAGTTTATCACAATTTTTGTTTCGCACCATGGGCAATATCATTTAGCTGTTTATCGGTAATAAAGTCAGGCAGATTTAATTTTTCAGTATCCTCTAGTGAATTGGTTATGGTAGTTAATACACAACTTTTAGAAGCAGTACAAATAATTTTTCTACCAATATGGTTTTCCATTGCCTTCATATTATTTACTGATATGGGTTTATTAATTTTAAACTTATTTGATTAAACATCTTAGCAGTATCATGCACATTGTACTCCATGTACCATTCAGTAACCAGGCCCTTGATACTATGAGTCATATGTTTAGAGATTCTTAAAAAAGAGCTCATGTTGCGCTGTTCCAAACAGACATTCCAGATTCAAGTAATACTGAAATGTAACAAATAATTCCATCTAGACTCTGGAGTCTCAGGAATAGTCTTGCTTAGCCATTGAGTCTCATGCACATTCCTGATAAGATGCTATTATTCTGATTAAGAAAGAAGTAAATAGTAATGATGCATTTGCTTTTACACAGTAACAACATTCAGCCATATTCCGACCAATATAACGTTAAATCACAGCTGAAGCCCCAGACGGCACTCAAAGCTGGCTGTTCCCCACCTCATCCCTTCCACCCAAGACCCTGCCCCTCCTGGGGGAGCATCACTGTCCCCCCATCTGCTCAGGAACCCAGCAAGTCTGTTGGTGCCACAGCTCTTCCCCAACCCATGCTAGTTCCTCCTCACTGGCCCTTACCCTCTGATGTCTCTGCCACTTCTCTTGTTGTTTCCTCTCTGCCTTCCTTTCCTCCTTTCCAGATCCACCTCCGTTTGATGGCTGCCTCTTCTGACTACTCGCTCCACTCATCAGCCCCTCATCTCTTTAGCAGCTTCCCTTCAGCTCAGCATTCCCTCATAGGAATGTCGAGCCAGGGCCATAACCAAGGCAGGGTGAGAGGAGCAGCCATGAAGTGGACAGAAAAAGAAATGACATGTGAAGCCCTGTGCAGTGGATCTCAGTTGGGCCACCTTTCATGGTGAGGCTCAGAAATAGAGCAACATCTCCACCCCCAACTCACCTCAGTGACCCACCCAGCCCTTCTAGTTTGTGAAAGCATGACCCAAAAATCTGGGTGGGGCATGTCACCCTGCATGTCCCTTCAGGTATCACTTATGGGTGAGGACATGACAAAAATGCAGTAGGGGGCACTGATATGCTTGCTGATACTAGGTGCTAAAATGCATACCTATAGTTCTGGTGACACATGGAGATGAGTCACACCACTACCCTTCCATCCCCAAACTTCAGAATAGAGGAAAGTCTTTTGTAGAAGAACAAGGAGACTTTTGGCAGTCTTCACCCTACTGCTCCTGGCATTAGTCAAGCCTAGCTTTTGTTCGAGTCTGGTGAAATAGAATAGGAAAACATGTGAGGACATGAAGAAAATCCATAGTTGAATAAGGCTGTGATTAAAGCAATAGAGGAGTTCAAAGGAAGAAGACTTTTATAACCAAAATTATCAATAGGTCTAAGTTAACATGAACAGTAAGCAAAAGGCCATGCCACTGCCAACATTGTGGACACTGTTTGAAACTACAGATTTAGAGCAGTAAGCTATCCATATCAGTAGTTGAAAGCATCAGTAACATAGCAGGATGGGCTATCAACAAAAGATGTTTCATCCATGAACACATATATGCTGGACAGTAAAATCTGTATTTCGGTACCTTTAACACACAGCCATGCTATACAAATAGCTGCATCGGAGAATACCCAGAATGCAAAGTATATGAGAAACCTGTGTTTGGTTCCCAAATGTGGCCACTAGATGGTACTTTAAGTGATAATACATGCATTACAATGATGCATGAGGTGCATTTACAGTCTATCTATTATTTTCATTGATCTATACTCAATTATGGTTTGTTCACAGCAGTGGCACTTTGACACATTCATGAAGGAAGATGGGAGTACAATTATAATGCTTCTCAGAGGGGAAATACTGACTACAAAAGGAAGGAAGAGAACAAACAATCAAAGAGCAGAGGATTAGCTGCAGAGGAAAGCAATGAACACTGAAGAGGGAGTATATTCAACCTTTCACCTCTGTCATACCAGTTTAAAATCTTGAATACACCAAAGCAGCATTATTAATGAAACAATAATAACTATGTTAAGGCTGAGCCATTAACCCCATTATTCTTTGGCATAGCCCTGGAGCAAAAATGTCATTGGAAGTCTCAGCACAGAGAGAATAAACCTAATAAACTCACTTTAACAGTTATAAAAAAAAAAAGAATACAAATACGGGGCATACGTCATTCCAAAAGATAATTGTTTTAGACAGCCAAAGATAATTCACAAAGGAAGAAGATATTCATTATTAGTCTGAAAATAAAATATGATATGCCAGCACTTGTATTATCTTTAGTCCCAAACTTCTGTTTTAATATGGAAAGTGTCATTCTAATATACATTAGCCTTGCTTTCTAGCATATATTAGTATTGCCTACGGGGCAAGAACCATGTTTCCTTACTTGTTTGTACGGCATCTACCACACTGTAGGAGCAATACAAATGAAAATAAAATGCAACAGGGGGTTCCCAATGTTGGTCTACTTGGTGAATTTCAGGAACGAATTCCAGGGATTCCTGTTTTATTCCAAGGAAGATGTTATAGCAGCAAAATAAGGACAACTGACTTTAAAAAGAGTAGACTTTAAAAAACAGAACTGGCAGGTAAGGTCCCAGGGGAAGAAAATCTCATGGAATAAGGAATTCAGAAAAGATGGCAGTTTCTCAAGAAGGCACAACTGCAAACTATCCTGATGCAAACAAAGGGAGAAGCCAATATGGCTCCATTAAAATCCCTTTAATGACTTGCAAAACCCAAAAAGAATCCTACAAAAAGGTCAAAATCTGGACTAATTGCTAAGGGTTACCAAAAATAGCATGACCATATGGGCACGATTTCAGAAAAGCTAAGGCACAATCAGTTATACTTAGTAAGGGACATAAAAGGCATTAAGGAGAGGTTCTTTAACCACAACAGGAACAAGAGAAAGATAAAGGAAATGATACGTCCCCTGCATAGTGACAAAAAAGAGCTAATAACATAAAGAAGGCTGAGGTGTTTAATGACTATTTTGCTTCATACTTCACTAAGAAGAAGAATGGCAACCAGATACTAAACAATTAATATTAACAACAAGGAAGAAGAAACATAAACCAGAATAAGAAAAGAACAAGTCAAAGAATATTTAAGTAAATTAGAGGTGTTCAAGTTGGCAGGAAATTCATCCTAGGGTACCTGGGTTTCAATTCAAAATATATATACATTCAAGATTCTTATATAAGTAATGCAGTTAGTATGTTAGTATACAAGTAATGCCATTAGCATATGACCAGTGGCCAGAGCCATCTGGTCTGTATTTGTTCTGTGGGTAAAAAGATTATTATTAGAGTAGTGCCTACAGACTACAACTAGAATCAAGGTCCCCTTCTACTCAGGATTGTAAACATATTACTAAAGACAGACCCTGTCAGGAAGACAAAGACTGACAAAGGATCAGAGTAGAAACAAAGACCCAGAGAAGTTATGTGACTTCCCCAAGGTAACCGAGGTCAATGACAGACCCAGGAAAAGAACACTCCAGTGCCCATTCCACTGATCTATGCTGCCTTTGAAATACACAAAGGTTAGCTTGATAAGGATGCTTCTCTCAGATCCTCTATGCTCCCAGTTCCTTAAAACAACAGGTTGTTCTCAATGGACAGCAGCAACAGCAGGATTGCATGTTAAAAACAAAATGCACATAGACCTTGAACACTTCCTTCTGCTTGTTGTTTGTGTAAGTTTGCTAATTCAGATTAAGAAAATTTCTGACATAATTGGAGCAACTTTCTGCAAAAGCTACTACTGCACAGATCAGCTAAAAAAAAATCTTTGCTGCATCTTCCACAATGACAGCAACAACTGTAGCAAAACATGTTTGTCTTTTTCCTTTGGGAGCAATAGAACATGTGGAGTCATGCAGGCTTTGTCATTTGCAGAAAGTATGGTAATTTTACCAAGACAGGACCCATATGCTTGAAGAGGAGTGGAAGACTTTTTGCATTATAACAACTGCTGTATGTTTCACGGTACAAGATAGCCTAGTGTGCTAAGAACATAAAGGAGAAGCACAATTCCACCTTTATCTATATAGCTGTGTTTCGTCTATGTCAATATTTCAAACAAATTTTTCCTCCCATGCACACAGAGAGTTTGGATTTATTTAAAGATAAGACTACAAACAATATGTGGCCAAGTTATGGGAGATGGGGGGAGAGAGGGAGGAGGAGAGGGAATAATTCTAATTCTATTATTACTATAAAATTAGATTCACTAAGTGAGCAACAAAACAGCTTTGATGATACCTTATTAATTACCAAGAAACAAAAAAGTCAGCTCCTATTAAGCAATCAAACCCTGGAGGATTATTTAAAACCTTAAGTTACTATTTATAAAGTTGCACCACTCCCAAGAGATGAGAAAAATTACTCAACAGGTCAGTCAATGTTTCAGACTTTACCCAAATACAAACTTATATTCAATTCTTAACTAAACTAAGATTTATTTTCCAAAAGAATTACTCTGATTAAATACATACAGATATGACTAAAGCTATGTCAGTTTCATAGTACAGCTAAACTGCTGAGGAGCTGCAAAAAAATCCTTCAGAATCAATTCCCTAGGTTATAGTCCAAAAAGACAACCCATCTAGAGTTTGTTCAAATTCTTCCATGAGAATTAGCAGGGTAATACAGACCAGAGCTGGAGACCTGTCTCATGACTCAAGCTCTCCTAATCATGTTAAACAAATCTGAGATAAGAGGCTTGAGTCTTTGAATTTTTCAGAGATCTCTGGCAGACTACTATAGCTTCTTGACAATAGTCAATAGTAGGTATTGACTGGATGAAGAATAGATAATATACATTGTGCCTTTAAAGTCAGTTTCCTATGTACATGGATGTAATTAGTTGCATTGATTACCATAAGGTAATAATTCAATTGAGTAGTTCATATGTAGTTTATCACAAATTCCAATCAGAAATAAAGACAATGATATTATTACACCACATTTCATCTAAACACTAATCTTTCCTTTTGATCTCTGAATCAATAGAATATAGTAACAGACAGGAACTGAAGATTAGCATCTACAAGCTAATCTGGTTACATCTAACAAGATATAGCTAAATAAAGACACACAATAAATATATTCTAATTTTCTAACAATACAAGTCTACATTTCAAAGTTCAGGTTTATCTAACATGACTTTGTTAGCTATTTATAAGGAATGGCCCTAATTAGCATGAATAGACTTTTCTAATATGCCTTTAAAGGCTGCATTTGGGTCAGTTAGCCTTCTAGTTGGTTAATCCTTCTGGCTCAGTGTCACACAGTATGAAACACGCAGGGACATTTTGGGGACAGGAAAGGAGGCAGGAATAGATTGAAACTCTGGAACATCGGTAATTCATATAAAAAGGGACTTGAATTATAATGACCTTTTGCAAAACCTAAACAGTGTGTTCTAGGTTCTCACTACTCTGAAACCTGAGATATATGGTCACCTCAGCTGAAGTGTATTGGATGAAATGAACATAACTATCTATGCCAGATGCACTTTGGATTCATAGCTTATATAAATATGATCTAACTTTTCCCTTACTGATTTCTGAATCTCCATCTGAAATAATAATCTTTTCTCTTTCCAACGATTTACAACCTACTCCTAAGAGTTCCAAAATACACCAAGATAAGCTCAAATACATATACAAGCATGCACAATGTACAGTATTCACACAGTAGAAACACATAGAAGATCATGCGGAACACAAGGGTCATAATTAAACAACATACAATTGCCATAAGAGCAAATAAAAGCAAACCCCAAAAGCTTTTATAAGGGGAGCACCAACATTGCAAAGGTACATATGACTGCAATGATGAGGGAACCTCAAAAATATTACATTTCAGGGAGTAGACTGGCTAATTATCTAAACTAGAACCAAAACAACTGAGCTCATAGTGGTCTCCCACAAATTCCATGGGCATCATTTCTGACAGAACACCCTTTTTCTTCTAAAGAAGAGCATGTCTCCCCCCCCACTTTCTCTTTAAGGGGAGATGGCAGGTCCATTGCCCTTTCAAAGCCTTTCAGGACCTGACAATCGCTATCAACAATAGAGACATTTTTTTTCAAATTATCCATTATGTTGATTAAACCAGGCAATAGGAGGCAAGCAACTTTTTAAAAAAAGTTGAAAAACAGACTTTTTACTGCATTTCATTTGTCAGATCTGGGGGGGGGGGGGAATCTACAAGAAACATTAAAAACTGAAGAGTCAAGCAAAGCACTAATATCAATAAACCCAAAGATCTTACTTTCAGATTTGACTTCTTCACCTGAAAATTATTTATAAGACTTGACTCAGGATTCACCATACCTGCAATCATTAGCATGTATAGTGAAAGCTTTGTTATCCAGCACTCTGTTAACTGGAAAACTTTGTTAACTGGCATTGTCCCCTGCCACAACACTGCTGCGTCTTCAGGCGCATATGCCTGACTTCTGCCTGTCCAGCCAGCTGTGGTGGGGCTTCTGACAGCTGGCACTGCTGGCTGACATCATCAACAGGCATCTCCTTCCCCCTCAGCTTGCCTCAAGCTGCTGGGAGCCAGATCTGCCAGTAGGAGGCAACCCCCATTCTCCATGAGTGTCAGATAACAGAGCTTTACTGTACAAGCAATGCTTACCACTTGCCCACCCATGGACTAATGCAAATACACAGTAATTAATTGTTGCTATTTTAGTGCTCAAAACAACTTTATTTAAGGTTGTTTTCTCTTTTTTTGAATCTTTCATGACCTTGTGAGCCCACCCCTAGAGAAGGAGACTATCGTGGATTAATGCAGCAGAGTCACACCAAGATATGCTACTGGTGCCCATAATCGTTGCTTGGCCTAGAGTGTTAACTGCCAGTAACATCATCCGCAGCCTGTGAGTGGCTGGCCTCTTGGAGGTACAAAACAGCTCCTGACTGCAAGACTTTAAGGATGCCAAGTCCTCTTATGGTGCTGGTTCCCTCTTCCCCTTAGCACACTTGGTCACAATTTCCTCCTCCTGTCTCAATTTGCTGCCGAATGCCACCTAAGCACCTGAGGTGTCCATGGAGGTCTTCGGAATGGAGGTGGGGTTACCGCCAAGTATATAATCCAGCCCTTTGTGGTAGCCGAAGGTCATGGGTGCAGCATAAACTGGACGTACACCATTTCAAAATTCCATTTTTAAAGCAAAAGGGGGATAAAATAAGGAATCCCCAAGAGTACTTTAAAGAGAACAGGTGGGTGAAATAATATCTTTTGTTGGGCCAACTTCTGTTGGTGAGAGAAGCATGCTTTCAATCTACAGAGAAGCTCTTTTTTGGGCCTGGCAAAGGTATTCAGAGTATCACAGCTAACTACTTGTACAAAGTGGAACAATTGTTAGTATAAGAGGACAACATATTGATAGGGACCATTCAAGGTCAGTTAGCATTTCTGCACTGATACGAAAAGGTTACTTGGTATTTTAGGGGAGGAAAAATTTAAAACTTCCACTTGTCCTCTAGTCTCTTCCTTTCCCACTTTAGCCGATACCCTGATCTTCTCCTATTAGCCTCTCTTTAACCACCCCTCTCTTCCACTTCTGCCCTTCCCAAACAACAAGGGTGCCATTTTCGGAGGTTGGGGTGGGGCAGCAGCCGTTTGCTCTGGGACGCAGCTAGCTTTTCATCCTGTTCCCTGGATGCTAAGGAAGTGAAGGTAAAGTGCTTGCATTCTGTGCATGCCTCTCAGATCTGCTGCTGCCCCCTTGACCTCCCAAAATGGTACCCTTGCCAAACAACATAATGGGTAAAAAGATTTTGTTTTTCAATGATGAAATATTAGCTGTGCTCTTTTGGTAGCTGGCATGTGTGAAGAGGAGCTCAGATAAAACCAGTCAATCATAGTGTAAATTTAGATAATCCA
Organism: Rafetus swinhoei; assembly: GCA_019425775.1. Classification (NCBI taxonomy): domain Eukaryota; kingdom Metazoa; phylum Chordata; order Testudines; family Trionychidae; genus Rafetus; species Rafetus swinhoei. The sequence goes on from CM033449.1 coordinate 119,346,263, forward strand.
CATGCCTTTCTGTACACTAATTGTGAAGGCTCCATTAAACAAAAAATTGTTAAAGTAAGAAGTTACCTTATAACAGGTTAGAAAAATATTATGCATCCATTCATAATCAATGATGAACTGCTTGTCCTTTATCTCGGTGTGCTTCCCAGCAGGAGGTACAATCTGATAAAAATACCAGCAAAATGTCAGCTCCCACTGAGATACACAAGCTCCATTCACTGAATGGTGCTACAGAAACAGTGTCAGCTATTTCTAACATCAACTTAAAAATTAATGTTTTAATAAAATGTCTATTGTTATCCAGTAAATATATATTTAAGGTTTAACAGTATTATGATCTCTGAGTTTACTTTAAAAGTCTCTGGCAATGGGGTTATTCTACTACTTACCCTAGGAGAATTTATCATGAATTAACAGTTGAACACTATTCAGACTAAGTTTTCCTCTTCTTATTTTCATCCGACTACTTCTACATATCCACTTTTAAGAATAATTTACTCTAACAGAAAGGTGTAGTCATAGAGGAGTGCAAAGCTATTTTGCCATTCCAAATGCACCATGGTGAAAGTTTTTTTAAACACAGCAAGTTTTTAATAATTTTAAAGTACAAGATATTTTGTGGTTACCCAATGGGCTCAGTTGGGAGGATTGTGTAACCATTTTTCACACCATTTGCTGAAACTTTTCTGTGTCAAAATGTGAAAGGAAATTTGCAAAAAGATTGACAAGGAAGTTTTTTCTTTTCCTGAGAGCAAAATTGACAAAAAGCAGCCAAAATTTGCACGTTTGCTTTTTCACAAAACCTTCTCACAAATCCCTAATGTATTTAATTAATTGATTATATTTTTAAACATTATTAATGGTGTTAATACTCCGCAGGCCTTCCACATTTGACACATTAGCCCATTGTATCATGCCTTTGTGCAGCCTAGAATAAACATTGCACATACACTAAGGCTATGTCTACACTGGCGCGATCTTGCGCCAGAAATATGCAAATGAGGTTAAGCGTGGAATATCGCCAAGCCTCATTTGCATATCTAATGAGCTGCCATTTTTGCGGAAGAGGCTCTTGTGCAAGAAGGAGCATCTACACTGCCCCTTCTTGCACAAGAAAAACCCTCTTGCACAATGCCGTTACGCTGATTATTTTCAGGAATAACAGCATTGCGCAAGAGGGTTTTTCTTGTGCAAGAAGGGGCAGTATAGACGCTCCTTCTTGTGCAAGAGCCTCTTCCGCAAAAATGGCGGCTCATTAGATATGCAAATGAGGCTCGGCGATATTCCACGCTTAGCCTCATTTGCATATTTCTGGCGCAAGATCGCGCCAGTGTAGACAAAGCCTAGGAGTGAATTTATTTTGCCTGAAATCCCACCTTTCAGTCATTAGGGACTGCAGTTCAGAACCTTGAGACAGCTGAATTGCTCCTCTTCCTCTTGTCTCTTGATGGTTAGCATTGCCGCATGCAGATTTCCTACTGGGCCTCAGCCTGGTAAGGTAGGAAGAAAAGTAGAGGCAATGGGGAAAGGCAAGATTCTGACAACTTCACATAGGCTTGGAAGAATTAGATTTGTTGATAAACATCAATTTCACCATGCACCCCTAAACAAAAAGGAAATATTTCCCTTGATAATCAAAATTTATAGAAGGCAAAGTATAAAAAATGCTGCTTGAGAACTTAGATCATCATTAAGTAATTACTGTACCACATAACTCATTGAAACTGTGAAAATTTAAATAGAAAAAAGTGTGAAAATAAATAATGCTTTCTGTCTAAAGACTATAAAATAAGTTGAACTCAGTTAGGGGTACAAAAAAAAAAGCAGTTGACACAGAATTAAGATGATCAGCATCATGAAAAGAGAAAAAAAGAAAGAGCATGAGATGTTAACTGAACCAGAAGTGGTAGAACCGAGAGTGATATGGCCAAGGCAGATAATGGTTCATTTTACTTGCACAAATTTTGCATCAGAAGACAACCGCTTTTTAATGCCATTTTAAAGCCCAAACTTAGTATCTGGGGCTGAATTGTCTTTATAGCTTTTGAGCAAAGGTGGTTACAGTAAACCTGGCTGAGCAGTTATAAACAGAGCAACACTATTGGATGCCACTATAATAAAACTGCAACACTCCTCTGGAGTTGAAACAAAACCTCATGTCTGTTACTCGATAAATTTCTAAGAGATAGGTTCAATAAAAATATAACTAGTTTCCGCACTGCAGAATCTCATAAGGCTGCAAAAGCTGTATATATTTTATTGAATCCTGCCTGAAGCACAGATTTGTAAATGAGAAATTATCTGCTCTTGAAATCCTACAGGAAGATATCATTTTATTCTTGAAAGCCCATTGACTAAGATTTTTTCCCCTTGCTGGACCTAAAAAGCAGACTAAGACAAGGAAAATGTCATTTGTACATAATTATTTTTATAATCACTCAAACTCCACAAAGTTGACAAAGACACAGCATTTCAAAGCTGCATCTTTGCAATGCTAAGAGATTCTGCAAACATAGCACGGAGCCAGACATTTTTTAATGTTCTTGCTATGATTTTAAGTGCCTTAGATTATTGCATGCAACACTCATTTGTTACATCTTTCTCTCTATCTCCCTGAAAGAATTCCATGTTCTTAGCAGTCTCAAGTGTAAGAACAGTGAAGAGATTGGTTCAGCTTTCTGTAGCTCAGTGGTTGCTTTAGAAGCAGTGAATAAAGTTCACTGAGAAAAGCAGGTGGCTTAACACTATAAGAAACACAAATCAGTTCAGAATAACTTGGCTAGAAATGTTATAAAACATTATATAATAAGTTTGATAGTATAAATAGGTAACATATTGATAGGGTCTATTCGAGGCAAAGTGCCAATTAACATCTCTTCAGTCATACATAAAAGGTAACTTGGCATTTTAGGGAAGGAACAGTTTAAAACTTCCACTTGTCCTCTAGCCTCTTCCTCGCTCACCTTAGTGAATACTCTTATCGTCTATTATCCCCTCTTTAAGTATGATAAGAAAGAGAGATGAAATGTGGATGTGTCCTTTTCATTGACCCAGACTAGCTTCTAGAGCAGAGAACTCATGCTTTTCATAAGACTAGAAAGAAACAATGAGTAAAGTCTCACATTTAGTGCTGGAGCCATTGACTGTTGTATATTCCCTTTCATTATGCCCAGCCTTGGGTAATGGAATTCAAAAACAGTCAGACTGGTGGCTCCCTGAGGAAATGCCACTTCATTTCCATTATCTTCCATTGTTACATGCAGTGTTCCATTTCCACATGGATATGCTACATTGTTCCAGCCATCAAAGGCAATGCTATTGATTGATGTTTGAGGGGTTGTTTGTTTGGTTTTTTTTACAGAGGAAAGTACTTGCATGAAGCTAATATAAAAAAAGATCAAATACTTTTGAAGAAAAAAGATGTACACAGTAGTGCACATTATATTTATACTGAAAAGCAATGAAACTCAGAGAAAATCCCCCCAATTAGGCATAAACATAGTTCAGGAAGAAAAATTGTCAAGGTGCGAATCTAGTTCACTTTGCCAAAGCCACTGAAGACTCCTTGACAGTATAACTAGCGCTATTCCATTTCCATTGCACATTGTGAAGGTATGCAGGCTGGGTGCAGCACCACAAATTTGCTCCTAATCACATTATCACTACTACTCCTAACTTTCTGCTAAGCTGGAAAAGGCTGTCCAGTTACATACATACACACACACACAGTAGAGTTAGGGACTTATTGTAGAACATTAATCATTGCCACTAACATGGCCTCTCTTTATAGATTCCAAGTGAAGTGCCAAATCCTGTCTCTGTGGAAATGGTAGCAACTGAATGCCAAGTGAGGCCCCACACCCACAGAGCCTTAATAAGATCCTGAGTACAGTGACATCTGCCCAATTCTTACCCAACCAGGGAAGGCTGAACCTGCACCTGAATTCTGGTTGGCCTTTTGTTCTGAGCAGGGGTACATTGCCTATCTTCTCTTGAGGGAGGTTTGTGAGAAGTAAGTGGAAGCTGTTGTGCTATGAAAAAATGTTGAAGCAAATGTATGAATCACCCCAATGAGAAAAGTTTTAATGGGTCAAATTCTGTAGCCTACACTGTGCTCTTTTTCACACTCTGGAAAAGGAGTGTGAAAGCACAAAAGGAGCAAATCATAGAATCACAGAGCTGGAAGAGACGTCAGGAAGTCATCAAGTCCAGCCCCCCGCCCAAGGCAGGATCAGTCCCAACTAAATCAACCCAGCCAAGGCTTTGTCAAGCCGAGACTTTAAAATCTCTAGGGATGGAGATTCTACCACTTCCCTAGGTAACCCATTCCAGTACTTCACCACCCTCCTAGTGAAATAGTTTTTCCTAATGTCCAACCTAGACCTCTCCCACTGTAACTTGAGACCATTGCTCCTTGTTCTGCTGTACTGAGAACAGCCCCTCTCCATCCTCTTTGGAACCTCCCTTCAGGAAGTTGGAAGGCTGCTATCAAATCCCCCTCACTCTTCTCTTCTGCAGACTAAATAAGCCCAAATCCCTCAGCCTCTCCTCGCAGGTCATGTGCTCCAGCCCCCTAATCATTTTGGTTGCCCTCCACGGGACCCTTTCCAATGCGTCCACATCCTTTCTGTGATGGGGGCCCAGTAAAGGTCAGGTAAAAGGGTGGATCTGGATTCTCCATCCAAATTTAATTTACTGCTATTTCTCTTCCTCCCATAAGAAGATGGGAATGGAGCCCAGAAAAGGAGCTTAACACTGCTCATTTGGGAACAGATAATTGGCTATAGCCTACATGTTTATCTCTGGTCAACTTTTCAAGGGCCTGCTAGAAAGGGGCATATTTCATGGTATGATATATGTGGTTGGAAGGAAGAAGGCAGCTACTGGTGATTCTGCAATGGCAGAGCAGGTCAAAATGTAGCCTATGAGACTGGCTGGGACAATGTCTATAAAAGTAGGTAGTGTTTTGATTTTGATGGTGGAAGTGGACGAATTTCTCACCAGCTCTAGGGAGGCTGGCACTACAGTATGAAATTTCTGGCTGTATCAAATTTGTCAACAAAAAAACCAACCCAAAACAAAACAGCCTGACAATTTGGGCTCAGCTCATTTCTTCTGATTAAAAAAGAAGTCATGTGGTTTAAAAGTTAAGTAAAAATAAGAGTCTTGTGTAATCACATGACTTGGGGTGCTGGAGATTTAAGTCAATGCGAAATATCAGAAGACTGACTCAAAGTCACATAAGTGGATGACACTGCCCTGACCTGTCATAAATCTCTCTCTCATTTATCTCCAGATAGTTGCTGACAGAAGTTATCTGTGTGCATTATATGAAGGCATAAGAATGGTGCTAAAATTTTATATACTTACAATGTGAATGAATTAGGTTGCCCTGGGAACTATAACTTTGATTAAATGCAATGCAGCAGGATAATGTAAAGTAATTCTTTTAGATAGTTAATGATGAATACTTAACATTGAATTTTCTTACTTTTGTTAGTTTGTTTTAGGCATTTTAATGTTCTTTTCATTAAGATTATGAGTTAAATAAGTTTACACATGATATCCAGAAGAAGTAAATAATTTTTTTTTTTCTGACAAAGTATATATCTTTTTAATGTCACTTATTGAAATAGCTACTGGCTATGTTATGTGGCAGCAATACTGATATCAAACTATAAGAGTGCTTCATAACATTATATATTCAGTGAATATAGCTTTTTATACATAACCAAAAAAACTTCAGTCCATTTGAAATCAAGAGTTCTTAAACCAACTACACTAATGTTCAGGGCCAAATTTTCTGGATCACACCACAGCTCCTATTGTTACACTTATGATCAGATTCCTAAAAGACTCCAATACCCCATCAGTTGAGCTTTCCTAAGTGTTGGGCTCTATCGCTGGCTGGTGAACCCTTGAAACACAGGCCCATTGGAATGCACTCAAGCCACAAATATTGATTGTAATGCAATGGTTAATGGTGCATAGTTAAGGCTAAAATCACTTCCTGTTTACAGTCTGACTGTTCTAAGTGCTCTAGAATCTGTACAATTAATTGGATTGCCTTGAAATTTGATGTGCCTTAGGGGAGAGTGGGATATGGCCAGGAATCCATACATGGGAAACCATTCCAGCTCTCTGAGCAGGGTGGGGAGAGGGGAAACAGCCTTTCTTGAAACTGACACATTCCAGCCAAGGTAATTTGCTCACAGGTAGATATCAAAGCAGAGCTCAGATCATCACACCAATATCTCAGAGGCTCTAGGATCACCACAGCAGAGCGCGTGGCAACTACCTGCCCTATGGGGTGGGAAAGCAAATTAAAACATAACTTGAAAGATACTTTATTCTCCAGGTATGAATAAACACATGAGTCTTAATATGTCCCTAAATGATTACACTGAACATAGGTGCACAGAAGAGTTAACAGGATGTTTAGCTTTCAAAGCATCATGCTAGCTGAATAATTCATGGGGATAAGCAGGAATCTTTTAAATTTCACCCCCTACAGCCAGTGTTAGTTTGAATCTTGCCTTAAAAGTGGAAGGCATACTGATCAAGTCTGCCTGTCAGGGTGTGTATATATTCATATTTAATTTAGGGAAAATATAATCAAAGTATTTTTATAAAAAAATGTTACACAGGAATGCTTGCTGGTAGGGAAGAGACATTTCAGGGCATGGAGGGACAGAGTTGAGAGTGGTTTAGGGCCCCAAGAAAGGGGATAAAATAGATATTAGAGGCGGTGAGAAGGGTCGGGTAGAGTTAGGTGAGAGGAAGAGATACAGAAATGGGACACAGGTGTAGGGAGGAGGGGTTTAGCTTTAAAAGGAATGGGGGAAACTTTTGGGATAGGGGGAGCCTATACAGGAAGGATGGGCTCCACTTAAACCATAATGGATCCAGACTGCTGGCACTTAACATTAAAAAGGTCGCAGAGCGGTTTTTAAACTAAGAGATGGGGGAAAGCCGATTGGTGCAGAGGAGCATGTGGATTGGACAGAGATGTCTCTTAGAGGACAGTCTATTGATAGAGATTCTCTAGGTTTTAGTCAGGAGGAGAGGATGGAAGAGGATAAAGTATGGGCCAGATCAGATGAAAAACATTCACATAAAAAAGAATCTGACACATCAGAAAAGGGCAGACAAACAAACAGTGACAAGTTTTTAAAGTGCTTGTACACAAATGCTAGAAATCTAAAAAGTAAGATGGGTGAACTAGAGTGCCTCGTGTTAAAGGAGGATACTGATATAATAGGCATCACAGGAACCTGGTGGAGTGAGGACAATTAATGGGACACAATCATTCCGGGGTACAAAATATATCAGAAGGACAGAACAGGTCGTGCGGGTGGGCCTTTCTTTATGTGAAAGAAAATTTAGAATCAAATGAAGTAAAAATCTTAAATGAATCAACATGTTCCACAGAATCGCTATAGATAGTAATTCCCTGCTGCAATATGAATATAACAGTAGGGATCTATTATCGACCACCTGACCAGGACAGTAATAGTGACTATGAAATGCTAAGGGAGATTAGAGAGGCTATCAAAATAAAGAACTCAATAATAGTGGGGGATTTCAACTACCCCCCATATTGACTGGGTACACGTCACCTCAGGACGAGATGCAGAGACAAAATTTCTTGATACCTTAAATGACTGCTTCTTGGAGCAGCTGGTACAGGAACCCACAAGGGGAGAGGCAATTCTCGATTTAGTCCTGAGTGGCGTGCAGGATGTGGTACAAGAGGTAACTATAACAGGACCGCTTGGAAATAGTGACCATAATATAATAACATTTAACATTCCTGTGATGGGAAGAACACCTCAGCAGCCCAACACTGTGGCATTTAATTTAAAAAAGGGGAACTATGCAAAAATGAGGAGGTTAGTTAAGCAGAAATTAAAAGGTACAGTGAGTAAAGTAAAATCCCTGCAAGCTGCATGGACACTTTTCAAAGACACCATAATAGAGGCCCCACTTAAATGTATACCCCAAATTAAAAAACATAGTAGAAGAACTAAAAAAGAGCCACCGTGGCTTAACAACCATGTAAAAGAAGCAGAAACAAAAAACAGGACTATGTAGCACTTTAAAGAGTAACAAGATGGTTTATTAGGTGATGAGCTTTCGTGGGCCAGACCCACTTCCTCAGATCAAATAGTGGAAGAAAATTGTCACAACCATATATACCAAAGGATACAATTTAAAAAAATGAACACATATGAAAAGGACAAATCAAATTTCAGAACAGAAGGGGGATGGGGAGTAAATGTCTATGAGCTAATGATATTAGAGGTGATAATTGGGGAAGCTATCTTTGTAATGGGTAAGATAATAAAAGAAGCAGTGAGAGATAAAAAGTAGAAGTCAAATCCTAGTGAGGTAAATAGAAAGGAGCATAAACACTGCCAAATTAAGTGTAAAAATGTAATAAGAAAAGCCAAAAAGGAGTTTGAAGAACAGCTAGCCAAAAACTCAAAAGGTAATTACAAAATGTTTTTTAAGTGCAGCAGAAGCAGGAAGCCTACTAAACAACCAGTGGAGCCCCTGGATGATCGACATACAAAAGGATCACTTAACGACGATAAAGTCATTGCAGAGAAACTAAATGAATTCTTTGCTTCAGTCTTCATGGATGAGGATGTTAGGGAGATTCCCAAACCTGACCCGTCCTTTGTAGGTGAAAAATCTGAGGACTTGTCACAGATTGAAGCGTCATTAGAGGAGGTTTTGGAATTAATTGATAAATTTAACAGTAACAAGTCACCAGGACCAGATGGCATTCACCCAAGAGTTCTGACAGAACTCAAATGTGAAATTGCAGAACTATTACCTATGGTTTGTAACCTATCCTTTAAATCAGCTTCTGTACCCAATGACTGGAAGATAGCTAATGTAACACCAATATTTAAAAAGGGCTCTAGAGGCGATCCTGGCAATTACAGACCGGTAAGTCTAACATCAGTACCGGGCAAATTAGATGAAACAATAGTAAAGAATAAAATTGTCAGACACATAGAAGAACATAATTAGTTGGGCAAAAGTCAATATGGTTTCTGTAAAGGAAATAATGTCTTACTAATCTAGGGCTACGTCTATACTGTAGGCTTCTTGCGCGCAAGAACTGTTTTGCGCAAGAGTTCTTGTGCAAAGGTTCTTGCGCAAGAGTGCGTCCATGTGCTTTTGCGCAAGAGCGTCCATGGCAGTGTGGATGCTCTCTTGTGCAAGAAAGCTCTGATGGCCATTTTAGCCGTAGGAGTTTCTTGCGCAAGAAATCCATGTTGCCTATCCACACTGCCTTCTTGAGAAAGAGCTCTTGTGCAAAAAGGCTTATTCCTCGTGGGGAGGGGAATAACTCTTCCACAAGAAGCCCTCTTTTCCGACGTTGTGCTGTAAATTTACTTGCGCAAGAACGCGCGTGCAGTGTAGACACTCTGCAAGTTTTTGCGCAAGAACGACCATTCTTGCGCAAAAAGCCTGCAGTGTAGACGTAGCCTTAGAGCTCTTTGAAGGGGTCAACAAACATGTGGACAAGGGGGATCCAGTAGATATAGTGTACTTAGATTTCCAGAAAGCCTTTGACAAGGTCTCTCACCAAAGGCTCTTACGTAAATTAAGTTGTCATGGGATAAGAGGGAAGATCCTTTCATGGACTGAGAAATGGTTAAAAAACAGGAAACAAAGGGTAGAAATAAATGGTAAATTTTCAGAATGGAGAGGGGTAACTAGTGGTGTTCCCCAAGGGTCAGTCCTAGGACCATTCCTATTCAATTTATTCATAAATGATCTGGAGAAAGGGGTAAATAGTGAGGTGGCAAAGTTTGCAGACGATACTAAACTGCTCAAGGTAGTTAAGATCAAAGCAGACTGTGAAGAACTTCAAAAAAAAATCTCACCAAACTAAGTGACTGGGCAACAAAATGGCAAATGAAATTTAATGTGGATAAATGTAAAGTAATGCACATTGGAAAAAATAACCCCACTTATACATATAATAAGATGGGAGCTAATTTAGCCACAACTAATGAGGAAAGAGATCTTGGAGTCATCGTGGATAGTTCTCTGAAGACGTCCACACAGTGTGCAGCGGCAGTCAAAAAAAGCAAACAGGATGTTAGGAATCATTAAAAAAAGGGATAGAGAATAAGACGGAGAATATCTTATTGCCCTGATATAAATCCATGGTACGCCCACATCTTGAATACTGTGTACAGATGTGGTCTCCTCATCTCAAAAAAGATATACTGGCATTAGAAAAGATTCAGAGAAGGGCAACTAAAATGATTAGGGGTTTGGAACGGGTCCCATATGAGGAGAGATTAAAAAGACTGGGACTTTTCAGCTTGGAAAAGAGGAGACTAAGGAAGGATATGATAGATGTATATAAAATCATGAGTGGAGTGGAGAAAATGAATAAGGAAAAGTTATTTACTTGTTCCCATAATATAAGAACTAGGGGCCACCAAATGAAACTAATGGGTAGCAGGTTTAAAATAAATTAAAGGAAGTTCTTCTTCATACAGCACATAGTCAATCTGTGGAACTCCTTGCCTGAGAAGGTTGTGAAGGCTAGGACTATAACAGGGTTTAAAAGAGAACTAGATAAATTCATGGAGGTTAAGTCCATAAATGGCTATTAGCCAGTATGGGTAAGGAAAGGTGTCCCTAGCCTCTATTTGTCAAAGGGTGGAGATGGATGGCAGGAGAGAGATCACTTGCTCATTACCTGTTCGATTCACTCCCTCTAGGACACCTGGAATTGGCCACTGTTGGCAGACAGTGTACTGGGCTGGATGGACATTTGGTCTGACCCAGTATGGCCATTCTTATGTTCTTATGTGAATGGCAGAGGGCCTGGGGGACAATAGGGACCGTCAGAAAGGGGCACTGGAACAATTTGTGTGTTAGGAGGTGCTGAGACACGTTAAACCAAACTGCAAACCTTGTACATAATAGAAACCACTTCAAGCCAGGTGGAGAGCAGCAGCAGCCTAATTCCAGCACCTATGTACATGTACCAGGATCTAGAAGTATCTGACCCTTTCCTTTACCCTGCTATGTGGAGAAAGTGGAATCCCTCCCATCTGCATACATAGCATCTGTTATGAAGTGCTACAGTAGCACAGCCAAGCTGCTGAAACTTTAAGTGTAGACAAATTCCCAGCACAGTATCCTAAGCAGATACTAGATCTGGTTGGAAAATGCAGAATATGACTAGTGAACCTGAATTCAGGCATTTCTTAACCTTTAAGTGCATTGCAAAGGTCAGTATGCCTGTTCACTGTTACTTTATTTCCATATCCTTGTTAAAATAATCTTTGTTGTGGTGCATAGGTATCAAGAACTGGATGCAGCATCCAGTCTCAGATTTTGCACTTGGTGCAGGTACAAATGCTATAGTTATACACCAGTGACTAAAACCCAAATGGAGACAAGGAGTTCTGAGACCAGAATCTTTTGTTACTAGAAGTGATGCATAAAAGCAGGAAGAACTAGCTTTCAATTCTCAGTACCGTCAGTAAGCAGGGCCGGCTTTAGGAAGTGCGGGGCCCAATTCGAACCACTTTGGCGGGGCCCCTCCACCTCCCCAACCAGGATTTTTTGTTGAGCAAGAAAAAAAAAAAAACACACACCAGAAGTAGATCTAATCAAAATGTAGTTGAACATTTAAAAAAAAAAATGCCATCCTTTATTATGCAAAATTTTACACAAAATTAAATCAGTTGCCTTAAGTGTAGGTCAAATATTTTCAATTGCAAACTATCCAATTTTTTCAATAAAGTTTAAAGTTTGATTTTTAAAAAGTTACCAGAGGGTGTTGCAGTTTTCTGTTACATTGATTTACTTTTTAAATAGCAAAAATTGAGTCTTTGTTAAGAAAGTGTCAGTTCTGTGGTCAAATTCCAGGCCTTAGTGATTTCAGCACCAATGATTTCACTAGGTAATATGGTACCTCACCACCATTGCCTCCTTTGCACTGCTCTTCAACACACTGCCTGCATGTTGAGACCAAGATCAGTCTAGACAAGATTTTATCAATGATTTTTGCTCAAGCGATCACTGAGACAAGACAAGGACTCTCAATTGATTCTAGTCAGCTCTGCCTTTAAACACTGGATGTAAAGTGTCAGATATAATTGAGGACTCCCAAATAGACTCTACACCACCAGAAATAAAACTGGTTTCCATCTTTTGTGACTTTCAGTTAGATGTGACTCAATATCCTCTGCTTAGTGTTCAAGTTATGGTAGACCCTAAGCCAGGTCATATTAAGTTCAGGTCTTTTAATCATACAATATGGATAATAACATTTCATTCTCCCAGCTCCAAGTCTTAAGTGAATTTCAACCCAAAAGAGCCAGAGATGATCACCTTGACACAGCAAGTGTGTCTACTGATCTCTGTGGCAAAGTAAGTTGTCTATATAAATAAGGTCTGCTCGTGAAGCCTTTTCCTACAGTTGATTAACAGATGGCAGTAGATAGCTCATTCAGACCACTGGCTGATAATAGTTAGTCACCCTGACCAGTCATTAACCATAGTCATAGACTCACCCTACTCTCCATTGTCTCTATGATTTTCTGATGACCTGTGACAAAAAAGGAGGGTGGAAAGGGAAACTGAAGGGAGAGACCTCTCTAAATTCAACAATCAAAGAGCAGTATTGCCAAACCAAAAATCACAAGGAACGTCTACACAAAGTTATGAGAATGGTCTACAAATCATAAGATATTTTAAAAATAAAACATGTTGGATTTTTAATGGCCTTTTGTTTGAGTATTTAGGGTTCATGTTTTAAAGCTTTCCTCCTTAGCTGTAAGGCTCAGAAGTATAGAGAACTTTTTTTAAATGAAAGCTGAGATTCCTACATAATCAACTGACTCCAGGCCTTTAGAAAAACACCAAATGTTTTGAGACTCATGGTAAAACAATGGAGGAATTCTTGTGAGCCCATGCTTTGCCCACAGTATAAATAAAAACAACAACAATATCTTCTCCACTAAACATCCTAATGAGATACTGCAAATGGTGAACTGAATTCAACAGCTCCTGATATGAACAGGTATCAACCTAGTTTTTCATATCTGAAATGAATATGAATCATTTCAGGTTTGATAATATATGATAATATGATATATGAATCATATATGATAATATGAAATCTTTCCACTCTCAAGTCAGCATATTCACAAAGCACCTATAATTTTGATCCATTTTATATTATTTTTCTCCCAGGGGCAACTGACCCCTCTGGCCCCCTCACTACGCCACTGCCCCGCCCCCTGCAGATCTATCATCTTATGCATGTGCAAGATCTATGAGAGCTGTCCCATGAATCTGCAGTTAGTGTCTGTGGCGCCTGCTTCTGGGTGGTGTCTCAATGCTGCCACATTCACCTCCAAAGAGGGGGCTTCCTAAAGCATGCCCTTGCTGCTGACCCCCAAGGCATCCACAGGTCCAGTCTCCTTTCAATAGGCCCACTTCCCAGGGCTCATTGATCTTGGATCTGGCTTCCATCCCCTCTCCAACCCCCATCAGAACTACTGTGCCCTCCTGGCTTAGGAAAAGAATAAACAGGAGGATTGGAAATTAACCCACCCAGTCTCACGTCCCCTAGGCAGGGAATGAGCCTACCTTAGGCCCCAGCTGGAGTATCATGTCCAGTTCTGGGCGCCACATTTCAGGAAATGTGGAGAAACTGGAGAAAGTCCAGAGAAGATCAACACAAATGATGAAAGGTCTAGAGAACATGAGATATGAGGCAAGGCTGAAGAAACTGGCCTTGTTTACCTTGGAAAAGAGAAGACTGAAAAGGGACATGAGAGCAGCTTTCAAGTATCTAAAAGAGTATCATATCTGCTTGGCTTCTGAGGTTAGGATGAGAAGCAATGGGCTTAAATTGCAGCAAGGGAGGATTAGGTTGGACATTAGGAAAAACTTCCTGCCTGTCAGGGTGGTTAAACACTGGAATAAATTGCCTAGTGAGATTGTGGAATCTCCATCACTGGAGATATTTAAGACCAGGTTAGACAGACACCTGTCAGGGATGAGCTAGGGCAACTCAACTTTGGAAGCCCCAGGGGCCACACTGATGCTTACAGAACATGCTGAGGGCCTCAACTTAAGTGTGATTGCATATGCAAGCAAATATATACAAATAGCTTCTCTCACACTGGCAGGCATGAATACAAAGATTAAGGCAAGACTACACAACACACAGGCCCCATTTAAGTCAGTTCTGCTGATATTAATAAAATGCAATATTTACCCGATTTCTACCCATGTGACAGCACTTTTCATGAGCAATGACAGTCCAAGAATTTAACTACTAAAACGCATCTACAGAAGATCATTACACTGACTACTTTTTTGTTTTGGCTCCCACTCGCCGGCCACGTGTTGATCCCCACATAAACCCAAACTGCAACGCGGGGCGCAAACAAACTGGCCGTGGGCAGCATACCAAGTTATTAATAAATATTTTTAAACCTTTACCTTTTCTCTCTGCTGCCATGTCTCCTCTCCTTGCTTCATCATCTCCCCTGGTGCCTGCTGCCCCCCAACCCCACACCCTCCTCTGCTGTCCTGACTCCTGCCCTTCTCACTGACCTCTGCCCTCCTGCGACCTGCCCCCCTCCACCAGCCGTTCTCTCCCCCCTGTGCCCACTCCTCCAGTAGCCCCACTCTGCTCATGTGAGCTACCCCTCTTCATCCCCTCTTCTAACACCTCCCTTGCCTCTTTCCTCCGGTGCTGGTCCCTCCTGCAGGTGTCTGCCCTTCTGCTTCACCCCAAAATCCCACCTGCACCTTCCCTTAGCCCTGCACCCTCCTGGTGCCTCCCCTTCTCTTACTGCCCCTGCCCCTTTGCCCTCTTTTTCCCTGATGCCCACCCCTCACCACCCTCTGCCCCCGTTCTCCTCCTGCCCCTCTGTGCCCTCACACATGCCTTGCTCCATCTCCACCTTTCTCATGCCCACCCCTTCTTTCAAGCCTTCTCCCAGCACCTCCCCTCTAGCCCCAATGCCCCTCTCCTCTCCTCTCCCAGCATCACCTGTCCCTCTCCCACTGACACCTCCCCTCCTGCCCTTGGCCCCTGGCATTTGTCTCTCCTGCACCCCTGTCTCTTGGTGCCTTCCTCTCCCCCGCCCAAGCCCCTTGTCCTTCCACCCCTCCCCTCCGCCCCTCTGCCTCCGCCCAAGCCCCTTCCCCTACCCTCACCCCACCCCGCCTAAGCCCAAGCCCCTTCCCTTCCCCCTGCCCCGCCGCCACCGCCACCACACAAGCCCATTCCCTACCTTCTGCCTTCCTGGTTGCGGTTGCGGGGCCTGCACTCAGGCCCCGGAGGCCGAAGCCAGAGCCAGCGAGGCCCTGCAACGTGGCCTCCCAGGACTTTTAAAATCCCGGGCCGTGACGTGACGTCACGGCCCGGGCGTCCTCCCCGCCCACGTGCAACGCCGCATATGGGCAGCAGCAGGCGGCGAGAAGGAGCCGCGCACGGTAGGGGCCGAGGGGGACGCTCTGGGGGCGGGGTGGGAGGACGCGCGGGGGGCCGGCAGGGGGGGCCAGAGCTGGGGGAGAGACCCAGCTCCACATATTGGTGGAGCACGGCCCCTGGCTCTGTAACAAGCCGGCACTTCCGGGTTCAGGGGTGCGGGGCCCCCTTAGGCGCGGGGCCCGATTCGACCGAATTGGTTGAATCGGCCTAAGGCCGGCCCTGTCAGTAAGGATAACTATTGAGTTGTAAACTGAGCAAATCTCAAGCAGAAAGTATACCTGGAACTTTACAACACCGTTCTTAGTCACTTTTCAAAGTGGAACCACATTTTAAGTGGTGTTTACCCACATGTTAATTATGTGTGACTCTCTATGTCAGGCTACTAATAATAGAGTTGCCAAAGTGAAATTAAAGCACAAAATAAAGATCAAATAAAGATTAAAGAGTGAATCTCATTTTCATTCTTGTCTCTTTAATCAGGAGAGTATTTTATGTCACTAAGTCTTTTCAGAATATTTTTAAACATGACATTTCACCATTCTGAGAAAGCTTCTAATTAAAGACAATCAACTGTCCACTGAGTTATTTCCAATTAGAAGAGTATTATGGTACTGATTCTGCCAACACTTAGTCAAACATGCAGTCCCATTGCCATTGACTGAGCATGCACAGGACTCCTTTTCAAACTGAGTCCCGATTCTTTACTGCCTTGCATGTGGTGTAATTATTTCTACATGTGTAAATGGGTATAAATTATTTTCCATGTGAGAGAAGTGAAGAATTCTGACTCATAAGATTTTGCACAGGTTGAAGTGACTGCCAAATATTTAGGTTCACTTTGTACTGGCTGCAGGTAGATATTTTGCTTTTAGTGTGTGTGCGTGCGTGCGTGTGTGCATTCATGCACACATGAACAGACGCACAGGCAAAAGGGGGCAATTTTGAAGCAGCATGTACAACTGGTCAAAAATAGTTTCAGCAGAAAGTTTTCCATTGAAGAGCGGCTGTTTGAATGAAATAGATTTCTCAAAATGTGAATCAAATATTTGATTTTTTAAAATGTAGCTCATCCCATTTTTTTTATCCAGTGGAAAACAAGGAAGTGGTAGGTGGGGAACGTCATGAAGCACACCACTCACCATTTGTCAGGTACCATCTCCAGGTCGCTCAGGGGATTAGCTCTCAAGGTCAATGCTGCCTTCCACACTGTCACACAGTCCCTCTCTCAGGTCTGCAACTCCTCTCTCACTACAAGAATCACAATGTTCCCTTCATGACTAAGATCTCCAGCTAGGTCATTCAGTGTTTCCCACCTTCCAAGGCATAATCCTTTCATTATCTGTCACTCCTGAGCAACCCAAATGGTGTTTCCAGTCCTTACCCTCCCAGTCTATGCCACACCTTCACTGACAGACAGCCCACCCACTGCTACTGGTTCCAGTCCAGGATTCCACACCCTTTCTTCCCTTCTTCCCTGGACTGCTTCCTACAACTCCTGGTTCCCCTTCTGGCTCTGGATTTACCAATTCCGGACCTTCCTCCCTCTTTCAAGGAAGTGACTGCAGCCTACACACATCCGCAGCCTCCAAATCCTCCTCCTCCTCCTCCTCCTCTTTCTATGGAGCAGCTGCCCTTTCCCAGCAGCAGCCTTTGTCTGACACCAGCCTCCTAGTTTTATAGGCACCACCTGTTCCTGCACAGATTAATCTTTTTCCAATCAATTCCCTGTTCTCTGGCTCTCCTTCCAGGTGCAGCCTATAGAGTTAATAGGCCTACCAGGCCACCTTATGCACGTGCAGTCCTGTGAGGGGTGGACACTACATTACAGGGATAAATATTTTCTTCTTTTTCACCATGGAAAAAGAAAGGAAAAGAGGGACCGGAATGGGGAGGTTAAGGGGCAAGAGAAACAGGAAACATGATTCCCATACTTTTTCCATGAGAAGAGAAAGCAAATAAACAAAACCAAAATTGAAACCAGCCAAAAATGAAAAATAAAAATGAAAAATTTCAGATGAAACTAGTATTTTTCATTACATTAAATTTTTTTGTTGAATACCATTTTTAAGCAGCCATACAATTATATAGTTTTGTTATGAAAGATGAATAGGCATCGGTGTAACATTGTGATAGGGCCTTATATCCAATCATTGCTGGGTCCCTAGTCTGGTGCATAAGGAAAGGTTGTTATTTATCTGTTACTCCCTTCTTGCAACCAGGAGCGGCTCGAGGAGAGCTGCCAGCAACTGGCGCCCGAGGCGGAATGCGCAATCGGCGCCCACGCCTCTTTAGCCCTCAATGCCGTGTTAAACGCGGCGCCCTAGGCAACTGCCAAGGTTGCCTACATCCATGGGCCGCCCCTGCTTGCAATAGTTTTTCCAAGCAACAGCAAGCAAGGCACTTCTAGCAAAGTGAAACAAGAGTCCAGCATCAAGACTACCTTCCCTCTGGCAACAATAGTTCATGCAATCCCTGGCCCAACCAAGCTCCTTTCATGGAGTGAGAGCTAGAAGCTCCCGCCCCTTCCCCTGAACACAGGTGGCTTCTTCCTTTTTAACAGCTCCAGTCCTGACACCAGTGGTAGATATAAAAGGATGGGGCTGATGGAGCCCACAGAAGCACCTTAATCCTTTCCAGGCCAGAGCTGGATTTGTATGCCCATCATTTTATTTAACGTTGTTCTCCATACAGGCTTTTTTCTTCTGATACTCGGTTTCACCGTTTTGCATTGTTATATAGTCAGAGTTCTTAATAACACTAATTATTTCTATGATACAAAATTTTGTTATGAATCCACAAAGGATACAAGAGTTCTGTGCTGTACGGTGGCTGGATTCTTCCTGCTCACACCAGTCTAAATCTAATATAACTGTAATAGTAGCTGGGCCCAATGCTCATCTGCACTACAGCCCATTTGAACCACAATGAAAGTAAAAGAGAGCTCAAAGCAATTTAAATTCGAATCAGAATGACTTCCGTGCAGTTACTACAGATTTAAGCAAGTTTAAGCAAAATTAAAATCTGGTACTAGGTCTTTATAGGCCTGTCTTAGGACATGGTTCACACGTATATCAAGACTGCTCCACACAACACTGTCAATATAAGGTACCAGTAGTGTAAATGAGAATCAGGCAAATTCAGTCTGTTCCCATAATGCCAGTAGCAGATCCATATAACTGTTTTCTTTTGGGTACTCTTAATTCGTTGGACCACTTGTACTCAGGACATGAGTACATGAGGAAATTATTTCAAAATAATTCATTTTGAAATAATAACTCCTGAAATAATAATTTTGAAATAGCGTGTCCACACTACAGTAAAGCCTCAAAATTAGTCTGAGGCAGGCTCCCTTAATGTGGACACGTTTCCTTGATTTAGAGCCCCAGGAAGCACTGGGGAGTAATTACTTTGAATGACTCTGGGGAGTAGTTATTTCAAAATAGCAGTAGTGGAGCATCCATACTATCGCTATTTTGAAATAACTATTTTAAAATAAGTGTTATTCCTTGTGGAAAGCAGGAGTTATTATTTTGAAATAACCAGCCCCTTATTTTGAAATAATGGGCTTGATAGTGTGGATGCTCGGCCTGTTATTTCGAAATAAGGGGAGTTATTTCGAAATAACTGCCTAGTGTAGACCAGGGCTTAGCTGAGAGATTAAAGACAGGTTGAAATGGGCTTTACTTCATTTCAGAAGAACTTAAATACCTTCTCTGGGTCTGTCTAAATTAGGATTTTTATTTAAGTCAAACCATCACCAACATGAATTCAGTTTCTCCAGTGAAAAGCATTGTATCAATTTAATCTTCACTGCTCCAAGCTGGGTTAACTGACGTAGCGTTTAAAAGAGTGTCTGGAGCAGCAGACCAGTGACATGTAGGTATACTAGTGTAGTTGAGCAATTATTGGCAAAAACAGAGACAGGGTCTCTGAGTTTCTGCCAACCCTACAGGATTCATACTCTTATTAAATCTTCTTCTTCTGGACTTAGAAGTTCATTTCAACTGCTTTCCAGTTCTTAACACAGCTGCACCAATTTACACTAGCTGATGATCTTGCTTGAAGTTAAACTCATTTTGGTGAATACACTCATATTTTTCCTAGAGCTATAGTTTCAGGCTTATTTGCTGTGTGTACACTTGGCTTCCTATGCCACCATACCACAGCAGCGCTGAATGGGGAACTACACAAAAATGAGTAAGCTAGTTAAATGGAAATTAAAAGGAACAAGAGTAACATGTATGGAAAATGTTTTTTAAAAACACCATAATAGAGGCTCAAGCTACATTTGAGGTAAGCAAATACAGTCACAGAGTCAAAAATGCCATTTTAGATAAACAAAGTAAAAGAAACAGTTTACAGGAAGATGTTTTTTAAAATTTGGAAATCAAATACAACTGAGAAAAATAGAAAAGAATAAACTTTGGCAAGTCAAGTGTAAAAGTATAATTAGATAGCCAAAAAATAATTTAAAGACTAACTTCCAAAAGCTCTATCTTTAAGCACATCAGAAACAGGAAACCTGCCAACAATCAGTGAGGTCAGTGTGGGCACATCTACACAGCAGGCCTAAGCCGAAATAAGCTACACAAATTGAGCTACGTCAATTGTGTAGCTTAAGTTGAAATAGCTTATTTCGACTTTTGGCACTATCTATACAGCAGGAAGTCCACAAAATTTCCTTTACTCCTCTGATTTCCCTTACTCCTTGTACAATGAGGGTTACAGGAGTCAGTGTAAGAAGTCCTCCATCTCAACATTATTGTGACATGTCAAAATAACTGCTTGTAGCATAGACGCGGACTTGTTATTTTGTTATGCTGTCTAGACATAACCTGGATGATTAAGTTCCTAAAGAGAACTCAAGGAAGACAAGGCTGATGAAGAGAAACTAAATAATTTTTTGCATTAGTCTACCCTGCAGAACAAGGGAGGAAGAGCCCGACACCTAAATCATTATTTTTATGTCACAGATCTGTGGGAAATCATGCCTCACCAAAACTTCTTTGAGTGGGGATCAACAGAATTTGAAAAAGGGTGATCCAGAGGTGATAGTGTTCTTAGATTTTTAAAAGTCTTTGACAAGGTCCTTCACCAAAGGCTATTAAGCAAATAAGTAGTCAAGGGATAAGAAGGAAAGTCCTGTCATGAATTAGTAACTAGATGAAATCTAGGAAGCAGAGGGCCGGAATAACTGGCCAGTTTTCACAGTGGAGAGGTGCACAGCGTGGGTGCATCTACACAGCACCCTTACCTCGAAATAAGTTACACAATTTGTGTTACAAATCTTATTTTGAAATAGCTTATTTTGAAATTTGGAGCTGTCTACACAGTGCCACATTTTGAAATAAGGCGCTATTCCGAAATGTCCCTTAACACTTGTCCAATGAGGTTTACAGGGATGTCTGAATAGTGAGCCCGTTATGTTTCACAGAATATCTATTTCGGGACATGCTGGGGAGACGTAGCCTGGGAGCCCCCAAGGATATGTACTCAGAGCAGTGCATTTCAACATATTTATAATGGAGCTGCAAAAAGAGGTAAACAGTGAGGTGGCAAAATTTGCAGGCAATACAAATGCACTCAAGATAGTTAAGTTCAAATCACACTGGAAAAAACTACAGTGGGATCTCACAAAACTGGATGACTGGGCAACAAAACTGCAGATGTAATTCAATATTGATAAATGCAAAATAATGCACACTGGAAAAAGTAACACCATTATACATACCAAATTATGGGGGCTAAATTTGCTGTTACTGCTCAAGAAAGAAATCTTGGAGTCACTGTGGCTAGTACACCTGACAACATCCACTCAACGTTCAACATCCACTCAACATCCACTCAAGTGGCGGTCAAAAAAAGCTAACAGATTTTTGGAAATCATTAGAAAAAGAATAGAAAACAAGACAGAAAATATCATGTTACCTGCATATAAACAGGTACACCCCCATCTTGAAAGCTGATCTGATAGTCCTATTTCAATAACGATATATTGGAATTGGAAAAAGTACCAAAGGTCAAGAAAAAATTATTAGGGGCATGGAACACCTTCCATTGGAATGGGAAAACGTACAAAAAAGGTCAAGAAAAAATTATTAGGGGCATGGCATGGAACACCTTCCAAAAGAGGAGAGATGAATAAGACTTGGATTTTTTTTTTAGATTGAGAAATAGATTATTGGGGGGGGGGTACATGATAAGAGGTCTATAAAACCATGATTAGTGTGGAGAAAGTAAATAAGGATATGGTATTTACTTCCTCTCATAACATAAGAACTAGGGATCACCTAATGAAATTAATAAGCATCAGGTTTAAAATAAGGATGTTAACAAGCAATTAATTTACTAGTTGAGTAGTTGATGGAATTTCCATCGACTACTGAACTAGTTGATAGGCACTTCCGAGTTCCGCCTTTGAAATGTACAAGAGTCCCAGCTGGGGCTCTTGTGTATTTCAAAGTTGGAACGCTGCGTGGAGCTCAGGGGCAGTAGTACGTCCTGCTGACTCCGGGCTCCACCTGGGTGCTTCCGCTTTGATGTGCACAAGAGCCCCAGCAGGCGCTCTTGTGCATTTCAAAGTGGAAGCACTCGCATGGAGCCTGGGGTCAGCGGGGGACTCAGAGTCCCGCGTTGGCCCCAGGTTCCATGATGCGCTTCCTCTTTGAAATGCACAAGAGCCCCCGCTGGGGACTCCTGTACATTTCAAAGCTGGCATGCCAAATGGAGCCCGGTGTCAGCTGGGGAATCCACCCGGCTCCACCTGGCATTTCAAAGCAGCAGCAGCACACTGAGCCCGGGGTCAGCCCTCAGGCTCCATGCGGCACTGCCACTTTGAAACGCCACTTCCCTAGGTAACCCATTCCTGTGCTTCACCACCTTCCTAGTGAAATAGTTTTTCTTACTATCCAACCTAGACTTACCCCACTGCATCTTGCTACTGTGGTAATGGAACTTTTGTGAGACACAGTATGGCAATTCTTGTGTTCTTAATGTTTCAGAGTAAATAATTTCTCTCACATAATTGCTTTTCCTGTGTCCTTGTTCCACACCATACCTTAGCAATTTCAGAAGGCTGCACAAGTGCATGAAATCATAGTAATCATATCTCTATTAAATGTAATCCTAGAGGGAATTCATCAGGGGTGTTCAGAAATTAAATAATCCACAAGGTGGCTTATGAAGCTGTTTACTGGCCAGATGAATGAAAGCATTAAACAGATGATGAGAAAATCGCATGAAGTTTAAAATACGATTACAAGCAATGAAAGGAGGAAGTGATAGTAGAAATGCTGCCTGAATATCCACAATGGAAAAAGGTAATCAATCATATTTGTTTCATTTCACTTGAAAGGATATATGTTAAAATTATGTTTGGCATCCATCTACCAGCACTCTGGTAGAGCAAAGTGATCAGAAAGATGCCCTAACAGACAGCTGAGAATTTTCATGATGTAAAACTACTCTTAACTGGTGCTCTGTCCCCCTCTACACACCTTTCCCATGCAGCATCTGATGTGATATTTGGGATAGGGCGTGGCTGTATCAAAGTGATCCCTGGCAACATTTTTCAAGGACAAGTGCAGAGTCCTGCACGTGGGATGGAAGAATCCTAAGCATTGTTACAGGCTGAGGAATTACTGGCTAAGTAGCAGTTCAGCAGAAAAGGACCTGGGGATTACAGTGGATGAGAAGCTGGATATGAGTCAACAGTGTGCCCTTGTAGGCAAGAAGGCTAATGGCATATTAGGGTGCATTAGGAGAAGCATTTCCAGCAGATCTAGAGATGTTATCATTCCCCTTTATTTATCATTAGTGGGGACACATCTGGAGTATTGCATCCTGTTTTGGGACCCCCACTATAGAAAGAATGTGGATGCATTGGAGAAGATCCAGCGAGGGGCAACCAAAATTATTAGGGGGCCGGAGCACATGACCTATAAGGAGAGGTTGAGGGATTTGGGCTTATTTAGTCTGCAGAAAAGAAGAGTGAGGGGGCCTTTGACTTCTTGAAGGGAGGTTCCAGAGAAGATGGAGCGAGGCTGTTCTCAGTGGTGATAGATGGCAGAACAAGGAGCAATGGTCTTAAGTTATAGTGGGGGAGGTCTAGGCTGCAGGACCGGCTCTAGGTTTTTTGCCGCCCCAAGCAGAAAATTTTTTGGCCGCCCCCCTTTTTTTGTTGGCTTTTATACGTTTGCACTTTGCAATGTTTTTGTTTGGTTGGTGTTTTTGCTGGTGCCTAGAGCCAGCCCTAGTCCGGGGGGAGGGAAGGAATGCTGCTCTGGCTACCCCTCCCCCCCCGACACTCCTCGGCCTTCTGGTCCCCGTCAGCTGTGCTGCCCGCCCCCTCAACCCGAGCACTCCTCAGCCCCGGTGGGACCCAGCCAGGAACTTCTTCTTGTAGAGAAACAGCCTCCCCCCATCTAAAGTACCAACTTTCCCCCCGCTCGGCTGCAGCACCTCCCTTCTGCACCCTGCTACACTCCACTGCGTCCCTGCTCTCAGCCCTGCTGGGCATTCTCCGCAGGCTGCAGAGCGTGGAGACAAGAGGAGGAAAAGGGGGATTTATTTGCTGGATCGAAAGGGATCGACCAAGGACCTGAGTGTGCAGGGAAGGGGAGAGGGAGGGGGGACAAAGCAAAGGCTAAAAACGCTACTTGGGGCATGACGATCTCTCTCTAACAGCCACAGGCATCGCATTTCACCCTCTCCCATAAAAACCTGCTGGGAGAAAAAAAAGGGGAGGAGGGTAAAGCAGAGCAAGTGAAAGCTGTAAGTAAGGATAGTCCGCAGCTTTCCCCATGAAACCTTACAAAGGCAGGGCAGGAAAATAAAGAATCGTTAGGGGGAAAAATAGAGCCTGGAGCAATGTCTCCTGCAAACGGAGATCACAGCCTTGGAACAGATCTGGGGCTGCAAAACGCATGCCACAAACACGCAGCCACTGCATGCCACAAGCAGCAGGAACAATTGCGCGCCCTGTGCTTAACTGCAAACGCAGCAGGATGCCCGCCCTGTCCTGCACTCACTACTCCTCTGCAGGTGCATCCCACCTTCTTACCTGATCTATATTTCAGTCAGAAACCTATTGCTATATACTTTATAAAAAGAGGCTGGAAAGAGAATGGAGACTGTGACTGATCCTGCCAATGTTAAGCATGGCTGCTCTCTACTTAATAGCACCCACCTATACGACGAAGGCCTAGGGGATATGTTGCAATGATTTGATATTCGATTTGGACTGTAAACTAAGCAAACATTCAAGGGCCACTCTGAAACTCTGGAATGCACACTTGCTGGTTAGTTTACTTCCATGCTCTGAGCAAAAATCTCTTACTAATCCTCTCTTTGCACTGATCATGCTGATTTGCTAGACTTCTCTCAACATACTTTCCTTATGTATGTTGGCTGGTAATAGCCCCATGAAATCTGACATTGCAGCAGGTTGCCACCATACAACACATGATCTGGGAGGCTCCACTGTCATTAAAAATCACAACAAACAGTCGATTTTCTGTTATTTATACATTATTAGCACATGTACCTGACATTTCTCAGGTCCTTAATGGTAGCAATGGGGTCCTTTTTTTTGGAAATTAAAAGGAAACTTAATGTGCTTTATTTAAACGATTGGGTTCATGTCAGGGATTGGGGTGCAAGAGGCAGGGCAGGAAGTTGGATGTGTGGGGAGCTCGAGCAAAGAATGGAGGGGGGTTGGTGGGGAGCTCAGCATAGGAGGTAGGGGGCTTAGAGCAGGCGCTGGGAGGTTGTGGGGGGCTTACCAGGGCTGCCCATGGCAGTTAGGGTGGCACTGCTCTGACAGAGGCTCCTCCCAGGAAGCTGGAGTTGCACTCCCCAGCTAGCGACTCCTCCTGGGGTATCTATTCTGCGTGTGGGGAAAGGGCTAGACAGCAGTTCCCAGCCTCTGCTCAGGGGGAGGCATCTCCATGGGGATCTAGGCTGTGTTGCCCAGCCCAGGGAATGGTTGTAAAGGGGCTGCAGAAGTGAAGCCAGTGAGTAGGGGCTCCTTCCTCCACCACTATTTGGGACAGAGGTCCACTTATCTAGTCTGGGGGCTGGCAAAGTGGAGCCCCATTTCCAGTTGGCCAGACTCCTGCTGGTGTCACTGCCTCCTGTGGCTACTCTGCAGTATGGCAGTCCCCCTGCGCTTGCTGCCCCCAGTGGTCACTCTGCAGTATAGCTGTCCTTCCAATCAACTCCCTCACTTTCCATGGTACGGGAAACAATCCCATTCCAGGCACTTCCCATTAGAAGGAGAAAGTCATTTGTGCCAAGTATTACTTTCACACAATCCTGTTTATTTACAAAGAATATACTTACTGTTTCCTGGAATGCAGGCCAAGTTAATGAGTGCTTCCCTGTGCTCTTTCCTCCAAACTGCTTTCACAAGCCATTCAGAGTATTCAGATCTGGGTTAGGCTCAGCTTTAATTCAGCTATATGACAATGTTATATATTTGAAAACTCTTTATACACTAGCGAGGTTTAGCCATTTATATGATCAAGCTAAAACAAGGCACCTTCCAAATTCAGGTTTTCTTTGTTTATAACTTAAACTAGGGGGTGGCCAAATTAGCTCTAAAAAGTACCTCTACAGACAAGATGGGTGAACTGATACATTTTATTAGACCATATACCAGTGGCGAGAGACAGATGCTTTCTTATTCTCGCCAACAGCCACTAAAAGGCATTACGTTACCTACCTTGTCACTCTACTATGCTGGGACTGACATGGCTACAACACTGTATACAATATTGTGTAATTATGTAATTTAATTAGGCCACACTTTCCTAATTATATCTTTGTAGTTGAAAATTTGTTTGTTAATATTTATACACAAAATAGCTTAGATCAGTGTATCTTTTGGGTATTGAGTGGGGACCAATCTTGCTTCTTCTAGTTCCTTGCCAACTTGCTGTCTGAATTGTAAGAGAGTTGAGAACAAGCAAGTCTGAGGACATAAAGACGTCAGGATGGTCTTTGTCGTGCCAAAGATCTGGTTAGCTGTTGTACCTGAACTCAGAGCTGTCATGCTTTATTCAGATCCTGATATAACATTTTATGCCAATTTTAGGTGAAAACTGCAGGGAATAGGAGAAGTTAATTGAGGGTATGGGGAGTACAGGATCAGAGACAGCTGAGTAGCTAGTTGGATATTCTGGCTTCATGAGGGGGAAAGACAGGAGGCTTGAAGCATGTAGGGTAGCTGAAAGGGATGGGAGCTTAGGGGGAAATATGGGGAACAGCCAAGTTTTCTGAGGGTATCAAGGGGCATTGTGAAAGTTGAGGCCTGATGTGTGGGGAAGCTGGGTGTTTAATGGGAGGAGGGAAGCCTGGAGTCTCCAATGCCTTTTGTCCCTGTCATTGCTCGCTTGCTCACTCCATCTGCTCTTTTCCCAGTTGGGTGCAGCAGATAAAACAGGGAACCAGAAGCTGCTTGGCTGCCCAGCCAGTGGATATCACAGTGGCCTCTGGCTACCTTGAGCTGCAGTTGCAGGTTATTGATATAGCCCAGATGGAATGCATGACACCTCACCTGGGCTGCAGAACACATTAAGAGAATTGGCCACCTGAGGGGCCAGACACTTGGTAGTTTCATATAAAACAATCCCTTTGGTTTGGGACCTGATGTCAAGGCTAGGTCATGAGAACCTAGTGACCAGAGCCACAGTCAGGAGTCAAGAACCATTTGGAATGTGATACCAGGAGATCAAAAGCAGGAAGCAAACTTAGGATCAGAAGCACAAGTCAGTAACCAGAGTCAGGCTGTAGTCAGGAAACCAGGGAATCAGATGTAGGAGACAAATTGGAGATTAGAACCACAAGTCAGAGGTCAGGAGCCAAGTCAGATCAACATGCCAGGGAACTAGGAAGGCACAAAGCACACAAAGCAAAGCCAGAGGGATACCAATTATTCAGACAGCTCTCCTTTGCTATTTCTGTGTAAATAAGGCCAGGAGCAAATCAGCTCCTCTAGGATTCAGGGGTAGAGACTCAAACTGGGGCTGAGCTTCATGGTCCTGGGTCAGCACTCGTCAGTGGGCTGCCAAGTGGACGGCTGAAGCATGGCTGCTCCTGTGAATGCAGTTTGAGGCCAATAGGTCATGAAGTTTCCAGCTCATGCCTCTATGCCTTGAGTTAAGGGAGTAGCTCCTCCAGCTGAGTGCTATAGTAGACTTTCATTTCCTGTGTGAAATGGCCACTTGAGAGGGTTGCATAAGACATAATCAACAGTGCAGGTAAGTCTGTATATCCTGTGAAGTAAGCCTCCCATCCTGGGTCAACAGACCCAGGGTAGTGGGACTCATGCTACCCTGCTAAATACAGCTATGTAGATGTAACAGCTTAAGCTCTGAAGCCTAGAGAGGAGGGTGGATCTCAGGTCTATAAAAGACTCTGATTACTGTGTTATATTTGAATAAAAGAATCAATGAATGCAAATAACTGTTGCTTTGATGCATAGAAAAAACACATTGCCCAGATTGTGTGTAACATGTCCAAAATAGGTTACAAAGTAATATTTCAGTGTGAGAAACTGCCAGGTTAGATGTTAAAGAATTGGAACTAATTTATTCCCCTGAGACAAAATTCACACAGATAGATAGATCACTGTTCTAAGTTGGTGAGAGGAAATAAAGTAGGTTAGTAATGGCCTCTGTGAAATGAAAGGAAATTTTTATTTTAACCCATATCTTTTTATTAGTGATGCTGTTCATTGATCTCGCTCTCTTTGGTGTTCATGCAGAATAGGACCTGTCTCTTTTCTCTATGGGTTATTAATAAGCATGAAGTTTTTCCCAGATTAAAACTTGATTTCTCTGATGTCCTAGGATTAAGTTTGTTTGTTTGTTTAATGAGTTCTTTTGTGGATAGGAGCTAGGGGAAAAAGCAGCTGTCAGTTATGTTTTAGAACTTGGTTTTGGCAGACTTTTATTTTGTAAGCATTGCAGTCAGAACTGTCCAAGAACCGATAGCCCAAGGTCAAACCACAGTCCTCTTTAGAAAGTAAACAATGAATCTTTCTGAAGTATTTTTGACAGGAAACCAATTGTTTCCAGATGAAGGGACATGGATTTGTGTATGTGCACATGAGGATGTGCATGAAGATTGAGACAGGATAGTAGCTCTTGCCTCTAACCTAGCAGTCCAGCAAGGTTGAGGTATTTTACTAGTGCCATATTTGGTGTTCCTTGATCTCTAGGGGAAGCCTGAAAGCAAGGATGTGTGCCTAGAATGGAGCTATCCTGAAGGAAAGGAGGTTTTTAACAAAATAATTCTGCAGGCCAGGTCATCTGTGGGAAGGGAAATTGCATGAAAAGAAAACACCATGAGGTTCACCTGTTACAGCTTTTAAAAAAATATCACTTTGAATCAGAGGGACTTTGGGAAAATGGTATGGGCAAGGGTGAGATCCCACAACAATGGATGCTAAGTGAAGTAGGCAATCCTGAGACGAAAAAGCAGTGCAGCATGAGAGGACATCTGTCCTCTCACATCTTGGTTTCTTTAGGAGCCATGATGCCACCAGAAGCTCTCCATTGACTTCATGGCAGCAGCCACAGAGCCTGTAGGTGTTAATTCAAAGTTATGTCTATGCTTACAGCAGGGGGTAAAATATATATGCACTGCACATATCCCTAGCACCAGAACAAGCAGCACTGTAGATGGTGAGGGCCTGCTTAGGTCCTAGAGCATGTATTCTATAAGAGGGCTCTTCTTACAGCAGTGGTCACCAGCCAGTATCTACTGGTAGATCTTGGAGCCTCTGACAGGTGATCCTGACTGGTTTGGCCAAGGGGCTACCAAGCACAGCACTTCAGCTGCCTTTCCCCTCACTGCAGCACACCTCCTGCCCTTTGCTATAGAGCTGCCTCCTCCTCACCCCCACCGCCCCAGCCTCCTGCTTGCTGTGCAGGGCAGGGGAAGGAGAGGAGGGGGTGCTTATGTCAGGGTGCCCCCCTCCCACCCTGTATCCTACCTCCACAGAATGGAGGGGGGGCACAACAGGGCTTGGGATGGAGGGAGTTTGCTGGCTGCTTTTGGGAGTGGTGCAGGGCCAGGGCAGGAGTGGGCCTGCCTTAGCCCCACTGCACCACCACCCAAGAGCCACCTGCGGTAAGCAGTGACCAGCTGGAACCAGCTCCAAACCCCTGCCCCAATCATGAACACCCTCTGGCACCCCAATCCCCTGTCCTAGCCCTGAGCCCCCTGGACCCAAACTCCTTTACAGAGCCTGTACCCTGAGCCCCCTCCTGCACCTCAACTCTTTGCCCCAGGCTCAGCTCGGAGCCCCTCTCACACTCGAAATCCCTTAGCCCAAGACTAGATCTTGTGCCCCAACCCTCTGCTCCTGCCTGGTGAAAGGGAGGGGGAATGGGAAAGGGAGAGAGGACAGAGTGAAATAGAGACAGGGCCTCTCAGAAGGGGCACGAAGGAAGTGGGGCTGGGCATTTGGGTTTGAGGTAGATCACGGATTGCACTTAAATTAAAAAAGTGATCTTGTGCTTAAAAAGGTTGGAGACCACTGTCCTACAGGGATGCCAAAACAGAGGACCCAGGGGGCCATGGCCCCACTTTTTATGGGCTCGAATTAGGCGCAATATGGGGAGGGAGCGGGATCTTGAGGGGAAGAAGTAATGCTGGAGTGGGGCCTCGGAGAGAACGAGAGTGGGATAGGACTACAGCTCAGGAATCAGTGGCCCCCTCATTGCAAAGAAGCTTCTGCCACTCCTGTTTCCCCACCTAAATGGCAATTTGTAGCATTCTAATGTCCCACTTCCTCCCTGCTGAGGAAGCGTTTCCCACTGCAGGGAAAGATTCAAGAGCAAGGAAAGGCTCTGGCAGGGAGCAAGAAGCCAGGCAAAGCTCCACAGCTTTTCACTGCAGCATGAAGCTCCAGATACCCTGCCCACCACCAGAAGGGTACACAAGGCCTAGGTGGGAATGTTGCCCATGAGAATTTCAAACAGAAATACATTGTCAGGTAGAGATTGCTCAGGGTGGCTGGCCCACTTTTCTACCTTCTCTTTTCTGCAGTCACAAAACCCACTGGGCTTCCGTCCTTTCAAACTGCATTGATAAGGCTTTCATGTGACCCCAAGTAACAGCAGGAGAAGAATGGTTAACAGTTCCTCACGTCTCTTGCCACCGACAGAGATCTACTGTGTCTCAGTACCATCCAATCACAGAAGCGAAAGGTAGCATTTGGAGACTTATTTTAATTGTGAGAAGATTGGGAGCAAGGAAGCAGACCTTTTCCTCTTTCAAAGAGACTAATTCAGCTCTGGTTAAAATAAAAATGAACAAAAAAGAAAGTTTATTCCCCTAGCATAGCTGCTATTTTCAACATATAGCAAATCCAAGCTAGGCTATAAATTCATTAGTCATATCAAGAAAGCTATAAAAACCCAACTGTTAACATACAATTATACATTTTCAGATATTAAACAGGACAAAGCAAGGTTAACATTTCTCATTTCTTACAGCTAATAAGCTCTAACATGGGACACGTAACTGTGGAGAAGGAGCCAAATTAGCCCTAACTGTGTCTTTTTGACATGCATGTACATTATATAAAGTTATGGAAGATTTTTATGGGAAAGGTTTAGGAAATAAATAGAGATCCGCAAATCAGTAGACACCTGCTTTATATCTGCAGGTATTCACATCTGTGGAAATGGATGTGAATATCAATGGTTCAATTTTGTGGATATGGATGCAGATGCAAATTTTGTATCCATGCAGGGCTCTAGAAATAAATATATTTTCTTGGGTGATTAGATCTTTGAAAAAGCACCAAATTACTGAATACATTAATATGCTAAAGCAGCTATTCAAAGGATTTCATGAACATTTATCATATTACTTTAAATTTTATTCTTGACAGTTCATGAATTAAAATCATAAAATATTTTTAAAGAGATTTATGACCATTCATACACATATTAAAATTCTTCGCTTTATATAAACTATTTTATTAAAAGTGAATTTTAATAATTGTCACTAAATGTGGGCCCTTTGGTCCCTTATGAGTTTATGCATATTCACAAACTTCATATAAACAGTTCACCATTATGATTGCATAGCAAGAGCTAGTCATCTAAATACCTGGAAAATTACTATCAACCAACATTTGTGTTTTTCTGTTGAGTTTTAATGTACTTTCCCTCTCCAAATTAGTTGACACTTTTGTACCACCATATTTGTCCTGAGAGTGCATTGTATGAAACAAAAGGTGAGCAATTTCAATAGATACAATTTAAAAATTGTGAGCCAGGCAAGACAAAAATTTACTTTCAAAACTGATCTTAAAGACTGACAGATTGGATTGGTCTCACCTTGCATGAGTGCATAAGCAAGGGGGCAGACAATGCTAGCATCCACTAAACAAAGTAAGAGGCACATTCAGACCTGAATGACAACACTTTAGTTACCAAAAGAAAGAGGATGAGAAGCTCAGCCCCAAAGAGGATAGGTATGTTGAGGCAATTCATGGAGTTATTGAATGTATAAAGGAGACACAATGAAGTGGAACAGTGTAGTTGCTTCACGATTATCTTTTTGTGAGAATCTGAAAAATACATCAATACACATAAAATGCAATATGTGCAATATACTAGAGATTCTGTACAGGCAGTCCCCGGGTTACGTACAAGATAGGGACTGTAGGTTTGTTCTTAAGTTGAATTTGTATGTAAATCGGAACTGGTACATATTGTAGGGGAAACTCTAGCCAAACATTTCTCCAGAGCTCAGTTTTATTCTCCCACACCTCACTTCCCTCAGTCCTTTATTCTCAAGCTGAGGTGTCTGCTGAGAAAAGCCGCTCCGCGTCTCCCTGGTCTGCTGGGGGGGGCGGAGAGCGCAGCTAGTGCGGGGTTGCCTCACACCGTTTGTAAGTAGGGATCCGATGTAAGTCGGATCCATGTAACCCGGGGACTGCCTGTATTTTCAAATAAAGGTTTAATGAACTGTTTTAAAAACAGGAACTAGATACATGCTAATTTTGTATAAAGGATGATAAAAACATGAACTGTAATAAAAAAAGCTAAGTTACCACCAGTTTATATTATTTTTATTAGCATATATTAAAAATGCATCTTTTAATTTTGTTTGCATTGATGATTGTTGGAAAGGTGGTACATTCCCTAGCAAATTTTTTTACTATTATGGCTTTTTTTTTTTGCTCAGGTAGGATATATAACATTTTGATACTCAGGCTATGTTTAGACTACAAAGATAAATTGGAAAAAGAAACGCAATTTGCGGTATGCAAATTGCAGATCATTTTCCGATTTACTTCTGAAAGAGGCTTTTCTGAAATTTGGCCAATCTACACCGGGCCAAATTTTCAGAAAAAAAACCTTTCAGAACATCCCTTCTTCCTTGTAAAACGAGGTTTGCAGGGACGTCGACAAAATGCTTTTCCGACATTTTTTTTGAATGCTTTTCCGACATTCTGTCTGCTTTCCCGACATTTTTTTTGGAAAAGTGGACACGTTACTTAGATGCGGCAGAGCTTTTCCGGGATACTTCTGGTATCCCAGAAAAGTTCTACAGTCTAGACGTACCCTCTGTTACTGAATACTTACTACTTGGACAAAATGCAGCTCATAGTAAAGAGTCTTCAGCCAAAAGAAAAGGAAGAGAAAGTAACATGAAAATAGCCAGTTGTCAGATGTTTTTTCTGCTAATAATTTAGGTCCTCAAGCATACAAAGATACATACATAACTTCACTCAGGAAAGTAGCCCATTGAAGTCAATGGTGCTTTATTGGTTCAATACTTATACACATGTATTTGCTGGATTGGGACCCTATATTACATTACCTTTAATCAGCCCCCACCACAGCCCGAAAGCTGTAGCCCCCTCTTCATGAAACCTACATGGCATTGAGTGTTGTTTCCACTCCATTCTTAATCTATGGGGTTATGACTATTACAGCTCTCATCTTGAAAGCCTGACTCCTTAGCTCAAATTGGAGAGACTCGCCTCTGTTGCTCTTGAAGTCCACAGTTCAGTCCTTCATGCATTGTGTGAGATGGCAGTGGTCACACATTCATGTAGTATACAGGCGCTGCTACATGGTTGGTCTGCTCACAGCTATCTTGCACAGTATTAATTTGAGAACAAGCCCTTTTGCTGGCATAAGTGATTTTGAATAGTTTATGATGGGACATTTAAACAGCATTTGATGCAGGAGTGCATAAAGAAAAATGCTGGTATGTTACTTAGCACTTGTGTTAATTTAGCAATGGTTTAATCTGAAAAAATATTTATAATTGCACCAATTTTGCAAACCTTACTCAAAGAAAACCCTCATGGGAGTACAGACTGCAGAACACAGCCCATTTCTACATATTTCCTAATACTAGATATTAGAACTAGCATTACAGAAATAATGAACATTTTTAACTTCCAGTGTGTATTCAAACACAGATAGAAGGGGAGCATGATCTGGGCTTTAGTTTTTACAGTAGAATATGGGTTAAATGTGACTATTGAACCACACACTACTTCTGAAAAGATAGTTTGCTTAGAACTTTGTAGGAAGGGAGCAGTTGAAAAATCCAATTGTTTGTGCTTCCCCTTCACTTTTCGTTGTAAAACCTGTACATTTCATTTAAATTACAGGGTTGAGGGGAAAAAATTGGTTTATCTTTTTGTCATGAGTTTTTCAAAATCCCTTTTTCTCCACCCACTCATTTCACATAATTGTGGATGTGGAGTGGTTCTGGTATAGGATTACAAACTCTCCCAGACTGGATGCCATTGCCACAAATGGCGTTGGCCCATCAGTCAGGAGAGTTCACAATCCTATATCTGGTACAGAGGTCTCTGCTATCTATACATGAGAGTTGGAACACCCAAAAAAGCCTACTGGCTCTGGAGAGTGTGATTTTTGTCACTTTAATTTAGTTTACTTTAGTTTAGATTATTATCTATTTTACCAGTAATTATTTAACTATTCAAGGGATCACTATGTTTATCATACAGAAAAACCTACAAAAAGGAGATTCTAAAAAAACCTAGAGAAAGCGGTGGGGAAAATAAAAAAGATCTATTTTCTGAGTCTTGTAACAAAAACAAAAGCGCTTGGATTTTATTATATGAAGATGATATTAATCCACTGTTTCTTTCGTTGTAAGCTACATGAGATAGAATATTAGGCATAACACTGAACTATTATGATTAGGCACGTCAGAGAAATGCGTTCTGGTATAGCTACATCACTATCATCAGGAGCGGCCATAGACAAGCTGCCAGCAACTGGTGCCCTAGGCGAAACGCGCGACTGGCGCGCGATAGGCGCCCCCGCCTCCAAAGCCCTCAACGGCCATTTATCTTGGCGCCCTAGGTGACCGCCTAGTTCGCCTGTATTGATGCACCGCCACTGACTATCATCATACTTATGCAATCCCCTAACACAGACAGGTTTCACTTATGTTAAGTGGGATATATACCAAGGCACCTTACTCGGGAGATTTACCAGATTGTTGCATGAATGATTCACTAGTGCAAACATCTCTAATGTGACCTGTTTTGCTTTCATTCTACATTACAAGGGAGAAAATTAGTCAGACTTCAGGAAATGTTCATTTTCTTCACCTTACCTACGTGAAATTTGTACCATTTTCTTTGCATTTAATCCAACTATTGCAGAGCCTACAGAGATTCTATTTATGCCAACTCTCCCTCTTCTGCTCTTCATTGTTGTATTTACTTTATCCTGTGTGCTTCTCCTTCCAAGTGACAGGCACGTTACACAGCAGGTTCAGAGTTCCATTTTACAAGTGGTTGTTGTGAATAACCTTTCTGCTATTTGAGTGAGACATTTCCTCTTGAAAAAACTCAATAGCATTCTCTGACCAAATCCTCTCTCATAACCTTCATTGCTCATAAAAGAAATTCACAGATAGAATCATGGGATTTTCACCTTGTGTTAGAGAAATCAATATACAGTACAAGCTATAACCAAGAATAGCTGCTTAGGATTAGAAATAGATGGATGGATGGAATTCTTGCTGTGTCAATTGTCACCACCTTCTGGACAGGTTTCACAGTGAAAGCTGTGATAACAAGATTCTCAGCATACTGGTAAGTGGCTGTTTTTATCTCCAGCATTTGGAACCTTGAGTAATCTGGACAGACATGGCTCATGTTTATATACACACCTTGTAGGCAATGATTCTCTCATTAGCTAGCTTGCTTTCATCATCTGAGTGACAAATTCCTTTAATTCACAGCTTTTTATGGCATATCAAACAATGCACACAACATAAGCTGCACAAGAAATATTGTGCACACAAGACAGTGCACACTGTCAATTCACACAATGGTGTGCTCACACAGTAGCAGTTTGCTGCAAATGGAGGGTGTAGCATTCTCTGAAGATATCCCATGCGCCTTTGCTTCACTGCTGAGTTGCATGTATTGTGGGAAGCATAGTAGAAGCCAGGCTAATCATGGCCCATTATTGCCATCTGCCTAGCAATAAACACTAAAAGGTTGTCATTTTCTGGTGGCCGGCCACAAAAGTTTTTTGCCTTGATTAATCTCTCCTGCTGGTGAGGTAATCTGGTGTCTGGGCACAACTCAAAGCAGCTTCTTAAGGCATATTGTAGGGTTTCTGCAGTATCATCTTAGCTATTATGATGTGCTGGAATCTGGGATCAAATGGACAAAATCATATAAACGGTGGAGAGGATATCTGGTCAACTTGACCCCAGAACAGGGAGGGGCACATAGATAAACAGACAGGGGGCCCTCAAAACAGAGTACGATAGCTATTGACAGAGCGTCAAAATAATTTGCAGCAGCATCGGAGGTCCACAAACAATACACATGGCTATCTAATTTGCAGAGCAATTAGGCCTTATCTTTACTTATGGGAAGATTGTGTTAGTGTAGACCTGGACTTTGTTCACTTTGAAAGTGAACTGAAGAGTTCAGAAATAAGTGTGGAGTCAGTGTGCTACAAGATGTTGTGTCATGTGTATGCAAGAATTTTCAGACTGTATTAATTTGATGTAGTCTTCCCCGCTCCAACCCCAGCCAGCTGTGAGGACTAGTCCACAGCTCTTTTAAAGTATCAGGGGCTCCTGCCTCTAATTTCATATCTGTATTTGGGCTTGTTTGGATCCAAGTTTTTGAGTCAATCAATTATGTATTAAAAATGAATTCTGTCTTTTGTATCAAATGAAAATAGTTTAGGAAGGCCAGTGCTTATTTTTGCGTATCATAGAGTCACCACATAATTTGGCACAAAGTCTAGGACTGGGATTGCAGAGATCTTCTAGGGATGTTTGTGTTTTCTTTCCCAACGCTTGCCTTCAATGTGTCGGTCTTAAAACAGTATTATTACACTATTAGTTTCATCAGTACAAATTTCATTCACAAGTTAAAGAAAATAAAATTGCAGAAATCTTGTGCTTGTACAAATTAAAGTAAATAATTTGCATAAACAGATATAGGGACTCCATGTCTAGTCCATTATAGACTGGAAAATTGCTTAGCCTAGGATGTCTTTAGGCCCAGTCCTACTTCCATGAAATTAAACATGAAAATTCCCATTGACTTCACTGGGAACATGTCTGGCCCTTAATTAAACAAAATACTGTCTTAACTACTCATTGTAGAAAGAAGCAAAGTAAATAACTATTGGAGAAGAGCAATAGTCAAA
The DNA here is from genome assembly GCA_019425775.1 of Rafetus swinhoei. Lineage (NCBI taxonomy): Eukaryota > Metazoa > Chordata > Testudines > Trionychidae > Rafetus > Rafetus swinhoei. Next base: position 119,383,472 of record CM033449.1, read on the forward strand.
ATGCTTCAGCCCATCTGCGATGTACAAATATTTTGTTGAATCTGGAATATACAGCTATTATGACAACTGCAGCAGTCTTGTTATGTGTGTCCTATGCTCAAAATACCCAGGATAAATTTTATACACAGAGACATGAATGCTGAGATTTTCAAAATTGATTAGGGGATTTAGCCACATAACTCAAACTGAAATTAATGGGAGCTGTCTGGTCATATTCCATATAGAGCAAGGAGAATATTAACTTTAGAGAAAAGGTAACCTGAGAAAATATGTTATGACAATATATAGGAAAGATTTTTTTCCTCCAGGAAAACCTCTCAATGCTTCTAATTTAAATAAGTTTAGCCTACCCTCTTATTTTTTGTTTTGGCTTCCTATGAATGACAGACAATATTTGTGGTTTGAAGTGTATCTAGCTACAAAGAAGTTCATATTGTTTTAGGAGTGCATACTTAATCAGAAGTAGCATTAATGTCCTATGCTTTTTACTGTTTGTATATTCAGGTCTGTCTCTTTTGCTCTACTACAACAAAGGCTATAAATTAGGGGTACATGTACCCCTGGGGCTACACAGAGGTCTTCCAGGGGATGCAACAACACATCTAGATATTTGCCTAAGATTAAAGCAGGCTAAATTAAAGCACTAGTGAAGTACGTACAAACTAAAGTTTCATATAGGCAATGACTTGTTTATACTGCTTTATATATCACCCAAAGTAAGTATAATATTTATATTTCAACTAATTTTATAATTATATGGTAAAAATAAGAACACTTTCAGTAACACTATGCTGTGACTCTATTTGTATGTCTGATTTTGTAAGCTAGTAGTTTAAGGGCATAACTACACTACACGGAAGATTGATGATGCCAGGGTCAATCTTCCAGGGTTTAATTTAGTGGGTCTAGCATAGACCCACTAGATCAAAGTCAAAGGGTGGTCCCAGTTGGTGCCAGTACTCTTACTCCTCCTATGGAGTAAGGAATGCCAACGGGAATGTTTGCTCCCATCAACCTCCTGCTTTGTGAATGGGGATTTAAGATACGTCAGCTGGAGATGTGTATCTTACTTCGACCTTCCCATGTAGTGTAGACCAGGCCTAAATGAGGTAAAACTTGGGAGTACACAAGACAAAAATTTCTGAAAGTGGTACAGTAATCTGGAAAGCTTGAGAGACACTATTATACAATATACATAATATGAAGGCAGCACATGAACTTAATGGGTTCCTAACACCCAGAGGCCCATACGCATGGAGGGGGGGGCGAAGGGTCCGAACGCAACCCCCATCCACCCCTCCATGGTCCCCCATGAGGCCGATTCTGGCCAGCCAGGGAAAGGTAGGAGCAGCACTTTGCCGCAGCCTCCCTCCCCTGTGCTCTGGACAGCTGGGGGAAAGGCTGGGGCTGATTCCCCTCCCCCCACCTTCCTCAGGAGCAAAGTAAGGGGAGGGAGCGCTGCGGCGAGGGAGCAAGCTGTGCCCGGTGGGCCATTGGGGAACTCAGGCAGATTTCCCCCGGTGCTCCATCCAAAACAAAGCAGTTCTGCAGCCAAAACGAGGCTGAGCCTCAATGGCCCAATCTAGTCCACGATTACCATTAATCGTGATAAACATCCAAAAATTAAAACATAGTTTAACACCACAAACTAATTATTCTATTGACTTCAAACCAACCTACTTTTTTTATTTAGGTGATTATTACTTCACTTCAACCATCAAGCAGGCACGAATGGTTAAACTTAAGTGAAAAAGCCTGATGCATGGTATTGAAAAATCACAAAGAAAATACAAATCACTACTGGTGGCACATTAAAGATATTTGGAAGTAAGAGCCATTGGCTACGTCTAGACTGGCATGATTTTCCGCAAAAGCAGTTGCTTTTGCGGAAAAACTTGCCAGCTGTCTACACTGGCCGCTTGAATTTGCGCAAGAACACTGGCGATCTAATGTATGATTGTCAGTGTTCTTGCGCAAATACTATGCTGCTCCCATTCGGGAAAAAGCCCTCTTGCGCAAATGTATTTGCGCAAGAGGGCCAGTGTAGACAGCTCAGGACTGTTTTGCGCAAAAAGGCCCCGATGGCAAAAATGGCGATCGGAGCTTTCTTGCGCAAAACCGCGTCTAGATTGACACGGACGCTTTTCCGCAAAAAGTGCTTTTGCGCAAAAGCGTCTGTGCCAATCTAGACGCTCTTTTCCGCAAATGCTTTTAATGGAAAAACTTTTCTGTTAAAAGCATTTGCAGAAAATCATGCCAGTCTAGACGCAGCCATTGTGTATAACACTCAGATTTTCATGAGTGTCCACTAATTTTAAATACAGGTACCTCCATTCCTGGCTTTTCTACTTATAGTCTTAGAAGCCTTAAGTACTTCAAAACTAAATAAACATTTTTGGAAAGTGGAACATAAATTAATTAACTTCTCTTTTTTGGACAACAGGATTCAAATCTTGTCTTGCAGAGCACAAGTGAAAAAGTGTTTGATTTTATTCCCCTGTTTTGGTCTTACCACAAAAGAGTCACACACACACACGTCCACAACTGGCAGCCTCTAGTCAAGGGAGGCCCAAGAGTAGTAGAATAACATTTGTATGTTTATGTCATACCAAGTCTACAGTGTAGCAGCATTTCTGTGTGGGATTTACACCTGCATTGTTCCTGCCAGTATTAAGTTGGCTCAAACCAGTGATTTTAGTTCTACTGTTCATGAAATTCACACATACCTTTAAAAATAATGCTAAAAAAATAAAATTCTTATGCACAAGCCACCCATTCTAATGGGGGAAAAAATCACTTATTCATTTATGTTGTCACATGTTCATTTTTCCCAATTAAATTTTTCTGGTTTCTGGTGTAATTTAATTATTCTTAATAAGGAGCAACGACTCCAACAGCCTTTCTGCTAGTTAATACAGGCCCGTTCACAGGGTGGGTGTGAAGGGTGTGAACCCACCCCTCCATGGCCCCCCAAGTAAGCCTGCCTGGGGGAGGCAGGAGTGGCGCACTGCCCGAACCTCCTTCCCCATGCTCCAACCAGCTGGGCTGGGGCTAATTCCTCCCACCCAGGAGTAAGTCTGGGGGTGGGGCTGGGCCTTACTCCTGGGGGAGGGAGGGAAATCAGTCCTAGCCTTCCCTTGGCGCCAAAGCATGCTTACATGGGGCACCATGGGGGGTGCATTTGCACCCTTGCTGTCCACATTTACAAAAAAAGTACCCCCACATAGAAATTCCTGCGTATGGGCCTGACCCATGTTTACTAAGTACATAGACAACATGCTAGGCCTAGCTACCTAAAAACATTTTGCTCTGGATTACTTGAAGCTCTCACATTATTTAAAGCAGTAGTTTTGAAACTGGTGTGTGTTCCTCTGTCCATTTAATTAATCTACCACTTCCCCCCATCTGATAGGGTTATAACATACTTATGACAGGATTGCCAAATCTTACTAAATAAAAAATGCTGACCACCATTAGAGGATTTCTCATATACCCACTGAGGAGAGTGCATATTCCAGTTTGAAAGCCACTGATTTAATGGAAAACCATCCAATTCTTATACACTTAACTTTCCTTTCTCAAATATAAGTTGCTCTAATAGAGGTAGCTCTTCAACAAATTTAGATTGAAGTTGTCAAGTGAATTCTAATGCAACTAATGTGTCCTCAAAATTCACTATTGAACCCTCTCAATCCTTCCAAAGCGTAATGTATGACAAACTTTAAAAATGTGTGTCAGTTACTCCAAATAAAGTCCTCAAGAAGAACAGAAGAAGCAGCATTTTGAGATCAATCTTTTTAGAATAGATAAAGTTTTTTGTAATCCAAGATTTACATATAATCTGATTCCTTGCCCTAGGCATGGCTTCAGGTTTCTTCCTTCTCTTTTCAAGGGGTATGGATGTTGTGTTCATTTACAAGCGATACCTGGTACCTTCAGCAAAGCTGCTCTAGAAATACAATAAATAAAAAAGCTTTCAGAATTCTCAGGATAATAAAACAGTAACCAGGGCTTTATTAGGTATGGGGAAATCAGACTAGGAAACAATGGAGAAAGATCGGGATGATAAGAGAACCCACTTTACTCCTCACACACTCTCAGCCAGTACAAAACCTCTCTGTGCTGCCTCCAGCTACCTGCTTAGATAAATAGTGAATTTAAACTCGGTCTTTGATGGGGGAGTCACAGCACTAAAGGCAGTGGCCATCTTAAAACAAAACAAACAGGAATGTTTTCAGAAAGTGCCCACACCAACAATGGTAAGATCATTCTGAAGGATTCCGCTGTACAATTAGACTAGCTCTTGGTAGCCTAATCACAACCCTTAGGCTCCTGTGTTACCGGTCTCTGATGAGATGACACTGTTCCATGTCCCAGAAATCCCAAGAGGATTCAACATCTTCCTTGTGTGTGAATGGTCCCTCAGGAAGTCCATGTGATATTTCAGGAGCACCATCTCCAAAGCCATTAAACACAATAAACCTTTCTCATACTAATGTTATTCAACAAAGGCCACTGAGGCACAGATAAGGAAACTTACCTAATAGTCTTTAGTGAACTGAACTACGGCCATGTATAAAATCATACTACTACCACCTTTTAATCTGAATTGGAATTCAGGAGATCTGAGTTCAGGTTCTAGTTCCTCAGTCCCTCATTTGTAGAATAGGAATAATAGCACTTCTCTCTGACTGTGTGTATTTATTTAGAACAAGATGTAAGCATCCACAACTTCCAATCATCCTGCCGCTTACTTTACATTTACAAAAATTATATGCAGTGCAGATCAGCTCATCCCTTCTACCAAATAGCAGCAACTGCTGCCAAATACTTAAATTCTACCACTGCCAGATGGTGACCTGTATCACAGTCCATTTCCCCCACGGTGAAGGCCAGGTACTACAAAAGGATCTTGCAACATCCCTATAGTCATCAAACTTGGGTTACTTTGGCTAGGAGAAGCCATTCCAGGACCCTGAGGCTCTTTCAGAGCATGCACTGCCAGTAGCTACCTCTTTATTATGCGTTGAAATTAGCATCTGTGTCTTCTCTGACTGCAGCTATGCCAGTGCATCACAGGGAGAGCCTAGGTCTGCCTTGTCTGTTTAGAGTATAAGCTCTTCAGGGAATAAGTTGTCTCTCATACACAACACCCAGCCCCAGGCCTGCCAACAAGAGAAGTAAAAGGGGCAATTGCCCAGGGGCCTTGGCAAATTTAAAAGGCCGAGGCCCTGGCCACTGTCACAGTAGCAGCAGCCAGGAACCCTACTGGGCCCTTTAAAATACCCAGGTGGGCTGCAGGCATAGGTGGTAGGGACAGCCTCCCTTCAGGGGAGCTAGCCCCTGGCTACACTCCTTCTGCCCACACCCTCCTCTTGTGGCCAGAGCCATGAGACGCCCCACCCATCTTCCCACAGAAGCCACCAGAGGAGTCCCAGGCCAGCCATCGCCATGCTTCTCCTTCCTTCCCCAGACCCAACCTACTCTGGGGAAAAGTGTCTTCTCAAAAGTATTTGTGATATGCCCTATGAAGGTTTTGGTGAAGTGGAGTAACAAACATCACTGGGTCGCACCTGGGGGAAGGGAGGGGAAACACAGCAGCAGTAGCTAGCACAGACCTCCTCCCGCCAGTTGAGGGGACGGAGCTGCAGCCAGTCCATGGGTCCTCTGGGCAGGTGGGGGGGGGGGGGGGGAGAGCTGAGACCAACCAAAGGATCCTCTAGTTGAGGGGGTGATGGTGCTGGGAGTTTCTCTAGGTGGTGGTGGTGCGTTGTGGCTTTGGCCAAGGAAGGGGGTACACTGTTCTGTCCTTGGGCCTGGAATTCCTTTTGGCAGGCCTGCCTAGTCCAACTGATCCCAGCTCTCTAGGTTCTACTGTAATACAATAATATCGACAGAAAGTTACACCTGGCAGGTGAGTTTCTTTTACTCTAGTGACTCTCTGTATTTGGGAGGTCTGAAACAGTCACTGCACAGAAAACCGATATTAGGATGAATTATAGGTGTATAACATACAATAATTCTACAAGAAGCTGAGTGCCCTCAACATCCACCCCTATGTACAATCCAATAATTTTTAAATGTGAAAAACATAATTTGCACCTATGACCACATTATTTATAAAGTATATATATGGTTCATCTTGAATTGTGCTGCCAGAGAATGCATTTCAGTTCACTCTGGGATTAATAAACTCAAGTGTGTGTTGTGTAGTACTTTATTTGTTCAAATCACCCTAGTATAAATAGCTAGCTGACTCTTATATTAAATCCTAGAGTGGACTGACCAGAATATTATATCATATTGGCACTAATAGTCTAGGATAGCTTGTATTTCAAATAACCTTGGCACTTAATATCCTGGAATTGTTCATACTGGAAGAAGAAAACTATTCTGGAAGGATAATTTCCACCTGCATACCAGCCTCAACTCCTGCTGAGATACCTTATGTAAGGCTGGGGGAAATGAGGCCATACTTTCAGTACTCACCTTTGTTTCTGTGTAACAATTTCATCTCCTACAAGCATACTTACCACACTGTTAAACCAAGGAGGACATTTTCAAAGGCACAAATGTCAGCTAAGTTCCTGATTCACACTGAGTGTAGATCTACTTGGCACTGTGGAACTTGCAGGAACTGGCCTCCAGTGAGGGTTAACAGATTTGAGTTAGCAGGGGCTTGTGTTAGCGGTCTAAAAAATAGCCATGTAGAAGTTGCCACTTTGGCTGGAAATCAGGCTCTGCACCCTAATGAGATGGGTAGCCATCAGAGCCTGAGCAGGCCGGCCAGCCACTCCGGGCTGCAGGGCCACAGGGGGCAGAAACTGTGGAGGGCAGGCCCAGGGCAGGGATGCCAGGAGAGGAGCAGGTGAGAGGCTCCAGTAGGGGAATGGCACTACCTGCAGCAGAAGGAGAAACTGCTAGCGTGTGGCAGCTGGGCACAGCACCTTAGGTGGCGGGGGATGGGTCTGGCCACCAGAGCCAGCATGCTGATGATACCTAGGGCACCACCATATTTGGGGCACCAGTAGTGGTACCCTCAACAGCTGCATATGCCTAAGATTGGCCCTGGCTCCAGGGCAAGCTATAATATAAAAGCAGAAGGGAGGCTTACTCCTGTAGGCGCCAAAATGCTGTGTAGACAAACCCTGCAAGCCAACTGGCATTAGGCTCCTACTTACCAACTATGCTTTTGAAAGTGCCGCCCCACCAAGTGCTTTGTCAAAGTGGAAGTTAAACCGGGAGGGATCACTCCAAGGTGCAGTACAGGGAGCTGTTCATTGTGGTTCTTCTCTGGCTGACTGTGGGTGCCAGCGTGGGAAATGAGGATGGGTGGGAAGCTAGGAAAGCTGGGAAAGCTGACCTAGAAAGGGCGTGACATGGATAAGTGAAGTTATGTTGAGAACATACCTTCAACAGGATGGGGAATTTTTTTCCCATTTGTTGGGGCAATGCCAGAAGCCAAATGTAAAGACTGTTCAGGTTGATTCAAGGTACTGGAGAGCTCTGCCCAGGGAGTTGAGGATGCCCAGGGGAAGTTGTGTCTGCTTCAGTCTCTGTATAGTAGATGGCTGTGGAGAGATCTGTGCTGGAACCATAACAATGTGTAAATCTGACACCGGAATGCATCAGAAATGCAATAGATTTATTGATTCAAAGGCCAGAAGGAACAATTGTGATCACCTAATTGGACCGTCAGTGAAACATAGGCCACAGATCACCCCCAAAATAATTCCCAGAGCAGATCTTTTAGAAAAAAAACATGCAATCTTGATTTAAAAATGGTCAGTGATGGAGAATCCACCATGGTCCTTGGTAAGTGGTTCCAATGATTAATTCTCATTTTAAAAATTTATATATTTCTGAATTTGTCTCACTTTGGCTTCCAACCATTCAATTGTGTTACACTGTTCTCTGCTAGACTGAGGAGTCCATTATTACATATTTGTTATTTTTTCTCTCTCTCTGTCTCTCCCGGCCCCCCAGTGGTTACCAACCAGTAGATCGGGATCTACTTGTAGATCTCTGGCAGGTGATCCTGACTGGTTTGGCCAAAAGGCTATCAAGTGCTGGTACTTCATCTGTCCCTCCCCCCACTGCTGCTCATCTCCTGCCCTTTGCCTTGGAGCTGCCCTTTCCCCTGGGGAGCCTCCTGCCTTCTGTGCAACGCAGAGGAGGGAGAGAAGGGCGCTGATGTCAAGGTGCCCCCTCCCACTCTGTATCCTTTCTCCGTGGAGCACAGAGGGGACACTACATGACTTGGGACGGAGTTTGCTGGCTGCTTTAGGGAGTGGGCCAGGGCCAGGGCAGGGGTGAGCCTGCCTTAGCCCTACTGCACCACAACCCAGGAGCCACCTAAGGTAGCTGGAGCCCATGGCCTGAACTCCTACCCCAGTCATGAACGCCCCTCTTACACCCCAAGCATGACCACCCCGCATCCAAATGCCATCCCAGAAGCCTGCACCTAGAACCCCCTCTTACATCCTAACTGTCTGCCCCAAGATCAGTTTAGAGACCCTCTCACACTCCAGATCCCCTAATCCAAGACCAGAGCCTGCACCACAACCCTCTGCCCCAGCCTGATGAAAGTGAGTGAGGATGGGCAAGAGAGGGACGATGGAGTGAGCAAGGGCGGGGCCTCGGAGAAGAGACGGGAGGGAGGCGGGACAAGGGTATTTATATTTGAGGTAGATCTTGGACTGTGCTTAAATTCAAAAAGTGATCTTGTGCTTAAGAAGGTTGGAGACCACTGCTTTAGACTAAGGGATGAGTTTATCATCATCTTCTCTTTGGTAAGCTATAAGGCAGTTTTCTAATCCTTTAACAAGTCTTTTGGCTCATCTCTGAACCCACTCCAATGTGTCAAAATACTTCTTAACTTGTAGATGCAGAACTGGACCAAGTATTCCAACAGTGCTTGCATCAGTACCAAACACAGGAGTAAAATAACTTCTCTGTGCATCTAAGGCTCACATTAGCCCTTTTGGCCACAGCGTCATATTGGGAGTTCAGGTTGAGCTGATTAGCCAACATGACCCCCGCATTTTCTCTCAGAATCACTGCTACACAAGACTGCTTCCACCTGTGAGGGAAATCCACATGCAAAGCAGGGATGCTCTCATAGCTGCCCCTCTAACAGACACACTGAGGTACCAGGCAACAACTGATCTGCACTGGCTTAGTCTTGGAAGGCAGCCTGCAGCAGCTTATCCCTGAGCAGAGCATGAAGTAAGTTGACTCCCAGGCTCAAGTATCTTCCCCAACCCTGCCAGGAATGTGTGCAATGACATTTTCATCCAGGAAACTTCTGCTGTCTTGAAGTGTACAGCTCTCTAGACTCAGAGCTTGCTTTGGAACCGGTTCCTGTTCCTGCCTCAGCCTTGCTTGAGACCTATTCCAGTTTTGTCCTTGCCCTACTTGGACTTTGTTCCAGCCTCGTCTCTGCCTCCTCAGTCCCTTTCCCCCTAGATCCTTGGATTATGACCATCTGGCTTCCCCTTTGGTGTGTATCTGAATTGGCTTGCCCATGGTATCTGATCTCAGTTCTGACTGCAGCCTGTCTCCATACCTTGGTTCCATCACTATCCTTGAAACGGTGCTGATCCTATATTCGGGTTTGATCTCTAGTCCAACCACTGGATGTGACTATCAGGAGCCAGCACCTATAAGATTGACCTGCATTCTGTGATCCTAGAAGTATAGATTTACTTAGAGCAATTTTAAAATACGTTTCCTTGCACCCAGGTTACCAAGCAATGCAGACCACTCCATAGGAGTGATCAGTCTTCATTCTTTACCAACACCACCAATGTGTATGTCCAGATTATTAATGCAATTATTAAATAATGTAGAGCCAACAACAGATTCCTGCAGGAGCTCACTAGAAATATACCTGCTTGATGATTCACTGTTACAGTTTGAGATCTACCAGCTAGCTTTGAGACCATTTAATGTTTGACATGTTAATTTTATCTTGTTCTAGATTTTATTTGTAATCAAAATGTTGTGCCATATCAAGTGAAAATCTAAGTATATTACACCAAACTATTACCTTTATCAACCAAACGTGTAATCTCATTAAAAATAAACCTTATCACATTAGTTTGACAGGATCTATTTTCCCTAACTGATGTTGATTGGCAGCCAGACTTATATACAGTAAGTCCTGGATCTGCTACTCCTTTACATTATCAGTGATTGACAGGCCTATAATTATCAGCATCACCCTGTTTACCCTTTTAAAATAATGACACAACATTTGTTTTCTATCAGTCTTCTAGAACTTACTCAGAGCTCCAAGACTTATTGAAAGTCAGTGTGAACAGCCAGCTCTTTTAAAACTCTTGGATGAAAGTTATCTGCTGCTGATTTTAAGATACCTATCTGGAATAACTACTATTTAACATCCTCCAAGGAAAACTCTGAGCCAAAGCCTAGTTAAGCCTGAGGAGTCATCCCTAAGCCACATTCCGTGATGAGTCATCCTTTGCTATTACATTCAGATTTTGTTATATGCCCTATTATGCTATTTAACCAGGGTTCAGTCAATGCAGAAACAGGATCACCTTGTTTATCCCAAAGCAAGTAAAGAAGTTCCTAAGGGAAACACTTAAAAAACAACGAATAGTCTGAGAAGCAGTCTCTCTAGGCTACCCAGTGGTCCTACCTAGTCAAGAACACTCCCTCTGTCAATAGAGTGTTCTTGCTTCTCCTACAACCAGCTCTTGCTCCTGTTCTATTCATTCTTTTTCCAAGCTAGCCAGATTCCACTCCAACTTACATCTGTTACGGTCTCAGCTGCCTGCCTGGCAACTCTGACACCTCCTGAGGTATTAGTGGGATAGAAAATGTTGTTATACAATACTACCTCTATGCCTCCCTCCTCCATCTGCAAATACATAACAGAAATATTTTAGTATGTGCTAGCATGAAAAGTCCCACCCCAATTTTCTTTTCAGAGCTGTGAAAATCTGTTTTTTGTTGCAGAATTCCTTCAGTTCTATGCTCATGGTTGCACGTAGCATGAATAGGTCAACAGAGGGCAGAACATAAATCCTTCTCTTCACCTGGATAAGGATACAAGTGAGGAGAAAAAATGAACTTCTCTTAGTTAAACTTGTTCAAAAGCTGACATACTAGGCCATTGGAGGATTCCCCAGGCATACAGAGAGATGTTTGAATAGCATTGACCTAGAGTAATGGCTTGTAAGGCATGCATCTGCAAATGCAGGAAGCAGAGCTAGGTTATGAACTATGTAGTTCTTCTTCTCAGCCATGCTGGTGCAAGTAATTGTTTTGATTACTCTTCCACCTAAAGACCAGTCAGTCAACCAGTCGTTGTGCTAGACACTGTACATACAGAGTGTTCTCTGCCTAAAGAGTTTACAGTCTAAATATGGCTACATCTAGACTGTAGCCTTTTTCTGCAAAAGCTTATGCAAATGAAGCGCAGAGTAGAATATCACCACACTTCATTTGCATAATTAATTAGCAGCCGTTTTTGCACAAGAGGCTTTTGCACAAAAAGGAGCTGTGTAGATGGCTCCTTTTTGCGCAAAAACTCCCTCTTGCACAAGAGCCATTCCTCCTGAAAAAATGAGGAAGAACAGCTCTTGCACAAGAAGCGGGTTTTGCGCAAAAAGGAGCCGTCTACAGAGCTCCTTTTTGCGCAAAAGCCTCTTGTGCAAAAACGGCTGCTAATTAATTATGCAAATAAAGTGTGGTGATATTCTACTCCACACTTCATTTGCATACATTTTTGCGGAAAAAGGCTGCAGTCTAGACGTAGCCTATGAAAGGACAATAGGTGAACACAAGCACACACACATGCAGGAACATTAGGCATCTTGAAGGCTGACCCCATAATTTGTGCCAGTGCAAACCGGTCCCAGGATCAGGGAGCAAAAAGGTTTTTTAGAGTCTTTTTTCTTACCCTTTCTCTTCAGCTACGCCAGGTAAGAATTTTGCTTATCACCTACAATAATCATACAATCACAGAACACTAGAACTGGAAGGGGTCTTGAGAAGTCATCAAGTCCAGGTCCTTGCCCTCATAGGAAGACCAAGCACCATCTAGATCAGTGCTCACCAGGCAGTAGATTGGGATCTCCTGGTAGATCTTGGAGCCTCCGACAGGTGATCCTGACTGGTTTGCCCAACAGGCTATCAAGTGCCAGCACTTCAGCTGCCCCTCCCCCCACTGCTGCTCATCTCCCACCCTTTGCCTTGGGTCTGCAACCCCCCTGGAGGGACTTCTAGGCATAACAAGACTTGGGAAGGAGTTTGCAGGCTGCCTTTGGGAGTGGTACAAGGCCATGGCAGGGGTGAGCCTGCCTTAGCCCCATTGCACCACCACCCAAGAGCTACCTGAGGTAAGCAGTGCCCATCTGGAGCCCACATCCCCAAACCCTACCCCAGTCATGAACCCCCTCCTGTACTCCAAGCCCCTGCCCTAGCCCTGAGCATCCGTGCATCCAAACACTCTCCCAGAGCGTGCACCTAGAACCCCCTCTGGAATCCCAACTACTTGCCCCAAGGTCAGCTCAGAGCATCTCTCACACTCCAAATCCCTTAATCCGAGACCAGAGCCTGTACCCCAATCCTCTGCCCCAGCCTGATGAAAGTGAGTGACAATGGGAAAGAGAGGGAGGATGGAGTGAGCAGGGGCGGGGCTTTGGAGAAGGGGTGGGAAGGAGGCGGGGTAAAGGTATTTATATTTGAGGTAGATCTTGGATTGTACTTAAATTCAAAAATTGATCTCATGCTTAAAAAGGTTGGAGACCATTGATCTAGATCATCCCTGACAGATGTCTATTCAACCTGCTCTTAAATATCTTTAGTGATGGAGATTTCACAACCCCCCTAGGCAATTTATTCCAGTGTTTAACCACCCTGACAGTTAGGAAGTTTTTCCTAATGTCCAACCTAAACCTCCCTTGCTGCAGTTTAAGCCCATTACTTCTTGTCCTAGCCTCAGAGGCCAAGGAGAACAATTTTTCTCCCTCCTCCTTGTAATACATATATAGCCCTTCTTATTTTTCTGATTTGGCCCAGTTCACACATAAGAGGGAAGAGGCTGTATATCATTCACTTAATTCAGAACCCTATATATTCTTTTTTTAGTAAATCTTTAATCTAACAAGACCATAGCCCAAGGTGGTATGGTTGCCAAAACACAAGACCCTCTCTGCAACAGCTAATTTATAAACCATCAGATAATGTGATTTAGGATGGAAATGCTATCAGAGCTTTAGCCTTAGTGGAGTGAACAAAGAATTAAAGGAATTAAGCCACTAATCTGGGAGATTGGGTAGGAATATCTTGCAGCTTTGTGACCATCTAATTACCCCTATCATGTCTCTTTTCTTATTCTCTAATTCACAACTTGAGGTTTAACTGATTTCAGGATATCACTTTAGTATAATTTTCATTTTATTTTAATCTAAACTTTTACTGCAAAATGTCCTGTTGGCTGTCTGATTATTACTACCAACACATCAACCTAAATAAATAGCTTTTTACCATCTGGAGTGGGCAAATCCAGTGGTGAAGCATCAATAGTAGTAGCATGCTACAAATCAGCATTTAGAAATGCTCTGGAATCTTATTCTGGGAAAGTGAGGATCAAGTACATCAGAGGGATGGTACATGTACTCTTCAAAGGAAAAGAAATAGCTAGTTTTATTTGCATTGATTGATGGAACATTTTACTCTACAGGTTCTGTGTTCATTCTTCCTGTTTAAAGAGTAAGTATCACCATGGTGCTAGGAACTTGTGTGTGAAAATTTTAGCAGGGAAATGTGTCAAAAGACAACTGACATAACAATATGGCATGAGTTATATTCAATCAGCAACACCAGCTCCTATGCAACAGCTCAAGAATTCAAGCCTCAGGCCAGGACTTGAAATCATGTTCATTTCTCCACTCGTTTCTTAACCCCTCACAGCACACTACTCATAGGAAAATGTTGCATTCCTTTAGGAACCACCTTTCAGCACATCCGTTCTCCACATCTTTATTGGCTCTTGGGATAATAGTATAAAACCACTTTTTTAGAACTGCTTTTGACCTACTGTGGCTGACAAACCCACAATTCCTAAGAATAATTATGGGTATGAATTATTTCTGAATTCATATCTGGTGCATTTGGCTGCAATGCCATTGAATTGCCAATATTTTGCTTATTAAGTACTGGAGAGGAATTTGCAGTGGGACATAGATTAGGGCAGAGAAATTTGTGTGCAGGGTAACATTGCTCGCCTAAGGAATTCTTACCATTGCTCTCAATTTGGGAACTGGCTTTGTATATTATTCCATTCCACAGTAACAGTGCAGGAGCCCTGAAGCCTGGAGCAGGCTTGCTAAATTAGCTAAACCAAGACACCTGACACGGGGAGGGAATCACAAGCATCTGGCACTTTATAGCAGAGATGACTGGGAAGCCCTGAGGGGAGTCAGCTCTGAGTAGGACAAGTGTAAACTGAATCCCAAGACCCACTAAGAATTCATAAGACAGGCAGAGCACCAGCTGAAGGAACCCTTTTACTCACTTAGCATCTGAGATAGAAACCATGTCTTGGGGCTAGATCTGGGGACTCAGTTCTTTTCTGAATAAGCACAATACCATTGCAATAGTAGTAATTGGACAAGCAAGTTTGTGGAGCATCTGCAAAAGGGCCTGCAACATAAAGAGTAGAGCCAAGGTACCCAGAGGCAGCGCACTTGTCTTTATCCATCCATTTCCAGGGCCCTCTTATTTGAATACCTGTGAAGAATTCTGGCACCATGACATTCTTACTGTTTTAGGTCCTTATTTATGTACAATCACATCCTTAATGAAAACAGAGGACTTCCTTTGTCTCTAACTCATGAATAGATGCACAAAGGCATTAAGTAGGCAAGATTTTCCATGTTCTCCTTTCTTTATGCCTCATGCCTGACTTGAAATAGCCACATCTGAAAGTTAAATAGTAGTTTGCCAGTGAGTGCCATTCGTGTGATTTCAGTAATGTGTACAGCTGGCTACTAGGAACTGGACTGAGACCATCAAACTCATTTCCTTTAAGGCAAAAAAACCAAGACATTTGATGGCAAAAACGGGTGGCTACTTTCTTGCACTGGCTATTCACTTGAGAAATTGTTGCAAAAGAAGAACTAGTGCAGAAAAGAAGAACTAGAAAAGAAGAATTAGTGCAGTTGTAGATGTTTAAATCATGGGAGGCTAAATGACTCCCCAGTGTTTCACCCTTCACTCCAACAGAGACCAACATTAATTTAACTTACAGTAGTATGAATTGCTTGGTGTTTGCTAAGTTGCCTGTTTAAGGATATGTGATGAGGTGTGCTCCCCCACACTAATCCTGCAACAGCAGAATTAGGCCAAGTAAACCCACTGAGCTAATTAGGCTACAAACAGGGGAGCTTTAGGCTAGAGGCAGCTAATTAGAGAGTTCACCTGTGAAGGACAAGGTGGCAACAGAGGAGGCTGGAAAAAGCTGCCCTTACACCCTGGGAAGAGGGAAAAATGTTTGGAGGCCACAGAGACAAGTTGTCTAAAGTTATTCCTTGAGAAGAGGGAGTGAAGACACCGGCAAACCCAAAGGAGTGGGGAAGTAGGAGATATGGAAGCAGATCAAGGAAAGGCAACAAGGTTCAGGGAATGGACCTCAGTTGCTGTGCAGAGGGGTCCTTGGACAGAGTATTGGCCTGGGTTCCTCTGCCAGCCACTGTGGGAATGACACTGTCAGGAAGTGAAGCAGAAAACTGCCTCAGATTGTTGAGGAGCAGGAACCTTGACAAGCTCCCCTGAGAAGCAGAAATCACTATAGTGACCTGGTCGGAGAACTGAGTCATGAAGAGGACAGTGAGAGTGAGAGGGGACAGCAGCGGAGAAAAAGACAGGGCGTAGCGTCAAGAAGGAGCATTGGCCTGATCATGTTAGTTCCCAAAATGACCAGCAGGCAGCACTGTACAGCTGTGAGTAGAGGAAGCAGGTCACATGGGGAAATTTCGGGTGGCTTGATTAGTTTAACAAATTTTATTCTGACCTAACTTTACAATCTTGGATTAAAATAAGGAAACTTGGTATAATTAAGTTACATGCACTGTATTGGCTGTAATTGGTCTAAACATTTTATTTTCTCACTCCATGGTGAAGTTCACTTTCTGCACATACACTGAGGACACTAAGGGTACGTCTAGACTACATGCCTCTGTCGCCAGAGGCATGTAGTCTAGACGTACCCTAACTGTTGTAATAGCATGACCCACTCCATTAACTGTTTCATCTAAATGTCACTTGGAAATAGATGTATACGTATACATATTATACAGAGTGGTCTTTTTAGTACTGTATGGGTGCATCTAGAATGGCAAAAACTTGCCAGCTGTCTACACTGGCCGCTTGAATTGGCGCAAGAGCACTGACGTTCTAATGTAAGAATTCAGTGCTTCTTGCGCACATACTTTGACACTCCCGTTCAGGGATAAGCCCTCTTGCACAAGAATACTTGCGCAAGAGGGCCAGTGTAGACAGGCAGCTTAATTTTTTGCGCAAGAAAGCCCGATGGCTAAAATGGCCATCGCAAAAAAGCTGTTTATCTATTGGCACGGATGTTTTTGCACAAAAGCACTTTTGCGCAAAAGCATCCGTGCCAATCTAAACGCTCTTTGCGAAATACTTTTAACAAAAAACTTTTCCGTTAAAAGTATTTCCGCAAAATCATGCCAGTCTAGATGCAGACCATGTGTATTTGTTAGGAGGTACTGATAATGATGCTTGTAGTTAAGATCAGTGACCAGGATGTGATTTTTCCATCTATGAAAATCCAGCCAAACTTGAACCACGTACAAGCTTTTCTAAGTTTATTTGCACATGCTCAGAAGGCTTGTTAGGTTGCGGCAAATAAATTCTCCAAAGATTTCATCTATGCTGAGCATACTCCATCCCAAAGCTAGAAAAATTGAGCAGAACTTTTCTATCTTATTCTTCTTGGCTGCTGGGGCTGCCAGACAAAAATCTCTCTCTCTCAAAAGAAAAAGCCATGCATTCAACAAGGATACAACAATAGGGTATATCTACACAGTGACGCTAGCGTTATTTCGAACTAACTTAGTCCGCATCTATACAGTAGGCAGTTATTTCAAAATAATGTCAAAATATTGTCAAGCTGGAGGACTTCTTACTCACTCTCCTGTAACCCTCGTTGTACGAGGGGTAAGTGAAGTCAGAGGAAGTGCTCTTTTTCAAAGTAAGTGCTATGTAGACGCTCCCAATTTTGAAATATGCTATGCAATTGATATAGCTCAATCTGTGTAGCTTATTTCGAGTTAAGCCCTGTTGAGCAGACACACCCTCAGTGAGCATTATCTATTCCGTGCATTGAATAAGGCAGAGGGTCTGTGAGAGAAAAATAGGATGTTATCGTCTAATTAAATACAGCATTTTAATACATATGAACAAAGGTGGGGTCAAATAAGGTTATACAAGAAATATTCATTTTTGAGTATTTTAACTTTTGATTGCTTGGGTTTGCCACCTTAATGCAATTTTTAATAAAGTTTGTTTCATATTATATATCCTGGTATGTGTGTATTTAACAAGCAATTAGTTAGCAAAAGTGCTTGATAGGCATGTGTATTTTTGCAAGCATCAATGAATGAAGGGAAGCTAGATTCAGATCTTAATTACACCAGTTTTAATTGGGAATAATTCCAAGGGCATGAGTGGAGTTGTTCCAGATTACAACAGTACCTGCAGTTCAGTGTTCAGGTTCAGTTCCTCTTTAGAAATAACTTGAGATGTTTCAAGTGTGGGATGTCAGCTGAACGCTGGATTGAACTATACAGCTCTGTTCATTGCTGCTAACTGAAACTGATGAGTCCACTCCAGGAAAAAGTCCTCTATGCTTTGACTTCTGTTGTTTTTACGTGACAAGCAAGTTTGTGTTTCCTAGGAGCTATGAAGGAGCTTAATAAAATGTCACTGTAAAAAAGCAGAAAGAAAAGGGGGAAAGACCTCAGAGTGATCCATGGAATAACAAGAGGGTTCTAGTGTTGTTCAAATCTATCATGAACTGTGACAGGGCTCTCCTTGATACCATCATGTAGTGGACTAAATATTGAAATAAGCTTTTTTTCCTCTCTTTCCTTAGCTTCACATTTAACTGGAATTAAAATATTAAGGGGAAGATGACTCTGGGATGGCTAGAGGGTAAGATGAATAATGATGGTAATGGAAAATTTAAGTTATGTAAGGGGGGCATTTGGGGGCCCTTTTCTCTTCATGTTTCTGTGGATCTCCTCATTCCCCTCTCCCCCTCCTTCCCTGCCCCCACTTTCAGAGTAGGGCATGCCTTCCCCCATTGGAGTGTCTGAGCATTCTGCTCCATAAACTTGTGGCTCTTGGAGGATCTGTTAATGGAAGGGGCCTCTGCAGCTGTCACTGCATCCCCATGGCTCATTATAGCAGCCAGGGGTCAAGGTAACTGTAGTCCCTCCTTCCCCCCCAGTCAGTGGCTGCACAGTTAGAGGAGAAGAGTTGTAGCAAGCTGCAGTAACTTTGGATCTGTGGCCTGCAAGTTCTGGAGGGAAGTATAAATTCCTCATCTCTTTCAAGTTCTCTCTCAGCAGCTTCAGAGTTCTGAATGACCCTTCGCACTAGGTTGCCAAACCAGGGCCAGTCGTGCCTTAAGATCACTGGGTAAGCCAACCTGGGGGTCACTCCAACAGAGTTTGGCCTATTACGCCGGTCACTCTAGCAGTGGAATAAGCATGGAAGTTCCCATGAATGCATTGCACATAAATTGGGTTCCCTTTGAGTGTCAACTCAGGTACCAAGTTACCCTGGATCAGGGTTTAACTACAACCGGAATCTATAAGCACTGTCATGGCGACCCCTTCAATGACTGCTGGCATTCTAAGTTTCTCAAGACCTCTCTTTTGGGCTTGGGAGCCCACTACCCATACCCGTGCATAGCTTCAGTCTATAAATGGGTCGTCCCGGTGGAAATATCCTTCCTGACTGCACTCGAAACAATGATCTTGCCCCTCCTCTGGCCAGCATGTCTTTTCCCACCTGCTTGGTCCCAACACGGGGTATCTCCTCTCTTTGAGTGGCACCCCTAGAGGCAGGAGATTTATAATTAAAGTCCATAGACTTACTTTGAGCTACCTTTCCACATTGCAATCCCCCTTGAGGAACCAGTTAGGGGAAGCTGGACCTTCCTTGCTGGTTCCTCTGCCTTCTCGAAATGGTGGTCCAGGGGTTCCACTGCTGTGTAGTCCTCCATCAGGTGCACTGCTCCCATAAGAGTCAAAAGCTGGAGTCTACACACCCAGGCTACGTCTACATTACGCTCTCTTGCGCAAGAACATATGCAAATGAGGCGTGCCGATGAATATCGCTGTGCCTCATTTGCATACTTAATGAGCCGCCATTTTGCGCACGGGGTTTTTGCGCAAGAAGGAGCAGTGTAGATTGCTCCTTCTTGCGCAAAAATGGCGGTTAATTAAGTATGCAAATGAGGCACGGCGATATTCATCGCCGCGCCTCATTTGCATATGTTCTTGCGCAAGAGAGCGCAATGTAGACATAGCTCCACTCTTTACCTCCAGCAGGGAGCTTGTGGGTAAATTGTTCTAATATCACCACCTCAGCTAGACCATTGGTCGGGCTCTAGCCACCGCAATGCATAGTCCTGGAGGTGTTGGGCTACCATCCTGGGTCTGGCCCCAGCAGGATACCACTCCTGCCAGAAGCACTGTCAGTATATCCAAATTACAATACACCACCTGAGCCAGTCCTGCCAAATAAGGGGCTAAAACAGTAGCCCAGGTATTCTTTAATCTGAGCCTATAATTGCCCTGATCCATTAAAATTAATGGTAATTCAGTTTCCAGATTCCATAGGCAATGCTGAAAATCGCTGCCCTTTAACATCCACAAACATTGGAACCTTCCTCTCTCAACAATTACCTTAAGGCAGCCTGGCATGTAAAGGACATGACATA
Source organism: Rafetus swinhoei (assembly GCA_019425775.1). Taxonomy (NCBI): domain Eukaryota; kingdom Metazoa; phylum Chordata; order Testudines; family Trionychidae; genus Rafetus; species Rafetus swinhoei. Next base: position 119,403,483 of record CM033449.1, read on the forward strand.
GATAAAGTGTGCAGAAAGATTGATTCATGTGGCTGAAAAGTGAAAATCAAAGGGTGCTAAAACACTTGATGTCATTAACATACTGTTTTAGTGAAATTTGGCAGTTCTTGGGGTGGAACTGTCAAAAGAGCCTAAGTAAATGCTGGCAGCCTTCTGAGCATACTTTCTTGTGGTGAGAGGTCTCTGTGGCATTCTGCTACCAATTGTTCCTCTCCAATACCCCTTAAATTACAAATTATCTATGTGTAAATAAACATTAACCTCCTGAGGTACCAGTTACTGAGTCCTTCCATATTGGCCCTGAAGTCTAACCTCAGTTCTATCAGTCTCTCCCTATAGATAGGGAGCCCTGAGACCTTCTTCCCAGAACAAGGTGCCAAGACTCTCATACGTTATATTACATGGCATGCATATCATTTACATGTGTGCGGACACAACCCCAGCTGATGGCAGGCCCACTGTCAGCAATTCCGGGCCCCAGGGTAGAACAGTGGGCGGATGCAGCATCTACTACAGCCCGACCTAGGGGAACTTTCACTTCTTTCCAGTCTCCTGCTGTGTGTATTTTCTCTAATATACATTTACCAACCACAGAGATCCTAACTTTCAGTTCTTGCCCTAGGGTACCCATCCGGCTGCTTTTCCCATCCATATGATACTGGTGCAAGCTCCAGAGTTACTTCATAATTTGTTTCTCAGGCACCACCCACTCCCTTCCCCATTATACCACCACAGGAGTTTCTTTCCATTGGCCTTTGGGAGGATGAGGCAGAATAACAGGAGTTTTTGTAATAGTGTCACTACTAGAAACTCTTTGTCTGGAACCAGCAGTGCAATATCTCACAACTGAAGAATTCCCTCCCCCTGTGCTCCCCAGGCCAAGGGTAACCTCATGCCATAGAAAGCAGCAAGATCTGTTTTTATTATCATTGTTATTTAAAAAAGGTATTTTCAGACAACCGGTCAAAAAACTAGGAATGTATTGGAGGGTACTTGAGCATACTATCGCCAAAACTCATGTTGCCATGGAGAACTATGAGAGCTGTTATTTCTGCATTTGTATTGCAGTAACATCTCTGGATTACAACTGAAAACTGAGTGCTGTTGTACAGGGTGCTGTACACACTCATGGAGACAGGTTCCTACTCTACAGAGACTATAATCTAAACAGACAAGACAAACAAAGGACTGCTGTACCCCCAGGGCCATCCTTCATCTCTGTGTAAAAACTTTTCCCAGGAATCAGTATGAATTTCCAAGACAAGTGAATAAATACACTGAAAGACAAGCAAGCTGTTTGAACCATTCCTAAAGCCTACAGCTAAAAGGACTCCAACATTCTACATTTGTGGAACACAATTCTACACATACAATAATTTGCATATGCAACAATCTGAAAAGGAGGCCACACTGAGGTTACTTTAAAATATGGCCCTTTATGACTAAATTTAGGGAACACTTAATGTTGCCTAAAGTTCAGAGCAGCACACTGGGTTCTCTGTCTATGCCACTGATTTGTTGGGTTTCCTTGGGCAAGCCATTTAATATCCCCGAGCCAATTAATTGTGCCATTGTGTTCCAGACAATTTCCCTCCCAACACATGAAGGAAAATCCAACTAAAATTCTGGCTGAAACAGAGAATTAGTGTGTTGAGAGCGAGGGTCCCTACATTAACCAGTGATGTAAATAATGATTAAATTAACCTTCCGTGCACTCATGGGCTTTATAAACTCACAGTTGTGAATGTATGAAAATTCTTACAATAATCGCCCAAAGCTCGTATGTCCCTCTGACATGTTACTCCTGTACCAGGTGAAGCTCTTTTTGGGGTGTTACATTCTTAGTCACAGATTCCATGGCCAGAAGGGACCATTGTCCTCCAAAATAATTCCCCAAGCAGAGCTTTTAGGCTTGATTTAAAAACTGCCAGTGATGGAGCATCTACCAGGATTATTATTAGATATCATAACTAAGTGCTCTGGTGAGACTCCATCACTGTTTCCTTTATGCAGTCCCAACAGCAACACATCTCAACCCCCAAATGCCAGCCCCCATCTCCAACCATTCCACCACCCCAAACTATCTCCAAACATCAGTTATAATCCCCTCACAAGATCTGCCACATGGCCTCAAAGGCCCCTCCAGCCCCAGCATCAAAATAGCGTCAAGCGCCCTGTGCCCCAGATCAGTGCTGTCACCAAAATACCCTCCCCACCCTGTTCAGACTCTCCCTGCCCTCCCTCTCTCTGGCGGTCCCCAGACAAAACCAGCACCCAGAGGATGCGGCCAGCACTTTTACTATATATGTTGGACAGCGGCTGCTGGATCCTGAGTCTGAGGTGGAGTTTACCCCTCCCAGTGGTCCTGTTCCCAGCCCAGGTCTGTCCCCCTGTGGTCCTGTGCCCTCCCACTTCTGCCTCCCACAGAGGTCCCTGCCTACCTCTCCCCACCTTTTCCACTCCCAGCCCAGCACCTCCCAGCTATCCCCAGCTCAGTTTGTCCACCCTGCTCCTCAAAGTCTTGTGGCCTGTTCTTCCTCCCTGCCTCTCTTCCCAGCTTGTCTATCCCACCCCCAGCTCTGTCCCCAGCCCTGTCCTTCCCTTCCCTCCCCTGTCATTCACATGGCTACCGAACGCTCAATACAAAACTGCAGTGATTACTGTCACAGCCAGGCCAGCTCCTCCCCCAGCTCTGCCTCCCCAGCATACCTGAGGGGCTGCTGTCCTGACTCACCCTCTCGATGGCCAGGCCCCCTGTCATGATCATGAGATATGGCCAGCAGCCTGGGGACTAAGGGGTTAACTATACCTAAGCCAGATAGAGTCGGCCAATTGGAATGTAGGTAGGAATTTCAAACTGGGACAAAGGAATTTTTGTTTTTTCCCTCCTTTGTCTCTGGGCTGTTTCTCTCCAGCTACTGAGGGGGACAGACAAAACGTCTTGCTCCAAGAAAAGACTCTTCACTATCTTTAAGTAGGGTAAAGTTTAGATAAATCCATTAGGTTTTATTGTTTTATGGTTTGGGAATGGGAATCTGATGTCTGTGCATTTAAAAATGGGTTTTTCAACTTTTTGCAACTAAGTTTTGGCCCATGGTGGAATCCCCCATGGGTATATTAATTGGTGACTTTTCCATCTAGTCATTATGCGTGTAACAGGAATATTGTGGTGATAATAAAAGTTCTTTCTCTTTTCTTTTTATTAACCTGGTATTGGTTAATTTTTGTGTCCTGGTTTTACTTTAGGGGCTGAGATTTCCCAAGTGGTCTCTCCCTGATTTCCTTATCATTACTTGGGTGGTGGCAGCAGATTTTTATCCCCAAAATCTAGGTTTTTAAGATTTTGGGGGGAAGTTTTATACCAAAGCCTAGAAAGATAAGGTTTTGGGGTACCTTTGCAGGCCCCCACTTCTGCATTTATTGTGCCAGAGTGGGGAATAAGCCATGACATAAAAGAAAAGAGGGGAAAAAAATTCCTTTGTCCCAGTTTGAAATTCCTACCTACATTCCTATTGGCCGACTCTACCTGGCTTAGGTATAGTTAAGCCCTTAGTACCTAGGCTGCTGGCCATCTCTCATGATCATGACAGCCCCTCCTGCATTATGCAGCCCCTCTGACCATCACCAGCCGGTCAGAGCTACTCTGCAGTGTGCAGCGGGCACTGGGACTTGGACATGTGCCTAGAAGACCTGCAGCCTGCCCGGGCAGTGTAAAAGGGCCCAGACTTGCCAGCTGGTGTGACTGCGGTGATGGCCAAGTGACCCCAAGCCCCTTTAAATTTCCCAGGCCCCTGGGCAATTGCTCTCTTTGCCCCCCAGTGTCAGCAGGCCTGTCTAATGGTGTAACAGGCAAGTGAAGGTAAGATAAAGGGACCTTAATAGATGTTAATCCCACGGGGACCTAACTATAAATTAAGCTGGTACACTGTTGGAGAGTCTTCTATGCCTCACTGAGATAATCTGTTCTATGACTCACTGGGATAACCTGTTTGCACAACATCCAGAAACACAGCACTCGGAGGGTGCATCTACACTGCCCCCGGAGCTTGAAATAAGTTATGCTATTTGAAATAGCTTATTTTGAAATTTGGCGCTGTCTACACAGCGCACATTTTTAAATAAATCGCTATTCCGAAAGGTCCTTACTCCTCGTGGAATGAGGTTTACAGGGACATCGGATTAGCGAGCCCGTTATATTCTGAAATAATGGGCATGCTCAAAAGATGCAGAATAGTTATTTTGGGATACCAGAGGTATCCCGAAATAGCACTGCAGTGTAGATGTAGCCTGCATGACAGACACTCCTGGTCTTATATGTATTCCTAGGGTTTTTCACTACACTGAGCTATTTCAGACCACAGTGAAACAATGAATCATCTCCACCTTGACTTCTAAAACAAACAAGACCAGATAAGTAGTAAAATCTTTTGGATGTTTGAGTTTTGACCCTTAAAAGATAGAATGGAACCAAGGTACTTGGACAAAAAAACCCAAAAAAACCCTGCTGAAGTATACTCTTGTACTTCACTCTATTTTTCCAGTACCTACTATATGAAGATGTAATAGTCTGTGCCTTTGCTGTGCCTCTCTTCTTTCAGAAAGACGCTATGTGAATGAAAGCAATGTTTTGTGTCTGGAAAATTTGCTTTAAACATTAAAAATTTTCCAGAGGGAGGAGGATACCTGAAATTGCTTTTCTGGTGAATTTATCACTTCTCATAGGTATGGAAGTATTGGGGCTATAGTGGTTTTCAAACAGAGGTATGGTTCCTCTGGGGGCATGCAGATGTTTTCCAAGGGCTACATCAACTAATCTAGCTCAGTGTTTCAACCTGGAATGGGCGAGAGGGTGTCACAGGATGGCTTTAAGGTCACAAGAAATTGCTTAAGAGACTGAACTTTTTATGGGAGTTGAGGGGTGGGGTTTTCTTTTCTTTTCTTTTCTTTTCCTTAGACAGTGGAAAAGGGCCGTCAAGTTTAGCCCACCCAAAGGTTACACAAGCAGTACAATTCCTCATGCCACAGAGGGCCCTGCAAAGCTAAGTTGCATGATTCAGGCTCAGGCGATGCAGCTTAGAGATCAGACTCCTGAAAGGGGTACAGTAGTTTCCAAGGGTTGAGAACCGCTGCAATAGGCTACAGGTTGCCATTGATTCATGGCGCAAGTAGAGCTGCAGCAGTGCCTCACCAACACAATAGGGACCTTCTCTAAGCTTGAAAAGATGCATCCTCTGGGCCCTCTGAATTTTTGGCCTCTATGCTAAGACTGCCAATTATATTTCAAATGAGTGTAAATTGGTCCGATTCCTGTTTAAGCAGGAACTTGTCTGGGATCATCAGCCTTTTGTTCATCCCACTAAACATTTTTACAGCATTTCATCACTAGATTTCAAGGTCAGTCCAGTGACCTAAAGCTGGAAGAGTATGTGTCTTTGCTAAACCTCTATACTATGCTTTTCTCCAAACACCAGAATCGGTGTGTATGCACACATTTTTCCTAAGCTAGAGAAAATGGGACATACTGTTTCTGTTGTGAGCAAAGACTTCTCAGTGGAATATTGTCATGTAAAAATACTGGCAAAGTGTGTTACATATTGCCCCTCTGTAACCAATTCATATCTGATTATTGCTTATCCCAACTAACACTTTTTTTTTTCTTTTAGTTCAAGTTGGAGAGTTTTGTGCTGTGGAGCGAGAGATCCTGGAATTAATACCCAACGATGGCATAGCTAGGCTGTTTTACACTCAAATGCACATTTTCTAGGGCCAGAGGATGTTAGTAATTTTTCTGTGGGCTCTATTTCAGTAGACAGCATGGAACACTAATATTTCTTTTCCTTAGAGGAATCTTATTTCCTCCCCTTCCCTCAAGTCACCACACAGTGAACAATCAAGAATAACCTCCAATTAGTACTCCTAGGAATAAACTACCAATAAAACAGAAGAGTATATATTCTGTGAACTCTTCATGACTATGCTAATTAGAACAGCAAAATATCACATTTATCAAGTTTTCCAAAACTGAACTAACAATTTGCACTGCAAACCTTTCTGCAAACTGATTTTTTTTTAAAGCGTGGAAAGGAACACAATATCATACAACTACACTTGGAGCAAATTAGTGAATTTGCCATCTCTCTATTTATTCCAGCAGTGTTTTGATAGCAGAAACTAAACACACATAAAAGTTTGAGAATGACATACACTAATGAGGATTTAATTTAGGGCAAATCTGTTATAAATAAATCATTAAGAATTATCTTGTGGCCTAATGCTCAAATACATAATGACACTTAATTAATCTAATCATGTTTTTGCTAGACTGAGAAATGCAGTTTGGAGATCAAGGCCTAGTAGAACACAGGTTAACATTTCCAATAATTATTTGCAATAAAAATGATTTGATTATACTCAGTACTTTATGGGCCTTGGAGTATTTTCATTATGTTTTACTAATAAACTTGTGGCACTCTAAATCATGTACGTTTATTATATTTATAACAATCATTTCTTCTCCCCTTAAATATGTGCATGAGCCATTTTCAAATAATTTTCTTGTGATATGTGTGTGTGTGTAATGATATCATTGCTCAGGTTCATTTCTTAGAAGCAGTTAAAACGCAGTCCTGCTTCCGCTGAGGTCAATGACAAACCTTCTTGAACCTTTGTAACAACTTCACCTATCTACATGTTAATTTTGATAAACAGCTAATAGTGGCAGCAAAAAATTTACCTTCTAAAAGATGTTAGCCTGACTGATTAAAAAAGTCTTAAGTCTGAAGTAGCCTGACCAATAAAAATCAGTTAACTTTTTTAAGATTTATAGACAGTTTATCTAATCCAGATTATATTGGTATATAGACTGAGGTCTAGATTCTGTAACTGGATCTGCCTAACACTGGTTCCACAGAATCACTCACACTGTAATGATATATAACGCTAACAGTTCTCCATGTGCCATCAGGAGTGGAACTCAAACCTGTGCCTCAGGAGCTTCAGAGGCTTCCCAGTTCAATTCCCTGTGAGTCACCATATGTAATGTCACATCCCTGGATGAGTCAGCTGCACCAGAACTAGAATCTGGGCCCTCTGGATCATAAATGTCAATCTTTATGGTCTGAACTCTAAGAGACTCAGCTCTCTCAACCAATGCTCCCTCATTTTAACACCCATGTGTGGAATAAATGTTCTGTGCAATGATGTATGTGCAGATGTGTACCACCAATAGAAACACATGCTGCCAGGTGTGGGCACTCTGCCAATCAGCTGAGCGACACCTTACTCTCTTCTGGACAGCTGCCCAGGACTCAGCTTACAGGGAACACTGTTCTCAGCCAAAGGTACAGCAGGCTGATCAACCTGTATTTGGTCCTCCACTAGAGCAGGAAAGAGTGCCAGCTCATGAAAGCCATGGCTTAACTATATGTTTAAATATGAACACAAGACTATCCTTGTTGCTTAAACTGGTATGAATCAGCAATTACTTCATCACAGTCAACAGAATTACACCAATGTCAGACAGGAGTGACCTCAGAATTGGGCCGTTAGTGTATGTGAAACCTTGTCAGCCGACGGTCAGGGCAGTGTGTGTGTGTGTGTGTTTCCAAGAAAAGGTTTAACGTCCGTGTCTTTACTGCTAGGACCGGGGTCCCGTCGCAGAGAGTAGCCAGCAGGCCAACAGACGCCCTGTTTATAGGAAGAGCTTATTACACCTCAGATTTTAGCTGCTAGGATGCAAAAATCCCTTCGCAGCGGGCAGCCTAGGACAGACTGAGAGGTGCCCCAACGGACCTGTCACCTGGGAGTGACACAGATCCAAACGCCCAAGCTCTTCCTATACCTGTCCCTTATGACCGGCTGAAGTTCTTTAAATTGTGCTTGGTTCTGTTACAGCAACTGAAGGAGTCAGGTTAAAGACTTAAACAGTTACAGGTTTATTAAAAGGCTTATAAATCATATGGTTACAATGGCTATTGCTCTATTTCTTAACTGCTAGCAAATATAGATCTTAAAAATGGTTACAAAGAAAATAAAGATAGAAAATAGAAATAATGGTACCAAGTGACAGCTTAATCTTTAAAGAGCTCTAAATCTATGTGTACACTTAAGACAAAGGACACATACAGGTACAATTTTTACCCCTTCTGTGCCTCTCGACTCCAGCGGTCAAGCCAGGGCCGGTCCTCAATTCCTAGGAAAGACGAATACGAGGTGGGCGTCGCCATGGAACCTCGGGAGGTCAAACACCTAACCCGACCAGCAGATAGATGGTAGATTGACACTCAGAGTAAATGTGCTGCTGGACCCATCTTTATACCCATAGGGGCCCGTATCCTCTTTCTTATCTAAGATGCCAGATTGTGTTGGTTCGCCTTTGTGACGCTAGTTCTTACAAGCAAGTTTCAACTTAATTTACACTTGCAAGAGAGATAACTAAATTGTGAGTACTAAACATTTTTACTGGGTGAGAGATTCCTCCCCGCGGACGGCTGTGTGTTCGTATCAATATGGGTTCAGTCAAGGACACTCCTCTGCAGCCTCTTGGTCAGCAACTGGCGTATCTCTGTTTACAGCCATTCAGGGCCACAGCAGCCTGCCATATCCAGGCAAGCAAAGATGGATGTTACAGGGGTTCCTGTCTGGCTACATTCCACCCCTGATACGACACACCACGTCCCAGGATACAAGATGGCGGTGATACCAGCACCTTTGCCCACCTTGGGAATCTAAAAGTGCCCGATGGCCGGAATAGAAGGTTCAGGATCTAGGAATTGACTAGGTTCTTTCCTAGTGCTGCATATCGAATGTGCACAGAAAAGATAGCTACATTAACTAGGTGTTTCACAATACATAGGGTTATGCAGAAAATGATTACAACAATTACAATGGTTAGAACAGTGGTTATAATGGAGTGTAGGAAAGGAGTTAGGGAAAATCCCAGCTGTTGGGCTAACCAATTTAGCCATGAGATGTTTACATTTTGGTTACTGCATGTCTTACCCCATACTGTCCGTTGCCACTTCCCTTGCCTCCCCCCCCAAAGTTATTTTGAGGATTGCGGTGGTCGCTGTCATCGAACCACACCGGTCCCCATTGGAAGATGTCGCTCTTGTTCCACCAGTTGTTTGGGCTGAGGGACGAACTCGATTCCCAGTCCAGTAGAGGAGTTAAGTAAGGTGTTCTGGTACAGCAGTAGCAGTTGGGATGAGGAAGAAGACCATGGCGAGCTGGAGTACCATGTCTTGCTTCAGCTTAGGTTTTTCCCATAGTTCAGACTATAACTGACAACAGCGGTTGCAAGCGCTATAACAGCAAGCGGTATATATACAAAAAGTTTATGGTGGTTTCCCCCGGATCCACACCAGCGTTGGGAGGGATACATCCCACTGGAGCACTGTTCGGGGCCATTGCCTCAGTTTCCTGTAATAAAACATAAGGTTCGCCGGTCTTGGATACAATCCAAGCCTTAGTAATGGTTATTGGTGTTAGCCCAGCGTCTGCAGTGGTCCAGACTCCTTTTCCCTTGTAGGAGTGCAGTACGCGGGTTTGCATTCCCAAACTGGGGTGTTTGATTACCACAGTGTCTCCAGGTGCATATTTAGAATCTTTAAGTGGTATAGTGTGGTTAGGAGAGGTTCTCCCTGTAGGGAAGAATCCCTTACTGATCGGACTGCCCGTAGGGGTCTGCCAATTGTTTAATCTTTTACCACAGTATTTAATCTGTTTCCCCATTTGCCATCTGTGGGCCTTAAGTGGGCTTTCAACAGACCATTCCAGAGTTTGACCATGCCATTAGACTGGGTCTCCTGGGGTGTTGGGACAAGGGCTATTAAGCAGTTTAGTCCCATGATCGTAGACAACCCTGTTGCCACTCGGGTTGGGTAAGCAAAAACCAATTCCTGAAACAATTTCTACTCCAGTAAAAACATACTTCCACCCTTGCTTACTGGTGGGTAGTGTACCAATATAATTTACTTGCCAGGTTGCCCATAGTACTTTCCCATCTTTTAGTTTGGCAAACCGTTGCCCTTCTGTTATATGTTTTCTGAGTTCAGCACAGAGGGTGCAAGCTCGTACCGGGTTTTTGGCTTGTTGGTGGGTGATAGGCCACCCCGTGGCATGTGCCTACCACATCAGCTCATCGCTTTCTGTGTGTCCCAAGGTTTCATGTAGCCAAATGTACAGGCGTTCCCAATCCACCTGGGCAGCGTTAATTTGTGCTGCTGCATCTGCTAGGTTATTCAGCTGTGCAGCCGGGGTGTCATTCTTTTGGTGAGCTGACACATGACCTATGCTTAAGCCATGTTGGGTTGCATGCTGGTATATCCATTTTCAGTATTTCAATCCTTAAACAGGCTTTCCCCCTATTTCCCAGTTATTATTCTTCCAGTTAGTTATCCACTGGGTGACTCCAGCCCATACAGCTTAGGAGTCAGTGTAAATGGTACTGGCACCTGCCTCACAAGATAGTTTGATTGCTGCCAGCTCTGCAAGCTGAGCTGTTCCTTTATGTTTGCAGTCAGGGGTGCAGCGGATGTGTTTGCTGAGACCGCCGCAGCCTTCCCTGTCCACTTTCCTTCTGTTCACCTGTGGAGATATTGTTAACATTCTCCTAGCTTAAACAATTACTACACTATTATCCTTTCACTAAAACAAATATCCTACACACAACAATATTTGCAATACGTATTACAATTAAGACACACAAGACAAACTTGGACAGAACACAAACTTATTATGTCATGACACAGAACCATGGTTTTTGTTGTTGTTGTTTCTTCAGCTGGCACCAGCGCTTTTGATGATCTGAAAGACAAGAAAACATTCCTACCGTCTGGGGTGGCCCATTATAACTTAAAATACTGCCTAAGATCTGCTAGGGGAACCGGTTACAGCTAGTTCCTTACCACTTCCATGGGCGAGTGAGCTGCAACTTTCCAAGAACAAGGGCGCTTCATCGGTACTCGTGACCTTCCACTCCCTTGAATTACCTCAGAGTTGCTAGCCCTCCCCAACAGTGGCATGCCTCAGTTTCCTCTTGTACCACAGATCAGGCTTAATGTGTGAAGCTATAATGCTTTTCCTTAGCACAAGGTGTTGGTTGGCCAGTTACTGTTCCAGCAAGCAAAAGCTTTTATTTTCCTGAAAAGAATCATATGTACAATGTTACAGGCCTACTTATGAGGGACAGTGGGTTTCACACCTCTTTAGAACAGACAGGCAGTTTGCACCCACTCACAACCTCGGATCTGAGAGCAAGCCAAAAGTGTTATCAACTCAGCCTTGAACAGAGACACAGTGAAGTTTCAGAGTTTGGATTCTTAAAACAATAACTTGTTTTCTTAGAGAGCAAATTTAACCTTTAAGAGTTGAATGTCCAACACAAGCACTAACCAATTTGTGCCTTGTCTGTTTGCAATTTTAAGCAAGAGGACATTATCTAAAACAAAATAAAACTAGTTCATTTGAAACTTACAAAATAGAGTTACAGTATATAGAGCTCATTCTTTTATGAAGTTAACCAATTAAGTTTCAATAGAATCCCTAATTTTCCTTTTCGCATGCTTTAACAAAAGTGTCCAGTAGACAAATGTTTACATTTGATTGTTTCTTTGCCTAGATGGTTTGCACACTGCTTAAGACAGAGGCTGCAAAGAAACGAGGTGTCATTTTTAAAGCAAGTTTCCTTCACATATTACAACCATCGCTTAATTCCTTCCACACTCCCACGGAGTTCACTTTTTACCTTCACATTCCCTCAAATCACTTGCTTTGTCTTTTCAAAGAAAATGTTCCTCATTCCTAGTAACTTTCCAATGTCTGTATTACTTTCCTTATTTCTTTAACTATGCCCATAGGGCTCCAAACTTCTTGCCTTCCCCTTTTCACATGCTTTTTCCTTCTTATGATCCGTCCTGATTCCTGCTAAATGACTTTTCCCAATGACACAGGTGTATCTAGTATTAATTCGGTAAGGAGGGTGGACTTTCCAATTAGACCCCCAACACACCTCCTGATTCCTTTCAATAGGTAAATAATGTTTATTATTGCAGTCAGCTATTACTAATTTTAAACTTCTCAGTATAGGGTTTTCATAACATCCATGCTGCAGCAGAGTCTGTGGTGTAAATAGAGTGCTCATCTTTGGACAGTCATTTTCTTTTGGGCTACTCCCGGTGACAACTCCTTTCCCTCCAATATGGGCTTAATGATTGGGAGAGGAGTGTGAAGTGTTATGGCTTGAGCTTAGGTTAGCTCCTCTGTTTCCCTTAGTGCTGTGTAGGCTGCTAAAAGCACTTTTCATAAAGCATGTAATTTGACTGTGACCCCTGCCATGACTTCGAGCCAAATTGTATGGGACGGCGGGGTACCGTTTCTCCTTCTTGCCATAAGGCATAGGACATCCCTGTGTTTCTCACAGTGAGGTACAAATAAAATGGGACATTAGGGTGAATCGGACCCATAGACTGATAAGTGTGTATTTCGTTATCAGCTGTCTCTCAGAGCTTCCTCGTGGGTGGGGCTCATTCCCATTAAGCATGCTTCCTGAGCAGATTATACGGGAGTAGGTGAATTAAAATTCCCGTTTTCCAGATCTTTAATTAGTTCAGAGAGACTGGAGCCATAGCTTCGGCTGGAATGCTGTACTGTTTTATCTTGGTTACAGTGGAAGGCGGAGAGGTTTGAGCCAGCAAAGTCTTAAAGCCAGCTCCAAAAGCTCATTTTTCTCCATTAATTACTTTCTCCTTCCCCTCTCTAGCCTCAGGAGGAGCCGTTCCTGTAGGTGCTCCATATCCTTATTTAGGGTTCTCACCTGGGTATCTAGGTTCTGGCATTGCTCCCAGAGTTCGTATCTCTCTCGCTGAATCCTTATCCAGTAGCTGGAGCAGACTGCTTGCCACACACCCTTTAACAGCCAGATGCAAGCGCTTTTCCCTAACATCTCTTTATCCCATTTAGGGTTGCCCCATCCCTCTTGGGCAAACTCTTTCTCTATACAGCTAAAATCCATGTCAATCGTGACTGGCTTCATACTGCTGTATTTGAACCAATAACACAATCCTGCCGACTACGCCAGTTCTGTCAGCCGACGGTCAGGGCAGTGTGTGTGTGTGTGTTTCCAAGAAAAGGTTTAACGTCCGTGTCTTTACTGCTAGGACCGGGTCCCGTCAGAGAGTAGCCAGCAGGCCAACAGACGCCCCTGTTTATAGGAAGAGCTTATTACACCTCAGATTTTAGCTGCTAGGATGCAAAAATCCCTTCGCAGCGGGCAGCCTAGGACAGACTGAGAGGTGCCCCAACGGACCTGTCACCTGGGAGTGACACAGATCCAAACGCCCAAGCTCTTCCTATACCTGTCCCTTATGACCGGCTGAAGTTCTTTAAATTGTGCTTGGTTCTGTTACAGCAACTGAAGGAGTCAGGTTAAAGACTTAAACAGTTACAGGTTTATTAAAAAGGCTTATAAATCATATGGTTACAATGGCTATTGCTCTATTTCTTAACTGCTAGCAAATATAGATCTTAAAAATGGTTACAAAGAAAATAAAGATAGAAAATAGAAATAATGGTACCAAGTGACAGCTTAATCTTTAAAGAGCTCTAAATCTATGTGTACACTTAAGACAAAGGACACATACAGGTACAATTTTTACCCCCTTCTGTGCCTCTCGACTCCAGCGGGTCAAGCCAGGGCCGGTCCCTCAATTCCTAGGAAAGACGAATACGAGGTGGGCGTGCCATGGAACCTCGGGAGGTCAAACACCTAACCCGACCAGCAGATAGATGGTAGATTGACACTCAGAGTAAATGTGCTGCTGGACCCATCTTTATACCCATAGGGGCCCGTATCCTCTTTCTTATCTAAGATGCCAGATTGTGTTGGTTCGTCTTTGTGACGCCAGTTCTTACAAGCAAGTTTCAACTTAATTTACACTTGCAAGAGAGATAACTAAATTGTGAGTACTAAACATTTTTTACTGGGCGAGAGATTCCTCCCCCCGCGGACGGCTGTGTGTTCGTATCAATATGGGTTCAGTCAAGGACACTCCTCTGCAGCCTCTTGGTCAGCAACTGGCGTATCTCTGTTTACAGCCATTCAGGGCCACAGCAGCCTGCCATATCCAGGCAAGCAAAGATGGATGTTACAGGGGGGTTCCTGTCTGGCTACAAACCTATGTGTTATTGTCTGTGAGACCTATGTGATAGACGGTTCTTTTAGAACACTTCATCTGTTGTTATCAAACCATTCTGTAATAAGTCATACTGTTCTGAGTTGGGTTAAACCTCTTTGAAACCAGTGGATACAAAAGATGCCCTTTGCTATTGATACATTTAAGAAAATGAACATTTTTTAAAAACCAAACAAACATTAGCAGTCTCCACCCAAAACACAAAGAAACATTAGTATCCAAAATCAAGGTACATTTTGCTGGTTATTTTTGGTTGAGATGTACTTGAGAGAAGCTGAGAGAGAAAACTGCAGAAAGCCAAGGACACAGTCAGAATAAGCACTAGAAGTGTGGGCCTGAGGAAAACCTGAAGAGACCTTTTGGGCTAAGTGATCACTAGAAAAGGTTCTATGGCCTTTCTTCCGTAGTATTCAGGGAAACAGTACTTTCCACATCCTTTGCAAATAAACATATTTGCCTCAGACACCTACCTGATCCCATCAATTTCTCCTCTTAACCAAAATAAATTTGTAGCGCCCCCTCTCCGCCTGGTTACCTTCTTTAAGGCCAATCTGCTGACAGGTTTTGATGGATAGGTCTGGGTTCTTCTGGATCCCGCCACCCACTCAACTTTATTTTTTCCGATGGATTTATTTGGCGGTGCCTCCACCCTCACTCCTTCCTGGCAGGGTCACCAGGGCAGCTTGGGAGGAAAATTAACCCAGGGGAATCCCCACGTACTTGCCAGATAGTTGGAGACTCCCAGAAAATAACACAAATACATACACTATATTAAACACAATTATATTAAACAGGGGACAAATATAACATAACAGGGTAAAACACTATTTTTAGGGTCACCAGTGCCCAGCAACTGTAAGATCAGTGTCCCGTTGGTACGCGTACTTTGTTGGGGCCCTTGATGACTTAGGACCACAAATTTCTTCTCTGCAGTGGTTTAGCAGTGGGGCTGACTGGGTCCAGTACAGCCCAAAGGACTCCCAAGTGGGAGAAGGTGGTAAATCCCTCCATAGATTTAATATGCAGCAGGTTATAAAATCCTCAAATTCCCTGACTTACTAACTAAAAGATGGTGCACTCACACACTCCATGAATGAGCCTCAGGTTCAGAGATGACTCAGTCACTGCAGAGGGGCTGGTCTCTTCTGGCAGGGATCCTCTTCAGGCAGGAATCAGGCTGCTATGGTCCCAGAATTTCCACTCACCACAAAGGTGTGCAAGGCTCAAGGTGCAGGCCACACAACTGCACCAAAATTCAAACTATAATCTCCTACCCCAGCATTCAGACACACACACAGCAGGCAGCAGCCCTGAACTAGCAGACAGAGCAGAGCTGACCATGCAAGTGACTAGTCTCACCCAGGGAGCTGGAGAGCCAACTCAGCCTGGCTGGGGAAGCCTCCCAGCAAACTCCACAAACTGGGAATCAACAGTGGAGAAATAAAACCCAGCTGAGGGATCCTGCCTTCAGATCCCTAGAGGCTAGTTCTCAGGGGGAAACCCTGCATGCAGGCCTGGGGCTTACTACCTCCCACACAGCCAGCCTTCCCCTTGCCCTGGCTGGCTCCAGACTCCTCCTTCCCCTCCTGAACTCTCTGGGAGGGGCATCTCACTCCCTATGGGTTGCCAGGCAGACTCTGACCCTGGTAGGGAGGGGGAGCCAAGGCAAACTCAGTGTGCCTCTCCCTGAGCTGCCAGCAGACAGAGCCCCGGGAATCTAAGTAATCTCCTTGGGGGTTACAAATTGATAGACTCCAAATTTCAGCTAACCACTCTGACCAAAAAGGGAAAGCAATACCACAGTCGGATGACGGCAGTGATAAAGTACCTCTGTATTAAACAAAAGCAGCTTAAAAAAGTAACGATGCTTTGATTATAAAATAAACTCCTGAAAAAAAAATCGGAGGGTTAATCACATAAGATCTTTTCTTTTCATACAGATAGGAAGGAAGGAATGCTTATTGAAAAAATATAAAACATAGAGTCTCAAAAATACCTAAGTGGAAAACTGAGTCTTATCAAATAATAAATTTATTTTTAAATGTTGAGAATGATGATGTAACCATTTTTAATGCAGTTCACAGTGACAAGAATGGCGATGATGATTGAGAATACAATAAGGGCAACACCTCCACTCTAGGCAGCTGAAAATGGTACAAATCACAGACAGGATAAGGTTTTAAAAGAAAGAGTGATAAATCACTAGAAATCTCCCTCAAATGACTCAAAGAACTTGAAATAAATGTAATTAATAGTGAAATTCTATGGGTATGTCTACACTACCAGGTTTTTAAAAAAAAACCTTGAGTTATGTCCACACCGCAATTACATTCTTTCGAAAGAAAATTGAAAGAACAGAGGGATTTTTCTGACATTGGTAAACCTCTTTCTACAAGGAAGAAGCCTTTTTCCAAAAGAGCTCTTTCGGGAAAAGGCGTGTGTGGACGGGGAAGAAGGAGTTCTTTCGAAAGAAGAGGAAAGAGGAAAAATCACTGTGCCCTGGTGGCTACTCCATCCACAGTAATCACAGCTGAAATGAGAGATCGTGTCCATTCAGTGTGGATGCTATCTTTCGAAAAAGCGGATGGCTTTTTCAATGCGCTTTTTCAGTGTAGACGCTCTCTTTCAGAAGAAGTTTTTCCGGAAGATCTCTTCTGGAAAAGCTTCATCTGAAAGAAGACTGCAGTCTAGACATAGCCTAAGAGAGAGAGAGAGAGAGAGAGAGAGAGACTGAATTAAGATCAATATTGATACAAACCTGCTTCATCTCAGTTTTCATATTATCTTGTGTAGTGTTAAGCATCTTAAAAGTTTGTTCAGTAAACCAGGAGCTCGCGTTTTTCATCTTGCAAAATAGAGCATTGCTGAACTACACAGAGATCCCAATTTACATGTTGATATGACGTTGACATTTTAGTTATACTGGAACTTCTTAAGAGAAGAATATATCCAAAGAAATCATTCTTTTCAGATGGAGAAAATAAAAGCTAATTTATATTTCAGTATTTAGTGATAAATTCATCTGGATAATTTGATTATTTTTAGTATGTGAATTGGTTAAAATAACAACAATTAATGGCACAATTCTGTTAATAGAACACCATTTATATATTTTTGGATGTCTACATTTTCAAATATTGATTTAAATTACAATGGAGAAAGAACAGAGTGTTCAGTGTTCACTTTATTTTTGATTGCAGATATTTGACTGTAAAAACAATATTAATTTTCAATCCACCCCAGACAAGAGTGTGCAGTCTTTTTATCATGAAATTTGAACTTACAACTATAAAATAACGTACAAAAAACTTCACTCAAAAATAAACCACTGTAAAACTTTAGAGTCCACAAGTTCTGTCAGTCCTATTTCTTGTTCAGGCAGTTATTCAGACAAACAAGTTTAGTTAAAATTTTTAGGAGGTAATACTGCCCACTTCTTGTTAACAATGTCACCCAAAAGTGAGAACGGCCATCCTGGGTCAGACCAAAGGTCCATCCAGCCCAGTATCCTGTCTGTAAACAGTGGCTAATGCCAGATGCCACAGAGTGAGTGAACACAACAGGAAATCATCACCTGATCTCTCTGCTGTCATCCTTTTCCTGACAAACAGAGGCTATGGACACCATTCCTGGCTAATAGCCATTGATGGACCTAACTTCCATGAATTTATCTAGCTCTTTTTTGAACCCTGTTAAAGTCCTAGTCTTCATCACATCCTCTGGCAAGGAGTTCCACAGGTTGATTACATGCTGTGTGAAGAAAAATTTCCTTTTGTTTGTTTTAAAACTGCTACCTATTTCATTTGGTGACCCCTAATGCTTATATTGTGGGAACAAGGAAGTAACTTTTTTTTATTCACCATTTCCACACTAGTCATGATTTTATAGACTTTATCACATCCCCCCCTTAGTCTCCTCTTTTCTAATCTGAAAAATCCAAGTCTGTTTAATCTCTCTTCATATGGGACCCGTTCCAAATCCCTAATCATTGTTGTTGCCCTTCTCTGAACCCTTTCCAATGCCAATATATCTTTTTTGAGATGAGGTGACAACATATATATGCAATATTCAGGATGTGGGCATACCATTGTTTTATACAGAGGCAATAAGATATTCTCTGTTTTATTCTCAATCCCTTTTTAAATGATTCCTAACATTCTGTTTGCTTTTTTGACTGCCATTACACACTAAGTGGATGTTTTCAGAGAACTATCCACAATGATTCCAAGATCTCTCTCTTCACTAGTTGTAGCTAAATTATTCCCCATCATATTGTATGTATAGTTGGGATTATTTTTTCCAATGTGCATTACTTTACATTTATCAGCATTAAACTTCATTTGCCATTTTGTTGCCCAATCACTTAGTTTGGTGAGATCTTTTTGAAGCTTTTCACAGTCTGCTTTGGTCTTAACTATCTTGAGCAGTTTAGTATCATCTGCAAATTTTGCCATCTCACTGTTTACCCCTTTCTCCAGATTATTTATAAATAAATTGAATAGGATTGGTCCCAGGACAGACCCTTGGGGGACACCACTAGTTACCTGTCTCCATTCTGAAAACTTACCATTTATTCCTACCCTTTGTTTCCTGTCTTTTGCTCTGTGGAAGCTGGCCACCCCCGACAGCTACCGCTCCATGGGACATCAGTTTGGTGTGGGAAGGGGCCGTACTGTTGGGGCCGTCTTGATGGAGGTAAGTCACTCTCGGGGGACAGTCCATGGGGGTGGGGGCGGGTGGATAAGGGGAACAGTCAGGACCGGGCACAGGGAATGGGGGATAGGGTGGGAGTGGTAGAAGCCTGCCTGGCCTCACCCTACAGTGGTGCGGGAGGCACGGGGGGAGTTGCCTGAGGGGGGCCTCTTGGGGTCTGGGAGGGAAGGGGTGGGGGAAGCACCCCTCATCAGCTCATGCAACTCCTCCAATGTCCTGTTATGTGTGTTTGTATTTGTCCCTTTCTGCAGTTAAGAGTAGTTACAAAGGTCTGCTGTATGCTACAGTGCTGTAGCAGTATAACTACATAGCTCAGAGGTATGCAAAAATCCATACCCCTAAGGAACACTGTAACCCTCTTCCCTTCCGCACATAGATAGCATTATCACCAATGGCCATTTTTGCACAAAAACCTGTGGAGCATCCACACCTCAAATGCGCTTCTGCACAAGTAAATCGTCAGTAAAACGGCAGAACAATGGGCTTTTGCCGGTGTAGGTAAACCTCATTCTACGAGGCATAACTCCCTTTTGCACTACAGCTATTGTGCAAAAAGGCAAGTGTGGATGCTCCAGATGGGTTTCTTGCACAAGAAATCCCTATGGGAAAAAGCACAGATGCTCTGATGGCCATTCTGTGAATGGCCATCAGAGAGTTCTTGCACAAGAGCGTCCATGCAGTGTGGACGCTCTTTTGCACAAAAGCACATCGCTTTTGCGATGCACTTTGTGGTGTGGACATGCTCTTGTGCAAGAAGTTTTTGCACAAAAACTCTTGTGCAAAAGGCTTCTTGCGCAAGAAGCCTGCAGTGTAGACGTAGCCTGAGTATAAGAGAAGGGAAGTCAGCATTCATTAACAAACTAGTCTTGTGTTCTCCATTTGTGTTTTAAGTCCCTCAGACAGGTGCTCGGGGAGGGGAGGGGGGGAATCAGGGCCACCCTTGTTAGACACTGGAATACCCTTTTCAGAGCTAAGAATAACACCAGCAAGGACTTCCTGGGAACCCCCCCCTCTCCCCCAGGCCTGTTTGTCACTTCTGGTAGCAAAGCAGGATAGGAAAGGGGAGGTGTTTGGGGCCTTTTAAATACACACACTTCTCCTTGTTAGATAGTTCAGTCAATGGGTAATATGGAAAAGCTCTAGCACTTTTATAGCTGCTGTATGGTGACTACTACTCCAATGTAATAGGAATGATAAATGTAGATTAATGGGCTAATCAAATAGTTGATAAGGGGAAAGGCGAAAGCGCTGCCCCCCCTTGTGGCCCCGTGCTCCCCGTGGTGTTTCAAAGCAGCAGAGCCGCACGCAGCCCGAAGTCAGCGGGGGAGTCCTCCCATTGAAGTCACGTTGGATGTCGAGGTTCAGCCCTTTTAAAGATTGTTTCTCATATTCCAGAAACCAGATTCTGATATTCTTATTCAGAGGGACTAGTCATTCTCTCCTTGAGTAGTACCCATTGACTTTAATAGTGCTGCCCTCTGAGTAACACACCATACTGTGTGAATAAACGTCTATGTCTAGGCAGCAGCCAGAAGAGGGCTTTCCACTTCTCTTGGCTTGGGTTAGTGCAGCAAAGACATCCCTGTGTCCATGACAAAACATGAGCAGCAGCTGAAGCTTGCTGTCAAGAATCCAGCCCTACATTAGAGAGCTAGTTATCAGTACAGGTGGCCTGTGTCACTGCCAGCTGATGGACCTTTTGGCCCCGGCTGCCAGCACTTGCAGCAGTACTGTGGCTGCTCAGGACTCATGACTATCACTGTCCCTGCTTCTTCACTACCTGTTTCTGCTGCCTCTGCCTTGCACCCAGGCTTGTCTCTATCCTGCCCCTGCTTGAATTCTTCCTAGCCTGCTCGATCCAATTCCTGACCCCTAGCTTGACCTATGGCTTTGTCCTGACTTCTGACTCCCACTTTAACCTCAGCTCTGGCATCCAGTTCCTGGCTTTCACTTTGACCCTTGACTCCAATTTCTGATAACCACTGCCAGTCTGACCCCAAGGCAGACCACCCTCATCCTGATCAGCTGACTAGTCACCCAACCCCTGATTACTGCCACACTATTCCCAGCTGCTATATGGACACCCTCAGAAACTCGTCCTGTAGTCTCTGCTTCCTTTAGCTACTCACACACAAATAAACTCTACTTCATACTTCTTCATCCCCAGTCTTTCTGCACCAAATTTATTTTACCTCTCTTACCTGTTAAGTGGTAGATACATGCTTAATTCGAGGCGATACAAATGATCGGTTGCAAAATTGTTGCATGTGCTAATTGGACATACCAATACAATAGCACAATTTTTTTTAAAAAAAGGCTTTTGCATGATTTATTAGCAATAGATCACCTTGCTGTGATTTCCATAATTAAGTGGAAGATTTAGAGAGATTGTTGAGCCAAGTAAAACTTTTGGATTTTAGTGTGACACTTAAAAAAAATGCTTAATAGCTACCATGCTGAGGTTTGCTAATTTACATTATATCATTAATCCCATGAAAATGAGTTTCAGTTAGTGGAATTTAGTACCGTGTATTTGACCTTCATTATCTCTCCTTACTACCACACATTTCATTTGTATTGGAAAAAGCTGTTTCCTTTATGTTGAAAGCAATCTAACCTGCAGATATGCACACATCTTGCAAAGGAACAAGTGCTTTAAAGATCGTACTCCCCTTGACAAATAGGGATGATTGTGTAAGAGACACAAGAGCCCAACCCATTAAACCACTGTAACTTCATTCATATTAAGTTTTACCTACTAACCAAAATATTGGATAGTGCAGAGAATCCCTAACTGTAGTCTTCATCATCTGAAGGGAAAAAACGAGTCAAGTAGAACTAAAGCAAAGTGAAAATTATGTTCATTTTTCAAAAAAGATGTATTGGTTGCAATAGAAAACAATGGATGAATACTGTAGCATACACTTCCATCTGCCTAAGGAGCTATTGACTGCACACATGTTGCAATTTGATCACTAGTAGAAGCTGCATTTAATATTAATAAAAAATGGTTCTTATTAAATATGCAGGTAACATTTGATGTGAGATGAAGATTATTTGATGTACAGTAGTGGCAAAGGAACGTGTTATCTTTCATTCCTACTAAAACAATCAGGCTCTTAAGCTTATTCACTCTAGGCACATTAATGATGGGTAGCTGCTGGGTATTTTAGTTTCTTCAGTGTAAGGCATACACCTTTATTTTATAGTGACTGAATAAAAAATTGCTGATGTTCTCCATTTACAAAACACTTTCAGCAATACATTAACTGAATTCATTGAAATAACTTTTGGAACCGCACATTTAAAATTACTGTTTCTTATACAAATTGTGTAACAGTGCAGTAAAGCACTTTTAAAATTGTAGATATTCCTTATAGGCAGTATTTTATACTGTAATTGACAGAGGTGTAGCTTTGGGTGAATAGGCTGGGAGTAATACACAAAAGCACTTTGATAACACTGCCACAAGTCAACAGCTAGATGTTAAAGCTAAAGTTATTAAAATTAAGGCTAATTGTGTCAGCCTGGAAAATGTCATTTTAAAGGCATTAGTTTTTATTAAATACATTTAACAAATTAAAGAATAGCATTACTCTCTAAAATAGCATGTGATGGTGCATTATGTTTACGTTAAAATAGCATTATGTGATGGTGCTTGTGATGAATTCTCTATTTTTTATGTTCAAATGAAATTAAATGAAAGTTGCCTTTTAAAACAAAAAAATCAGTCACTGCTACAAACTCATCTCAAACTCTTAAACATGAGTTGGATACTTTTCTTATCATGAACCAGTACCAGATGAAAAGATACAGCGGACCATGCTGTACCCTCAGGGACAGCTGTGGAATCCAATTAGCTGGAGATTAAGGAGGAGTTGGATCCATGGGAATATGAAAGCAAATACAGGAAAGCTGCCAGAATTGGGAGAAAATAGTGAAGAGGAGATAGACCAGTAAATAATGTTGAGCTAGAAGTGACCTTGAAGCACAATCAAGTAACCCTAGACCACCTTTGATACGTGGTTATGCAACATGTTCTTAACCTCCAATGAGGGATGCACAATCTACTTTGAAAACAAAACTTAATTTTCTTCCTCAAAGGGAAGTTCTCTTAATATGTAGCCTAACTCTCTTGCTGCAGATTAAAGACCATTACTTAGTGTCCTACCTTTCGTGAACATGGAGAACATTGATCACCAACCTCTTTATAAGAGCCTTTAACATATTTTAAAGACATCTTTTCTCTAAACTACACCTGCCTAATTTTTTTTATATCTTGCCTCCTAGGTCACATTTTCTAAATCTCTTATATCTGTTCCTGAAGTGTAGCATCCAGAATTACTCATAGTAGTCCAGGTGAAGCCACACACATGCTGAGCAGAGCAACTAACTTTCATGTTTTACATATGACACTTCTATTAATATACTCTAAAATAATATTAGCCTTTTGGAAACTGTGTCATTGACCCATTCAATTTATAATCCATTATAACACAGTCATTTCAAGCAGTACTACCATATAGTAGCAATGATGAAGTGGGTCTTACTCATGAAAGCTCATGATACCATCTGTCTGTCTGTCTATATTTGTTAGTCTCTGAGGCCGGGGTGGGCAAGAAAACCTCTGCGGGCTGGATCTGGCCCACCAAGTGGGTTGATCTGGCCAGCGGATGCCCTGCCGCTCCCCCGCCCCAGGCCAATCAAGACCGGGGTTTGGGGGGGAGGGAGCAAAGTCTCTTCTCCCCACCAGGGGCACACGACACCTAGAATGAACCGCCAGCTGTTCAGAACAGCTGGCGATTCACTCTAGGCACTGCGCACCCCTTGCAGGCTAGGGGCAGAGGGCAAGAGATTTTGTGCCCTCCCCCACCCCCAGGCCCTCACCTCCCATCCTGCAAGGGGTGTTTGGTGCTTAAAGTTCAGAACAGCTGGCAGTTCACTCTAACGCGCCACACAGACCTTGCAGGGTGGGGAAAGGGAGCCAGAGACTTCATGTGCTTCCCTGCCCACAGGCCCTGATTGGCCTGTGGGTGGAAGGAGTGCGCAAAGTCTCCTCTCGCCACCAGGAGCGCATGGCACCTAGTGGGAATCTCCAGCTGTTCAGAACAGCTGGTGGTTCTCTCTAGGTGCCAGGGGGCAAAGACTTCACGCAGTCCGCCCGCCCCCAGGCCAATCGGGGTCTGTGGGCACGGGGAGCACAGAAGTGAATTTGTGAAGACAGGATACTGGGTTAGATGGACCTTTAGTATGACCCAGTATGGTCGTTCTTATGTACCCCTCCCCAAATGCCCAATTTCATCTGTCCTTCCCACCCACCCAAAACACCTCTCGCATCTATCACTTTCACACAAAATTTGGCCATGTTAACACCACATCATTTTTCTTTGGTATTCACAGGCCAACATTCTCAAAGATGAGTACACAAAGCAATGACATCTAATTCTAAAGCCATATTTAGGTATTAAGTAATTTTATATGCACAAAGGCTGAGCACCTGCACCCCGAGTTGAGAGATGAGAAATAGCATTTGAAAAGCAGGATACTTAGTTTTCTGTGTGTGGATTTAGATTTGGCAACCAGTTTGAAAATTCTGATTAGTGAACAGGTAGACAAATTGGTAGTGGTTTCGCTATGTGATACAGTATGTCTGGGAAGCAAGATAAAACAAGATGGCTTTAGCTTACTGCACAGCATAAATGCCTTCAGTCTCAGAACTTTTTGCTCCATCTACCAAGCATTTCCATCTCTTTAGTAGCTGCATGCAGTATCTGGTGCATGTCATTTCACTTCTGGACACATAATCATAATTCAAACATAATGTTCCCTGGCACTTCTACCCATGACTGGCCTGGGATAGTCTGTCTTCTTCCACACACAATGTATTGTACATTTTTATGTGATGTGGCATGTGCCATTCTACCTTTCAGTCTTCTCTCTCCACAAAACACAATTGCCCAAGATGATTGCTGCTGTTACTTCAAATGACTTTTAAAGCAGGCAAAATTAATTTGCAAGTTAATTTAAGGACAAGTATTCTGAAAAATATTGTGGGTCAAAATATTTTGACAACTGGATAACCATAAAAGAAAATATTGCAAAAATTGAAGAGTAAAGTGTCATGTTTTGCACTTCAGAGTACACTCACGTATAAACACTATGTTAAATATTTAGTCAGTTATTCCATTGAAACCCTTCCACACGTTATGTCTGATTTCTCTTCCTCTTCTATCCAATCATTTTAATGTCATGAATATTTAGATCCCAACTCCCTGGCCACTGAAACATTGTTAGGTACTGCCTTTAACTATAATGATTAGAAACTGATATTAAAAACAGTACAACCCTATAGACTGAACATAATTATACTGATATAAAGATGTTTGTTAGTTATAGCTTATTATAATTATTACACAGCAATTCCACTATAAAATTGTTTATACCAATATAATGTCATCCATACTAAAGGGTTGTATCACTTTAAATATATCACTTTCTCAACACACATACATCAATATTCCCATTAAGTTCAGTGGGATTACTCAGGTGCAAGGGGAAAAAAAAAATCTCAGAGCCATGTTAGTCTATAACTTTAAAAATAACGAATGGTCCTGGAGCACCTTACAGACTAACCAAGATATATAGACTCATGAGCTTTCATGTGCAAAAAGTGATCTGGAAAAAGTTACAACAATGAGGTGGCAAAATTTCTAGACAGTACAAAATTACTCAGGATAGTTAAGTCCAAAGCTGATTGCAAAGAGTTACAGAGGGCTCTCACAAAACTGAGTAAAGGGGCAACAAAATGGCAGATGAAATTCCATGTTTGTAAATGCAAAGTAATACATATTGGAAAACATAATTCCAAATATACATATAGAATAATGGGATCTCAATTAGCTATTCCCCCTCAAGAAAGAGATTAGAGTCCTTGTGGCTAGTTCTCTGAAAACATCTGCTAAATGTGCAGCTGCACTAAGAAAAACTAACCAAATGTTAGGAACCCTTAGGAAAGGGACAGGTAATAAGAGAGAAAATATCCTAATACCACTAAATAAATTCACTTTGAATACTATGTACAGTGCTGATCACCCCATCTCTAAAAAAGATATTAGATTGGAGAAGAAGCAGACAAGAGGAACAAAAATGATTAGGGGTTTCAATATGAAGAGAGATTAAAAAAAGGCTGGGATGCTTGGAAAAAGAAACAATTAAGGGAGGATATGACAGAGCAGGGTGGCAGGATTGCAGACATTTTGCTGTTTGCCAGAAGCTGGGAATGGATGTCAAGAGGTTCATTTGATGACTGCCTGTTCTGTTTATTCCCTCTGAAGCACCCGCTACCCGCCCCCCCCCCTTCATCAGAAGACAGGATACTGGGCTAGCTGAACCATTGATCTCATGTTTTGTATTTAGTCATCCCATACATACCCTTCTTACGCCCCACATGCACACTAAAGGTTATTATGTCCTTAAATTACAATGAAAGGATAATATCCACTAGGTGCAGCCAGGCAATATATTGAACACATGGTCTCAAACTTTTAGAAATAATTGGTAGCACGGGAGAGTAAATGAGCACATTTGCAATTATTCCAAATTACTTTTGGTTTGTTAAGCAAACTGTACTTCTAAATAAAACACTTCCATACAGTTTGATGAAACATACAATAATAAACAGCTTTTTCCCCCCCAAATAGTATGGGATTAAACTTGCTAATCAAGTATATAGTGAGAATCAGTTTATGCCAGTACTGAAAACTCCTTAAAACTTAATCTTGGAAAATATAGTTCCTAAAAATTAGAAAGCATTCTCTATTCCTAAAAACAAATTATGCCGCTATCTTATTCAGAAGAATAATACCAGTATACATATTGATATTTATTTTAAAAGACTACTCAAAAATGAAATACAACAAATACTTGCACTATGCCCCTAGGGAAATTTTTAATGAATCCTCCTTTCTCTTTCTGAATTGCCTTTCCTCATTCTTTGCATCCTTCTTTTCTTATTATCCATCCCATGAGAGGAGAGGGTCTCTGAACCCAAACACCTGCCCAAGCCCAAACAACTGCACTGAAATTTCATAGCCCTACAAGCCCATGTCAGTTGATACAGGCAAACTACTAGTGTTTTATTGCAGTTAGGCGTACTCAACTTTGTCTAGGTCACCAGGGCATAGCAATACAGTATGTTTCCAGGGATATGGTTGAAAAGTGAATGCATATGACTTGCTCTACTACACATTGCTTTGGACAGGACCTAGGGCAGCTGTGTCACTGTCTGATATGGTGCATTAGTCCTAACCTCAGGACAGACTGAAGATTACAAACCCCAAACTGATTGTGAGTTCTATACTTAACTTTCATTCACGGTGTAGCAACTATTACAGCCTTAATATGCAGTCACAGACAATCCCCTTGGATACTCTGGTCTCTCATGCCACCCAGGCAAGCCTGCCTTTGTGATAGGTGGTCCCTTCCACCAAAAATCACAATATTATTAAGGTTACTCACAATCCCAAAGGACCAGTCACTTACCCCAGGTCAATTGCACCTTAGATCCAATGCCAAAGACAATGCTTGTAGACAATCCTATAATAAACTAACTAAAGATGTACTTAGAAAAAGAAATTAGTTATTTACAAGGTTAATGCTGGTAGCCATATACATAAACCAATGAGTTATAATCTTATGCTAAACTACAGTCTTTGGTGGGATAATTTATGTCATCCAAGGGTAAGACTATTCCACCCCCCTGAGCAAGAGACTAGAGTAGCCAGGGGGATTGTCTGTGACTGGATAGTAAGACTGTTATAGTTCTTGAGATATTCACACTTGATAAGTGGCTAGTGAAATCTAAGCATAGAACTCATAATCAATTTGGGGGTTGCAAAGAGGTGCTATAAATGAAATTAATGCATGCAGCAATCACAAGCATTTCATCAAGTCCAAACACTAAACTCATTGTTATAAATCTAGTACTATTTTAAGAATGCTAACACACAGGTGAGCCAGACTGGTTTGCAGCTATGCATTTGTCAGTGTTCAGTATGGCCTAGGGCCTTAGCATGAGCTAGCACCTGTCCCACCAGATTTACCAGTGTCACCTTAGTTTTCTTTGAATTGCTGGCCATCAGATATTGTGTCTCTCTGCTTTTGTTAAATCATTACATTAAAGACATTCAACCGGATTCATTTAAGATGTTCGGCCCTAAATTATCTGAAGTTTTGAGTAGAGAAATTGAGATAATTTGAAGGGACCTGCTTTTAAGAGGGACAGTGCTTGGCAATCAGGGTGGGTGGCTTGGGCTCCTTTAAAAGCTCACTCAGAAAGGACAGGTGGGGAAAAAAGGGAGGAGGTGTTGCCTTATATATTAAAAATGTACACACTCGGACTGAGATGGAGGTGGACATAGGAGACGGAAGTGTTGAGAGTCTCTGGGTTAGGCTAAAAGGGGTAAAAAACAAGGGCGATGTCATGATAGGGGTCTACTACAGGACACCTACCCAGGCGGAAGAGGTGGACGAGGCTTTTTTTAAACAACTAACAAAATCATCCAAAGCGCAGGATTTGGTGGTGATGGGGGACTTCAGCTATCCAGATATATGTTGGGAAACTAACACAGCGGGGCACAGACCATCCAATAAGTTCTTGGACTGCATTGGAGACAACTTTTTATTTCAGAAGGTTGAAAAAGCTACTAGCTGTTCTAGATTTGGTTTTAACAAATAGGGAGGAACTGGTTGAGAATTTAAAAGTGGAAGGCAGCTTGGGTGAAAGTGATCATGAAATCATAGAGTTCATGAATCTACGGTATGGTAGAAGGGAGAACGGCAAATTAGAGACAATGGATTTCAGGAAGGCAGATTTTGGTAAGCTCAGAGAGCTGGTAGGTAAGGTCCCATAGGAAGTAAGACTGAGGGGAAAAACAACTGAAGAGAGTTGGCAGTTTTTCAAAGGGACATTATTAAGGGCCCAAAAGTAAGCTATTCTGCTGCTTAGGAAAGCTAGAAAATATGGCAAAAGACTGCCTTGGATCAACCAGATCTTGCATGATCTAAAAATAAAAAAGGAGTCATATAAAAAATGGAAACTAGGACAAATTACAAAGGATGAATATAGGCAAACAATACAGGAATGCAGGGACAAGATTAGAAAGACAAAGGCACAAAATGAGCTCAAACTAGCTACAGGCATAAAGGGAAACAAGAAGATATTCTATAAATATATTAGAAGCAAGAGGAAGACCAAGGACAGGGTAGGCCCATTGCTCAGTGAGGAGGGAGAAACAATAACAGGAAACTTGAAAATGGCAGAGATGCTTAATGACTTCTATGTTTTGGTCTTCACTGAGAAGTCTGATGAAGGAATGCCTAACATAGTGAACGCTAGTGGGAAGGGGGTAGGTTTAGAAAATAAAATAAAAAAAGAACAAGTTAAAAATCACTTAGAAAAGTTAGATGTCTGCAAGTCACCAGGGCCTGATGAAATGAATCCTAGAATACTCAAGGAGCTGATAGAGGAGGTATCTGAGCCTTTAGCTATCATCTTTGGAAAATCATGGAAGACAGGAGAGATTCCAGAAGATTGGAAAAGGGCAAATATAGTGCCCATCTATAAAAAGGAACATAAGAACAACCCAGGTTCTTACAGACCAGTCAGTTTAACTTCTGTGCCAGGAAAGATAATAGAGCAAGTAATTAAGGAAATCATCTGCAAACACTTGGAAGATAATAAGGTGATAGGGAATAGCCAGCATGGATTTGTAAAGAACAAATCATGTCAAACCAATCTGATAGCTTTCTTTGATAGGATAATGAGTCCTGTGGATAAGGGAGAAGTGGTGGATGTGGTATACCTAGACTTTAGTAAGGCATTTGATATGGTCTTGCATGATATTCTTATCAACAAATTAGGCAAGTACAACCTAGATGGGGCTACTATAAGGTGGGTGCATAACTGGCTGGATAACCATTCCAAGAGAGTAGTTATTAATGGTTCACAATCCTGCTGGAAAGATATAACAAGAGGGGTTCTGCAGGGGTCTGTTTTGGGACCAGTTCTGTTCAATATCTTCATCAACGATTTAGATATCGACATAGAGAGTACGCTTATTAAGAATGCAGATGATACCCAAGCTGGGAGAGGTTGCAGCTGCTTTGGAGGATAGGGTCATAATTCAAAATGATCTGGACAAATTGGAGAAATGGTCTAAGGTAAACAGGATGAAGTTTAATAAAGACAAATGCAAAGTGCTCCACTTAGGAAGGAACAATCAGCTTCACACATACAGAATGGGAAGCGACTGTCTAGGAGGGAGTACGGCAGAAAGGGATCTCGGGGTTATAGTGGACCACAAGATAAATATGAGTCAACAGTGTGACGCTGTTGCAAAAAAAGCAAACACGATTCTAGGATGCATTAACAGGTGTGTTGTGAGCAACACACAAGATGTCATTCTTCCGCTCTGCTCTGCGCTGATTAGGCCTCAGTTGGAGTATTGTGTCCAGTTCTGGGCACCACATATCAAGAAAGATGTGGAGAAATTGGAGAAGGTCCAGAGAAGAGCAACGAGAATGATTAAAGGTCTATAGAACATGACCTATGAAGGAAGGCTGAAAGAATTGGGCTTGTTTAGTTTGGAAAAGAGAAGATTGATAGGGGACATGATAGCAGTTTTCAGGTATCTAAAAGGCTGTCACAAGGAGGAGGGAGAAAACTTGTTCTTCCTGGCCTCTGAGAATAGAACAAGAAGCAATGGGCTTAAACTGCAGCAAGGGAGGTTTAGGTTGGACATTAGGAAAAAGTTCTTAACTGTCAGGGTGGTTGAACACTGGAATAAATTGCCTAGGGAAGTTGTGGAATCTCCATCTCTGGAGATATTTAAGAATAGGTTAGATAAATGTCTTCTCCTGTGCTTTCCTGATGATGGCATTTCCCCAGTGGCCAGCAGAGAAACCCAAGTCTCCCCTCTACTCCAAGTTCCAGTCCAGGACCCTTCAGATCAGCAGTTCTGGGCTCTGTCCTTCAGCTCTCAATGTTCTTTTCATGGTGTGCTTCCTATTCTTCCTGATATACTCTCCTCCCCTCTTTTGCAGTACCATCTCCAAACCATCTCCCCAGCAGCCCTGTCGTCAGTTCCTGGGCTTTATAAACTCCATTCTTGTCAAGCTGAGCATCTTTTAATCAACACCCTGCTCCTTGGCTCTTGCTCCACATGTAGCCTGGGTAGTAAATTGACTTACTTGGGCACTTTAACCCCTTGTAATCCTGTGTGTGGTGAATACCACATCACACTTGGTCATAAGGCTAAGCTCAGAGGAAGTGAAATCTGAGCACAGGAAAAAGTTCAGAAAAGGGCAACCCAAAGGGGTTTGGAACGGTTGCCATATGAAGAGAGATGAAAAGACTGGGACTTTTCAGCTTCAAAAAGAGGAGACTAAAGGGGGATATGATGGAGGTCTATAAAATCATGACTGGTGTGGAAAAAATGAATAAGGAAAAATTATTTACTTGTTCTCATAAGAACTAGCGGTCACCAAAAGAAATTAATAGGTAGCAGGTTTTAAACAATCAAAAGGAAATCAAAGGAAATATTCTTCATGCAATGTATAGTCAACCTGTGGAACTCCTTGCCAGAGGGTGTTGTGAGGAGTAGGTCTTTAACAGGGTAAGTTCATGGAGCTTAGGTTCATCAATGGTTACTAGCCAGGATGGGTAGGAATGGCATCCCTAGCCTCTGTTTGTCAGAGGCTGGGAATGGGTGACAAGATGGGATTACTTGATGAGTACCCATTCTTTTCATTCTCTCTGGGGCACCTGATATTGACCACGGTCCAAAGACAGGATACTGGGCTACATGGTCCTTTTTGTGTGACCCAGTATAACCATTCTTATGTCCTGGGGGGGAAATGCATGATTTAAAGACAGCATTTGAAAAATATTTGAATGTTGATATATAGCACAGAATACCTTTTCTGGCCCCTTTGGTGGGCTCTATATGTTCACTTAGTTAGTGGTGGCTTCGGTTATTTATGAAACCACAGCTCTTCAATTTCTCTAATTGTTAGCTATCTCATGTTTTTGGTTTAATGCAAGGAAAGGGAGAAAGACTCAAATTATAGGATCCCTGAGTATCCACAAAATGATCTATAGTGATAGCCCCATTTTAGCAGACATAAGTTATGTAACCATGTGAGAATAGAACCTTCCAAGGGACTGCATATTTTTTTTAGGCTGTTCAAATACATGAGTAGGTTTGTCAAGGTGTTGTGAATGCATTTACAAGATGAAAGAGCATCAGCCAACAGTAGAGCAGATAGTGTGATTACATTATTTATTCCACTGCTGTGTGAGAAACAGCTCCAAGAGCAATTCACAAGACTCAGGCCTAGGAGGCACAGTATATGCTATCACATACAACTTCACAACAACTGATGTGGAATGAGTTAATGTCTATATTGTATGTAATATCACTCTTCTACTGTCATTCTTACTTCTAGCACAAGTGATGTGTAAATTATTTAAAACGACCTACTCTTATCAAAGCAAAATTAACCACATTGCTTCTGGAGAGAAAAGACCCAAGATATTTATTTACCTTTCCATCATATATTGAACACACTGAGAAGTTTCAGTGAGGTAGCCGAGTTAGTCTGTAACTGGAAACACTTAAAAAACAATGAAAAGTCTAGCAGCACCTTAAAGACTAACAAAACATGTAGATGATATCATGAGCTTTCATGGGTACAACCCACTTCTTCAAATGAATGGCTGGAGAAGTGTACTGAGTCACTGACTGATATGTTTACAAATAATTCCGCTTTTGACAATCACATTAAAAAAATTTGTTCTGATCCTCCAAAAACTCCCTGCATGGATGTATAGGTTTGAACATTTTGTGAAGATAATTTTAAGGCATCATCTAGCCTAACTTAACAAAGCAGCACAAATTTGCCTTACTATTATACTTTTCAAAGCTATCTTGACTTGTTACATGGACTTTTACAAGAATATTTATGAGAGTATATTTTCATTGATAAATCACCTTCCAAATAGGCTGGCAAAAAGCAAAGTATAATTTATACCCTTTTCACAAACACAGTCCATACTTGCAGATTTTTTTTTTCACATCTCCACTTATACATACTCTAGGGTTCAAAGAATAATACAATACAAACTAAAAGCCCAGTGTTGCCAACTCCTTTTCTTTGGCACAGTACTTGTCATCCAAATACCACATTTTGTGTACATGTCTCATACAAATTGCATTACTTATGTATTATTGTGGCACCCAGAAGTTTTAAGTAAGGGTCATGGCCCATTGTGTTTGATACCATATAGACAATTTTTTTAAAATAGTGTGCATGAGTGAACCACACAAGGGCTATGTCTACACTCGCGGCTTCTTGCGTGAGTAATATGCAAATGAGGCTAAGCGTGGAATATCGCCGAGTCTCATTTGCATACCTAATGAGCCACCATTTTTTTCAGAAGAGGCTCTTGCGCAAGAAGGAGCATCTACACTGCCCTTCTTGCGCAAGAAAACCTCTCTCGCAATGCCATTCTTCCTGAAAAGTAATAGGTGTAGCGACATTGCGCAAGAGGATTTTCTTGCGCAAGAAGGGGCAGTGTAGACGCTCCTTCTTGCGCAAGAGCCTCTTCTGAAAAAATGGTGGCTCATTAGGTATGCAAATGAGGCGTGGCGATATTCAACAACCTCATTACAAATACAAGCATACAAAGAGCATAACTGATGTGTGGGTTACATATAGATGTGTGGGTTACACATGCATGGCGGAACATCCTTACCTCCGAGAGCATATAACCTAGGACTATAGCAAGATGAAATAAGCCAAGGAGGTGGACAAACAGTGAGGACATGATAAAAATAAAATAATCACCTTAATAAGAAATCATCTCATCTTACCACCTGCCAAGCCATGGCCAAATGGCAATGTTTTGTAGGTATCGTGCCCAAGATAAATAATAGTAACTAGCACTCTTCACCTCCTGATCTCACAGCGACTTTTGCAAAGGACATAAGTCTTTGGCAGCAATTTGAAATCACAAAACTCTGGAGGCTTTACTGACTTTGATAGTGAGCTATTTCCATGCTAAAGTGAAATACTAAGAGAAAGAGGAAAAGTCTGGGAGAGAAGCAGACTGATGTGTGGTAAAGAAATATACTCATATATCCTGAAGTGTGCAGAGCTAAACTCTAAGTACCAGCCAAGAGAGAGAGAGAATTAGGAGTTATAGACAAGGGAGAAAAGTTATATTTTCATCTTAAATTTGCAAGATAAATGGAAAGATACTGTATGGAAAGCATGTTGCTGAGAAAAGAAAGGATAATGTTATACATCACTCCTGACATTGGTAGCTCAAAGTACAGTGAGGTCAAATGAGGGTTTTTAAGAAGCGGGATAGAAAAATTGGCAAGGCTGGGAGAACACTCCTCTTCCTTCTCTTTATATAAAGGAAGTGAAACCTTATCAACCATAGGGTGAAAACTAAAGTCTGTTTCAGGTATTTGTTTCAGGGGAGGAGGGAGGGTTTGTTTTGTTTTGTTGTGAGTTTTCATCACAGGAGAAAGAGAAACTCATAATATGTAGCAACCCATTTAGAATTATGTATTACTGCCTTTTCCCTCAAGAATGAGAATTTGCAATCTTCCCCTTTTCACTCTCAGGGTATGTCTACACTACAGAGCGTTTTTTTGGAAAAATGGCCATTTTTCTGAAAAAACTTCAATTATGTCCACACTGCAATCGCATTCTTCCAAAAGAAAATTGAAAGAACAGAAGGGGTTTTCCAACATTGGTAATCCTCATTCTATGAGAAAGAAGCCTTTTTCCAAGGAGTTCTTTCATGTGTGGACAGGGAAGAGGGAGTTCTTTCGAAAGAAGAGGAAAGAGAAAAAAAGCACAGGTGCCCTGGTGGCCATTCCACCCATAGCAATCACAGCTGAAATGCGAGATAGCTTCCATTCAGTGTGAACGCTATCTTTAAAAAAAGAAAAATCAGATCGCTTTTTCGATGCGCTTTTGTAGTGTGGACACTCTTTCGGAAGATCTCTTCCGGAAAAGCTTCTTCTGAAAGAAGCCTGCAGTCTAGACATAGCCTCAGTGAATGAGTTTAGGCACAGATATGGTCTACCTCTGACTGAGTAACAATGGTGACATTATAAACTAACTATTGAATTCTATAGAGTTTCTCTGTGTTGAAATGGGTTGGAGAGCTAGCTTGGGTTCTATTAATTGAGCTGTGTTGAATGTATTACAGATAGCATGTTGGAATACTGTGACATAATAATAAGAAAACATTAATCAGACTTGCTATAGAACTATGTTTATTCATTAAAAATAAGGATCAGTAATTCAGCACAGTTAATGGAAATACACCAGCTTGGAAATACAACAAGCTGAGGATCTGGCCCCAGGTTTAAAAGCCTATACACCAGTTATAAATATACAAGGAAAAGTTCAGAAAGCCTCTTATGTTTCCCCAATTGATTTCATCATCTTGAGAGGCAGCAATCCAGTAAACAAAGAAATAAAGTGAATCCTAATAAAAAAAGGAGTTTGATCTGAGTGGGAGTCTTAAGAGTGAGCATATGGAGGAGAGTGACTAAGGACAAACAATCAAAACCTTAGCAGTGAGCAGGAAGACAGTAAGCAGATGAAAGAATTATAGTGAATGGCTCACAGAAGCAGGTGTAAAGTATGTACTTTGTGGGGTGGATGGCTGAAAACAAAGTACAAGTTTAGCTAGCAGCATGGTTTTGTAGTTGATGAATGATGTGCTGAATGGGCTTTGTTTGAAAGGTCTGTGTAGGAGCTGAGAATTCAGACCCTGGATGGTAAATGATCGCAAATGTGCAGGTACAGCAAGGAGGGCCCAGCTTGCTCAGGGAACATCAATCAACAACAAGTAGTGGAGCTCATGACAGAGTTAAAAGGAGTAGCCCAGATTCTGACATGGTGCAACAAGCTGAGAGGTCATACCTGGAAGTAAACCATTGACCAGGAACTAAAATGTCTACAGAATAAACTAAGGAGGATGATGTTCAGTGTTTTTATTTGTGTATTCACACTGGAAGATCTGAAGATGACCTTACAAACTGGTTCTGCTTCTGGAGCTCAACCTGCATCCAGGAGGACCACAGATGTTGCTAGTCCAGAGAGCTCTGGCCCCAGATGTTGAGAGTGGCTGGGAGCACAGCTGGTCTGGTGGGCGGCAGTCTGCAGGGCCCATAACCGGGAGGGTAGATAGCCTGGAACAGATGCTGCTGCGGCTGGAGCTGGAGCACCCCAGGAGCCGCACGTGTGAAGCCATGGAAACCTGGGAGCAGCTGCCCCCATGTGGGATTGGGGAAGGGAGCAGATCCCTGTAGGGCAACAGAGCCAGGCAGGTGAGCTGGTAGAGGTTAGGCCTCTGGGTTCTTCCAGGGCAGCAGCCAGGAGGGGAGCTCCAGGAGATTCTGGACACCTGGCTTCCCTGGGTCTGGCAAATTCCTTTGTTCAGGACTACTTGTGTCCCAAGGATGCCGGACAAGGGAGGTTCAGCCTGTACTGTTGAGAGACAGAGCAGGCTGAGCCTATGAATAGGGAGGATAAAGATAGAAGAGTGGCTACAAGAAGGGAAAATGCAGATAGCTGGGATGGACGGATCTATCAATATTTTAAATATCCTGCCTTTGATGAATTAGAAGATTATTAGCTAGACCAGAAGCTGAAAAGAGAGAAAAAGTTGATAAGTAACAAAAAGGAAAAACACTGAGAGGGAGTGAAAAACTTTTTTGCATGGCATTTGTAGTTCAAAACGAAAACAGTCTGGCATGTTGCCCATTTGATTCTAGGGCAAGCGATACAAAAACAAGGGCAGAGAATACAGTGAGGAAGGCTGTGAAATTTCTGCTTATTGTAGACAGAAGACAAGCTCAGCAAAGGTATCTCCTTCCAGTGCTAAATCCAAGCGCAAAAAGAAGGATATTGATTGTGAAGGACAAATTATAGACATGCTGACAATTGAAATTGAAGTCAGATCCTGTGATCTGTACTGAAACATTTCGTTAAAAGAGAAAATGGCCCAGCTTTACAGATCTTTGGGCCAAATTCTAGGCCCATTGAAATAATTGATGAAGCTCCCACTGCATTTCAATAGGACAAGGATTTGCCTCTATTTTTTATAGTATGTAGGGGTATGTCTACACATCAAAGTTAATTTGAAATAACAGCCATTATTTCGAATTAACTTTAATAGCGTCTATACAGGCAAACCGCTATTTTGAAATAAAATCAAAATAGCGGGGCACTTAATTCAAATTAGTTAAACCTCATTCTACGAGGAATAACGCCAAATTCAAAATAGCTAATTCGAAATAAGCGCTGTGTAGATGCTTATTTTGAAATAGGGGGCCTTCAGCCCTTCCCAGGGAGCCCTGGTGGCCACTCTGGGCCAAACCATGAAAACTCCTCTCCTCTCTCCCAGCCCCGGAGCCCTTAATGGGGTAGACTCTGGCCACACTGCATGTACCAGCTACAGGCCTGCAAGCACAGAGCCAGCAGTCACTGACCCTGACACAGTGGCCCCAAGATGAGCCAGGCAGCCAGATCCAACCAGCCCTCCACCGCCCAGTCCCCCAGCTCTCAAGAGCCAGCCAGGGGCCGGAGAAGGCGGGCATCATCCTAGACTAGTGCGGAGATCATGGACCTCATTGAGGTTTGGGGGGAGGCCTCCACCGTCCATGATCTCCGCACTAGACGGAGGAACGCGGCCATCTACAGGTGCATAGCTGCCACCGTGGCCACTAACGGCCACATGCGCACCCAAGAACAGGTGCGCATGAAAATTAAAGAATTGAGGCAGGGATATGCCAGGACCACACGGGGCAGCTCCCCAACAGGGGCACACACCTGCCCCTATTTCGAGGCCCTGGACCGCATCCTGGGGGGCGGAACGGTCCGTGCCAGCCCAGGGACCCACACTGATCCAGCAGGAACTGGAGACCGGGCAGCACATGCTGGACCAGATGAGTGCTACAGCTGCACTCGGGCACCCCCACCCCACCACCAACAGGCGCCTGTGGAGCCACGACACCAGTGGGGACTGGTGGGAGCACCTGGTTCTGGGACAGTGGGGCGACCAGCACTGGGTGCAAAACTTCAGGATGCGCAGGGGGACATTTCACAAACTCTGCACCTGGCTCGCCCCTACGCTCCAGAGGCAGGACACCTGCTTGCGCCCCACCATCCCCGTGGACAAGAGGGTCGCGATCGCCCTTTGGAAACTGGCCATCCTGGACAGCTACCGCTCTTTGGGGAACCAGTTCGGGGTGGTACACCATCGGCGCAGTTGTCTGGCAAGTAAGGCCCTCTGTGGACCGTGGGCTCGCCCTGGGGAAGGGAAGGGGCCAGACCAGGTGGTGGAGGCTGTAGGGGCAGAGGGAAGCCCCACACCCAGGGGGTCATGCTGTCCGTCCTGCACACAGCCCCGCTGGTGGGGGGGAGGGAAACCCCGGGGGCAGAGGGTCCTGGCCTGCGTGGGGGGAGGGGCCATCAAAGGGAGGGCGAGCACACTCCAAGGGCCTATGTACCCACCGTGTCTCATTCCATGCATTCCTTATGTGCCCCTCTGCAGGTCGTCCGCACCATCAATAACGTGCTGCTCCAGAGGGTAATCCGCCCCCATGACCTGGACACCACCGTTGCCGGCTTCACCAGCCTGGGGTTCCGGAACTGTGGGGGAGCTGTAGACGGGACCCACATCCCCATCCGGGCACCGGAGCACTGAGCGGCCCGGTTCATCAATCAGAAGGTCTATTGCTCAGTGGTGCCCCAGGCCCTCATGGACCACCACGGCCGGTTCCAGGACATTTATGTGGGGTGGTCCGGCTGGGCCCACGATACCCGCATCTTCAGGCACTCAGGCCTGTGCCACAGGCTGGAGGTGGGCACCTACTTCCCCCAGTGGGACTTCACCATCGGGGCTGTCAGGATGCTGGTCTGCATCTTGGGGGATGCGGCTACCCCCGATGGCCTGGCTGATGTGGCCACACATGGGCTGACTGGACCGCAGCCAGGCCGCCTTTAATGCCCACCTGGACTGGGCCTGCAACCCCATGGAGTGTGCCTTCGGCTGTCTGAAGGCATGCTTCAGGTGCCTCCTGACCCGCCTGGACATGGGAGTGCAGCACATACCGGAGGTCATCGCTGCGTGCTGTGTGCTGCATAACATTATTGAGGGGAAGGGGGAGGCCTTCCTCCTGGGATGGATGGCAGGTGAGGGCCAGGCCTACCAGCAGTCCCAGACGGCTGCCACCCAGCAGACCAACCACGACGGGGTGTGGGTGCGGGAAGCCCTCTGGGTGATGCTGGACCAGGCCCCACAGTAGGCCGCGCCTACACCTTGGACCGCAGGGCTGCCCCCATGCCCCCACTTCCCACTCCCATCAACACCCCGTCCCGCCACCCTTCCCTCACCTCCCAATAAATAACATGCACTTAGTTAACATATAAATGAACTTTTATTTACAAGGGGAAGGAGGTGGACTGTGGGAATGGGGGAGGAAGGGGCTCTGAACTGGGATGGGGGAAGAAGGGGCTATGAACTGGGATGGGGGAGGAAGGGGCTCTGAATTGGGAGGGCCTCATGGGTGTGAGGGGAGGCCTCTCCCACCCCAACGGATGCGGGGGCGCCTGTGCCCCTCATGCCGGGTCGAGGCAGGCTGCACCAGGAGGTGCTGAGGTTGGGGGACCGCAGGACGGGGCATGGGCATGGCAGCGGGAGAAATGGGGGAAGGGCTGGGCACGGCAGGGGGAGAAATGGGGGAAGGGCTGGGCACAGCAGGAGGGACAGCGGGGGGTGGCCTGGACACGCTGTGCTGCAGCGCAGGGCCCATCCACTCCGCAATTGTGCCCAGGAGGGCATACATGCAGTCGCAGCGCTCTGTGTATTGGCTCCACACCCGCTCCCTCCACTCCGCATCTGCACGTATCTTGGCGCTGAGGGAGTGCTCCATGCACTCAATGTCGCAGACGTGGTGGCGGAGCAGGTGTTGGCGGTCCCAGGAGCTCTGCAATAGGCCCTGGCTCGATGGGGCTGGAAGGTCCCCTCGCTGGCAGGGGATCCCACTACAGAGGAAGCAGATGAGAGTAAGATGGTCAGTGACCCCTGCCCCATGGTGTTCCAGGCGCCCCGTGCCCTCCTCGTGCCATTGCACATGCCACAACGCCTGGGGACAGGTAAGACCGGTGTGGGGGGATTCCCCTAGGGGAAGCAGGGGGGCCTGAGGTGGCCCAGGGACTCCTGGGGGGCCACATGTGGTGGTGGGGGGCCGGTTGTGCCTTCCCCTGGGGCAGCTGATGTGTCCCATGGTGGCCATGGATGCATGCTGTGTGCAACACTGTTGGGGCTGCGTGGGGTCCACCCTGTGCCCTTGGGGCTGGGCTGTTCCCAGCTGGCCTCCCCCCCGGCCTGGGTGTGCGTGACCCCCTTGGGTCCCAGGCATGTGCTGGGGCTGGCTGCCGTATTCGTATGCCACTCGGTCTGGCTGCACGAGGTTGCAAATGCTGCATGCCGCTGTGCAGCATCCAGCCAGGTTGTGCCATGTGTTGCGCCCTCTCCCCCACCCCATGGCCCCACTTCCCCCTGCACGCTTGCGAGTGGCAGACATGACACTCACCAGATGATTCCTTGCCAGCCTCTGAGGAGGCCCAGGACACGTCATCGCTGCTGGGCTGTGCTGGTGGGCTCTGGCTACCGTCCTCTTCCTCCTCCTCCTCCTCATTGGTGGACCAGTTGCCCTCCTCCTCCTGGTCTGTTGGGCAGACCACTGGGGTGGCTACGGCTGAGTCTACCATGGCCTGCAGGGCCTCGGCCTCCTTGTTGCCCAGGATCCTGTGCAGGTGGTGGTAGTGGGAGTAAGCAGTGGGTCCGCCACCCCCACTCTCGCTGGCCTGCGTGTAGGTGAATCTCAGGTCTTTGACCTTGGCCCGGACCTGTTCCAGGGTCCGGGCTGGGTGGCCCTGTGCAGCCAGTGCCTGGGCCATCTGGGCGAAGATGTCGGCATTCTGCCACCTGGACCTGGGGTTCTGGAGGGCCTCTTCCTGGCTCCAGAGGTCCAGGAGCGCCTGGACCTCGGCGGTGCCCCAGCATGGAGCCCGCTGCTTGGTGCCCCTGTGGGCCCGCTGGGTGCTCTGGGGTGGCTCCAGGGTGGTGCCTGAGGGACCTGCCTGTGGCTGAGCTGCTGCCATTGCTCCCTCTGGCAGCTCCCACGGCTGCACGTGGCTCTTCTGGGTGCCTGGTGCCTGTGCCTTTAAGGGGAGGCCGGCTGGGGGAAACCGGCGAGTGTTGATTGAGCATACGGAGTGTCAGAGAGGCCACCTGTGTTGTTTTCCTGGAGGCCAGTTCTTGCGTAAGAAGCCTTTGCCACACATCCACACTGCCCTCTTGCACAACAGCGCCTGCGCAAGAGAGCTTACACCTGTTAGAAAAGAGCATAGCTCTTGCGCAAGACACCCTCTCTTAGCACGCCGTACTAAAAATTTCCTTGCGCAAGAGCGGGTGGGCAGTGCGGACACTCTGAGGATTCTTGTGCAAGAATGGCCATACTTGCGCAAGAAGCTGCGAGTGTAGACATAGCCCCAAGTAAAAAAGAATATGGGTCATGTGACAAAGTCCCTTGGTAGCTCCCTGGGGGTTCTGCACTTCTTGGTGGCTACTTGAGTGCCTCAGAGACCTCCCCCTTGTTGCCCTGGGATTTCTCATCACAGGCCAGTCCTTGGGGTTCAGGCTCAGCTCAGCTCTGTGCACCTTCCAAAACCTCTCCCCCTGGTGCCTGGGAGGAATCCTTTTATAGGAACCCTGGAGGCCTTAATTGGCAGCAGGTGCTTAATTAACCCCAGCTGCAAGCTGCCTCCTAATTAGGCCTCTATTTTCTACCCTAGATGCTGGGCTGTGTTCAGGTGAGGCTAATTTGGAAACAAGAACGCATTAACCCACAATATGGCTGCCTTCTATAAGAGTTTTGCAGTTTGCAGGCTGTGGTCTGTCACAGTCACTACTGGAACCAGACCTTGTCCCTGAGAAGCTGCACTTGATATGCTCTTCCAGCTCAACTGTCAACCACTCTGAGGGAATGGTTTTCCAACCAGCTCCATCTTGGTTGTCTTTCCCTAGCTTGTTTATGATACACTATAATCATTCATGTCTTCTAACAAAATGGCTGATGTTAGTATGGTGGGTGCTACACTTTTCTTGGTAGGGCTGGGACATCACCCCTGGTCTCAGCTCTTGTGACACCCAGGGCCCCACTAGTGGCCCAGGTAGGTGGTAGGGGTGGGAAGCCGGGAAGGGGTCTGAGCCTCAGCCCCTCTCAAACTCTGCAAGTTTCTTATCTTCTTACCCCTTGGTAACACTTGGGCTATGTCTACACTGTCGGATTCTTGCGCAAGAACAGCCGTTCTTGCGCAAGAATCTGCAGAGCATCCACACTGCCCACCCGCTTTTGCGCAAGAAGATTTACAGTACGGCGTGGTAAGAAAGGGCTTTTTGCACAAGAGCTATGCTTTTTTTTAACATGTGTAAGCCCTCTTGCGCAGGAGCTCTTGCGCAAGAGGGCAGTGTGGACACTCGGCACGGATTTCTTGCGCAAGAAAGCCCTATGGCTAAAATGGCCATCAGAGCGTTCTTGCGCAAGAGAGCATCCACACTGCCATGGATGCTCTTGCACAAAAGCACAGCTTGCACATGGCAGTGTGGACGTGTTCTTGTGCAAGACTTCTTGCACAAGAACCCTTGCGCAAGATGTTCTGGCGCAAGAAGCCACCCGTGTAGACATAGCCTTAGTCTTTGATGCTGGGGAGGGAGTCCCCCTTCTTCTAATGCAGAAACATATCTCCAAATAACCTGCCTGAAGAAGGGAGGTATTACGTTTCTATAGGGTCTGAATAGGCTGCAGGTGCTTCATTTGGCCTACAGGAACCACTCCTTAGTTAGCCTGCTGTACCACATCTTCCATTCTACTCCATGCTGATTAGGCCTGAATGGGAGTGTTGTAGCCTGATCTATAGATTATGCATTAACTGTTCTGATTACTTGAGAATTGCCAGTTATCATTTTCAGGCTTGACAGATTCTTGTCCCAAGATCCCATGGAAGTCGCTACTCAGACATCGCCACCGCAGCTCTGATTGGCTGGGAATGGGAAACTGTGGCCAGTGGGAGCTGTGGGGGCAGTGCCTTTAAGGAAGGGCAGCATGCAGAGCTATGTGTCCCCTCAAAAGCTGCGGGGACACGCTAGCCTGAGGTAAGCGCCTCCCGGCAGGAGCCTACAACCCTTCTGCACTCAAACTAGTGAAAAGTAAATGAGAGCAGGGAAGAGCAAGGTGGGGCCTTAGGGAAGGGGCAGGGTAGATTCTGGGTTATGCTTAAATTAAAAAAGTGATCTTGTGCTTTAAAAAATTGGATACCATTGTTCTA
Organism: Rafetus swinhoei; assembly: GCA_019425775.1. Lineage (NCBI taxonomy): Eukaryota > Metazoa > Chordata > Testudines > Trionychidae > Rafetus > Rafetus swinhoei. Next base: position 119,446,874 of record CM033449.1, read on the forward strand.
TAGGTTAGTATATTAATTGTTTGAATTTAGTACTGTATCCATCAATTCATTACCATGGTACTCTTGTGGCTGATGTTCTTTCTAAAACTTTCAAAAGCAGGGGCTAGCACATGTTTCTAGTGGTTGAGTGATAGAAAACATTCCCCCTTACATTCTATTTCCAGTTCCATAAAATGTATCATTGGCCCAGTTATCTGTGCCATACTTCATAGCCCAGGCTTGTAAAAGTTCCTTGCAATACTGCTGAATGTAATAAAGGCAGAATATAATGAGGTAAGGCAGTGAATATAATAAAAGCAAGCTACAGTATTGTGTCCAGTTCTAAATGCCACACTTCAGAGGCAATGTGGACAAATTGAAGAAAATGCAGAGAAGAGCAACACAAATAATTCAAGGTCTAGAAAACATGACCAGGGAAGATAGAAGGAATTGGATTTGTTTAGTCTGGGGAAGGGAAGACATAGAAGTAGATAGGAGTACAGTTCTCAAGTACATAAAAGGTTACCAGGAGTAGGGAGATAAATTATTCTCCTTAACCTTTGAGGAGATAAGAAGCAATGGGCTTAAATTGCAGCAAGGGTGGCTTAGATTGGACATTAGGAAAAACTTCCTATCAGGGTAGTTAAGTATTGGAATAAATTGCCCTGGGAGACTGTGAAATCTCCATCATTGGTGATTTAAGGACAAACACCTATCAGAGAAACACTAGATAGTTATCTTGCCATGAGTGCAGAACACTGGACTAGATGCCCTTTCAAGGTCCCTTCCAGGTCAATGATTCCATTTTACCGTTTATGTTTAAATTTATAATATTAAATAATTATTCATTTCTCAAAAACCCCCTTAGAATTCTTGGCTCCCAAAAACAGTGTTATAATGAGTAAAGTACACTTAAACAAAAACATATTTTGTATTCAGCTCCCCAATTGTCTATTCTACTTGCTGCAGAAGTTACTTCTGTCAGTTTTAATTTCAGCTGGGATGAATTGGAGAAGGACGTGAGGTTTTAGCAGATGGTTGTCGAAACTTCAGACCACAAATGAGATTTAGGGGAACATATCCAGCATAGTATTTTGTGGAAATGAGGTACCAAATTCTCTTTATTCTGAAGTGGAATCACATGATATATTTTTTTCATGCAACATGCTGAAAGTATCTCTTAATGCACAAGATTGTTGTAGTTTGGGTAAAGGGAGATGCAAAGATCCCTGTTTTCTAGAAAAAAGTTAAGTACTTTTCAGTGCTTGGTACTGAGTTATAAGGTAGACTGCAGAATAGTTGCTTAGATAGAATGTGGAAGTGGGAGTTCTGTAATCCATGCTCAATCATTAACAATATATTAATATTTTTATTCATGAGCATCATGAAACCTAGAAGAATGACACCTAGCAGAATTCCAGTGGTATCCTTGTTTTCTTCACTAAAAGATTTTTCTTTTATGATAAAGAAGAGAAGTAGAAAGAATACAATATAGAAAAAGTCATATTACAATAGCATATTCCATCTGATTAATTCTAAAACCTCCTACATCATTGATGAAATTACTCAACACACATAAAGACTCTGGCTGCGTCTAGACCGGCATGATTTTGTGCAAAATCTTGCTGCCTGTCTACACTGGCCGCTAGTATTTGCACAAGAACACTGATTTTGTAATGTACAAAATCAGTGGTTCTTGCGCAAATAGTTTAACACTCCCCGCTCAGGGATAAGCCCTCTTGCGCAAGTATTCTTGCGCAAGAGGGTCAGTGTAGACAGCTACCTTAATTTCTTGCGCAAGAAAGCCCGATGGCTAAAATGGCCATCGGAGCTTTCTTGCGCAAGAGAGCATCTATACTGGGCACGGATGCTTTTGCGCAAAAGCAAATCTTTTGCGCAAAGGCACATGCCAGTATAGACGCTCTCTTGCACAAATACTTTTAACAGAAAAACTTTTCCGTTAAAAGTATTTGCGCAAAATCTTGCCCAATCTAGACGCAGCCTCTATATATAGTATTTCTTTCACTACTTTGAATAGTTGAGGTGAAGATCTCAAAACTGGCCTCCAGTTAAGGCAACTAAATTAAAAGACTTTGGGAATGTTTTTCATGGAGACTGAGGAACTGCAGCTCCCATTAACTTGAAAAGGAATTATTGGAAATACTTAGTCACTAGACTATTCAAGGAGTAAAGTTCTCCTCTAGGTAAGTAAGGCCAGAGTTACACATGTCAACTTAACTTTGGTATTAGACTTATGTTTTCTTAACATGAAACATCTTCCTAATGGTGTCATAAGTGCAATTACATTTCTACTAACAAACTGTAATATATATTGACAACATAAAGATGAAGGATGGGAAAATAAGAAGCAACTAAAAGCAAAGTGATTGAGCAGTGAAGTTTGGAGTGTGTCTTGTTTAATCCAAACAAATATTTTGTTACACTTTATAAAAATTCCTACTCTCTTTTCAGTCAAATTACTATGAATGGGAAGATGTGAGTAGAATTAAATTTTATAGGCCTCTTGAAGAATGTGCATTTCATAGAACAATAGAATCATAAAGCTGGAAGAGGAGGTCATCAAGTCCAGCCCCCTGCCCAAGGCAGGACCAATCCCAACTAAGTCAACCCAGCCAGAGCTTTGTCAAGCTGAGACTTAAACACCCCTAGGGATGGAGATTGCACCACCTCCCTAGGTAACCCATTCCAGTACTTTACCACCCTCCTAGTGAAATAGTTTTTCTTAATATCCAACCTAGACCTCTCCCACTGTAACTTGAGACCACTGCTCCTTGTTCTGCCATCCGTCACTACTGTGACCAGCCTTTCTCCATCCTCTTTGGAACCTCCCGTCAGGTAGGTAAAAGCTGCTATCAAATCCCCTCTCACTCTTCTCTTCTGCAGACTAAACAAACCCAAATCCCGCAGTCTCTCCTCATAGGTCATGCGCACTGGCCCCCTAATCATTTTGGGCGCCCTCCGCTGGACCCTCTCCAATGCGTCCACATCCTTTCTATAGTGGGGTCCCCAGAACTGAACACAGTACTCCAGATGTGGCCTCACCAGAGCCAAATAAAGGGGAATAATCACTTCTCTGGATCTGCTGGCAATGCTCCTCCTAATGCACCCTAATATGCCATTAGCCTTCTTAGCTACAAAGGCACACTGTTGACTCATATCCAGCTTCTCATCCACTGTAATCCCCAGGTCCATTTCTGCAGAACTGCTACTTAGCCATTCAGTCCCCAGCCTGCAACAATGCTTGGGGTTCGTCCATCCCAAGTGCAGGACTCTATACTTGTCCTTGTTGAACCTCATCAGATTTCTTTTGGCCCAATCCTCTAATCTGTCCAGGTCACTCTGGACCCTATCCCTGCCCTCCAGTGTATCTACCTCTCCCCCTAGCTTAGTGTCATCTGCGAATTTCCTTAGGGTGCAATCCATCCCCTCATCCAGGTCATTAATAAAGATGTTAAAAAAAAACCAGTCCAAGAACAGATCCTTGGGGCACTCTACTAGAAACTGACAGCCAACCTGACATCGAGCCGTTGATCACTACCCGTTGGGCCCGAAAGTCTAGCCAGCTTTCTATCCATCTTACAGTCCATTTATCCAATCCATACTCCCTTAACTTGCTGGCAAGAATATTGTGGGAGACCGTATCAAAAGCTTTGCTAAAGTCAAGGTATATCTCATCCATTATTTTCCCATATCCACAGAGCCGGTTACCTCATCATAGAAGCTAATCAGATTGGTCAGGCATGACTTGCCCTTCGTGAATCCATGTTGACTATTCCTGATCACTTTCCCTTCTTCCAAGTGCTTCAAAATGGATTCCATGAGGATCCCCTCCATGATTTTTCCGGGGACTGAGGTAAGGCTGACTGGTCTGTAGTTCCCTGGATTGTCCTTCTTCCCTTTTTTAAAGATGGGCACTACATTTGCCTTTTCCAATCACCCAGGATCTCTCCTGATCTCCATGAGTATTCAAAGATAATGGCCAAAAGCATCACAATGATATTTGCCAACTCCCTCAGTACTCTCGAATGCATTAAATCCGGGCCCATGGATTTGTGTATGTTTAGCTTTTCTAACTGGTTCCTAACTTGTTCTTTCCCCACCAAGGGCTGCCCACCTCCTTCCCATACTGCGTTGCCTAGTGCATTTGTCTGGGAGCTGATCTTGTCCATGAAGACATAGGCAAAGAAAGCATTGAGTACTTCAGCTTTTCCCACATCATCTGTCACTAGGTTACCTCCCTCATCCAGTAAGGGCCCCATACCCTCTCTGATCACCCTCTTATTGCTAACACGCCTGTAGAAACCTTTCTTGTTACCCTTCACATCCCTTGCCAGCTGCAATTCCAATTGCACTTTCGCCTTCCTGATAACTCCCGTGCATTCTTGAGCAATATATTTATACTCCTCCCAAGTCATCTGTCCAAGTTTCCACTTCTTGTAAGCTTCCTTTTTGTGTTTAAGCTCACCATGGATGTCCCCGGTAAGCCAATCTGGTCGCCTACCATATTTGCTTTCCTTATTGCGCATCGGGATGGTTTCTTCCTGTGCCTTTAATAAGGCTTCTTTAAAATACTGCCAGCTCTCCTGGAGTCCTTTCCCCTTCATGTAAGCATCCCAGGGAATCCTGCCCATCAGTTCTCTGAGGGAGTCAAAGTCTGCTCTTCTGAAGTCTAGCGTGTGTATTTTGCTACTCTCCTTTCTTCCTTTGGTCAGGATCCTGAAATCTACCATCTCATGATCACTGCTTCCCAGATTGTCCCCCACCTCTACTTCCCCTATTAGTTCCTCCCTGTTTGTGAGCAGCAGGTCCAGCTGCACACGGCCCCTGGTCGGTTCCTTCAGCACTTGTACTAAGAAGTTATCCTCAACATTCTTCAAAAACTTCCTGGATTGTCTATGTACTGCTTTATTGGTCTCCCAACAGGGTGATTTAAAGTCACCCATGAGAACCAGGGCCTGCAATCTGGAAGCTTTTCTCAGTTGTCCAAAGAAAGCTTTGTCTACCTCATCCACCTGATCTGGTGGTCTATAGCACTAAAATCAAGAAGCAATCAGCACCTCTCAAGATCTGGCTCTCAGTTGGTTTCCCCATGAGAGACACAACACAACACACCAATAAGACATGGGAATTAACAGAAAGTGGCTTGCTCTCCAAATCCCTAATTAGTCTAACTATCTATTTCAGGTGGCTCTGATTTCCCAACTGGCTGTGTACATGTTCAATTTTTCTCTTGGAAGAATTTTTCAGTTTTATATTGAAAAGGAGGCCTTATATTTCTTCAACTATTTGGCCATTATAACCTTGCTATTGAAGATTTTTTTCCTTTTTATCTCCAGACATTTCTTGAACGCAATTCTGATATCAATTGCCCAGTCCATTCTCTTTTGAAGTGATGCTGATAAGGAAAGGGGGAGGGAAAGAGTGTACAATTTTGGTTTGAATCAGTGGTGCCAAAACCCCCCCCCCAAAACAGTGGGATTTGGAATTACAGAACATTTTCCACAGCTGAATAAGGATTGGACTGTGGTTTACCGAACTGCTCCTAAGACTCATGTGCTATGTATAAACATTTTTGAGAAGGGATGGTCACTACCTTTCAGAAGTACTCAGATGATGGCATATATGGTAGTGGTAAAGTCCCAGACATGTGACAGATTTCCTTCATCGTGCATAATTGAAAGTCTAACTTACACTGGACATTAGTGGTCAGAGTGTATCTGCATTAGAATCCATGGAACCTCAGGTACTCAGCTCCTCTTGGAAGTACTCAAAACCTTAAGGTCTGTGTCTACAAGTATAGAAATAGGTTTATGGTTATATAAAATATTCAATGTACACACATTTTACTCTCCAAGGTGAAGAGCTCATGTTACAGCTGAATTATTCTAAACTGACAAATGTATTTTCTAGACATGGACTAGATTTTAAGTCTCTTTAAATTGGATTAATGGATTAACTCCCTTGCTAGAATTTGTAACTTAAATTGATTGTTGTATTTTAATGCGTATTTTTATATAGTATTTTTTTTTCATTGCAGTTTTAAAGGACTGAGCTTGGAAAATAAATTTGTGGCCAAAGTCTTTTTAAATCTATTCATGCTATTAATTTTTAAAAAATCTGTATGGATATTGTGTACAATTAGAACATTTCCATAATCCCTTTGCTTTAATGTTATTGGTTAGGGTTTACTAACAGGACTTGCAGACAAAGCAGCAGTCTGTGGCTTTTCAGTTTCAGTGTTTGTTTTTCATTAAGTTGCTTCAGCTACTGCACATGTCTGATAGGGCATGTCTACACAGCAGCATTATTTCGGAATAATGGACATTATTTCAAAATAACTTTGCGAGCAACTACACAGTAAGCCCGTTATTTCAAAATAATTTTGAAATAATGAGCAGCTTATTCCAGATTCTGTAACCCTCATTCTACGAGGAATAACGCCTCTTCTGAAATAGCTGTTTTGGAATAGGGCGTGGGGTGGCCAACCCATGGCTCACGAGATACATGCGGCTCTTCACCTCAGAAAGTATGGCTTGCGAAGCGTACCTGGGGGCTCATGAAGCCACCCCTGGGCCCCTAAAAAAGGGCCCCCAGCCCCGGTTCTCTGTGCTCAGCGCGTGTAGGAGAGCCTTCCAGCTCAGTGAAGCAAAATGGCACCAGCAAGATGGCGCCGGCTGACGGGAGCCTGATGTGGCCAAAAAGGGGCAGCATCCTTTTTGGTTTTTTGCTCAACCAAATGCAGCGGCTGTGGTTCTTTTTTTTTTTGCTTGACAATTTTTTTCCCTCGGCTCTTTGCACTATGTCCACCACTAATTTGGCTCTTTGCCTATAACGGGTTGGCCACCCCTGGAATAGGGTGTGTGTAGACAGGCTGGCTGGAGTTATAATATATATAGTAGCCCAATGTCTGTGACTCTGTAACGCTGAAACGCTTGCTGTTCCCTCTGGGTGGCGCTGTTGCCTCCCGCCGTGGTGCTCGGCTGACTTCTGCGCCACTCAGCCGGGCCGCCGCGCAGGAGCAAGCGGCGCAAGCGGCTGTTTGGGCCCCGTGCTCCCCATGCAGCACTCCCGTGCTCCCGCGCGGCAGCCTGGCTGAGCAGCGCAGAAGTCAGCCGAGCGCCACGGCGGGAGGCAACAGCACCACCCAGAGGGAACAGCCAGGAGGCGGGGCCTGGACGAGTGTGCGTCTCTGACTTCAGGAAAGGGCGCCGGATTCAAAAGGAAGAAAGCGGAGCAGACACAGAGGATGCGGAGGAGACAGAGAGGAGAACGGAGGAGGCAGAGGACAGCGAGAGAGAGAGTGAGAGAGACACAGCAGGAGGAGGAGAAGAGAAACACAGAGTGAGAGGCGGGAGGGGGAGAAGAGAAAGAGAGAGAGACGGAGAGAGAGGCAGGAGGCGGATGAAAGCTGAGAGAGAGAGGGTGAGGCAATAGGAGGAGAAGAGAGAGAGAGGCCGTTTGCGCCGCTTGCTCCCAAGCAGCGGCCTGGCAGAGCAGCGCAGAAGTCAGCCGAGTGCCACGGCAGGAGGTTAAGGGGGGGCGGGGCGGTGATGTACATGCCCAGGGGGCGGGGCCTGGACGAGCGTGCATCCCCAACGGAGACAGAGGAGAGCGAAGAGAGAGTGAGAGGCAGGAGGAGGAGGAGGAGAGAAAGGGAGAATGAGAGACAGGAGAGGGAGAAGAGAAAGAGAGAGACGAAGAGAGAGGCAGAAGGCGGAGGAGATCTGAGAGAGGTGGGGGGAGGCAGGAGGAGGAGGAGAGAGAGAGATGGAGCGAGAGACCGGAGGCTCAGGAGAGAAGACCAATGTGGAGGAAAGACCTGACAATCCCGTCTTATGGCACGCTAATTGGCTAGTTTTGAAATAATTGGCCTCCAGCCTTTCCTACAGGTGCCCTGCTGGCCATTCTGTGCACACTCAGCAAAACTCTGTAGTTCCCTTCCCCCTGGGGCCCTTAAAGTTGCAGCCACAGGGGAAAGGGCTCCTGGTACGCTGCAAGCCCTGACTGCCCTCAACCACCCAGCAGCTGCCACTGCTTCGCAATTGGGAAAATGAACGACTCCAATGCTCCCACCGAGCCCTCCATTGCTGCCAGGGATCAGTCAGCCAGCTACGAGGACCGTGCCCGGGGCTGAAAGAGACGTGCACCTTCCTGGTCTGGTGCAGAGAACCTGGATCTGATTGAGGTCCGGGGCGAGGAAGCAAAGCTCCAGGATCTCTGCACCAGATGCAGGAACACAGACGTCTGTGGCCGAGTGGTCAATAGCCTGGCCACCAAGGGACACAGCCGCACCCAGGAGCAGGTCAGGATGAAAGTGAAGGAGATGAGCGCAGCTCCCACTCCAAGGCAGCACCCCAGACCTACCCATATTTCCTGCAGCTCCACCACAACCTGGGTGGCAGGTAATTCCCTCCTGCCCCCACTCATAGGGGACTCAGGGCTGGAGATGCCCATTGTTGCCCTTCCAGGGGGCAGAAACAAGGAGGAGCTGGATGAGGCCAGCACCATCTCTGTGCCTGCAAGCCAGGACCTCATCCTTACCCTGGAGCCACTACCCCATGCCCATGATGTCTCCCAGGCATCGCCCAAAGCCAGGGAAGCCCATCAGGTGAGTGCCATTTCTTTCCCTACATAGACACACAGGGTAGAGGTGGTAGGTGGTGAGGAGTAGGGGCACACTCCTCACTCTGCCTTCTCTGCCTGGGGATTGCACAATAGCCTGTGCATATAGGAGCATGTGGAGCACCAGTCCAGGACACACAGCCCCAGGAGGCTACTACAGAGGACCCTTGTGCTATTGCTCACAGAATCTGGGGGCCTGCCATACTCCTGACACTGGGGTTGGACACCTTCCCACCACAAGCCACCACTAGAAGGAGGCTGAGGACATGGAGACACACATATACACACACTGAGGAGTGCTGCACATGGCACACAGGCATGCCTGCATACTCAGGGCAGCACCCGCTCCCGGGGACAGTGCAGTAGGGGCAGGAGCGTCTGCCATTCACACACGCCTCCCCACAACACCCTGGCCTCCTCTCCTCCAGTGGGCAGAGATACAAGTCCTCTCCCCATGGGATGCCGCCACTGCTGGACCCGGTGTGTGTGCAGCACGGAGGGAAGCCTAGCTGCCCCATGGCCCCCCTTCTACACTTGGGCTCCTGGTCTGGCCCGACTCCTTTCCATTCCTGCTTGTCCCCAGGACGTGGGTTTAGTGAGGCTGCCCCCAGACATCTGTGCCCCTGTAGGAAAAGGCCTACTGTCTAGGCCACAGATGGCCTTGCTCCAAGCACATCGCCTTCGTCTGTCCTGAGAACTTTCGGTCTCGGTTCAGTGATGCGGGCAAGGCTTCAGGAACATTGTCTCCAGGAATGATTGACCTTCTCTTTGTTCCACACAGCTGGACCAGCAGCAAGAGAGGCACAGTTGACACCGCCCCGGCTGCTTCCTGACCCCACTTGTCCCGCAGGCACAGAAGACTGCATAAGGACCTCCAGAGGGAGCATACAGCCTCCCTGCGAGCCCTGCAGCACTGCATGGAGCAGCAGGACCTCAGAATGGAAGAGGACCTGCAGCTGCACCGTGAGACCTGGCGGGAGATGAGGGAGTAGGGCCGGATCATCTGCGCTGCTCCGCAGGCAGGGATCACCACCATGGTGCCTGCTCTTGCTGCTGCTCCCACACCTGCTCCTTCCCCAGCTGCTCCCCCTCCTGCTTCTCCCCCTTGCCCTGCCCCCGTGGCCACCAAGGGCCCCACACACAAGGCAGTGGGACCACCAGAGTAAGTGCCACTTCCAGCCCAAGCCCTGAGCCTCTCCTCCTGTCTCCAAGGTTCTCATCCCCTTCCAACTCCGTCCTCCCCCCTCCAAGGTTCTTTCCACAGTCCCTCCCCTGTTACATTTACCCCAATTAAAAACAAAGAGTTTATTTTTTGAAAACAAGCATTTTAGTTTATTGTCTACTATAGAGGGGTGGGGGAGGAAAGGCAAAGAGGGGCAATGCACGATGCCCTTGTGGGGAGGCCCAGGGAAGAGTGTCACTGGGGTCCTTGTGTGAAACTCTCCCTCAGGGCCTCTCATATGTGCACATCCCCCTGATGGGCTTGCCAAATGGCAGCTGTGTGTGGCTGCTCAAAGGCCCTGCCAATCCTGTCAGCCTCTGCCCCCCACTCTGGGAGGAACATCTCCCCCCTGCTTTCACAAATATTGTGAAGGACACAACAATCCTCCTCCACTTGGGGGATGTTCCGCTCCACAACATCCAGGCGACTGAGGAGGCAATGGAACCTCCCCGTTAAATGCACAAAGGCGCCCTCCACCACAATGTGGGCCCAGCTAAGCCTAGCATTGAAACATCCCTTGGTCTGGTCCAGCTGTCCAGTAGGGCTTCATGAGCCAGAGGAGCAGAGTATGCTGCATCCCCCACTATACAGACCGGCATGTCCACATCCCCAACTCTGATGGTGCGGTCGGGGGAAAAAATGACTGGTGTGCAGCTTCTGGAAGAGGCTCGAGTTGCGGAACACATGGGTGTCGTGTGCCTTCCCCGACCACCCAGCACAGATGTCCATGAACTGCCCCCGGTGGTCGTGACAGCCTGCAGGACCGTCGAAAAGTATCCCTTGTGGTTGATGTATTCGGCTGTCCGGTGGTCAGGGTCTGGATGGGGATGTGGGTGGCATCAATAGCTCCCCTTGGGGAAGCCCATGGCGTCAAAGCCAGCGATGATGGGGAACATCACCCAGGTTGATGATCCTGCACAGCAGGATAGTGTTGATGGCCCGCACCAGCTGTAGAAGGAGACAAACATAACCACAAGGGTTGCAGGGCCCTCGAGAGGCTCACAAGACCACACCCCACTCTTCACACACCATGAGCAACCCCCTACCTACTCCATCCCTTGTCAGGGCTTTGTGAAGGTGGGACTGAAAAACCTCCTGGGGACAGGGCTTCCACCACCAGCCCCTCTCCCCTAGGGAACCCCATTCCAGAAGTTCTACCCCCTCCTTGGACAATAGCCCAAGAGCACGATACCTGCATGAGCATAGCCCCGACAGTTGATCTCCCAAGGCCGAACTGGTTCCTGACAGATCGGTAGCTGTCCATCGTGGTGAGCTTCCAGATGGTAATGGCCACTGGATTCTGGAGGGGGATGGCGGGTCACATGAGAGTGTCCCATCACCTGAGGGCAGGGGTGATCCACTCACGCAGCTCCAGGAAAGTGTCCTCCTGCATGTGGAAATTCTGGAGCCACTGCTGGTTGTCCCACTACTGCAAAATGATCTGGGCCCACCAGTCGGAACTGACGTCCAGACACCAGAAGCGTCGGTTCACAGTGTTCAGGGGAGGGCAGGTGGGCCTGTACTGCATTAGCAGTGTCCGCAGAGAGATAAGGAAGTTCCCTGCCATGATCTGGGTGTTGTATTCCTGCAGGGCCTGGAAGGCAGCCTGCAGAAAGTGCTGCAGGAGGTGTAGCACAACCTGTAAAAGCCGTCAATTGCTTGGAGGCAGCTCCAGCTCCATGTCGAGAGAGCTGAGGTGTCCGTAAGGGCAACCAGAGCAGGCAGAGAAAAGTCTTTGTTGTCCCTCCAGGAGGTAGGCAAAGGTGAAGAACCCGAGACACCTGAGCTGTACAAGGGGTCCTTTAAGCTCGAGCCTCAGATAGCCTCAGGTGGCAGCTCCCAGAAGAAACTGCATCCTGATGCCTTGTCTGAAGTGCTTCTGGGTGGCCTTAAAGGCGATTCAGCATCCAATGAGTGTGGATGCAGTATTTCAAAATAGCAAAGCACTATTGTGATGGGCATTTGGTGTGTAGCTATATCAGAGAATAGCTTATTCTGAAATGATTGTGCAGCGTAGACGTACCCATTGTCCCATGTCATTCTCAGCTTCAGGACAATTACGCTATTATCCTCAAAGCCACCATTTCCAGACATAACCACTGATTTTAGATGTCTCTATGTTTGAGCCTCAGTAGAAATTATGGATGCTCAGCACCTTTGAAAAAAATTGAGCTCAGTGTCCCAAAGTTATGAACTCAAAATCAGTGGCCACTTCAGTGCCCTTTCGCTTTAGTCTCATGCTAATTTCATACAGATACATCCTCCTCTTCCAATCCCAACATTGTTGGAATATATCTGAGCAAATCACACATCATTTTTGCTTCAAGCTCATCTCTGGTAATTAAAAACCCAATAGTTCACATAGATGTGCTGCCCAATAACATTCATTGCATGTAAAAATACAGTACAAATTATTTCAGACTGATTAGGATGAATTATATTTATAATTTAATAATATTTAGAATAATTTACATTAAGTAATCCCATTAATAATTTAAATTTCATAAATATCCTATTAATAAATCTAGTCTAAGTCTCCCTGTTACTTGCAGTGGCCTCATACTTGCCCTAAGCTGCTGCTGGCCCACTAGTCTGCATTGATTTAGTACTTTTCTCTTTTCTTTTCTCTTGTGAAAGAGCAGCTGGTGCGATAGCACATCCTCCTTGCAGAACCTTCCTTAATTGCAGAGTGGTTCTTGATTTTTATTTTCCTCCTGGGTTGTATCTTTAAATTAACACTTTCTAATTGGGAAGCATATAATTTTCCTAGCAGCTTAAGAAATAGAATGGGAAACAGCCCTCTAGTGGATTTTCATATGGATATGTTTTAGAACATAAGAACGGCCATAATGGGACAAACCAAAGGTCTGTCTACCCCAGTATCCTGTCTGCCAACAGTGGCCAATACCAGATGCCCCAGAGGGAGTGAACACAACAGATAATCATCATCTGATCCCTCTACTGTCATCTATTACCAGATAAACAGAGGCTAGGGGCCCCATTTCTACCATTAATGAACCTAACCTCCAGGAATTTATCTAGCTCTTTTTTGAACCCTGTTAAAGTATTTGTCTTCACAACATCCTCTGGCAAGAAGTTCCACAGGTTGTCTGTGTGCTGTGTGAAAAACTTCCTTTTGTTTGTTTTAAACCCGCTGCCTATTAATTTCATTTGGTGACCCCTGGTTCTTTATTGTGGGAATAAGTAAATAACTTTTCCTTATTCAATTTTTCCACACCAGTCATGATTTTATAGACCTCTATAATATCCCCCCTTAGTCTCTTCTTTTCTAAGCTGAAAAGCCCAAGTCTTTTTAATCTCTCTTCATATGGGACCTGTTCCAAACCCCTAATCGTTTGTGTTGTCCTTTTCTGAATCTTTTCCAGGGCCAATATATCTTTTTTGAGATGAGGCGACCACATCTGTACGCAATATTCAAGATGTGGGCATACCATGGTTTTATATAGAGGCAATAAGATATTATCTGTCTTATTCTCTATACCTTTTTAAATAATTCCTAACATTGTTTGCTTTTTTGACTGCCGCTGCACACTGACTGGATGTTTTCAGATAATTATCCACAATGACTCTAAGATCTCACTCTTGAATAGTTGTAGCTAAATTAGTCCCCATCATATTGTATGTATAGTTGGAATTATTTTTTCCAATGTGTATTACTTTACATTTATCAACATTAAATTTCATTTGCCATTTTGTTGCCCAGTCACTTAGTTTGGTGAGATCATTTTGAAGCTTTTCACAGTCTGCTTTGGTCTTAACTATTTCGAGCAGTTTAGTATCATCCGCAAATTTTGCCACCTCGCTGTTTACCCCAGGAAAGACCCTCAGGGGACACCACTAGTTACCTCTCTCCATTCTGAAAACTTACCATTTATTCCTACCCTTGTTTCCTGTCTTTTAACCCGTTCTCAATCCATGAGAGGACTTTCCCTCTTATCCCATGACAAGTTACTTTACTTAATAGCCTTTGGTGAGGGATCTTGTCAAAGGCTTTCTGGAAATCTAAGTATACTATATACACTTGATCCCCCTTGTTCATAGGTTTGTTGACCCCCTCAAAGAACTCTAGTAGATTAGTAAGGCATGATTTCCCTTTACAGAAACCATGTTGACTTTCCCCCAACAAATTATGTTCATCTATGTGTCTGATAATTTTCTTCTTTACTATTGTTTCAACTAATTTGCCCGGTACTGACCTTAGACTTACAGGTCTGTAATTGCCAGGCTCACCTCTAGAGCCTCTTTTAAATATAAGTGTCACATTAGCTATCTTCCAGTCATAAGGTACAGAAGCTCATTTAAAGGATAGGTTACAAACCACAGTTAATAGTTCCTCAATTTCCCATTTGAGTTCTTTCAGAACTCTTGGGTGAATGCCATATGGTCCCAGTGACTTGTTACTGTTAAGTTTATCAATTTGTTCCAAAACCTCCTCTAGTGACACCTCAATCTGGGACAATTCCTCAGTTTTGTCACCTAAAAAGAATGGCTCAGGTTTGGGAATCTCCCTAATATCCTCAGCCATGAAGACTGAAGCAAAGAATTCATTTAGTTTCTCTGCAATGACTTATCATCATTGAGTGCTCCTTTAGCATCTCAGTCATCCAAGGGCCTCACTGGTTGTTTAGCCGGCTTCCTGCTTCTGATGTACTTAAAAACATTTGGCTATTACTTTTTGAGTTTTTGGCAAGTTGTTCTTCAAACTCCTTTTTGACTTTGTACACTTAATTTGACAGAGTTTATGTTCCTTTCTATTTTCCTCGCTAGGATTTGATTTCTACTTTTTAAAAGATGTCTTTTTATCTCTCACTGCTTCTTTTACTTGGTTGTTAAGCCATGCTGGCACTTTTTTGGTTCTGTTACAGTGTTTTTTAATTGGGGTGCACATTTAAGTTGGGCCTCTATTATGGTGTCTTTGTAAAGTTTCCATGCAGCTTGTAGGGATTTTACTTTTGTCACTGTGCCTTTTAATTTCTGTTTACCTAACCTCCTCAGTTTTGTGTAGTTCCTCTTTCTGAAATTAAATGCCTCAGTGTTGGGCTGCTGAGGTGTTTTTCCCACCACAGGGATGTTACATTTTATTACATTGTGGTCACTACTTCCCGGCAGTCCAGTTATATTTACCTCTTGGACAAGACCCTGCACTCCACTTCGGACTAAATCAAGAATTGCCTCTTACTTTGTGGGTTCCAGAACCAGCCGCTCCAAGAAGCAGTCATTTAAGGTATCAAGAAATTGTATCTCTGCATACTGTTCTGAGGTGACCAGTAGCCAGTCAATATGGGGACAGTTTAAATCCCCCACTATTATTGATAGCCTCTCTAATCTCCCTTAGAATTTCATAGTCACTATCGCTGTCCTGATCAGGTGGTCGATAATATATCCCTACTGCTATATTTTTATTTTTATTAGAGCATGGAATTACTACCCATAGAGATTCTATAGAACATTTTCACTCACTTAAGATTTTAAACTTTATTTGATTCTATATTTTTTTTCAGGTATAGTGCCACTCCCCCACCAGCATGACCTGTTCTGTCCTTCTGATACATTTGTACCCTGGTCTGACTGTGTCCCATTGATCGTCCGAAATTCCACCAAATTTCTGTGATCAATATTATAGCAATATCCTCTAATTGAGGCACTCTAGTTCACCCATATTTAGACTTCTAGCGTTTGTGCATAAGCACTTTAAAAATTTGCCACTATTTATCTGTCTGCCATTTCCTGATGTGTTAGACTCTTTTTCATTTGATTGTGTCTTATGTGACTACACCCATACTTTTATCATCTTCCATCCTCTCCTCCTGACTAGAACATAGTCTATACTGTATTAGTCTTCCTGTATTTTGTCAGTACTGTATTAGTGTCCAGTGGAACACTGAATGCACAGGTTCATTTGTTTGGTTTCACATCTGTATTTTTAATTTGATTGCTTTACTATTATTGGGTCAGAGTGCTTGATTTCTTTTCCTGCTGGAAAGTGGCTATTGGGCATCATCTTAAGGTAGGGGCTTAAACCAGTATCGTAGACTGTAAACACTACAGGGCAGAGATCTTTTGTTTTCTTTGTACATCCCTTAACCCAGTGAGATACTTGTCCATGAATGAGGGTCCTAAGCACCATTGCAATATCAATAGTAAGGTGGATTTCCAGCTCTGGATTAGCTTCCTTCCTTCTCTCCAGTTTACCTGTATCACAGTTGCTTTCTTTTCCATTATGCCTGAAAGTGTAAGAAAAAAAGTGAAGAAAGCCAGCAAGTTTGTTCAAAAATACCATATGTGTTTGCTTAGAATCCAACCTCAGCTGGCAAGCACATCTTTGGCATGCAAGACACGGGGTAAGTAATAAAAGTGAACAGAAGCTGCAGCTTGGAAATGGGCACAGGAGTGCTCTCCTGAGTGACATATAGCAAGATTTTCTTGCTCTCCTGCTGGGTCTAGGGAAAACAGACTGATTAAAAGTTCAGAATAGCTGTCAATTAGTGCACCGGCAGAGCTTGGCTTAAACTATGATAGGCGAGGATGATAGTAAGCAGGTTGTGACCACTTTCCTAAGGTCTTCTAAGTGCTCTTTAGTGGAAGTCAAAGGGCATGTCCCTTTGGGCCTGATCCTGAAAGGTGCTGCTTGGCCCATTTAGAACAAAGAGAGCTCTCTGACAGGTGTGTGATTCAAACCAGCCTGTCAGGAGCCAAAGCTGTGGTGTGAAATCCACATCACAGATGCAAAGTAATAATGAGTTCCCTCAGGTGCATTTCCACATAGTTGGATGGAGAACCCCTTGTAGCAGGCTGGCAAAGTTTTGCAACAGTCACCTCACCCTGTTAGCAAGTATTGATCCCTGCTGGCAGAGTTAAGTGTAACTTTTGTCTAACTGAGACAGGCGGTTGTTTTCCAACTTGTCCATCAGCTAACGTGACGCAAAGGACGTACTAGAGGATCTAGGATGTGAACTAGAGTTTCTCCCTTAGGGTAGTTTTGGGAGTGACCAAGTGTGGGGAGAAGGTTTGAGAATAATTTAAGTACTGCCTTACTGTTAATCCATAAGGCTGGCTGAAAAAAGGAATTTCTGCCCCACGGGAAATTAAGATTTCAGAGTGTGGTTTAGTAGTAAATCAGAATAAAGCCCAAAAGTTTTACTTTTTTTGTAAAATAAAATATCCTAAAGGATAATTCTGACTTTTTTTTACAAGTCAAATCAAAATGGTTCAATAATTTCACATCTGTGAGTTCCTGCAAAACATTTCCCATTCACTGAATCAGTGTTTTCCAGTGGAAAACTGTTTCATTAGCACGTTTTTGAGCAGATCACTTTTTCCCTTTTGTTAATAAAGCTGAACTTCAATAAGGGTTGGGGTGTTCACTCTAAGTAGCCCAGGGACTGTTTTTTAGATGAAGTCAGGAAAGGCGACTGTCCACTGCCTTTAGCACAAACAAGTACAGAAAATGGGATCAGATCAGGAGGGTTTAGGCAAATGGTGTATCACTGTGCCATAAAGGAGTTGCTAAGCTTGTGTTTTGTTAAGGCTTCTGCTCCCTCATTAATAGAGGGCAGCCAGTAAAGACAGTTAGATGCCAGTCCAGTACAGGAATGGATGTTATTTAGTTCTGACCATGTTGTTTTACTAGCAAGGTTTGCCTTCATGAGAAGCAGCAGGATTTTTCTTCTCTCTGGCTAAGTCCAGGGAAGACTGTCTGATCCAGGGCTGGGCAACCTATGCTAGTGAGGGGGCTGCATGAGTGGCCCTTCTTCATCTCAGGGGGGTCGCAAGATTGTTACAGCCAGGACAGTCTCCCGGGATAGGCTATTTTTGCTGACTGTGCTTGCACACCTAGAATTTGCGGGGTGTGCCAATTGAACCATAGCCACACTTTGCCTGGATGCAGAGGGACTGCACGGCTCTTGTAGTCAATGCTGTGTGCAGTCAGCATGCGCTTCCCTTTACATGCCCTTGCTTTATATGTGTGTCACTTTAGTAATACCAGTACTAAAAAACCTGCAGACAGAAACCAGCAGACATCTGGCAACCCTGTGTGCAGGCAGCAGTAAACAAAATGTCTCGTGGGCCATAGATTGGCTGCCACCAGTGTAATCAATTATTTTGAATAGTACATTCCAGCCAGCAATTAGCACCAGGCAGAGCTCAGAAAGTGAGGAAAGACGCAGTTTGTGGCTGCTACTTCTCAATCCAAATTAAGAGTTCACTTCCTTCAGTGTCTGACCTGTCAAGTACTGCATGACTGTGATGCTCTCAAATGCAAAACACTTACAACCTGGCAGAACGACAGAGATTCAGCATGCGTGGGGCCCACACAAAAAGGATGCAATGCACACTTCGGTGCAGCACTGTAATGTAAGACAAGAATGGTTTTCCAGCTAACATTATTTTGCATCACTGCAAAACTTTCAGACAAGTCACACATTACATTGACTTTTCTGTAGTACATAGCCTCCATATGCGGAAACTCAATAGCGGATATAACTCATTGATTAATGATGTGCAGTTTGAAACACTGCCTTCTTCCCTCCCATCCTTGATTATATAAAAGCTGGATTCTTTTCTGTACACCCCATATTTATGCTTTAAAGTCAATATTGCAAACTTTTAATTCCTAGCATAGGCCTCAGCCTTGAAGGAAGCTCTATGTTGTCAGACCTCTGCTTGCATAGAGCTCATTGCAGATTTGGGGCCATGGTGCTTACGACCATGAATAATTTCATTGATTTCCCCACACTTGAGGAGAATTTTCAAGATCACATACTTATTCTGGAAGGTCAAAATCTTTTCCACTAACTCACCGCTGCTCAGTTGTTACCACTCCTCTTCCATGCCAAATGCACCTGTAAAGTGCCACTGGCTAAGAAGCCTTTGAGTTGTTCGTATCAGTTCAGTAGTATAGATGGGCTGTACTACTCTGGGATTATTATTTATAATTCTCCCAGAACAAATAGATAACTGTTTATACCATTAAATGTATTGAAAGTATCACTTCACTCCTAAGAGATAAAACTGTGTCTAAGGGTTAATTTTAGAAGTGTAAAGCATGTTGTCATTTATATACTGGCTTTTTTTACAGTACTAAATATGGAACTATGTCTTTTGCATGACTATCTCGCTGACAAAAATAAATCTCTTCTGATCTTTGATAGTTTTTCTAGAAACTCCTGCATTAGAAATAATAAGGTAAGAGAAAAACAAGCAAAACTGGGACACAGTTAAGGATGTGTACACTGAATTACAGGTGCAGATCTCCATATATATTAGAAAGAAACTTGCTTTAAAAAGACAATTAAATCATTTTGTCCTGGATCATTTTGCAGTGATCTGGTTGCAAATTCCCCCCAGACACTAGGAGAAGAAGTAAAGGCTGCTGCCCAACAGAGATTCCTTTTTGAGATGCAAATCCACACATGGTGATGGGTTTGCTATGTTCATTATCTTAATAATCAGTGAGGGAATCTACTGAACAGTGCATATATAACTTTAGCTTCAGCCTTTTCTCCTATGTGTAATCTTGCTTGGGAAGGGGAGAAAGAGATTTGGGGGCGGGGGCAGGGGCAGTGGTGACATTTGGAACTATGTTCATTGCCATAGACTCTGGGAGAGGAGAGTGGACCCCAGAACTAGCAAAGAAGCATAAGGCCTCTGTGCAGATGACTTTGACCTCCAGACAATCTGTAGTGTGGGGGGAGGGTGGAGCTGGACACCAAAACTTCTCCAATGCCAATTCCAGTGAGAAACAAATGCTTCCTCCTGCCACAATATTCAGGAAATCACAAGAGACGCTTCATGAAGTTTTCCTCCCTTTGTAAGGTTTTCTGTAGGAAGGGATGAGCTGGCTTTTTCTTATTAGTAACTATAACCATGATAGGTGTGCACTGGTGTTCTTAGAGGCACAGTCTATTGAAAAGTACTTTGTGGTAATGTTAGATATTGTTATAATAATTTAATTATGGAAATTGTTCAACAGATTTTGTTTTCTGGACTCTTATCTATTCAGAGACATAATGCAAAAGCAAAATCTCTATCCCTGGATTCTTAGCTTTTTCTGAGATGTTTTACTAATATGCTTATATTTATAAGCACAAATATACAGATTAATGTTAAATGCTGTATTGGATTTCTGTGGCCCTGATCTGCTAAGACTATCTGTATATCACTGAACCTGTAAAAGCATATATTTATGGGATTGGATTCCCATCTACTCTGTTTAAGTTATCATACTCTTTTATTTTGTATTTTTAAATGGATTCATAGTCTCTTATACATTTCTTTTGGATACAAAAATTATAAACATAAGTTACATTGCAAAATTAATACAAAAATTCTACACTCTCTGAATCGCAGCCCATACAAGAGACATGGATTCATATTGAATAAGATGATTACCTAGATAACCCATGACTTCACAGTACAGGTAATGGATAAAACTCAAACTCTTCCAGGTTTTAGATTCAGTAATTTGGTTAGTGTCCTACTCCTACTGAACTCCTAGACAAAGTTTCCACTGACTTCTGTCTTGTTTCTAGTAAGCTTTTACTTATCACAAGGCAATTAACTTCTGCTCCAGCTACTGTCTGTTACTGGGGATGAACCAACTCATACATTGTCCAGAATGCAAACTATATCATATTTAGATTGTATCCTGGCTAGTCAGAGATGGGGAAACATTGTGGAGTGTACAGATGGATTTTCCCCTCTTTCCCCCCTGCACTGATTGAGTTTGCAACCCTACCTTGCTCATGGTATATTCAAATCTTTTATAATTCTAATTCTTGCTGCGTAGATATTGCTGCATTTCCTGACCCAGATAATAGCACAAATTAGGGCACCATCCTGCGAGTCAGGCTTGACATAATTCCTAGCATGTAGATCACTTAAAGTGACTTGTCCACTCAGCACTGAAATCAATAAGAAACTTTGGGGCAGGAAAACTGGTAACCTTTCAATATATACAAACTTAGCTCAAAACTGATCAGTTACATTAAGCTCAAAGTTACTTTCCAATTTCCAAGTTATTCCTGGCTCTTTAAAGGAATAAAATTGAATTAATTGCCACTACATTTTGAAGTTTATTTTAGTTGTAGTAACCCCAAGATGCCCCAGCTATATTTGGGGCTCTGTATCTAGATCAGTCACCACCTGAATGGTGCTTCATGCCCAAAGGTCACTCTATGGTCCCTTTCTTCTGCTTTCCCCTTCTTCAGGGCACAAAGCAAATGAAATTATTTCCCCACATACAGTCCACTTGATTCAGTCCTCGTGAATATATTGGCCCTTCAGGTCCCAGCCCCAGGTCAGCTCTTCAAGAGTCTATCTTCTCCATCTGCCATGGGTGGACAGTAGCACTTCCCTACCTCACACAGGTGCTATGGGGAAAAGTACATTAAAAGATTGTGAGACACTCAGATACTATGGTAATGGGAGCCATGTAAGTACCATAGTCACACACAAATTCAAACCTTTCCAAAATGTAGTGATGTTCAGACTATTGTCCTGGAAATAATAAGATGATAGGTAACATCCAGCATGGATTTGTAAAGAACAAATCATGTCAAACCAATCTGATAGCTTTCTTTGATAGGATAACAAGTCTTGTGGATAAGGGAGAAGTGGTGGACATGGTATACCTAGACTTTAGTAAGACATTTGATATGGTCTCGCATGACCTCCTTCTCAATAAACTATGGAAATATAACCTAGACGGGGCTTCTATAATGTAGGTGCATAGCTGGCTGGATAACAATTCTCAGAGAGTAGTTTTTAGTGGTTCACAATCATGCTGGAAGGGCATAACAAGTGGAGCTCTTCAAGGGTCTGTTTTGGGACCAGCTCTGTTCAATATCTTCATCAGCAATTTAGATATTGGCATAGAGAGTATGCTTATTAAGTTTGCAGATGATACAAAGCTGGGAGTGGTTGCACGTGCTTTGGAGGATAGGGTCATAATTCAAAATGATCTGGACAAACTGGAGAAATGGTCTGAAGTAAATAGAATGAATTTTAATAAGGACAAATGCAAAGTACTCCACTTGGAAGAAACAATCAGTTTCACACATACGAAATGGAAAGTGACTGTCTAGGAAGGAGTCCTGCAGAAAGGGATCTAGGGGTCATAGTGGAACACAAGCGAAATATGAGTCAACACTGTGACACTGTTGCAAAAAAAGCAAACATGATTCTGGGATGCTTTAACATTAACTTTGCCCGAGCCTTCATCAGCACCAGTTGAGTAGTTGGTGCCACTGCTGCAGTTGATGAAAGCTTGTCGGTATCCTTCTATTCATTGGGTGCCAAGGATGCCGGTGCCAGTGTAGGTGCTGGTGCCACTGTTATTGGTGCTTCAGTAGTTTCGCAATGGTCCTTTGGTTCTGTGGTTTTGGCTTGCCAGCTATGTCTGGTTCCAGAGGTGCCCGGTTTATCACCAGAGCTAATGCAGTTTGATGTCAATGGAGGTAGAGACCTATTGGGGGAAAGTTCTTCAATGCTGGCTTGGGCACTGGTGAACTTGCATGACTTTTCTCTGCCCTGGGTGGCTTGGGACAAGCAGTGGAGTCCCTGGTAACCGAAGGCTGAAGAGCCTTATTGAAGAGGAGCATGTGGAGCCACATATCCCAATCTCTGTGAGCCTGGGCTGTTAGCTTGCTACAGTAAGGACATTTCTGCAGCATATGTCCCTCACCGAGGCAGTGAATGAATGAAGAGTGGCCATCGGAGGCTGGCATGGTCTCTCGGCATCTGTTGCATTTGTTGAAGCCCGGGGAGCCAGGCATAGTTCATAGTATTATTATTATTATTAGATTTGAATATTATGTATTTTTGAGGGGGAGGGGAGTTGGTGAGGCCACTGGAGGCTGGACCATGGTAGCTTTCAGCTTGCTTCCTGCCCCTTTTCTCTCTTTTTTTTTAAGAGATGAAAAAGGATATCGTAGGAGTACTGAGTAAAGTTAAAAGGGTCTGAAAATGTTAAAACTAAGGAGAAAAAGAACTGACTGATGCAGTTAAAATTCTGAGGTAGGTCTCTGAGGAGAGCTGCTTGAAGTTCTGTCTGCAACCAAGGGTGACAACGAAGGAACTGAAGAGGAGTCGGGCTGCGCGCGCGAAACAACAGGCGTGAACAGCACGAGGCGCCTAGTGCACATGTGCTGCCCAACTGGCTACTGCTGTGCAAAACTCCAATCTGCGGTGCCGGGACAACACGATACCTACAGTGGAGCACCCATGGGGACACACATCTTGAAGAACCATTGTTACTGCAAAGGTGAGTAACTTCCTTTTCTGGGATGCATTAACAGGAGTTTTGTGAGCAAGACACGAGAAGTAATTCTTCCACTCTACTCTGTGCTGATTAGGCCTCAGTTGGAGTATTGTGTCGAGTTCTGAGCCCCACATTTCAAGAAAGATGTGGAGAAATTGGAGAAGGTCCAGAGAAGAGCAACAAAAATTATTCATGTTCTAGAAAACATGACCTATTAAGGAAGACTGACAGAATTGGACTTGTTTAGTTTAGAAAAGAGAAGACTGAAAAGGGACATGGTAGCAGTTCTCAAGTATCTAAAGGGGTGTTCCAAGGAGGAGGAAGAAATATTATTCTCCTTAATGTCTGATGATAGGACAAGAAGCAATGGACTTAAATTGCAACAAGGTAGGTTTAGGTTGGACATTAGGGAATACTTCCTAACTATCAGGGTGGTTAAACACTGGAATAAATTGCCTAGGGAGGTTGTGGAATCTCCATCACTGGAGATATTTAAGAGCAGGTTAGACAAACCTCTTTCAGGGATGGTGTAGATGGTGCTTGGTCCTGCTTTGAGGGCAGGGGTCAGACTTGATGACCTCTTGAAGTCCTTTCCAGTTCTACTATTCTATGATTTTATGATAATAGGGCCATCTCTACCCTAATTGTGACACAATGGTCATCATTTTGTAAAATATTATACTCTGACTATTGTAAGGCTGGTGTTATTTCCCATCCTTCACTGGGGAAAACATTGTATGTTCAACTACCATTGTAATTATAAATTTCTCCAGCTCGCTCAATGCAATTCTTGTCAGTGTGGATCGACCACAAGTCCTGCTTCACAAAGCCTGTTGCTATTTCTAGCTCTTGAAATAACAGTGAAAACATTTAAAAAGGCTTCACACATCTTTTTATCAACATCCCATTGCTGCATTGGTTGTAAAATACTGACTTGTACTTCACAAAAGCTTTTCCCCCCTTCTTCTTCCCACATTGGAATGGTCTTTAACTGAACTCAGTCATTGTAGTAAGAATGATGGGTTGCACAGTCAGGGACCTAGTCCTAAATTGAGTATGCAGAAAAATTAGACACAAAAATTCTACCTACAGTAATTGGTGCCCATAATTTTACACAAACAGAAAATGGTATACTTAACTGTATGTAAGTTGTACTGAAAAACTGGTATTTAATATAGCAGATATTTTTATTAGAGCTGGTCAAATCTATATAAACCAAACAAATTTTCCTATTAAAAATGGTGTTCAATTTTTAAAAAGTTGCTTTAATGGGAAACTAAAAATGAAATCAAAGACCCTGTATATTGTTTTGGTTCTGTTTTTGAAGATGTAAGTTTCCATTTTCAATTTTTGGATTTTTCAGGGAGGGTTCCTTCCTTTTTTTCTAAAAAAAATAAACAAAATGGAGCAATAATGTACTGACGTAAATCTGCACAGAGGCATTAGCATTTTTTTCTTCTAACAGTGATGCTTCAAGAGTGTGGAAAGTAACCCATACTACTGTGTAGCAAACATAGTGTAGGCATTTTTAAAGAGAATAACTAGTTGAGAAAAAGAATGATGTTGCGGTTAAGCCACTCTATTGAGTGTCAAATGATCTGGGTTTAATTCCTGGGCCTGGGAGGCCTGGTCTACACTAAACCAGGCAGGTTGGCAAAATGCATAGCTGGATTTGGCTTACCTTAAGCTGAGCTGCTGCAGCATCTATACTGTGGGAAGTCTGATGAGAATGCATGCTCCCATCAGCTTCCCTTATTCCTTGTAGAATGAGGAGTACAGGACGTTGGCAGGGGCTGCCCTCATTGTTCAATTTACGAGTTGTTCTAGACCCGCTAAACCGAACGCTAGAAGATTGACCTCTGGAGCGTTGATCTTCTCCATAGTGTAGACATGTCCTGAGAGGCTTGGACAAGACCTTTAATTTCTCTGGCCCTGTTTCAGCAGGCTCCATCAGCCCTGTACATGAGTGGCTCCCCTGACTACAATGGGACTGTACACATACTTAGTTGGGCATGTGCTTAGGCACTCCACTGCTTTGAGGAGGTCTCATCTTCCGGTCTGTACAATGGAGATACCGGTCCCATTCTCCTTCTGTCTTACCTAATTAGGCTGTAAGATTTTCAGGTTTCTCACTATAAGTTTGTACAGTGTAATGGGGTCTCTATCTCAAATTAGGTGGCACTGTGGGTGCATCTTGCCAGATGGAATAAATCATTATTCTCTCAAGATAAGAGTAAGGAAAGGATTTTAAATTGTAGCTAATGGCAGTGCTATCCTTGCCCCTCCACTTGTCTCCTATACACCACACTGAAGTATTAAATTCTTGTATTTTCACCACCACTGAAGAATGCCCAAAATTGCTGAAAGTGCAGACACAGGGTAATAGAAGAGGCAACAATTCCAGCACTAAGCCTAGAGGATCAATGCGGGTGACACTAATTCATCAAGGAAACAAAGCTTTAAGAGAAAAGAAAAATGTGAGGCCAAAGGGCCTCAGGTATTTTCAGAACTTACATAAGTGATTCTCAGATATTTGCTCTGAAGGACTGTACTGTTTTCTGCTAATAAAAAAAGCAGTACTATTAGACGGCCGAGCGAAACCCAGATATATATACACAGCTGCTAGTCCTTCAACATGCATTTAGAATGCATTAGCAGCGCTACTGAAAAAATGTATCTAATGGTGATCCTCAGGGCATCTCTTCCAGGGACTGCTGAATTCCTCTGATTCTTTAATCTCTCTAAGAAAGTGCTAAAGTTTCCCAGTCTCGCTCAGACCATTCACTTCCAATAATGCTGCTGCTGATTTTGAATGAATGACAAGTAATGGCAAGGAGCCCACAATTCTAGGACAGGAACCTCACACTGTAGGACAGGGCTATGTTTTGACTAAGAAATAGTAATAAGATGTATTAGTAATTCTGTCTTCATAGGAAATAGGAACAATATTAGTGTCTATGTCCTAATAACATTCCTTTTTTTAAAGCAGGGAAGACTTGCTAAGGAATCCAAATTGTCTAGGCATTTACTGTCTTAAGTGATCAGTACAGTGGACCTTATGATGAATGGTCACTGGTTTTGGTCACTGGTTTTAGAGATTACTTCCCTAGGTGACTCCAATCTTTCTTTCCAAAACTAATTTCTTGGCGGTCTCTTGCTTATTTTGTCCAGTGGGCCTTTGATTGCAAGGATCAGGTCACAAGTGACTAAATATGAATAAGGAAGGGGAAAATGTCATACCTTTCAAGGTGCTACTCTGCTGAAAGTAGAACGTGTTACTGCTTTTAGGAAAGACATGATGATTACTATCATCTTTAACATGACTAGGCTGGTATGAAGGACCTGACAGAACTCAATCTGTCCGTCTTGATACATCTTTTTTTAGACGTTCACTCTTGACGATATGGACACATCTTCACATCAAAATGAAGAATGACAGACTAAACTTTATAACAGAAGTCCTGTACTGAAGATTGTACTAGCTCTTGTTTTCCAGATATGCTGGACTTGAAATACTTGGCACAATATTTGACAACAGCAAAATAAAAGGAAAAAACCACATGTCCATGGACATTCCTAAGAGCTATTGAAATCCTACTACTGGGATTGATGATAGAAACAGATCTGCTGGAAACAGCTCAACATTTTAGTGACTTAAAGCTGAAGCTTAGTTAGATTAGTGCATGTTATTAGATTTGTGTATGGGAAGTTATGCGCATGCTTGTCCTCAAGTTTCACTTCCAAAGCTGTAATGGTGCTTCCTTGTGTCGTAAGACATGAGGCCAAAACCACCTGGATAAATTAAACATGCATATGGGGACTCTGAACAATTTGGAGCTACCCATTGGCAGCGAGCCACACTGCTGTAGAACAGACTGCAGTTATTTCCAGAAGCAGAAATTATAAATGAGCTTAACAGCTAAATGCTTGGTGCTAAAATGGGCAGCTTCAAAAATGCAGCTGCAGTTGATCCTTTAGGAAAGGGCAGACGCAACTCAGATTGGTGTGTACAGTCCCCACAACATAAAGTAAGTGGTGTGGCTGAGATAATTCAGCTTGCAGTACCACTCATTAGCACTGGGAGGCAATCAAGGGAGCTGCAAAGCTGCTGCTGGAGACTACAGTACACTTTGTTACCTCTGGGGGGACTTCTGGCACCGCAGGCAGCAGAGCACAGATAGAATAGGGAATTTTTGTGGGGCTGTTCTTGTTCAGCCTACAGATGCAGAGAATATGACTTGCCTGCATGTGCTCACTGGTACCTCTGATCCTGCTTTTCCAGACCTACCATTAACAGGCAAGAAATTGGGGGGAGGGCCTCAGGTCCTGAGCACAGGGTGGGTTTCTGAGCCTGGAGGGCTGGAGATGTAGGGAGGCAGAAAAACAGGGATATTCTGAGACTGGAGTCCTCAGATGACAGACCTGTTCATAGCTGAGGTGATTCTGATCCAGGGGGAAAATTAATTTGGAAGAGATGGATTCTCAACCGGGAAGCTAGGTGTGTGAGTAGTGGTAGACTGGATTATAGGGAGAGTGGGAGGTTTGGGCTGGCAGAGTTGAGCAGAGGAGGGAATTGAGTCAAGTGGTAAAGAGGGGATTTGGTGGTACGCGCTGGGGGCGAAGGCAGGCAAGACTTGAGTGGGAGACATTGGGGCTAACAGTAAAGGAGTAAAAAAAAAAGATATTACTGTTTTCTCCCACCCTGCCCTTTACAGTAAAGCATCCTAGTTTTACACAATGAAAAAGGGGAGGCAGTGCTCCTCTTTCTTCCCACTTACCCATTAAACTCCCTTAGTAGAAAGATTCCCAGCAGCACCCCCAATGACAATGCCCCGGTTTTCCTCTTTTTAAAAAATATCAGCCTGTAGCATAGGGAAGTGATGAGCACAGATGGCTGCCTGCAGCCCCTCCATTTATCTGGGTCTTTACCATTTATACAGGGCATTTCAATATCTTGCAGGCAATGTAGCAGCAAGATGTTGATCAAATGATGTGTGAATTCTTTTCTCAGAAGCGTTTCATATCTGTAAAAGAGCTAGACATGACAATAGGATTTGTGGTGGATCAACACTTACAAGAATTGCACTGAGAAATTTGGAGTAATTACAATAAGCACATTTTAAAACCATTAGCATTAGCTACCAATGATAGTTAAACGTATAGTGTTTTTTTCCAACTGAAGGGTAGGAAATAACACAAATACTGCAATAGTCAGATTGCAGTGCAATAAGTACTGATTTCTTTTTTAATTGTGACCACTCTTTTACAAATAGAGCAGAGATTGCCAATAGAGACAACCCAGCTGTCACTTGGCTATCTCAAAAAAAAAAAAAAGAGAGACAAAGTGGGGAAGTCTACAAGAACAGAGGTCTGATAGTGACATTCTTTCAGTGAGACTACTTGCAGACAAATTACTCAGCATGAGTAACCGTAGCAGAAGTGACCCATTAGGAGCCCTAAGCTACTGAAGGGCTTGCTTGAATAATACAACGTGTTTAAATTCAGAGTTGATAATTCTGGAAAGACAGAAGAACACTTGAAATCAGGTTCTACGAGTGGTTCACAATCAACCTGCGAAGGCTGGGACTTTGAGTTACTAAGCAGAATATGTCAGAGAGCACAGGTTTGTTCCTAAGCTATGCTGATTTATTGGTGATAGAGTTTTCTCCATAAATTAGCACTGAACATACATTCAGTGCTTCAAACGTCATCCTGAAGTTACTGACTGTAGAAAAACTTCTGCAGATTTGCCAGATTATTGGCAACCAGACAAATAGATTAGTGATGTGAAATTATTGGATAACATTTCCACCAATGGTGACCCAAAAGAGGTAGTCCAGTCTTTTCGAGCAAATGGACCCCCTTTTCAATCTGTTAACATTTTATGGACCCCTCCAAGGGGAGTGGTGGGATGCGTCAGCCAGTACATCCCTAGGCCTGCGCTGCTTCCTCAGCTCCGTCCCCCTCCGTCCCCTGCCCATCCACAGAGGATACGGAGAGGGGGCTATCATGGCCAAAGGCAGCTCCTTCCCTGGCACCCTGCCCTTGGCTGGGCCTGGAGCACTGGGGGGTTAAAAAAAAGGAAAGGAAAGGACCCACCATGTCACTGGGAGGAGGAGAGGACTGGAGGGTAAATGGCAGCACAGCTGGCAGTGGGAGGATGGATGGTGCCTCCTGGGGTATCAAGATCCCATCCCGAGGGCAGGAGTCAGTGCGCGTGCAGCCAGTCGCAAACAGCAAGCCCCAGGTGAAAATCGTCTGGTGGAAATTCCCAGTCCAGAGGTCCGCAGATAGGGGTCTGTGGATCACAGGTTAGGAATCACTGGTCTGGGCCATTTTAAAAGCAATCCAGTGGCACAAAAAGAGATCTGAAAGTGACCTTGGCAGAAAACAGGAGGAGCCTTTTATCCTATGTTGAGTGCCCATGTAAGGACAGGAAGCAAAATGCTCAGCTGAATCCAAGAAACAAATGGATGGGGGGGAGGAGGGGTTCATGGCAAGCCATCCCAAAGAGGATGGAGGAAAGACAAGGCCATATCACTACCTAGGGCTTGTCTATACAGCACTGGCAAAGTGCTCCAGACAGGTATGATTTGTTGTACTTTAACTGTCCCATGTAGACTTGGCTGGTGTGCTCTGGATTATATAAGTGTGAAATAGATTTGCATTTTAGAGTGAACTAGGGGGTCTGCACAGAGTGGCTAGAGCACAAGTTAATGCACTTTATAAGTCACACGCCTGAGGCATGCTTTTCCAGGCCATAGAGACACGCCCATAGTCCCTACACCAGTCAGGGGAGCACAGTCTGAAAGTTCTACTCTGAAAAGTGACTATATAAAAAAACCCCTCCTTCTTCCATAGCTGTATGCTGTGTTTAATCAGACAGAGCTATGTGGATCTTACTGATAAAAGGAGGCTTTGACTTCTTTTTAAATATTTTATCTGGCACTGCAGAGCCAATACAGTTATTGGGGAGATGAAGCAGATAATATTCTGCCTTCTACATATTCAACAAGAGAATTAAAGTTCTGGTTGCAGATTCTTGGTGACAGAACTTTGCTTGACTTTTAGATTAAGTCTTTAAATCTGAATAAGTCTGAAAGCAACTTATTTACTTGCATATTTGTTCTGGAAGCGGTTGTGCACTGACTATAGCATCACAGGCGTTATAAACAACCACTGTTCAGAAAGAGAAATGAACTTCAAGGGGAAGAGCAGTCACTGTGATCCCCTACAGCTCAGACTTGCTGTGCCAACTGTGAAGCTCTGGGACAGACTGGCTCTGCCGTACAGCCAGAGCTCTGTCTCAAGGCACAATAGGGCTTTAAGAAGTTAGACAACAAAACACAGCTGTCTGTACCTTTCTGTATGCAATGTTATTTTAGCCGTGTTGGGCCCCGGGAATATGACAGACAAGGTGGGTGAGATAATATCTTTTATTAGTCTCACATCTGTTAGTGAAAAAGATGGGCTTGTGAGCCACACACAAATCTTCTTCAGAACAAAATGGAAGAGAAGATGGTTCTTTCACCCCATCTGGGTACATGGCTGGGCAATTATGGTATGCTTTGAATGACCACATCAAAGTATAACTAGATACTTTTTCAAATATACAGTATCTTGTGACTGCTGGATATTCTGATGCTATACAGTGAAAGGCTGGAGTAGGTGCATTTGGTGACAAAAATTAACAAAAAATCTACTGCCACTGAGCAAGCCAGTGGGTGGGGAAGGTTTGGGGGAGGGCAGAAGACGTGTGTTTTATACTGTTGTTAAAATGACAATTTCGACAAGCAGAGCTATTATAGAACCTTGCAAAGAACTCCCACAGCACAGTCAGGTTGGAGGAAACTTGTTCCTTAGAATAGAATTTTACTTACCCTGTGAAATGACATCACCATACCTGACTGCAAAGTATAGACTTAGAAGAAAGTCAAGTACAGTTTAATGTCTACTGTGGAGAAAATGTGCATCTGCCTTGAACTCATTTTGCAGTGACATCTAAGCTACAGTTAGGTTCAAACTCTGGTGAGATGTGACGGGGTGTATCAACCCCACACTGGCCAGAGGGGTGGAGAACAGGCTTATTGGGTGGAGCAGGCTCCTCCCCCACAGCCCTGCTGGGCTTGCTTGCACTGCAGCCCTAGTATAAAGGTCAGAGAAGTTGGTCAGTTTGGGCTGGCCACTGGGAGCGCGGGGGAGGAGGAGCTCCTGCCCTAACCCAGGAGCAGCAGCCTGCAGAGCAGCAGCCTAAGCAGCAGCCTGAGCCAGAGGAAGCCATATCCAGAGGGGCAGCCATCTGAACAGCAGCAGCCTGTGGAATGGCAGCTGGATGCCAAAATGGCAGCTGGATCCCTATGCAGCTGGATGGGGTAGGAAGCAACCTAGGGCAGGGAGCCAAGAGGCAGCCCGGTGAGCTTGGAGAATTTTGGAAAGATTCCCCACTGAGCTGGTGGTTGGGAATGTGCCCACCACCAACAGGGCATTGGGCTGGGGCCCATTGGAGAGGGTGGGCCCGGGCCCGGGCCCCCTTACCCCTACCCTGTGACCCCAAGGAGGGGGAGCACTGACCTTGTGAGTGACTGGGCCGCTGGGCCTGACCCAGAGTGACTAAACCACCAGGGACTACTGGTGAAGGGTCAGTTTGCAGGGTGTCAACCCTCAGAAGCGGCACGGGGCAGGAGGCCCCGTCACATGAGGCTATACATAGTGGCTGCATCTAGATCGGCATGATTTTGCGGAAATACTTTTAACGGAAAAGTTTTTCCGTTAAAAGTATTTCCGCAAAAGAGCGTCTAGATTGGCACGGATGCTTTTGCGCAAAAGCATCCGTGGCCAGTATAGACGCGATTTTGCGCAAGAAAGCTCCGGTGGCCATTTTCACCATCGGGGCTTTCTTACGCAAAAAATTCCTTCCCTGTCTACACTGGCTCTCTTGCGCAAGAACACTTGCGCAAGAGGGCTTTTTCCTGAGCGGGAGCGTCAAAGTATTTGCGCAAAAAGCACTGATTTTGTACATTACAAAGTCAGTGCTTTTGCACAAATTCAAGCGGTCAGTGTAGACAGCTGGCAAGTGTAGACGCACCCAGTATGTATACCATTGTTTTGGCACCAGACCATCTTGTCATAGAATACATCAACAAAAAGGGTTACGTTTCTGTGATTATGTTTCCTGCCTTTTAACCAGTTCTCAATCCATGAAAGGACCTTCCCTCTTATCCCATGACAATGTAATTTACACAAGAGCCTTTAGTGAGGGACTTTGTCAAAGGCTTTCTGAAAATCTAAGTATACTATAGCTACTGGATCCCCCTTGTCCGCATGTTTGTTCAAAGAACTCTAATAGATTAGTAAGACATGATTTCCCTTTACAGAAACCATGTTGACTTTTGTCCAACAAATTATGTTCTTCTACATGCCTCACAATTTCATTCTTTACTATTGTTTCGACTAATTTGCCCGGTACTGAAGTTAGACTTACCGGTCTGTAATTGCCAGGATCGCCTCTAGAGTCCTTTTTAAATATTGGTGTCACGTTGGCTACCTTCCAGTCATTAGGTACGGAAGCTGATTTAAAGGATAGGTTACAAACCACAGATAATAGTTCAGCAGTTTCCCATTTGAGTTCTTTTAGAACCCTTGGATGAATGTCATCCGGTCCCGGAGATTTGTTAACATTAAGTTTTTCTATTTGTTCCAAAACCTCCTCTAATGACACTTCAATCCGGGACAGTTCCTCAGATTCATCACCCACAAAGGACAGTGCAGATTTGGGAATCTCCCCAACGTCCTCAGCCGTGAAGACTGAAGCAAAGAAATCATTTAGTTTATCCGCAATGGCTTTATCGTCCTTGATTGCTCCTTTTATATCTCGATCATCTAGGGGACCCACGGGTTTTTTAAGCAGGTTTCCTGCTTCTAATGTACTTAAAAAACATTTTGTTATTTCTTTTTGAGTTTTGGCTAGCTGTTCCTCAAAATCTTTTTGCTTTTCTTATTACATTTTACACTTGATTTCACAGTGTTTATGTTCCTTTCTATTTATCTCACTAGGATTGGACTTCCACTTCTTAAAAGATGCCTTTTGTCCCTCACTGCTTCTTTTACATGGTGGTTAAGCCACAGTGACTCTTTTTAGGTCTCTTGCTATGTTTTTAATTTGGGATATACATTTAAGTTGGGCCTCTATTATGGTGTCTTTAAAAGTTTCCATGCAGCTTGCAGGGATTTGGCTCTAGTCACTGTGCCTTTTAATTTCTGTTTAACTAACCTCCTCATTTTTGTGTAATTCCCCTTTTTGAAATTAAATGCCAGGGTGCTGGACTGATGAGGTGTTCTTCCCACCACAGGAATATTAAATGTTATTATATTATGGTCACTATTCCCAAGCGGTCCTGTAATGGTTATCTCCTGGACCTGATCCTGCGCTCCACTCAGGACTAAATCGAAATTGCCTCTCCTTGTGGGTTCCTGCACCAGCTGCTCCAAGAAGCAGTCATTTAAGCCATTGAAATTTTATCTCTGCTTCTCTTCCTGAGGTGACATGTATCCAGTCAATATGGGGATAATTAAAATCCCCCATTATTATACAGTTCTTTATTTTGGTAGCCTCTCTAATCTCCTTCAGCATTTCAATGTCAGTATCGCTGTCCTGGTCAGGTGGTCGGTAATATATCCCTACTGCTAATTTCTTATTATTGGAGCATGTAATTACTATCCATAGCAATTCTATGGAACATGTTGATTCATTTAATATTTTTATTTCATTTGCTTCTACATTATCTTTCACATACAGTGCCACTCCGCCACCCAGCCGGCCTGCTCTATCCTTTCGATATATTTTATATCCCGGTATGATTGTGTCCCAAAGATTTTCCTCATTCCACCAGGTTTCAGTGATGCCTATTATGTCGATCTCCTCCTTTAATACGAGGTACTCTAGTTCACCCATCTTATTAGTCAGACTCCTAGCATTTGTGTAGAAGCACTTTAAAAATTTGCCGCTGCTTATTTGTCTGCCCTTCCCTGATGCATTGGATTCCTTTATATGCGGTTGTTTGTCTGCTCTGGCCCATGGTTTGTCCTCTCCTCCTCTCTTTCTGACTACAGCTTAGAGAATCTCTATCAATGGATTCTCCTCTAAGAGAAGTCTCCCTCCGATTTCGTGCATCTCTGCACCAATCGGCTTTCCCCATCTCTTAGTTTAAAAACTGCTCTCTGGCCTTTTTAATGTTTAGTGCCAGCAGTCTGGTTCCACCCTGGTTTAGGTGGAGCCCATCCTTCCTGTATAGGCTCCCCCTCTCCCAAAAGTGTCCCTAGTTCCTAATAAATCCAAACCCCTCTTCCCTATACCATCGTCTCATCCACGCATTGAGACTCTGAAGCTCTGCCTGCCTACCTGGCCCTGGCGTGGAACTGGAAGCATTTCCGAGAATGCCACCATAGAGGTCCTGGATTTCAGTCTCTTTCCTAGCAGCCTAAATTTGGCCTCCAGGACATCTCTCCTACCCTTCCCTACGTCATTGGTACCTACATGTACCACGACCACCGGCTCCTCCCAGCACTACACATAAGTCTATCTAGATGCCTCGAGAGATCACAACCTTCGCACCAGGCAGGCAAGTGACCATACGGTTCTCCTGGTCATCACAAACCCAACTATCTATGTTTCTAACAATCGAATCACCCACTACTAACACCTGCCTCTTCCTAACAACTGGCATTCCCTCCCCCTCAGAGGTATCCTCAGTGCGAGAGGATACCGCAACATCCTCTGGAAGGAGGGTCCCAATTACGGGTTGGTTTCCCTGTGCTCCCGTTGAATGTTCTGTTCCCTTGAGACTTTCATCCTCCTTAAGAGCACTGGGACTCTCAGACTGGAGGTGGGACAGTACTACAGTGTCCCGGAAAGTCTCATCAACATATCTCTCTACCTCCCTTAGCTCCTCCAGTTCAGCCACCCTGGCCTCCAAAGCCCAAACTCGGTCTCTGAGGGTCAGGAGCTTCTTGCAACGGGTGCACACATACGCCACCCGCCCACAGGGCAGGTAATCATACATGTTACACTCGACGCAATAAACAGGATAGCCCCCACTCTGCTGCTGGGCTTCTGTCTCCATTTTTCTTATGAATAAGTTTAAGTATAAACTGGGCTTCTTTTTAAATCTCTGGAATATAGATTATTATAAAAGTTAGGTTTAAAGAAGGTCAGGAGTCACTAGTACCCTCTAACCTCCCTCTCCAAACTCCTTGTTAGCTGCTCCTGGTCGCAAGCTCCCTGGTCGCTGACTCACAGGCTTATCAAGCCCTGGTAGCCCCTCCCCCTGACTGAGGCTCAGCCAATTAACAGAGGCTTCTAGATTTCAAACCTTTTAGAAGCTCCTTCAAACAAACAAACCAACCAACCAAACAGACAAACACAAACTCAGCACACAGCAAATAACACCCCCCCCCCCCCCACAAACACACACTACAGACAGCCACTTACCACAAGGGTCCCGTTTTTACTCCTCTTTTACCTGGAGAACTCCCTCTCCAAACTCCCTATGAAGGAGTTTTGCTGTGAATTGTTTTTAACTCAATACATGATTTTATTTTCAAGTTTCAGTATAATTTCACCTACTCTTGCTTTAAAGCTAACATAAATGCTGAATTTCTGCAAGACTTATAATACAAAATGGCCCTCATTCAATTAAAAGGAGGGACATAAGCCAGTCAAAGTTTAGATATGGAGCTAAATCCAGTCTTTCTACAAATACTGGACATGTAAATAATGGTCCAAGCTCAGTAATCCTGCTTGACTTTCAGAAATAGTTTGAAGCATACACTAGAGCAATATGAAATTCTGTAGGTGAGAAAGGCAAGTTTGTTCAGATCTGGGAAAGTTACTAATAGCTTCCCAGTTATTGGGAGGCAAGAAAAGGGGTGCTGGCAGGGGGATGTTGTAATAAGCCATAAATCCAGTGTCCATACAGTCCATGATTTTATAATGAGCCTCATAACCCTATTGCCCTTTTTGTCTACACTGATGCAGGAGGAAACTTGTAAAATGTCCTTTAAATGCCATTTGAGCTGTATTGGGATTAGCACTGTTGGACAACCTAATGGGAATGAGTTGCTATAAGTGATTGCTATTACCCTGTTCAGATCAGAGCTAAGTGATATGGTGCTTGAACTAACACTCTGCATCTAAATG
The DNA here is from genome assembly GCA_019425775.1 of Rafetus swinhoei. NCBI lineage: Eukaryota > Metazoa > Chordata > Testudines > Trionychidae > Rafetus > Rafetus swinhoei. The sequence continues at coordinate 119,483,195 of CM033449.1, forward strand.
CCTTCAAGAAAGCTTGCCTTTAGAAACTGACCTTTGTGTCTGGCCTTTCTCTCTCTCTCTGATGGGCCAAATGAAAGCATTCCCTTCCTGAAAAGGGTGAAAGAAGCTGCTTCCGCAGAATTTCCATCTCTATAAATTCTATTCTATTTTTGAACAAAACAAGATTAAAAAAAAAATACCTCAAGAGGCAGCAATGCAATGACATTAACCCTGGCTTCCACTAGCAATCTATCAAGGTTATAGAGCTACCCCATTATCAGTGAGCAATAAGTTAGAACCAGTGTTCCCTCTAAACTGCAGGGCAGCACAGCTTCACAAGTGATTAATCAGCCCCGCCCAGTCAGTCAGCTCCATGCAAGAAGCACTGAGTCTCTGACTGGGTAGGGCTGATTAACCACCTGTGAAGCTGTGCTGCTGCCCAGTTTAACCTGAACACTGGTTAGAACCTGTTTTTTTTTTTATATGGTTTTTTTAAATCAAGGTGAATTGAAGGAGTGAGAAGAAGATGGCTGATGTGACAGTGTGGTCCAACAGACAAAGTTTACAGTCTGAGCCGAAATCGCCAAGTATCCATGAGTCCTTGCCACAACTGCAAGGAATTTAAGTGAAGCTTCTTCGAGGTAGACCCTTAAAGGATCTTTAAGATTTTTTTCGACACAGCTGCAGCAGACACAATTTGGACAGGCTGTTCATTCTTAGAAGCTGAGTTAACCCCAGGAATTCCTTTAATGCCAATGGGAAAGGGTCTTCTGAGGGTCCCAGTGCAACCAACACAAGTGTTTGAATAGCCTTAAAAGCCACAGTTACAGCAACTTATTTCACTCTCTCACACAGTATAATTTCATTATTCAGCTTTGTAAGAGCGCCCACTGCAAATGTAACACTGTTTTCTCTTAGCTACTGTATTGGGTAGTCGAGAATTAAAACTTTTAGTGTTCACTGATTGAAATATACAGAATCAGAGCAATCCAGTTATTTGATTGCTTTGAACACCACACAAGTAGCAATGTACACAGAAATAGCCAGACCCTGGCTACGTCTAGACTGGCATGATTTTCCGGAACTGCTTTTAACGGAAAAGTTTTCCGTTAAAAGCATTTTTGGAAAAGAGCGTCTAGATTAGCACGACGCTTTTCCGCAAAGCACTTTTTGCGGAAAAGCGTCGTGCTAATCTAGATGCGCTTTGCAAAAAGCCCCAATCGCCATTTTCGCGATTGGGGCTTTGCGCAAAAAAATCTCAGCTGTCTACACTGGCCCTTTTGCGCAAAGTTTTGCGCAAAGGGACTTTTTGCCCGAATGGGAGCAGCATAGTATTTCATAAAAGCACTGATTTCTTACAGCAGGAAGTCAGTGCTTTTGCGGAAATTCAAGCGGCCAGTGTAGACAGCTGGCCAGTTTTTCTGGAAAAATGGCTGATTTTCCGGAAAAACTGGCCAGTCTAGACACAGCCCCTATGTTTTGTAAATCTGTTTTCTTTCTAGTTTTATCAAATGGCAAGCGTTACCATGGAACCTGGTAAAGAAGCTACAATACTTGTTGATATGCACCTTCTGATACTTCCCTATTCTAATTTCTTATGGCTTGTGTAACCACCACCAAGGCAGCTTTGAACCTGGGACCTCGGGAGCTGACTCGAGGAGCCTCTACCCTCTGAGCTAAAAGCCAGCTGGCTCCCAGCCCATGCTGTAGAGGTTTCTTGATCTTAACTGTTGCAGTGGTCTAGGTGCCACTTGCAATACTTAGTAACCACACTAGGTGTGTGGGTTACATACTTCCCCCAGATGAGGAAGCATGTCCCAAGCTTCTGAGACCCAGTTGAGATCCTGGACGAGCCCCCACTTGTAACCACCACCAAGGTGGATTTGAACCTGGGACCTCGGGAGCTGATTCTAGGAGCCCCTACCCTCTGAGCTAAAAGCCAGCTGGCTCCCAGCCCATGCTGTAGAGGTCTCTTGAGCTTAACTGTTGCAGTGGTCTAGGTGCCACTTGCAGTACTCAGTAACCACACTAGGTGTGTGGGTTACACTTGCACCTGCAAAGGTGATGGGAACCCCCTCACTCCCAGTATCTTCAATGGGAGTTGCATATGCTCGCACTTCACAGACCTAGGTTCACTTGCAGGAGGCACAAACTTAAATGTTGGGCTCCTCCTGAGAGGCTGAGTTTGAATACTTCTCTCTCCGTATTCACTATCTGAATGACACTCATAATTGCAGCCTCCAGGGATACATCCAATTTAATCTGCCTGCTTAAGGACTGTATTTGGAACTGACAATGCCAATTGCTGCGTAGACATTAATGAGTGATAAGTTGGAACTGTTTTGTTATACAGGTGTGCTCTGATCAAGACTATATTTGGCCTTGACTTGTCAGATATAAATCCCACTGAAATCAATAGGAATAGCACATGGTAACACTAAGGCCAAATTCAACCATTAGTGTTTTGTTATAATTAAATCAAGGTCACTCGCGTCCTTCATAGGTGCAGCATGATATTTGGCTTTGTTAGTACTATTATTGTCTTATATTGCATGGTCCAATCTTAGGTCACTGACTGAAGATGAAGAGAAAGGTGGTTTTTTTTAAATTGGGGGGAAAGGAGTGGCAACTTATTTGGTCTTCTTCAGATAGCATCTGAACCTTGGAATCACATACGAATAGGTACCTCAAAACAACAAGTTGACTCACTGCATTAGGTGGTGGATTTGATTAGGACTGAGTTAGTTGTTTGAGGAGAAGTAGACTAGGACACAAGGGGAACATAGCAGCTACAACATTTATACTAAAGCAATGGAAAGAGTTACTTCTCACTAGTCTGTATTGGATTTGGAAGTGGATTATCATGGTCGCTGCTGCCGTGATCCATATGGATGCCACACACTGCATCTGCTTCTTGAATTTTCCATTTTCATTAAAAATTGTCTCACCAGAACAAACACTCAGCTTTTTGGGACAAAGAAAATGGAACTGAAGATGTCAGTATTGTCTGCAAGGTCCACTTTATTTTTTTTAAAGCAAAGTGAGACACTGCACAGCTACATCATCGTGTTTGTACAGGTTTTGTTTTTACTCTGAGATAGTACAAGTTAAGTCTTAGTAAAATATTTCCTCTCTCTAGGCAGAACCTACTATATTTTGGACAGAATTTGTGCATCTGTCTGTCTGTCCTTGAGTCTGTTGGTTCAGGGACTCCTCCTAAATGATAAGAGTGAGGACCACCAAATTTGGTATGCAGCCTTCTCTTATCATAACTTAAAGCAAGGTAAGGTTTGGTTGTGTCAGATGATGGGATTTGCAGGGAATGTGATAGTTTCTCATCAGACAGAAAGGGAGGGTTGTGATATAGCAGGGGCAGTTATACTCCAGAATGACCACAGGGGGCAGCAAGCATGGGACCAAGTTATCCTCCAGAATAATTACAGAGGGCAACAAGGAAGCATGCCCCTGCCCCCCTGGGATGACCCCAGAGAGTTGTGGTGCAGCTGGCAGCACCGCCCTGGGCTGGTCCCTGCCTTGACCCCTCTCCTAGCTCCCTGCCCTGACTCCTGCACTCCCCAGTCCCCTGCCCTGAACCTCTCCTCACTCTACCACAGCCCCAGCCCCCTGCCATGAAGGGTCCAAGCAATGCTACATATATCTTCTAGTAGAACATAAAATGGTAATAGCAGGTACATAGGTTTCCATCTATTTATAACTAACTCATGTAGGACTTTGAAAACTACTTAAAGTCAATGGAATTGTTTTATTTGTGTTACAGTGGCACCTGAAGAGCCAAAGTGAGATTAGTGTCCCGTTGTGCTAGACTCTGCACGAAGGCAGAGCATGTGACAGTAACTAATGTAGGGCAATGATAATTGAAATAGAGAAGTTAGAGGCTCAGAGGAAACCTCGGGCAAAAGAGATGAAATAATTTTCCTGAGGCCCCACAATAAGTCATTGGTAGAACCAGGGATAGAACACAAATCTTTTGACTCATAGCCCAGGGTCCAATCTACCAACCCATGCTTCCTCAAGGAGAGAGTCCCATTAACTCATTGGGCTTTTGATCAGGCCCAAGCTGCAAATTAATGTTAAAACCAGACAGAGAGTTACATTTTAACTAAAGCAAAAATAAACAATAACTGGCAGGGCAATAACCTTAATGAACTGGTTAAAGGATGAGGAAGAAAACAAGTTTTACTTCATTACACAGCCAATCAAATAATTGGCTAAACAGCAGAGACCTATTTCACAAGAGTAAGTTCAGTGTGCTCTGACATTTGCTTTAGGTGTATTTGTGAGTATCTGAAATGTGCTAGTGTTGTTTACAGCTGTGAATGATGAAAAATGAACCACTTTATTTGTTAAAGCTGAATAACAATGTGAAATTAGTCACACTACATAAACAGCTAAGCTAATTATAGACAGAGGAACTATGCATTTTATGCTTTGAAGGGGGAAAAGATAAAATGAAATGAACATAATGAACTTTGTCTTTATTCTACCCTTACTTTAAAAGGGACAAAAAAGCCATGACAAACGCATCCTCATCCTCAATGCTCAAAAGCAAAGCTGTAATCAAGCCTTACCTTGCCGGCTCTGCAGAAATAGGTCTGTGCCTTAGTTTCCCCTCTTCCAGCTGGTTGTCTGCAGTGACTCCTGGGCAGACAGGTGATTTGAGATTTAGCCTTACAGCAAAACTTCTGTTAACTTTTTCCAGGGCTCATCAAGTGTGTCCACAGCAATATAGCTCTCTAAGGGTATGTCTAGACTACATGGCTCCGTCGATGGAGGCATTTCACGAGGCATACCGGGGCGGTCGACAAAGGCTTCCCTTGTCGACCATGGCGTGTCCAGACTACCGCGCTGTGCCGCCAAACAGTTGATCGGCACAGCGCAGCGGCCATTTTTATGTAAATGAAGTGGCGATTATTTAAATCGCCGCTTCATTTCCCTATGTCTAGTAAACTCATCTACATGGCTCCGTCGACAGAGCCATGTAGTCTAGACATACCCTCAGGGTCATAGAATCATAGAACCATAGAGCTGGAAGAGACCTCAGAAGGTCATCAAGTCCAGCCCCCTGCTCTAGTCAGGACCAAGCCTAACTAAATCAACCTAGCTAGGGCTTTGTCAAGCTGAGACTTAAACACCTCTAGGGATGGAGACTCCACTACTTCCCTAAGTAACCCATTCCAGTGCTTCACCACTTTCCTAGTGAAATAGTTTTTCCTAATATCCAACCTGGACCTCTCCCAGTCCCAGCGTCTAAGGGTGTGTCTACACTGCCCCCTTACCTCGAAATAGAGCGCTATTCCAGAAACGTTTCTTTACCCTCGTGGAATGCAGTTTACAGAGATGTCAAAATGCGGAGGCTGTTATATTTCAAAAGAATGGACTTGCTCAAAAGAGGCAGAATAGCTATTTCGGGATACTTCCGGGATCCCAAAATAGCTCCACTGTGTAGATGTAGCTCTTGCTTGAGAGTTTGCCACAGCCATGCAGCCACAGCTTGTGATGTATAGTCTTTCTTCTGGTCCGCTCCAGGTTCTCTGATTCAGGTGCCCTTTTCCATTCCAGTGGAGTTGTCATCCTACCCTCTGCTGGTAGCATAGCTAAGGTATAAACTCCCTCAGCTGCAAGTTTTAGCTAGGAGATGTGAAAGAACTGATCTTCTTCCTGAACCATACACTGCTTCATGCCTCTCTAGAACCACTTCCTGAGCAAACATTTTAGGCTGCCTTCAAGCCTCTTCAGCCAACTCCCGTACGGATTTTGCTCCAAAGTAATGGAAGTAAGTTTGCATGATTGTGTTTTAACATATGCTCAGGGAAGGGGTCAGCAATCTTTCAAAAGTGGTGTGCCCGAGATTTAACTTATTCACTTCTATGTATGGGTCTGCAGGCCGCTGATACTTTTCAAAGTCAATAATAGTCCTACTTACAGCAGCTACATTAATAAATAAATTAAGATGCAAATCTTATTGTTTTAGTAACACAGGATTTAAAAAGAAATCATTGAGATCAGAGGTTCAGATACTGCAACACTCCAAAAAAAAATTCTGTTAAAAGCATCTTTTTTTTTTTTTAATTACTTTGGGATACACAGGGTTAATTCTTGGCTCCATCAGAAACTTCTTGAGTGAGCTCAGGTAAGCCTCCAAGGGTCCATGAGGCACACTTTGAAATGAAAACAAATTCATAAGTTAATACGTTGGTGTCCCCTCTGTGAAAATAGGTCATCATATTTGGTGACAATTCCCAGCATAGCCTTTAGCTGTGATTTATAGGTCTAGACCCAGATATACAGAAGCATTTGGGTGCCTGAAGAGGCAGATACTTACCTAACTTGCTTTCCACTCCAGGAAACCCCAGATGTCTAACTCCCAGTAAAAGTCAAATGAAAATAAATGCATTTCCCATTAGGCACCTAGCTGTCTCCTCAGGTGTTTGTAAATCTAAGCCATTAACACCTCCTTATCTTGCTGCTCTGTTTCAAGCACAGAGCAGCTCCCTTTAGCTTAGCAGATGCTTGACAAAGCTTCCCCCTCATGCCCTCCCCCCAGTCAGCTGAACTCCCTGCCTCACCAGAGAGCAGTGAGGTTCAAGCAGCAGTGCAGGCTCCCTGCTGCATGTGGAGGGGGGCGCGGGATGGGACTGAGCTCCTGCCCGCATGCCAATGAAAATCGGCTCACGGGCCACTGATGGCATGCATGCTGTAGGTTGCTGACCCTTGGTGTAGGGTGTCTAGCACTAGCAGAGTGCTGGAATCTGAACTTTATATACTTGCATTGTTGATGCTGCCAATATTCGTCTCATTTACTTTACTTCTATCTTACTCAGTAGACAAGCCAATGGTTATAACTGCAATTTTGATCAATAACTGCTGTACCTACACACCACAGAACTGTTTTTCCAAATATTTGTGTAGAAGTTTACTTGTTCTTTAAGTGAGAATTAAGCAGCTGATAGAGACACCACTTTGCAGCTTGTTGGTTATTATATTTCTCCAAGTACACAATAGTTTGTGAAGAGTTCACATGGTGGGGAATAAACTCCAGCCATACTGTTTCATAAAATCCCAGTGCCATTTATGAGAATGTAAGGGAGTGATTCTTAGCATTTACAAAGTGGGAAAATTTATCTAACGTAATCTATGGAACAAAGTGCAAGGCCTGTTTGGTCCAGCTGACCATCTGTCATTTGGCTATAAAGAAACATCTTTCTAGCATTTTGGCAATGCAGCAAAAAAGTCATGCTTTCATGTACTGCTTTCTGCTATTTTCATGCAGGAAACTACCTATAGTCCTAGAACTGTAATGAGAATGATGATGCAGAGTAGGCATATTTTTAAAGACGGCTTTTCCCCCTCCCTTTACTTCATTCAAAATCTCATTCAGTTTCATTGAACCAAAGAGTGGTTGTGTTATAATTTAAAAATTCATAGCAACAAACTATCAGTTCCTCTTAGGCTGTGTATATAGTACTGACCCAGCCTAACTTTGCTTATAGTTGACAATGTCTCTAATTCACATGTGTGAATTGCTTCAATGTCATGAAAAAATCTCTAGGAAATCAAGTAAACATTTCCTTCTGGGGTAGCAAAACTCTCTCCCTGAATTGATCTATAACGCCACCACTTTTTCTCCTTCAAATAATTCAAAGACCCACATCTCTGATGCCTACAAGAAAATGGACAACTGAAGGAAATCGTGTGTGTGTGTGTGTGTGTGTGTGTGTGTGTGTGAGAGAGAGAGAGAGTGTTTATTTTAAAAGGTACATATGTATATAAAGAACTGCATATACAAACGTGAATGCTTAGGCTGTATCTTTTTCTCACACACCCTTGTCTTACTAGATTATAAAGTTTTTGGGACAGATGCAGTATATATGTACAAGGATTGACTTAAGCCTGATACGCAATATGAATCCTCCTGTTCTAGTCCACTCACTTGATTGGCATACTTTACCTGGTCCCCAGCCTCAGAATGTTATACTCATTCTATGTTATACCAGCACTTCAAACCTTATATTGGGGAAACCAAATAATGGCAGGTGGGTGGACTTACCATTTGGTGGAAGCAGGACTAAAAATAGACGTAAAGAAAGGGACTTAATATCTAGCTGCCCTTACAATAATCTGAATGTACCAATGGAGTTTGAAATATTGACTTAAATAGTTCCAATGTTATTTTACCAAAACTCCAGCAGTTTAACATTTGTTTCTAAAGTTGTGGAGTGTTTTCACTGGACTTGCACTGAGCAATTAGGAACACACATACAAACAAAAAAGCTGGTTACAGGTCTCTGTCCGAATTAAAGAAGACTTCACAGGTAAAGATGTCTGTACGAACAAAAGTAAAAAAAATTAACATGTGTACTTGTCATTTGGCAGCCAAATTAGGAAATGTACCACATAACAGTCCCAAGTTGCAGAAGTGGCTTCTGATTTTCCCCTCACAAATAATGGTATTAGACACTTACAGCCCATCCTATTAGCCTCATTTAGCACAGACTCTATAATTGATAGTTTTTTTTCCTTCCCTCTCTACCTTCTTTTTCTGCTTTACATTTTGGAGTTTCTGTGCCTTTTGCTCCACTCAACTGAAGAAGTGGGTTGTTGAATGTCTAAGTAGCTGATTGTGCCTACAACTAGAATACTTGGACATCTCAATAACATGAAATAAGACTTCAGTTATACGTGGGTGCAGAACTGGAGGCCAAGTTGAGGTCCTTTTTTAAAGTCAGGTTCAAAAAATGCGCCTAATATTAATGAAAAACAATACTGCTGTGCTAAGAATGCATCCACAGAAGTTCCTCTAAGTACTGCAATAAGCTGAAGTACTTCAACAGGAATTGACTAACAGCTGTGACATCAGCACCACACATTGGAGCTCTGCATATTTCCTTTATTAATAAAATACTCTGAACTCAATTCTAACCCATTTCCAGATTTAAAAAGGGGTAGCGTCAATGAAGGTGGCTGAATGTAATGGCAGGATATGGAAGTCCTCTATAGTCTCAGTAATGGCCTGGAAGGAACACATCTGTAGCTAAGAGGTAGCCAACCTCTGTACCTACAGCATCCTTGGCCTCCGGACTAAAATTGTCAATAAGGGTAACAATTAATTTTTAAGATGTCCCTATTTGTTCATAGAAACTGTACTCGGATGAATGTAGACAATTACTGACGTCAATTGCTTACTGATCAACACCAGAATTGATCTGGTAATCTAAAGTAAGATGATCTGTGCCAGTCCCTATACAACCATCTTTTGAGAGCTGATCATATGTGATTTGCAAGTAGAGAACTAGAGAACTAGAACTGTGTAAATAACGATGCAATTAATTTGTGCCAGTATCTGTACTTATAAAAGTGATTCTTGCTCTGACAAAAATATATAGAAATGTCTAATATTCCTGCATTTTACCATATTTAAGAAAATTGGAAGGAGAAAAAACAGGCAAGTAACATGTAATTTTTATTACCTAATTCTCTTTCTGGAATACAGGAATAAATTAAAGGCCATTTGTCTTATGTTTAAATATGGAATGTTTGAAAGTTCACTTCAACAATCAGGTTTATAATTAAAATTCCATTTTGAACATTCAAAAATAACATTTTAATATTTTCCCATCAAACATAAAAGTAAAAATAGATTGACATGTAATCATTTACAAGAATAAGTTAACAGATAATAAAGACAACCAAATGGTGCATAAGTAATTTGAAAAGAAACTGAAGGTTCTTGTTTCATGAGTTCTCACAGAAGTCTCAAAAAAACTCCTAAAACTTAATACCTCCAGTAATCTCATATTAACAAATCAGTAGAATGCTGCTTGATATACTTAATAGACAATAGTGCTTGTATTCAAATACTTTGTTATTCTGGATTGGTATACAGAGACAGAGACTCGAACCATCAGGTCATATTGAACATAAATCACAACAAAAACACATGCATCTGACGAAGTGGGTCTTTGCCCTTGAAAGCTTATGTTCCAATATGTGCCCATAAAGCTTATGTTAGTCTATAAGGTGCCACAGGACTCCTGGTCGATTTACCAAAAACACAGCCACTCGTATAAGCCACCCAACCCCCAACACATATATTGTCTCTTCACAGTTCTTGTTTTTAAATCATATTCCAAAAAGCAGTCAGACGAGGTGGATTACCCTATGGCACTCAGAAGTTAGAAAGGGATTCCACTCTGGGGGGTATGTCTAGACGGCATCCCTCTGTCGGCAGAGGGATGCAGATTAGGCAGGTCGACATTGCAAATGAGGCAGGGCCTAATTTGCATAAAAATGGCCACCGCGGTTTGCTGACTCAGCACTTTGTCGGCAAAAAGCAGCAGTCTAGAGGGGGATCTGTAGAGAAAGAAAGCCTTTTTTGACAGATCCCTTATGCCTCCTGCAAGGAGGTTTACAGGATCTGTCGAAAAAGGCTTTCTTTCTCGACAGAGTCCCGCTCTAGACTGCCGCTTTTTTGCTGACAAAGTGCTGAGTCAGCAACACACGGTGGCCATTTTTATGCAAATTAGGTGCGGGATATTTAAATCCTTGTCTCATTTGCAATGTTGACCTGCCTAATCTGCATCCCTCTACTGACAGAGGGATGCAGTCTAGACATACCCTGGGATAACTCTACTGAGTGAAAAAAAATCTTTGACCAGCAGTGATTTTGTCCCATAAGATCTGGGATGCACTTTAAAGCAGTCTGGGGGAATTTTCTACGACAGTGACCACTTCATGGCTAAATTCCTGAATAGTGTTTCCAAACTTTTCTTAAAAACAGTTAGAGCTTGCCTTTTTAAGGAAAAGGGGATAATTTCAGTTTTGTAATTTGTTCTTCATTGTTTCTCAGCTGATCCTGAAAATCCAGATCTCCAGGGTGCAATCCTGACCCCACTAAATCAATGGCAACTCTCCTTTACGTCAAAAGCCAGAATTTCACCCTTGCTATTTTCATTGTGGTTCAACTGCTGTATGTTGAATTTTAGATTAAATATTTTTCTCTGTATCTCAAGTCTGTGACTGTCTTAAGGTACTTAAGTCAAAAGCTGTGTTCATTGCAGTCAATATTACTAAAAACATTGTGAAATCTACAGTGACCATTTTACAAGTGAAACATTCCTATAGAAGCATGGTTAGATACTAGAAACATAGAATCTTAAGACTGGTAGGGACCTCCTGAGATCATGTAATCGCGTCCCCTGCACTCATAGCTGGACTATTATCTAGATGATCCCTGACAGGTGTTTGTCTAGCCTGCTCTTAAAAATTGCCAATGACAGAGATTCTATAGCATCCCAGGGCAATTTGTTCTAGTGTTCGGTTGGATATCTTAACTGTCAGGGTAGGTAATGTCCAACCTAAATCGCCCACTGCTTCTTGTCTTAGCTCAGAGGTTAGTGAGAATACTTTGTTTCCTTCCTGTGTGTGTACATCTTTTTATGTACTTGAAAATGCTTATCATGTTCCCCTCCTAGTCTTCTCTTCCAGACTAAACAAAGCCAATTTTTTCAATCTTCCCTTATAGATCAAGTTTTTCTAGCCCTTTAATCAATTTCTTAAACAAAATAAATGTATAGCACCATACAATATAACCCAACAAAATATGGAAAAACTTAAAAAAAAACAAATAGTCTTGCAGCACGTGTTGTTTTTTTAAGGTTTCTGGTCACAGACTAACTAGGTTATACCTCTGAGTCAATAAAATATATTACTGTAATTTTATATCAGGCAGCAGATTATCGGTGATAGCATCCTAAACAACAAGGGTGAGCAGGGAGGGAGTGGGACCCGTACTGGAAGAGGTAGGTAACATGATGTGGGAAAAGCTAAAGTACTCGCTGCTTTTTTTGCTTCTGTCTTCAGAGACCAGGTCAGCTCTCAGACTACTGCACTGGGCAACACAGTATGGGAAGGAGGTGGGCAGCCCTCAGTGGCAAAAGAACATGTTAAGAATTATTTAGAAAAGTTAGACATACGCAAAGCCATGGGACTGGATTTAATGCATCCAAAGGTGCTGTTGGAGTTTACAGATGACATTGAAGAGCCTTTGGCCATGGAGATGGGGAGAGGTCCTGGATGACTGGAAAAAGGCAAATGTAGTGCCCAGCTTTAAAAAAGGGGAAGAAGGACAATCCAGGGAACTACAGACCAGTCAGCCTTACCTCAGTTCCCAGAAAAATCACAGAGGGGATTCTCATGGAATCCATGTTGAAGCACTTGGAAGAGAGGAAAGTGACCAGGAATAATCAGCATGGATTCACCAAGGACATGTCATGCCAGACCAAACTGATTGCCTTCTATGATTTGGTAACTGGCTCTGTGGACATGGGGAAGTTGGTGGATGTTCTATACCTTGACTTTATCAAAGCTTTTGATACGGTCAAAAGTACGGATTGGTTAAATGGATTGTAAGGTGGATAGAAAGCTGGCTAGATTATTGGGCTCAACGGGTAGTGATCAACAGCTGGAGGTCTGGTTAATGGTTGGTTTCAAGGATCAGTTTTGTTCAATGTCTTTATTAATGACTTGGATGAGGGGATGGAGTGCACCCTCAGCAAGTTTGCAGATGACACTAAGCTCAGGGGCGAGGTAGATACATTGGAGGGTAAGTATAGGGTCCAGAGTGACCTAGACAAATTGGAGGATTGAGCCAAAAGCAATCTCATGAGGTTCAACAAGGAAGAATCCCAAGCACAGTTACAGGCTGGGGACCGACTGGCTAAGTAGCAGTCCAGCAGAAAAGGACCTGGGGATTACAGTGGCTGAGAAGCTGGATATGTGTCAACAGTGTGACCTTGTAGCAAGAAGGCTAATGGCATATTAGGGTGCATTAGTAGGAACATTGCCAGCAGATCTTGTGAAGTGATTATTTCCCTTTATTCAGCACTGGTGAGGACACATCTGGAGTATTGCATCCAGTTCTGGCCAACCCTCTCTACAGAAAGCATGCAAAAGCATTGGAGAGGATCCAGTGGAGGGCAACCAAAATGATTAGGGTACCGGAGCACATGACCTATGAGTTGAGGCTGAGGGATTTGGGTTTATTTAGTCTGCTAAGGGAAGAGTGAGGGGGATTTGATAGCAGCCTTTACCTACCTGACGGGAGGTTCCAAAGAGGATGGAGAAAAGCTGTTCTCAGTAGTGACAGATGACAGAACAAGGAGCAATGGTCTCAAGTTACAGTGGGAGAGGTCTAGGCTGGATTTTAGGAAAAACTATTTCACTAGGAGGGTGGTGAAGCACTGGAATGGGTTACCTAGGGAGGTGGTGGAATCTCCATCCCTAGAGATTTTTAAATCCTGGCTTGACAAAGCCCTGGCTGGGATGATTTAGTTGGGGTTGGTCCTGTTTTGGGCAGGGGGCTGGACTTGATGACCTCCAGAGGTCTCTTCCAGCCCTAGGATTCTATGATTCTATGTACAGTAACAACAAAAGCACAAGGAAAAATTATTAGCTCTAATCATTCTGATTTTTAATCTAAAAAGTCAAATATTCCACATTGTTTAAAATTGCCTGAAGTCACTAATGATCATTGTCTACTCTAAGTACTATTGAAGAATAAGATTTTTCAGACATGCTCAGCCTTGACTGAACTCTGCTCCCACTGAAATCAGTGGGACTTTCAGCATTGAGCTGAGTGGGAGCAAACTTATGTCAGTGCTGAGGGCTTTTAAAAATCCCATCTTAAAGATTTTTCTACAAGAATCTTAATCCGTAATTGAAAAATATGCAAAAAAATTTGACTATGTTTTAAAAAATGGACCTATAAAGTTAGGATCTGATTCTCTAGGAATTGCATCTTGTGTTGTCACTTACACTGTAAACGGTACCACCAAATGGTAGCACGTTATGCTCACGTCATGCAAGTTTAAAGAGAATCAGGCCTTTTCTAAATCTGATCTGATTTTCATTTGTGGCATTGCCAAAAGGAACCAGCTAATTATGTTGCTATTGTTAATCACTGTCATCTCAACAGCAGTACCTTAAAAGCACTAAATCTAAAGTTTCACACAAATTCATGGTTGGAGACATTTGACAAAAATACTTTTGATTGCCATTTCCCATGATTTTTTGGGGTCACATCATCTATCCATCTCTTATTCATTCTCCTAGAGGGTTATTTTATAACTATTACTTCAGTTTGTTTAACTAAAAACTGCTATGCACCACCTTTTTCAGAACAGAAAAAGAGCTATCAGGCTGCCATTCTTTTTCTTTCCGTCATTTTTTTTTTTCAGTACTACAAAACATCTGTTCTCCATTTATATGGATCATCCTGTTCTGTCTATCCTATTTTATTTAAACATTGGATGCATCAAAGGCTAAGCATTTTGATTTCTTCCTCATTTTCACTATATAATGATATGACAGAGGACAAATATATGTGGCAAAGTTCAGAGATGGTATTAAAACACAATTTTTTGCACTCTTAACCATGAAAGGAAAAAGCAGTGAGTGGGAAAAACTGATGGGTTGGCAAACAAAACCTGACAGTTTAGTTGGTCAAAAGAGAGTCATTTTTACTGTCTCCACCTGGCTGCTATTTTTACCAATCCTTTACACATGCTGACTTTGTTTTTTAAATGGTCATGGCTGAGATTTTTATTAGTAGAAAAAATGGTTCATTGCTTGTTACCTTCTCTAAAAAAAATCTCACAATCACAAAGTCAGTGGGTAACTCACACAGTTAAACACAGGATTCTCTAGTGAAACTATCGTACTGAGAGACAAAAAACCTGTTCTTAATTCATACTGCGTCTGCCTTATACAAAACACTGATGTAATTGAAATGAAAGGAAATCAAATTGTGCTTATGCTGTTGTCATAATAGAAGCAATGTTATACTTTCTAATAGATCTGAAGATGACTGCATTTACAAGGCTTGTGAACTTTTTCAACAGGAAAATGATACGTGGAATTCTGGGCAGCACCTCTGTTTCTAGAAGTGTTCTGGCCTGATCATACTCCGGGGGTAGAAATCGGAAGTAAGTCCATTGTAGTCATTTGAATTATGCAGGTGTAAAGCCAGTGTTAGAATCTTTATTTTAAAACTATTAGCTTTATTTCTGTGTGGGCCTGTGCATGAGTATGTGTTCGTGGGGAAAATGGGGAGGCTGTTAAATAGAACTTTAAAAATCCTTAGCAATATAATTTGTTCTTAATTAATAACATGGGGCTTCTTGGAAGGTGTGTGTGTGTGTGTGTGTGAGAGAGAGAGAGAGAGAGAGAATTGGCTCCATAGGTAATGGTATTCCTAGTGAAGAATATTCATGGTTGGTCAGTCAGGACTAAATATTTTAGCTGAATATTCTGAATGCATTGGAACTTACTTATAGGAGTACATCTTGCTTCCCCCCGCCCTCCTCCCCCGGGATCTCCAGGTCACTCACTGCTTGCATAGTTCCTATGCAACCAGGAGGGTAGGATCACAAAGAAAATATTGTGATAAATATGGCGTGAAACCTTTCTGCACCAGGAAACCCAACTCCATAAATCGGTACAGCATCACTGACTTCTTTCACCTAGTATGGATTTGAGTGCAAGAGTGGGGCCAATAGATAGATCTACCAGCTACTCATCACCCTTGGATAAGTGGGTGCAAGCAGTAGCAGTGGCTTTTATGTGTCGGGGGCTGGAGTAGTGACCTCGGAGTGGCTTTACTGCTGCTTTCTATTCTCCTGAGGAGGAGTATTTCAATGCAGAGCTCCCCAGACACTTGAGTTGCGTGGCAGAGATGTACGTGCTGCATCAACCCTATGTTGAAACACTCATCATAAAGAAATAGTAAAAAATGCCAAGTTCCATACTGTATCAGTGCATTGCAATGTGCAAACTGCAATTCTGGTTATAAAGGCGCTCTAGCTTAAAATGGAGTTGTGTGGGGAAAATGTCATATATAGATTTTTTTTTAAAGAAATCTCTGCTATTCAATACTTTAAGCACATTTTAAAATAATTAACCCCAAAGTATTTCCAAATAGTACAATGCTAATAATGTCTCACCATGACCGCAGTGAGAATCAACAGCACTCCCTGCTTGTGCTGAAGGTTATTAAATCCAAGCACCAGTTTGAGTAGGCAGGAAACAAATCTCAGAGGTTAAAACCCTTGACAGAAGAAACACTTCTCCCAGGCCTTTCTAATTTAATGCAGGGGAGTTACTAAATGTGGGAATCTTGATTGATGGTCCCATACAAAGAAACAGGTAATCGCTAAGGTGGGCTTTAGAGATCAACACCAACGCCATATTTCATCTCAAAATTAGGTGGTAGCCAGTGTATAATCCTTTCAACAGGAAATGGTCTTAGTAATCAGACTGATGCGTTCTGCAGAGGCTGAACTTTCTAAATGGTCTTAAATGTTGCCTCATGTAGAGCATGTTATAGTAAATACCATTCAGAGGTGATAAAAGGTCTGGATGACTGTAGTGCAGGCCTCACTTGAAGGAAAAGGCTGCAAATGTCTTTCTGATCACAGACTGTAAAAATCTCTATTGGGAACTTATGCTACCTGTCTTCCTAGTAGCAGGTGGGCTCAATCATGAGCCTACCGTTGTGAGCCAGCATATGAAATAATCTCTGCCATGTCTTCCTATTGCTTTCTGCATTCTGGAAGCATCAAAGCTATTTTCTCTGGGATCAGCTAGACATCAGCCCCACGCCATTCAATGAAACACTACATAAATCAGACCAAACCAGTGATTGGGCTAGAAGATGAAATAGACTTGTGTGTTATCCGTATTTGGAAGACTCTTCATTAACCCTCCTAACAGCCCTATAAACACTAATAAGAGTTCCATTTCAGTGCACTCATGTATCCTGCACTTAAAGTATTTATGGTAAAAGCATACTCAAAGTTTTGGCAAAGGGCACTTTGCTGCTGTACTATCAAATCAGAAGGTGTCTTTAAAAACGAAATGCCCTTGTCAGAGAGTTTACGTGTTACACATAAAACTGAGGTAGCATTGACGGGTTGGATTGGCTGGGTACTTACATAAATTTAATACAGAATTAAATTCCATATGTGCTCCTGAGATATGTCCCATATGAGAGAGTGATGAACATATCAGGAAGGTTACGGATTATAACACATATAGGGGGAGGACACAGTAGCCAAAAGTTAATAATTTCAGATTGTTGGAAAAAAGAAGATTTTTCTTTTGGCTTAGGCATGATTTTATTTAAAATACTAAAGATGACTAAAGTAATTGTGAGAGAAATCACAAAGGTTTCAGGTACCCAGTCAAATGTTCAGATGTTTACCTGAACTCAATGTAATGTCTAGAAATAAACCTTGATGTCTCCAAGGACTAGTCTCTTGTAAGAATTCTGGTAAAGAGGTTAGTAAGGCAGACCCAGGAAGTGCATGTGAAGACGTTGGGTAAATGTCAGAATGGCAAGCAAAGAAGTTAACTAAAACTCATCAATTTAGTGGGGAAAATCCTGGATCCCTGCGCAGGTGTGGATGGCTCTAGATGGAGCAGCAGCAATGAAGTTTTGCTTCAGAAATGACATGCTCTGGATTCTTAGAAGGAGCACATAGAGTCCAACTATGCTGCTGTGCTATCAAGCATTACACCAGCGTGCAGGACTGGGTGAGGGCAGGGTAAAAGTGGACTGCAGTTGTTGGATATGCAACTATATAAAATACGGCCTTTCCCAGACATGTCACACACCCCCACAACCCAGGGGGAGTGCGCTTCATGTGAGATGAAAATCACAGTTGCTGTATTGCTTTCTAGGTGTCTCTGGAACAGCTACAGAGCTATATGTAACCCACAGAGCCTCCACTAGTCTTTAATGCATAGCGTGCTTGCACAGTCACAATGTGCAGAGGGTCCACACAAAGTCTATGAAGCACGATGAAGGATTAAACAGTACAGAGATCCTTTGCTGGCCTACTGCACTAGGGGTGAATTTCATTCCTGAGCTACAAAGAACAAAGTTTGAATCCCAATTTGCTAACACAGCCCAGGTAGGTAACAATTACAAGGATGACACAGCCTTTGAGATGTGGCTCCTCTAAATTATATATAAATATAAAATAGGGCATGGAAATAATGTTTCACCTCCAAATTATTGTTTTGGTGGGAAAAGGGTTTTTCTTCTCCTTACAATGTCCTTTAAAACACCAACAGATCTGAAACTCACTTGAAGCAATTTGCAATAGAAATTTTACAAGAGTTAAACTTTGTTTTACAGACACAGCAAAGAGAAAAGAAAAAAATTGTGGCAAAAATAAGAAGTCCTATCTCCCCCCTCCCCCGATGTTATGTTTTCGGATATGTACAGCCTTGAAGATACGTATAAATCATTTTTATACATGGCACTGTCTTAGAAAACTAGAGATTTTAGTACAAAGGAATCAATTCACTGGAAGAATGTCCACACGCTGTCGCTTTATGAGTTACTATACATACAAGAGGATCACACAAAGGACCCCTGTTTTACAGATACTGCTGTATTGTACATTAACATGTGGCTTACTCCCTTCTCAGGGCCAGCTTTACACTGAGTATTACAAATAATATTATAACAATGCTGAAAATACTGATACAAAACTGCTTCAAGATATTTTTTTAAAAATATCCCTCACTTTAATTGCTCTGTTTTCTCCAGTTTTTTTGAAAGTTTCAGCTTTAAAAA
Organism: Rafetus swinhoei; assembly: GCA_019425775.1. Taxonomy (NCBI): domain Eukaryota; kingdom Metazoa; phylum Chordata; order Testudines; family Trionychidae; genus Rafetus; species Rafetus swinhoei. The sequence goes on from CM033449.1 coordinate 119,501,835, forward strand.
AGATTTTCCAAGAAAATAGTAGCATTTAGAATGTTTTCTTGAAATTGTAGACCTTTTTAAATAAAGTGTAATCCAAAAGTCCATTTTCCAGGAAAAAAAATCAACTATAAATACAGTACATAAGTTAATTGAAGAGGTTTTTATGTAGTATAGTACATTTGTGTCCTGGAAAAAATGCCCTTGATTACAGTATTTTATTTATTTACAGATTTGAAATATAATTGCATACATCAACTCTTGAGATTGGCCAGACTGAAAGCTATAATTAATAATCACTGGCTGTCTTTTTCAATCTACCTGTCATAACCTTAAGTCGTTGCTCAGATGAAAACATGGATTTGAATTGTGAAACCATGATACTACTGTTTTGTTTCTTAAAGCTGTAGACTTTAAATTACACTACATGTATCAAAGCAATATTTGGAGTCTTGAACACACATAATTCACTCAATGAAGCTGTTTTTTGCAATTTTATAGTGCTCCATTTTGGCAATAACAAACACACAAATAGAAACAAAGTGAGTAAGTTTGCATATATTCATCTTGATTCACATGTGCCTAGATCTGCAAACCCAATGTTAGCACTAGTAAAAATTCAGACAAACCTTGGTGTCTTCAACAGCAGATGATGTCTCAAAACTAGCCCTAATTCAAAACTCCAAGGCCTATAATCTAAGTGTTTCCTCTCCTCCAAGCAAGCAAATCGAGACTGCTTGGATTGCGTAGCTAGGCAGAAGTTACGCTTAATTGTAGGTAATTGTATGTAGTATTGTGTGACTTGCTTGATTGCTGACCTTCAGAAGTTTAGGAGTTTCATTTTCTATTAGGTGCTAGGATATGTTAGCTACTTGAATCTTTGAGTAAGGATCTGTTGAACCCCTTCTTCCTCCTCATCCTTAATTATGTATAAATAAAAAGAGAGGTGATCTTATTTAGCTTTATTAATCTGCTGCTTGTGTTCTGAAATGCAGGAGAGTCTTGTTATTCATGAGCTAACTACTATGTATGCAAACAGATTACCTGCTGTCAGAGACATTTCAGACCAAGGATCATGTTTTTATATGCCCCACATTTAGCATATCTTGACTGAGATACACAGTTTCAAGCCTGCTGGAAGGGGCAACCAGGATTGCAAACTCCTCAGCATGATCAGATGACTTAACTTCCTCTGAGACTAAAATACTGTAGTCAACTGGGTTTTGATAGGTGTGTAATATGACAATAGACTGCCAAACATGCTGAGTTAGTCCAGGTCATCAACTATTCCAGGTCTTTAAAACCAGATACAGCATTAGAGATACACTGATTTATGTCAGAGTCATTTGGACATCAGCAGATGAGGATCAAAGCTATCATTCACTAATTTGAATTCCAATTACTTTGTCTGAAATCCTTGGTGAACCTGTGTGAACTGAACATTTAGAAGAAAATTAAAAGCCACCTTTTCCTCTACTGGTATGATGAGGCATTCTCAAAATTCACACAGCAGAAGTCGGCCAACACATCTCCACTTAATATGTGAGCAAACTTCATTGTTCAAAGACACAGACAACCCCCCCAAAAAATGTGGTACAAAGAGAGGGCCTCAAAGACTTCAGTCTTGTTCTCTCCCTTGTCCCTATACAATTCAGGAATGTTTACTAATTACTTACCTACTCATCCTCACATCTACTTTCACAGTAACACCAATAAATAAATACAGTGCTATTTGAGATCACCTGCTGGAAAACTTGTATGTCAGTGGTTTATAGAGGCAAAAAGATCAAAAAAAATTGGGCCTATTTTGGACTAGAGATCCAAGCAAGATGGTCCCATTTATTACACACATGGCATGCCATACTCCATACCTTCAGCAAGACAATTCAATCTAGTTACTTAAGTTAACATGCTAGTCCACCCCATCCCACCCTTTCTAAACAGGGGACATATGGAGCCCATGTACAATGTTAAAAGACAAAAAATGAAAGGTAAAAGCAGATGAGAACTTAAGACTGAGCACTAAATGAGCAATGTTCCCCCTTATCTGATTTAATCTTTCTACAATAAACATATAAGGACTCAGCCATCTTTTTGGCCTAAAGTCTGCAGCTCTGCAGTGTGTAAATTGTGGTGGAGGAAAACATTTTTCCTGCTATACATATGTAAGGAAATGGGTCCCCTTGGAGGCTGTCCAAATCTCCCTGTGAAAGTGGAATGCTGCCGGGGTCCAGCAGTCTGATCCTTCAGTGCCCCAGCCAACCCTGGGAAGTTCTCTGTCTTGGGTGTTGGCTTGGTTGTACTTTGTGCAGTGCTGGCCAAAACGTTCTGGGTGACCTCTGAAGCGAGGGTCTCATATGTGCCTCTGGTGTGCTTGATGACTTCCACTATTTCTTTATCTTTCAGGAGGTTACTCAGACACAGACTTGACAGCTGACAGCTTTTGCTTTCATAGGCTGTTGCTTGGTTGCGCAATGAATATCTAAAAGGGTCCTCGGTGGGAGTATGTGCTGAATTTCTGTCCCTTGTGTTGAGGTTTTGGCTCACAACTTTGTTTAGATATGTAGCCTGTGGGGAGAGGGGGAACAGAAATTGGGAAAAAAGGCATTAGCAAAAGCACATATTAAGAACAAAATGACACACAGCATATAAAACATTCCCAGTGGAATCTGCAGAGACTGCATAGACTAGGCATTCAGTGTTCGTTGATTAAAATAAGAGACGTATCTCAAATGCTAGTGGAACTCTCAGGGCACAGCAAGTATAAAATGGAAATATTATTTATTTATATGTTTACAAAAAATCCTCTTAATCATAATAGTACTTAATACCTAGCTCATATCACTTTCCATCTGTAGGTTACAAAGAATTTTAGAGATTGTCTATGCATGTAAAGAAAACCAGTTCTGAATAACTTTTTCTTAGTTCATTAGAACATGCTTAACTTTGAGCAGGAATGGAATCGCTAGCCTCTGTTTGCCAGAAGCTGGAAATGAGCAAGAGGGAATGGATCACTTGTTGACTATCTGTTCTGTCCATTCCCTCTCAAGCACCTGGTATTGGCCACTGTCAGAAGACAGGATACTGGGCTAGGTGTCCCTTTGGTGTGACCCAGTATGGCTGTCCTTGTGTTTTTCAATCTTAATGTGTGAGTAGTCTGATTTAAAGTAACTTTAGATATTTACTAATGTGCTTAAAGTGAAATATTTTACTGGATTAGGTCTTGAAGGATGCTGAACATACTAAATATATGTTGTAAGGGATATTTCAAAATATTGTCAACAAGTGTATCTTCTCTCTTGGTATGTGTATGTATGTGATTTGTGAAATCCAGAACTCTGTTGATTATCCCCTCCCCATTGGGTATGGAACTCTATCATACCCTTAGAAATGTTATACCCACTCACCTGGGTTTAGAGCAGCGGTTCCCAACCTTTTCCAGATGGGGACCCATTTTGATAATTCAGGAAGACTTGGTGCCCCAAGGCAATTCAAAAACGGGCGGGGGGGGGAGGGAGGAGAGGGGCAGAGCCACCTGGGAAGACACTTGGTGACCCTTTTGAAATGTAATGGTGACCCATATTTGGGTCACGACCCATAGGTTGGGAAACCCTGGTTTAGAGGAATCAGAGGACCAAATTTAATCCTCTGTGTATCTACTCACTGTTGCGCTCTTTAAAAAAGTTTACAATATTTAAATTTTAAATCACATGGAATATAAAATAAAGTTTAAATTTTGAAAGGAAAATGTTGAGGAGAAAAGTGCTACCATGGTTGAAGAAGCAGACGGTATACTACAGATCCATACTGATTAAAAGATTTCAATCATGGGAGTCTGTAGTCAAAGATTTTTCACTACGGAAATGTAGTTTCCAGTGTGCTGAAATCTCCCTTACATTGAAGGCCACCAACAGCACCTATTGGGTATGATGCTGATGAGCTTTCATAACTTGAAATTTGGGCTCATATTTTATTCATGACAAATCTATATCTATCTATCTATACATCAGATGTCTGACTTCAACTTTCCTGACAAAAATTAAATAATATTCCGTTGCCACATTAAGTAAATTTAGAAGGAAAATTCAAACTCTCCATGGAAGACATCAAAAACACTGAACAGCTGTTCCTTTTAATGATCTAAAATGTGTAGGCATAAGAGGGAGACACAAAGACATTGTGATGTTTCCAGGGTGTTCTTTAACAGGTATTTTATAACTTTCAGTCCATTTTATATTTTGCTCTTCTTTCAACAAGTAGTAAGGCTCCAGTTACTACGTGAGCAAAACCATCAATTGTATCCTATTTTAAAAGTTATTTTAGAACATTATTTTCCTTGTGTTTTATATCTATGTCTCACGTTCTTGGATACTATTCAGCAACCTAGTTCTGTTGTTCACTTGTGCTAAAAGACCAATATCACACTATAACTTTGCTGCCACTGAATGCTTCTAGGACATAGTGATTACCTTTTGACATTTACACTGCCATTTCTTTTATGTGCTCAGGTATTGCAACTTGGAGCCAGGGGAACCAAATCTGCTCCCAAACCTTATACTCTGAGTTTGCTAAACCAGTATTTTGAGATAATTCCGTGAATCCATAATGAGCTTTGTATATTTTTCCATGAGAACCTGAATCAGTTACATTGTTTTCATGAACTATTAATTTTTTATTCATCCAAAATGAAGGGCAGAACAAATACAGTGAATGTGATTTATATATTCCTTTGAGAAGGACTTGTCTTAGGTGTATACAGCTTATATTGATGCACAGGTTCAGCTGTCTTAGACATTTGAAAAGTGATTTTCAAAAGCACACAGTATTGCCCTCACAGGAAAATTGGGTGGACACAATGAGAAAGCTCTCTTTCACATGAGCTGCTGCACAGCTCTAACATATAACAATGTTCAAACATCATTTTAAACAGCCACATAAAAATCATAAGGCAAGTAGTTTCAAAATGTCATCACACTGGTTTGTTGACATGCAACTGAGGTTGATGTAACTAAAAAAAATTTCAGTCAGGTTTGCCATTACTCTGAATCTTTTGAGCCAACCATCTGCAATAAGAGGAGTGTGAAAAAATCTCGAATGGTCTGTAACAATAGTCCTGTGAGTGAAAGGGTTAAAAAATCATGTTCCAGTTTTGAGAACAGTTGCTGAAATGCTGCAGTTTTTTTACTTGACAGTGGATATACTTCAGGACACATCTTCTGTAGTACTGTCATACTAAACCCTCAGCCCAGTTGGGGCTTGATTCTCAGCCACACCCAATTAACACTAGATGCTGCTGAGTAACAGGGCCCTAATGCAGTAAGGTGCACTAGATGCTGCTGAGTAACAGGGCCCTAATGCAGCTTCCTAGTCCTGCAGCAGACTTCATAACATCCTTGTCTCCTGCATAGCTTAGCGAAGCCTCAGCGCTGCAGCAACTTTGCTGGCTGGCTGAGTTCCAGGAAGCTAGTGTGCCAACTGGTATTTGCTGAAAGGCCGCAGCACTCTAGCCACGCCCCCTTTCTTTTAGTCACACTCCCTGCACCATCTGCAATCTCCGCCATTCCAGTGAAATCCCCAACTGGATCTATCTACTGTATGGCTACTTTTTGCACTATGGATCAGCAAAAAGAGTGTTACATGGGAAAGAGTGTGGCCTGTAATGTTTCCCACAAAACTAGATCCTTTTGGAACATAAAATGTGTAAGCCTTATATAAGCTGAATAAATTGTATCCTGTATATATTCTTCTGAAGACTGTAACACAATGACATTGTCAGCCAAAAGGAAATTAACATTTTCATTTCATTTTGAAATGTCAATTTGAATTAAAAAATAAACAAAGTTGTTCTGAATTTTCTTCTTAGAAAATAAAAAAAAATCAAAATTGACATTTTGTTAACGAGAACTTATTTCAACGAAATGACATATTTCATGGGAATTTCCAGTTACAAATTTCCAGTTCTGTGGGATGGTAGCGCGTGGACCCTATGAACTGTTTCCAATCTCAGCTGTTTTAGAGCTGTCCATGCTGGCACTAAATCAGATCAGACAGAAACAGTAAAGACTGGATTGGTTCTTCAGTCTACCATAAGGAATTTTTGTTTAAATGATTCTTGCACTGTTTGCAGAATTGGCAATTGTATAAAGAACTCGTGTTTGAGAATGGAAGGTGTTTTCAGGCATCTTAGCGAGCTAACAGGTTCGTAACTGGGTACATTTCTCTCGTGTAGGATGAAAAAGCTTAAATAAATGATATCTTACTATCCCTCCAGAAAGCTTAAAAACGGAACATGCCATAAAAAACACTGGAGCCATTCATCACTTTCCATTTTCAAATCCAATGAGTGAAATGTGACAATGGTTAACAGAAAACCAATTGTGCTGGGGGGCATTTGAAAATGGATATTACTGTTGCCTGGTTTGTGATAATGTAATTATATAAAATAATAGCAGAAAACTAATGATAAAATCAATTTTAAGGCACTTATGCCCAAAGGCCTCTGGGTGCCTTAACATTACTAAAATATTATTCTTACAAATAGAGCAACTTTCCCGAATACATAATTCAGATAGAGCAGAAAAAATCCCAGTGACCAGAACACACTGACATCCAAATAAAATAAAAATGCTATCTCAGAATGAAACCAACAACAAGTCTCAGCCTAAGGACTCAATCGCTATTTGTGTTCCAGAGGTGCTGAGGAGAAGTAATTCCAGAGATGAACATTAATCTGGCCGGAGCGTGGATACTGAAGACCCATAACTCCCATTTACTGTAGTGGGAGTTGCGGGTATGCAAAGAAGGCAGGATGACTCTGCAAATGCAATACAAATGCTGAAGCAAAGCTTAATTCACATTCCGCTGTTCATGTCACAACCACACTTTAATTCCCCTGGGCTCAAAAACTCATAGACAGCAAGGCTATGTAAGGAAGCCAAGAGTAAAAGATAAAAGAGTGAATATGATAACGCTTCTCCAAAAAGAAACAAAGCCCTCCCAACTTGCTTGTAAATTCATATGACTTTGAACAGCTTTCGTATCTCTGACAATTTATATAACCACTGATCTAATTTACCAAAACAGGTTAAATCAGTTTTTTGGTATATCCCATCTGTCACCATGTCAACTGCTTAATTTCTACAACATCTCAGTTTGTGCCCACCAGTCCCCAGTGCAGGGAATGATCCAATACGGAATGTAATTTAGCTACAGTAGGTAATTGTTCTTCATTTTAGTCTGTTTAAAAAGCACTCTTCTTTATTGATTTCAGGCTGCACCTGAACCATCACTATAGTTTTTACAACAACTTGAATTGGCTCCTAGTGATTAACTAATACTGCCTTCTGGCAAGGGAAGCATAAACTATGTTACAGAAACAGAGCCCAGTGTACAGAAATAATGAATGGGGGACCTGCGGTAGTGTCTTGAAAAGAGCCAGAAACTGGTGAAGTTGCCACCTGTAGTATCACCAGGAACAAAATGGATAAAGTACATATAAATCAAAGGGATTTATTTTCCCTACCACCTTTATTGACAAACTAAGAGCAAAAGATATTGTATGTATTAAATGCACCCCCCCTCCCTAATAATGTCCATTTAAAGAGTAGTCCAGCAGAGTGTCAGTGAATTAAAGCAGCCAGCTGTTGCTGTCTTTTCATTTCAAGAGCGGCTAATGGGATTCTTAGGGAAGGTTTCAGATAATGGCAGTGCTTTGTGGAAGGATATGGACATTTAAGACAGGAATTAAGATATCCATTCAATTTGCTAAGCTAAATTATCCCTGAATAAGTTCATTGCTGTAACTAATAAAACATAGCTACAAGCAGGCAAGGTGTAAAAGATTTAATGCTGAAGGTCTTACAAAGTAGGAAGAGAACAATGAAAAATTTCCCGTTATCATGCAGTAACTTAGAGTAACTGGTGGCTGTCTGCCTTTTGGATCTTTCTACAGTTAACTGAAAGCCTTGCCCACCACTTCCACTGTGTGAAGCAAATGGAAATTTTTGCATATGTTATTACAGCTATTTGTCATTACCCTTCAAATTAAAGTTTTTGCAGCTCTTCGCATTGCTTTGCAATTGAGCAGCAGAGTTCATTCCTTCATTATGATGAAAAATTAGTTTAGGTGTTCAGTATTTCTTGTCTTTTGCTACAAATTTAAACCCAAATAACCCTAAAAACAATAACCAGTTTCATCAACTGCAAAATACTAGTGAGGTTTTTAATTATATAGCCACAGTGGATCTAAAATTCACTTGTGCCATGCATGCATGTAGAATATACTATGTGATATAATAAATTATAATTTAGACTATATGCAAGAGGTCAACCAGGCAAACAGATTGGTAAGATAACACACAGCAGGTAATTCCTTAGCAGAAGGGTCCCCCCCACCCCCCCCACACCATTTATTTCTGATGTTGATAAGAGAAGGAAAGGAAGATGAATAGAATATTTACCTATCCTGTTTAAATAACTAATGCTTTCTCAGTCCTGGAAAGGGTCCACCTGTGTGATCCCTTTACAAGACTGAGGCCTAACTTCTGGAAAATAGAAAAATGGATTCCTTGGAACACCAGGTTTATTTCAAAAGGCAGGTGACAAGAGAGATAAGGGTAAGTGATCTGATCACAGGCCCAAGAGTCAAAATTCAGAGTTCTTATCCCAGCTCTGAAGCTGCCTATTTCTGAGGCTTCAGTGACAACACTTAGGGCCTGATATTCTGACCTGCAGAGCATGAGTGAGCATGAGTGAGTGGGGTAGGTAAGTATTTATGAAAATCAGTCCCAACATGGTTCTTCACCGGTAAACTGGGATGGTATCGACTACCTTACATGGATACTGTGAAAGTCAGCGTTTATCATTTCGAAAATGAAAACTGCTGTGCTGCATACGGGCTAAGTATTATTTAATTATAACATTTATTCTCCACTCTAATCTCTTATCCAGTGTGGATCATTATTATATATTCTGACCTTATTTCATGTACAGAATAGCTGCCGAAGATAATTTTGCTGTAAATATAGATATTTTGCATCCTGATCTGACAATTTAAATAGCAAAGAGTTTTATGTCAATATAACAAACTTCAAATATATGTAACTACAATTTACTAAAAAAAAATCTACTGTTAATACAAGTTGTTGAAATTCCAGGTTTCAAGTACATGACTGGCAATGTGATGTTGGAGATAAACAAGCAAAGTTATTATTGTTTTCAGCTGTATATATATATTAGCTATATATATACCTTTAGCTAAGGTTTTTTTGACCACCAAGTATTCTACATATTAAAATGAAGTCCGTATAATCTGAGTACATTTCAGTGAAGCGGGAGACCAGGATGCAATTGTCAGCTTTCAGGGATAGCCTTCCAGGGAATTTCTTAAATATTGAGTAGGTTCTAGAATATTTCTCAAAGGGTTAAAAATCTGACAAATGTTTTAGGGACAGAATTTTAAAAAAACAATAGTCAGTGATCGAACAAATTCAACAGAAATTCTGCATTGCGTAACAGATTAGATTAAAGTGAATCTAAACAGATGCAATTGATTAACATCATACAACAATATTTATTTTGGTTAAATGCAAGATGAAAATATTCATTAGCAATCCCTTGATTCACAAGGCTCTCCCTTTAGTAGTCAAGCATACAGGAATCCAAATCTCATCATCTCTGTGTATTTTTAACATCCTAATATATCAGCACATCAAGTAGAATTGGTTCCTTCCTTCCTTCCTTCCTTCCTTCCTTCCACATAGTTTCAATTAGTTCATGCCATTAAGTACATTTCTAAGGCTATGTCTACACTGCACGCTTATTTCAAAATAACAGAGTGCACATCTACACAGCAAGCCAGTTATTTTGAAATAATTTCAAAATAATGGGCTTCTTATTCTGACTTCTATAACCCTCATTTTACAAGCACTAAGGGAAATCAAAGTAAGAGTGTTCTTCCTTTGACTTCCTGCTGTGTAGACAGTGCCAAAAGCCGAGTTAAGCTACTTCAACTTCAGCTACGCAATTAACATAGCTGAAGTTGCATATCTTAACTCGACTTGAACCCACAGTGTAGACGTACCCTAAATCTGTTTAAAGTGTGTCTTGTGAAAAAAGAGCTAGTACCTCAAAAATGGAGCTGAATTGCATGAAACCAATATACTTGTATATCATGCTTTTTTCTCCACAAAATAATCCCTTTGTTACTGGGTTCCAGAGATTAGCATCCTTAGTTTTATCAGCCCTGGAGAATGAACTGATGATGGAAACAGGGGAGTTGCATACACTGGCACAGAGTGTTCAGCTGCAAGCATGTTAATCCGTGGAGCCATCCTGCAGCTCCAGATACAATTCTGCAAAGGAGAAATCAAAGGATTTACAAAAAGGGCAAGTTGTATCCTGATGAGGAAGAAAAAAATCCTAATTATCCTTTAATTGACTCTGATCATTATTTTTATGACAAGAAGACTCAGAGCAAAACATCCCTGAAGAGAAACAGAAATTAATCTGAATATTTTATCTTTCAGGGGCACCTGTTTCATGAGTGAAACACAATAGAGTAGTCAGATTTTCTCATTGCTAAGATAAGATGCCAGGTTTAAGCATTCTAATCTTGTTAGACTGAAGTAACGTAACATTAAAGTCAATCTTCAGCCTTAACTGGATAAGACAAGATGAAGCATCAGGATTGCAAAATGATATAAAATCTTAGCCTGTAGTATCTGCTCAGAAAATCTTTTATAAAAGATTTCAAAACCTGGTATTATAGCACTGATAACCACAGTCCCCTTCACTGACTATGACGAGACGATTTCACTTAAGTGACCCTCTCTTAAAATCTATCATTAACTACAAGGTCTGTAAATCTGTTCCAAATAAAATGTGGTTTAAGCTTTCTTGCATCCTAATGATACTTGCAACTAGAGCAAGAACCAAAACAGCACAGACATCATCCTCAGTGCAGAGACAAAATGAGGAAAGGGTACAATGCAGAGATAAAAATTCAGACAGCTAAGTTCATAATACCAAATCTTTTTCTGCACAGTAAAACTGACCTCAAACCTTATGCATCATGTCAGTATGGAGCAACTTTTGCTCTTTGATCTCACAGTGACAATATTAGCTATATTTATAGTGAGAGAATCTAGGGAAAAATCATAGAACTGCTCTCGCAGACAACAGGTATAATAGCCAGAGAGACAACATAACCCCCATAAAGTCAAGAATCCCTCCTGTGCAAAAGAGGTACTGCTGAGTCAATAGGCTGAACATCAATAATTGCCCTGCATATCTTCTATATTCCCACAGGACCCAACTGAGCAACAGATACAAGAGATATGCTCATGCTTACAATTTACAAACAGTTAATATGGTTACAACGTTCCTAGTACTGTATGATAACGAAGAGACTGGAACAGGTTTCCTTCCTAGAACAGCTGCTTGCACTGAGAAAGAAAGAAAGAAAGAACGAAGAGATTATATACACCTTCTAATATATTTGATATAACTGGACTTTTAAATCCAAGGCTTTAAATCCATTCTGATACCATCTCCTGCATAACACAGGCCACTGGTTTCATCTAATGTTTCCCACATGTAGCCCAAAGGCTCAAAGTGATGGAGAAATCACTACATGGTTTGGTAATCTGTTCCAATAGTTAACTACTTTCTAGGCCCTAAATTGGAACGCAAAGCCACTCTGTCGTGGTCCTCTGAATTCAGGATAAACACAAAGTAATTTCTCTGACTCACGCTGACAAAGTGATCTTGTTAAATCCAACCAGCAATCCTGCCCTGTCTCTCTTCCAAACAGCTCTGGGCAAGGGCGGGGTCTCCTCCCGGCTGCGGAAGAACAGTTTGCTACACAGCAGGAGGGTTGCATGGAGTTCAGTAGGGCAGCCTTAGAGCTGCCATGACCTGGGCAGCAGCACTCAGCTGGCGGCGGGGAGGCAGCGCAGGGTTAGGTGAGGGGGGGCGGGGCGGGCACCAGGGACGGGACTAGTGCTGGGGGTTCTGGGGTGGGGAGGCTCTAAGAAGCGGGAGGCTGACACTGGGATGTCTGGGGTGGGATGCTGGCAATGGGGGCTTTAGGGGTGGGGCTAGTAGTCAAGGACCTACGGGGCTAGGCTAGCACTGGGGCGCTCTGGGGAAGGGGCTAATACTGGGAACCCGGGGCTGGCACGGGGAGGGGAGTTGGGTGCAGTGGGGCTCTGGAAACAGGAGGCTGGCACTGGGAGGTCTGGTAGTGGGAGGCTGGCACTGAGGCGTTTGGGATGGGGAGAACTGGGGGTGGGTGGGTGCAGGGTACTCTAGGTCAGTGGCTGGTAGTGGGGGGATAGTGGAGGGGTGGAGTGCTCTAGGGGTTAGGGCTCGTACTGTGGCTCTGGGGGCCGGGGCTTTTTATACCGTGGACTGGCAAACCCATTCACAAACTTTTGGTGGACTGATAAACATTTTATTTGCATATTTGAATATTCATTATTTGTATAAAGAAGGCTGGGAACCACTGTCTTAAAGTAAACACGTTAAGCGATCAAGTGATGTATGATGTGCCTGTGTATAGCGAGGATATGTTAAATTGACCAAATCGTTGATTTCTACTGCTCATAAAATAATCTTTAAATGGAAAGAAAAGCCTTCCCTTTTAGTAGCCAAAGCTGAATGCTAAAGTGTATCTAAATTCAAAACATTATATGTCATGTGTGTGTTTACTAAAAAGGAAGCTATTTATTTGAAAAATAGTCCATTTTGAAATGAAAGGTGTAAATGTGAAGTGCTACTGAGTTGAAGTCTTGAAACTAGATTTAGCAAAATGTTTGTTATGAGTTAAATGCAGATAGCTACGGGAATCTGTAACCAGCATGGAGCTGTCTCATTACAAGTTCTTATTTATATTACACAGTGTCCTCCTGAAATCACTGATAAAGGTTTTTAATCTTTTTTCCTTATAACATCCATTAAGCTTAATAGGATTTAAATCTCACACTATCAACTTAAAAAAAAGAGTTAATGCAAGACTACATTCCTGTACAAAGGAAAATAAAACCTGAATTGATATAAACACAAACATGTGCTCTCTGTATGCTACAGACACATATACAGACATACTGTGTTTTGTTTATTTTTATGTAAGACAGAATCTCTGTTCTACCCCCCTATGTACAGCTTTTTCATCTGATCGCACTATTGATACAGAGGTGTTTATAATTAATCTCACACATGCAGAAAGGGAAAAACCTTGTATGAAGACCTTACGGGAGAAAGAGTTGGAGGAGGAGAACCGTCAGGTCCACTGAGGGGAATAGCCAATGGGGGCATCTTCCCCGGGGCCCTGCGATACAAAAGAGCTGGGGCTCCTGGCCACCATTGCTGCCACTGTGGCAGCAGCATCGGCTGCAGCCCTGGGCCCTTTAAATTGCCACCAGAGCCCCGGGCAGTGCTAAGGCCAGCTGTGGAGGAGGGGCGTGGCACAGTCTGGGTGCCACTGAGGGTTGACTGCCCTCTGCCCCTTCCACCCAAGGCCCCTCTCCTTCCAGGATTGCTGAGCCACCCCCAGCTTTGCCCAGGGGGGCCATCAATTCTATCAGAGAACAGTACCTGGAATTTCAAAGCAAAAAATGGCTACAGTCAAAGAGCATCCATATACACCAAAACTCTTTCTCTCGCACACACGAGCACACAACTCTTTCAGCATTTAACTTCTGGCTAATTTAAAGGCACTAAGCACATCCTACTTCACTGTACTCTGGGGAAGGGGGGAGATTTTTGCCCTTCACACCTAATATTCATGGCTATCTCTGACAGAAATTAACACTAGCTTGACATTTTAGTATGCTAAATGCTAGATAAGAATAAAACTTATAAAATAAATGCCATTCCCTTTATTATTTACATGGTATCAGCAAAATCTGTAACTAGGTACTCTTGGTTAATTATACATGATGTCCACCAGTTACAACTGTGAGTGGAGTGAAGGAAACGAGATAAGCCTACCTGTGAAATCCCGTGGTATCATTGGAGTAGTACTGACAGAACTCAGAGCAGAAATTGACCCAATTTGAAATACAAGGGATGCAAATTATTTTTGTGGACTTGTTTTTACTAGCTGGGAGTTAGTACCTCCAATTGCAGTGTAGATGTACCTTCAGAAACACGATGCAACTTTCACATAGTTCACATGGAAGATTATTAAAATCCTTTTATATTTATGTAAGAAATGTTTTCTTTCTTAACACCTAGCAATTATTATTTCACCAGTAGTTCTATCATCTCTACCAAATAATTTAGCATAATTTGCAGAAAGTTAAACTGCTGCCCTATTTCCTTGGTGACTGCTTTTTTATTTAGGGTGAGACCGAATCATTCAGGGGAAAATGATGGCTATCGCCTAAAACAGAGTGTGTTGAGGTCATTAGGGAGGATGATTAATTTTCTAAACGTCCTATTTGCATGATGGTTGGCATCTCTGTTCGTTTACTATCTTGCCTGGAAACAACACTCCTGAAAGAAATGGGAGGCACATATTAAAACAGCTTCTATTATGGTATCACTCACAATGATACTGCTTTCTTGAGGTGATACCTGAGAAAGAGTATCACATTGCTGTTAGATCTTCTCTGACACATTTTACTAGGTAGGGGCAGGAGGTGAATACATTCTACTTAAGCAAGTAGAAACTCCTGGCTAGTAATAACAAGTCCACAAAAAAAACCAACCCTTACATCCCTTCTATTTCAAATTGGGTCAAACACTGCTCTTCGTTCTGTCAGCACAACTCCAATGATATCACTGGATTTCACAGGAAAGCACTTCAGTAACATTAATTTTCATCATGTTTTTTAGGCATGTAAGTAAGAAACTGCCTAAATCAGGCCCAATTCAGAGCAGAATTAAATCGATTACTTTGAAATTAAGTTAAAAAACCACATTTTTCCATTTTCTGTCTTTTTAAATAGATATCCTATATGATGTGGGAGATTCTATGCAGACACTTACATACACCCACATGCACTCACTAACAGGGCTCATGGTTTAATGAATTCATCTTTAAAGTGACAAATCCATTTTTGTTTTTAATTCTGCTCTGACAAAGTCGATATTTGACATTTGCCTTAAGTATTTTGGTGTTCACTAAGCTCGCTACTGTATGTGGCATCCATGCCAGCTGTCAGCTTTAAACTTTCAAAGGGTCACTGTCTAACTCATAATTTTGTTGTTTTCTATGCTTCATTTATTCATTGAGAAAAATGCTGTGTATATGAAGCTATTTTTGCTGTTAGTGGGCTAGCCATCATCTCCATAATAAGTTTCCTTCTGCTAAAACATCCTGTTTACTTAGCAGCATGTTAGTAATGAACAATTTGTATTCACATTAAAATGTTTGGGTGGATTTTTTTGGAACACTCTACACCTAGAGGAAAGAACAATTATTGATTTCTCCCCCAAGATTAGACTGTGTGGTTTCATTACATCTGCTCAGAAACAGATATATGAACTCAGTCCCTTTAAAAACAAACCATTGGGCTTTTATAGTTTTCAGGTTTTAATGAGAAATTGTAATGATGTCAGTGTTTGCAATGGTCTTTCCACCAGAACCCCTCTCCACCAAAAACCAAATGCAATATGTAGAAAAATAAATTGCATTATATTTAACATATACAATATTTCAGTAGATGCTCTGATGAAAATTGCCTAGCTGCTGTAAAACCTTCTCCTCCTCATTATGAATGTGTCACTTTGCAAGGCTAATGTCATTAATATACTTGCTCTTCAGTGTCTCATCTTTAGGCTGTTCAGCTTTGATCATTTTTCTGTTTGAATTTCCCTTCTATTTCCTTTACCCTATATACTTGAGTCCCCATCTCAACAGTACCTGAAAGCCTTTGAAACATGAATGTATTTATCCTCATGATGTCCCAGTGATGATGACAAGTATTGCCACCATGGGAAAATGAGGCATAAAGAGGTTAAATGATCCCTTGAAATATTTGTTAACTCTTATGCTAAACAATCTGTTCCATCTTGTATTTAGCAGTGAGACTCTGAGGTCTTATCTACGTGTAGAGTGCTGCACAGCTGTAGCACTTTAGTGAAGATGCTACTATGCTGAAAGGAGAGTGTTGCCTATCAGTACAGTTAATCCACCTCTGCAAGAAGTGGAAGCTATGTCAATGGGAGAAACTCTCATGCTGACACACTACTCTCTAAACCAGGAGTTAGGTAACTGTAAAATGTAAAATGTAAAAATGAGTGGATTTTTCCCATGCCTGAGCAATATAGTTATATTGATGTAAGTTCATAATGCATTCCTGGCCTTAGTTTCCTAGACCTGAAGAAGTGCTCTGTATAAGCTCAAAAGCTTGCCTCTCTCACCAACAGACCAATAACAGATATTTCCTTACCCATATTATCTACCTAGGTTTTGTTTGTGGGTTTTTTTTAGCTGTTGCACATGCAGCTTTGGTATCAGAGGGTACGTCTACACTGCAGCGTTTTTCCAGAATAACGGTCATTATCCTGGAAAAACAATACTACACTGCAAATGCATTATTTCGACATAAAGTCGAAATAACGGAGGGCTTTTTCTGACGGCAATACACCTCATTCTACAAGGAAGAAGCCTTTTTCCAAAAAAGCTTTTTTGGGAAAAGGTGTGTGTGGACGCGGAAGAGGGAGTCTTTCGAAAAAAGAGGCCTCCAGGAAATAACACAAGTGCCCTGCTGGCCACTCCATCCAGACTCATCACAACGCTATTGTTCCTGTCACCCGGCAGCTCTTAAAGCTGCAGACACTGGGGACAGGGCTTATGGCAGGAAGATGGCCCAGAGAGCTGCAGCATACCGCGCGGCTGCCAGTGCCACACATCTCGGCACCCATGTTCCAGCCACAAGCCTCCCAAGAGCCCACTGGTCCTCCCAGGGAGCATGCACAGGGTTCCCAGGAGCCTGCCAGGGGCTGGAAAAGGTGTACGCTGTCCTGGTCTGGGACAGAGACCCTGACCCTCCTGGAGGTATGGGGCAAGGACGAGAACCTCCAGGATCTCTGCTCCAGACGGCGCAATGCTGATATGTATGGCCAGATGGCCGAGACCTGGACCATGAGGGGCCGCCACAGGAGCCTTGAGCAGGTCCGGAGCAGAGTTAAAGAGCTCCAGCAGGGCTACACAAGGGCCAGGGGCGCAACTCTCGCTCTGGGGCAGGACCCCACTCTTGTCCCTACTATGAAGAACTGCACTGCATCCTGGGGGGCCAGTGCAGCCCCTTCTCCCACCCAGGGGTCCCAGCCCACTAGGAAGACGAGGAAGGAACGGCCATCACCATCACCCTGGAGCCGGTAACCCAGAGCCTGGACGTCTCCTATGCATCCTCCAAGGCTGGGGAGGGATCATCAGGGCACACTCTCAGGGCAGGGGAGGTGGGCACTGAGGGGCTGTGGTGTGATCGTCGCTCGGCCTTCTCAGCCTGGCCCTTATGCTGCAGTCTGTGCACTTGGATGCACATGCAGTGCCAGTCTGTGCCACGTAGCCCCAGGAGGCAGACCTGGAGCACTCCTGCTCACAGGCTCTGGGGAGGCCAGACACTTCTGACCCCGGGGAGGACGCCCTCCCATCATGAGCCACCACTGGAAGGAGGCTGGGGACAAGGGCAGGTGCCTGCCCGCACACAGACTCAGGAGTGCGGCACACGGCATACAGGCATGCCTGCACACTCGAGGCACCAGCCGCTCCTGGGGAAAGCACTGCCAGGCGCAGGTGTGTGTGCGGCCCCCAATGGAAGCCCAGGCAGCTCGAGGCCCCTCTCCCAGCCATTGGATTCCAGTGTGGCCAGGTACTTCCCTGGCCTGCTTGTCCATGGGACGTGGGGGGTGGTGGTGGCGGGAGAGGCCTCATGAACAGTCTCTCCAGGAATTACTAATCACCTCTCTTTATTCTCCCCAGCCAGAATGTCTGTGTCTGTGAGGCGATCACCATCAGACGAGCCAGCCGCCAGACCCTGGGGGAACTTCAGTCATTGGAGTGTCGATGAGGGACCACGTGCCCTTCCACCAGGACATGCAGCAGACGCTGGCCCAGAAGATCGAGGATGACGCACAATGGTAGGCCCAGATGTGGACCAAGCTGCTGTAGCAGGGCCGCAACTTGTGTGCCACCATCCGGGAGATGATGGCGTACCTGGCACCAGCCCCAGTCCCAGTCCCTGCTACAGACCCTGCCCCAACCCCTGCTCTCCCCTCCCATGCCTGAACCCGCTCTAGCCCCCCTCCTGCCTATCCCCCTGTTTCCCCCCCCCCCCAAGGTCACTGGACATGAGGTGGAACAAGCACTCGAACCACACGTCAGTCTCAGCCCCAGCTCTGAGCCTCTCCTTCCCCCTCCAAAGTTCTCACCCCCCCCTTCCCAGTTACTTCTATCCCAAATAAAAACCCAAAGAGTCCTTTTTTTCAAAACAAAACATATTTTTTAATTCGGTCTGCAGAGAAGAGGGGTGGAGGGGGGAAGGGAGGGGTTGTTGGAGGAAAGGCAGAGGGGCCAAAGCTCAGCCCCTAGCGGGGAGGCCCTGGGGTGCTTCAGAGAAACTCTCCCTCAGGGCCTCCCGGATGTGCACCCCCACCTGATGAGCCCGGAGGATGGCAGCTGTGTGCGGCTGCTTGAAGGCCCGTCCCTCCCGGCTGGCCTCTACCTCCCACCCCGGAAAGAAGGCCTCCCTCTTCCTCTCCACAATGTTGTGGAGCACACAACAGGCTGACGCTGAGGGATGATGTGCTCCCTCACATCGAGGCGGGTCAGAAGGCACCTGAACTGCACCTTCAAGTGCCTGAAGGTGTATTTGGCCTGGCTGCTGGCCTTGCCCAGGTGGGCATTGACGTGGTCCCTGCTTCGGTCCAGGTGGCCGGTGTACGGCTTCATCAGCCATGGCATGAGAGGGTCAGCCATGTCCCTCATGATGCACAGTGGCATCTCCACATCCCCAACCCTGAAGTTGCACTCAAGAAGAAAGTGCCAGCCTCCAGCTTCTGGTGGAGGCTGGAGTTGCAGAAGACGCGTGTGTCGTGTGCCTTCCTGGACCCCCAAACAGAAATATCCGAGAACTATCTGCGGTGGTCGAGCAGGGCCTGCAGGACCATAGAAAAGTATCCCTTTCAGTTTATATACTGGGTGGCCCGGTGGTCTGGGGATGGGGATGTGGATTCCATCTATAGCCCCCCCACAGCTGGGGAAGCCCAGGGAGGCAAATCTGGCCACGATGGGGTCCAGGCCTCTGAGGCGGATGACCCTGTGCAGCAGGATGGTGTTTCTGGCTCTCACCAACTGCAGAAGGAGACAAAGACATAAAACAGAGAATCAAAGGGGGTGCCTGCGCCCTTGGGAGGTTCCCAAGGCCCCCCCTTCTTGCTCCCCACCAACACCCCAGCAGCCACCCCCTAGGATCCCTCCACCCCCCCGCAGGGCTGTGTGAGGATGGGACTGCTTTCTCCCCCCATCCCCAGGCCACACCCCACACCTAGGCCTCCCTTTCCCCAGGGTCTCCCTTCCCAGTACTCCCCCTCCAGGGTTTGCAGCCTCAGAGTGCCTTACCTCCATGAGGAGGGCCCCGATGGTGGACTTTCCCACGCCGAACTGGTTGCCCACGGACTGATAACTGTCTGGGGTGGCAAGCTTCCAGGTGGAAATGGCGACCCGCTTCTCCAGGGGGATGGGGGTTGCATCTGGGTGTCCCGTCATCAGAGGGCAGGGGTGAGCCAGGCACACAGCTCAATTAATGTCTCCTTCTTCGTATGGAAGTTGTGGAGCCACTTCTGGTTGTCCCACCGCTCCATCACCAGCTGGTCCCACCAGTCAGAACTGGTGTCCAAGCTCCAGAAGCATCTCTCCACTGTGGGGTGCAGTTGCAAGCAAGGCCAGCTCTAGGTTTTTTGCCGCCCCAAGCAAAAAATTTTTTGGCCGTGCCCCCCTTTTTTTTGTTGGCAGCGACCCGGACTCGGAGCAGGGGTGGCTCTGGCTGCAGCTTAGGCCCCCTGGTGCGGAGGAAGGGGGCGTTCTGCTCGGCGCTTTTGGCCCAGGCCGCAGGATCTGGCCCGGCACAGCCCGGCATGGGGATAAGAGCTCGGCCTGAGACCAGGACTGGCCCCAAATGACCCAGAGCGCCAGGCTGGAGCCCAGACGCCTGGGTTCTGTCTCCGGCCCTGCCGCTGGCTGGCCTGGGGCAAGTCACTTCCCTGCTGCCTCAGTTTCCCCTTCAGGAGCTGGGGAGATGCTGCTGCCCTGCGCAGCCAAGCACGGTGACCGGGTGGGGAGGGGTGGAGGGGCTGGGGTCCCTGGCCACCCCCTCCGGATAGATGCCCGCGCACCACGACCCCTCACAGGGTCCCGTGCCCCTCCCCCTCCTATTCCTCCCACAGGGCCCTGCCAGGTCTGTGAAGTGGCGCCGACTGGCCAATCAGTGCGCTCAGTGGGGCACACACAGGTCCCGGCCCCCGTGGGAAAGAGACTCGGGCAGCGCCGCCCGTGGAGGGGCGGGGCTATGGGGCACCTGCCTGGGCGCTGGGAACCCCTCGCATGGGGGGGCACATGGACAGGGCTGCTGCTGGCAGGTGACTGCGGAGGGGGGGCAGAATGGGGGCGGCACAGTACACAAAAGTACATACAAGTATGGCTGGAATGCCGTCCCTGGAAATGTGCTGCCCCAAGCACGTGCTTGCTTTGCAGGTGCCTAGAGCCGGCTCTGGTTTCAAGGGCCTTGCTCCCCGCACACTGGCAGAGGTTCTCAAAGATGAGCTCTGAGTCAAGCTCATGCAGGACCATGAAGACAGCCTCAGAAACTGCTGTAGAAACTGCAGCATGGCAGTATGGGGCCATCGCATGCCCAAAGGCAGCTCCGGTTCCATGGCAAGGAGTGTGCTGTGGTGTCCAAAGGCAGGGCAACCAGAGCACACAATGGAAATGCTTCGCTGTCCCTCAGAGAGGTAAGCAAGCAAGCAGAAGAAGCTGAGAAACGGCTGTCCAGGTAGCCTCAGGCAGCAACACAGGGAAACAACTGCTGACCTAATGCCCTGCCTGAACTGGTTCTGGGTGGCCTTAAATGCGAGATAACGTCCAATCAGTGTGGACACTATCTTTCAAAATAGCACATCGCTATTTCGTTGCACTTTTTGTGTGTGGACGCACTATTTCGAAATAACCTTTTCCGAAGATCTCTTCTGGAAAAGCTTATTCTGAAAGAGGCTTGCAGCATAGACGTACCCCCAGTTTCAAAATGGGATAAGTCATCAGAAACGTATAAAAAATGTCATTCAAGAGTGCCCTTTACTACTATGTAACACTGCAAATCAATTAATATCACATGAATTTCATAGAATCATAGAGCTGGAAGAGATCTCAGGAGGTCACCAAGTCTAGCCTCCTGCCCATGGCAGGACCAATCCCAACTAAATCAACCCAGCCAGGGCTTTGTCAAGCCAAGACTTTAAAACCTCTAGGGATGGAGATTTCACCACCTCCCTAGGTAACCCATTCCAGTGCTTCACTACACTCCTAGTGAAATAGTTTTTCCTAATATCCAACCTAGACCTCTCCCACTGATATCTCAATGGATATGCAAAATATTTCTCCAGAACACTGGATACCTTCCAAACCCATGGGAGACCTCTGCCCCATGGCTCAAGGAAGTATTTTTATGCTCCCTCAAGTACCTTACACAACCACATGAGGTATAACCACACAGCCAACAACTTTTCTTTGAAATGTAACGAAATATATACGTGGTATTTTACTTCTAGATTTCCAAGTGAGTATTTTGAATTCTATTAAAATGTTGCATATAGTGATACAGAGTAGCACCATGAAAGGGAGCAATAATTCTGGATTTAAGGTAAAATTCACCCCTTTGCTAGGGCCAGAATAAGGTCTATGCAACACTTAACCCTGGAAAACATACATAAAGGGTCAGTGGCTATTGGGATTCTATGTGGAAACAGGAAATTGCAGGATTGGGACGCTGGGGAATAAAAAATAAAGTATTTTCCTCTGTTTTTTGCATAATAGGAAATATGAGAATTACTAATTCTCCAAAATGCCAGGTTAAGTGGGAATTTACTACCCCAACTTTGTGGACATCAGTTCACATTACTTAGGAGAAAGAAAAGATTGCCTGCCTGCTTCATTATACACAGTAAAAAAGTATGTGCTCTGATTCTCATTGCAAATGTTTTATCTTGCTGCACCTTCAAGCAGTTCTTTAAATATGATTGTATTTTTGGTGCTTTTAAACAAGACTGTGTAAAGGGAATCCTTCTCACCTCCTACATGCTACTTAATGATAGATATTCCAACACTCAGAAGTGAAGACGCTTTTATAATTCAAGACTCCTAAGGTTCACTGTTCAGTTTTAAATCTGAGAATGTACAAATAGTGCCAAAATGGTTACTTAGGGCTGTATGCAAAAAAAAAAAAAAAAAAAAAAATTACAAATACACACATTTAAACAAAAATTCAGTACTGATCAACAGCTCATTGATGTCAATGGAAAGACTCCTATTGACTTCAATGTGCTTTAGATCCTTCTTTAACTGGAGAATACAGATCCAACAAGCAGAAACAGTTAAAAGGGCAATACATTTTAGTAGTACATTAGTACATTTTTAATTACTGTATTAATTTCTGAGGATATTAATACACATTTTACTTTGTATATGGTTCATATAAATTCATGTACATCTCTTTTTGCCCATTCATTTTAGGACACAATTGTCCTTGTTTTTAAAAACTTTCAAGGCCTTGCCCCAGCTACCTCTTTTTCTACAGATCTACTTTTTCTTGGCTACCTCTACCTCTACTCTGTTTTTTCTCTCCATAGTCCCAGAATCTTGACATTGTTCATGTGAGTCTTCTCCCATTTAGGGATGTCAATATGTAGTTGACTACACGATTAAACGATAAGCCTGGTAACGATAAGCCTTGTCAACCAAACGCACTCCCGCTGCCCCCCAAGTGGGGGGAGTGGGAGTCAGTGCCCCTGAGGAGCTGGCTTTAAGTGGGCTTCCCATGAGCATCAGATCTGCCTGTCCCCACCCCTGTGCTACTGCATCTATCATCAGCAGCGCGGGGAAGGGAGGGAAGAGGCTGCCGCAAAACAGCCTCTGTCTGCAGGGAGCTCGGACCCCCCCAGGGACAGGGGCTACTGCTGTGGACCAGACTCTGACCATGGGGAGCTCAGGCCCCTGTGGATGGGGCTACTGCCACCCCATGCTGCTGCCTCTGAGCAGGGCTGGATTAAGACCTTAAGAGGCCCTAAGCACTGAAAAGATTATGGTGCCCCCCCATATGTAATTCAAAATAAAAACAATACTATACTGTAAAATCTCTTTTTTTTTTGGTGCCCCTGCTTTGCTGGTGCCCTAAGCATGTGCTTAGTCTGCCTATTGGGTAATCCAGCCCTGCCTCTGTGTCAGAGGTAGCAGCGCAGGGCGACTGGCAGCCAGTCTGCATGGGGAACTGGTTTTAAAATGGGCTCCCCTCACAGACTAACTGCCACCTGCTACCCTGCACTGCTGCCTCTGATAGAGAGGCAGCAGTGTTAGGGTTGCAGGGGGATCCCTGTTAGTGGGACGGGAAGTGCACTGGCTGCTGGCCCCACCCCCTGGGACAATTGAATAGTTGTGTAACCATTAAGATTTATTGTGGTTACATGACTATTCAATTACACGATATCTAACATCCCTACTCCTGTTGCTTCTGCCACTTGGAAAAGACATAGTCTATCCTTCCACCTTGCTGCTTTAACTAATTTCAAATCTGATCTGAAACATCTCATTTTTTCTTTCCTTGCCTAAACCATTAAGTTTTTCTGTTTTTTCATGGTTGCTTATTGCTAAGAATTTTGTATAATATCTTTCACGTTAATTGTAAATTCGTTCAAAAGCATTAAGGAAAAATGAAACGTATGTGACAAATGTTACACATAATAAGATTGCATTGTTTATCATTCCTGAAGCAATTCTCAGGTTCTAACTCAATCTTCACTCACTTGACCTCAGTGAAATTACACTTATAAACTCAGAGCCTGCTCCAAACCCTATTGAGTCAAAGGAATAACTCCCATTGACTTAAATGGGCTTTTGGATCAGGCGCTCACTAAGCCCAATTACTTCTATATAATTTTAGATTCTTTGGTGTACATGGCATTGCTAAAGTAAATGTTTAATTACAGGCAGATTCTGACTTTTTTTTTTTTTTTTTTTTTTTTTTTTTAATTTTTTAAAAAAAAAGCTTGTTAATACAGTATTAAGACACTGACTAACTATCTTAGTAGTGAATTTTAGTTGTGAATGTCCCGATCCTGCAATTATTTGTTGAAAGTTTCCCCCGGCAGGGCCACCTGCCTCCACCAGCCCCGCTTCAGCTGGGGCATTCTCGGCCAGAGCTGCCCAGTCACCTCAGCCCCGCTGCCATCAGGGTTTTCCCGGGGTGCTGGCAGAGGCTGCCTGGCTGCTGCTGGCCCTGCTGCTACTGGACGTTCCCAGCCTAGGCCTCTCATTGACAGCAGCCCCTCTGCAGCCAGGGGTTCCTCAGTTGGGGCCGGGACTCCCTGGCTGCCTGGCCCAGCTGACGTCGAGGATTCCCCTCCAGGGCAGGGGCTCCCCACCCACGCCTGGCCCCGTTGACGTCGGGGGTTCCCCGGCCAGGTCAGGGGCTCCCCAGCTGCTGTCTGGCACAGCCACGGTTGGTTCAGCCTGACCTCCCCAGCTCCCACTGCTGCTTCTAGTGCTCTTCGGTCAAGCAAAATCCGTGGCCCTGCCGGACCATGCATGTTGCTGGACCACAGTGTCCCAGGTTTGTGAGGTTCAACCTGTAGTATGACACAGAACTACAGAAAGTGGTTGTCATGGTTTTTGTGAAAAAAAAACAACCCACATTGTCATGAATTCATTTGTATTATAATTTAAATAAATTAATAATCTCTAAAAAACCCATTCTCATTAATAATATTACAGTTTAAGTTCTAAAATCATGCAGCTCTTTCAGGGCTGTAAACAAATGCTGTACCCTACTGGAAAAACAGATCATTTCTCCTTTCCAATGCTAAACTATTATGAGCCTGAGACAGAATCTCCAAAACACTAAGGCCAGATTCAAGATGACATCAGAACAGCTGGAAAGAGCCAGTGGAGAAATATCTTGGCATATCTGAACTCCGAATTGTGGCAAGTTGCATTCTAGAATTCTAATTCAATTCATTTTAGCAATTAAGCTCTAGGAAGTGAATAGTTCGGGGGTTTTTTTTTTCTTGTTTTGTTTTTTGTTTTAAATATAAAGGCAAATTCAATTAATTAGTCAGAAGGAAACATTTCATTGTCTGAAATTTATTCATGAACCTGCTATGCCAGCCTCTGTCTGGGCACATGAAAGGTGCTCCATGGGGAGGGGAGGGGCCAGCAGGGTTGTAGTAGAGCAGAACTTCATTATACTGTTTCTCAGTAGTAGAAGTTAGAGTAGCCTCCTTGCTGCTGGTGGTCAGCAACGGTACTGCAGGGGGTCCGTGGAAAGTTTAAAAATAAGGATCAAGCCCAGCACGGTGAGCCTGACCCTTACTTTTCTTTTTTTTTTCCTTACTTTTCTTTTCTTTTTTTCTCCCCCCAGAAGGGGAGGCCATGAAATTTTAATAGATTGAAAAGGGGTCCGTATGCTCAAAAAGGTTGGAAACCACTGCTCTACTACTCTGAAAATTAGGGCATTTTTGAGACACTAGGAACACCAAAAATAAAATTTGTCATTATTTTAAGACTGAATATTGCCCATTCTTCACCACAGGCCACTGTAAATTAAGAGGAAGAAAGGGTAACTTTAAAAAAATAGTGACTGTTTAAAACTGTTCAGAAGTTTGAAATATTAGGATAATTTCCAGTAACACTGAATCAGTGGGAAGAATAAAAGTGAAGCACTCACAAGTAGTAATGACACATATGTGATAACTGCAGAATCACTAATAAATTGCTGTTCAGTATAAAATGCATCATCACGTAAAAATCATGTAATTAAAATTTATTTTATAAAGCCCTAACTTTTATTCATTATAGTAGTGTAAGTTAATAAGTAATATTTAACTCAGTTTTTGTTGTAACATAGAATATCTGCTGCAGCTGATCTCTTTAGTTGGGAAATGTTCTAGCTTCCATTGATGTTCCATCACTTCCATTAATAATGCTGTCTTATGGAAGCTTTGTGAACAGTCTTTGAAGGAATGAGTAATGGTCCAAATATGAGTTATTATCAGTACAAAAAATGTATTGGGCTTTAAACAACAACAAAGCTGCTACTTTTCCTGAGCTGAGAAGTCAGTCTGGATCTGAAAATTGAGAGGTGCGTGAGTCCAAGTCCATCTGCCACCCGTAAGACCCCCTATCAAGAAGCAGCATTCACATTTCTATTTCAGCATCCCTCTTCAAAATGCAGCCACAAGCGCAAGTGAAAGATTAAAAAAACTGTACCAGGAAAAAGCCTGTTGTATTCTTATGGGAAGGCTAAGACCAAATAATAATTCACAACATCATATTTTCTTGTTTTCCTATTTCTTTTTCAGTCACATGATGAGCTATCTACTGTAATTACTGTGACTAATCAATATTCTCCAATAGTTTTGTCTAGAAAAGCTTGTAACAAAGAAAGGAGGTCCAAGCTGTGTTATGCAACATAATAAAAGATTGCCCAGAACAAGTTGTTTTATGTCTTTGGTGCTGAAATATTGTTTCCCTCCCAAAAAAAATTGCTATTTTATTAATAACTAGAAGGTTACCCAGCATTGCTTGGGTCCTTAACTCAATTAATTTTGGTTTTTTGGAAAATGAACACGCTTCATTTAAATCATTGCTCTGGGGTGGGACTGGGGATGAAGGGTTCTGTATGCAGGCTACTCCAGAGAGAGAGAGGACTATCCAGTAGATCTATTCATATTCTGCAATTTATTTCATAGAATCCTAGATCTGAAAGAGACCTCAGGAGGTCATCAAGTTCAGCCCCCTGCCCAAGGCAGGACCAATGCCAACTAAATCTACCCAGCCAGGGCTTTGTCAAGCCGAGACTTAAAAACCTCTAGGGATGGAGATTCCTCCACCTCCCTAGGTAACGCATTCCAGTGCTTCACCACCCTCTTAGTAAAACAGTTTTTCCTAATATCCAACCTAGACCTCTCCCACTGTAACTTGAGACCACTGTTCCTTGTTCTGCCATCCATCACTACTATGAACAGCCTTTCTCCATCCTCTTTGGAACCTCCCTTCAGGAAGCTGAAGGCTGCTATCAAATCCCCCCTCACTCTTCTCTTCTGCAGACTAAAGAAACCCAAATCCCTCAGTCTCTCCTCATAGGTCATGCACTCCAGCCCCCTAATAATTTTGGTTGCCCTCGGCTGGACCCTCTCCAATGCGTCCATATCCTTTCTACAGTGGAGGGCCCAGAACTGGACACAATACTCCAGATGTGGCCTCACCAGAGCCGAATAAAGGGGAATAATCACTTCTCTGGATCTGCTGGCAATGCTCCTCCTAATGCACCCTAATATGCCATTAGCCTTCTTGGCTATAAGGGCACACTGTTGACTCATATCCAGCTTCTCATCCACTGTAATCCTGAGGTCCTTTTCTGCAGAACTGCTACTTAGCCATTCAGTCCCGAGCCTGTAACAATGCTTGGGATTCTTCCATCCCAACTGCAGGACTCTACACTTGTCCTTGTTGAACCTCATCAGATTTCTTTTGGCCCAATCCTCTAATCTGTCCAGGTCACTCTGAACCCTATCCCTGCCCTCCAGTGTATCTACCTCTCCCCCTAGCTTAGTGTCATCTGCAAACATGCTGAGGGTGCAATCCATCCCCTCATCCAGGTCATTAATAAAGATGTTGAACAAAACCGGTCCAAGAACAGATCCTTGGGGCACTCCACTAGAAACCTACTGCCAACCTGACATCGAGCCGTTGATCACTACCCGTTGGGCCCAACAGTCTAGCCTGCTTTCTATTCATCTTATAGTCCATTTATCCAATCCATATTCCCTTAACTTGCTGGCAAGAATATTGTGGGAGACCGTATCAAAAGTTTTGATAAAGTCAAGGTAAATCACATCCACCGACTTTCCCATATCCACAGAGCCAATTACCTCATCATAGAAGCTAATCAGATGTAGGGAGCTCTGGGTAGAGGTAGTACCCTTGTTTTCTGGTAGCTGCACTCAATTTTTGAGTGGACAGAAGCACTGGTCCTCATCCATCTCCTAAATCTCTCACGTCTGGCTCCTAGTGCCACACCCCGGTAAACCGCTTCAGCTGGCGGGCTAAACGACGTGAGCGGGTGATGTTTACACTGCATCACTGGGCGAATGAACTCCCACGATGGAGTCACCGGCCAGGGCGGAAGGGTCTCGTTAGGACCCAACGGCCAAGTGTTCGGGACCAAGGCGCGCCACTTCGTTATTGTGGATTGCGGCTGTGGCCTACCAGCTATGGTTTGAAATAGCAGGGAAGGTGGATCTCTTCAGCCCTGGAAGGCCGTCTGCCTAGGAGAAGGAAACGCTGATGTAAAACCTACGGCCCGAGGACCTCGCTGTCACCGTCCCAGCTTGCTAGGCCATGGCAGCTGAACCCTGGGTTTAAAGGGTGGAGCCAGTTCTGCGCACACTGTACTCCACTTAAAAGCTCCTTTGTGCAGGCAAGAAGGAAATACTCACGTCTACTCCCCCCGGTCTCACTAAATCCTGTAGCGATGGGAAAGGGGCAAACTCGGCAAGTGTAAGATGACACTGGCAGCCGCAGTCTCAATCATGCATGCAGGCGGCTCAGGCGCTAGTGGTCATCTGATGATGACCTGGAGACTACATCATCACTCGGCAGCACCCCGAGTGACCAAGCAGCCTTTTCTAGGGACAGCACTGCTTGCTCCACACGGAGAGGGGCCTAGAAAAGGTGGCCTAAACAAAGCTCGTCTCCTCCTCCCCCAGTTGGCTTACTGCGGTCAACAGGCATCTCCATATGCGGTCGAACTATATCAAAGAATCAACGGCGCATCCCACTCGCCTTAAAAGGTGGGAAAGGACTCAAACTCGCATGCTGGAACATCAGAACCATGTTAGACTCAGCCGACAGCACTCGACCTGAGTGATGATCCGCTTTAATTGCACACGAACTCATTAGGCTGGATGTTGACATCGCTGCACTCAGCGAAATCCGCTTTTCAGAGGAAGGCAGTCTAAGAGAGCATGGCGCAGGTTACACCCTCTACTGGTCAGGCAAACCAGCGACAGAGAGACGCCTTTCAGGTGTCGGCTTCATGATCAGGGATTCCATCGCTATCAAGCTTGCAAGCCTGCCAACTGGCCACTCTGACCGCATCATCTCAATGCGCTTTACCACTTCGTGACCAGCAACACGCCACACTGTTTAGTGTGTATGCTCCAACTCTCCAGGCAGACCCTGCTGACAAAGACAAGTTTTACTCCGACCTTACGCAGCCTTCTGCAGGATGTTCCAGCTGATGACAAGATTGTCATCCTGGGCGACTTCAACGCCAGAGTGGGCAGAGACTCCGGAAACCTGGAAAGGCGTACTTGGAAGGCATGGTGTGGGCAGCTGCAATGAAAATGGACGCTTGTTACTTGAACTCTGCGCGGAACAGCAGCTTTCCATCACCAACACTATCTTCCAGCAGAAAGACAGTCTGAAGACAACCTGGATGCACCCTCGGTCAAAACACTGGCATCTCATAGACTACATCCTAGTGCGCCAGCGTGATCTAAAAGATGTCTTTCACACTAGGGTAATGCCCAGCGCCGAGTGTCACACAGACCACCGCCTTGTCCGCTGCAAACTCAGCTTCCACTTTGAGCCCAAACCAAGGAAAGGTGGCGCCCCCGAGGAAGAAGCTCAAAGTCTGCAGCCTTCAGTCTGCCATGGTCAAGGCGGTTTTCCAGGAGAGCCTACGATCTAGGCTAGAGGAACCGAGCTGCTTAGCAGACTCGCCTCCGGCTCCAGAAGTGCTGTGGGATCGTATCAAAACCGTTGTTCTGCAAACATCTGAAGATATCCTCGGATTCTCCACGAAAAAGAACAGGGATTGGTTCGATGAGAACAACTTAGAAGTCCAAGAGCTGCTGTCAAAGAAAAAGGTCAGCACATCAGGCCCACCTGGCCCAACCATCCTGCCCGCACAAAAAAAGCAGCCTTCCGCCTGGAATGCAGCACTTTCCAGCGCAAGCGTCGAGAGATTCAGAACGAGTAGTGGACCAACCTCGCAGTAAGAACTCAGCTTTGCGCTGATACTGGCGACTACAGGGGATTCTACGAAGCTCTAAAAGCGGTATATGGCCCCTCGTACCAAATCCTGAGCCCCTTGCGAAGTGCAGACGGGAAAGAACTGCTCACCGAAAAGGACTCCATCCTGAACCGCTGGTCTGAGCACTTCTACACCCTCTTCAATGCTAGCCGCTCAGTCCAAGAACCAGCGATTGACCGCATCCCACAACAACCAGTGAAAACTGAACTGGATGTGGCACCAACATTACAAGAGACTGAGGAAGCCATTGAACAGCTGAAGAGTGGTAAAGCTGCAGGAGTTGATGGCATCCCTCCTGAGGTATGGAAGAACGGAGGCCCAGCACTGTACACCAAACTCCATGAATTCTTCATCTGCTGCTGGGAGCAGGGTAAACTCCCTCATGACCTCAAGGACGCAGTCATCATTGCCCTGTACAAGAACAAAGGGGAGAAGTCAGACTGTTCCAATTATCGTGGCATAACACTTCTGTCCGTCGCCAGCAAAATCCTCGCAAGAGTACTGCTGAATAGACTGGTACCTGCGATAGCAGAAGATCACCTCCCAGAGACACAGTGTGGCTTCAGAGCCAACCGGGAACCACAGACATGGTGTTTGTCCTGAGGCAGATTCAGGAGAAGTGGGAGCAAAACAAAGCGTTGTACGTCACCTTTGTGGACCTGACAAAAGCGTTTGACACCGTGAGCAGGCAGGGACTTTGGAAAATCCTGGAAAAACTAGGCTGCCCACTGAAGTTCCTTACCATGATCATCCAGCTTCATGAAGACCAGCTTGGACAAGTCAGACATAGCAGTGACCTCTCGCAGCCTTTCCCTATTGCAAACGGTGTAAAACAGGGCTGTGTTCTTGCTCCCACACTGTTCACCATTTTGTTCAGCATGATGCTCCAGCAGGTCACAGAGGACCTCGATGATGCTGATGGCGTATACATCCGTTTTCGTCTCGACGGGAGCGTGTTCAACCTGAGGCGTTTGCAGGCCCACACAAGACCATGGAGAAATTGATCAGGAGCTGCTGTTTGCTGACGATGCCGCCCTCCTTGCTCACACAGAGGCAGCTATGCAGCGAATTACGCCTTGTTTCGCAAAAACTGCTCAGATCTTCGGTCTCGAAGTCAGCCTGAAGAAGACTGAAGTTCTCCATCAGCCCGCACCCCACGAGGAGTACCATCCACCAAACATCTTCATTGAACAAACAGAACTGAAAGTTGTCCACCAGTTCAGCTATTTGGGGTGCGTGATCTCGTCTGACGCCAAGATTGACAAAGAAGTTGATAACAGGCTGGCTAAGGCAAACAGTGCATTCGGCAGACTATACAAACGTGTCTGGAACAACAGCAACCTCAAAAGAGACTCAAAGGTCAGTGTCTACAAAGCTGTTGTGCTGACCACTCTCTTGTATGGCGCTGAGTCCTGGGTCACGTACCGTCGTCACCTGAGTCTCCTCGAAGCGTTTCCATCAGCGCTGCCTCCGCACAATCCTCAATATCCATTGGAGTGACTTCGTCGCCAACACTGAAGTCCTCGAGTTAGCGGAGGTCACTAGCATCGAGGCCATGGTCCTCAAGATACAGCTTCGCTGGGCAGGGCACATCGTCAGGATGGAGAACCACCGCCTACCCAAAATCGTGCTGTATGGGGAACTGTCCTCTGGCTACCGCGACATAGGGGCACCACGAAAGCGGTACAAAGACTCCCTGGAGAAGTCCCTCACTGCTTGCTGTATCGATCACCATCAGTGGGCAACACAAGCAGCTGATCGCAATTCCTGGAGGCACACAGTCCACCAGGCCACCTCCTTCTTTGAAGATACCCGCAGGGCCTGTATGGAGGTCAAAAGGAGAAGGAAGAAGAACCGTGACCCCCTCAGCACCTATCCCGGATCAGACCTATATTTGCAGCCGTTGTGGCAGGACTTGCCTGTCCTGCATAGGCCTCGTCAGCCACCAGCGTGCCTGCAGAAGATGTGGATTTCCTTCCTAGATCTTCGTCGCGAAGCCAAGCCATGATGATTCCTGATCACTTTCCCCTCTTCCAAGTGCTTGAAAATGGATTCCTTGAGGATCCCCTCCATGATTTTTCCGGGCACTGAGGTAAGGCTGACTGGTCTGTAGTTCCCTGGATTGTCCTTCTTCCCTTTTTAAATGATGGGCACTACATTTGCCTTTTTCCAATCATCCGGGATCTCTCCCAATCTCCACGAGTTTTCAAAGATAATGGCCAAAGGCTCCGCAATGACATTTGCCAACTCCCTCAGTACCCTCGGATGCGTTCAATCTGGGCCCATGGATTTGTGTATGTTTAGCTTTTCTAAATAGTTTCTAACTTGTTCTTTCCCCACCAAGGGCTGACTACCTCCTTCCCATACTGCGTTGCCTAGTGCATTTGTCTGGAAGCTGACCTTGTCCGTGAAGACAGAGGCAAAGAAAGCATTGAGTACTTCAGCTTTCCCCACATCATCTGTCACTAGGTTAAGGAATTTAAGGAATATTCATCTGTTAATCAACAAAGTCTCATGGGAAGTGAATCTAAAGGGAAAAGGAGTTCAGGAAAGCTGGTAGTTTCTCTAGGAGACAAGATTAAATGCACAACTGTAAATTGTACCGATTCAAAGGAAATACAGGAAAAATAGTAAGAGGGCAACCTGGCTGCATCAATGTCTGTCACCATTAAGCACATTTAATTTCAACAACACAGAGGAAGGAACATAAGCTAAAACAGGGAAAGAGCAGGTTAAAGAATATTTTAAAAGGTTAGAGGTATTAAAGTTGATGGGGTGATAAAATTCACCTTTGGGTATTTAAGGAACTAGCAGAAGCCATTTGGAAGCATTAGAAATTAACTTTGGGATCTCACAGACCCTGGATAAGTCTCAAAGGCCCTGTCTACATTAGGAGATTACTTTGATTTACTAAATTTGACTTCTGGGCACCCAATTTTACAAATTTGAAGTTCTGTGTCCTCACTACGGGGGAAAATTGAATGTAGTCAGAGGCAGGTTCTGTTAGTGTGGATGCACTACCTCGGACTCAGAGCCCCAGGAAGCACACTTGGGAGCTGCGGGAGGGTTCCCAGAGGCCAATTAGTTCAAATGAGCAGCACCACAGCATCTACACTAACATTATTTCGGACTTACCAGTTTGGAAATAGCATAATTCCTCATAGAAAGCAGGACTACAGAATTCAAATTCCACAGCCTCTTATTCCTGAATAATGGGCCTGGTAGTATGGATGCATGACTTACAAAATGGTTCTTGTGGGGCTAATTTCAGACTAAGGTCCTAGTGTAGATAAGGCCAAATGGAATGAAGGAGAGCAGACATAGTATCTATTTTTCAAAAGGGAAACAAAGAGTACATAGGGAGTTACAGAGCAGTTAGCCTAACTGCAATACCTGGAAAGATACTGGAACCAATAAGGAAACCAATTAATTTGTAAGCACCAAGAAGCTAATGTCATCATATATATAGTAGCCCAATGTCTGTGATTCTGTAACGCTAAAATACTGGCTGTTCCCTCTGGGTGGTGCTATTGCCTGAGTCATGTCCTTTGCCTCCCGCCGTGGCGCTCGGCTGACTTCTGCACTGCTCAGCCGGGCCGCCACGGGGGAGCAAGCGGCACAAGCGGCCATTTGGGCTCCCCTGCGGCGGCCCGGCTGAGTGGCACAGAAGTCAGCCGAGCACCACGGCGGGAGGCGAAGGGGGGCGGGGCGGTGATGTTCACGGCCAGGAGGCAGGGCCTGGAGCTGCTGTCACGCTGCACGTCACTGCCCCGCCCCCCTTCACACCCTCCTTTGCCTCCCGCCGTGGCACTCGGCTGAGTTCTGCACCGCTCAGCTGGGCCGCCGCAGGGGAGCCCAAACGGCCACCTGCACTGCTTGCTCCACCGCGGCAGCCCAGCTGAGCGGCGCAGAACTCAACCGAGTGCCACGGCAGGAGGCAAAGGAGGGTGTGAAGGGGGGCGGGGCGGTGATGTACACGGCCAGGCCCCGCCCCCTGGCCGTGTACGTCCCTGCCCGGCCCCCCTTCCCTTCCCGCCGTGGCGCTTGGCTGACTTCTGTGCCACTCAGCTGGGCTGCCAGGGGGGAGCAAGCGGCGCAAGCATGGGGAGCTGCATGGGGAGCGCGGGGCCCAAACGTTCGCTTGCGCCGCTTGCTCCCCCGCGGTGGCCCGGCTGAGTGGTGCAGAAGTCAGCCGAGCACCACGGCAGGAGGTGAAGGGGGGCGGTGCAGTGATGTGCGGCGTGACAGTGGCTCCAGGCCCGGCCCCCTGGCCATGAACATCACTGCCCTTCCCCCCTTTGCCTCCCACAGTGGGGCTCGGCTGACTTTTGTGCCGCTCAGCTGGGCCGCCGCGTGGGAGCAAGTGGCACAAGTGACCGTTTGGGCTCCACGCTCCCCATGCAGCACGGGAAGCGCGGTGCCCAAACGGCCGTTTGGGCACCGAGGTCCCCCAAGTGAGAGGCAGGAGGAGGAGGAGAAGAGAAAGAGAGAGACAGAGAGAGAGGCAGGAGGCGGAGGAGAGCTGAGAGAGAGGGGGAGGCAGTAGGAGGAGGAGAGAGAGAGAGAGAGACACGGAGCGAGAGACCAGAGGCTCAGGAGAGAAGACCGTGGAGGAGAGACCTGAAAATCCCGTCTTATGACGGGCTAATTGGCTAGTTATAATAATAGTAGGCATGGATTTATGCCCAACCAAACTAGTTTCCCTCTTTGACAGGGTTCCAGACTTAGTAGATAGTACAGAAGCTGTAAATGTATTTTAGCTTGACTTTCCAAATCAGTCTCCTAAGCAAACTTGAGAACTGGGGTCTACAAGAAATTACCTTAAGGTAGGTGCAAAAGTGGTTGCAAGATCATACTCAAAAAGTAGCTATCAATGGTTCACTGTAAAATTGGGAGGTGAATTCTGGTGGGATCCCCCACGGGTCAGTCCTGGGTCTAGTATTATTCAATATTTTCAGTAAGGAGTTGGACTAAGCAACGTAGGCTTATAAAATTTAGAGAAGACACAAACCAAGGGTTTGCAAGCACATTGGAAAACAGGATTCGAATTCAAAATGACTTTGCCAATTTAGAGCAGTGCTCTGAAATCAACACAATATTCAATAAAGTGCAAAGTACTTCACTTAGGAAGGAAAAATTAAATGCACAACTACAAAATGGGGAATAACTGGATTGGTGGTAGTACTACTGGGTGTGTCTAGACTACAGGGTTTTTTCGAAAAAACTTCCCCTACTTCTAGACTGCTGCCGCGTTCTTTCGAAATTAAATCGAAAGAATGCAGCGGTTTTTTTCGACCGCAGTAAACCTCATTTTACGAGGAAGAACGCCTTTTTTCGAAAGTGCTCTTTCGAAAAAAGGCATTCTTGAATGCAAACAGGGCTTTTTCAAAAGAGAGCATACAGACTTCCTGGGTGCTCTCTTTTGAAAAAGCGGCTCGCTTTTTCGAAAGAAGTGGTTGCAGTCTAGATGCTCTCTTTCGAAAGAGGCTTTTTTGAAAGATTCTTTCGAAAAAGCCTCTTTCAAAAGAGGCTTGTATTCTAGACGTAGCCACTGTAAAAGATCTGGAGTTTAAGGTGGATCAAAAATTGAATATCAGTCAAAACTGTGATGCAGTTGTGAAAAAAGGCTAATATAATTATGTGGTGTATTAACAAGAATGACCCATATAAGTCAAGGAGGTAATTGTCTAGCCTGACTCAGCAGTAATAAGACATGAGCTGGAATTCTGAGCCTATTTCTGGGCATCTCACTTCAGGAAAGATGTGGGTAAACTGGAGAGATTCTAGAGGAGAAAGGGGGAGGAAAAGATAAAAGATTTAGAAAACCTGACATCTGAGAAAGGTTATAGAAAACTAGGCATGTTTAGTCTTGAGATGTGATAGTCTTCAAATAGGCTATGTTCTGATAATACTGGTGGCAACTGTTATCAATGGTTTTCAATTATTCTCCATGTCCACTAACGGTTGGACAAGAAATAATAGGCTTAATCTGTTGAGAGGGAGATTTAGATTAGAAATTAGGAAAAGCTTTGTAACTATATGGGTGTTAAGTCTGGATAGGCTTCCAACAGAGTCTGTGAAATACCCATCCTTGGAGGTTTTTAGGAATATTGGAAAAACATCTGTCAGAGATGGTCTAGGTTTACTCGGTCCCACCTCAGTTCAGTGAACTGGACTTGATGACCTGTCAAGGTCCCTTCCAGCCCTGCAAGTCTATGATTCTATACTAGCAGGAGAGAGAGAAAGAGAGCGATCATGTGTATGCCTTTGTGTCTCAGAGTAGAACTGAGCTGATCATAAAACATGTGCAACATGGTGCTCTGCTGAGCTGCAGAATATATGGTGAAACAAATTGATCTTAGGGAAAAACTATGATTAAAAATGTCAGGGAAGACAAGAATTTAATTAATGTAACTTTAGATAGCGCTTTCATGTATTCTGTGGACTAGGATAGCACCACAATTTTTCTAAAATAGGAAGATGGTTAACTCAGAATTTATTGTCCTAGGCAACTGAAGATAAAAGTGGAATGTATTACTCGATACAAAGAAAATCGAAATACTTTCAACCTATCCATACAGTTCAAAAAAGTGCCATTACTTCCAATTCCAATATCCCTCATGACAAAAACAAAATAAAAACAAAAAACAAAAACCCCTCCACACAGGCTGACGGGAGCAAGCAAAACATTGTGGAGTATGTATAACCCAGCAGAAAACTAAAGAAACAGAAATGTGTATGGTAAACCCAACAGTTTAGTGATGGAAGTACAGTTCCAAATAAATGAGCTTGCCATTGATACCCAAAAGGCAAACAAAGCATACAAAGTAAGGTATATAGTAAACAAATATGTTGCATAAAGAGAAGTAATCAAGATATTTACTGAGGACCACTTATAATGTACAGTAGTATCAGCTGATTTTCTTGCAAATTACATTATTTTTGCATACAGTAACACCACCCAGGGGAAGAATTGACTTTTAGTAAATTGGGGTTGGGGGAAAGTCATTCCACAAAATTAGCAGCAGAGCATGATTGTGAAGTAGCTCCCTTGTTCAGCTTTTGTTAAACATTCCACCTCTCTTCACATTTATAAATTTAGAAATAGAGCCATTCAAGTCAACCTGAAGTGTATTTTCAAGAAAAACATTCCCTTTTATGTGTGATGGATTTGACACTAGCACCACAAAACAAGGAAGAACTGTCTTTGGTTTATCAGTGCAAATAATATAGGAAAACCTGAGCTTTTAATAGAGATTCTATTCATTGTTTTTATTTGTTCATGCCTGGTGAAGGAGAAAGTCTTGCAGTGATTCATCAGGTTAAGTACTGTACCCACATGGATCTTTGTTCTTCAGGTTTGTTGCCTTCAAAATACTATGTGTATTACTTCAGCACTCTATTTTCCTTTCATAATCTGCAGTAAAGTTCTAGTGTTCAGCAGATATGAAAATGTTTCATAATGGAGAGGAAACACTCCGGGTGGGATATAAAACTGCTGCAGAGATGAGACGTAATATACATGCAGAACATTTTTAAAAACTTCCTTCCATTCAGGGTTGTGAATTCTAGTAAATATCTGCAATTTGTTTTGTCAATACTGATGTTCAGAAAATTTATCAAGGGTGTGATATAGAAAAGAATGTATGGAAAATCTATCACACGTTTTTTCTTTAGCCTAGACTAACGCAATCAAGCAATGATTTCTTCACTACCAAGGTAAGAAATTCCAATGTGTCTCAGGTAGATATTCACTCCAATATGATTTTCTATAGCACAGGTGAGAAACTACTTTTTATCCTATTTCTAAGATAAAGAGAGAGAGAAGCAAGATTCTGAAGTGAGGCCAGTAGTGAAAGCAACTACAATTTCCTTTTCCTACAACCTCCTAACCTGAAGCAAATTCTTTGTAGCAGCCACACATCAAACGTCAGACACACTCGCCCAGGAATATACCCCTGCAATAAACCCCGTTGCCAACACTGTCCACACATCTATGCTAGCAACACCATCCCAGGCCCTAATAATATAACCACAACATCAGAGGCTCATACAACTGCACATCCTCTAATGTGATATATGCCATCAAGTGCCAGCAATGCCCCTCTACCATGTATATTGGCCAAACTGGACAGTCTCTACAACAAAAACGAAGAGGAGTCCTGTTGCACCTTACAGACTATCAAAAATAACAAATAGTTGAGTAGCACCTTAAAGACTATCAAAATATGTAGATGGTACCATGAGTTTTCATGGGCACAACCCACTTCTTCAGATGACAGAAGTATTAGAAGTCCAGATCCAAGAATAAATAAGGGAAGGGGGAAAGGCGGGGAGAAGGAAAAAAGAGGAAAAAAAGAAAAAAGCAGGGGAGTAGAAAAGAGAGACAGTGAGTAGATAGTTCAAATAGTTACAAGAGGCTGATGAGAACAATTAGCACCTCCATTGTTAGGTTGGTTGGTTAAGTCAATAGGAGGTAGAAGATAGTGTGTGAGCCAGCCGATAATCCGGTTCATACCATTTGCATAAGAATTAAACTAGTGAAAGAAGTTAAGTTCCAACCCTTCCCTGTGTATTTGGCTTGTGGAATTGGCCTGAAACAAAACGGCGACTTGGAGATCCATTAATGAGTGTCCAGGCAGATTAAAGTGTTCTCCAACAGGTTTTTGTGTATTGCCTTTTCGAATATCTGATTTGTGTCCATTAATTCTTTCCCGTAGAGACTGTTCAGTTTGGCCAATATACATGGCAGTGGGGCACTGCTGGCATTTGATGGCATAGATCATATTAGTAGATGTGCAGTGAAATGAGCCTCTGACTTGGTGGCTGATGTGGTTGGTCCAATAATGAAATTGCTGGTTTAGATGTGTGGGCAGAGTTGGCATGGGGCTGATTGCAGGGGTGGGTTCCTGGATGATTATGATGGAGGTACGTTGCATGGTTATTGGAAAGACTTTGTTTGAGATTGGGGGAAGTCTGTACGCGAGGGTTGGCCTTTTCCCCAATGCCTCTGAGTGATAGGATAGGTTGCAGATTGTTGATAATGCATTGGAGGGGTTTAAGTTGTGGACTGTAGGTTATGACAAGTGGAATTCTGTTGTTTTCTCTTTTGGGCCTGTCTTGAAGTAATTCATGTCTGGGTACTTTTTTGGCTCTGTTGATCTGTTTTTTCACTTCTCCAGGTGGGTATTTCAGTTTTAAGAATGCTCTATACAGATCCTGTAGGTATTTGTCTCTGTGGGATTGGAGCAAATCCAGTTGTATCTTAGGGTATGTCTACACTACAGTGCTATTTCGAATTAACTTAATTCGAAATAGTTAATTCGAATTAAGCTAATTCGAAATAATGCATCTATACACAAAAACTATTTCGAAATAGCATTTTGCTATTTCGAAATAGCGCGTCCACACTGAGTGGACCCTGAACTGAAGTTAAGGCTGGCCGGAACCAGTGCCGGCAGGGCATCAGGTTAGGACTTAGTGTGTGGGGCTTCTGCCTGAAGCTAACAGAGCACCGTGCTTAAAGGGAACCTACCCCCACCCCAGACAGACAGTTCTCAGGGTTCCCCACTTGCTTGTCTACCTCGATAAGGGACAGCAAAGCAGTCCTGTCTTGGAGTGCTCTGAGTGCTCGCACTCGGGACACCACAGCACTTGGCCACATGGAGCCAGAGCTGCCGCGGGCATGCCGGTGCATCTCGTGGGGGTCGTTGCCATCAGCCCGGCTGCACTTGCTGCAGGCTGCCATCCAGGGGGTCCATCGGGGGGCTGTCAGGATCCAGGAGGCCCTGAGGGAGAGCATCCACCCTGAGGACCCTCAGAGCCTCCCCGGTCCTCCCCACTGGGGGCTCATGCCCCATTCCTCCCTCACGTCCTTCCACTTACCCCTCCCTAGCCCCCCTTCCTGATGTCAAATAAAATACATGTATGTTCAAAAATAGAAACTGGGTTTATTGAACAAAACTGGGGGGGGGGGATGAACCTCTTGGGAGACTGGGAAAAGGAGGTGGGAGAGGGGAAGAGAGAGGGTGGAAGAGGGGAGGGGGAAACCTGGGAGGAGGGAGCTGGAAGGGGGAAGCAAGGGGAAGAAGCTCAGGGCTCAGGGTTGGGGGTCTCTCCAGACCAACTTGACTTTCATGCTAACCTGCTCCTGGGTTCACATGTGGTCTTTGGTGGCCAGGCTGGCAGCTATCCTGCCATAGACGGCCACATTCCTCCATCTACTGCGGAGATCATGGACGCTGGGGGCATCCCCCCCAAACCTGAATAAGGTCCATGATATCCACCCTGGACCAGGAAGGCGCCCGCCTTCTCCAGCCCCTGTCAGGCTCCTGGGAGCTGGCAGACTGCTCCTGGGGAGCGGTGGAGGGCTGGCTGCCAGTGACTTTCTGGCTCATGTTTTGGGGCCACTGGGTCAGGGGTCCTGGTGGCCACTGCTGGCTCTGGGCTGGCAGGCTTGGAGCTGGCACAGGCACTGTGGCCAGGGTCTACCCCTTTAAAGGCTCTGGGGCTGGGGGAGAGGAGAGTAAGTTTTCCTGGTTGTGCCCAGAGTGGCCACCAGTGCTCTCTGGGAAGGGCTGGAGGCCCCCTATTTCGCATTAAGTGTCTACACAACACTTAATTCGAAATAGCTATTTCAAATTTGGTGTTACTCATTGTAGAATGAGGTTTACCAAATTCGAAATAAGGGCTCCACTATTTCAAATTTATTTCAAAATAGCAGTTTGCCTGTGTAGACGCTATTAAAGTTAATTTGAAATAACTGCTGTTATTTCTAATTAACTTTGTAGTGTAGACATACCTTTAGGGCTTGGCTGTATAAAATAGATTGAGAAATGTGTCTAGGATGGAAGCTAGAGGCATGAAGGTAAGTGTAGCGGTTGGTAGATTTCCAGTATAGGGTGGTGGAAATTTGTCCATTAATTAATTGTACCGTAGTTTCAAGGAAGTGGATCTCTCATGTGGACTGATCCAGGCTGAGGTTGATGGTGGGGTGGAAGTTGTTGAAATCCCTGTGAAATTGCTTCCCATGAGTCCATATGATGAAGATGTAATCAATGTAGCACAAGTAGAGTAAAGTTATTAGGGGGTGAGAGCTGAAGAAACGTTGTTCAAGGTCAGCCATAAAGACTTGAAGATACAAATTGTCTCTGAATCAGAAGTAGTTGTGGATGAGGACAAAGTCACAGAACTCTGTAACCAGGTGTGCAGTGCTGTCATCGGGGATGTTGTTACCAATAGCCCGTAATCCGTCTTAGAACATAAGAATGGCCGTACTGGGTCAGACCAAAGGTCCATCTAGCCCAGTAGCCTGTCTGCCAACAGTGGCCAGCACCAGGTGCCCTGGAGGAGGTGGACCGAAGACAATGATCAAGCGATTTGTCTCGTGCCATCCGTCTCCAGCCTCAGACAAACAGAGGCCAGGGACACCATTCCTACCCCCTGGCTAATAGCCTTTTATTGGACCTAACCTCCATGAATTTATCTAGCTTCTCTTTAAACTCTGTTATAGTCCTAGCCTTCACAGCCTCCTCTGGCAAGGAGTTCCACAGGTTGACTACGCGCTGTGTGAAGAAGAACTTTCGCTTATTAGTTTTAAACCTGCTACCCATTAATTTCATTTGGTGTCCTCTAGTCCTTATATTATGGGAACTAATGAATAACTTTTCTTTATTCACCCTCTCCACACCACTCATGATTTTATATACCTCTATCATATCCCCCCTCAGTCTCCTCTTTTCCAAACTGAAAAGTCCCAGTCGCTTTAGCCTCTCCTCATATGGGACCTGTTCCAAACCCCTGATCATTTTAGTTGCCCTTTTCTGAACCCTTTCCAAGGCCAAAATATCTTTTTTGAGGTGAGGAGACCACATCTGTACACAGTACTCAAGATGTGGGCATACCATAGTTTTATACAGGGGCAGTAAGATATTCTGTGTCTTATTTTCTATCCCTTTCTTAATAATTCCTAACATTCTATTTGCCTTTTTGACTGCCGCAGCACACTG
The DNA here is from genome assembly GCA_019425775.1 of Rafetus swinhoei. Classification (NCBI taxonomy): domain Eukaryota; kingdom Metazoa; phylum Chordata; order Testudines; family Trionychidae; genus Rafetus; species Rafetus swinhoei. Next base: position 119,544,133 of record CM033449.1, read on the forward strand.
TGTGGACGTTTTCAGAGAATTAGCCACGATAACTCCAAGATCTCTTTCCTGATTTGTCGTAGCCAAATTAGCCCCCATCATATTATATGTATAGTTGGGGTTATTTTTTCCAACGTGCATTACTTTACACTTATCCACATTAAACTTCATTTGCCATTTTGTTGCCCAATCACTCAGTTTTGTGAGATCTTTTTGAAGTTCTTCACAGTCTGCTTCTGTCTTGACTATCTTAAACAGTTTAGTATCATCTGCAAATTTTACTACCTCACTGCTTGCCCCTTTCTCTAGATCATTTATGAATAAGTTGAATAGGATTGGTCCTAGGACTGACCCTTGGGGGACACCACTAGTTACCCCTCTCCATTCTTAAAATTTACCATGTCTTCATGTGGAATGTTGGTGTAAAGAGCGTCTATGTCCATGGGGGCCAGGATGGTATTTTCAGGTAGATTACTGATGTTCTGAAGTTTCCTCAGGAAGTAGGTGGTATCTTGAAGGTAGCTAGGAGTGCTGGTAGCATAGGGTCTCAGGAGAGAGTCAATATAGCCAGATAATCCTGTTGTAAGTGCACCAAGGCTTGAGATGATGGGTCGTCTGGGATTTCCAGGTTTGTGTATCTTGGGTAGCAGATAGAAAACTCCTGGTCAGGGATTAGTGGGGGTGTTAGTGCAAATTGGTCCTGAGCAGCATCAGGGAGCTTCATGAGCAGTTTTTTCAGATTTTGTTGGTATTCTTTAGTGGGATCACAGGAGAGAGGCTTGTAGAATCTGGTGTTGGTGAGTTGTGTGGTCGCCTCCTCTTCATAATCTGTTCTCTTAATAATGATTACAGTGCCCTCTTTGTCAGCCTCTTGGATTATGATGTTAGAATTCTTTTTGAGGCTGTGTATAGCATTGCATTCTGCATGACTGAGGTTATATGTTATATGTTGTTGTTTGCTGACAATGTCAGCTCGAGCACGTTTGTGGAAGCAGTTGATGTAGAAGTCAAGAGTCTCTTTATGACCATTAGTAGGGGTTCATATAGAAGCCTTTCTCTTGTGGGACTGGTGGATGGAGAGGGGGGGAGAAGCAGCAAGGCCAGTGTGTTGTACATTGGTGTGTTGGAAATACTCCTTTAGGCGGAGGCAGTAAAAATAGGCTTCCAGATCTCCACAGAACTGAATCATATTCGTAGGGGTGGTGGGGCAGAAGGAGAGTCCTCGAGATAGGACAGATTCCTCTTTTGGGTTAAGAGAGTGGTTGGATAGGTTCACAATGTTGCTAGGTGAGTTGAAAGTTTCTGGAATGAAAGATCCTGAGGCGTGTAGGAGTTTAGATAGTTTATTGTCCTTTTTCTTCTGAAGGGAGATGAAGTGATCCTTGTAGGTGGTTTGTTGAATTTTAGTAAAGTCTGGAGAAGATGAAGTGTGTGTGGAAACTTGGTTTTTTTATGACAGTTTCTAATGTTAAGAGTTCCTCCTTGATTTTCTTCTGTTTGTTGTATAGAATGCTGATAAGGTGGTTCCTGAGTTTCCTTGCGAGAGTGTAAAGAAATCATTTCTGGCTGTAGTCTGTGGGATACATAGATTGCAGTGGGTTTTTCACCCTCAGTCCCTTCGGTATGATGTTCATCTGTTTGCATTTGGAAAGGAAGATGATGTCTGTTTGGATCTGTGTGAGTTTCTTTGTGTAGTTGATGGATTTCCACTGCCTTGCATGTTCAAAAGCTTACAGAGTTAGTCTGTAACAGGAAAAACTTAAAAACAACAAATAGTCTAGTAGCACCTTAAAGACTAACAAAACATGTAGATGGTATCATGATACTTAAAAGTAGCCATTCTTCTACAAAGGAATTTCACAAGCCAACTACAGAGAAAGAGTGCAGAATTGACCTCCATATGCAGATCTGACACTATCTCCCTTGGCGTGAACTGGTTATCATCTTATAACACCAGCATTTAACACCCTATTGACATCAAAAGCTAAGTATGGGACACATCCAGCCTACTCAATTAGCCTCATTAGTACCAGGACTGAAATTGACAGGTACTTCCCCAACCCCCTTCTTATTCTGAGGGTCCCCAATTTTTTTCTCCACTCAAGATCATCTCATCTGAAGAAGTGGATTTTGTCCACGAAAGCTCATGATTAGGGCTTGCCAAGCGGCGGCGAGCCCTGCTCGCCAGCTGCGCGCCGCTGCGCATGCGCTGACCGCGCTGCGCGGCCGTGCTGGGCTAAAAATCTACTCGCCACGGGCGAGTAGATTACGTTAATTGTCGAGCCCTGCTCATGACACTCTCTCTCTCTATATATATATACACGGCTCGACAAACCGCTGTTTCTACTTGCCCATGGCGAGTAGATTTCAGCCGGTCGCTCCGTGTGCCCCATTCACCGGCGCTGCACGCATGCACAGTGCCAGTCTGGCACATGCGCGGTGCGGGGCTGGCGAGTAGCTCTCGCCGCAGTTTGTCAAGCCCTGTATATATATATAGTCTCTAAGATGCCACAGGACTACTTGTTGTTTTTAAAATTTCTTAAAGGTACTGTCATATTGCAATCCTGCCATTGGGGGAGAGACTCAGGACAGGGGGCTGGAGGGCTGTGATATAAACAATACCTGCAAGACATTTAAGTGTGGGATGGAGTGATGAGGATACAGGGCAGAGGACTGGGGTGAGTGAGGCTGTGGGAGAGATCAGGGCAAGAGGTTAGGGGGTTTATTGAGAGGCTCAGGGCAAGGGGTGGGAGGTGTGCAGGAGGCCCAGGGCAGAGGTGTTGGGGTGCAGCATTGGGTGGGGGGGGGGGTCAGGGATTGGGGTGGAGCTCATAGCTGGCCAGCATAGCAGGGACCACTGCCTGGCTGCCCAATCTCCACGGCTGGCTGGGGCAGTGATCACTGTGCTATTCAGCAAGCTGAGCTCTGGGGCTGGAGTCATGTGGCCATGCCACCCAGGAGCTGTGGGTGTTGACTTGGGCCCACAGGAGCTGGGGCCTTGTTCCCTTGCCCCAGCCATCTGCCACTGAGGCGGGGACGATGGGGACCAAAGCCCCACCCCCAGTTGGCTACACTCTTACCCATGTGCTACACCACTTACATTCACCTTTGAGTAAGACACAAATGCTTATCTTCTCAATCCTTGCAATGTTAGGGATAAATGTCATCACAATGCACAATCATACCATACTATTCTTTTGAAAATAAATCTAAACCACTGAAAGTATGAGAGAGTAACTGATTTAGACCCTGACTCAGCAAAGTTAATTTTAAACACATGCTTAAGTATTATGTTCTTATTTATTGGAATGGCACATGGTTAAAATACTTTGCAGATGAAATAAAGATGGAATTGCTCACATGTTTAAAATTAAGCTTGCACTGAACTGTTTTGCTGCGTCAGGGCAAACTGCAAATACTGTGTATTGCCACATTGGGAAAGCAATAGAAAAAGCAAGGACTTGATACAAACTAATACAGAAAATTATGTACTAAGTTTTTGAATGTTCCTGATTGCCATGAAGGAAGGATCCTAGGATTCATAGGGAATGTAGAATTGTGATGTAACAACTTCGTTGCTGCTGCACAGACTGATGCAATACTGTACAGTGTATATCTGCAAATAATTCAGGTTTTTTTCTCTTCAGATGCTCCCTGTTGCATGAAGCCTAGAGAGTGGTGAAGTTTTGATCATGTTGTGGGAGACATTAATTTATGTTACAAAACTCATACAAGATAATATTTGATTTAGTGTTATGGGTTCCGTTATTGTGTAGCTCATGCATTGCTACTGCACTTCTTACATACATGAAACCACAGAAAATTATCTAAACAAGTAACTTTGTGTAGTAAGCTGCAAAACTCCAGATATATTATTTTGTAAAAACCACTAAACAACAGCGTGGTAATTCCACTGTTTTTAAGAATACAGCTTAAGCCAGTGATTCTCAAACTTTTTTTCCATGGGCCACTTGAAAATTGCTGAGGGTCTTGAGGGACCACTTAATGATCCTTCCAAATGCTGTTTGTACTATTAGATAACTACTGTAAAGCCCTTTGGGTGAAAGCACTATATAAAAAACCTCTTAATAATACTTATTTTTTGTTCTACAAATAAAAGCACACAACTCATTTTAATATCAGTAGTATTACCTTTCTAAGGCAATAGATGTGTCTGTTTTTGTGTGCAAAGTTCAGGGAATTCAGGTGTAATGCTTGTCATCTTTAGCCTTAGGGTAGGTTCAGCATTCATTCTGCTTCTGTATCTGGACCTGAGGGTGTTAAGTTATAAAAGTCCTGTCTCGCCATTTGCTACTACATACTTCTGCATCAGTACATGAACTCTATTTTGTTAGCAAGTTGTGGGTACATTCCAGTTCTTTGAATCCAAAACTCAGTTAGGAAATATCTTTTAAATTCTGACCATAATGATTAATCACAAGAAAACTCCAGCAAGTACTGTTGTGCCATACTGAACAAATGAGAAGGCTGCTCACTGCTTTCAACTGCGAAAGGATTATGTATCCAGATGTTTGGGTTAGCCTCCACTGGAATGTAATCTTCAAACTGTTGCTTAAGAGCAACAAGATGTTCTTGGTTGTCTTTTTTGTTTGTTTGTTTGTTTGTTTGTCAAGAACCAGTTCATTTTCAGACAGAAAACCTTCCAATATTGGAACCTCAGAGAGAGACCACCTGAATGGAACGTGTGGACCACAGTTTGAGAATCTCTGTCTTGAGAGCAAAGTTAGATATTTGTGCATTTTTTCCGCAGGCACAACAACGATATATTTAACAAGTGCAGGTCATATTGGGGTACCACACCTAATTTAAAAAGGCCTTATATCCAGGAATGAATTTGGTTCCCTGATATCTCTGCCTGTTTGTGCCTCTACAAACAGATGCAAAAGGGCACGTGGGACATATACATTTTGCACACAGAACTGTTGTCATCAGCATATTTTCACCTGCTTCTCTAAAGCTCACTTGTGGGCTGCATACAGAGCTATCAGTATATTTTAGTAGGACTAAAAATATTGAAAAGATTAATTTACTCCATTCAGGGGATGCTCCTAAATGTCAAAGCTTAGGATCTTTTCCAGCTGAAAAAAAGCTTCCTTTTTTTCAGCTGGAATACTGAAGCCAGCTTTTGATGGAATACAAAACTTGAAGCTTTGACGCTTGAGACAACTGACTTCTTGCAATAACTTGCATAAGTGTAATAGGTTTCTATAATTGAATCCATTATTTTAATTCTGCATTTTTAATTTCTTTTGTTCTAAATATCCAGTCCACGAAGAAGTTACTTTAATTGATAGATTTACAGTGCCATCTTCTATCTTCACAAATAACTCCTCCCCCAGGTAAATTCAGAAGATAACTGGATACTCTACAATCTGTCATTCAATGTCTTAATACTTTTATTCTTCTTTTGTACCATTTTACATTTAAAATGTCAGTAAATGAATAAGTTCAGGAAAACCCCCCTCATTTTAGCTCATTGTATCCCAACTCATTGTGTCCCAGAAAAATTGCAGGTTCTGAACCAAATTTTCAGATTTCAGGTTTTTAAAGGTTGCCATTGCATGTCTGCTGTAGAGCAGGAGCAGAAAACCTATGGCCCCGACTTCCTTGGTAAACTGGAGCAAGCTGGCACTTGCACTCCAGACTTGGTGACCCCTTCCCCCCCACCAGTGGGGCTGGAGCATGAATGCCAGCTTGTCTCATGCTTGTTGGGAGGCAGGCCATGTATGTTTTGGGGTTTGGTTGGTTTTTTTGCTTCTAACTTGTGTGTGCCTCCCCAACTGATTTTTCTGTGCATCTGTGGCCTCCAACCAAAAAAGGTTCCCACCCCTGCTAAAGAGGTAATATACACATGCAAACAACTAATGTGTATTTGTACAATAATTGGAGGCATACATGGGCAGTTGGTTTCCTACATGGTCATGTGTACATGAAAGTACTTGATTTGCATATGCCTACAGATCTATACTTACATGAATGAATGGCATGCAGATACATATGCAATTATGTGAACCTGTTTTTAAAAATCTGACTTAACCAGTGTATTTACTGGTGATATTAAAGGGTCCATAGAAGATGCACTTATAATTCAGAATTTTTTCTTGAACAGCTGCCAAATACAATAGCATATTAGAAAAAGGAATATTTTATTTTGGATTCAAATTAGGATCAAAACTTTCAGCCCTAATTCAGGCAAAACTCATTTCCTTCCATGAGTTAGGACTACAAAATTGGGTCCTCTTAAATTGAAATTGCTTTTGAGTAATATATATATAATTGTACTCATTACAGAAACTACCATCTACAGTTTTCAGTGTTGACTGCATTTCTAAATTTCCATTTTAATATTTGGAGTCAATCAACTCAAAGTGATCAGGGAAAGGTCAAGTTCCTTCTGTTCTGTAATGCTGAACAGCATTCTTTGCCAAAATAGCTACCAATTTCTTCTGAATTGTCTATGACACAGGGGAACACAATGATATTAAGATAAAGAAACAATAACATGCAATGATTTTCAGAAACTGAGTCTGTTGCAACTTTTACAATTTTTTAAGACATCTTTGTCTGAAGTCCTGTGGCTGTTTATAATTTACAGCTTTGATAATGGCAGTCTCATCATGCTAGTAAGAGCCAGTGTTTCTGCTGAAATCTTTTTGCTCAGTAAAAAGTGAATGTTCACCTTCAAGGGCGCAGAGAAATATTGCCATAGAGACCACCTATTTTTAGAAAGAACTATCAAACATTCATCTAGTGCTTTGTACTTTCTCCTGCTTGATCAGCATAGCTGTGGTGAGTAACATTTTGGCAGGGAGAGGGAAGCATTATAGACAAATGAATTGTGAAATATAAACAACACAGAACAAAGAATGTGCACAGGTGTTCCAAAGAAGGTATCCAGGTGTGGTTCTAAATTCCAGAGGTTATCATCCTCAGACTTCTCATTGGCACAGAAAATATTAGTTCCCTCCATTCATGTGGAATGTTGATTTCACTGTGAACATTCCACATTTTTCAGTGAGGAGTTTAAATGCATGATTTCCATTTAGCCTTATGAGGGAGATGCAAAACTGTAATATCAAAACTACTCATCGAATGCTTCAGTTCAAACTGCAGCAATCTTTCCCATCATCTTCTGATTTTTTTAATTTTTTATTTTATGATTCCTTTTGACGATGTTTGTACTAAAACTGCATGGCATTGCTCTATTTCACTGTAGCAATGAAGCAAAAGACTTAAAAGACACATTTAAACATTCCATTTTTGAGTCTTCATCAGATAGGAGGAAGCTAAACATGTAAGACAAAGCTACCCACTACAAGTATATTTTGTATGACAGGAAATAATATAATTGGTACCTTGTCGCCAACCCCCAAAACATCAGACCATCTGTCACTGGCAACATTATACACACAAAGACAGGAGTCACATAATGATTAGGAAGTGTAAGAAGGGGGAAAGAAGAGATGGGAAGGGAATGTTAAAAAGGCAATGAACCAGGAAAGCAAGAAGAGCAAAGAAAAGTCAAAAGGAAGGATAAAGCAAATGTTCAGATGAAAGAGAAGGGAAAGGGGAAGAGCAATGGCACAGTGGAAAATAATTAATAGTAGGAACAAGTTTGATATTGTGATATAAGGCAGTAGACTGAAACGTAAGACAACTGAGTTGAATTCAAGGCTCTGCCATAGACTGCCTGTGTATCCTTGAGCAAAGCCCTTACTCTCTTTGTATCTCAGTTCCCTAACTGTAAAATGAGATCAACAACACTTTTTTCCTGCACCTTTTGCTTCTTTTACTTATTTACATTTGTATGCTCTTGGGGGTTGGTGCTGTCTCTAGTATATGTATGTGTAGAACCTAACACAATGGGAGCTCACTTTCAAGAGAGACCACTGTATGCTACTATATTATAAATAAAAGTGTAAAAGCCTTTGCCCTTTATGCATTGAAAGTTACCCTTGGAATAATTTGAATGACTGAAATGGGGATCCTCTCTGAATAATTTTTAATGGCAAAGGTTAATTCTTCTGACCCTTTATTTTCTTCTTTATTAGGAAGTGGCTGCAGCCTCCTCATTTTTGGGCAATGAGTCTAACCTTGTGATGAGTTTTCATAAGCATAGGCCAACTGAGCTAGGTCTGTGTTATAACTATCTTAATTTTTTTACCTATTCAAAATAGATTTGCTTAATTGCTACATGTTGCTTTAGAATGCAAGAAGTTCTTACCACTAAACAATAAAACTGCCCATTGTGCACCAATACAGGAGCGCAGAAGGACCCAAAAATAAATGGGGCAAACTATTAACTCATTAAGAAAGAAGTAAAAAATATTTTCTCATTCTGTTTCTCTAATAGATCAATGACATGTATTAAATGCCAGCTGAGTAGTTTGATTTGTCTGACTACCAAGTGCTTTTTAAAGATTTATGCACTAATGAATCAAATCCTCCTGTTCCATTATGATGCTCAGATTTAAATATACATCTCATCCTCTTCCACATTTTCACATTTTATCACCTACATCTCTGCCCTATTAACTTTCTTCTTTTGCTGGAGATAAATACATGAAAGGAGAGACGATTTTAGTGTCCCCATAGGAACATCCATCTGCGGTACAACTACTTGGCTGCTTCTTTCTATGTTGCAAAACAAATTCAACATATTCACATTAACTTCTATCATCCATACCTCTTTGACATGCTAATCCTCCTATGGGCCACATTCTAAAACCTTTCTTCTCATTCTCATCTTTATCTACAAAGAGCCCATATAAGTTGAATGGGACCATTTATGCAATAAGTAAGGATATAAGGGAGAAAGGGTATAAAGGTGCAACCCTGATTATTTATTAATTTTATATACATGATATTTATCAATATTAGTAATTTTTCAGAAAAATAGCTTTGAAATGGGAAAGTCTAGCACCATGTGTAATCTGACTGAAACAATGGCTTCAAATCAAGAGACTAGGATTATAGAACCTGATTGTACATGTATGCTCTAGAGCATGATGATTATGTGATGCTCTTATATTGGACCACATTTTACGAACACTGAAATTCTAAATATATTTTTAAAAAAGCTAGCTAACTGGAATAAATCTGAATGAGCTCATAATGGGGACAAATTTGGAACTAATTTTGTTTAATTTGGACTAGTAACTCTATTGAAGTGAATGGAGTTATACCAGATCAACATTGGAGTAAATTATTTTAGATTCTGACACACAGGATTGTTTAGGCCTGCACCATCCTCAAAAAAAGGGAGTGTATGGTGCTTTCTAACTATAATAAGCATTGGTCCCTCTGCTCAATGAAGCTCAACGGCTAAAATTACTTTGGTGCTAGGTTCGTAGAAGGACCTATTGATTCCGTAGTTGTGTTTGTCTTGAGAGTTAACATGGAAGAAGCAGAGAGGAAGGAGAGACAGGAAAAGGAAATTCCAGGTATAACTGAGCTTCAGCTTATAGTATTTTCTATTTTGCTTTTTCCTCCCTCTTTCTGTAGCTAAACATATTGCTGCTTTATGTCACAAATATATTATTAACTTATTTGTTTTTTATTTACATTTTTAACAATGAAGCCCGAATTTTCCACTAATGCAGTAATTCCCTTCCCCTTTTAATTACATCTACAGCTGATTTTTACATGGCCCAGAATCATATCCCAAAGCGAGGACTTGCAGGGACTAACTAGGCAATGCAGTGGGGCCATGATTTAGGCAAGTTTTGGGGAAAAGTTACTGCTACAAATCTGTGAGAAGACAACTCATTCATGCTGTATTAAAAATACATTTAAAAACATGTGAAGCATATTAGCTTCTGGGATCATTTAAAATAAATATAATTTATATTTTAAATGGACATTTTTCAACTCTCATCTGACTATGAAAGGAAATTAGATGGAAATACTGTTTAATGGGGTACTTTCCACTCCCCATTTTTTATAAACTTATATTACACAAATGGAGAGTTGACCTGTTTTTACACACTAAGGATTTCCATTGTCAAGATTTACTTAGACAATTTATCTTTTTAGACTTGGATAAAGATTCACAAGAAGTTTTTGATGATGAATTAATTTGCCTTCTTTTCTGTGTTGTGTCTCACCTACTTTTTTTTTAAAGTTAAACACAATACAGCTTGTTTTTGAAAAGCTGTTTTGAATGAATTCTTTATGGAAGTTTATTTTCACATTAAACATGAAAAACAAGAAAAAAGAGACTCTTGATTGTTATATGCAATGTTTAATGCCAGAGATTGGACCCCAAAAGAGATAGCACAATAGAAACCACATCAGCATTTACAAAAGAGACAAAGAAAAACAATGTATTAATATCATTCAGTAACCCCTGCAATTTTTGCAGTAAGGATTCTTCTAATGCAAATCCTTCTCCACATACAGGAAGAGAACTCAGTAACAAAACAAATAGGTAAATAAATTTTAATTTACAAGCACATTTGGTAATTGACTGCTTGGAATGGAGAAAGAGGACAAGGTGTTTCATTTAGGAAACTCTTCAGCTTTCTATCTGAAAACACCACACTTTTCCTTCCGCAGAAAAATGAAAAACAGTATTCAGTCAGCTCTGACAGCAATAACTCAAGCAAATGTCAACAATGTTTCTTGTCAACAGTGATCTGGCTTGCAACCACGAGATAAAGTTCTACTGGCAGAAAGCTGTGAAACTTGAAACATTGGTCACAATAAGCTGGGATAAAAACTGGCTGGTTGCGCGCAGGGGGAGAGAGGAGTACAAAGTCAGAATCTGTCGAAAGCACTTCATGACTGATCAGACGCACGGTTCACAACAATGAAATAATAATGCTGCAGTTATGAGAAGAAGCACACATTTATTTGTGCATTAAAAATATTAGTAGCTGTGAGGTCAACGTGGCAGAGAACTAAACTACTGTATGGTCTGTGGATTTAGATACCGTATGACATGTATGTCTTAACAGGCAGATTTTAATTACCTCAGGACAACACTTATATGCTGACTGTTATTCATCAGAAAGTTTATTAAAATTTGCATTTCTAACATTGCCTCCTTCACTGATGTTAACATTGTGTGTAATCTAATCTTTACCATGAAGACTATGTTTACTGCAGGAGGGTGTGAGTTGTAATGTGTTGGACAAGATTAGCAAACTGGTAGCTATACAACATTTTACAGACATTGAGACAAGTCAGGCAGTTTGGATTTTACCTTTGGCAGAATCTCATTTGTGGTGATTCAGTTTTGCAAAAAGACACCCTCGTGGGTGTAGTAAGGGTGTATTTCACATTTGTCTTCTGTTGGTCTTTATCTCTTACACTGTAATTATGGTGTTCTTTTCCACCATCCTAATTTTTGGCCTGCTTCAAGAATTGCAAAAAATATGGTATAATAGAGTCAGAAATACAGAAGTATTGCTGAAAGCCTTCAATTAATTACTCAAGACCATCCTTTCATGAAACATTCATATTTCAGTAATGCCACCATGCTCTGGGTGGTTGCCTGACTAAAATCAATGGGAGTTTTAGTGATATACTACTTGTATTAGTGTCTAGGTAGTAACCCCCGTCCCGTTCATGGACAAGGTCAGCTCCCAGACAAATGTACTAGGCAACGCAGTATGGGAAGGAGGTGGACAGCCCTTGGTGGGGAAAGAACAAGTTAGAAACTATTTAGAAAGGCTAAACATACACAAATCCATGGGGCTGGATTTAATGCATCCGAGGGTACTGAGGGAGTTGGCAAATGTCATTGCGGAGCCTTTGGCCATTATCTTTGAAAACTCGTGCAGATCAGGAGAGATCCCAGATGACTGGAAAAAGGCAAATGTAGTGCCCATCTTTTAAAAAGGGAAGAAGGACAATCCAGGGAACTACAGACCAGTCAGCCTTACCTCAGTCCTCAGAAAAATCATGGAGGGGATCCTCAAGGAATCCATTTTGAAGCACTTGGAAGAGGGGAAAGTGATCAGGAATAGTCAACATGGATTCACCAAGGGCAAGTCGTGCCTGACTAATCTGATTAGCTTCTATAATGAGGTAACTGGATCTGTGGATATGGGAAAGTCAGTGGATGTGATATACCTTGACTTCAGCAAAGCTTTTGATACGGTCTCCCACAATATTCTTGCCAGCAAGTTAAGGGAATATGGATTGGATAAATGGACTGTAAGATGGATAGAAAGCAGGCTAGACTGTCGGGCCCAACGGGTAGTGATCAATGGCTCAGTGTCAGGTTGGTGGTCGGTTTCTAGCGGAGTGCCCCAAGGATCTACTTTTGTTCAACATCTTTATTAATGACCTGGATGAGGGGATGGATTGCACCCTCAGCAAGTTCGCAAATGACACTAAGCTAGGGGGAAATGTAAATACGCTGGAGGGCAGGGATAGGGTCCAGAGTGACCTGGACAGATTAGAGGATTGGGCTAAAAGAAATCTGATGAGGTTCAACAAGGACAAGTGGAGAGTCCTGCACTTGGGATGGAAGAATCCCAACTTTGTTACAGGTGGGGACTGAATGGCTAAGTAGCAGTTCTGCAGAAAAGGACCTGGGGATTACAGTGGATGAGAAGATGGATATGAGTCAACAGTGTGCCCTTGTAGCCAAGAAGGCTAATGGCATATTAGGGTGCATTAGGAGGAGCATTGCCAGCAGATCCAGAGAAGTGATTATTCCCCTTTATTTGGCTCTGATGAGGCCACATCTGGAGTATTGTGTCCAGTTCTGGGCCCCCCACTATAGAAAGAATGTGGATGCATTGGAGAGGGTCCAGCGGAGGGCAACCAAAATGATTAGGGGGCTGGAGCACATGACTTATGAGAAGAGACTGAGGGATTTGGGTTTCTTTAGTCTGCAGAAGAGAAGAGTGAGGGGGGATTTGATAGCAGCCTTCAACTTCCTGAAAGGAGGTTCCAAAGAGGATGGAGAAAGGCTGTTCACAATAGTGACGGATGGCAGAACAAGGAGCAATGGTCTCAAGTTACAGTGGGAGAGGTCTACATTGGATATTAGGAAAAACTATTTCACTAGGAGTGTGGTGAAGCACTGGAATGGGTTACCTAGGGAGGTGGTGGAATCTCCATCCCTAGAGGTTTTTAAGTCTTGGCTTGACAAAGCCCTGGCCAGGTTGATTTAGTTGGGATTGGTCCTGCTTTAGGCAGGGGGCTGGACTTGATGACCTCCTGAGGTCTCTTCTAGCTCTCTGATTCTATGAATAGAGACCTTTTTCACCCTGACTTTCCACTGTGCACAACCCTGACTTTCATTCACATATGTTCCAATTCTGTGCCACTCACACTGAAAGGTCCTGTCTGTAATAGCCCTGTAACATATCCTTTTTTACCTGTAGTGTCTTCTTAGGACGTGTACAAGAGAAGCAACAATCTCCTCCATTTTTTTGGAAAGATTCAGGGGCAAGACACCACCATCTCTCTCCCCCACAGACCTTGCCCTCAGGCTTACCCTGCAGGCCATGCTGACAAGCCTTTTGTAATTTATCCACATACCGATCTACTTACAATGCTAAATTCTCTCTCCCACCAGAATACTGGCCCAGAAGCCTGCACTTAAGGATCATCTGCCATCAAACACCAGAAATGGGACCTCCTTTTAACTAACACCAGAGAGCCATGACGACCATTTTTTATAACTGCAGATTTTCTCCTTCCTCCCAGAGTTGGAGGCAGTGAGAGAGGTAGTTCAGAGTGGAGTAGTCAGGAGTTGTTGGGGAGTTAGGATTATAATAGACATATACTTTAACCATTTACTTAACTCAAATACAAAAAAACAAAGAATAACATTTAACTATTTAAAGCTACTTTTTACAATATGTACCACTCATCTTGTAATGTCTGTTTAAAATCCCTGGGAGCTACAGAATACCAGATACTCAGCAAAGGTAACCTGACATATCTCCATCAACTTCCATGATGCTTTACCCATTTACAGAGGCTGAGGTGCTGCCCCTTAATGTCCTCAGGATATTGCCTGCAACGTATAGACCAGTGAATGAGGCAGTTTCTCTTCTTTACTTGTTTCAAAGATAATTTCTCTCAGGATTTACAATTAACACACACACAGTATATTGGGAGGAGGGGCTTGTGGGTGCCTGCTCAGTGCTCTGTGACTGCTCTCATAGCCCTAGTCTAATAAGTGGAGCGTCCACACTACCAAGCCTGTTGTTTCGAAATCTGTACTCCTGCTTTCCTCAGGGAATAAGCTTATTTCGAAATAGTTATTTCAGGAGTTATTATTTCAAATTTCGTTATTTCAAAATACTTTCCTAGTGTAGACATGGCCCTACAGTACAAACAACCAAGAAAGCTCACTGTATACCTCTCTATTAAGTTTCAGTATTTTGAACTGACAAACTCTTCAGTAACCCTGCAACTTACAGTGATGGTTACTTTCTGCAAGTATGAAATTTATCTTGCTGCTTTTGGTAATTTGCAGGACAAACTAAATTCAACACAGCCCAAGCTCTTCCTTATTAACCAATACTGATTTGATTTCAAGTCTTAGCAGCTGCTGAAATATTTTACCAGAGTATTTTCATGATCTCACTGAAGCCAATGGCAATTCTGCCATTGACTTTGATGGAAGTAAAAACAGGCTCCAAAAGAGGAAAGGAAAATAAGGATGGCTTAAGGCACATTCTGGAAAGATATTTCAGTATCCACAGGGTAGAAAATCATCCCAGGGCACTGCTTAAACCTCACTTAATCCTTTTATGCAGGTTTTGAGAATTAAGCAATGCACAGGGCCACGTGTCAGTCTTCTGGACTGCGGTTAATTTCACCCAGGGGGGATCAATTGCAAGGTAACTGGTGAATAAATGTGGTTCTCTTGACTGTGACAGGGACTGAGACAAAGAATGAAATGGCAATAGTAACTGATACAGTTTGAGAATAATTCCCCCAGACATTATCTCATTTTAGATTTATAAATGAATGTTCTAAATTCTCCACCCACCTTAGGCTGCCTACTGCTGCTAGCTTAACATATTAAACAATGAAAAGGAAATGCTGTGATGAAAAGTTGTTACTTTTATCTATGCCGGTTACCAACTAAGTGTTAGTTAAATTAACTGAACTGGCAAAATTACTGTAAGCATTCCTGAAGTGTTCTTGTTTTTTATAAAGATGTTGTCAGTTTCCTCTTAAATAGCCAGCAGAGCACAGAGGACACAGGAAACTGGCTGACTGATGAGATGCACTGCAGTAAATAAGCAGGGGTGGCGACAGACTTCACTAGCATCTAGACAATGAGTATGGGGGCCTCCCAGAAAAGGTGAGGCCTCAGGCAGAAGGGGCGATGATTAGCGGCGGCCAGCCCTCAATGCCACCTGGACTGCACCCAATGGGGCTCTGGTGATAATTTAAAGCAGGGGTGGGCAATAATTTTTGATGGGGGAGCCACTCCAAGAGTTTAGGAAGTGGTTGAGGGCTGCACTCTTCCATGCTATTAATGGAGGAGCTGCGGAGACTGGGATGGAGGTTGGGTGCAGAAGGGAGCTTGGGATAAGGGACTGGGGTGCTGCAGGGAGTTCAGGGTCTGGGAGGGAGTTTGGGTGAAGGAGGGGGTTGTGACCTGGGGCACTGGTCTGGGGTGCAGGGGTTTGGGTTGTGACCTAAGACAGGAAGGAGTTGTGACCTGGGGTGCAGGGGTTTGGGCTGTGACCTAGAGCAGGGGACTGGGCTGCAGGGGTTTGGAATGTGACCTAGGGCAGGGAATTGGGGTACAAGAGGGAGTGCAGGAGTTTGGGTTGTGACCTAAGGCAGGGGATTGAGGGACAGGGGGTTGGGATGTGACCTAGGGCACAAGGGGATTGTGATCTGGGGCAGGGGATTGGGGTGCCAGATCTTGGAGTGCATATGGGTGCAGGAGGAGGGCAGAGAGTTTGGGTATGTGTAGTGGGGGGCAGGAGTGGGGAGTAGAGGATTGGGGAAGTGAGGGGCTGGGGTGCCAGAGGCAGGCAGAGAAGACTTACCTGGGTGACTCCAGGCCAGCAGCCCAGCACGTTTCTCATGTACCAGCCAGCCTGCCTGCCCCACCCCCACACAGGCTGCAGGGCCATGTGCGTGTGTGAGTAACTACAAGCTGGAGGGGAGGGGGCATTATTCAAATATCTGAATAACAGACAGCCACAAAGCACCAATGGGATTGTGGTGGGAGCGGGAGCAGTGCCTGGACTCCCTCACCTCCTCCAACTCAGTTTTGAAAGAGGAAGGGCCTGGCAGCCACTTTTCTGAGAGGCGTGCCGGTGGGGCAAGGCAAGCAGGGAGCTTGCCTGGGGCATCCCGCTGCATCTGCGAGCCAGATCTGGTGGCATGGTGGGCTGGATCTGGCCCATGGGCTGTATTTTGCCCAGGCCTGATTTAAAGGGTCTGGGGTTCCAGCTACCGCTGCTGCAGCAGTAGCACTGGTAGCAGCCCAGAACCCTGGGCCCTTTTTAAAGAGGTAGGCCCTGAGGCATGTGCTCCCTTCTCACCAACCCTTCAGGGGCTCTGTATATAAGTGAAAGGTTTCCTCCTTTCCCCCTCTTGTCTGAGTATGCCTTTTTTAGTCTCTTTCTGCATCTGAGATGTGTGCATGCTTTCTCCAATGCCTGACAGAATGCCAAAGGAGAAGATTCACCACATTCAGAAGCTCCATAAAGAAAGATGGATCCCATCCATGCTCACATACATTTTAGGAGATGAACACTGAAGATGCCATAGTTAAGCAGTTAAGGTTACTTTGGTTCTCTTCTTGATGTAAGATAATGGCCAACCATTCTTACCTTGAGCTGGCAAAAATACCTTACAATTGAAAAAATAATTCAATTCGCACAGAGCTTTTTTTCTTTACACTCACACATCTACAATGGCAAAGGAATGAGGGCTAAAACTAGGGAAAGTTACTGACAAATCTTCCATACAATCAAAGAATAGAGAAAGAAACTTTGGCCCTGATCCAGCAAAACTCTTCAGCATGCATATGACCCTATTGTATGAAAAAATGATAATTCATGTGGTCAGGTTACTCAATATTTTTCAGGATTGAGGCATGTATCAAACATTTCTGTTCCTGGAGCTCAGGACCAGCCTGTCTTATAAAAGAGTTGCAATCTGAAATTAACCTGCATGGAAGCACAACAAACTTCAATATTGCTGTGTTCAATAAAGCCCCACCTCATATCTACTTTGTAAAATAAATGAGTTCATGCAAAGAAAGAGTATAACCAATAGAGTGATCGAAGCAACAGCTTGACTTTGAGTTGTATTGGGACACATTTGCTTTTGGTTTTTTTTTTATGAAATACATACACAGTATCATACCTATATAATTAATAGGGTTTTGCATTCATTAGAGGCAATAGATCTAAAATTATTTGGGAAATTTCTGACCTAGAAGCAATCTCACTTCACCTTTACTTGAGTTTTTATGCCCATTTATTTATTTCAATTATGTTTTTCACAATGATGGACATTATTTAGAAGAGAGCGCCCACAACAAAACCAGGATGCACCTACTGATATTATGTAGCAAGATAGGGAATTATCCAGGAGTGATCTGCATCAGAAAACAGTATATCTATTTCAGACATACTGGCAGGGACAAGTTGTCAAAATGCAGGAGCCTAGTGTAAAGAATTGTGCTTGTTAACCAACTTACACCCTGACAAATACCAATTACTAGCACAGGCCTTGGAATACTTATTTCATTTTATGAAGTTATAGTGAGTGACAGAATTGGAAAAAGGTGTGTTCTCCATATATTATATAAGCTGCATTCTTCAGAATGTTAAACAAGCTGTTAAAATGTAATAAAAGAACCATAGAATCATAGAATACTAGGACTGGAAGGGACCTCGAGAGGTCATCGAGTCCAGTCCCCTGCCCTCATGGCAGGACCAAATACTGTCTAGACCATCCCTGATAGACATTTATCTAACCTACTCTTAAATATCTCCAGAGATGGAGATTCCACAACCTCCCTGGGCAATTTATTCCAGTGTCTGACTACCCTGACAGTTAGGAACTTTTTCCTAATGTCCAACCTAAACCTCCTTGCTGCAGTTTAAGCCCATTGCTTCTTGTTCTATTCTCAGAGGCCAAGATGAACAAGTTTTCTCCCTCCTCCTTATGACACCCTTTTAGATATCTAAAAACTGCTATCATGTCCCCCCTCAATCTTCTCTTTTCTAAACTAAACAAACCCAATTCCTTCAGTCTTCCCTCATAGGTCATGTTCTCTAGACCTTTAATCATTCTCGTTGCTCTTCTCTGGACCCTCTCCAATTTCTCCACATCTTTCTTGAAATGCGGTGCCCAGAACTGGACACAATACTCCAACTGAGGCCTAACCAGTGCAGAGTAGAGCGGAAGAATGACTTCTCGTGTCTTGCTCACAACACACCTGTTAATGCATCCCAGAATCATGTTTGCTTTCTTTGCAACAGCATCACACTGCTGACTCATATTCAACTTGTGGTCCACTATAATCCCTAGATCCCTTTCTGCCATACTCCTTCCCAGACAGTCGCTTCCCATTCTGTATGTATGAAACTGATTGTTCCTTCCTAAGTGGAGCACTTTGCATTTGTCTTTATTAAACTTCATCCTATTTACCTCAGACCATTTCTCCAATTTGTCCAGGTCATTTTGAATTATTACCCTATCCTCCAGATTAGTCGCAACCCCTCCCAGTTTGGTATCATCTGCAAACTTAATAAGCGTACTTTCTATACCAATATCTAAATCGTTGATGAAGATATTGAACAGAGCCAGTCCCAAAACAGACCCCTGCGGAACCCCACTTGTTATGCCTTTCCAGCAGGATTGTGAACCATTAATAACTACTCTCTGAGTACGGTTATCCAGCCAGTTATGCACCCACCTTATAGTAGCCCCATCTAAGTTGTATTTACCTAGTTTATTGATAAGAATATCATGCGAGACCGTATCAAACGCCTTACTAAAGTCTAGGTATACCACATCCACTGCTTCTCCCTTATCCACAAGACTCGTTATCCTATTAAAGAAAGCTATCAGATTGGTTTGACATGATTTGTTCTTTACAAATCCATGCTGGCTGTTCCCTATCACCTTGCCACATTCCAAGTGTTTACAGATGATTTTCTTAATTACTTGCTCCATTATCTTCCCTGGCACAGAAGTTAAACTAACTGGTGTGTAGTTTCCTGGGTTGTTCTTATTTCCCTTTTTATAAATGGGCACTATATTTGCCCTTTTCCAGTCTTCTGAACCTCTCCTGTCTCCCATGATTTTCCAAAGATGATAGCTAGAGGCTCAGATACCTCCTCTATCAGCTCCTTGAGTATTCTAGGATGCATTTCATCAGGCCCTGGTAACTTGCAGGCATCTAACTTTTCTAGGTGATTTTTGACTTGTTCTTTTTTTATTTTACCTTCTAAAACTACCCCCTTCCCACTAGCATTCACTATGTTAGGCATTCCTACAGACTTATCGGTGAAGACCGAAACAAAGAAGTCATTGAAAATCTCTGCCATTTCCAAGTTTCCTGTTACTGTTTCTCCCTCCTCACTGACCAGTGGGCCTACCCTCTCCTTGGTCTTCCTCTTGCTTCTAATGTATTTATAAAAAGTCTTCTTGTTTCCCTTTATTCCCATAGCTAGTTTGAGCTCATTCTGTGCCTTAGCCTTTTTAATCTTGCTCCTGCATTCCTGTGCTGTTTGCCTATATTCATCCTTTGTAATTTGTCCTACTTTCCATTTTTTATATGACTCCTTTTTTATTTTTAGATCATGCAAGATCTCGTGGTTAAGCCAAGGCGGTCTTTTGCCGTATTTCTATCTTTCCGACACATCGGAAAGAACCATGTTAAGATAACAATGTTAAAGATAACAATAAGGTTGCACATATTCAGCAAGAAACTGAGTTAGCCATGGGCAGTGGGCGAAGCTGCCATTTGAGGAAGCGAGCTCCTCAGCCTGTGGCCCTGCCCATACTCCACCCTGCTCTCCCTGCCCCGGCTCTGCCCCTCCCCACTGTCTCCCTCCTCTCTTCCCTACCCCTCCCTGCTCACACCCTTCCAGACAAATCCCTGATCCCCAAATGTAGCAAAAGAGTTTTGGGGGAAAAAACAACCACCCACACACTCTTCTACAATTTCTTTCTAAAGAAAATGAACTATATTTTCCACTACATGCCAGATTGTGAAGACTGGACATGCAAAAGATACCTAATTAAAAGGACTATGCATGGAAATAAGTCACAAGTTTTTTGATATACCCTGAAATTTGTCAGAGATTTATTCTGCAAAAACTTTGGAGTAATGGCAAGTAAGCTGTCCTGCTGAATATAACATTCAATATTATGGAATACATGATGCAGCTCTTCTCTATTTTACATTTTCTTAAACAGTAGTTCTAATTTGATTTTATATTTTAAAAGTACTCTTAAATCAGAGGACTACATATTTAATGCACTGAAACAAAGACATTATTTTAAATTAATCAGTCAGAGAGGTTTAGTATGTTTATAGCAATGTTCATTGCTTTTAGCGCAAAGGAACACTAATTTATTTTTTGTGATCTCCATAGCAATAGGAACTTATTTGTCTAGCTATCTGGAAGAAGAGGGTCGTTCTCCTTTTAAGGGCTCTCTTCAACAAGCAGAGGGGCTGGAGAATGTTGGTGGAGAGGCAGCTGACAATGCTCCTTTAATTATTAGGCACCTTGGGATATCCATTTTGAATACAATGAACTGAAATTAAGTCTGTGAGAAAGAGTAAGGTGCGGCTGAAGGTACGATAGGTAGAAAGCAAGGAATGATCAGAAAAAGTGAAAGGTGTGTGAATTTGTGGGTGCATATCAGTCAATTCACAACAGAGGTAGTAGTGGAGGACGGAGATAAGGTCAGGAGGACACCATAATGGATTGATCTGGCAGAAGAGGATCTCGCATTGTCCATCACAGATTGAACAAATTGAAAACAGAAACAAAACGAGGACAGCAAGATAATCAAGACTTTGAGTTAAGACACTACACTTTTCAGAGGAAAACATTTCCAATTTGGAACAAATCTTGTGGATAGCTTGGGCAAGTCATTCAGTCTCTTTGGGCATGTCTATGCAGCAGGGCTAATGCCAAAATAAGCTATGCAACTTGAGCTATATCAATTGTGTATCTTAAGTCAGAATAGCTTATTCTGCCTTTTGGCGCAGTCTACAGAGCAGGAAGTCCAAGATAGAGCAGTCTTCCTGCGCGACTTCCCTTGCTCCTCATAAAATGAGAGTTACAGGAGTTGGAGTAAGCAATCCTACAGCTCGACATTTCCACAGACTCGGCCTAATTAGCAGGGCTCGACAAATAGTGTAATCTACTCGCCCAAATAGTGTAATCTACTCGGTGGCGAGTAGATTACACCCCGGAAGAGCCGGCGCAGAGCGATCTGCGCATGTGCAGAGCGCAGAACCGCGCGGCTGGCGAGCAGAGCTCGCCGCTGCTTGGCGAGCCCTGCTAATTAGAATCAAGTACTACAAATAATGCCATAGTGGAAGAGTCATTTCTCCATCGAGCTGTTCATAGTTCGTGTATGATTTCATTAAAATTATGCATCTTTCACAATCAAAGAAGCATACTGCACTTACAGTCATATGTGAAGAGGCTTGTACTATGTAATGGCAAAATTCAAATCCATAATTGTTTAAACTCTGACTACAGTACATGGGGAATGTAACTTTTTGTCAGAAGATGGTGTATTGTACTGAAAGATAAATATAATAAGTTTCAGATGATATCAAAAGAACTTTTGGAAATAAATAATTTGTACGATATAGGGAAGAATTATACATTCAATGTGCTAGTAAATTACAGGAGA
This sequence comes from Rafetus swinhoei, assembly GCA_019425775.1. Taxonomy (NCBI): domain Eukaryota; kingdom Metazoa; phylum Chordata; order Testudines; family Trionychidae; genus Rafetus; species Rafetus swinhoei. The sequence goes on from CM033449.1 coordinate 119,565,973, forward strand.
AGATCCTAGACAGTCATCTCTTTTCTCTTTTATTCTTTTCTTTAACACTGCAGAAGCTCATTCAGATGCACCCTTTCTGCAGTACTTTAAGTTTCAAGAAGTTCCTTTTGATTTTTCTGTATTTTCGTATTGTATTTTTTCCTGGTTTATGTTACACTTGCACATTTTCATATTAATTTATATATGTGTTAACAAGAACAAGCAAGCATTTCTTTGCTGTTTTGTGGGAGGATGGTAGATAGAAAGAGAGGTCTCCTGCTTAAAAAAGCCATACAGGTTGGACCTGACCATTCCCAGATGAGAGATTTTGGCAGACCAAGGGAGGTTATATCTGCCCCCCTGCTACTGGCCTCCCCAGCCGTAGACCAGCTGGCCAGCCTCCTGGGCCGTCCTCCTCCCCCGCCAGTCCCACTGCCCTGCAAGTCCCACCTACCCCTTCCCTGCTAAGCCAGGCAGCCCAGCTCCCTGCGCACCAGGCTCCTAACTGCACCTGGCAGCCCTGCTGTGGCACGTCGGGCAGCCCAGCTGTGGGGAGCCCAGGTGCCAGCCTTCCACCAGGACTCACTGGTCCTGGAACACCCATGGTCCTCCTAAACCACAGATGTCTCCAGAGGAGGGAGCCCTGGTTAACAAAGGTTCAACCTGTAATAATTTTAATCTCTGAACCCCTGTTGCTAGAGCCCTGCATGAATATAAATCTTGTATTAGCATCCACAAAAAGTATCTGTTTGCATCTTCATTTCTGAATATAAAGTGAGTATCTGCACATTTTAAGGGCTCAATCGGTTGCTTCCTTAAAAGGGAACCCAGAGCCAAACAGGCAGGCCATGCCAGGCACCAAGCACATATGTGGAAGGATGTAGGAGGAATTCCTTACTCCCAGATTGCTAACTCACTCTACAGGGCCTACTTCTAACCAACTGCTAAAGCAGACTACTTGGACCAGTGGGACTGACAGCCTCGCCAGGCCCCTGAGCAAGGGGCAGTAGGGGGAGGTGCTCCACCCTCCTGGAAGGGGCAGACCCTCGTGTGGATGGAGCAGGGCTGGCACTCGGCAGCCTTCAGTGCCTCCCAGAGAAGGCAGCATCTCCAGCTGGCCTCAATGCTGCCTGGAGCACGTGCGGCATTCCAGCAGTGACTTAGCGGTCCTGGGGCTGTGGCCACTGCTACTTTTATATCGCTGGGCCCCAGAGCAACTGCTCTTTTTACCCCATCTTGGGCACATGCCCTCCAGCCCTGATTTACAGGAAGGTCAACCCTGTAGGGCAGGGCTACTCAACTTTGGAAGCCACAAGATAATCACAGCCCAAGTTGAGGGCTGCAACTTAAATGTGGGTGCATATACATGCAAATATATATGCAAATATATTCAAATAGCTTCTTTCACACTGACAGGCATGAATACAAAGATTAAGGCAAGACTACACAACATGCAGGCCCCAATTAAGTCAGTTCTGCAATATTTACCTGATTTCCACCCATATGACAGCATTTTTAATGAGCATTAACAGTTCAGGAATTTAACTACTAAAACGCGTATCAACAGAAGACCATTATATTGACTACTTTTTTGTTTTGGCTCCCACCCACGGGAGGTGTGTTGAGCCCTGCGTAAACCCAAACTGCACTGTTGAGTAGCCCTGCTGTAGGGCATCATCACCCTGCATATTTCCTCCAAGCCACTCCTTACCCTAATCCTCCTCCTCCCTCCAACCAGTGTGCTGCAATGCAAAGGAGCTTAATCAAACACCTGAGAGCTAGGTTGCATGGAGAATGCACATGTCCTTAACTTGCCCAAACCTCATATAGCACACCAGACCAGTTACACTACCAAGATGCCCTATGTCCTCACCTGCTTAAAAACACCCCAGCAGAATAGTGACTAAGCATATGCATGTGTTTTGTTAAATGAAGTCTTAAAAGGAGACCCATCCTTATAACATTTGTATTTTATCTGTGTAATTCATAACTTTTGCCATTTCCTCCCAAGTCTCAAGAACAGTCTCCACTAGGCTACTCTTATTTCATAGGATTCTTAACTGTCTGACCCCAGTTCACCCATTTCCCATGAGTTTCCTAGTATAATCCTGAAACATTTTCTCCTAACTCTAAAATCCTTTGTAATATTATTTCAGCTAAAATAATGTACCATATTCACCACTGTTTTACAGCTTGCCCCTCACAGAGCCTGCCTTTTGATCCTGCCGTTTTTTAGGTCACAGTTTTTGGTCCATACAACGCAGGCAATTTACATGTCTAAGCTCTTGATTTGCAGGTCCACTTAGATGTCTATATTTACAACAAGTCTGTGGAGACAGAAGAGCAACCCCCAACTCATCAACAGAAAGATCTGACAAAAACTCCACACATTCTTTTCTCCTCCCTAGGCCTTCCTTCCCGAGGTGCTCCCTCTGTCTTCATCTCAGCTCTCTCACCCTCCCACACAGATTATGTTTTGTACATAGATACTCTCCAGCTCTCAGTATATATGACAACTCTCATGACAGTGGATGGATGTGGCAATTTTTGTTTTTGTTTAAATCTTTGTAACACAATCACAATTGTAATGCTTTGTGAGGTCTAACAAAGCTCTGTTACACTGTGATATTTTAATAATTAAAATATTATATACAGTAGGTTGGTTGACTTTCTGCCCTTCCAACCTGTGGACAAGAAAATGAAAAGGTCAAAGCAGCAGTAAATCACCTTTTCCTTGTGACTGAGATAAGTATTCTGCTGATGCCATATGAATCCCTTTCCTATGAGAGAGACATACACATGCTCTCTCTCTTGCACTGTTCAGCTGTATCATCGACTTGTTTTGGTGATACGCTATGGGATTCAAGTTCCAATTTTTTACATTTGTTTTCTATGCAAACAAACAATTTATCTTCCACCATTAATTAAATGGCCTAATATTGGCATGTGAATGAAAAGACTATTTCATGGTCACATTTCAAAACTCTGGGCAACTAAAATGACAAAAAAGTCCAGACCATAAAAGTAGTTGCAAAACAAATGAACATTATTTTGGTAATCTTATAGTTTATTAAATATATCCACTTGCAATAAAAATTAACACTTTTTTGGTAATGCCAAGTTTGGAGAAAATATTAGATGGAATTATCCTATCTATCACTCCATAATTTTCTTTTGTAGTTAAGAATGGCCTACGTAGACATTAGAACAAGTAGTCCGAACAGATAGAACAGGTAGTCAGATCAGAGCAGTTATTTACTAGGTCAAACACTGTGGTAAGTTTCGAAGTAATATTGTTCATGACTTAATAAATGTCATATTGTACTGTAGGAAGGACTAAAATCTTTCATCCTAAGACTTCCACTAGGAGTGATTTTAAACAGCATAGTCTGAGACGGGTTTAATCAAAGCCAAAAACTGTTCACCATATATTCATATTCCCACTCTGCCTTTCAGAAATTGCCTTAACACAAAGTAGTTAGATTATCTAAAGCAGGGGTGGGGGACCTTTTTTGAGTTGGGGTCGTCCCCCCCACAGAAAAATCAGTTGGGAACCACACACAAGTGAGAAGCAAAAAAACAAAAACAAACCCTCACTGATGCGGCCCCTGACTGACAAGGAGAAAGACACTCCCCACATTCCCCTCACACACCAGAGCTTGGGGGGCCCAAACTAGTAGATTTTGTGTGATCCAGCTCTGTGGTGTGGTAGCAGGGGGCTGGAGCACTAGTGTGGGCTCCCCAATGCTGGGAGGGCATGAACCTCGGGGGTCACATCCCAGCAAACCAGGGGGCACATCTGGTCCCCGGGCCTGAGGTTCCCCACCCATGATCTAAAGGCTGAACTTGTCAAGTTATCCAACCCACCGTACTTGATTGTACAATGCATTTAAAATTTCTCTCTACAGTAGACTTCCGATAATCTGGAACCTATGGGACTTAGGTGCTGCCGGATTATCAGATATGCCGGACTATCAGGAGGTACTATAAGCAGGTTATATATATACTGTATACATTATATACTGTACATAAAGTGTTCTTAACCCTTTTTATTGTACATACTGTATACAGTATACTGTAATGTTTTAGTTTTTTTAAGCCTTTTTTACCCTTTTTGCTCAGTTCAGCTGCTGCTGCTGTTACCTTGTGACTCATTTTTTGCCGAAGCTCACTCACTAGGCTCTTGCCATTATTATGCCTGACTATCAGGAGTGCCGGACTATTGGATGCCGGACTATTGGAGTTTTACTGTATCTGGAAATCTGCTTTTACTACATCAAAGACAAACAATAACAGCATTTAATTGACACCATTTGTCTTCACTATTACCATATAAATTTTACTTTAGCCTACATATACTAGAAAATCTAATTGGAAAATAGATTATTAATAATTGTTATTTAGAACAAGTTTCTTTTGTAGTTAAATGACTTCATTTGAGATGGACTTCCAATTTAAAGTTAATTATGTGCCTAAAATCTGTATTTACAAGTATTTTTATAAAAATTTCTCCTGCCTTGAGTGCCACTTATATAAATACTTTATTGTACATTAAAACCGGCATCTATCACATCATAAAAAAAGTATTTATTACTAAATATGTTAGTGTGCTTTCTTCTATGAATACATTCCACATTGAAATACTGTACACCCATGAAGACATAATGTATTATCAAGCCAGCAGCAATCTGATTCAGTGGTATATCCAATTACACAATATGGATAAAAAGGATGAAAACTAGCTTCAATCTAGAGTGTGTTCCTAGAATGCCCTATAAAATGTACACTGCTTTGGTGGAGCTTTCATAAATCACAACTATGTTATCTCATACTGTACTTTAAAAAACTATGAATTTTGGGGCAGCATTAAGAAATTCAATATCTTACAGGAGCTAGTCTTATCATATGAAGAGTTATCTTGACTCCCATTGATTTCAAAGGGGGATGGTCTAGATTGGATTAAAAGAACAAAGAAAGAATTGAAATAACATTTTGTGTGAATAAGTTTCCATTTTTATAGTAAGAAATATGGGGTAAAGAGGACTGGAAATACAGAAAAAACAAATCTCATTAGGAGTGTATTAAGCATTAGATTGAACGAGTAGAATAGTTGGTGGACATTTAAACAACTTGAAGAAATATGGAGATAGTGTGAGAACAGAACATGCAGCAGAACAATGAGATCCAATGAATAAATATTCAGGTTCCAGTAGTGCATCTCTTGGTAAATATTGATCTTATCCTCTCTCTCCCTTTTCACTCTATTTATCCATAAATATATCTATGTATCTTTTGAACTCTCATTGATTCAATTCCATAGCTTTCCTGGTACGTTACTCTAAACCTTTATCACATTTAGAATGCAAAAGTTCTGCAGTTACTTTTAATTTCTAAATGCACAGCTTAGTTCTCCCTAGCTTTCTCTTACCTTGTATAACTAGTGGAGAGAGTGTAAAATTTTACCAGAATATCAAACCCTGTTCTCAATGGTAATGTCAGAAATGTGTTCCACAAAACCAGATGTAGATTGCAGCCAATTCTAAAAAGGAAACTTACATAGAAAATGAAAGTGAAGATTTTATATTTCAAAATGTAGGCTCCCTGCAATCTCCAAATATTATTTGGGAAGAAAGACTCAGAGCTAACTTATGCCAACCTGTTCTAACATCTGCTAATCTCTTGCAGTAAGTACCATCAGACAAATTATTAAGAAAGTTAACACAAACTAATAAACCTTCTGTTTAATGGGAAGATTGAACATTGCCTTTTCTCACTTAAGAGAAAAGCATTATGAAGAAGGTGAAAGAGCAGGCAAACTGCCAGCAGCATTCTTGAATAAATAAGAGGCACAAATAGTTAGTTTAATAATGCAAAAAGTAAACTCAATTTATAACCCAGAAGAGACAATGAATTCCACAGGTTTTATGGAGGCATGTCTGTACCTGACTGCAATCTTCAATTTTATAATAATCTCAGTAAATTCACAACCTTTGTGGAAGAATTAATTTGTCACAGCTAATGAACAATAAAAAAACATGAAATAGAGGGATCTGTCTCCTTTGAAGAAATGAATAGGCCATTAAGTCATTCAATATAGATAGCAACACTTGGACAAGATAGCTTAAAGTTGGAGTGTATTTCAGGACGTTGAGGAGAAAACATGCTTGCATGATAACTATGACAAAAAGGCCACAACAGTGTGTAATCTGAGCCATCTCTATGCTTAGTGTAGAAATTATAATATATACCAAGATATTGGTGCACAGGATGGAGATGTACGGATGTACCATCATTATTAGGTTTCATAAGAAGGAAATTCTTGGCTTTTAGAATAAGAATATAAGTACTGTACACAAGAGAGAGTGTATTTCAACCTACTCTTGTTAGGACATAACTAATGTGAAGAAGGAGACTCACAGAGTGATATGAGGTATCTGTTCCAAACATTATGATTCTGGCCCTAAATATGATTCTCTTTATTTAGAGATAAATAAAGCTCTACCAAATTTATGGCCCATTTTGATCAATTTCATACTAATAGGATTTTTAAAATGGTAAATTTCATTATTTCAAATATTTAAATCTGAAATTTCACAATGTTGAGGGTCCTGACCCTAAAAGGAGTTGTGTGAGGGGGTGTAAGATTATTTGTAGGAGGGGCAGCAGCACTGCTCCCCTTACTTCTGCACTGTTGTTGGCGGCACCACTGTCTTCAGAGCTGGGCAGCTGGAGAGTGGTGGCTGCTGGCTGGGAGTCCAGCTCTGAAGGCAGCACAGAAGTGAAGATGGGATGGCATGGTTGCCATCTTTGTTTTTGAACTGCTGCCTACAGAACTGGGACCTTACCTGGCAGCTGCCACTTTCTGGGTGCCCAATACTGAAAGCAGCAGTACTGAAGTAAGGGTGACATGGATATGGTATTGCCACCTTCACTTCTGCACTGATGCTGGTAGAGTGCTGCCTTCTGAGCTGAGCAACTGGCCAACATTACAACCGCTGCTCTCCAGTTGCCCAGCTCTGAAGGCAGTGCAGAAGTAAAAGTGGCAATACTGTGATTCTCCTAAAAAAACCTTGTGATACCCCTGCAACTCTCTTTTGGGTCAGGAGCCCCAATCTGAGAAATGCTGGTCTCCTCCTGTGAAATCTGCATAGTGAAGGGTAAAAGCTGACAAAAGGCCAGATTTCATGGGATGACACCAGATTTCATGGTCCATTATACGATCTGCATGGCTGTGAATTTGGTAGGTCCCCATAAGTACATTGGCACTGTTACTAATGACCTCCATCATGTATTTTGTGTGAAATGAGTTTATCTGATCCTTTAAATTATCAAAGGTAGCTACTCACAGATACCTTTGTACCTTTGTGTTTAAAATGAAACATTTTCCTACCAATTTTCATACATTGATTTATGTTTAATAAGTTATTAATCACACCTAACCTTACATTTGGCAGTCAGGTGTTATTGCTTATACAGGTTGCACCTTCCTGGTCTGGCACACTAGGGATCTGACCAGTTCCGAATTAGGGAGTTAGCTGGACTAGGGAAGGTTGCTGCTGCTTGTCCTGCCACTGGGCTGGCTGAGCTCCTGGCCGAGCAGGGCTCCCCGCCACTGGCCCCGCTAGTTTGGCAGGACCATTGGTCCCACTGCCTGATGCTGGCTCTGGTGCCGTTGGCCCAGACACTGACCCCACTACCCAGGCCAGGCAAGGCCCCTAACATTGACAGGGCCCTGGCCTTGATGCAGCCAGCTCCCCTGCCTCTGGTCTGGCTGGGCTCCTGGCCCCTGCAGGGCTCCCAGATACCAGACTGGAACTTTCTCTCCCAGCCACTGGAACTCTCTGATCCAGGAACATCCTTAGTCCTGCTGGACCCCGGATGTTGCCAGACCACAGAGACCTAGTTTTGAGAGATTCAATCTGTATTACTTAAGCTGCTTGAGCTATATAATCACCTTACGCAGATAGCTATGCAAAAGAGAAATCCATTAACAGTAATGCCGAAAATTTTTTTTTGTTCTGGTATATACTCAGATCTGCATGTAAAACAAGATCACAAAACGTTGTGCACGGAGGTGGACATCACATCAATCTCCTGTATTTGCCAACAGAGGAAAGATTCCAAAAACACACCATCAGGCATCAAATAATCCAGAGCCCATGGAAATCAGAGATGATCTTTATACAACCATGCCATGTAAAAAGGACATCATTGTCTAATGTTTATATCCTGGAGAATTTGGGTACACAGCAATGTAAAGCAGAAGTTAGGACAGCATTTCCTCATGGTTTATGTGCTAAGTTATGATGGGCTTGAGGAAGAATTTACAGTTTTACATATTACTTGTGGAATTCTTCAGGACCACCCACTATCCTATATACCATGCCCCACTTATGATTGCTCCATGAAAATAGTGAGCTGTACCAAATTGGTCCTGTTCTGTGGTATAACATCAGACCTCTCAGCCATGTATTGCTATCAAAGGCAATTTTCTGCAGTCTCTGTAGTAAGTCAGGCAATTTTTCTTAGCTCATCCATGTGTCACCTCTGGGCATATATGTCAAATGTGTTTCTGTTTACTTGTTCTGCTGCTATTAACTTAGGGTATGTCTACACTTGCACCCCTATTTTGAAATAGGGATGAAAATGTAGGCATTTGAAATAGTAAATGAAGCCGGGATTTAAATATCCCGTGCTTCATTAGCATAATCGCGTCCGGGCGCTATTTCGAAATTGCGCTATTTAGAAATAAAACTCCCTGTGTAGCCGCGTAACCTCGAGAGAAAACCCTTCTCTCAAAATAACTGGTAAACCTCACTGTATGAGGAATAGCGCCCGGACGCGATTATGCTAATGAAGCACGGGATATTTAAATACCGGCTTCATTTACTATTTCGAATGCTACATTTGCATCCCTGCTTCGAAATAGGGTGCAAGTGTAGACATACCATTATTGAACATAATTCTTTTCTCATTAATGATTACTGAGACCCCTTTTTATGAAACAGAGATAGACATATATAAACACACTGTGGTTCAAAATATGACAGGCAAGAGCCACTCCAAACAAGAATTCAGTGCTTGTGATCCACCAGCTTCCTTATAATCTGTGGCCACTTCACTGAAATGAACCAGACTAGACCATATTTCAGACAAAAATAATTGATTCTTTTAACTCTCCAAATGTGTGTTTTATTCTAAGTGCCCTCTTACTACCTAGTCTTGCAAAGCTACTATTAATCCTGGCAGATGTGACATGATTTTGTAAGGATATTGGCTCTGAGTTAGCAAAGCACTTAAGCCTTGTGCTTAATTGAAGCATTTGAGTAGTCCCATTGATTTCAGTGGGGGCAGAAGTGGTGAACTTTTTCAAATTATTTTTGTCAAAAAAAAAAATCATATTTGGGTCATGCAAAACATTTAATAAATTCTTGACAAGTCTGCTGACTTACTTCAGTTGACATAAAAGAATAAAATTCTAAATAAAATCCTGTTTTGATTCAACATTTTTTAACTGAAACATTTGCTTTTGTTTGCATTTTTCTAGGATTATTTGTTAATTAAACATTTCTTTTGACGCAAGATGAATTTTTTGGTTTACCGTAATATTACACAAAAATGCTGGGTTTACCAAAATGATTTTTTTTTCAATTTGCCCACCAACCTGAAACATTCAAACATATTTACTGATGTACTTTCTTGAACTGAGGCCTCTCTCACTGCTGGGGAAAATATCTTTAGATACATCCAGCCACCAAAATGGTGCTTTCTCCCTGTTCCAGAAATCGAAAAGGGAAAAACAATGCATCTAGACAGTACCTTTGCTCGTGCCCATTTTCAGGCTTGGCAAATCTGGCCTCTCTCCCTCACTGGGAAAAGGCTATCATTATGCCTAATAATGGTCCAAACACTTCATCATAAAATAGTACAATATACTATACCATTATTATACAATACTATTTCATAAGCAATCCACTCTCCATAAAATTAAAGGCTTGTGAGCAGTACCGGAGCTAAAGGCTAAGTTTTGCCATCCCTCTGTAATGTGGAAAGAGACAGTTTAATAATTCAATGAGTTGTTAATGTGAATATATTTGAAAATTGTATTGAATACCAGTTCACAGAAGTAAATTGAGAAAACACCACACCGAATCAAATGCACTAAAACATGGTTTGTTAAAATGTATTCATGTAATAAACAATTTACTTACCATTTCATAACAATCCACCTATGACTTTCTCTTAGCCTGTATATTTACTGGCTTGCATGATATGAAAACATTTTTTAGTCTTATTCACAAAAGCAGAATTTCAATGTCTGTGGTAGATTTACAAATATTTCCAAGTTTCCTTCTGGCATTTTAAAAATCCATTGTAAATTCTCTTATGAATTACTGGCAAACTATGAGAAGCCAAAGGAGCTTTTCAACTGCTACTGCAAAGTAAGACACAGCTCAGAGGATAACAACAAAGAGATGAGACTCTGAGTGCCATTAATAGACAAGTAATCTTTGTCATGGATGTGTCTGGGAGTCTGCATAAACAATAAGAGAACTTTTTAAAATAACTATTTTAAATGTTTAATATAAAGCTGGCTGAATAAGTTTTGACATCCTTCAGCTTCAGTAACACAACTTTCATTTATGGTACAAAAATGAATTCAGTAGCCTAAGCTCAAGCTATTCATGAAAACCACAACTCAAGACAAGTCATCTCAAATCAAAGGAAAGAAAATGAAAACTACTCATGAAAACAAATATTACCTTAAAGAAAGTGCATGGATTCCTTCATCTTTAGCTTACCCATTTAGCTTTGGTCTCTATCTCTAATGCTTTCAGGACCAAGTGCTTACATTGGTTTCCAATTTCTAGACATCAGAAACAGGCCACCTCATTATTTACAGCAAGAAAAAAGAACTAGTAAAGCCAACAGAGACCTGCATATATGAGAATGTGCACATCACAGCCTTCATCTGTGTGGAGGGGTCTATGTCCAACTTGTTAGTAAAAAAAGGGCAGCTGCCCATTGAAGAAGTCACTTACAACAGGTGGGGAGAAGAGAGCTGTGGAAATGGATGTGTTTGTAAGGAATGATACACAAATGAGATCCATTGGAGAAGACTTCTGTTTATTCATAGTAATGAAAAGCCATTTGCAAAACAGGGGCAACCAGCACTTTCTGAATAGGGGCTGTGACAGCTGCAATCCAGCTAGAAGCCACAGCAATGCAGGCAATTGGGGTAATGGCATTCAAGTGCATACAGGACATCTGTTAAGACAATCTGAGCTGCATTTTCTTGTATTTCCACTTTTAGGTTAGTACAAACAGGCCAAGCAAGCAGTGGGGTGGACTTTTGAGCACAGTATTGTATACTGGGCACACAGGCAGAGCTTCCAGGTTATTGGGCAGTTCACATCTGGGCCTCAGAAGTTAGGCATGGCAGCTGGCAAGGAAGGGAGGGGCATGCTATGGGACCAGCTAATGCCCCCTTGCTATACTGTTTGGCAGCCTGTGAGCAGACAGCACGTGCATATATTGTTCACCTCAGTAAACCAAACAAAGGAATCTGAATAATTGAGAACCAGAGATCAGCGTTGGGAAGAAGCAGCCAAACATTTTACTGGTGCCTCCCAGTCGCAGATGTCCAGTGCAGTTATGGAAGGGAGATACAGTTATCCAATGAAATGGATTATAAAAGGTTTTGAAGGGAATCACCCCGCAAGAGAGCTGCGAATGGGGGCAGGAGGGTGGAGCGTCTATGTCTCCTTTTCCTTTAAGGGAGCTGAAGCAGAAGGGCTGGTGCTCCTATGTCTGCAGCTGTGGGAAGCAGATCTCCCTCCTTTTATAGCCCCCTTAAAACCAAATGTTTTAAGTAAATAAAGTTATGGCCTAACTGAACCATATCTGTTGTCTCCTGTCTTTCTTCTGGCATGGGTGGACAATTCTCTCTAGAGGAATTATCAAGGGGTGAGGGCAGTATTTGCATTTGTAAGAAAAGAGAAGGTCTTTAGTATTCTGATAACTGTATCTGTTTTGAGTGCAGGGTTCCACTGAGCAAGAATATTTCAACAACTGAAACAGTTTCCAAAATAATAGTACAAGGATAACAACAGTATTTATTGGGCAACTGGAACATACGGCAGATAAGAGCACAAATAAAAAACAGCAGGGTATCAAAAAAGCATCCCTTTACTGTCTCTTATATTCTTTTATCCAATATAAATATTTTAAAGGATAAAAAGACAATGCCTTTGTCCCTGTCCAGAAATTCTTGACGATAATTTCAGTTTCCCTCCAACCTTCCTATCATTATGTAACAAAGAAACCAGGCAAAGGAGGGCAAATGTATTAATTGAATTTCAATCAGTATAAATCTGTCACGATTTTGGAATGTAAATGTTTCACTTCCCCACCCCCCACGTTTCACAGCTTTACTGAGCTTGCCAAATTATCCTTTTGTCCTCCAAAAGCATTCTGGAACAATATCTCCTGATGGCAGTGACATTTAAGTGATGACAGCAAAGCTGATAAACTGATTATTGGGTTACTATCATTTCCTATTTTTCTCATCCAATTGTCACCTCCTTCTACCAAGCTGGAATAAGAAATTGTTTAGTGTCTGCACTGTAAAAAGTTAGTTTTTATTTGCTGTTTGTTTGATTTTAACTCTTCTCTGTAATTTCCCTGTATATAATTGGGCCATTTCCAAGCTAAAATTTATCTAGGATGACACTGCAATGAACTGATTTTACTCTTTCCTTTGCAATATTTTTTAAATCACACAGAATAATAGATTGTGCTGCTGTGTACCACGCTGGAAGAAAAAAATAATCAAAGATTGATTCTCTCACTTACAGAGCAGCATTCACTTCCTAATATTTGGGATGACACTCAACAATTCCTCTGAAAGCTAATACTTACAGATTGCATTTTTGAACATTTTGTAGATATTACACAGTATTACTAGGATTCTGAAATGTCCTCACTTAGAGAACTTTTTAAAATAGAAACCAATTAGTAGGAGGTAAACCACAGTAAGCATTAAAAACAAGATCCACCTGCATCAATACACAGAAAAGCAGGCACTACACTCTAATGGATGAGACTTCTGTGTGCTTTCATTGAAGTCAATGGCAAAACTTCTGTTGCCTTCTGAGGAAGCAAGATCAAGTGCTTTAGTAGAAAAGGCGGTCATCGTTTTCATTTAGGGCTGGATTCTCATACCCTTACTGTGATGCAGTAGCACCACTGATTTCAAATGGAACTAGCCATGGAGTAAGGTACAGTTCTGTGGGATATTAAATCAAGTCCTTATTTAGAAAGCCAGGCACACACTTTCTAATGGATCTCCTAAGAGGCATGGTTGCTACTGTTTTGCTAGAAACAAATGAGTTTTAAAATATCATTTTGATTAATTTTGTGATTAGAAAACCACAACAAATGCTCTACTTTTGCTGCAAAGAAATGGGAGAAAAAATTACTGGAAGAAAATAAGATGTGTCAGGTTATATATAGTAAAAATGACACCTCAGCATATAAAATAGTTTCTAGAATATGACATCATAAATTTTGAATTGGCATGGGAGGATTTGACAGGACAGTATTTTAACACTGAGTTATAGTCCTCTCATATCAATTGTTCATAATTCTCTCTTTCTAGGCCTATACTTCTCAGTCATCTCACCTATCCCGAGCCTGAACACTGGTCCAAGTGTATAGACCAATCCTTTAGTTTCTGTGAATAAGTAAATGGCAGCTAACTCTAACTTTATGATTAAAATGCTTTTTCTTATTCTAATAAAGTTGCTGGCTGAATTTTAAAACATAGTGACTTCTGCTATGACTCGGGCACATGACAGGATGTAAATGTATCCCATAGTTCTGTTTTCCTCCTGTGGTAGACACATGGAGATGAATTGCACCACCTCTTTTACACATTGGCATCTGTGCACCAAAAAGATGGAATGGGCCATACAAATCTGTTTTCTCCATTTGCACAAAATGGGCCTGTAACTGTTCCTCTCATGAATAACACTGTCACCAAAATACAATAGGTGAAATCCTGGTCTCAGTGACATTAATGTGAGTTATGCTATTGATTCAATGGGGCCAAAATTTTCCCCAATGCACACTATGTAAGTCAAAAAGTGTAAAAAGCACCTGGTTCCCTTTCCCCATTTCTCTTTTTCATCCTTACTACTCACCAATGTTCCCTCCATTTTCCCTCCATGAGCAGAATAAATTTGATGTGCACCACCAATAGAAACACATACTGCTGGTTGTAGGCAGCTTTGGGAGCTCTGCCAATCAGCTGGGCACCACCTGAATCTCTCCTGCATTTCCACCCAAGTGTTCAGCTTACAGGGAACGTTGCATTTAGCAGTCTGCAGCGTTCCCTATTTGCTAAATAGCTTGTGGAAAATTTTCCTTTCTAGAAACTAGTTGTCAGAATTAGAAATGAGAAGTTGAGTGCACCAGGCTATGTTCTCAAAGTCTCTCAGAACACTTTCAAGACATCTGTTAACTATTAATCCTTAGTCCTATTGTCTAAATCAAGAGAGAAATCCAAGTCGATTGTGCAAGTGCTGTTTCTATTTTCTTCCCTTTCTGTATTTTGTAGGTTAATGAGAGGAAGTGCTTTTACTGACAGTTAACATGAGGAAGCTCCTTGGTGCCAATTCTTCATGCCAAATAATATTTTGTGCTGTATCCATGCCATGCATCTTGTATTTCAGTGTACTGTTAAAATAGATTCATATTTGCAACATTGGAACTATTTTTTGGAAGGTGGTGACCATAGCTGGCAGTTGAAAACAGAGTGATGCCTATTTGTTCTTCAGTCCCTTAGGGAAGAAGCCATGATCCAGCACCTATTGCAATCTCATTGACTTCAGTGGGCACAGGACCAGGAATTAGATATTCTGCTGTCTACAGACACCATAAGTTGATAAGTCAATTTTATACTGTATTTTAGTACAATTAAAAACCAGCAAGTGAAGTCATATATACAGATTACTTACTAAGGGTTAGGAGTGTTCGCCCACAATAATATGCAGTAACATTTCTTACAAATAAAAATTTCTTACATATCCTACCCTGATAACATGTATATCTTCATCAATAGACATCAAAGTTGCATATAAAGGAGTGAAGTATCAGCCTCATATTACAAATGGGGAAATGATTTTCCCCTTCCCTACCCCGATCACCCATATGCCATTAGGATAGCTGAGAATAGAACCAACGTTTCCAGAGTCCCAGTCTAGTACTTTACCCACATTACTGACTTCCAACGGTACAAAGAGCATTGATATTAGGAAATTAACTGAGCAGTCATGCATTACAAGTGTGATGTTTCAGAGGTGGGAGATGAAATCTCCCGTCACAACTGAAGAATACATTGTGGGGCTATAGTGCAGCTCTTATTCCATTTGCCTGAACTGTTAGGCCATGTCTACACTAGGAAATTATTTCGAAATTACTAAATTCAACTTAAGAACTCCAAATTTAACAAATTTGAAATAGCGTGTCCTCACTACAGGGAAGCATCAAAATTAGTCTGAGGCAAGCTCTGTTAATGTGGACTTAGAGCCCCAGAAAGGACTCTTGGGAGCTGCAAGAGGCTCCCGGAGGCCAATAAGTTCGAATTAGCAGCACCGGAGCATCCACGCTAACGTTTTTTCGAAATTACTATTTTGGAATTAGCATTACTCTTCATGAAAAGCAGTTGTACAGAGTTTGAATTCTGTAGCCCATTATTTCAAAATAATGGGCTTGGTAGTGTGGATGCACCGCCTATAAATTCAAATGGGGGAGCGGGGTTATTGCAGAATAAGGTCCTATAGTAGACCAGGGCTTGGAGACACTGAATGCATATACTTGTGAATCCTATAGCCTTCCCCAGCCCACCCCAAACTAGTTTTTCCCAGGGTCAGCCCTAAATGTTTTGCTAATCAGCAGTGTTTTGAGTAAGCCGCTGAGTAAAAAACAAACAATACACCCCTCCACTAAACAAATCAAAACCAAAAATTCCCAAATCTATAACAGCTGAGTACCACCCCAAAGATTTGGTGCCTAGAGCAGCTGCACTAATCAACCATAAGTCCGGCTCTAGAATTGCTAAATTTTGCAATATTTGGTGAGCTTCCTGATACCTCTCTTCCTGAAACCATGTTATTATAACAGAAACTCGGGTTTCATTTTTAAATAAATAGTTTAGTTAGCAAAAAGTATAAGAACATATTCTCAGGTTCAGCAGATCTGAAAGTCACACACCAAAAGCTAGTAGTCAAACATTAACCTAGGTATTTCACAACAAAAACTTTATTTCTGCATTTCAAATTATAGAACATGCTTTGAAATGCCATATAGCAGATGTGAAATTCTGTCTCTAACATGTGGTGTCCAATTTTATCATCTGTCAGAATTTGAAATTGGCACTTATGGGGGGGCTATACTCTGTCCTGGGAGCTGTTCAATCTAGCATAACTACTGCAAGTTCAGAATAAAAGTATTTCACCAAAGAATTTCTCAGGTTCTGGTGAAAAAAGTGCTGGCAAACTGTTTGAGTGAAGCACGCTGACATGATGAATGTAATCATGGTTCCTTCAGGGAAAGTCTTACTCAGATAACTCTTCGAAGTTTAAGAAGAATTCCCTGTGTTAGGACACAGCAGTACTGAAAAATGGCTGCAACATATACTGTCCAACAGAGAACTGAAAGACATTTGCTATTTAGTGATTCTTTCTGAGTTAGCTTCATCTTGCAAGTTCTGTAGTGCTCTTTCTCAACTTTACATAAAGTAGTATGAGCACTCACAATAAAACAGTATATAAACTGATCACCCTTTTTCTGCCAAACATACTATCTCAGTGCTATTCCCTGGAGATCCATATTTATGCACTCATTTTGGTGACCACTGTTCTATAATAGTGTTTTGACTGTTATTGCTGAGGGCTTGTATGAACCAGCTGCAGTGGCTTGAAATTTTAGATTCTGAGTTGGTGTTGGATTCTCTGAGGGAGGTTATGATACAGGTATTATGTCAATATATCTGTGGCATGTTGGGTTCATTCTCAGATGTCAACAATAAAAGCACTGGTTCCTAAATCCTTTGTCATTTTGCACTATCCTTACTTAATGGTATAGAAGTGTAAAGTTGGAGCATTATTGATAGGGTGTCCTCTGAAAGGCTACATCTACACTACGAGTTTTCTCGGCAAAAATATGCTAATGAAGGACTCATTTGCCTGAGTCACGGTCTCATTTGCATATTTTCTGCCAATCCTTTTTTGCGCTAGGGGTTTTTGTGCAAAAACAAGCAGTGTGGACGTTTTCTTTTTGCGCAAAAACCCCTTTTTCCGCAAGATCCTTCAGGTAGAGAACACATCACAATTTTGTCTATGCCAGCCCCATTTAGTCTGATCACACAGTAACTCCATTTAACTCTGATTGTTCTCACCTCTTATTTCCCTGAACACTAAGAAAAAATAATTCTCTCTGTTGATTGAAGGACAGTATATTGATCATGCCATGTGAAAGTATTTACTGGGAATAATGAGAATTACTATAATTGAATTGATTAGAGATGTATTTCACTGTAAAAACAAGGGAGAACTGAGTTGAGTTAACATGCTGATATGCATTACGTGCATCAGAAAGGCCTATTTATACTTACAATTCAGTCTTATTTTCTATAGAAGCTTTCATAAGAGGTGTATCCCAGAGCACTTTACAGAGTTAAATGGACAATAATAAAGTTAAACACACAATGAATAATGGAGAGAAAAATGAAGGGCAGGGAGGTATAGGCAAGGCTGAAAAAAAAGCAGGATTTCAGATTAAATTTCAAAAAAAGAGGAACATTTGGAGTCTGAAGTAAAGCACACTGAAGTCAATGAAAGAACCTCAACTGGCAGTGGATCAGGACGTTGGTGAGATCGAAAGATCCTTATCTAGAAGGCAAGAAAATTTGAGGAGGAAAGGCCACAAACTCTGATGGTGGGAAAGGAAGAGGAGGCTGCTACCAGGTGAAGGTTGGAGCAAAATCAGTAAAGAATGCAAAGTTTTATGACAGAGACTGGTACAAATCTGTGTAGCTTTGGAGGGAAGAAACAACCTGTTTTTAACTGTGGCTGTCCAAATTAATCTCCTTTATTCAATCACTGATTTCACTTCAACCTTCGGCATAAACACAAAAACTATTACATTTATAGCAGAGTTCCCAATGAGTTTTCACCCACTGTTGATATCACAAGTAGGGGTGAATTTTCAAAGCTCATGGAAATCTTGTTGCTGGAACCAATATATCACAGTAATTGGTTCCCTATAAATAACTAAACTCAATAGATAAATGACATTGTTCAGAACTGAAAATGCACCCCTTACACAGACATTTTAAGGAACACTATCAACTCAAATTTAGCACAAACTATAGGTGTTAGCAAAATAAAGCCTTTAGGAAATCTACATTTTAACAGAAATGTTTTCATGCCCTTTAAAAAAAAATTCAAAAATAAAATTATTTTTCAGCATAACTATGGGCTACTTATGAGATTCACATCTATGTTTTCCTAGATTTTGATGAGACTTGATTTTTTTCTTTCAGTTTCCTAAATCAACAGCAGCTAAGGACCAATTTCCCAAGAAATTAAATATTCTGACTCTACTTAAAAAATCTTCGTTTTTTAAACAGGACTCACATTTTAGCTATATCAAATAGATTTTTAAAGTTGGTTCTGATATGCAGGGAATTGTTCCCAAACATGGTGTAATCAATATTTACATTTTGTTCTATTTTTCTGTATTTTTATTGGTTGGGAAAAAAAAAGGTAACAGTAACATTCCTCTTCATTGTTTGCAACCTAACCATTGCAGCATGGATACCCTAAAAGTGAAAAAGCTGATAAACAAATTACTTAATTGATTCTTATTGCCCACCCCACAAAATAAGAAAGTATTCAAAATAAAACAAACAAAACTGAAGTAAATAAAAATATCAGAACCAATACTGAGTATTAAATGGGATTTTTAAAAACATTTACATGAAAAAATGAAACCGGGTATGTGTTTAAAATATAACTGTAAGTTGATAAGACCCTTTTAAAGAACCTCTTGTTTGGGTAATTGCTCTTGGGAAATAATGCAAGAAACCAGGGCTGGCAATAGACTTCACTGGGCCCTGGGAAAATTGGGGGGCGGGAGGGAGGAGGTCAGCTCTTCGCCACCCCACTCGAAGAGGCAGGGCCTCAAGTGGAAGGGGCACGATGGGGGGCTAGCCTCCCATACTCAGCCCTCAGCGTCACCCAGATAGCAACGCACTGGGCTCCAGTGGAGATTTAAAGGGCCTTGAGCTCCACACTCTGGCCCTCAGCAGTCTTCAACTTAAACGCTGTGATATTGGGGACTATGCCTTTAAGGACTGAGCTTCCCAAGCAGAGAAATTGAGTGTCAGTAAGCACAAACAGAGAAGGATTTGCTTAATACAATCCTTCATGTCTTTTTTCTTGGGAGGCCAACTAAATTTTTTAATGCTGCTTTTGTTCTGGCAAACACCCTCTTAAGAATGGAAAAATTATTTTTTCTGACAGAAATTGAATGCAATGAGTTTTTTGACAATTGAATGCAAACTCAGAGAGATTTGGCAATTGCAGACACACATTCTAGAACATGATGACAAAAATGCAGTGGAACAAAATCCAGATCTAGATTTTTTTTACGTGTCAATCAGGTTCAAAATAAAACAAAACATACCTGTCCGGTCTCAGACAAATCATGGATTGTGATTGCCAGAGCTAGTGCTTAGGATGCTATAGAAAGTAATGACAGCTATTAACACTGGGTGTCTGGTACACTACATTCCCAGCTGCTATTATCAAATTAAGAGGGAGCTCTAGATGGGATTTTATTTAAAGGGACCAGCATGGTATTAGAGGAAAAAACATGTTAAAGAGGACACATGAAGGCCATTTTGGAATAAAAATCATAAGACAAGGGTCAAAGCTGTTTTATTCTGGTCTCAAAAGAACAGCAACAATGAGTAAGCTATTAAGGATTGTTGCATATGCTAAAAATAAAAGTTAAGTCAAGTCAGAGAGTCTACATTGTGGCCACAGGAAATAGTAGCCCCCTGGAGCAAAGCATGTAAGTTGGATTTGTTCACATTGACTTGAAAATACTATGTACTTGTCATTTCCCTGAGATACCCTTACTACAACTAAACAAGTTATTATGCATATCAAATTTATTTGGCTAGTCATTTTATACCTGTCATAGTCCTTTTCTACACTAGGACCTTAGTCTGAAATTAGCTCCCTCCCCCCGGGTCCAATTTGTAAGTGATGCATCCACACTACCAAGCCCGTTATTTTGGAATAAAGGGACACCGAATTTGAACTCTGTAGTCCACTTTTCATGGGGAATACTACAATTCCCGAACTTATTAGTCTGAAATAACATTAGTGTGGATGCTTTGGTGCTGCTAATTTGACCTAATTGGCCTCCAGGAGCCTCTCCCAGATCCCCAGAGTGCTTCCTGGGGTTCTAAGTCTGAGGAATTCTGTCTACATTAACGGAGCCTGCCTTGGACTACATTTGATTCTTCCCCATAGTGAGGATATGGAACTTCGAATTTGTAAGATTAGGTGCCCAGAAGTCAAACTTAGCAAATTTGAAAATCTCGAATCTAGTGTGGACATGTCCATAGAAACACCGAAAAATGGAGCATAGTTTAAGTGGGCATGCTTTTAATACATATGCAGCATGTAACCATTAGTCCCTACTATCCCCAATCAAATGGATTGGGGGAAATTATGTCACCATAATAAAGCACCTATTGAGAATTGCTGTAGAGTCAGATTCTTATCCATAAGTAGTATTATTAAATTATGAAGTGACTTCAATGAAACATGCATTGTCACCTGTTGTTAGAAACTGATATCAGAGTCACTGGGGACCCACAGATTATAAAGAAAGAGAGAAGGGAAAACAAAAACCAATATTTTGGGGGGCCCGGCACCTCCTTCTACTTTGTGAAAAAGATGCTGTGCATGTACAATGAGAAAAAATGGTCACAAATAGTAGTGGCATCTTAAGAGTTGTATTAGCTTCTCACACAGAATAAAGCATATTTCTTGCAAGCTCCTTAAGCACTGAGGGTATGTCTAGACTACACAGCTCCGTCAATGGAGCCATATAGATGAGTTTACTAGACATAGCAAAATGAAGCGGCGATTTAAATAATCGCTGCTTCATTTACATCAAAATGGCCACCGCGCTGTGCCGACGATCAGCTGATTGGCACAGCGGGGCAGTCTAGACGCTCCGCGGTCAACAAGGGAAGCCTTTGTTGACCGCTCCGGTAAACCTCGTTTCACGAGGCATACTGGAGCAGTCGACAAAGGCTTCCCTTGTCGACCATGGCGCATCTAGACTGCCCCGCTGTGCTGATCAGCTGATCGTCGGCACAGCGCAGCGGCCATTTCGATGTAAATGAAGCGGCGATTATTTAAATCGCCGCTTCATTTTGCTATGTCTAGTAAACTCATCTACATGGCTCCGTTGACGGAGCCGTGTGTAGTCTAGACATACCCTGAGTGATCACTGAACACCACTGATGCTACCTTGAATAAGTGTAATTTTGTTTGTTCTTACCAAAATCTGTTCAATTGGAATAAACACAGACTCATTCTGGGATCCAGGTTTTAAATAAAACCTGCTTTGGGATTTTAGAAAGCCAGCTTTAAGCAAAAGGCAAACTTGGACTTAACTTTGCCTGTTCCAGCTGTAACCTTCGATTCCTAGTGAATCACAGAGCTCTTTTGGAAAACAAATTAAACTGTAGATGTTAAGTACAAGGAATGTTCAAAATGAACAATTCTTTAATGATCAATTCCTTACTGCAGAAAGTTAGATAAATTGTAATTCAGCAAATTTATTACACCCATAGCAAAGGTAGAGCTGTTTAAGCTGACTGTGAACTATTATATGTGAAATATAATTTCCTTCCACTATTACCTTAAAATTATATAAAATATACATGCCAAATTCTTTCTTTCTAAATGATGGCTCATTGCAACCTAATAATTACTCTTCTGTTATGTCATTTATGCTATAGCTCTCTTCTCTCATGGCACTGTTTCAAATGCTTGCTGTATAATGGCTTGCCCACACTGCCACTTGTTCCTAGACACATTGAATTTCAATGTGTTTAATTTCTTTTGATGCACCATGTTAAAGTGATTACTCTCTTTACACATGCAATACATTATTTTTAGCCTCAGTTTTTATGAGGTCAACAGGATGCCTCAGTTGGAACGCCAGCCCTATAATTAACATTGCCACAATAAAAAGTTGCCCAAAGTCAAAGAACAGTTTTAAAATTAGTACCCCGCAAAATGCAAAGTTAATATAATGAACTGAAAAAGTTCTGTTAATTATATATGTACACATATAAATCTACCATTTTCCTATTTCACCAAACTTCGAAACCATTTCAAATTCATTCATTAACAGTTCACAAAGAGTAAATATTAGAGTTACTAATGGAGATAGGTCTTTTTAATAAATGTATGTGTTGTTATACAAACAGCAAAATACCATGCTGCCTGAAGCCTCAAATAACTGGTTTCAAGATAATTGCACAGTACATAAGCCAATGAAGAATCAGGCCATAAAGATTATAAGCCAACATTTTCAGAAGAGCATGTGCAAACGTGCACACACCTGGCTTTTGTACAGGAGGAATTATGGATGGTGATGCAAGGCCAGGTTCCACATGAACACAAACACAGACTCATATCTCCAAGTGCAGATCTTCAAGTCATATACTCTATACAATATATTTGTTGAATTTTGTTCTGTTGAAGAAGAAAGGTCTCTTTGAATCTTGAAACTGAAACCTGCTATTTCATTCAATTGTTCCTTCATTTCATACACACGCTCTGGTTATTTCAGGTTAACTCGAGAATTCTCACATAACAACATTCTTGGTTTTTTCAAAAGGCACTGGCTCAGTTTAAAAATAAAAGAACATTCCACGAAGAATTACATTTGATTTTGCAAACATATCCTGATTGTGACACGATTACTCACATTCAGTAGATTTTTACATATTAGGTGGTCCCTTTGCAGTTAACTGAAGTTATGTTTGTAAGGATATTACAATCTAGTCATGCACAGCAACCATAAAAATGGTCAAGACTTTCTCTCACTCCCATCATGTCTATGTCAAAAATCTCACTGACTTCAGCAGGAACAGGATTAGGCTCTATATGAAAAAAATAGCAATACCAATCATTAATGCTAAGTGCTTATAAAGCTCGCCCATTTGATGAGTTTCATGTGCTTTACAAACATTCATGAAGCCTTGTACTAATGTGGTGAGATGGGGAAGTATGGATGGATAAGCTCTTTGGATCACTGTCTGTCTGCTACTGTTTATCTATATTGTGGCTTACTCCATTGGGCCCTCATCTTATTATAATATATAACACCAAAAATAAGTTATAGAGAGGTTAAGTAATTTGCCCAATATTATTAAAGAAGTCTCTGAAAGCTGGGCATGGATTCAGTATTTTTCCTTCCATTTTTGAACTTTAGCTAAAGGATAACCCTTCTAGTAAAAGCTACTTATATAAACCGATCACTTATCTGTAATCTTATTGAAATATCCCACAAATGGGTTTTCCAATTCTGCATTTATCCTTCCAGAGAACTCTACATTCTAGCTGGCAAAATAGAAAATAGAAAAAATTAAGGGCCTAAAAATGATTTTTTAAAAAGTCTTAACTGTAGGTCAAAACTTTCCAAAGCAGTTGCCCACACTTTGGTTCGTAAGTCCATATTTTGGCACCTAAAAATAGCCTAGTTTTTAGGAACTCTTGGAGAAGCAAATTAAAATCTTGACCTTAGAGTTCCACATACCAATTCTCTCCAGCCCAATGTTAAACTTTTTCAAAGAACATATTAGTTACTGGAAGAGAAATTTCCCTTTCAAAATATTATTTACTTTAGCAGTGTCTATAGTAAAAAGAAATCCTAAGTTTTTGGCTAGTGTAATTTGTGACATTGCAGCTTGTTTCTAATGAATCACTCAAATATGTGTGGGGGTGTTAAACCCTGCTGAAAAATGAACAATTTCTAGGATGTAGAATTTCTAGAACCTAGGACCTGGTGTCCAACTAGTTCTAAAGCAGAAGCCAGTGGCTACTGCTATAGCGAACTAGTCGCACTGAACTGGTCAAATAGCCACACGTGGCTAGTGGCTAGCATGTTGGACACCACGGTTCTAGGTGCTTGAAAAGGTGATTTTTTTTCTCTCTCTCCCCGCAAGAATGGAACCATGGATACAACTCTCACTGTGCTTTACATAATGAGACTCCTAATAGGAAAAAGTCACTGCTTAACTCGCTAGTCCCCAGGAGATTCAGTCTCTAGGAAGAAAAAAAAACTTCTGAGGTTACAGCAAGCAATGCATATATAGGCAGATATTCTTCCATTAGACTCACATACCTACAACGGTGGAACATAGATGTGTTTGGCCAGGATTTGGTGCGACCATAAGAACCTCTCAATGCCACTGGCAAAGATTTGACTGTCCTTTAACAACAAGTTCTATCAAGCCAGACAAACTCATTGTTTTCACTATATTTATCTATAAGGTCATGTAATATCTTACATGGAAGCCAGGATCCCCCAGATATTAATATAGTTGTGAAAAGGATCTGCTGACAATATGTAAGGAGCTACATATATACAGGGTGGTAAAGCAATAGACTCAGTACTTCTCTCAGAGCGGAATCTCACAATTCATACCACTGTTAAATGGGGGCTCAAGGTTACAACATCTTTGTTTACTAACCATGTGTACTTGGCAGGCCTGACAAGTTTTTACCCTTTTAAGAGACTTCCATTCTGGAACTGCAGTTGGTAGAAAATGCAGTGATTCCAGATGGCTTCAAAACACAGTATTATTATTTATCCATAAGAACATATCAAAGATAAAAGGGTTAAAACAATAAAAGTTTGCGCACATATTAATCATCTCACAGCGCAGGTAGACCTCCTTTATAGCAGAACATTTCAACAATTGAGAATGAATTATAATCTGCTTCCTCCTTTCCCCATGGCTTCTGTGAGTGTCTTCTCAAACCCAGCAGAACACCTACAAAAGACAAGTCTGGAAGCTTAAATTCAAAACTTTTCTAGGCTCTAAACGCTAAGGATTTAATAAAGACATTGGAATTGTGGGGTGTTTTTTTTTACAACAATCTGTAGCCCACTAACCTCCTTCTTTTTGTTCTATGATTTCAGAGAATTTAACTGTCTAGTTTGTCTTGAATTTTTTTCACAATAGGTTTTAACTCCTTATGTTACACAATCTGTTATATCTTACATTTACCTCTGACTCTCTGGTATCTTTCCCAGACCTGAAGAAAAGCTCTGTGTAAGTTTAAAAGCTTGTCTCTTCGACCAAGTAAAGATATTACTCATCCACTTTGTCTTTTTTAAATCCAGGCTGACCTCTTTGTTCTCTGTGTCCTTACTCTGGTGCTATCCCTCCTCCTCCAGAACATGTCTAGTGAGCATACCAGGGCATGGAGGAAGATAATCAAAAAGAGCAGTCAGACAATGTCTCTTTATCTATACTACCAAGTTATGTCACCATAACAATGGGTGCATACACACTACAATGCAACTTTTGTCAGGAAAAATACCCCAGAACTGCCACCTCTACAAGACACATTTTTTTCTTTTCCCCTCCTTTTATTGTTGACAAAGAGCTAGTGTAGATACTGCTGTTTGTTTTTTCAACTGAATTGGCTTCCGGCACTTTCTCACAATGCCTGCCCTGATGGCTGTGCTCAGTGTTTTGATTTCTACTGCCCTGAGGGCATGCGCCCATCACCTCTCAAAGCTCTGGGAAATATCTGACAGCTGAGCATGCTGCTCCCATTGGGTAACAAACAAAGAACAAATCATTGAATTCTCCTGTTCTGTCCTGCACTAGGAACATAGCAGCAGACAGATTGTTGCAGCAGGGACTGGGGGACAGACTACTGTGCTGCTTTGATATTCTTCAGCATGGAGAGCTCACAGAGCTGCTCATGATGCTGCTCCCAGGAGTTGAGGAGACTGTGGGACAACTCAGAGGGCATCTCAAGATGTGCAGGGATCAGCTCTGCTTTCCCACATTACTATAGGTTACATATCCACAACTGTAGGTTATATATCCACAGTGCAGTGCTCAAGGAAGGTGCCCCAAATGTAGACATGATCTGACAACAAAGCAAGCAAGTGTGAACACCCTTTGGCGATTTTTGTCTACTTTTGAGTGTTGACATAAGTGTGGTCAACAAAACTTGGTAGTGTAGACAAGGCTTAAGTGTTGGTAGATGACTATCTGAAGCCCTTTCAGTTCTTTCCTATAGACATGAGAGGATGAGCTCCTGCAGACTTTAACTCTTTAGCAAACAGCACAAGACCCATCAAAGTAACAGAAGGACACAAATATTTATTTAAAATAATACAGCTATCACCTACATTCTTCACAGGAGGAAACAGGGAGCAGTTTCCTCTTAGAGGGATGAGCCCATTCCCTGCCCCGTGTGAGGCCTAACTACCTGTGCGAGGGTGGGGAGTAGTGGCCCCAGGGTATGTCTACACTGCAGCGTTTTTTTCATTAAAACAGCTGTTTTTCCGAAAAAAGCCTCCAGTTACATCCATACTGCAATCACGTTCTTTCAAAAAAAAAAAAATTGAAAGAACAGAGGGGTTTTTCTGACATTGGTAAACCTCTTTCTATGAAGAAGCAGCCTTTTTCCAAAAGAGCTCTTTCAGAAAAAGGCATGTGTGGACGGGGAAGAGGGAGTTCTTTCGCAAGAGGAAAGAGGAAAAAGCACAGGTGCCCTGGTGGCCACTCAGTCCATAGTAATCACAGCTTAAATGCGAGATAGCGTCCATTCAGTGTGGATGCTATCTTTCGAAAAAACAGATCGCTTTTTCGATGTGATTTTGCTGCGTAGATGCTCTCTTTCAGAAGAAGTTTTTCTGGAAGATCTCTTCTGGAAAATCTTCTTCCGAAAGAGGCCTGCAGTCTAGACGCAGTCCCACAGAGGCTACCCTTCCCTTCCACACATAGGGGTGTAAAGGGGAACAACATCTGCAACACATTAACTTACCCATAGGAGGTCAACAGCAAAAACTCTGTATGTCTCATAAACAAAAAGGAAACACTTCAAATCACCTTAGGTTTTGTAAAAGTTTGTTTCTGTCAAATCTACACTTTGGATTGATCTGACTAATGTCGCTAACTCATTGTCAGTAATAAAAACCCAGATTCTGATTCCATTTGACTTCAATATAGAGTAAGGTGCTTATTAAACTGCAGTAATGCTATCAGAATTTCGGCCTTTATTCCTGACACATTAATCTTTGTTAATGAGGATATGGGGATAGGGATTAAAACTGGCACATCTGTGTCTACACATTTAGTGTTCATGCAAGTGAGAGAATAGAATTCTCCTTATAGAGGCAAAAAGAAATATCATTTCTAAAAGCTGACCACATCTTCTCACAAGCAGATATATGACCAAATAAACATCAAAAGGCCTTCCAGCAAATGTTTACATTTAATTAGTGTTTTCCTAACTTCTTAAGTCACTCATTTCCTGCTGATTCTGAAATGCCTTTCAAAATCAATAGTGCCATTGGAACAATGATGTCCATCTCTGTAGAAAAGGTAAGCCAAGTTTTATAGGCACTAAAAAGAGTGATTAGAAGAAAACCCTAGAAACCCTAACAACTTTCTGCTTCTTTCGTCTTAAAGTCTTACATATGAATGAACACTAAAAATAAATAATAGTTTTAGTTTCAATACAGATGTTTCTCCTTGGTCTATATGCCTCCAAACACATCCATAAGATGGCACGAAGTGCTCATTTTCAGCTAAGCCAGTCACAGTAAAGATACAGCAAGATATGTTTGTTAAGAATTTATTTTCCCCATAAATCCTAATATCAGACCTTCAGGTATATCCACTGCTACATTTAGGAGAAGATGTAATGGTTAGTAATTATGATGTGCCAACATGCCTTCAAAAACTTTAGAAAAAGTTAAACAAATGAATGTAATCAGCAGCATAAAAGGAATCAAAACCAATGGCTCATTTTATTTTAACTGATTAGTTTCCACGGAGCCAAACATCTTTTGATTGTTTTTTCTTTGCAGTACTGAAGTCTGTCTCTCTGGTAAGTGTACCACTCATCAAATCTGCTTTACTTTCTAGCATAGTTCAACGGATCTTTCTTGTTTACACACATTCTTAGGACATGCTATAAGATGAACTGCAGCATGTGAATTGCAGTGCAGGATGTAAATGTTGTGTGTTAATTGCCCCATGTGGAGGCTGTTAATGTGCATTAAAATATATGCAGTTTTGATTAATGTAGTCTTCTTTCAAACAGATATAAGAGAAAGAATTTGGGGTAAAAAAGTGCACAAACAGGTGATCAAAGCTGGTATTGCTGGTAAAGTAAAAAGTTGTTGTTAGTGAAATATGTTGCAATATGAAGATAATATGTACTCTTGGGTTGTCAAGGCTATTCCCCACTCTAGCATGTTGGATGCAGAAGGTGGGGCCCACAAGAAACCTCACAATACCCTGCCACTAAAGGTTTGTGCTAAAAAAGCTCCCTAAGGTCACAGATTCCCTGATGCTGGGAGGTATACTGCCACCACCCAAATGCATACTCCCCTTGAAGCCAGGAAGAAGCACGTGGGAACTTCTTTCTGTGGGGTAACTCCAAGCTCATATCCCTCCCTTAGCAGAAAGCTTGAAAACAAACTGTCATTTTTTAATAGCAGACCTTCAGTCTCAGGCATGTGCACACTGAACTTCTTGCTTTTTCTTAGGACACAGGAATCAGATTATAATCTTAGAAAAGGTAATTTTATTAACAAACAAAAGAAAGACATACTTGATAAAGCATACTTGGTTGCTAAGTGTTATAGAGCAACAACAACAAAAGATTAAAGCACAGAGAATTGCTTCCCTGGGATTCAGTTTCAGTTACAGTGTACAGGGGGCTTAATACAGAGAAGTTTAACCAAACATTAAAAAAAAAAAAACCCCAAAGAAAAAACATGATTGTGTCTAACTAAACATTTCCTATTCTACTTACATCTGTTGTTCCAAAATTTAGTTTTTCTTTTCTTAGACATGGATATTGTTGGAAAATCCATGCCTTATTACTGTTTAGTCCATTTCTCTCACAGCTCCTGCTCTGATTCACACACAGAGGAAAATTAAAGCAGGCAAATGAATGCTGGGATTTCTGGAAAAGAGTAGTACCCTCCCATCCACTGCTGGGATTGTGGGGGGAGATATGCAAAATACATAATGAGAAAAATACTTCTTTAAAAAATCACCAGCACCTCAGAGAATGTTGAGGTTGAATTTAGTTTGACTTTTGAATAAAGGTTGTAACAGTAGCTTAGTTTACACAATTTAATGAAGCAACTGTTATCACAGGAAGGCAATGCCTCCCATGAGAAGATCTAGCGTGTGTAGGGGAAGCAACATTTAGTGGCGAGAAAGAGGGTCCTCAAAGGGTTAGACACTTCAGCAATGCTCCAAATAAGCATCCCAAATTAAATGGAAGATCTTTTGAAGTTTGCCTACAACTGCAAAGAAAGACACCTAAGAATGTAATTAATCCAATTGACACCAGTAGGCACTGGCTCAGGTGCTAAATGCAGATTGCAGAGGGAAATATTTGAATGGCTAGTCCTGCTGTTGACTTGAAGATGGATTGTTGTCTTTCATTATTTTGATTTTCTTAGCATTTCATTTTCTAAGAAAAGTGTGAGTGTGAAATAGTTTCCCTAGTTATAACTTGGAGTGAAAGATGAACTTGGCTGTGAGCCTTCTTACTAACATTCATTCTAGATAAACAAGATGGCCTTTCAAGATTTTCCCCAAAATACTGATTGATTTTAGGAGCAGACTGCTCAACTAATTTATGAATCTGAACATCTTTTCTCTACTATGCAAGGTAACTTACAATTTGCTGGGAGACTACAGTAACTGGGAAAATAAGGATAATCAGTACACTGTTAAAGAGAAACAGAGAGCCTGCTTTGTCATGGAGGGTTTAGAAATCCTTTAAAAGAGAATGGGAAGAAAATAAGAATGATACAAAACCATCATGAATTGAAGCAGAGTATATTTCAGATAGCAAGTTACTTAGAGTGATAGACTCTAGGCTCTCTCATCACCAGAAGCAACAACTAGACTATGAAATGATTGCACTAATAAAATAGCAGTTAAAAAAGGCAAGGGTGATAGTAATGTAACAATTATATTATCTAGATGGACTCTAGATTACCTCTAGTGAAAATAATAAGACGACACAATGTGCTAGCAAATCTGGGAGAGACTGAATTCAATATGTGCATCAAGTGACAAGAAAGGAAAGAATATGATATTAAAATCTAGCACAGAGAAGATATGATTCAAAACAGGAGGATCTTGGAAGCATAATTAAGCAAAAAAGCAAGTT
The DNA here is from genome assembly GCA_019425775.1 of Rafetus swinhoei. NCBI lineage: Eukaryota > Metazoa > Chordata > Testudines > Trionychidae > Rafetus > Rafetus swinhoei. The sequence goes on from CM033449.1 coordinate 119,596,512, forward strand.
AAATCAGAAATAAGGTACGCGGCACATGCTTGTGACAGCTAAGTCCAGATAACAGCTCAGCAGGGCTGTCCCTAGGGGGGCACAGGGCCTGGGACAATGCCCACATTTCTGCCTTAGCTTCTGGCCCCATTTCACTCCTTCCCCCAAACCCTTGATCCCACCCTGCCTCTTTCCAGCTTCCAACCCCGTCCTCCCCATCCTCCCGAGAGACACTGGGAGCTGGTGAGGCAGAGCAGGACAGGATGGAGCCGGATCACTTGCTGTTCCCTGTGCCAGGGCCCTGCTAACTCTCCAGGCTGCACTAGATGCTGCACCCCTGAAGTGCGGGGACTGCCAAAGCGTGGGACCTGGGGCTATTGTGCCAGTCCATCCTAATGACAGGACAACTGTGCATTAAAGACCTTCCCAAGTAAAACCAAATGGGACAAGGCAGAGAAAAGAAAAAGAACGAGAGGAGAGATGGAGCATACTTACCAAAAAAAACCCAAAAAACTTAGCAATAAGATTGTTTATGAGAGTTAGTAATATATATTGTTGGAACAGGAATAGCTCTGTGACATTTGGCTGGAAAGAGAGGTTGACAAAGAGATTTGAGGAGAAAAATCTTACTGGAAATTATAAATATCAAGGAAGGAGGCTGCAAATAAGGTATACAAACAAAACTTAAATCAGGAGCTATACACTAATAAAGAGGGCTAGAGTGGTCACTGAAATAAAAAGAGCAAAGAAAATGAAGATGAATATCAGGCAGGTCCTTTAAGTACACAAGAGATAAACAGCTAGATGAGGAGTCAATGTTGCCATTAAGGCAGATGAGTGGCAAGTTAGTGACAAATGAGGTTGATATTGCTGAGTGCCTGCATGAATTCTCTGCCTAATCTTTTAACAGAAGAAGCTGAAGGTCATAGTACAGGAGCCAGAGACACTCTTCTACTTGGAAAAGCAGATTATGAAGTTTTACCTTTACTCCAGACTAGAATCATTTAAGGAGTGATCAGATTCGCACCCAGATGGGATGATGTCAAAGAAAGCACAAGGGAAACAGGAAAGTCTTCGGAGGAAATTTCTTTTATAGCTCACAGAGGGTGAAGAAAGTTCCAAGAGATAGATAACATGTACAGCTGTTCTCATAATGAAGATGGGATCAAAATAGAACTTCTCTTCACTTGTGAGGAGGAACAGAAAACATTAAAAAGGGAAAGGATTACATACAGCATACAGTGAGGTAAGGACCAGTCAGCCTAGATTCATGGAAGGAGTATCACAGCTGTTTGATATGCTTGAGTTCCTTTGAGCACATTATTGAACTGGAAGGAAAAAGGTGAAGTAATGGATATAATTTGTCTAAATTGAAAAAGAGGTTCAGGACATGAAATCTGCACTGTAGCAGGGTTTTGATTGCAAATGTCAGAATGCACCACAAAATAAGAGAATTATTAACATGAATTAAAAACCTGCTTACACATAAAAAGAGTCACTGTGAAAAGTCATTAGCAGTAGTAAAGGAAGATAAGTGGGCTTGCCAATGCTACATGGCTCCATCTTAGATTTGTGCATGTATTATTTATATAGAAATGGCCTAGGAGAGGATCTAATTTTCAGATACTGTGGAATAAAGAAAACCATGCCACGAAATGAATATAATTCCCAGTCCGGAAGAGTTAACAGATGGATTGAAAGGCCCCCTTGTCTGACATGATTTGCAGAAGATTGGTCTCTATATGGAAAACTACAGTCAGATGAAATTATAAATATGCATCACTATAAAAATAGTGAAACTGTCCAGTTTAGTAATCTTGAAATCCATGCATTGCTGAAACTGGAAATGAAGTCTTGTTATTTAAGCAAATAAACAAAAATGCCTCAACTGGAGTTACTTCAGATTCATACCAGAGTTAATCAGATGAGAATCTGGTCCATTTAATGTAATTAAGATACAATTTCTTGATTTAAAAGCACAAACTACCTAAAACAGTTACTCTCATTGCTTATAGAAAATGGAACCAGACTACCATTCCAGTAATAATGTCTGCTTAGTAGCGAATGCTGCCATCCACTCACGTATCATGACAATTTCTGGTCAGACCAAGTCTCTGGATGTCAGGACCTCAAAATGTTTGATGCTGGAAGCAAGAAAATACTTTGGATTGGTTATTGGAACAGGAGAAGAATGTTTCAAACATCAATGATCTGACAGATCATGACAGAGATGGACAACTTTGGACTTGAAATCTTGGGCACCAACAAGAGCAGACTGAAAGGTATGGATAAGAAATACTGCAAGCAAGAGATGCAATATATCATGTGTTTAGGTCACAGTGTCAAAGTGCACTCAGCAGGAATAATATTCCTTATGACAGATTCTGTGGAAAATCACTTAATTGGGAACCTATTAATCAAAGCAACACATATGCCCCAATCCAAACTTGAGTCCTAAATATGTCAGCAATAAAAATGTGCTGCACTATGAGAGAGCAACATTGCAATGAGGATAAAGATAAGTCCTACAGTTACCTCCAAAGTGGGATTGGTAGAATATCAGAATATTATTTATTTCTTACAATGGGCAACTCACACTCCGGTAGGATGTGATAATCAAGGAACAGAAAGAGCAATGGGAAAGCAAAATGGCTAGAGCCTCATTTAATTATGCATAGTGTCTAAGCAGGTCTTGCAAACACTCTGTTCCCTTATAAACACATATATAAAGAAACATGGAATTCACCAGATGGCAAGCAAAACCACAGATCAATCACTTCTGCATCATTTTGAGATACAGATAATCTGCCCAAAAATGCAAAGGCATATCAAGCAAAAAAATATCAATAACAACCATAACTCTGCATTGCCAAACTGAATTTAATGCTGAGAAAGAAAAATGGGCAGTGCTCGGAGACACCTCGGGTTGCCAGATGGTTTAAACAAAAATACCAAACACCCCTCCCCCCCAAAAAAAACCACCGGGGAAAAAAATCTGTTGAGAAAAAAAAAGGGGGGGGAGACCAAAGCTGTTGAGCAAAAAAGAAAAAAAAAAGGACCCTGAGAGTTTTTAAGCAAAAAATAAAATAAAAAGCATGTCCCCTTTAAGAAATGCCTTTGAGGATTTTTGGCCCTAACAGGCTGCCAGTGGCCATCTTGTCTTCCCCTGCAGAACCAGGTAATCACCTGGGATTTTTGCCTCCTGGCTGGGAAAAAAAAAAAATCAGAAAATAACAGGCATTTTTAGGTGTCTGGTATTTTCTGAAGTTTTTTACCGGACAGGAGGCGAAAATACCAGACTGTCCAGGTCAATACCAGATACCTGGCAACCCTAGAGACACCATGATGCAAACTGCACCAGTGCCTGTTAGATATCCACACAGAGCAAGAATTAGACAAGCCAAGAGATATGGCATCCCTACTGAAGAAAGAAAAGCAGTAACTGGAAAACTTTTGAATGCAAACAGCAATGAAATATGGAAAAAAGTAAAGGAAGGTTGTATAAGGAAAGTAAAAGGAAGGTAAAACAGTGAAAAGTAGCATGAGGAAAGATAAATGGAGATCTGCTGAAGACCTACAGCTGAAGCTATGATATGCAACCATAGCAGAGTCATTTATCAACTGTCTAAAACCATTGTGGAAACAATGGGCCAAAGAATTTGCCTAGAAGACAAAGATTTTGCTGATATCACCCTTCTGAGTGACACCCTCAAAAAGCTACAAAAACAGACACTTTGGCAAAAGCAGCATTCCAAAGAAGGCCCAAAAAATCATTTACACACACACACACACACACACACACACACACACACACACACACACACACACCCTTGAAACCCAGATGTCAAGCCGTAGCATCATATTAGAAGGCAAAAACATCAAGAAAGCAGAACAGTTAATTTGCCTAGACATCATCATGTTAACCATCAGACTTCTGGTAAAGGATGTCAAGGATATGAAAGGCATCCTGAATATTCACTACACTCAACAATGCATGGAATCAAAGATACAAAAAAACCCCAGAATTTTGAACTCAAACTCTAATCTGACTTCCAGTCATAGAAGCTAATGTATGGCTGTGAGAACTGGCAATCTATTACAATCTTAGATAGAAAAATAAATGCCTTTGAAAATAAATGCCTATGAAAGATTCTGAACATTGGCAGGAACAACTTTATTACCAATGAAAATATCTGAGAAATTATCAACCAGCAGCTCATCTCCACTGGAATCAGAAGGAATCATTAGACATATTTGGGGGGCCATACCCTGGATGCCAACATATAAGAACATAAGAATGGCCATACTGGGTCAGAACAAAGGTCCACCCAGCCCAGTATCCTGTCTGCCAATAGTGGCCAATGCCAGGTGCCTGAGAGGGAGTGAACCGAACAGGTAATGATCAAGCCATCTCTCTCCTGCCATCCAACACCACCCTCTGACAAACAGAGGCTAGGGACACCATTCCTTACCTATCCTGGCTAATAGCCATTAATGGACTTAACCTCCATGAATTTATCTAGTTCTCTTTCAAACCCTGTTATAGTCCTAGCCTTCACGTGATGCTATCAAGTGGAAACTAACTGTTATTAAGGAAATGAAGATACCCAAGACAAACCTTCAGAAGAACCCTTAGCAGGGAAGGAGGAACAGATAGTGACAGAGGGATGGATGAGAATTATTCCCCTTCCCTGATGACTCACCAACATTGGTGTGAGACAGATGTTAATAATACAGTAATAATTCAATGTGATAACAGCAATAGGAAGAGTGTCACTTCAGTGCTTTGAAGTCTGAAGAGGGTCCAAAGGGAAACTGACCAACATTATACAAGGCTGATCTCTTCCCCCTTTTCTTTCAGGTTTACATGAAAAGAGGTTGGGGGAGGGAGGGAAGAAGAGGGGAAACTAACTAGAATTAGATTTTCTGCATCAAACTGTCAAGCAAAACTGACTACAATCTACTTTTAAGAATAGACTAAAGCACTTGAAACTATACTCTAAAGACTCATCCTGCTTTGGCAACTGAATGGCCCATAAGACCCAACAAGTTTTTCCCATCTTTTATTTTTTCACTGCTGGACTGGTTCCCTCTGAAGAATACTATACAAAGAAGGACAGCTTAGCGACACTAACATGGTGATCACTTTTCTTTCCATGGTCCCTTTATTTATAACACACCATAGCAGGATGATTTTTTTGGCAGAGTAACCTTCCATTGGAAAATTCAGATTGGTCAAAACTAAACCATTTCACAAAAATGTCTCAATTTACATGTAATTTTCTGTGAGAAAGTGCCAAATTTATTTATTCATTTCAATAATTAAACATACCTCATTTCTACTTTTTAAATATGAATTCACTTTCTTTTGAGGTTTATATTTAAAATATTTTTAAATATTACTACTTTGTATAATATTAAAGTTTAATAAATTGATACTGTCAAAATGAAATAAACATTTTGTTTTTTCATAATTAAATGTTCATAATTTCTATTCCTTGGAAAATTTCAAAATGTCACTTTTGTTGCAATTTGCAATGAAAAGAAATACCAAAATTCTAGAATTACCCAAGAATTCTATAATTTTCCAGCCTGCTCTATGTAAAGCACTTCTGCTTACCTACACAAATACATATGATATCTGTGTATACTCACTTGTAGAGAGGGGAAGCAAGAAATTACAAAGCACAAAAATGGGGGGAAAGGGATGGAGAAAGGAGAGGGAAGTCTGAAATAAAATGTAATAAAGAAGGAAAAATACAGAGAGAAAATAAGCAAAGACAAGGGAAGTTAAAATAATAGGAAAGAAAGAGAAATATAGAGCAAAAAGTAATGCTCACAGCACAAAAGCTCATGATACTATCTACATTTTTCATTAGTCTCTAAGGTGCTGCAGGACCATTTGTTGTTTTTTAAGTTTTTTCAGCACTGCCAATGTAATTTTTCCCACTTCAAAATGCTGAAAACAGCATCTTACTTTACTATAGGTCTAGTTCTGCAAACAGATATTACTTTCCATTAATAAGTACTTGCACGGCTATGCCCTAAAATGTTTAGTTACTACAGGTTGCACCTTCCAAAACTGGGACTCCCTCATCTGTCAACATCTGTGGTCCAGCAGGGAGTGGGAAGAGGGCTGGCGGGTGGGACAGGCACCAGAGAGCCAGTAGCGCAGCGGGGGCTGCAGCAGCCCAAGTATCAGGCTGGGGATGTGGTAGTTGCAGCAGCTACGGTAGTGGGGCCAGAGCCACAGCTGCCCTGATGGTGGAGATGGAGATGAGGCAGCCGCGGCAGCCCCAGTAGCGGGGTCAGGGCTGGGGCCGCAGTAGCCCCGATAGTAGGGTTGGGGCCGGGGCAGTCCAGGCTGCCAGGGCTGCAGAAGCATGGCAGCCTGGCATGGGGGACAGCTGGGACCAGCAACGGGAAGGGAATATGGTCTGGAGAGCTGGTAGCAGGGGATCTCCTTTGGTCTGGCAAATTCCCTCATTCGGGACCAGTCAGATCCCAAGGGTGCTGGACCAGAGAAGTTCAACCTGTACAAGAATCCAGGTCTAAACAAAACACCCACTGATAACAACAGAGATCCATTATATCTAGAGATAAGTGGGGAAACAATAATGCATCATGCAACATTTTTACAACTCCAGCCTCTCACTTCTATCTCCTTAATCTATACAGCAATGGGAAAATGAACTGATTCAGTGTTGTAGGAAAAATTACAAGTTTGAATAATTATTTTATGTATTTACTAGAAGATTTACCTGGTGTTGCTCAGGTCCTTCAGGACAGTGGACTAGGGGTGTGGCGGGTGCAGGAAGGAAGGCTGAGACTTGGAGATGTGGGGACTTAGGATTGGTGCTGGGGGTGTGGAGTGTGAAGGAGTGTAGCAGGTGAGGAGGGGCTAAGGGCAGGGGGTGGAGGGCTCAGGGAGTGGGGCGGCTGGTGGCTGCTCCTTGGGACCAGCCTGAGGCCACGCGGCCTGGTTGGCAACTGCTTCCTGGAACCAGCCTGGGGTGGTGGGGGTCATGCAGCCCAACTGCAGGCTGCTCCTCAGGGCTAGGGCACTTGCTGCCCCCATGGTCATTCAGGAGTATAACTACCTCCCCCGCCATGCTTGCTGTCCCCTGTGGTCATTTGGGTATATAATTGTCCCTGCTATCACAGCCCTCCCTTTCCAGTTGATGAGAAACAATCACATTCCATGCACATTTCATTGTCTTGGCACTACCAAGTCTGGCCTTTTTAAGTTACCATAAGAGGAAGCTCATACTAAATTTGCTGGCCCCAGCTCTTACCTTGTAGGAGGATACTCGAAGAAGCAGACTCACGGACAGATGGACACAGAGACAGATGCACAAACCCTCTCAAATACACAGTAGATGTATATAAGATTACATTTATCTTTTAAAAATTCTCTTTTCCTATCTCTATCTTCTAGGTGCAAAAATAAAATCTGGCATGTTCCTTTCCTTTTATTTTTGGACTTAGAACTCCCATGTGCACAAGTGTACTGATTTTTTAAAAAATTAAATAAAAGATGAAGGTGACCTAATTTTATGTTATCCTGCATAGCCCTTGAAGCAAAAACGAACAAACGAACAAATGAACAAACACACACCACTACCACCACCACACATTTAACAATTTGGATCCAATCTCATGCCAAATGTCTAGTTTGTAAAAACAGAAATTAGCTTCCAATAATATACTTTGATATTAAGAAAATCTTAAAAGAGAACAAATGGTCCTGCAGCACATTAGAGACTAACAAAAAAATAGATAGTATCATGAGCTTTCATGGGCACAACCCACTTCTTCAGATGAAAGATACTAAGCTATCTTTTGCTATAGGATAGATTTTTGCTAGGGCTGCATGCACACATGCACAAGGTTGGAAGGAGAAACAACACACATGCACACCGTGCCCTTATGTGGGCTAACCATACTTTGGGTCCAGGCATGTAGAAGTAAGAGGCTCTGTGGACCCATATTCTGAAAGTAGCTGAGGAATGACTAGAAGCTTGGTTCTCTTCTCCACACTGCCCAACATAGCTTAGGTTGCCAAGGGTTGGAAAAGAGTTGTAGTCACTGCTACTACAGATGAGCCACAAATTACTGCTCATTCAGGCAAGGGGAAGGTAGGGGGGAAATGGAACCATATATCCTTCCTAGGACTGCTTCTAAAGAGATAGAGGGATGCACTGTCCTGTAAACCACATCCTTCTAGAACAATCTAGCTATATTTTTTGTAAAATCTTGGTGTCCATGCTGTGACATTTTGAACACTATAATATCCCAGACTGAGCCTATGAGTAAATGGAATGAGTCTACAAATGAAATCCTGGCCCCATGGAAGTCAATGGCACAACTCCCATTGTGACCCAGTGAGTCTGAGTGGATTCTCAGTCACAACATGACAGAGGAACTACTGGCTTCACAGCAGAATGAATTTTGAAATTCTGATAATGAAAATACACAGTGGCAAACAAAGTAAGTACAAATGAATGTTTTCTACCTCATTTGGCAGTTTTCTCACAGAGGCCCATTAGCTAACAACAAAAAAGCACTTACCAGCTTCTTGCTCAGTTTGCACATAGATGTTGCATCAATTCATTTTATCACAGATTACAGTTACATAATAAAAAATATTAACCATTTATAGAAAAATCTCTCTCATTTACCCCTGAACATGTTCCTCGAAACAATGATATCTTTAGCTTCAGTGAAAATAAAGTTTTATTAATGGATGGGATTTTTTTCCCCAGAGAAAAAAAGCTTTACATAGATCCCTCATCACTTTTCATCCAAACAAGCCCAGAGAGAAATATCATTTTTCCAGATTATCACACTGTTAGCACACGGAAGGGAAAAATAATGTATCATAAATGAAAAAAATATAATTAAAGCTTGCACAGAAGAAACATAGTTAAAATTATGTCAGCCTGATGTAAAAAAAGTCATTAATTACAAGGGGGTGGGGGGATGGGGGCGCAGAAGAGATAAGTAACTATAGGTATCCTGATCAATTCTGCTACAAATCAGCCAACAGCACATTTCAAAGCAAACACAAACTATGAAATATGAATGCAATTGGGTTGCACAGCATGGCTTTTGTGCATGAAACCTTAAAAGACTGAATATGTATTAGTTTCTCAAAACTGATCATGGCATTAAAATGGGAGTGAGGAGGAAACGGAGGATCCCCATGAGCATGTGGAAATTCCTTTTTAGCACAAAAACGTCTGTGTCATCATTCACTAAGAATATGGATCAAATTCTGAGCACACTTCTCAACATGGGTCATATCAGTCCACTAGTATTTGAGCAAAACTCCTCATTGCTTTCTATTGGGAATTCTGCTTAAATATTTCATTGCCTTTTATGGCCTCATGAAAGATAAGTCAAGAGCATGGTGGTATTTTGAAAGTAGGTGTTGGGCACTCCTGTAGAATGACAAGTATGTCAGCAGTATTGCTCTTTAAGCATCTAATGGTTCTATTGACATTAAAAAATTTACCTCTACAAATCAACTCCCATGTACATATATGCATCAGTGTCTCAAAATTGATTGTGGCACTGAAATTGAATTGAAAAAGAAGATAGATACATAACTTAGCTGCCATTCACCAGAATGCTCAGCTGAATTTTGAAATTACAAGAGAGCACTGAGGAATTAGAAGATAGGTATAAGGTAGGTATAAATACATACATATGCATATATTCACATGCACACACATATAGATCCATACATAAACCCAGCTTCCTTTCTTCCAGGAAAGGGAAAAATGATAATCCAGCATTACATTTTCTATTGAACAAGCTGTGAGAAATATGGCACATAGTTTTGGGGATAACAAATAACTGAGATAAGCAAAAGAAACATTAACGTTCAGGAAAACAAAACATTCTCAAATAAGTGAAGACATTTTTCCTAGAGAAAATGCCTTAAATTTATTTCTTAAAAAAAAAAAACCTGTATCACAAAACCTGTCAAAACCTTGTCATACTTCACTTTGATTTAATTTTTTCCACTTAGTTAAACTCATGTAAGTAAATCTTAACTTCCTCAGTGCTCTATTGTAATTTCAAATACATTAAATATTCAGCTTGTACTCAAGTAAACTGAGCTAATAAATAGCATGGAAAATGTAGACAACAGCATGCAGTATTTATCATCAGTGGTAGCATTAGTTCCCTGTGAAATCTTGAGCCATGAAGGTCTCCCACCAGAGTCAATGCCCTCCTTTCAAACTTGTGAATAAAAACAGCTTTAAAATTCAGAACATTTAACACTAAAAATTGCTCAAGTAGCAGAAAACTTTCAGATACTTCTGTCATTCATTTTAAAATGTTTGTTCTGTGGGTGTGTGGAGAGTACCAATTAAAACTGTCAAGTCATATAGGTAGAGGCAATATGGTCTAGTGCAGCAGACACTAAGGGGGACTGTCTGGGACTCCATGGTGAGACTGTTATAGCGATCCAGGACTTCACATATAGGTGAAAGGTAAGTGAAAACTAATGATAGAACATACCAGTTTGGTGTGTCTTCCCTGTTTTTGTCCTGAGGTAGGCAAAAATTGTTGTGCTGGGAATTTAGTAGTTAATATATAGGAATCCAAGCACTGTGTATATCTTAGCCTTTTCTTATTTCTGATGTATAGTACTTTTATACTTGACCTCTACATTGTCCCTAGACATGGTCTAGTTTGTTACAAGAAGACTGAAAAAGCTTAGTACAGTAAACTTCCGATAATCCGGCACCTTTAGGACCCAGGGGGTGCCGGATTATCAGATATGCCGGACTATCGGAAGGGGGGGCTATGAGGGTCTAGGGTGGTGTGGGGATGCCACCCCAGACCCTCATAGCCCCCTTCCGATTGTCCGGCCGCTGCTGGTCAGTTTAAGCAGCAGCTGAATCGACGCCGGCAACAGAGCAGCTGGGGTGCTGCCGGGTTGGTCCAGTAGCATCGCCCCTGGCGCTGCGAGACCAACCCGCAGCACCCAGTTGCTCTTGAGGACGCCTGGGGCAGAGCAGCTGGGGTGCTGCGGGTTAGTCCCACAGCGCCAAGGGGCGCTACGGACCAACCCGGCAGCATCCCAGCTGCTCTGCTCAGGCGTCCCAAGTCAGCCGCCGCTGAAACTGACCAGGGCTGACTCCAGGAAGCCCGGGCAGAGCAGCTCTGCCCGGGCTTCCCAGAGTCAGCCGCTGGTCAGTTTCAGCGGCGGTTGACTTGGGGACAGCTGGGGTGCTGCCGGGTTGGTCCCGCAGCGCCGAGGGGCAGCGCTATGGGACCTACCGGCAGCACTCCAGCTGCTCTGCCCCCAGCTTCCCCGATTCAGCCGCTGGTCAGTTTCAGCAGCGGCTGAAACGGGGAAGCCGGGGGCAGAGCAGCTCCAATGGTCCGGCTGCTGGGAGCACTTCTGGGTTCCTGATGGTGCCGGACCATCAGGAGTGCCGGACCATCAGATGCCGGACTAATGGAGTTTTACTGTAAATAGTATATTTTAAAATGGTCTTTATTGAGGATACTTTTATAATGAAACAGAGCAGGGTAGTAACAACCAAGGCCCTGATCCAACAATATACTTTCTGAATATCCTGTCCAGTTATACTATTTTCACCTTTCATTCAATCTCTGCATGCAGCCGAACCAGTTAAGTTGTGCTCCCTGGATTTTGTCAGCCACTTCACAAACATTGATTCCTCCCTCAATACTTTCATTTTGAAATCTGTCTTTTGATATAACTATTCTTATTCTGCAAAGTCAACTCATCTAAAAAACCTGTATGCGTTGCACCTGCTGTGTCTTTATTGCCCATACTTTGGCACTATACAGAATTTCAGAGTGTGCCACTGTTTTATATAGTTGGGCTTTTAGTTTCACTGACATACACTTGTTATATATAACCCATTCTCAGTGGGAACACTAATGTACTTAAATCTAGATATGTCCTGAATTGCAAACAGAATTTGTATTGTAGATACTTAAACATGGGCATTTATTTAATGCTTGTCCCATGTACTTGTTTATTTAACACTTGGTACAAAATAGAGTTGTGCCTGCAGTACAATAGTAACTAACTCACTGTCCACATTTTAATTCACTGCATTCTGCTATTCCTTTCAGAAGCAGCACTTAATCATGTTATTTGTGCATTTATACTGCTCTCATCACAGTAATATCGATCCTGATTTATAACACCTTGTTTCAGTCAATCTGCTGTCAACCCTTGAGAAAACCAATTCCCATTCTTTCACCATGCTCAGTAAGAGTTAAGTTTCAAGTATTTTAGTCAAAGACAGAAGACTATCATTTAATATTTCAAGATGACAACCTGTTCAAAAATGGAGCACCAGTAAATTTAAAAGAAAATGAAAAAAAATATAAAATTCAAAACAAGTGAAACCATTTCAGGAATGAAGTCTCACGGAAGCTCAAAAATCTATTCTTTCTTATTCTAAGAGAAATAAACAGCTTAGAAAGAAATCATAAAATACTGCTCTTTCTACAGTGACTGTCCTCTGACGATTCCAACACTATTTACTAGATTCTTATCCTCATCACAGTAATATACAAGTGCCTCACATATAATAATACATTTATCTTCATGACACACTTTTGACTTAGACAAGTACTATCGCAATGTTACAGGTTGAGAACTGAGACACAGAAAGATTAACAGTCAGATTCAAAGTCCATCCAAGTCAATGGGAGATTTTCCAAAAACCCAGGCACAAAAAATAATATAAGAATTTGATCGAGATATACCCAACAGTTTGGATTCTGAAAAAGGCAGTTCAGTAACATTTTGTACACATGCCACTCAGAAAGATGATGAACACACAGAACAGTTTGCAACGTCTACCTTCCATTCACTTCATCAGAAATTACTATGAGCTGGCATTAGAGTGACAGCTGGACTGTAATGGTATTTGGTGCTTTTTCTTATATAGGCATTACCCACCGATTTTTCACACATGCTATCTGGTTACCTAGCTGGCATACATGAGCATGAAACTTAAACTTTCTTTTTGTTGTTCTTAGTATTATAAAAATATATGTCTTCTAAATACACATACAATTCTTTTTAAAATTTGAAAACAAATTAGTGGGAAATAATCTCATATCTAATAAACAGTAATGGTTTGAGCTTACAGAGTAGCTTTCATCTGAGGGTCTTCAAGTGCTTTACAAAGATACTGGATGGATATTTTTTAAACAGAATTTCTATTCAGATAAGAGAAACGTATGTCCCACAGAGTTTTCATTAAAACATACGTTTCTACCGTGCAGTCTAACAACATTCTTTTTTCTTGATTTTTTTCTATGAACTAAACTTTGTTTTATTAAATTGCTTCACACAGCTTTATAATTAGATCATAACTAATAAGTTGAGGAAAACATAATTTTCCTTAAAATCATTGTTACTTGATGCCAGGGGTAGAAAGCATCTGTACTAGCAGCACTAGGCAGAATGGGAACTTTTTACTTGTCCCTGTTAGTAACTGCAGTGTAAATGTTGAATATAAAAAATTATAGAAAAAGTCATTGTTGACTTCTTTTCATTTTGGAACAGCTCATCGATAACATTTTCTTTAGTTTTGGCTTAAGTTTACCAGCACTCAATAACAATACCAACATCTATAGAAAGTCATAAAAGCAGCTATTATAAAAGAAGGACTGTGCTATCTTTTAAGCAGATCTTAAAACTTCACAATATGAACTGCAGGCTCTGTAGAAACCTACCAATTTAACGTATTTGTGTAGCGACTAAAATATCATAGAATCATAGGGCTGGAAGAGACCTCAGGAGGTCGTCGAGTCTAGCCCCCTTCCCAAAGCAGGACCAATCCCAACTATGCGCAAATCAATTCTCATGCATCATACTTGGTTTTATTACAAAAGAATACTGGTGAGCTAAGACATGCATGAAGTCTCAACTTCTATCTAGAAATGGCACCAGCTTATGGAATGGAGGAAAGTGTTTTCTTTTTTTTATTAGAGGCAGCATGGGAGAAGCTTCCTTTGTCACTGTTCATGCTATACTTAGTCTATGGACAGAGAACTTCTCTCTTCAGTGCTGTCAGTCTGGCATCTCTATCCAGTAATTCATAAACATTTTTAAATGACAAGGGCACTAGCTAAGCGTACACATTACAAGTCATCGGTAATATACATTACACACACACTGATGGGAGTGAATACATGAGGTGAAGGACGAAGAATCAAAAAGAATGCCAGCCCGCTTAATATACTTTTATAGAACTTCATCTGTTCCCATCAACCTGCTCAACTTTGCAGGGCATCAAGAGCTATACTGAACCCTAAATAAAATGAAAAGGGTTAGCGAGTTTATTTATTTATTTATTTATTTATTTATTTAAAAGAACAATAAGATCACCTATGGGGCTGGTCAGGCTGGGCTTTCACTGGCTTTGTTACACAACAGATGGAGTGGCAAATGTGCAGCATATGGAGAAAGCTATCTTAAACGCCAGTTTGTTAAACAGATTGTCTTCATCATCTGACCACTGCTAGAAAGGCAATTGAAAACCACAGGCATCTAGTTTCTCCATAATGATATTAAAAATGCAAATATGGAATCATTTCTCACCCTTCAAATGGACTGTCAAAAGCTACTGTCCATCAAAAGCACACACAAACAAATCAGGATGGAAGTATGTTGTCAAAGAGCCAAGCTCTGATACCATTATTTAGTTTTTTTACTTTGTCTTTACTTGCACTTACTCCCATTAGATCCAATGAGAAATTGTGCAGTTAAAGAGACAACAGAGTAAATAGCAAGAAAGGACCTTAAAGTTACTCTCCCCAAGTGCCAAATAATTTTAAAAAATTATTTTAAAAAAAAGTGCACTCATCTCTTGTGCAATGCTGAGTCTGATTCTTAGGTTGGAAGGCAGGAAGTTTGTCTTCCTATGTGTTCCTACACCGCTTACTATATAGGGATCCAGACTGGGGGCTCTGGGCATTATTGTAATTCTGCTGCTGCTTGCTAACATAACTTGTAAGCACAATTACTGTGATCAGTAAAAAAAGCTCTAGCAATATGATGAAATACACACAGAAAAGTGTGAAAAATTGAAAACTGGGGCTTCATCATGCCCCATTTACATCAACTTCAGAGAGAAGATGTATTGCCTTTGTGAGCAGTGTGTTTCTTGAACTCCAGGGAGAGTGTGGGAAGGATAGCTAATGTATCACCCTTTTAAGAGGGAACAGATTCCATTTCCTTTTGTGTTACTATTTGGTGTGAAGGAATGGCAGGCCAGAGCTGCAATATAAAATTTGATAGGGTAATGAATGATGGAGTTAGGGAAATGTAATTAATGCTGGATTGGTATGTTCAGTACCAATGATAATACTTTTAGTTGCTGCTGCCTAACTGTCTGCACTTTGAAATCTAACATGGGAAGAGACTCAGATTTATTATGGGCCTATAGTAATTCTCTATTTGATGCATGTCTCTCAGTAATGTTAACAGGCATTATATATTTGAATCAAGAGATTAACAGATCTCTAATCTTTAAGGATTTTCAAAGGTTAGCAAAGCTGCAATCATTTACAAAGTAGTACAGAGCTCACTGTCAGTTGGTTCTCCACTGAATAAAACACCGTCTTAAGCGTTCAGTGTATTTTACTGAACACAGGGAGGGAGATCATACAATTTATTTGTAGCATCATTAAACATTGAATGCAGCTAATTAGTAGAACTGCAACCACTAGTATCATGCTGTCTTATCATTTACTTCAGCATATCCTGTTAGGGTGACAGGGTTACAGTCCATACCACTGAATGCCTCACTTAAGTCATCCAGTATACATTCTCTCCATCCATGCTCCTAAATTACACTGTTACTTTGTTTCATTCATACCATTCTTATGCTGCTTCCTGGGGCATGTAGTTGAAAGATTTGAAGACTTAAGTACTAATCTGAAATGAAGTCCATTTCCCTGAATGAAACTTGAATCTCTTCTTGATGATTAACAATAACAAACATTTAAAACTAAATAGCATTACTTAATCCTTCTATAGCACTTTATCTTTTAAAATGATATAGAGCCAACTTTACCTTTTAAAGTGCTATATAAGCACTTAAGCATTTAACATGCTTTCTATCACAGCAAACAAAGGTGAGTTATGCATTATCATCAGATTTTTATAGAAGGGGAAATAGGATCATATACAGTAACTCACTTTATGGTCTTCAGCAAAAGTATGGTCACAGCATGAGCGCTGGGAGAGAGCTCTCCCAGTACTCTGTGTAAACCACTTCAGCAAGGGGAGTAACTAACAGCACTGGGAGCCTGGCTCCCAGCACTGTAGCTTGGTTCACCCTGGCACTTCGTAGCACTGTAACTTGCTGTGCTTGGGGGACTTTTTCACACCTCTGAGCGCTTAAAAGTGCCAGTGTAGACTTGGCCTAAGTTACTTGCTGAGGACCACGAAGTGAGTCCTGGACCCTAAAGCAGGTGGGATGAGGACCCCCATTTCTGAGAAGGGGTAAGTGACTGAGAGCCATTGCCCAGGAAATGTGACAGAGTCCAAGGTAAGAACCAGTGCTGCAGCTGGTGAGTCAGGCTCTAGAACAGGGGTGGGCAATAAGCAGCCCATGGGCCAGATGTGGTTTGCCATGGTTAGACCCTGGCAGGCTGCCAGCAGTTTATGTACCTCCACATCTGCCGATATGGCCACTCACAGCTCCTGTTAGCAGCAAATTGCTGCTCCTGGCCAATAGCAGCTGTGGAGAGTGGCATGGACTGAGACACTGCTTCCTGCAGCTTCTACTTGCCAAGAATGGCAATCTGCAGCCAACAGGCGCTGCAGGCGGCCATATCTGTGGACAAACAGGTAAGCAATGTGCCAACAGATTGCCACAGACTAACCCTGGTGAACCATGTCCAACCTGCGGGCCACTTATTGCCCAACCCTGCTCTAGAAGTTTAATCTTTCTCATGAATCCAAAGCACCGAGGCTTGGATTCACCTCACACCTATTCTCCACCAGGGAGCACTAACCAGGAACTGTGACACTCCCCCAAACAATTCTAACCATTTCTAATTAGAACAGATGTTTAAGTATAATACTCAGACCTCAGCACCACACTAATATCTGAATTAGCAGAGAGAGATACCAACACAACTCACAAACATACGTCTCTACAAAGGCTGTGTAATGCTTTGATTTTATTCCTCTCCATACACTACTGCATTCTGGTCTCACAAAATCTGAGCCTTCCTCAACTTTCTCTGAGAAGCACATAGTGCACATGGGAGCACTGCAGTAAAAGGGAATCTTTGCTGGTGTGAGAGTTGAATACAACATTGGGCCCAGGAGAAAGACTTCCAAACATGCTGAGCATAATATGGGAACATGCTGTAAACTCTTCAAGTTTCCACAGTGGGAAGGAATTTGAGTGAATGTTTGTGATCAAAGGGAGAGATCTGGAGAGAGAGGGAATAATTTTGTTGGGATGGGAACCAAAGGAAGAAAATGATCCCAAACTGTTCAGGTAAGTTTGGATTATTTTAAACTTTGGAGAGCTTTTGAGATTGGTAAGTTTTTACTACTTGTAAACAGTATAATAATTACTAGAAAACATTATACTTCTTCAGTAAATTCTAATAAATACTTCTCAGTTCACCCCCCTGACTTCAATGGGCCCACTGTGGAGTAAGGCATTATTCAAGTGAGGAAGGGGATTACAACCAGGTCTTTACTGTATATTCTTATTTTGCAAAGGACTTATTCACTGTTTTGGATTCTCATGTAAAATGCACAAAAGGTATGTACATGTGATAGGCAATTCAGAATTAGTCCTAAACACCAGAATTCACATGAAAGCTTAACAGCTTCTCAAAGAGATACAGAAGAAAACCCGTCAGAATTATCATATTAGCCTCATCTAGTGTTTAAGATAAAAACAATTGATGGGATTTTCAGAAGTACCTAAATACCACAAGTCCTTTTGTCTTGTGAATTCTTGAAAGAGAGGAAAGTGATCAGAAATAGTCAACATGGATTCACCAAGGGCACGTCATTCCTGACCAACCTGATTTCCTTCTATGACAAGGTAACTGGCTCTGTATGTGGGGAAGGCAGTGGACATGAGATACCTTGACTTTAGCAAAGCTTTTTATACTGTCTCCCATACTATTCTTGCCAGCAAGTATGGATTGGAGAAATGGACTGTAAGTGGACAGAAAGCTGGTTAGGTGGTGGGGGTCAACAGGTAGTGATCAATGGCTCAATGTCTTGTTGGAGGTCAGTAAGAATTGGAATGCCCCAAAGGTCAGTTCTAGTGCTGGTTTTATTATTGACCTGGATGAGGAGATGGATTGCACCCTCAACAAGTTTGCAGATGATGCTAAGCTAGGGAGAGAGGGAGATACACTAGAGGGTAGGGATAGGGTCCAGAGTTACCTTGACAAATTGGAGGATTGAGCCAAAAAGAAATCTGATGAGGTTCAACAAGTGCAGAGTCCTGCACTTGGGACGGAAGAATCCCAAATACTGCTACTGGCTGGGGACCGACTGGCTAAGCAGCAGTTTGGCAGAAAAGGACCTGGAATTACAGTGGATTTGAAGCTGGATATGAGTCAACAGTGTGCTCTTGTAGCCAAGAAGGCTAATGGCATATTGGAATCTATTACTAGGAGCATTTGCAGCAGATCTAGGGAAGAGATTATTCCCCTTTATTCAGCACTGGTGAGGCCACAACTGGAGTGCTGCGTCCAATTCTAGGCCTCCGTTACAGAAAGGATGTGGACCTATTGGAGAAAGTCCAGCAAAGGGCAAAAAATATCATTAGGGGGCTGGAGAACATGATTTATGAGGACAGGCTGAGGGATTTGGGCTTATTTAGTGTACAGAAAACTGAGGAAGGGATTTGATAGCAGCCTTTAACTTCCTGAAAGCGAGAGGGGGGAGGGAGTCCAAAGAGGATGGAACAAGGGTGTTCTCAGTGGTGACAGATGACAAAACGAGAATCAATGATCTCAAGTTGCATTAGGGGAGGTCTAAATTGGATATTAGGAAAAACTTTTTCACTAGGAGGTGGTGACGCACTAGAAAGAGTTACTTAGGAAGGTGGTGGAATCTCCATCCCTAGAAGCTTTTTAAGTCCCGGCTTGACAAAGCCGTGGTTGGGATGATTTAGTTGGGATTGGTCCTGCTTTTAGCATGGTGTTGGCCTCGATGACCTCCTGAGGTCTCTTCCAATCCTATGATTCTATGAGTTTCAATACCACTTGTGTTTCAAAGTTGCTTAGGTGCTTTGAAAATTCCCCACAGGGGCTGAATGTTCAGAGAAGCCAAAGGGTTTCAGGTATCCAAATTCCCCAGAAATTAAAAAAGTTGAGCACCTAACTCTCTCAGGCGCCTTCAAAAATTCTACCCATTAAGGCATTTATGACACCACGGGTTGTCATCTACAAAATTTGGTCTTTCCTAACTATTTCACCAGCCATGTGTAAGGAATCATCTTCAAGAGAGAATTTGGAGAAGCAGAAGTTAAGTCAGCTACTATTTCCAGACTATTCCTGAGGAAATGGTTTTCATTTTCCAGCACACTAACTCAGAAGAGGTTATATTGGAGAAGGAGAAGTGGAGGGAATCTATAACTTGGACAATGAGGGACATCAACCTCTGTCAGGTTTATTTCTTTTGCCTACCAAGCATTCTCCCCACGCTATCAGGTGGTGGATGGATTTTTAATTTCTGCAACATTATTATTCATCCTCACCTTTAACTATAAAATGAAAGGTTCCTGTCAAAACTATATTAATTGGTGTACATCACGTCTGTGTCTACACTGGTGCGTTCTTTGCGCGAAAACGGCCGCTCTTGCGCAAAAACATGCCGCCTGTCTACACTGGCCGCACATTCTTCCGCAAGTAAACTGATGTTGTACTGTAGAAAATCAGGGCTTCTTGCGCGAGAACTCTGACGCTCCCTCTCAGGAAGAAGCCCTGTTGTGCAAGAGCTCTTCCAGAAGAGGCCAGTGTAGACAGGCAACATGAATTTCTTGCACAAGAAGCCCGTATGGTTAAAATGGCCATCAGAGCTTTCTTGCGGAAGAGAGCGTCTACACTGCCATGGATGCTCTTGCGCGCAAAAGCACATCTCTTGTGCAAAAGCACATGCCAGTGTAGACTCTCTCTTGTGGAAGAGTTTTTGCACAAGAACTCTTCCACAAAAGAGTTCTTGCGCAAGAAGATGCCAGTGTAGACGTAGCCGTCACCAGTTGTAAAACAGTAATTTTCTGCTTCGGGACTTTAACTTTGTCGGTAGCTTATTCCATGACATTTGGATGTAAGTTTATATTAAACAAAAGGTTTTTAAAACCATAACTACTTGTAAGATGCACTTGGCACCTTCTTTACTAATTGGAATTACGGTGGTCTTGTTAATGATATTCTACACAATAGGTTGTGTATTTTAAAAATTGTGTGTGTGTGTAACCATATCTATGAGACATGGCATTAAGAAATCCACAGCAGATTTTAAGGATGGACTTACATACTCATTCTGTTGAAGTCAAATGGTAAAGCTCACAGTTAATTTCACTGGAAACAGAATGAGGCCATGCTGAGTAATTCTGAAAATCTCAAACTAATTACATATAATCAGTCTTAGTAAAGAGTCTATGAAAGAAGCAATAGCAGCAAAACTTTTCTTCTCTCACAATTTCTTGGAATCCTCCCTTACCCACCTGTGAACCTAATTTAGAAGCAATCAGTTCTTTGAATACCTATCTCAGGAAAAACTGACAGCAAAATTGCAACCAGAAGTTGTTAACCTTTAAAATTTGACCTTCAGTGCTGCTTAAACTAGTTTAAACATTGGTAACCAAAAGTGCTTAATATCACACAAACTTTAAACACTCAAACTAAACCTGCCACTGTAACAAGATGTAAAATCTCTTTTGATTTCATATTTAGTTTCTTCTCACTAGATTGTTCAACTCTGAGGATTGATCAGATGAACAGATCACCCAAATATTTTATCTACTATTACCAGGGATGCTGGTCACAGTAAATAATAGATTTGTCACAGAAAACTGAAAAAGGTACTTACAAAATAAAGTTCAATGCTACATTGGGTCCAGTGAAATAAACAGCATTTCTGAATCTAATGATTCAAAACAGTTTGTTTCAAAATAATATCATTACCATAACATTGTTCCTCTGGACAATATGGATTACTGAGTCAGAGTAATAGCTTCATTCCAGGCTAAAGCTACTATAGTGGCAGCTCAGTGTAGCCTCACATATTTGATAGCGCATGCTAGTTAATGAACTGGTACTGTTAATGCCATTATAATACTTTCTTTTTGGCCCTCAAATCAGTCTTTTGCTAGATTTTATTGTTATTAAGTAAAAGCTTAAACTGTATTCGTAAGGCCCCTTCTATTGAACTGGTGACATATTAAACATATCACAAAATTCTGCATTCTTGTGTGGTTTTTTTAAGTAAGAAAAAGTTAAGGGTGGGTAGATTGCATTGGGAAATTGTTATATTTAATAAGAACTAGATCCTGATACCCAGACTACTCATAGAGTAAGATTCTATGCTACCTCTGTAAAGATCCAGGCCTAAATTAGTAAGATTCTATACTTTTATACATTTTATAAATTAGTTCATAACAAACCTCAATGAAGGTTTTGTATATCAAGAATAGATATTCTGGGAAAGCTCAGATCAAATCCTAAAGCCTTTACCAAGTTTCTACTTTTTCCTTACAAAAACTCCACTCTCTTTGCATGTATAAATACTGACTAGGCATATCTGGATTTAGCTGTATAAATTTATCTCCAGCGCCACAAAATGCATCTATTGGAATTAAGGGAATTCAAGAAATGTTGAAGATGTGCAAAGCAACAACGAATTACTTCACTGCATGTATTTTGGACATGTTCACACATGTATTTTGGGCATGTTCACACACTAGTGGAGGTACTCTCCACTAGTACCTCAGTATGTACCAGATATATGAGAAAATGCTGCATATACTTACAATAGGAAGTAACTGTGGTATCACAGTCCCATTTAGACATGGAAAATTGCTTGTTTCTGTCAATATGTCACATCAACATGGCCCTAATCACTCAACCCTCTTCACTATATGTATTTCTGAAATGGTTTAACTGCTAGTAGTGTAGATGAGATAAATCTCTTAAATTGCCACAGACACCAAGTTCGCCATCATACTTTTACTAACAGTGCTGAAAAAAAAGTTTGTTCCATCCACACTAGATGCTAAACTACCTCATAACCAGTGGCGCCTGGAATATGATCATTTCTCATAAAATGGAATGGGAGGGACAGTTATACTATATAATGACCACAGGAGGCAGCAAGAGGCCAGAGATGTGGACTGAGACATCTATGACCCCAATGGGATAGCAGGGAGCAGCAGTGGAGAAAGAGACAGCTATCTACTGTATATTTCAGAGAGTTTGTCTGTACGTCTCTCTGTGCCTAGAATGTGATTGCTTCTCATAAAACCATACAGAAATGGGACGGAATCACCAGGCAGGTGAAAGGGTCTGCCTAGCTCCCCTCCCCCATCTGGGACTACCCCAGCTGCAAGCCTCCCCACCCCCAGGCACCCTTAAGGGAGGGCGGAGGGACGGGACACTGAAGATCCTCCCCCACTCATACTGTAACATTGTTGGGCTGTTCCCTTTCATCAAGGAGCAAGGAGACAGTGCACAGTTTGCTGCATTCCTCACTGACTGGGGAGCTCAGGGAGCAAATGAACCTGGATCTGCCCCAGTTAGGGAACATGTACCCCTCTCCCAACTATGCCCACTGCAGCAGCTACAAACAGGCGTTTCTTACCTGGTCCCAAGCTGCTGAGGTAAGAGAGGGCTGGGGTTGTCCTCTCTCCCTGGAGCAATCGCCATACTGAGCCCCTCATCCAGAGCCCCACCCCAGAACAATGATTTAAATGAAGTATGCACATTTTTAGTGTCTTGTCCAAAAAAAAAAAATTAATTGAGATGAAGACCCGAGGAACACCCAGGTAATTCTTCTAGTGTGATATAAATCCGAGTGTTACTTTGAACCCAGTTTACGTTGTTAATAACTAACCTAAAAAAGTGGGATTTTCAAAAATCCCCATGTAATGTAAAAACGTAGCACTGAGCACTCAATCTTCAAGACACTGAAGGCAATGGTAATTTTACCACTGATTTCAGTGGGAGCAGGAATCGGGTCCTAAAAGTTGTTACCATTAGTGTTTGTTACATGTATCAAATGTTTTCAAGACACAAGGACACACGCCAAATTGGCAGATAAACTAAATCACTCTGAGTAATGATTCTCCCAAGATACATTGGCAGAGGAAGGTTGCACTGCCACTATCTGGGCTACCTCTATTCTGTATGTAAAGAGGGCTTCAATATCCATTTCTACTGCTCCAGCATCTTTTACAGCACTGACGTCAGACCAAAAATGGAATTCAAATATATTGCATGGTGTTAGTAGCCTAAAAATTGCAATAGCCATCAGAAGGAAAACTCATCTACCCTGAAATCTGTTGATTTTTGTGAAAGAAACATTTGAATCCAAACCCGCAACTCATTTACGAGAAGTGACCCTTTTTCAGAAATTCTGGCATATAAAGAAAAAAGTCTATTTTGAGACAAGTTTTGAGTACTTTGCTATTTCCCTCCTCAACAGGAGCTAAATTTTATTCTTCACAAACACTAGCACTTCTGAAAGGACCTGCTCTCTTTCCCCTTGAGTAACTCTAATTTTAAAAAGATTTGTCTGACAAGTCTGTAAGTAGTTTAGGAGGAAGTGGAGATTTCTGTTTAAATTCCCACAGTTTTCAGGCTTCTAAAGAGTCCAAATGGCTGTTGTGCTTATATACTCTACTGAAACAAAATTAATAAGTTAAAAAAGACAGTGGGAAAATTTTTTTTTAGATAATTTCTCACAGGGTATGAATATTATTTTCTAGGGGTATGTCTACGGGACAAAGTCATATTAAGATATGCAACTCCAGCTACATTAAATGCGTAGCTGAAGTCGAAGTACCTTAACTCGACTTTTGGCACTGTCCACACTGCAGGAAGTCAAAGGGAGAACACTCTCCCTTTGACTTCCATTACTCCTCGTGGAAGCAAAACTACCGGCATTGACCGGAGTTCCCTCTTCACTTGTCAGTGTGTCTTCACTAGACCTGCTATTCTGAACCCTGGAAGATCAGCAGTAGCAGCTCGATCTTCTCTGTAGCGTAGATATACCCTAAAATATTAACTCTTGAAAGTACAGGTTGGAACTCCCTGGTCCAGCACCCTCAGGACCTGACAAGGGGATTTGTCGGACATGGGGAAGTCCTCTGTCATTGGCCTCCCAAACCCCCGTCCCTCCCTACTGCCAGCTGCTTCCAGCCTGTGCCTGACCCCACTGCCCCCAGGCTTGGGCTCTGGCCATGGGTCCGCTGCTGCTGGGCTCCAGCACTAGACCCTCTGCTGCCAGCCTAGCCGGGGCTCCCTGGAGCTTCCAGCTGCACTGCCGGGGCCGGAGCTCCTTGGCAGCCAGAGTTCCTCGCTGCACTACCAGACCCACTGCTGCTGGGGCTGCAGCTCCCAGCTGCGTGGCTGGTGCTCCTTCGTGGCCAGGACTGGATCTCCCCACTGTGCTGCTAGACCCCCAACTACTGAGGCTGGGGCCAGAGCTCCCTACTGCACCGCCAGGACCAACCCCCACAATGGGCCTCCCTGCCATGCTCTTGGCCTTGCTGCCAGACCTCCCTATCCCTGGGCTCTGTGGTTGAGCAACATCTGTGGTCCTGCCAGACCAGGCATGTTGCCAGACCAGAGTGTGCCGGTTTAGGGAGGTACAATCTGTAGTTTCTTCTCATTGATACTGGGAATTGAGATCATGTTATAAATATGTTAAGCAACAATATTTTAAAAACAATTTAGCACACAATGTAGACATCTATCATGATTCAAAGTATTCAACTGTGGTTTACCCTACAAACCACCCCTACTGAGTCAGTGAATTTTAACATTATTCACAATCTACAAAAGGTAAAACATGGCAGTCTCTCTATACTTCGTATTCTTGTCTAAATTAATTTAGCAAACACTAGTTGTAACACCATTTCAATTTTCCAATGCAGACAAGTCCTTATTATGGAGGAGTTTAATAGTAATTTGCCCTACTGATCAGCAATAGAGCTTTATTATTCCATATATGTATAATGTTTAATTATATTAAAGTATGTGTGAACAAAAGTGGCAAAAAGTGTTGCCAAGAATTTTTTTCCAGATTTTTTAGATGTGAGGAATTTCAGAAAGATCAAACCAGACTAGGGCTCAATTTGGCCACCTTTACTCTCATGCTATTACTGTCAAGAATGTGATATGGGTATGCTCACCTAATGGTTAGAGATTGGTGGCAGGCACCAAGTTATAGACAGCAATTTAGAAGTGTGGTCAAGGCCGAAACAAGTTGGAAGCCTGAGTCTAGAGTCTATCCATGGCATCTGATATCCTAGGTGGGGGAAGGAACAGTCTTTCCCAACTGTCAGGTGTGGCCCTGCCCACACTCCACCCCCAGAACGCCTGCTGTAGGTGTAATGAGGCAGAGTGTTGCTGCCCCGGAGTGCCCTCCCTCCCAGTGCTCCGGGGCCAGAGAGGCTGGGGCTGCATGCTCTCCTCCCTCCCCAGTGCTCTGGGCCATGGAGGCTGAGGCACAGGCGTGCTCGCCTCCTCCCCTCCCCGTGGTGGGGCAAAGGGCCTCAGCAGAAGGGGCATGGCTGTAGGTGGGGCTGGGGGCCTGCCTCCCCCAGCCCTACCTTCATCACATACCCAGGAGTCTATTCTAAACAGGGCCTGGAGCAGAAACCAGCAGGCAGTGTGTTTTGTTGCTCAGACAGTGTCTTACCACGGCTTCCTTATTTATGTACTGGTATTGGCCAATCAATAGGCTGTGGGGCCATGACTCAAGCCCTAGGGGGTGGGTACTTCCTGAGAAGGCTAGCTTCACCAGGTGCTCCTGGAGATACCCAGCTCAAGCCTCTAGTGGTGATATGGCGGCATCAATGGCCCAGAATCCCCACTCTCACAGGTTCTAGCCCTTTATGTCCTTACAATTCATGTAGTTTTTTGTACTATTTCAGTAGTCCCATTGAAATCAAATCATCGTGAGTAATGGCAGTAGAAAAAGACCCCTAAATGTGGGATAAAATTGATCAAACTCCCACCTTAATGTGATATTGCTGGTGTGCAAGTTTGTGTACAGCAGTGCACCCATGACCTTTGAGAGACCTGTCAAAAATGCATTGAAACTCTGCTCATAACACACTTTTAACTTCCACCATCACAGTGGTTCTTAACAAGACAGAGTTACCAGATCACATTTTGCAGATTGTTTTTAAAGATCTTGCTATCTTGTCATAATTTCTGAAAATTTAGAGAGGGCTTAAAGAATAGGATATGTGATTACTTAAAGCAATTTGTATAAATATTTTATTTCTTTCAGTTATTTATTTTCACTTGTATGTAGCTAAGGAAAGGCCAAGCATGAAATTGGAGCTGCAGAGCAAGTCAGAATTTATTGATATGAAACTGCTCTGAGAGCTCAATAGGTGCGCAGCAAAGCAAGAAGGGGCTGAATAATTCATTGAACCTTTAAGCATCAACAAATAACACTTAGAGTGAGGAATGCCTATTTTGCAATAGTAGGTGTGTGGTGTGCACACACAGGAAAATAGATGTTTCAAGAATCATGTTATGAGAATATTACAATAAACAGAGCTTGGGTTTTTTTTTTCATTAGTAATTCTCAGGGAAACACAATAAGAAATTTATTTACAGAGACATGCATTGTTGAAATGGGGATTTTGTTTTATTTAGTGTAGTCCCAACAGCTGCATCTACTGTAGTCAGCATAAAGGGAATAGAAAAAACAGATGACAACAAAATGTGACAAAAAAGAGAAGCTGCTGCTATCAAATAGCTGCAATATTGGAATAAAAATAGTCATATTAATAAAAGCTAAATGTAAGTTATACAAATTCCTGAACTATAAATATTATGGTATAGGCAGGCTATATTCAAATTTGAGCTTCCATTCAAACCCCATTTTTCCAGTTGCTAAATTTCTCAGACAAATTCCTGAGGGATTGAATTTTTTCATGCATTGCCTTTATTGTCTGTATAAAATTTGTAAAACTGGTTCCATTGTTTTCGAGTTGTTTAAAGATTTAAAGTATGCATTTTACTCATATGCTCCAATAATACAGTTTGTGTTCAAATTATTTGAGGCTTCTTTTATAGATCTCACTAAGAACCAACAATTGAATTTAAAGTCAAATTAGATGCGCTAAAGACTTAAGGCTCAGATTTTGACTATATACAAAATCTTTCTAGCCATTTTAGCCTATGTTAAACTCAGCAGCAGAAAGTGCTGGCAACACTGAGGTCTTGATTCAGGAAATCACTTAAACACATGCTTCAGTCCATCTCTATTCAGGACAGCACTTAAGCATGTGCTTAACTTTAGAATTCAACAAGTGCTCAAGCACTATCCTGAATCAGGATACTATCCTGAATCAAGGCCACACTAAACTTTCAGATTAGCCATGTCCTCACGACCAAGATTCAGTTTGGGATGCCCTAAAACCAAAACTAATTAAGGGGAAGCCAGGAACATTCTAAATATTTTTGTATCATTAGGGGGAGAACTTGGAATACAGAGTTCAGAATTTTAAATATCCCTGAAAGGGTTTTTTCCCCTCATTTAAGATCATGAAAAGGCAAAAAGGTCTATGAAAATTAAAACTGAAGTTTGCCTTTTTGGTCTAATTGTGGTGGAGGCTGATGGGAGGATTATGCCATCTCTCCTGGAATCATGCCAGGTCAGCTCCTTCCTAGACCCCTCTCAAGCCCTTAGGATCTATATCTCAGGCTACGTCTACACTACAAGGTTTTTGCACAAAAACCTGCGGAGCGTCCACACCTCAAGCGCATTTTTGTGCAAGAAAATATGCAGTCAATCGACAGAACAGAGGGCTTTTTGCGGTGTAGGTATACCTCCTTCTACGAGGCATAACTCCTTTTTGCGCTACAGCTGTTGCACAAAAAGGCATGTGTGGACGCTCCGCAGGGGTTTCTTGTGCAAAAAGAGCCTATCAGAAAAAGCACAGGTGCTCTGATGGCCATTCTGTGAATGGCCATCAGGGCTTTCTTGTGCAAGAGTGTCCATGCAGTGTGGATGCTCTCTTGCACAAAAGCGATGTGCTTTTGAGATGTGGACGCACTTTTGCGCAAGAACTCTTCTGCAAAAGACTTCTTGCGCAAAAACCCTGCAGTGTAGACGTAGCCATAGAGTCCTTCTTAGGTCCCAGAAGTGCTGGGGGAAAATAGAGCTACTCAGGCTATGTCTAGACTACAGAGTTTTTCAGGGATACCGGCTGGTATCCCGGAAAAACTCCGCTGCAGCCAGGGAACGCGTCTGCTCTTTTGACTTTTTTGGAGGAAGAGCAGATGCGCTTTTTTGGAAGCCCTGTCTTCCTCATGCCACGAGGAAGAAGGGCTCTTCCGAAAGAGGAGGTTTTTCCAAAATTTGGCCCAGTGTAGATGGGCCAAATTTCAGAAAAGCCTCTTCCGACAAAACTATCGGAAAAAGGTACGCAATTTGCACAGCGCAATTTGCGTACCTTTTTCTGATAAAAAGTGGCAGTGTAGACATAGCTTCATTGAGGTCCAGTTCCATTTCTGGAGAGAGGAAGGGATCAATTTAGGACATTGTAATAACATGTGCTATCAAATGTTCACTTAAAATCAATTCCTCATACAGGCACACAACCTCAATATTTATTCATATTTGCCAAGAAACATTCATCAGGTACTAAGGATAATCAGACCATATAAGTGGACCATACACTAGTTCTGTGGGAACTGGTGGAAAGAAACTTTCCTCACAGGTTGCAAAACTGATCCATAGCCTCCTCTGCTGCTTCAGAGATGTAGCACAAAACACTAGCACAAAACTAGCAAAAAGATCTGAGTACCCACTCCCAATTCCTTTACCCAGCAGCCTCCCTGACCTTGAAGGCTCCCCTTCCACTCTCCTGTGTGGCAAAGTCCTTGTAACCCCAACAAGACTGTGCCCAGGATTCCTGGGGGCACAATCCCTAACCTTGTTGTGGTCACCTAGGGCAGAGGCTAAGGTGTCCCGACTCTAGGGTGCTCTCTTCCTATTGACCACTTCCCTGAACCACAGATAATTACATACAGTTCAAAGCAAATTCAATTTATTAAACAGCAATCAATTAAAGAAATGGAATAGGGAAAATGGAAAAAGTTACTGAAAACACATCACTTCGCTCTATAACACAGAGACTCACATGCAGCATCTCTGCAATGTCAGGACAGTTCACGGACTGCTCCCTGTAGGTCGCAGGCCTCCTTCCCAAGCTCTGGCTGTGCTACAGGGATGCTGCAGGTAAGACACTTGCTCTGGGCAGTAGGACCCTTCTCCCCCATGTCAGCCCCTCCAAAGTCTGGCCTGCAAGGTCTCTTGGCTGCTGGAGTTACCTTGTGCTGGGCCTCTACCCAGGGTCCCCCCAGCTCTCCCCTGCTGCTCACTGCACCCAGCTCCAGACTACTCCAGCCCCAACTTCACCCTCTGATGTGCTGCCTCCAGCTCCTGGGATGCTTCTCTGGCCCCTCTGGCTCCATGGCAACAGCCGTGCTCCCAGCATGGATCTGCCTCTGGGCTGTGTCTCAGGCTCTGTTCTCTGGGCTAGGTCTCAGGATCTCTGCCTGCAATTTTCCTCTAATATTGATCTATTTCTGGGCTGTATCTTTGGCTCTCTCTGGCTGGCATGGCTAAGCTCCCCAACTCACTTCGGGGCCCTGCTATCCCCTTAGCTTAGCCCTGGCAAATCCAGCTCATACGGAGGGCAGGCCTCACCTGGCCTGCTGACTCCCTCATAAGTCTGCCCAACCTATCAATCAGGCTGACCTAGGGCATTGGCCTCTTCTCATTATTCCTGGGCGCGCACAGTCTCAGGGTCCTAATTTCTCATTGACCCTACCTTTTCTTTCGGTCCAGGCACTTAGCCAGCCAAAGAAACCGACTGAGTTTTAGTAAGGGGCTAACAGTCCCCTTACATTCCTCCTTGCTAAAATACTGCCACAGCCACAATATTCACACCAGTAAATCCAGGCCCTATATTAACAGCATATATCAACATTATGCCATATAAAAACACATTAACAATTAACCAAAGAACATTTCAAATAATTAACATCCTAAATCTACTTCTTTATAGTACACATGCTAATATTTATTAAAACGCTACTCAGAACCAATAATATACACATCTCCACATTTAACAGGCAGTACACCTTTAGCAGTTCTGTGGGACCTTCTTAAAACTGATGGTTCATTACCCACAATTTCTCTTCTCCTGTCCCCATGTAACATTCTCAAGTTGAGGGCTCTGATTATATTCGTTGGGGGTTGGGTTTGCCACATTCTGTTCCACGCAGGCTAAGTCTACACTATGGCTGTGTCTATGCTGCACCCCTTTTCCGGAAAAGGGAATTGCAAATGCAGCGGGGATTTAAATTTTCCCCGCTCCATTTGCATGAACATGGCTGCTGCTTTTTTCCGGCTCGGAGCTTTGACGGAAAAAAGCGCCAGTCTAGACAGCGGCTCTTGCGGAAAATAAAGCCTTTTCCGAAAGATCCCTTTATTCCTCTTAAAATCAGCGCGTCTAGACTGGCGCTTTTTCCGTCAAAGCTCGAACTGGAAAAAGCGGCAGCCATGTTCATGCAAATGGAGCGGGGAAAATTTAAATCTCCGCTGCATTTGCAATTCCGACTTGTCTCATCTGCATCCCTTTTCCGGAAAAGGGGTGCAGTGTAGACACAGCCAACGAGTTTTCTGCGCAAAAAGTATGCAAATGAGGGACTCATTTGCATGAGTCGTGATCTCATTTGCATATTTTCTGCCGATCCGTTTTTGCGCAAAAACAAGCAGCGTGGACATTTTCTTTTTGTGCAAAACCCCCTTTTTCCGCAAGATCCTTATGCCCCAAAAAAGGAGGTATACCGATCTTGAGGAAAAATAGGTTTTTGCACAAAAGTAAAATGTCCACACTGCTTGTTTTTGCGCAAAAACCCCAACGCAAAAATGGATCAGCAGAAAATATGCAAATGAGATTACAACTCAAGCAAATGAGTCCCTCATTTGCATATTTTTTGTGGAGAAAGCTCTTAGTGTAGATGTAGCCTCAGCGTTTGGTTTGTGGGACTAGACACATTCCCCAATTACTTCCAATCTCCTTGGCGTGTGCTGATCTATGCCTCCCATGATCCCTGACTGGACTAAGAGTGAAATGTATTAGCTGGTTGTAAGGAACTACTCTCTCAGCACCTCTTCGTTCAGGCTGGAAAGTGCGAACTGGCAGCTACGGATTGCTGTGAGCAACGACAGTGTGGGGACTCAACCTACACTTATCCTGTATTTTGTTATACCTCTGGCATCTATGGTTATGCCCTGGTGCACAGTCATCGGTCTGCTGAAAGCCCGCATTGAACTTGTGATCATCAGTCCTTTTCCTACTTTGATCTGTGTATTTAGTTTACTGAGAACGCCTTTACCAGATGTTTTTGACCTGTCATGGACGCATTTGACCCAGTCATCAAAATTGGTCAGCTCCTCCTCAGAAAAGATTTCTCGATGTTTCTCTGGCAATTCCCTGCAGTAAGCCACTTGTGCAGGAACCAGCCCTTTGAGTGATGCTTGATCAGAAACTGCTAGTCTCCCATTACATCTTCCATGAGGAATAGTAACTCTCTTCTCCCTCCTTGTCACCTGCAGCTCATTTCCATTCTCCTCAAATGCTACTTTTACCTGAAGAACCACCTTCTTAGGCCAGTCAGTGTACCTTTGCAGTTCTGTTTCAGTTTGGAAGACATACTGGTGTTCTTCCTCTGTTGGCGCTAGTCTGTGCATTGCCTGACTGGAGCCCATTAGGTAGGCTTGATCCTGTGGTAGCCTCTACAAGCATTCAATATCCATTGATACTTCCTGGTACCCAGCAGCATTCATCAAGGATTATTCCTCTTCAAGGGGGAATGGCAGTCTCCTGTTTTTTGCCCACATTAACATTTCCAATCTGCCTTCTGGGACCCAGGGAATAACTCTGCTTCTCTGCTTGAGCCAGTATGCTACTCAGCACAGAATTCTTCTCAGAGTGCTCATGACAGTTCACTCTCCTGGTTCCTTCTCCTGGCAACAGTAGGTCCTTCAACTCACTAAAGATGTTCATTCCTAGAATCTCTGAGATGCCTTCTCCCATACGGCCCCCTTCAGAGGCTTTGTCTTTTGGGATGAAGATGCATTTTCCTTGCAGTATCTGGACTATGCCCTCTGAGTCTGCTTCAAGCATCCCACCATGGGGATTGCCAGTCCAGTCACTGCTGTTAGACATACAAATTGTGTGCTGTGTATGGTCAGCTCCTTGTCCTTCAGATATTTTTGAAAATGTGACTCAGTAGAGGTGATGACTTCTGAGCCAGCACCTAAAAACATTTTGTCTTCATCCCTGCTATACATAGTTCAGCAGTCTCCAACTGCTTACTTATGGAAATCACTAGATACGCTGGCATTGCCTGTATTCCTTTCAACACTGTACACAGAGTGATTTTCCGCCAGGGACAAGCCTAGGAATCCTTCTGCCACAGCTTGGCCTTCCACCATTGATGGACCACTCACTCCTGGTGCTCCATTGGTTTCAAGTGCCTGGGATGCTGCTCTCCTTCATACTGGACATTCTCAGCAAGTATGTCCTGGTCTTCCACAAGTGTAACAAATGTACATTCCCAGCTTATCTGTCAGTGGGGATCCTTGGGATCCTGATGATCTCAGATACTTTGGAATACTAACAGAGAGTTTATTTTTCATCAACTCAGTCATCACTCTCAGCATCTCCCCCTGTTGGGCTGCCAGTTTTTGGACAGTTTTACTTAACATTTCCAATGTTAACTGTGTTTGGGGCAGGGTTCCAGCAGTTGCATTCACTAGGCCCCACACTTTCTGTATGGGATTTAGGCTTGACTGTCTCCTCTAAAGGAAACTACTCCTCTTCTGAGCACATAATGGCAACCTGCATGAGTTCATGGAACATCTTATCAGGCTCTTCCTTGAACCTCCATTTTATTTCAGAACCATATCTGGGTCTGAAACTCACATAGGGTCTTGCTGCTCCACTCTGTTCATTCTCTCTGCTCATACATGTATGCCTGGACAGTTTCACCAGGCTCCCTCTTTCTCTTGAACTCCTTTAGTCGGATTCCGACAGATACCTTGGCTCTATACACTTCTGGAAGAACTTCAGATATTTTTTTTTCATGTCTTTCCTGCCTGCCATCGTCATGAACTTTACTGCGGCCTTGGCTTGGCCCTTGATGTGCTCCTTCTTCAGGTACTCTTAGCACGTAAAGAACTACCTTCACAGATTTCACCCACTGTGCTACCATGTCTCCTGATTTAGTTGGGAATCCACCAAACTCTGTTATCTTCTGCTCCCATGGGACAAAAATTAGGAAACTTTTTTGCTTCTGCTGCCTGTTGATCTATTACTGCCTTTGCCAGCAATAAGACCCTATTCAGCTCTAGCTTGTTGCAATGCCTCATCTTGGTTGATAATCTGCATTGAAGTTCAGCAAACAGAGCCAATAGTTCCCCAACACCTCCAAACGCATCAGCAGATACTCTGATACACATCCTCTGCAGGGTCCTGGGACCTTCTAATCCAATCCAT
The DNA here is from genome assembly GCA_019425775.1 of Rafetus swinhoei. NCBI lineage: Eukaryota > Metazoa > Chordata > Testudines > Trionychidae > Rafetus > Rafetus swinhoei. The sequence goes on from CM033449.1 coordinate 119,630,318, forward strand.
CAATGGACAACCTTGGCTAGCGAGTGGGCCTCATGAGTGGCCCTCATTCATTTCAGTGGGTCGCAAGATTGTCCTAACCAAGACAGTCTCCTGGGATAGGGTAGTTTTACTAACTGTACTTGAGCACCTAGAATTTTTTGGGTGTGTGAATTGCCCCTTAGCAGTGCTTTTATTGGCTGCAGAAGGCATACACAGCTTTCTTTCACAGTCAATGTTGTGTGCAATGAGCACACATCTCACTTCACATACCCTGGCTTTACATGTATGTGATTTTATACCGGTATGAAATACCTGTAAAATACCGGTAATACCAGTAGGAAAAAAAAACTATGCAGATGGAAACCAGTGCATTTGGTATCCCTGTACATTGCAAAATGTCTCGTGGGCCACACATAGAACCCTAATGGGCTGCAGGTTGCTCACCACTCTTCTATTCTATAGTGGAGTAGAACTGCACCAGTTCCACTGGGTCAGGTCCCTCCATAGTTGCAGATAAGTGAGAGGATATATTTCATTACTACATATGTCTTGAGGTGTTAATTTAAATAAAACAACAAAAAGAATTGCTAAAGAAAAATGGCCACTAACCAATTTTTAACCAACTACATGTTGTGGCATGTTAATTTTACACGCTGTTACTTGTCATTAGTTAAAACTAAATACTCAGTGAACATGAAACAATAGAACCCTATGTGGATACAAAATTTGTATCCGCATCTGCATCTGTATTTGCAAAAATGAGCCATAGATATCTGCAGCCACATCTGTGAAAGCAGATATTCATGGGTATAAAGTGGATATCCATGTATTGGCAGGGTTCTAGACATTAAAACTGATAAGCTCACACATAAGTGAAAGCAGTGCATTGAAAAAGTTGGTGAAAATTTACAGGAGAGTGCACTACTGCTTTGACAGTGACATTTTGACATTTTTAGGCTCATGTATGAATTTTGCAGTTTCAAAATATATGTTTATTAATTTATTATATTTCAGACAGATCCAGAAGACAGAATGTTTATCACAATCAATCTTAAAATGTCTATAGCTGTCCACTTTTCTACTGACTACTCCCCGAGTCTCTAATTTCACCGTATTTTAACTTAGCCTAACCTTTACCCTCATCTTCTGTTACATCCTCTGTCATCTGTGGTCTCATCTGAAAAACATATTAGTGGAATCTTCTACTTCTAACATCACTTTGCCTCCTCTACCCCCCCACATTCTTTTCTCCCCCCCAGTAACATCCAGTAGCCTCTAGAGACCCTGTAATTCCCACTCTTCCTGCTGCTGCTTTCAACTCTACTTTATTTCAATAATTATTCAGACTTCTAGACTTTTCACTCTTTTTTTAATCTGCCTCCTCTCCTAATGGACCATTTCTTCATTTTCTACTCTTTTTATTCTTTAAGGAAATGTGACAGGCTAGTTGCTATAGTGAACAGCAAGTAGGAGAAAGGAAGATAAATTTGCTTGTATCATGCACAAAACTGTATGACAATTTGGGGCACTGAGAGATTTGTGAACAAAGTTATATATGTTCTCGGTTGAGATTTAAAAGACCAGAATGAGCCCAAGAAACCATTTTCTCACCTCCAGCTGTTTTGTGAGCTCTAACTAATGTTCACCAGACATAAGAAGTCATTGATTATTATTATTATCCACAGAAAAACTTGAAGAGTATGTAGAAGTATTATTGCTGGGTACTTCCTTTAAAATTACCAGCAATAAAATACTTAACAATGCTGATATTTTAAATGTCACTAGGCTTTATATCACTGATCTGAATGAAGCAGTTAAAATGTCTTTGGAGTTCTTATTTCAAGCCTTTTACAGAATCAGAAAGACATTACTACATCAGCTTATATATAGAAGGTCATCTTTCCAACCATTAAAGTTAAAAACATTTTTTTTAAATGAAAGCTTTGGCTCAGAAGAAGCTGATGGAAATGCCAGCAGAGTGATCCTCTTGTGGAAGAAATAAACCGCAGGGTGCAGAGACTCATAAGTTATAAACAAATCACTTCACTCAGGTATCTGGAATTATATTAGTTGAACTTTTGTCACATACACCAAGAAAACATTCAATAGCTCTTCATATTATGTTTCAGTGTCTATCCCTAACCTTTCAGTGTCAAATTTATTTTGCTTGTTTGTTCGTTCCTTGTTTAGGCATCCTCCTGAAATGTTTCTGAACTTGTGATGTTGCTTTTAGCACATGTATTGGGTTTTGATTACATGGAAGGTCTCATAAATTAAGTATGAACAATATCTTACAGCTGCCCAGAAAGCCTTATTAAGATTACTGTATGTATTACCACACTTTCCCCACATATGACACAAGGCATTCTTTTTGGTGATTTATTCACTGTAAAGTCCATTCCTGCCCCCTGCTCTTTTGTTCTAGCTAGGCTGACATTCTCACTCACAATTTCAAAAAGCAGCTAGCTTGCTAGTTTCAAACTCTCAGCGAGGAAAAGAATGGATTTCCTTTATTCTTTTTAATAAAATAAAATAAAATAAAATAATAATAATATAGATGCTTTATATAAGAGCAATGGCTTCTATTTTTATAGAATGTACAAAATAACATTTTACAATTAAAATCACACTTTTGCATTTAATTATTTACTACCAGAAGATTTACCCAGCATTGATCAGGTCCTTAACTCAATTACTTTTTTTTAATTAAAATGAAAATGTGCATGCTTCATTTAAATCATTGCTCTGGGGTGGGGGCTGGGGATGAGGGGTTCAGTATGCAGGCTGGCCAAGGGAGAGAGGACTACCTCAGCTCTCTCACCACAGCTGCTTGGGGCTGGGTAAAAAGCACCTCTTATGGCTGCTGCAGTTCCAGCGGGCACAGCCAGGGGAGAGATGCACATCCCCAGGCTGGGAAAGTTCCAGGATCATCTGCCCTCTGCAATCCCCAGCTAGAGTGAGGAATGCAGCAAACTGTGCACTTTCCTCTCACTCCCTGACAAAGCAATGTTCCCATACAAATCGGGGAGGAAAGGGGGGAGAGAGAGATCATCAGCCGCCACATCCAACTCCCTAAAGGACGCCTAAGAGGGAGAGGTTTGGGGCTGGGGCAGTCCTCCAGCCAGTCACTTTCTCCTGCCTGGTGATTCTGTCTCTTTCCTGTATGATTTTCTGAGAAGCAACCCCATTGCAGGCACATCCAATTTTGATGGTGCAACCAAACCTTTACCTTGCTTTAAGTTATGATACGTGGAAGCTGTATACTGAATTTGGTGGTCCTCGCTTGTACCATTTAGGGGGAGTTCTTCAACTGACAGATAGACATGCAGAAAGACATACACGTTCTCTTAAATATATAGTAGATGTTGGTACACTACCAATGTGAAATGTGTACTCAAGTAGAAGCAATGTAAAATAATGGTTTTAATTACAAGTTACTACAAGAACAGAGACTCTTTGTGCCAGGTAATATACAAATACACAGCAAGTAGTAGTATCCCCTACGTAAAGAGCAAACAGTTTAAACAGACAAGTGAGGCAAAGATGGAGAGGAGAAACAGAGAACTGAAATGACTGGCGAAAGGTAGCATAGCAATTTACTAGCAAAAACAGGAATAGAAGCAAGGTCCCCTAGACTTCACTGCTTCTCTCAGGTATCTCTCGCCATGTCCAAAATTGCTTAATTTAACTTATAACTATGAAAAATACTCACTCTATGGAGGTTACCATAGTTTCTTGCAAGCAGAGACGGTTGGACTGGAGGCAGGAGCAAAAGGAGTCCTCAGTCAGAAAACTTCCTATTGAACATAATTATTGTTGGATGTCTTCCAGTTCCATTTAATAAGTCTCACACATGGCAAGTTTGACTTGATTTTTTTAAAGACCTCTTTATATCTAATTATCAATTTATTCTACATTACCTACATTGTGAGAAAGTCTCTCAGTATGAATTCCTCTCTACTGTTTACAGATGATCTGCTTACTTCCATGATCCACAACTTAGCAAGAGTATTCTGCATTACTGTGCACCCCATCTCAAGCTTTTAACCATGAAACACCACCTCTACTAAACTGATCAAAAGAATATCCAATTAAAATAAGCCCCATAAGGAAACTGATATCTTTTTAAAAAACCTACAATTTCCTGTCAGTCGGCAAAGCCACACTCACTGCTACCGGCTATAGCACAATTAAAAGCTCAGCAGTCCACAGGTATTCATAGGAAGGATTAACAAACACACACTTCCATTCAGGGTTCTTAAAAAATTAGAGAGTTCTTTAACTTACTCTGGTGGGGTGTATCAATCCCGCACTGGACAAGCAAGGATTAACCAGGGTTACCTGACAGAGAAAACCTCACCCCCTCAGCCCTGCTGGCGATCAGATATAAAGGCAGTGGAGCAGCTCAGTTGGGGCTAACTGCTGCTGGAGAAGGAGGTGCTGCCAGAGCTTTGGAGGAAGAATAGCCGGTGGACCAAACTATGGTGGTCAGTCAGCGGGGAGCAGCTAAAGAAGCCCCTAGTCTGGAGGAAAGTGGCGAAGAAGGCGTTTGTGTTGAGTCTTGTAGGAAGTAACCCAGGGCAGGGTGTTAGATCCCTGAGAGCTCTGTGTATTTTGGGTGGACTCCCTGCTGAGCTAGTGGTGGCCCTGGGCTGGGACCTGGTGCAGAGGGTGCGCCTGGTACCCCATCCCCATTAACCCCCCAACGGTGGGTGCTACAGCTGTGATTAGTGACTCGGGCTGTTAGGCCATGCCACCCTGTGTGAATGAATATTGATAGTGACTTTGTGACTGCGGCCACTAGGCCTCACTGCCCTGACAGCAGGGAGTGTTGCTACTGACTCTGGCCACTAGGCCTCACTGCCCTGAGGGAAGACAGTGATTATTGATTTTGCCACTGTGGCTGCTACCAGGCCCAGCCAAAGAATTTGCAGAGACCAAGGCAGCGTGGCTGAGCTGCATGGCCGCGTGGTTCCCAGTCAGGGCAGCGAGTGAGCAGCTGGGTGGGCGGGGCCAGGATCTGGGCAGCGCAGGCTCTGAATGCGTGGGGCCCAAGGCAACTGCTTCACTTGCCTTGCCAAAAGGTCGGGCCTGCCTCCTACACCTTACTGCCCTGAGAGCACGGAGTCTTGTAACTGATTCTGGTTGCAGGGCCTCACTGTCCTGAAAGCAGGGCAGGTTGCTACTGACTCTGGTTGCTAGGCCTTACTGCCCTGAGAGCAGGGAATACTGCTACAGACTCTAGCCATTAGACGTCACTGCCTTGACGGAAAGGAGTGAATATTGATTTTGGCTACTATAGTTGCTAGGCCTTACTGCCGTGAGAACAGGGAGTGTTGTTACTGACTGTAGCTGCTAAGCTGGACTGTCTCATCAAGGACAGGGTGCAGTTATAGGCCATGAACCATAGGGACTGAGACACACACGGGGTGGAGCACACTTTCAGGGGCCTTAAAGGCCTCATGCCCTCCTCCTCCCCCCCCCAGTGACATTTCCACACATCTTCAGTCACTAAACTAAACATGGAAACAGTAGAAAAGAAATTAGATAGAGCCGAAAGAAAACAATCAGCATTAGCTATGACCTAATTAATCTGAACAATTCTCAAGAGAATACACAACACACTTATGATTTCTCTACATCAAGCAAGACTCTTGAAACAATGTAGAGCTTTTACATGGAAGTTCACTTCTGCTGTGGATCAATTTTAAAAGGAAATGCTCTTGACATTTGAATAGGTCTGATTCACTCCATAGCACTTACCAACGAAAAGGGAGCTGTAAAAATGAAACATATCTTCTTGATATCTCAGCTTTCTCAACATATTTTATACCTTGTCTATATTACAGAGTTGTCAACAAAAGACAGCTTTTGTTTAGGGATGTTACATTTAGATTAATGGGCTTAATCAAATAGTTGATACAATTTGCATTGACTATTCGATTAGTCAATAAGGGCACCTCCCCCTTTGAAGTGTAGCAACAGCCCTGGGGCTACACTTCAAAGGCGAAAGCTCTGCAGTCCCCCACTGGCCCATGCTCCCCGCAGCATTTCAAAGTGGCAGCGCCGCATGGAGCCCGGGTTCAGCTGAAAGTCCCAGTGCTATTAATTCCAGGCTAAAACTAAAAAATAAAATGACAAAATTGTTTTTATTCAAACATCACAAAAGTTATTCAAATGAAACTTAGGGTTATCATAGAAACTTATATAACCTTTAGTGTAGTGTCTGGATCACTTCTGCTCAAAGAATTATTTTTTTAGGAAGTTCAGAGTCTGAAAGACCTACAAGTAATATGAATAACACTTTTAAAATATTTTCCATTGAGACAGTGTTGGATGAAAATTACTAACTTGAGTTACTAGTTGTTATTTTTCATAATGTTTCAGTATTCTGAGAAGATGAAACACTATGTTTAAAACATGAAATAAAAATATATAACTACCCAGTCTCCAAAACTTAAACTATGATATCCTGAAGAACTAGGGGAAGACGGGGAATGGAAGGGGAAAATAATGAACAAAATAAAACAAAAAACCCCACAAAGTGCAATGGAAACATATTAATAACAGAAATAATTCACTATATAACAATTTGTACAAAAGGATTTTTTTTCATTTACATGGTAAGGATTGATTAACATTTGGAGAATTTCATGCAGCAATAAATTATTTTGTTAAGGCACTAATCTTGCTCTCTCATAATGAATACAAACATTTATTAATTAAACTAGTACAGATATTTTATACCACATGTAAGACTCACAGATTGACATTCTTTACTCAAAAAAAAAAAAATATAAGGAAGCATCTTGTTTTGACATTAAGCAGCCTTTAATACACTTTGTGATTATACATAGAGCACTGATAAGGAAAAGTTAATTGAACTTAGCAGTACATAGTTTTTTTAAATCTAGGACAGCATTCACAATTATTGACATGACTAGTCAATACCATGCCATGCAACTGGCAGATGGTCAATTGCTATATAAACTGCTTCAGTCTACTAACTGGCAAAGAAAGTTATTTATTTTGTCTTGTAAAGGAAAATTCATTGTTAAAGCTATTAATACAGAAGACTGGATTGGGAGTTTCTGTCTATAATGTTATAAGATGACTAAGGATACATCTAGACTACGTTCTTTCGAAAGGAGATATGCAAATTTGGTGCTAATTAGCATATCTTCTTCCGATCGCTTTGTCGAAAGTGTTTTTTTCGGAAAGTGAAAGCAGTTTAGACGGGTTTTTTTTTTTTAAAGAACCCCCCTTTTTCGAAAGAACCCTTCTTCCTTAAAAAATGAGGTGTACGAGGTTCTTTCAAAAAAAACCCATCTAAACTGCTTTCACTTTAAAAAAAACCGCTTTGGAAAAAGAGATCGGAAGAAGATATGCAAATTCAGCACTAATTTGCATATCTCCTTTTGAAAGAAGGAAGTACCCTTCCTTGAGCTTGCGAACAGGAACAGCTAACAGGGAGTTTGGAGAGGGAGTTCTCCAGGTAAAAGAGGAGTAAAAACGGGACCCTTGTGGTAAGTGGCTGTCTGGAGTGTGTGTTTGTGTGTGGGAGAGTTATTTGCTGTGTGCTGAGCTTGTGTTTGTCTGTTTGGTTGGTTTGTTTGTTTGTTTGAAGGAGCTTCTGAAAGGTTTGAAATCTAGAAGCCTCTGTTAATTGGCTGAACCTCAGTCAGGGGGAGGGGCTACCAGAGCTATATAAGCCTGTGACTCAGCGACCAGGGAGCTTGCGAACAGGAACAGCTAACAGGGAGTTTAGCGGGGGAGTTTAGAGGGGGGAGGTTAGAGGGCACTAGTGACTTCTGACCTTCTTTAAAACATAACTCTTATAATAATCTATATTCCAGAGGTTTAAAAAGAATCCCAGTTTATACTTAAACTTATTCATTAGAAAAATGGAGACAGAAGCCCAGCAGCAGAGTGGGGGCTATCCTGTTTATTGCGTCGAGTGTAACATGTATGATTACCTGCCCTGTGGGCGGGTGGCATATGTGTGCACCCGTTGCAAGGAGCTCTTGACCCTCAGAGACCGAGTTTGGGCTTTGGAGGCCAGGGTGGCTGAACTGGAGGAGCTAAGGGAGGTAGAGAGATATGTTGATGAGACTTTCCGGGACACTGTAGAACTGTCCCACCTCCAGTCTGAGAGCCCCAGTGCTCTTAAGGAGGATGAAAGTCTCAAGGGAACAGAGCATTCAATGGGAACAGAGGGAAACCATCCCGTAGTTGGGACCCTCCTCCCAGAGGATGTTGCGGTATCCTCTCGCACTGAGGATACCTCTGAGGGGGAGGGAATGCCAGTTCGGAAGAGGCAGGTGTTAGTAGTGGGTGATCTGATCGTTAGAAACATAGATAGTTGGGTTTGTGATGACCGGGAGAACCGTATGGTCACTTGCCTGCCTGGTGCGAAGCGGATCTCTCGAGGCATCTAGATAGACTTATGTGTAGTGCTGGGGAGGAGCCGGTGGTCGTGGTACATGTAGGTACCAATGACGTAGGGAAGGGTAGGAGAGATGTCCTGGAGGCCAAATTTAGGCTGCTAGGAAAGAGACTGAAATCCAGGACCTCTATGGTGGCATTCTCAGAAATGCTTCCAGTTCCACACGCAGGGCCAGGTAGGCAGGCAGAGCTTCAGAGTCTCAATGCGTGGATGAGACGATGGTGTAGGGAAGAGGGGTTTGGATTTATTAGGAACTGGGGACACTTTTGGGAGAGGGGGAGCCTATACATGAAGGATGGGCTCCACCTAAACCAGGGTGGAACCAGACTGCTGGCACTAAACATAAAAAGGCCACAGACCAGTTTTTAAACTAAGAGATGGGGGAAAGCCGATTGGTGCGGAGATGCACGTAAATCGGAGGGAGACTTCTCTTAGAGGAGAATCCATTGATAGAGATTCTCTAAGCTGTAGTCAGAAAGAGAGGAGGGGAGAGGGCAAACCATGGGCCAGAGCAGACAAACAACCGCATATAAAGGAATCCAATGCATCAGGGAAGGGCAGACAAATAAGCAGTGGCAAATTTTTAAAGTGCTTCTACACAAATGCTAGGAGTCTGACTAATAAGATGGGTGAACTAGAGTACCTAGTATTAAAGGAGGAGATTGACATAATAGGCATCACTGAAACCTGGTGGAATGAGGAAAATCTGTGGGACACAATCATACCGGGATATAAAATATATCGAAAGGATAGAGCAGGCCGGGTGGGTGGAGTGGCACTGTATGTGAAAGATAATGTAGAATCAAATGAAATAAAAATATTAAGTGAATCAACATGTTCAATAGAATCGCTATGGATAGTAATTCCATGCTCTAATAATAAGAAATTAGCAGTAGGGATATATTACCGACCACCTGACCAGGACAGCAATACTGACATTGAAATGCTGAGGGAGATTAGAGAGGCTACCAAAATAAAGAACTCTATAATAACGGGGGATTTTAATTACCCCCATATAGACTGGATACATGTCACCTCAGGAAGAGAAGCGGAGATAAAATTTCTCAATGGCTTAAATGACTGCTTCTTGGAGCAGCTGGTGCAGGAACCCACAAGGGGAGAGGCAATTCTCGATTTAGTCCTGAGTGGAGTGCAGGATCAGGTCCAGGAAATAACCGTTACAGGACCGCTTGGGAATAGTGACCATAATATAATAACATTCAACATTCCTGTGGTGGGAAGAACACCTCAGCAGTCCAGCACCCTGGCATTTAATTTCAAAAAGGGGAATTACACAAAAATGAGGAGGTTAGTTAAACAGAAATTAAAAGGCACAGAGACTAGAGCCAAATCCCTGCAAGCTGCATGGAAACTTTTAAAGACACCATAATAGAGGCCCAACTTAAATGTATACCCCAAATTAAAAACATAGCAAGAGACCTAAAAAGAGTCACTGTGGCTTAACCACCATGTAAAAGAAGCAGTGAGGGACAAAAGGCATCCTTTAAGAAGTGGAAGTCCAATCCTAGTGAGATAAATAGAAAGGAACATAAACACTGTCAAATCAAGTGTAAAATGTAATAAGAAAAACAAAAAGATTTTGAGGAACAGCTAGCCAAAAACTCAGAAAGAAATAACAAAATGTTTTTAAGTACATTAGAAGCAGGAAGCCTGCTAAAAAACCTGTGGGTCCCCTAGACGATCGAACTATAAAAGGCGCAATCAAGGACGATAAAGCCATTGCGGAGAAACTAAATGATTTCTTTGCTTCAGTCTTCACGGCTGAGGACGTTGGGGAGATTCCCAAATCTGCACTGTCCTTTGTGGGTAATGAATCTGAGGAACTGTCCCGGATTGAAGTGTCATTAGAGGAGGTTTTGGAACAAATAGAAAAACTTAATGTTAACAAATCTCCGGGACCGGATGACATTCATCCAAGGGTTCTAAAAGAACTCAAATGGGAGATTGCTGAACTATTATCTGTGGTTTGTAACCTATCCCTTAAATCGGCTTCCGTACCTAATGACTGGAAGGTAGCCAATGTGACACCAATATTTAAAAAGGGCTCTAGAGGCGATCCGGGCAATTATAGACCGGTAAGTCTAACTTCAGTACCTGGCAAATTAGTCGAAACAATAGTAAAGAATAAAATTGTGAAGCATGTAGAACATAATTTGTTGGACAAAAGTCAACATGGTTTCTGTAAAGGGAAATCCTGTCTTACTAATCTATTAGAGTTCTTTGAAGGGGTTAACAAACATGGACAAGGGGGATCCAGTAGATATAGTATACTTAGATTTTCAGAAAGCCTTTGACAAGGTCCCTCACCAAAGGCTCTTGTGTAAACTACATGGCCATGGGATAAGAGGGAAGGTCCTTTCTTGGATTGAGAACTGGTTAAAAGACAGGAAACAAAGGGTAGCAATAAATGGTAAATTTTCAGAATGGAGAGGGGTAACTAGTGGTGTCCCCCAAGGGTCAGTCCTAGGACCAATCCTGTTCAACTTATTCATAAATGATCTGGAGAAAGAGGTAAGCAGTGAGGTGGTAAAGTTTGCAGATGATACCAAACTGTTCAAGATAGTCAAGACAGAAGCAGACTGTGAGGGACTCCAAAAAGATCTCACCAAACTGAGTGATTGGGCAACAAAATGGCAAATGAAATTTAATGTGGATAAGTGTAAAGTAATGCACATCGGGAAAAATAACCCCAACTATACGTACAGTATGATGGGGGCTAATTTGGCTACGACAAATCAGGAAAGAGATCTTGGAGTTATCGTGGACAGTTCTCTGAAAACTTCCACACAGTGTGCAGCGGCGGTCAAAAAGGCAAATAGGATGCTAGGAATTATTAAGAAAGGGATAGAAAATAAGACTCAGAATATCTTACTGCCCCTGTATAAAACTATGGTACGCCCACATCTTGAATACTGTGTACAGATGTGGTCTCTCACCTCAAAAAGATATTTTGGCCTTGGAAAGGGTTCAGAAAAGGGCAACTAAAATGATTAGGGGTTTGGAACGGGTCCCATATGAGGAGAGGTTAAAGCGACTGGGACTTTTCAGTTTAGAAAAGAGGAGACTGAGGGGGGATATGATAGAGGTATATAAAATCATGAGTGGCGTGGAGAGGGCCGGTAAAGAAAAGTTATTTATTAGTTCCCTAAATAGAAGAACTAGAGGACACCAAATAAAATTAATGGGTAGCAGGTTTAAAACTAATAAAAGAAAGTTCTTCTTCACACAGCGTGTAGTCAGCATGTGGAACTCCTTGCCAGAGGAGGCTGTGAAGGCTAGGACTATAATAGAGTTTAAAGAGAAGCTAGATAATTTCATGGAGGTTAGGTCCATAAAAGGCTATTAGCCAGGGGATAAAATGGTGTCCTTGGCCTCTGTTTGTCAGAGGCTGGAGACGGATGGCAGGAGACAAATCGCTTGATCATTGTCTTCGGTCCACCCTCTCTGGGACACCTGGTGCTGGCCACTGTCGGCAGACAGGATACTGGGCTAGATGGACCTTTGGTCTGACCCAGTACGGCCATTCTTATGTTCTTATGTTATGTTCTAAATGATTTTAGAGGTATACTTTTATTTGCAGTTTCATTTATCCAGAGTTTCCAAATAATTTAAACAACACATAATGAATAGCCATATAAATGAGAAGCGTGCACAGGTTGGACCTCCCTGGTCTGGCACCCTCGGGACCTGACAGGTCCTGGACAAGGGAGCTTTCTGGACCACAGGAGGTCAAGGAGGGAGGCGCCTCCTTGCTGGGCTCCTCACCCCAGCCACCAGGGCTCGTCTCCCCAGCCTCCTAGCTCTGCAAGCTCCCGGCAGCCCCACCGGAGCTCCCGGCAGCCCCACTGAAATCCCTGCCCCACCAGCTGTGGGCTCTGGTGCCCCATGAGCTGTGCTGCCCCACTGGCCAGCTCTTCTCCAAGCCTCCAGCAACCTCTGCTGCTGGGGCTCTCTAGTTCCAGACCATAGATGTTGCCAGACCAGAGAGTTCCGGACCACAGAAGTTCAATCTGTATTCTGAAATTCAAGATGCATAATATGCTCAATGGCATGGTTGTACATGGTACATTCTGGGGTGCATCAAAACCTAGAATGAGGCAACCAGGCAAAGTAACATGAGGGTGGCATGTGGGGTTGTGCGCCGCTAGATTTGGTTTGTACTGAGCATGCTCAGTAACACTGCTGATGCTGGCTGCCCTCACTCTGATCCTACTCCTACCGCAGGCATGGATCACTCCTGCCACCCATCAAAACTGCTGTTACAGAAGAAAGTAGAAACCTTTAGGTCCTACAAAGGCTGAACAGGGTGAGCAGCTAGTCTATTCACTGAAAGGTGTGGTTTTGTTTTTGTTTTTGTTTTGAAAACAGCTTTGTATTTACTTAGCTAGTTTCCTTAAAGTTGTCAGATAAGAATAGGCAAGCAGGCCATTCTCATTAATTAGTCCAGAGGAGAGAGGAATCATAGCTGCTCCTAAAAGACAGGGATTAAATATGTTACAGACCAGGAGGTCCACCTTAGAAGGAAGTAGAAGGCATTGGATACAGTGGACTATTGCTCTGATATAGACAATTTTCAGTTAAGTCTTTCTGGTTCATTCCAGCTAAAAACTCAAACATGGAATGAATGAATGAATGAATTAATCCGATATGAAATTTTGTGAACTTAAATTGGAAAAAATGGTTCACTGAAGCCCCTCCAAACTGAAACCAATGAGTTTTGTAAAGCTTTATTGCTAGTAAGCATCACTGTGTTTACTCACTGGACCCGGTGCACCAAATAAAAATCGTTACAATAGTCTGTGAAAAGAGACATAGAACTACCACATCTTCACAAAACACAACCTCTTTGAATAACCCCTAACGTCTATTTATTTAAAAGGCTCTTTCTTTACACCACTCTATCAAAGACAGGATGAGAATCCCGATTCTGCCCTTAAGTCTCCCCTTTGTTAATCTGTAATTAAATTACAGTATTTATGCTGGAAAAAACATTTTCAGTAGCAACAGCATTTATGATCTTTTCAACACACGCCTACAAGCACTATCTTCTTAATGATCCTTACATATCTTTCATTGCTCACAGGACTGTCAATGCCACTTGATGCACATCAAAGAGGGAGACGTGTATAAGGACTCCTGTTTAACATTACAAGCACTATTTGTAATAATGCAGCTCTGAAGACTAAGCGTTGGGATTTAGTTTGGGTATGTACACAGCAGATTAGACATGAAAGTCTCCAGAATTAGGGCTGCAAGATTTCCACCTTCCCTACCGCCATAGAGGTTCAGTATGAAAGTCAGTCAAGAAACTGACTTTTCTCTGAGCATTTTGGATCCATTGCCATCAAAGACTAGAAGTGCAAATGTGGCAAAAATAAGGGGTAGAGGATAGACACCCATATGTCGCAACAGTTTGTTTGTAAAAAGGAGGGGGGGGCATGTTTTTTCTGTCTTGTTCGTTTCAGATTCTGTTTGTTTTGTTTTATGTTTGGAAGGAGTAGGGGGAAGGGTGCGGGTGATGCTTTCAAGCCTTTTTCCAAATAATGTGTCTTTTTTTTTTTTGGTACTGAAATGGTCAAAGGTAATGAGTTACAATGGCGGTAGCTAGTAATGATGACAGGTTGATTAATGCAACGTTTATTTACAACCTGTAGAGATTATGATGCTGAAGATAAATGGAGTTTTAGCGTTTGCTTTCTGAAGTCATTCTGAATTAACTATTAATGGATAGCTTTTCTTAAGAAAGTCTTTTTACCGTGAGGCGTGCCGAATGAAAAACACCAAGAAAGCAATTAATTTTGTCAGTCATTAATATTGTTCCTTTTTTCTTGATACCATATTAACCCAATCAATTTATCTTTGAACAGTATGTGGAGCAGCTATACTCAATGAACAAAACGATCAGTAAACTTTCACTTACATGGGTTTCTTCTTTCTTTGCTAGTTTGTCAAATCTTGACAGCATGGCTGTAAATAACATATCTTAGAGGACAAGATGGTGGATGCAGATGTGCCTTTGAGAATTTTTTGAAGAGATCATTGTCAGTAACCCAGATGCAAATACTAGACAAATCACATTAAAGTATAATTAGAAATGTTTCATAGGCCTGCGTCACTCAGTCAGCCTGTCCCTGCTCCTCCATTTGCTGGAGGAGTGAATTAATTTGTACCAGCCCATATCTGTCAGAGATTATTTCTCCTTTGGGGGTAGACTCAGGGAAATAGTGGCCCATCAGAAGCTGGTTTCTTCCCATGCTGAGTACGCATGGCAAGATCAGGGAATTAAGAGAGTGCTTTATGGCTTCTTGCTCCCCTGAACCAACACAAAACAGGAGTCACTATTTGGCCCTTAAATTCTAGAAAACCCTACTTGCTTCTTCTTTAGAAAGCAGGATTAAGGGGTTTGGGATGTGGGCGGAGGTTCGAATTCCAGCCAGGTGACATTCCCGGAAGCAGCTGAGCCGACATGTCTGGCTCATAGGTGGAGGGGCTGGGGGCTCTGCATCGTATCCGTGCCTGCAGGTACTGACCTTGCAGCTCTCATTGGACATCAGTTCCCTGTAAATGGGACTTGCAGAGCTGGTGCTTGTGTGGTGCTGCCAGTGAACAGAGCTGCCCTGGACATCCCTGCACCTACGAGCTGGACATATTGGCGACTTCCAGAAGCTGTGTGGAGTCAGGGCAGGCAGGGAGCCTGCCTTAGCCCCGCTGTGCTGCGATCATGCTTTTAGCAGCCTTGTCAGCGATGCTGACCAGAGCCACCAGGGTTGATCATGCCAGTGGTAAAACACATATGTGTAGTACCCTCTTAATTTTCATCATTGTTTTATCTCTTTTAGTTCAGCCCCCTTTCTCTCTGCATGGAACGAGGTCTAGTGTGGGCATTAAAAAGACATGAAACATTAACAGCTTTATAATATAAAAACCTCACATCGTGGTAGGCAGGTTATCCAGGGACTCAGAACAGAGCTATAAAGAAAAACCTTGAAACAAAAAAAGTCTTCTACAAGCCCAGACCTGGAAGCAAGATGGAGCAGGGGAAGTACCTTTGTTGCTATGCTGCTTAGGAGACTTTGTTAGCTAAAGAAACAACATGGGTGAGGTGATATGTTTTATTAAGCCAACTTCTCTTGGTTAGAGTGATAAACTTTCAAGCCACACTGAGCTCTTCAGGTGTAGGAAAGGTTATCTGAGCCTTACAACAAAATGCAAGCTGGACTGGATTACTTAGCATAGGTAGCTAGTACATAGAGTAAATGGTCTGTTAACACCTCTGCAGTCAGAGGACAAAGAGGATATTAGTGGGTTACTTATTGTTTTAATAAGCCTTAAACCATAAATATTTTTTTTCCTCTCTCTCTGTTTGTGAGTGAGGCTTTAGAGTGCGAGTTCTCCAGGTAGAGGAGAAGCAGATACAGGACTATTGAAGGAAGTGTGTGTTGTCTTTGGGGCTTTCTTGCTGTGTGCTGAGCTTGTGTTTGTGAGTGAGGGTTGGCGTGTGTTCTTTTTTTTTGTTTTTGTTTGTTTTTTCACCTGTGTTTGTGAGTGAGGCTTTTTTTTTTCACTTCCCCTTTGCCCCTCCCCCTCCCCTTCATGGAGTGTGTGCTGTGATTGGCAGGTGGAAACAGTTGGCTTCTAATTAAAGTTTGAATTCTAGAAGCCTCTGCTGATTGGTTGAGCCTTGGTAGGGGGAGGGACTTTCAGGCACTCTAGGGCTTTATAAGGCAGTGGGCAAGCGACCAGGGAGCTTGCGAACAGGTGAGTGCTAACAGGGAGTTTAGAGAGCGAGTTGGGAAGGGGGCGAGGTTCTCTTGCCTTCTTTTTAAATCCCTTCTCCAGGACAGCAGCGATGGATGGTGATAGGTCTGCTGTTGTTACCTGCACGGAGTGTGTGCCATGTTTGTCTTCCTCCTGGAAGAAAGAACGGATTTTGTCTGCATGAAGTGCAAGCTGGTCGCCATTTTGGAAGAAAAAATTAGAGGGCTGGAGGCCCAAGTGTCGACCCTGCGCTCGATCAGAGAGGACGAAGACTTCCTCGATAGAAGGCAGCGTTTAATCCTTCAAGCACGGCAGGTGGAAGAGCCAGAGAGGGCAGTATGGGACCAGGAAGAGAACTGGCAGCATGTAACTTCTAGAAGGGGAAAAAGGCCAGCACAGGAATCCCACAGTGCTATAGAGGTAAGCAATCGCTTTCAGGCTCTCTCTGCAGGCTCTGCAGTGTTGAATGGTTTGGACGGGACCTCACAAGGAAGAAACCGGAAGGGAACACCATCTACTGGAAGGCATGGGATGCGTAGTCCTAGGGATGAGGGTTCCACGGCTACCACCCCCCAAAAGAAAACGACGGGTGGTGGTGGTCGGGGACTCCCTCCTAAGAGGGACTGAGCCATCCATCTGCCAACCGGACCTGGAATCTCGAGAGGTGTGCTGCTTACCGGGAGCTCGCATTCAGGATGTGACTGAGAGGCTTACCAAACTGGTCAAACCTTTGGATTGCTACCCCTTCCTGCTTCTCCACGTGGGAACTAACGATACGGCCAAGAACGACCTTGAGCGGGTTACTGTGGATTATGTAGCGCTGGGAAGAAGGATACAAGAATTTCGGAGCACAAGTGGTGTTCTCGTCCATCCTCCCTGTTGAAGGGAAAGGACTGGGCAGGGATCGTCGAATTGAGGAAGTCAATGCGTGGTTGCGCAGGTGGTGTTGCAGAGAGGGCTTTGGTTTCTTTGACCATGGGACTCTGTTCCGGGCACAAGGATTGTTAGGAAGAGATGGGATCCACCTAACCAAGAGAGGAAGGAGCATCTTCGCGGGCAGGCTTGCAAACCTAGTGAGGAGGGCTTTAAACTAGGTTCGCTGGGACGGTGAGCACAACCCTGAGGGGAGTGGGAAAGTTGGATACTGGAAAGAAATGCAAAGAGGAACGAGCAACAAAGGAGGACCCCTGATTCGAATGGAGAAGATAGGGCGATCAACTGGCTACCTGAGGTGTTTGTACACTAATGCGAGAAGCCTGGGCAACAAGCAGGAAGAACTGGAGGCCCTGACCAAGTCCGAGAAATATGATTTAATTGGGATAACGGAAACTTGGTGGGATGACTTGCATGACTGGAGCGCTGTCATGGAAGGGTATAGACTGTTCAGGAAGAACAGGCAGGGGAGAAAAGGAGGAGGAGTTGCACTATATGTAAAAGAGCACTATGATTGCTCTGAACTCCAGTATAAAGAGGGAGAAAAACCTGTTGAGAGTCTATGGGTTAAGTTTAAAGGAGCAAACAACAACAGTGATGTTGTGGTTGGTGTCTGCTACAGGCCACCGAATCAGGTGGATGAGGTAGATGAGGCTTTCTTCGACAACTGAGAGAAGCTTCCAGATCGCAGGCCCTGGTTCTCGTGGGGGACTTTAATCACCCTGACATCTGTTGGGAAACCAATACGGCAGTACACAGGCAATCCAGGAAGTTTTTGGAGAATGTTGAGGATAACTTCTTGGTACAAGTGCTGAAGGATCCGACCAGGGCCGTGCACAGCTTGACCTTCTGCTCACAAACAGGAGGAACTAATAGGGGAAGTAGAGGTGGATGACAACCTGGGAAGCAGTGATCATGAGATGGTAGATTTCAGGATCCTGACCAAAGGAAGAAAAGAGAGTAGTAAAATACACACCTTGGACTTCAAAAAAGCAGATTTTGACTCCCTCAGCGATCTGATTGGCAGAATCCCCTGGGATGCTAACATGAAGGGGAAAGGAGTCCAGGACAGCTGGCAGTATTTTAAAGAAGCCTTATTGAAGGCACAGAAAGAAACCATCCCAATGCATAGCAAGAGAGGCAAACATGGTAGGAGACCGGATTGGCTTACGGGGGAAATCCTTGGTGAACTTAAGCATAAAAAGGAAGCTTACAAAAAGTGGAAACTTGGACAAATGACCAGGGAGGGGTTTAAATGTATAGCTCGAGAATGCCGGGGGGTTATCAGGAAGGCGAAAGAGCAAATGGAATTGCGACTGGCTAAGGATGTGAAGGATAACAAGAGAGGTTTCTACAGGCGTGTTAACAAGAAGAAGGTGATCAGAGAGGGTGTGCGGCCCCTACTGGATGAAGGAGGTAACCTAGTGACAGATGATGTGGGGAAAGCTGAAGTACTCAATGCTTTCTTTGCCTCTGTATTCACGGACAAGGTGGGCTCCCGGACTAATGTGCTAAGTGACGCAAGAGGGGATGAAGATGGACAGCCCTTGGTGGGTAAAGAACAGGTCAGGAACTATTTAGAAAAGCTAAACGTATGCAAATCCATGGGTCCGGACTTAATGCATCCGAGGGTACTGAGAGAGTTGGCAAATGTCATTGAGGAGCCTTTGGCCATTATCTTTGAAAAGTCGTGGAAATCGGGAGAAATGGAGTCGGGGGAAATCGGGATGATTGGAAAAAGGCAAATGTAGTGCCCATCTTCAAAAAAGGGAAGAAGGACGATCCAGGGAACTACAGACCAGTCAGCCTTACCTCAGTCCCCGGAAAAATCATGGAGGGGATCCTCATGGGAATCCATTTTGAAGCACTTGGAAGAAAGGAAAGTGATCAGGAATAGTCAACATGGATTCACAAAGGGCAAGTCATGCTTCACCAATCTGATTAGCTTCTATGATGAGGTAACTGGCTCTGTGGACGTGGGAAAGTCAGTGGATGTGATATACCTTGACTTTAGCAAGGCTTTTGATACGGTCTCCCACAATATTCTTGCCAGCAAGTTAAGGGAATGTGGATTGGATAAATGGACGGTAAGATGGATAGAAAGCTGGCTAGAAGGCCGGGCCCAGCGGGTAGTGATCAACAGCTCGATGTGAAGATGGTGGTCGGTTTCTAGCAGAGTGCCCCAAGGTTCGGTTCTAGGACCGGTTTTGTTCAATATCTTTATCAATGATCTGGATGAGGGGATTGATTGCACCCTCAGCAAGTTTGCGGATGATACTAAGCTAGAGGGAGAGGTAGATACGCCTGAGGGCAGAGATAGGGTCCAGAGTGACTTAGACAAATTGGAGGATTGGGCCACAAGAAATCCGATGAGGTTTAACAAGGACAAGTGCAGAGTCCTGCACTTGGGACGGAAGAATCCCAAGCATTGTTATAGACTGGGGACCAACCAGCTAAGTAGTAGTTCTGCAGAAAAGGACCTGGGGGTTACAGTGGATGAGAAGCTGGATATGAGTCAACAGTGTGCCCTTGTAGCCAAGAAGGCTAATGGCATATTAGGCTGCATTAGGAGGAGGTTGCCAGCAGATCCAGAGATGTCATTATTCCCCTTTATTCGGCTCTGGTGAGGCCACATCTGGAGTACTGTGTCCAGTTCTGGGCCCCCCACTACAAAAAGGATGTGGACACATTGGAGAGGATCCAGCGGAGGGCAACAAAAATGATTAGGGGGCTGGAGCATATGACCTATGAGGAGAGGCTGAGGGAGCTGGGTCTGTTTAGTCTGGAGAAGCGAAGAGTGAGGGGGGATTTGATAGCAGCCTTCAACTTCCTGAAGGGAGGTTCCAAAGAGGATGGAGAAAGGCTGTTCTCAGTAGTGACAGATGGCAGAACAAGGAGCAATGGTCTCAAGTTGTGGTGGGAGAGGTCCAGGTTGGATATTAGGAAAAACTATTTCACTAGGAGGGTAGTGAAGCACTGGAATGGGTTACCTAGGGAAGTAGTGGAGTCTCCACCCCTAGAGGTGTTTAAGTCTCGGCTTGACAAGGCCCTGGCCGGGTTGATTTAGTTGGGATTGGTCCTGCCTAGAGCAGGGGGCTGGACTTGATGACCTTCTAAGGTCTCTTCCAGCTCTATGGTTCTATGATTCTATGATTCTAGAGTCTCTGTTCAGTTAGTTAAAAACTATTTCACCGTCATTTAGTTATGCTTATTTCTTTGGATGATGCAGCAAAAACACCCAGTCCTGACTCCTTGGAGGCTGGAACAAAGCACAGCAATTCTATATGCTAATTTGCCTGTGCCCCAAAATGAGAGGTTTCCATATTTTTGTCTTTCCCTCAGCCCCTTTCCTGTTAACCTATAAGCAATGTTTTAAAATTGGTCAGTGATTGACTCCAAGCATGGATTGGGGGATAGAATATGATGATGAGGGAAAATATATGAAGAAGCAGGAGACTGATGAAGGACAAAGAGGACTAGGAGTAAGGGGAACAGAATATAGAATTAGAGTAGCCAAGCATTAAGCTTTCAACCAGAATGACTGATCATTGTCACTTCTGTCTTGCATCCAGGTCTGAGCTTCTAGAAGACTTGTATCTCAGGGTTTTTCTTTATAGCTCTGTTCTGAGTCCCTGCATAACCTGCCTAACACAGTGTGAGGTTTTTATATTATAAAGTTGTTTATGTTCCATGTCTTTATAATGCCCACACTATGTTCCATGCAGAGAAAAAGGGGGCTAAACTAAAAGGGTACGTCTATACTAGCTTGTTAGTTCGAGCTAGGTAGGGTAATGAGGGCAAGCAGAGTTGCAAATGAAGTTGTGGAATGAGGAGTAACGGTAGTTCGAATTAGGATCTTTAATTCGAACTACCTACTCCGTGCCGCGTGTAGCCGCAGGCACGGAGTTCGGACTAAGGGGGATTTAAAAATGGCGGCGCCCGGGAACATGCAAATGAAGCCCGGGATATTTAAATCCCCAGCTTCATTTGCAACTCCGCTTGCCCTCATTACCCTACCTAGCTCGAACTAACGAGCTAGTGTAGACATACCCAAAGAGATAAGACAGTGATGAAAATTCAGAGGACTAAAGATATTGATTATACCAGTGATAAATCTAGTATCAGTGGATAAATATCAATGGTTAAAAGATTATTTTCAATTAATTAATTGCATTTAATTTTAATCAGTTGTTTTAAATTAACGTTAATAAATGTTCTGCTGCAAATGTTCCCTGTTTTCCAAAACGTTCCAAATGTTATCCTGTTTTCCAGAATCTTGATTCCAATCTTTTGAAGCCTAATTCCATCTAGAGTTAAACTACAGAGGTCAAAAGCTTCTGGTTCAACATATTGGACCCAGATTGCCTGGTTTGGCCAGATAGGGAGCAGGGGTAGTCATACTATATCCTCAGTGAGTATAAATTAGAGTAGCTCCATTGAAGTAATGAAATTTTTGGAAAATAGGGGAGTTTATCCTTGTAACAGAACATGTGCATGATATTTTCTTCCCCTTAAAAATTTTCGTAAGTTTGGGTCCTCATGATTTTGATTCAAGTGACATTTATTCCTACTTTTTCCCTGTAGCCTTCTTACTGAGGTTAGAAGGGAAAAGAAAAATAATCTGCGTCCTAATATTTGACACAATCACACAGAGGGTACGTCTAGACTACAGGCTTTTGTCAACAGAGGCTTTGTCGACAGATACTGTCGACAAAGCTTCTGTCAACAAAGAGTGTCTAGACTACATCCAGTTCTGTCAACAAAGCAAGCCGCTTTGTCGACATGACAGTGTAGACTCAAAGGACAGTGTGCATGCAATAACGCCTTCTGTTGACAGAACTCTGTAGACAAAAGGCGTTATTCCTTGTAGAATGAGGTTTACCGCAGTCGACAAAACTGCCGAGTTCTGTCAACGTTATGTCGACAGAACTCGGCGGTAGTGTAGATGCAGGTATAATTTTGTCGACAAAAGTCCACTTTTGTCAACAAAACCCTATAGTCTAGACACACCCTGATTGTCTGACAATTAAACATATTGGGCCAAACCTTACTTTATATTGTACTTCCAGAAATAGACCAAGTTCCAAATGTATAACATAAATAATATGGTCCATCAAACTAAGAAGGGAATCTCAGTATATTTGCCTGTGGTGAGTCAGTCAAACATCATCTGTGTGGAGCTTCAGTGCCTTAAAGTAGATTGAAAATATGGTTTTAGTTCAGCTCTATATCATTTAACACTGGCAGAGACCTTTAGCTCTGTGAAATGGAGACTAAAGGATGTTTGCATAATTTCCATTAGGAGTCTGCTTTAGCAAAAATCTCAGTTCATTTGCAGTAGTTTCATGTGTTGCTTTCTAGAGGTTTTTATAGTGACACACATACTTTTATTTGTACTCTTGTTATCTTGCAGTGTACATACTGTAAATAGAGGGTGACTTTCTATTATTTATAAATGCTTTCAGAAAAATTGCAGAATGGTTGGGCACACCCACTCCAAAAATCACACAGGCAAGAAGCTTAACCACACAAACAAACTGAAATACTTAACCAGCTGAAAGGAGGGAGATGCAAAGTAAAATGATACAGTTGTGAGGGCTGGGGTAATGTGGAGTGATGCAGAAGCACACCAAACAACCCTCCTTCATCAACTGAGGTCTAGAGGAAAAGAACCTTAATATTCAGTTGGACGGTTTGGGACAATGATAACGTGCCAGCTCAGAGAAAAGGACTAGATTACAATACTCAATATATAATATAAAGAAGACAAGTTTATCCTCTAAGACAATATTCAGAATTATATGCTACTTTACTGCATTGTTGCCTTGTTAAGTCCTCACTCTGTTAGTCTACCACTATTCTTTGGCTCCTGATTCCATTAAATTTTATGATGAACTCTATTTTTTAAAACACAACCCCTGTTCTCACAAATTAACAAGAGATAGAAGAAGTCCAGATGCGGTTCACAAGGGTTAGCCCCTGTTGGGCCACCCAACACTTTATTTACCTGCATCCACAGATACAGGCACTTGCAGCTTCCATTGGCCACGGGTCCCACTATTTCCCGCAGCTCCTATTGGCTGGGAATGTTGAACTGCAGTCAACAGGAGCCGCAAGTGGTGGTACCTGTGAATGCACCAGTAAATCATCTGATGGCCTGCCATGGGCAAACCCTGACAAAACGCAACTGGCCCATGAGCCACTTATTTCCCACCCCTGTACTAGACACAAGTCAAACAAACACACTCCAGGGTAGTACCAGGACACCCTGAGACCAGATAACACGAACATATTGACCCATCCTAAGGATAAGATTAGGATGACAGCATAATAGGGATGTTCTGACTGAACCACACATCTAAGGTAATGGATGGCACCCAGGTTCATCAGAGGGTGGCACCTTGATACATCAGGAGTATGTGTAACTTGTCTGTGTTGGCATATAAGGATGAGCCACAGAGTCTTTGTCTGGCTAGGGAGCAGTAGAAAATCCCACCGCTGACTGAGTTTGTCAATTGTCAAGAGGCACATATGTATAGTGGTCTTATAGAGTCTTCTGGCAACTATTCCTGTGGTTCATTTGACAATAAACCTATCCGTGCGCCTTCATACTTTGTCTGGTTTTTGTGATTATTGGGAGTTCTCTTGGAGTTTGCTGTGCTGGCTATCTGTGCAGATTTGGTGCAGCACACAGAGAAAACATACACACAGCAGAATGGTTATCAACATCTGACAGAGCAAGATATCTGTCAGAACACCACATTGGTGACAACTGTCAACATCCTTCTTGCAGAGGAGAAATGTCATTGCACATGTAGCTTTTAAGGTTAAGTAAATACAATAGCAAAAAAGGATCCCTTGCAGAGAAAAGACAAATTCCTCATAAGGAACCAGCTTTCAACTTCATCATAAAATTACATTTAATAGCTCCCTTTCAAAATACAGTAATACTTAACACATGTACTGCATAGCCCCATTCATTTTCAAAGCACTTTACAAACATAACTCATTAATCTTCATAATATCCCATTAGGGGAGGTAAATATTATGATCACTGTTTTACGGACGGGAGAACTGAAGCAGAGAGTTGGCCAGGGCATCAGAGTGTGTTAGCATCAAAGCCAAAATTAAAACTAAGGAGTTCCTGGCTCACAGTCCTATGTTCAGTTGAACAAACCGTAACTTCAGTGTGGGGTTGTACCATCTTTGTCCGCTGATATTAGATATCTTCAAATGCCCTATGTTCTGAGTCATGGCTTATGATCTTCTGGGAGGTGAGAACTATTTTTCTCTGTTTATATTATGAATGCAATATTAATTTGAATATATTTATTTAACTTGGTTCTCTCAACTACCTGAGCTACAGTTTACGTACTTGGGTGTTCTTGGCTTGAGATATGCATTACACATATGGGATAATAACAGATAAATACAGTCATGATTGGATCATGTCAAATAAGTAGTACTTGTGAGGGATGTGACTGTTTAGTCAGTTAACCAGTGGGGGCTGGAGAAGCTCTCCACCTCCTGTGGGAAGAGGGCTGCTCCAGTTCCTGTCTGCGGTGGGTCTCTGTGGAACTGCTCTGGTTGTCCAGAGCAGCCCCTGTCTGTGGTGGACCACCCCATTACCCTGCAGGCAGGGGCTGCTCTGGCATCCAGCATGGCTTCTGTCTGTGGCAGGCCCAGGTGGTGGAACAGCTCCTGCCTTCAGTATGAGGGCACTCCAGCCCAGCTGTGGGGGGCGCCCCTTCCAATCCCCTTTACTATGTTTAACTGGCTAACTAATTAAACAGGATTTTACATCCCTAGTGCTTGGCACACAAAACAGACGTGCCTAATTTTATTTGGTTTCACTGATATAGCTGAATATTGCTATTCATCTTATTTTTCCATATAATTGATTGAAAACAAACAAATGTTTATAACTGAATAGCATTATCAATTCATATTTGGGTAGACTATGAAATATTTAATTCAGTATCACGTGACAGGCAACAACTCTTATAATGAATACAGGCAATATGTATGGTTGAATAAAATGAACTAAAAATTCTGTTTCCTGAGTAATAATTACAGTAATGTTGATCATGTTCTTGATAATTATAGGCAGAAATACTTTTTTTTTACTGGAAGCTTAAAGGGAGATTTGTGGTCAACCACTTAATAGTCGATACTTATGCACTACACCCAGTTAATGTAGTAAAATGTCTAGTGTTGACTGATTGCTGCCTAATGACAGGCCTATAAACAACTTCATATTGCTATAGAATTTCTGTTCTGGAAATACTTTATTGTTGAGCACACCATGGATTTTTTGTGTTACTTTCTTAGTGATTTAATACTAATGAAAGTGTCTAGTAGTACTGATTAAAGCTTGGCTTAATTTGGGTGAATTAATTTGGGTAAATCTTGCCCTGTAAAACTGCTACTTGTTCTGTCCTTGGCCTTACATGACAAGATGGTAAAAACTGTGCCAAAGAGTGTTTTTGTGATAAACACCCGCTAGAGACGATGATAATCATATCAGACTCAATTCACCCGCAACTTATTTCTTGAGGCGTAGATTTGCTATATTAATGTAATGCACCACCTGTAATGTGAAAGTGCTAAAAATGCTCACGCTGTTGTAAAGTTCAACTTTCACTTCATAGATGTTGGCAGAGTTTTACCCAGCAATAAAGTATTGTGGAAAAATGAAACCAAAATCAGCTGACATACATAGACTAATTAAAAGAAACTCTAAGCATAGGTGAAGAGAACAGATTTAATTCACAATCATTTAAGATTCTAGTTTCTGAAATATGAATGTAATCCCCTAATAGAAAATAACAAAAAAGTTGCAGTGTCAAGTAAAATTAATGTATTGGCAAATAAATAGTTTTTAATATTCTAAGAATGAAAAACCTGCATAACACATTTAAACTATACTGTAGTAGTGAGCAAGTCAAATGGAGTCAGAGTCTGCATGTTAAAAAAAAAAAGCATTTCAGTTCTAAAGGGTTTCCAAATAATTGTTTTGTGGCATACTGCTGCACATGTAATTAGCAGAGGTGCTCAAGATGAGTCTAACTGAAAAGAGAAGAAATTGTGACTGAGCTATTTGGAAGGGGCCTACCCAGAACCATAGAATCATAAGGTTGGAAAAGACCTCAGGAGGTCAAGTCCAACCTCCTGCCTAAAGCAAGGAGCAATCCTAAATAAATCATCTCAGTCAGGACTTTGTTAAGCTAGGACTTAAAAACCTTTAGGGATGGAGATTCCACCACCTCCTAGGTAATCCATTCAAGTGCTTCACCATCCCCCTAGTGAAATAGTTTTTCCTAATATACAACTCAGACCTTCTCCACTGCAACTTGAGACCATTATTCCTCATTCTGTCATCTGTCACCACTGTGGACAGCCTCTCTCCATCCTCTTTGGAACCCCTCTTCAGGTAGTTGAATGCTGCTATCTAATCCCTCCTCACTCTTCTGTAGTCTAAATAAACCCAAATCCGTCAGCCTCTCCTCATAAATCATGTGCTCCAGCCTCCTAATCATTTTTGTTGCTCTCTACTGGACTTTCTCCAATGCGTCCACATCCTTTCTGTAATAGGGAAAACCTCACCATATTATTGTTGTCAGTTGTTTTATATAAACCTAATTGGTGGGACTATTCAATGGCTGGATCTCCTTTTCCTGAGGTCAGAGTAAGGAGCTCATTTTTGTGTAGTTATCGTGCTTTGCAGTTTATAACAGGAGGCAAGAGGATGATTTGTGACAACTTCCATTATCATGGATTTCATATGGAGTTTTTCATTTAAATGGAGTTTTGTGTTTAAATGGTGTATTTGAAAGGTTTACTTTCCTCTACATGTGATTCCAGGACATCTAGAATTTCTGACTGAGTTAACATCATTTAATACAGAAGAGTTTTATCTCATCACACTTTGTTGTTGGGTTTTTTTTTTTTGTTCAGCTCTTACTTCTCGTTACATGGTTAGCCATTACTTGAAATCTAGTTTGACAACTATGTGGGCATATTCACAGGCAGAACCACTCTTTGCTCATGTTCAGCACTTCATATTTTATCCAGCGTCCTCAGACATTTATTCACTATACTTAATTAAAATATACTCTTCTTGGATTCTACTGTGATTTTTTGTATCTTAATTAATAATGGAACTGTTTCCCTGTAGCAAAACTAACAGCAGGAAGACAAGAATTATCAAAAACAATAGACTTGTACATTGTGTGTATTTCCCTTTTGTCTTTTGAATTTTAATATTGTTTCTATAACTTCTGGCAGCATTACAAATTCTCCTTGTGCCAAAATAACTTCATTATATGGTCTCTTCTCCAGTAGGGATGTTGGATAGCATGTAATTGAATAGTCGTGTAACTGTATCAAATTTTAACAGTCACATGACTATTTGATAGTCTCTGGAGGTGGGGCTGGCAAACAGTGTGCTCCCAGCTCCACTCCCGGGGAGCTCCCTGCTACCCCATGCTGATACCTCTCTATGAGAGACAGTAGTGTGGGGTGAAGGTGGGAGCTAGCCTTCGAGGGAAGCCAGTTAAAAAACCAGCTTCTTGCACAGACCGGCTCCCACCTGCTGCTCCATGCTGTTGCCTCGGATACAGAAGCAGCAACGTGGGGTGGCAGCAGGCCCTGTCCAAGGGGGATCCAAGCTCCCCGCAGACAGATGTAGCTCCGTGGCAGCAGCCTCTGTCTATGGCAGGCCCAGGCTCACCGGGGACAGATGCTGCTCCATGGGATGCCAGAGCAGTGTCTGTCTGTCTGTCTGTGAGGAGCTTGGACTGCTGCTGCGGAGCAGCCTCTCCTGCCCACCCCCCATGCTGTGGCCTCTGATACAAGCAGTAATGTGGGGAGGCAATTGGCACCAATTTCCGCCCTCCCCCTGCTGCCTCTGTCTGCTGGCTCCCCGCACTTATCAACCCCCACGTGCCCCCCTCACCCTCTGTGCTGCTTGCTGCCTCTCTGTTCACTTGGTCCACCCCTATCAGTTGGGGTGGACATGTGACTTCCTAAGACTTGAAGGAAAAAAGAGGGTGCTTACAGTCGGTCATCTAGACACTAAGGGTACATCTAGACTACACGCTTCTTTCGAAATAAGCTTTTTCGAAAGAGATTGTCTAAAAAGCCACAACTTTTTTCGAAAAAGTGACCCGCTTTTACGAAAGAGAGCACTCAGGCAAACTGGATGCTCTCTTTCAAAAAAGCCCTGTTTGCAGTCAAGAACGCTTTTTTTTTGAAAGAGCTCTTTCAAAAAAACCACATTCTTCCTCGTAAAATTAGGTTTACCGCTGTCAAAAAAACTGCTGCATTCTTTCGATTTAATTTCGAAAGAACACGGCAGCAGTCTAGACGCAGGTGAAGTTTTTTCGAAAAAAGGCCACTTTTTTTTTAAAAAACCCTATAGTCTGGACATGGCCTGAGGGTAACACCCTTGATGGCTTTCATTATCACAATTAAAACCCTAAAGCATTCCATACTCCATATATCTAACTTTACATAAAAAAAGATACATACACCAAAATAAGATATACAGACCCAGCTGATTAAGACATTAAGATTGATGGGTTACATGAGGCAATTTGCCCCAAGCATCTTTGAGTTATGTATATTTGTGTCCATAAGCCCATTTCCTAAAGCATGGGGTGGTCTATCACAGCCTGTTCCCCACAGGCACCAGATCCTGCCTCCCCCCATTACTGCCTCTGATACAGAGCCAGCAATGGTGGGGGAAATGAGCAGAGTGAAACCAGCAGCAGATTCTAAGTCAGGATACAGAAGCCTGTTTGATGTTGATTTACAGAGAGATGAGAATATAACAGGTTTCTTATGATGTGAAAATCTCTTGCACAGTATCAGTAAGCCTTGTTTGTCCTGTCTCTAACCCTAAGCCCAGGCTTATTGGTTAATCATGTAGTCGTATATAGGTTGATATCGCTATTCTCCAGAATCCATATTTCATGATCAAAGCAGAAGCATACCTCTTGCAGTTAAGACTGTATAGTACTTAAATATATCCATATTTGTGTCCTCCTTACTCAATTGCTTATTAGTTACCTAGTTACATAATTCTTACTGGTGATTTCTTATTCATAATTCATTGATATAATTTAGGAATTTCATTTACTCAGTTCCTGCTCCATTAGCAAACATGTAGTTCTAGCTTTAAGAGACCTGAGGTAACAGAGCTGATTAAACTAGAATAATTTTATTGTTCAATATCACCTTTTTAAAGTCTAAAACTTGTTCAGGCAAAGGGGAAAAGCCTCTGTAGATTAAGAAGGTAGCCTACTCTGACTTGTTGCACTGTGACTGTAAGCCACTGAGCAGCCATGGAATTTTGTGAAACCTTATGCAGAGAGAAAATTGGACAGAACAAACAGGGCTTATTGATACTGTACAAGAGATTTTCATATGATAAGAAACCTGTTATATTCTCATCTCTGTAGATCAACATCAAACAGGCTTGTGTATCCTGACTTAGAATCTGCTGTTGGTTTCACTCTGCCCGTTTCCTTTCTCTAAATCCTGTTGGTATTTGACTATCCTTTCACCTTTACTTCTCACATTTTCCTCTTTTTTAACCTTTATTCCATACAGACCAGCAAGGTGTTAGTTAAATGGAGATAACTTCACTCCATTATTATGATGCTCTGTTATTTGTATAGTTTAGTAGCTTCTGTATATTTTTACAATTAATAAGAAATACTTTTAGACTACATTGAAATGTTAAATGATTCTTTTTATAATGTCCCACCTACCTGTTAATTGCTTATATCAAGTATAGAATACCTGTAAAGTAAAGAGACTTTTAAATCTCTCTTCCTATAAATTAGTATAGGTTGAACCTCCCATATCCAGGACTCTCTGGAGTCAGCTGAGAAAAGCGGGGGACTGGGGAGCCTTGGCTGGGCCAGTAATGGCTGGGCCAGATGGCTGCTGGGGAACTCCTGCTCTGGCAGGGCAGCCTCCGATGTCAATAGGGCTAGGGGCTGGCCAGGGACCTCCCACCACTGCCGGGGAAACCTGGCGTCAGCTGGGCCAGGCAGCTGGGAACCCCGGGAAACCCCTTTGGCAGCCAGGGAACCCCGGGAAACCCCTTTAGCAGCAGGGCTGGGGTGACCCTCCCTCCCCTTGCTGTAGCAGGGCTGGCGGAAGCGGGTAGCCATGGCTAGGGAACCCCAGGGAATCTGCAGCAACAGCAGGGCCACCAGGCGGTCCTGGATGGGAACTCAGGGAGACTCTGGGGCAGCAGGGTGGGGAGCCGGTACAGGACCAGCATTAGAGGGACCAGCGAGAGGGCAGGGAGCCCCAGGAAATGGAGCCCGGGAGGAGGACAGCCAGCAGGGGAGAACTGATCTCCCCTGGTCCAGCAAACTCCCTGGTTCAGGACAGCTCAGGTCCCTAGGGTGCTGGACTAGAGAGTATGTGGTTTTATGTTCCTGTATGTGGTTTTATGTTCAAGGAAACACATGCAAATCTTTATGAAAAAAAAAAAAGTTTCTCTGGACAAGTCAAGTGGATACAGGTTTTGCTGAACTAAATGTTCATCTGAGGTAACTACAGAACGTAAGTCTCAGAGGGGTAGCCGTGTTAGTCTGTAACCAAAAAAACTTAAACCCCCCTCAACAAATATTTCTGCAGCACCTTAGAAACTAACAAAAATGTAGATAGTATCATGAGCTTTTGTGGGCACAACCCACATTTTCAGAATGTAAATGAGAGAAATGCCATTCTGGAAAACCAGAAGTTTTGGATCCTGCTTTTGAACCATGACGATCATGAGGCAGATCATTTTAGATAAATGGTTCACTTCTACTCTAGACAGGCATCTTTACTGACACCTATAAAACCAGCTTGATTTCAATACAACATAGGCAACATCAAAAACAAGAAGGGTAAGAACATAGCAGGGAGGCATGACTGCTTCCCACATCTATATTAACTTGTACTATACAAGTTATACTATCAATCTTATTATACTATCAATCTTATCGCCACAGTAATAGTAGTCTGGTGTGCCAGCATTCGTATAGGCAATAAGAAGCCAACCCTCCTCCTCGGTTTTATTCCAAGTTTCTTGTGATTCAGATCACTCTCTCCCTTTTAAAAAGGTCTTGATTTTAGAAACCAGAGACATCCACAGCAACTTTCTTATATTAAATGTTAATTATCCCTGAAAATCTGAAAATGTGTTGCTGAGGCCCATGGGACTTGAAGTCCTGAACACAAGACTTTTTCTGTATCTTAAGATCACAGGTGGTACCATTTAAGTTGAACTATTTTCTTGCATGGCCAGCTCTCACTGTAGGAAACCTATTACCATAACACTGGTACACACAGATAGCTTCATTATAAGTGTTTTTCCTATTATTATTCTGTATTGATAAGGCCCTGCTTAATTCATGATATTGAGGCAATTACAATATTAGGCTTCCACTGTAATTTTGACAGCAGAAGCCTCCCACTGTCAGCCTTGGGTTGCATACAGCGGGGGCCCCCACTTTCTGCTCTGAGTTGCTGGAAGAGAAAAAACATGGAAAAGTAATTATGGACCTTACTGCAAAGAAGATCCATTATTACATTTCTGTGATTTTTCCATAGCAAGTCTGCAACTCAGCTGCAATTTTTGGACAATCATCCTGCAATTCAAGTATGCCCTTATGTATTGAGTAATTTGTAGCCAGTGTAATTTTGATTTTCAGTGAAACAAGTATACTGTACATGAGCAGAGAAATAAAACAGAAAAGCTGAGAATATTTAATCCATCAATGTAGAGCAGAATCCTCTTAAACAGCATATACAAGTGGGAAATAGTTTTATTATAAGTGTTTTTCCTATTATTATTCTGTATTGATAAGGCCCTACTTAATTCATGATATTGAGGCAATTACAATATTAGGATTCCACTGTAATTTTGACAGCAGGAGCACCCCACTGTCAGCCTTGGGTTGCATACAGTGGGAGCAATTCTGGGAGAAATTCACTCAATGGATGAACTGCTTAAAATTAACATTGTAAAAGCAATAAGATATTAAAAATATTATTTTCTACTGACTGATCCACAATAGGTAATAAAAAAACCCAAATAACCTAAAACAAGTGCTCATGAAACTCCCCGATACAACTCAGTACCAAATCTACATAAATACAGCCCCTAATCCCCAACCACGAGTTTTCTGTCTGCTACCAAACATACACAAACCTGGAAATCCCAGACAACCCACCATCTCAAGCATTGGCACACTTACAGCAGGATTATATTCACTCTCTCCTCAGACCCTATGCTACCAGCATACCTAGCTATCTTTGAGACACCACCGACTTCCTGAGGAAACTACAGAACATCAGCAATCTTCCTGAAAACACTATCCTGGCCGTCATGGATGTCGAAGCCCTTTACACCAACATTCCACATGAAGGTGGATTACATGCTGTCAGGAACACCATCCCTGATGACACCACTGCACACCTGGTTACAGAGCTCTGCAACTTTGTCCTCACCCCAACTATTTCTGATTTGGAGGCAATTTATATCTTCAAGTCAGTGGCGCAGCCATGGGCAGCCACATGGCCCCACAATATGCCAAGATCTTTATGGCTGACCTCGAATAATATTTCCTCAGCTCTCGCCCCCTAACTGCCTTACTCTACTTACACTACATTGATGACATCTTCATCATATGGACTCACGGGAAAGAGACCCTTGAGGAATTTCGACAACCATCAACCTCAGCCTGGATCAGTTCACACAAGAGATCCACTTCCTTGAATCTACAGTACAATTATATGACGGACACATTTCCACCACCCTATACCAGAAACCTACCAACCGTTACACTTACCTTCATACTTCTAGCTTCCATCCAAGATACATTTCTCAATCTATTGTTTACAGCCATGCCCTAAGATACAACTGGATTTGCTCCAATCCCACAGACAGGGATAAACACCTACAGGATCTATATCAAGCATTCTTAAAACTGAAATACCCACCCAGAGAAGTGAAAAAAACAGATTGACAGAGCCAGGCAAGTACCCAGACATCAGCTACTTTAAGATAGGCCCATAAAAGAAAACAAAAGGACACCACTTGTTGTCATCTACAGCCCCCAATTTAAACCTCTCCAATGCATTATCAACAATCTACAACCTATCCTAGAAAATGCCTCCTCACTCACAGGCCGTGGGAGACAGACCAATCCTCACCTACATATAACCTCAAACAAATTATTTCCAGTAACCATGCAGCACACCTCCATCATACTCATCCAGGAACCCACCCCTGCAATCAACCCCAGTGCCAACTCTGTCCACACACCTATACAAGCGATATCATTATGGGACCTAACCATATAAACCTCCACATCAGAAGCTCATTTAATTGCACATCCACTAATGTGATCAATGCCATCAAATGCCAGCAATGCCCCTCTGCCATGTATTTGGCCAAACTGGACAGTCTCTACAAGAAAGAATTAATGGACACAAATCAGATATCCAAAAAGGCAACACACAGAAACTGCTTGGGGAACATTTTAACTTGCCCAGGCACTCATTAATGGATCTCAAAGTCACCATATTGTTTCTGGCCAATTTCACAAGCCAACTCCACAGGGAAGACTTAGAACTTAACTTTATTTTCAAGTTTGATTCCTATAACTATGAATAAAGCTATGAATAAAGACATTGGCTGGATGGCCCGCTACATTCCACATCCTAATGACATAAAAAACCAAACAATGGGACTTAAGAACAATTAGTACCTTCTCTAGAAGCTTCATGTAGTATGGACACTCTAATTGACTATTTCTTTCCCCCCTTTATTTCTTTTTTTCCCTTCTTTTTCCTTCTCTTCCCCATCCCTTATTTATTTGGACCTTTAATAACTCCATTCATCTGAAGAAGTTGGTTGTGCCCGCAAAAGCTCATGATACCATCTATATATTTTGTTATTCTCTAGGGTTCTGCAAGACTATTCACCGTTTAATTTTTTTCCCACAACTTAAAGGTAAGGGAAGCAGAAATAAACAAACCAGGGTAATTGATTTATCTACATCCATCCCAATATAAGAAAGAATCTAACAAACACCAAACAACATCTACAGGCAACTGTGGCTTGATTTGCAAAAGTCAAGAGTAACATTTAAAGGGACAAGAGATGTCATTTATATATAGTTTTAGAGTTACTTAAATGCATTATTTGGAATCTATTCTCTGGAACTTGTTCTATTTAAGTGGGTGTGCCCAAAAATGGATTCGGGTTTATTAATGGAAAAGAGTCTTGATATAAGGGCTTTTATCTCCAAGTAAATAAATTAATAATATTTAATGATGTCATATGCAGAAGGACAGAAAAGTGCTCATGAGTGCCATTGTAGGATAGTTGGTTCTATTGTACATTCATACTATTGGTTGGTATGTTCTTTCAGTTCAACCAGAAACAGTGAATGGGATTAAATTTGCCAGATTAGAAGAAAAATACTTTTAAAAATTCAATATCAAATCACATTGTATGAGTTCAATGTAACATTTTCCCATTAATATTTGATGAGTAAGCACAATATTCAACATAAGATGATTACAGTATTATGACAAATAGCATTGTTTTATGTCTAAGAAGCCAAATAAATCATCCATTTATATCATCTCTGTATGTTGAGTCAAGCTTCCATACATGTGTGCATAGAACTAGTATCTGGAAAACGTTCATGTGAAAAAAATTTTAACCAAGGGAAAAATGGTTTAAAAAGTAAAACACACAGAGAAGAAATAAAAAGTCAAATACAAATGATATACAGTAAGCTTCCAATAATCTGGCACCTTTAGGACCCAGGGGGTGCCGGATTATCAGATATGCTGGAGTACTGGAAGGGGGGCTAGAAGGGGTCGGGGGTGGTGGTGGGGAACTGCGCAGCGTGGGAGAGGGCGGCGCTGCGGGACCAACCTGGCAGCACCCCAGCTGCTCTGCCCCCCGGCTTTCCCAAGTCAGCCGCTGGTCAGTTTCAGCAGCGGCTGACTTGGGAAAGCCGGGGCCAGAGCAGCTGGGGTGTTGCTGGGTTGATCCCGCAGCGCCGCTCACTGGCGGCGCTGCGGGACCAACCCGGCAGCACTCCAGCTGCTCTGCCCCCGGCTTCCCCAAGTCAGACGCTGGTCAGTTTCAGCAGCAGCGGACTTGGGGAAGCCGGGGGCAGAGCAGCTGGGGTGCTCTGCCCCAAGGCTTCCCCAAGTCCACCGCTGCTGAAACTGACCAGCGGCGGACTTGGGGAAGCCGGGGCAGAGCAGCTCCAATTGTCCGGCTGGCCGGAGCACTTTCGGGTTCCAGTTGGTGCCAGACTATCAGGAGTGCCGGACCACTGGATGCCGGACAATTGGAATTTTATTGTACTTGTTGCAGGTTCACAGTTTCTGATCCTGTATCCAATTAAGTTAATGGAAATGTTACCATTAACATTGTACATACTAGAAACTTGTCTACATAATACAATCCATATTCTACGTTTAAACACTCACTGCCAGGACCTGGGTTTAAATATGACTGGGTGAAAGCAAATGTTCCTTGTCTACAATGAATGCAAAGCTGTAATCGGCACAATATCATCAAAATGGAGAGTTTCCAAGTGCAATTAAACACAACATTTCCTAATATAAAAACACTTTATATAAAACACTTATTGTCGACATTAGGGGTCAACAACTGTTGCCTTTGAACATACGTAGAAAACGGTTCCACACAGATCAGTGTCAAACTACATCCAGCATCAGTTTAGAAACTGACATTACAAGCTGCTCTCAGATACCTCGGTGCAATATTTATGGACTTCATAGAAAGTCTGCTACGTCTCTCCCACTAACAACAAGCCTTGGCTACTACACAACAGACATTATCTGTTGCTAACAAAGGCTGCAGCTGAACCGGAACGTAACATCATTTGCCCTGGTCTGTTTCATTAGCAATGAGTGATGCAGCAAGCAGGAAGAACCTCTCCCATGAGCCAAATCTAGGCTCACACTAATAAACCTAAATTCACTTCCCTACTTCTTTTTATTCTTGCTTTTTATGCATGGTTTTCAACATCTAAATTCTTCATCTTTATATGCAGGTAAAATTAATACCATTGTAGGAATGTTTTGCTTTATCCAAGGATAAAATGGAGCTTGTAATAACAATCAGATGTAACCTCTGGGATCACAGTTAACTCATAACCACAAAAGCAAGCAGCTTTGCCCAAAACTGATTTAGAAACTCTGAAAACCAAAGTAAAAATACAAACTTTGAATTTATAGGCAAACTGATGTCTTTGCTTTAATAGTTACAGCAAAATCTGTTGTATTCATTCTGTGAAGTAAAATGCTCAATACAATAGGAATTGTCTTGAGTGACAGATAAGTGTACTGGTAATTCTCAATAGGCAGGCAAATCTGTGCACTAAATCTACCTGTGCAACATTTATTTTATATACATATAAAATAAATAAAATTAGGTCCACTGCTGTCAATACAGAGATTCAAGTTCACTTCAGTTGGATCAGATACATAAGCATATCAGCTTCTCTACCCATTGCACACTGAAACTCCCATCATTAGAATTTCTCCATCTTTCCTTCTTCTTGCACGGGTTACCTACAAACACACTAAACAGTGCTTCATGTTTAATTTATATTTATTTATACACTTGTAATGTTTGGTTCATATGTGGCACCATAACTAACAAATAGCCTCAGATGTATTCCAAAAATCAAGCCATGATCCTACATGCATTAGCATAACAGAGATAATTCAAACATGCTTTGCTAATGAGAAGGGAGTTTCCATGAAGGGTAATGTAATTATATAGTAGTAACATGACAAGAAGTAATCCAAGTTTAGTTAGGATGAATCTCTAAATAATGTACCTTGCAATGTGTATTCTACAATCTGCAATTAGATAGATAGGGCCAGATTCGAATCCCATTTACACCATTATATACCTGGAGTAACTCCTTTTTTAAGTAAATGGAGTTTCTCTGTTTTTACAGCAGTACTCCTGAAATCAAACTGTACCTTATTATTAATACTAATGTTAATCTAAGGAAAAGTTGCCTAATTAAAAAAAGGTCCCTGACTTGTTGTTGGAAATGTGTTGCATAGATCCATTCTACCTCAGGTGTATTTTTGCCCCTTAAGCCAGAGTTGGAGTTTTTTTCCTTAGTGGTACCCATCAGGGGGATATAGGTGCCCTCAGCTACCTTGTGCTGCTACACAATGGTATAAAGAATAGAACTTCCCCAAGCCCTTCTTAGTTTTTCTTACCAGACAGACACTAATATAAAGGGGAAGGAAGGTAGGTCACAGAATGGACGAGTGCAATACACTACAAAAAACAAATCAGACAACACGTTAAGAACCGTTTTTTTGTAGAGTGATTGCATATGTCCATGCCACTTCAAGTGACTCATAAGCAATCCAGAGGTCAGTTTTGGAATCTATCAGAACGATGACCAAATAACTTGTCCAAACTTGGAATCATCTCCAAATTACCGCCCCGCCCCCCCTCCCCTCCCGCCGCGGGGAACCCAAACAGCCCCTTGCACGGCTGGCTCCCCCGGCGGCCCGGCTGAGGGGCGCAGCACTCAGCTGAGTGCCACAGCGGGAGGGGAAGGGGGCGGTGGCATGGCCCTGCCCCCTGGCCGTGTACGTCACCGCCCTGCCCCCTTCCCCTCCCTCCGTGGCGGCTCGGCTGAGTTGCCGCGGGGGAGGAGGGGCGGGGTGGTGACGTACACGGCCAGGGGGCAGGGCCATGTACGTCACCGCCACCCCTTCCCCACCCATGCGGCGGCCCGGCTGAGGGGCGCAGCACTCAGCGCCACGGCGGGAGGGGAAGGGGGCAGGTGTACACGGCCACGCCCCCTGGCTGTGTACGTCAGCGCCCGGCCCCCCTTCCTCTCCTGCCGGGGTCCCGCTGAGCGGCGCAGCGTGTGCGCCGCTCTGCTGGGCCCCGGCGGGGGAGCAAGTGGTGGCAAGCAGCCATTTGGGGTCCCCGCTCCCGATGCATGGGGAGCGCGGACCCCAAACAGCCGCTTGCCGCTGCTTGCTCCCCCACCGGGACCCAGCTGAGCGGTGCAGCGCTCAGCGGAGCACCACGGCGGGAGGGGAAGGGGGGCGGGGCGCTGACGTACACGGCCAGAGGGCGTGGCCGTGTACATCAGCGTTACAGACTCATAGACACTGGGCTACTATTATTAGTTTATTAAACAGTTTTGCATTTAAAGTTATTTAGTTGAAAGAGGAGGTAAGACCCCCAAATTATTAACCTAACAATTAATGGAAAGGTAAAGTAATTCATTGAGAATTAAAGCAATTAAAACCATTATTGCACAATATAAATATGCTTTTTTTAATGGAATTTTTCAACTTTAAGTAACATATGCTCTTTAGAGACAAAATGGTTTAAAAGCTCATTAGAACTATGGAGTCTTTGCTTTAAAGAAACAAACATAATGCTGGGAAGCACATTTACATACACAGGGCCAGGACATCAGCTCATGTATAGTGGTCCAAGTCCATTAACTTCAGTGAAGCTATCTTAATTTTTACCAGTTTAGGATCTAGTCCAATACATATAAAAATGTGCACAAGTGAAGAGTGCTTAGGAACATGGTTTATACACGGTCTGTATACACATTGTGCATGAAACTATCTTTGTTACTTTGTAAGAATTCATATTATTTTCTAACAGTGAATAATATTGTGTAAGGACTTACCTTTTCTCTTGCCCTGTGGCCCAAAAGTACACTGATGAATCAAGCCATAAAGCCAATTGTTTCTGGCAACATTGTAAGAGGTTATAAAAAAAACCCGTTTCTCAAATTTTATCATTGCACTATGTAGTAAATGACCCAGTTTAATCAAGCTCTGACTACGTTCAAACAAAATAATTACATCTTTAAAGCAAGAACCAGTTAGTCACGCACCAATCCCTTGTATGACACATTTCTCAAAGGAATAAAGCCACATAAATGATATTTATAAATGGCAACTTTATCTACAGAAGTTAGTTCAGACATACAGAAATAGGATAGTAAGGATGAGAATGAACAGTAACAAAATAGTTATTTATCCAACAGTCTGTCATTAGAAAGGAGAACAGTGCAGCTAAGTACTTTGCATCTAGTGGGATATATTAGCAACTGCAATAACAGAAAACTGAATTAGCTGTGCAACTCAAGGGGTTCCTTCAAAATGAAACCAACTAAGTCTATAGAGTAGATTAGGCAGGTATCAACTCATTAAATTAACTATACCAGTGGTTCCCAAACAGTGGACTATGGAGAGCTGGTTGGTCATAAGATGCCGCTTCTCTTCTTCACTTCTAGCTGCTGCGGTAAATGTACATTAGTTTCCTAATATCACTTTTCCATGTGAGCAATTGTTGTTGTTGCCACACGGAGGTCAATACATCTTTAATGGGAAAACAGGGGGCTGTAAAGACAATGTCTGTGAAGATATAGTCCACAGTATGAAAATGTTTGAGAAACCCTGTACTAGTTTTACATAAGCATAGCACCATACCTGGAGCCTGGATTTCCTTCAGACAGTAGTAATGATTACACGAACTGTAGCCAAGAATGCACAATGGAACAATGGATGAGGGAATAAAAACAAA
This sequence comes from Rafetus swinhoei, assembly GCA_019425775.1. Lineage (NCBI taxonomy): Eukaryota > Metazoa > Chordata > Testudines > Trionychidae > Rafetus > Rafetus swinhoei. Next base: position 119,670,115 of record CM033449.1, read on the forward strand.
GAAATAGTAAATGGAATGAGAATGGTATGAATGCATATGAAACTAAGATTAACAAAATTAGACATGGCACCATCATGGATATGAGAGGGAATAGAATAATCTCATGCTTCCTGACTTGTTCACAGACTTTGAGCACAAAAACCACTCTTGTTAACCTTATCCCTAGATTAAGTGTAGCTATTACTTAAACATTTGATAACCAAAGGTTAGCTTTCAGTCGATGCTGGCTTTCATTAGTCCCTCCTCCCCGGTTTTTATGCATCATTGACTGTGAAAACAAAGGGCTAGCTCCTCAGCTGATTTAAGCCATCCTAACTTCACAAAAGCCAATGGAGCTAGACAAATTTTTAGATAATATTTTTACTTTGAGCTATAAATTCCTGGAGTAATATCCTAGGCATACTGATGCACTAATTGGCATGTCCACCTCCTTTTGGCGTGAACCAAATTTCCATACTGCACTTTAATACACAGCTCTAACCTAAAGCTCACTAAAAAACTTTTAGTTTGTGTCAGCAGGGGCAACACGGACCAATTAGTGTGTAACACATTATTGCACATTTTAAAAACACACACACAACTGTAGCTTATCTTTTAAGATCCCACCTAAAACATCCCAATTCCCTGTTGAATATTGGTGGTTTTATTTTAATTGCACAACAGAACACAAGGAAGACCAATGTGCTGTGAGACACAATTCTATCAATAGATTTGGGGAGACTGACTGTTTATAATAAATTGACTGTTTATTTCTAAACAGTCAGTATCAGGAATATTCTTTCCCTCTTTTTACTAGAACCCATATCTGTTAATCTTAAAAAACACACTACAAAGCCCATGTATTTTTGAAGGAATGAAATAAAAGCTTGAGGAGTTTTCATGAAATGCCTTTATCAGTGTGTGGACTTTTTATGGCTTTAATGCCTGATCTTGCAAATGCTCATATGTACCAGTTAACTTTTGTCATGTACAAAGTCTCAATGAGTAAAATCTCAATCACAGTGCTTCAATCTATCCCTATTTGGTGAAGCACTTAAGCTTAACTTTAAGTACTTTAAGTATTGATTTAAAGCTTAACTTTAAATCAGCTTCTGTAGGATAGCTAACATGACACCAATTTTTTAACACGGGGGCCAGAGGTGATCATGGCAATTACTGGCTAGTAAGCCTAACTTACTGCCAAACAAATTGGTTGAAACTATAGTGAAGATCATCTCTAATAGCCAAGAGGGTCAGGGATGCAACCCCATGATTTGTGTTGTCCTAAGGCTCTAGCTGGCCAAAGCTGGGTCTGGATGACAGGGGACAGATCACTTGATTATTGCCCTATTCTGTTTATTGCTTGTGAAGCATTTGGCACTGGACATAGTCTGAAGACAGTATAGTAAGCTATCTGGACTATTGGTCTGACCAAGTATGGCCAAATGAATTTATGGTAAGTAAAGGAATATTTTCCATTTACTGTATGGAATGTAGTTTGTACCTTCTTTATCATTTTAAAAAGCAAATCCTTTATTGATTAAAGTGGGGTTTTTTTATTCCTTGTATTTTATTAGTGCTGTTCCAAAAACATAACAACTTAACTAAACTGCAGAGGCCAAAAAATATAAAAAGCAAACGTTTAATAAAAAAGTTAAATGCATTTTCCTGTTATTCAATTGGTTTGGCAGAAAACCATTACATTATTTTGAAGTTAATTGAAATTACTTATTTTCTTTTCTCTAATAACTAAGGGTTTTTTAAAAAGAATAAAACACAGTTCCTCACATATCTTTAGTGCATCACCAGATATTGTATAGCTCTACTGATAGTTCAAAGAAGTAAGATGATGGAATTCACTACTGAAAATTATTTTTAATGCTACAATTGTCCAGATTGAACACTGTAGCTTAAAATTACAGAGAAAAGAAGTCTGAAAATAAAATAGAAAACCAAAGGACAAAAATGTGTTGATGTGAAGCCAGATATGAATCAAAGAACGGAAAACCATTTTACAGTGTATGAAAATGAAATAGAACAGAACTGGAGAATGTAATAGTAGCCAAGACCACTGAGATTTAGGCAGCAAATTTACCATCCTACCCCACCAGCCTTTTAATATTTTAATTACAATTCAAAAACTTAGCAGTAGTTTCAATTATGAACATTCTGCTCTGAAGACTAACTTTTGATACTATGCCAGTAATGCTATAATTAACTGATAAAATCTAAATGACTTCTAATATTAATTAGATATTGCTAAACATTGGTGGAAAAAATATCTAAATAGTGTCTAAGCAATTAACTCCTCATAAACTCTTATTATAGTGCCCACCGAGGACTGATGTGGGGAATTGCTCATCACAAATAAAATTGTTTTTAAATGCAAACGGACACCAGAATTAGGGACCTTATTCAGCAAACTAATTAACATAAGTGGTCTCATTGGCACGTGCTTAAATAGCTTGCTGAATCAGGTCCCATAAACATTATGCAGAGAAGCAGATTCATACCATGTTTCACTTTAACTAGAACATCATACAAAAGCAACGCTATTTCATCACGATGCATTAGCAAAACATAGCTGGGATTCAGTTACAGGATACAATGCTTTTACATTTTATCCAACATTTTACTGCTAATAGAAGGCTAAATAGAAGGCCAAAAGCACACACAGCAGAGGTAACAGAGTACAGCCAGATAAGCATCTGTACCTTGAGAAAGTCTGTGTCACAGTAAGATGTCTGAAGATGGCTATGAATGATGTATGTATGTGTGTGTACCTGTGTGCCCAGAGGATATTTTTTACTGATCATTTATTAATTGTACTATGTCTGCTTTAATTCAGTGTTCCCCATGCTTTTGAAAGCTGAGCCCCTCTTCAGGAAATTGAAACAAACTTCATCCCCAATGTAAACCTGCCAAATGTTTCCAGAGGCCTACTCATCTTAATGTGTACATTTTCCAGCCCTTCCTACCTGCCCCCCCTCACCTCCACACCCACATAGATCTTCATAGTATCACACTTCCTGTCCTGCATGCTCTGATAGGGAGTGACAAAGTGAACAATGTCACCATTTAAAGTACCATTACTGACATCTGAGTTACCGAGCCATCCCTAGGCATATAGGAAATATGTGACTGTGTAGGGCACACCAACATTTAAATTTTCGGGTGCCTCTATGCAGCTGTGTGCGCTTCTATGCCTGCAACTGCTGCAGGGATTCCCCTTGCCCCCACATGCTCCTCTTGGACAGCAGAGGGTTCCCTTTTGCCAGACTGGGGGCAGAGAGGAGCCTCAGCCTCTGCAGCTCCCCTCTGGCCCCAGGGAAGCCCTCAAGTCTTAGCAAGCTGCAGGGGTTGGGGGGAGTGAGGGAAGCAACATGGAGGGGCAAGAATGAAGCCCCAGCCCCTTGCAGGAGCTGCGCAAGATGGGGAAGGGAAGCCCAGCAGGAGTCACAGTAGTAGACTCCAGCAGGAGTCACATGGGCATGGGGGGAAAGCCCCAAATCCCTGGTCACCAGCAGGAGCTATGGGGGCGGGTGAGGGAAGAAAGTATCAGTACCCTGTCAGGAGCTGCATGCAGGGAGTTGGGAAGGAGCAGTACTAGGTGCCCAGCAGGAGCCATGCAGGAAGGGATTGTTGGGGGAAGTACCAGGTGTCCAGGCCCCTGGCAGGACCCATGCTGTGGGGCAGAGGGAAGCACCTGGACACTGGCAGAAGCCGGGGAGGAAGGAGGAAGGGAGGCTCAGTTGCATAGGCTCCAATAATTTGTAAGGACAGCCCTTCAGAGTTAGTACCCATTGAAATGAATGGGGCAGTTCATATCTCAGAGCTATTGCTTCAGACTCCCTGCAAACTCAGGAAGACATTGTTATGTCAGTTATACTCACTTCAGATTTTCTATGCAACTATAACAGTTAGAAGTGCACTTTTATTTAAATGAAAGATGAGATTCTGGAGAACAATGCAGAGGTATATCCATATCCCTATCCCAGTCCTTTGCATCTTCTCCATAAGGAATGTCCCACAGTTTGGGAAATACTATTTTCTCATATGCCACCTAGCACTTGTTCATACTGCATGTTTATCTATTGTTGATGTTCTTTTTAGAGCTAAAGGATACCTGTTAGCCACAGTTTGCCTTAAAAGGCAGTGTGGAGCCCCAGAGGAAGTACAGCAATAAGGATGTAAGTGACTAGTTGACTAGTCGACTAACCAATAAGCCTAGGCTTATCAGGGAGTCGAGTCACTATACGACTAGTCGCTTCTTCCCCTTTGCTACCACTGTATCAATGGGGAGGGGGGGCAGGAGCTGGTGCTGGGGGGAACCAGCTTAAAAGCCAGATCCCCCCCAGCACCATCTCCGCAGAGATCAGGGGAGGCAGAGGCACAGCGGGGACTGAAGAGTGGAGTCCCAGACTACTGAGCCTCTGCCTTTGAAAAGTACAAGAGCTGCCTGTGGCTGTTATACATTTCAAAGGAAGAGGCGCAGAAGGGAACACGCATGAGTGGGGACTGCTTCAGTCCCTGCTAAGCCTCTTCCTTTGAAATGTACAAGAGACACGGGTGGCTCTTGCACATTTCAAAGGGAGAGGCGCAGCAGTTGGGACCCTGGGCAAGCAGGGACTGCTTCGGACACTGCTCATGTGGATTTTGTGCTGTGTCTCTTCCTTTGAAATGTACAAGAGCCACGGGTGGCACTTGTACATTTCAAAGGCAGAGGCACAGTGGGATAGTGAGCACCCCCCTTATCGACTAATCGAGTAGTCGATGGAATTTCCATCGATTACTCGATTAGCTGATTAATCGAAATTTAACATCCCTATACAGCGATACATTTTCACGTATCTTATTCCCATCTTCCTATAAGTCTATACATGAAAGGGGCACAATCTACATTTTCTTATTTTTTAAATCAGTGGTTCACTGAGTTTTCTGCCTTTTTTTATTGTGTTTATAGAACTTATCTGCAGCATGTAGGAAATGTTATCTGATTTGAGAAAATAGCTACTTACCGCAGTTCATTTTATTTTTAGAGCTTTCTTGATTTGATTTCACAAAGTTCACAGCAAGGTAAACTTACTTTGCTATAGCTGGGAACCAATGGTAGTATCCAAATGTCATAAAAATGAAAGCTAGTTCACAAATTCATTGTGGGAAATGATTGATATAATGGGGAGTGAAGGGGGAGTGGGAGAAGGAATAATGAGAGAGAAAATGCAGCTCTATACACTCCTCTTTGAAATAAATACATGTATTTTAAAAAACCCAGATTTTCTCCCATTCAGCATGGATGGAAAATGATGGTCACATTGTCTGAATGTAGTCACTCTAAACGGACGTAGGAAAAGGAGAAGAAAACTGTCTGTTCTTATAAAAGCCACACAACCTTAGGAAGTTATAAATCAAATTCATTGTCTTAATTCTCCAAACTTTAAAGTATTTCTTTTTGCCTGAAAAAAAATCAAGTCTGTTTTTAAATTGACTCCTCCAGTTCCCAACTTATTATCTTGAACCCACAATTTATACAACCATCTTTTACAGGACTGATTTTCTGAGATAAATATTTTTGCCATGCTTTCAGCTTTGTCTCTCAATCAGTGATGGTCACCTGTGCATTTAATAAGTCTGAATTTATTGATGTAGCTACAACAGCAAATGAGGACAAGTGCAGGGATGGATTTTAAACAGCAGGCAACAACTTTATTAAACTTTAACTTAGGAGAGGAACACTATCTGTCCATCTTCCATACTTGGTATTTTAAGTTGTTCCATTGCCGAGGTTACAGGGCTATTACTGTATAATATAACATAACTTCTTCTCCTCAATCTACACCTATGGTTTAGCTCATTCTTGTCAGTCATACAACCCACCTTCCCTCAAGGGCACAGAAGATACTAAAACGAGTGAAGGTCACAAAGTTTACCCCTATCCCATGATCACAAGGCCTATCAGGCTTTTTGTTTCTGGCAATTGTTCCTTTTATTATTTTAAGTACATTGGAAACTGGCTGCAAGTTGCAATGAACTAACATCCTTACTGTGTACTATCATTAATTATTACTACCAATTCCTATTTAACTCACCTCTAGAATCTGCAAGGAAGGCAAAAAACTCCCTAGGCCTTTGCCAGTTTGGCTCCTATGAGAAGAAAAAAACCTTTCTGAGCCCAAAAACAGGCTTCCAGTCCAGAGTAAGGAGAGTGGCACTTCTGGCAAAGAGCAAAAAGAGGCTCCACATAGCCCAGGCTAGATTTTAAGTTAATGAGAGGTGAAGATGAAGGACCAATCAAGTCCCTTCTTGTCTAACTAGCCAGTGAGACTCTGAATGGGAGAGGCACCTCTGCATCCCCTCAGCATGTTTTCCTCCCCTGTTTAACTGGGCTGTCAACCTGTCCCATCCATTTTCCCTCCCGGTGAGGTTGGTGGGTGGCATTTCTTGAGTTCACACTGGCTGACTCCCTTACAGTCTACATTGTTAACAAGCAGCTCCATCCTCTTGTATGATATAGTTTACAACAACTTCCCTCAGAATGAAGTCAGTCAGTGAAATCTATGCTATCTTGGAGTCTCTTCAACTCGTAAAATGTGTTATTTACCCTCCCGCCATCTTATACTTTTCCAATAATAATACGCTAGCTCCAAGAAAACCCTACTTGTTCCCTTTGTCCTAGGATGAAAACAACAACAAAAGATTTGCCACCTAGTCTTATACTGGTGTTAAAAGGTCATCAGCAACACTATTATACTGAAAATTCTAACTGTGGCAAGCAATCTTTCTTGGCCTGCTCCACTTCAGAAAGCTTTCAATTATCTTGATTATGCGTCCCTATTGGGGTCAAAAAGTTAGTCTCTAACAGTCCATTAATCTCTATTAGTCTTCCTTTTTGCACCAAATTTTATGCAGTGTATGAAAACGTTGCTTTCTTACAAATTGATTTTCTGTCACATTATAAACAAGCCTCCAAAATAAAACAATAGATACACCACATTTAAGAAGAACTGCAAC